>OX402055.1:362676-2762676 GCA_947859365.1 Archips crataeganus
GAAACGACAAAACGTGCCACGCGCCGGCCATTGTTGACTGACGCGTGGACAGATAGCACAAAAGTCGTTTACTCGAACTAAATAATTCTTGACTTGGAAATTCAAAAGGGATGGAATTCTTATTAAGATTTATTTTCAATGGTGTAGTTATGTAATAAAACAATATTATTTACTTGTCTGTTGCTTTTTTTTTCATAAATAATTAATAATGTGAGTATTACTAAATATAAAATAAAGACTCATAATTAAGATGTTTTTTTTTTCACTAATCCTCAAAAATTTATCATTGTTTTGTTCCGCTATAATAATATCATACATATACTTTGTCGGCAGAAATTAGTGCGAAATTAGTGCGAAAACGAAATACTGATTATATGTGCCATTGTACTTATTATTTGCAAATTGTAGTAAACATGTTACGCCGACGCCATACAAATTGAATAAAGGCAAGAAGATGATAATGATTTCGAAATTAGAGCTAATTAGAAACTGAGCTATGAATGAATTGTGTTTCCGCGTAAAAACTAGATTTACGATAAATCGGATTAAAGCGTAACATAAACAAGACACGCGATTTTTTAGAACTATAAATAATAATTATTGTTACATAAAACATAGGATCAATATTCCGTTCCATCACGAAAGCATTAATTTTTTTTTCAGAATACACAAGAATGTTTGTAAATCTATTGGTTTAGGATCCGATAAATATATTTAGTTCTGTAACTCGTTGTTGTAATCTTGTGAAGGATCACGCGATATTTTACAGAAACTAAATGAAATCTTTTCAAAATCATGATAGATTTGTGATATATTTAGTTATCAATATCCAAAAATTGCGTGAGTCTAATGTGTTTTTATTATACCTAGAGATTTTTCTAGCACGAACCACTTGTGATTAGTGTTTGAGATAATAATATCATCGATTTGGTTTGGTATTATTCTTTTATATTTTCAAGCGTGTCTCATTGATATAATGCCACGTATAAGACATCGATAAACTAAGTATTAGAAGGAAAAATATTCGTGCGTGCTAGGAAAATTTCTAGGTATAGTTTTTATTATTACAAATATTTGACTGAGCACTACCAGCCAACCTTTGAGTGCTAGAGAGGAGTAGTTGATTGAATTGAGTTTTATTCTTGATAATAATATTTATTTGTAGGCTGGATTTTACCAAACTTTTATTCCGAGAATAACGCTTACACTCATATAGTAATATCAAACAGCCATAGTGATTTGACATTACTATCTGAGTGTAAGATTTATTTTCGGAATAAAAGTTTGGTGGTAAAATCCAGCCTTAACCAGTAATATGTAGGTATTTTTATTCGTATAATTAACTCAAAATGGTGAAACAGCTGTTTTGTAATAAACAATAATAACTGATAATAATAAAGATCTTGGATGAAAATTTACCTGCATATTACTACAGATTATAAAACCCATTGCAAAAAAAACGGGCACCTATGGTTTTTGTATTTTATGTGCATAAAAGCATAGTTTCTAAGCTTCAATGCCTAAAAATCTGAAAAACCATAGGTGCCTGTTTTTTTGCAAGAGCGTTTATTATTTTATTAAGGATCAAGGTCACATAAAAACAATTTTAATGAAAGTTTATTAAATGAAACAAATGTTGACACATAGTATAAAAATTTAATAAAAAATACAAAAAAAACATAAGTGGATGGGCGGGCAGAGGCGGGAGTGTTGCGGCGGCGCTGAAAAAATAAAATAATATTATTATTTGACATGAAATCGATACTTCTCATAGTTTATTTCAAAAATAATTAGAAAATTATAATGCGAACCTAATGACAGTAGATCAACGCTAATAATAAAGGGTTTCCACGTAACATAATAGCCATCACAACCATTTCCAATTAAAATCAAAAACGGTTTTGATGGCCATTTATGATTGCGTAAAAACCCTGATAGCCGTTGACGAACAGTACGTATGTGTAAAAAAACAGGTAACAAGAATTGCTAGAAAAGCTGGTTGGATCAACAGCAATATTATAAATTCTATCACGTCGGGGTAAAGACAGAGACGTGTGAACAGCAGCAGGTAAAAGGCGGTTGATACATATCAATGGGATTGATTTGAAACATCTGAACATGAATACTCTGAAGTGAGATAGGAAAGATAAACAGCATTGTTGAAGTTGTATGTGCTTGCATGCACATATAAATTCAAAAAGGGAGATCATCTTACTCATCTTGATTTTTTTTCACATTAAATTTTCAAATTAGGTAGGAACCACATCTGTAATTTTAAGGTGAAGAAAAAACCCATGATGTCTACGCACATCCCTCCCCTAAGAATTAGGCTAGTACTGATTGATGCCATAAGTAAAAATCTGGTGTTTACAAAAGGTATCGCTGACAATTGTCCCGTTGTGAAAGTAACTATTTGGGAACACTAAATTCATTCTCAAAAATAACCCAGGTGGGAAAGTAGGATTACGGAAGTGAAAGACGTATAAGAAACTATACTGAGGAGCAAAAATAACAAGTACTTATTATTTTTGCTCGTCAGCGTAGTAATGTGTAAATTTTCAAAAACCTGGCGTACAAGGGTATTAAAACAATGGTCAATGTGGACGCCGAATCGTTTTTCGAACGTTGACATCTCTGCCTGGAAGTTCTTGAAGAGAGTGCCAATCACTCCAACAGCCTTCGAAGCACATGCCCTCGTCACACGTTACGCATTTCAATTGAACATGTTTACTAATACCCTTGCGTTGGCATATGTGACATCGCATTCGTGACTTCCTATCGAGGTATTTTGGAACGTGCACTATGTCCTTCCTCAGCCTCATGACGTCCGCCAAAGGCGCTAAATTTTCTCGTGGCGAAGGGCGGTGAGCCGTCACGAGAGAATTAGCCAACACTAAGCGGAAATCACGATGCGTGATCTCAGGCATACTGCGCCGCTTCAGAGAACTCAATAGCAGCACCAATGAGTTGTGCACACTGACGTTCAACAGCCTTTTGAAAATTTTCATATACCATTTCAAACACCTCTTCCTCTCTACTAAATACATTGACAGTTTTTGATCTTTAAGATCAACACCTCCCATTGTATTATTGTAATCCCGCACGGCCAAGGGCTTAACCAGCGGCCGCCCTGCCTTACTACCAACGAAGGTTTCGGAGTTATGGTAGGTGGAGATCATGTTCACCATTTTGGTGTCTTTCCATGCGATGCATGAAACGTCACCAGAATGGCGAGCAATGATGGTCCCCTTCGGCACTTTCTTCGAAGCTTTCGCGATATCCTTTGGTACATTCTTGCGATTAGGACGTAATGTGCCCAAACAATCAAATCCCAAGCTCTTGAGATACCGCGCCAACGATGGAGAATTATAAAAATTGTCCATCGTGACGCAGTGACCCAGATGTTCGAGACCTTTCAACAAGTCGAGTACCACTTCGGCACTCTTGCCAGCTAACTCTGCACTAGGAGCCGTGACATTGTCGCGTTCAGAATTCTTCCCGGTATATATAATAAATTTGTACAAATAGCCCGTCCTTGACTCACAGAGCTCGTATGACTTAAGTCCAAAACGTGCAGCCTTTGACCGTATTGCTTGAACCCAGGACAACCGGCCCTTGAATAAAGTCAATGACTCGTCAATCGCAACGTCTTGGTGAAGATTGTAGATAGACTGAAATTTTGCATTTAAATGGCTCAGAACTGGGGCAATTTTCCGCAACTTTGGCGAGAACTCGGCCCTGTCGCTTTGTGGCAGCTCCTGACTTTCATCAGGATTGTCTTCAAAGTGAATGAACTTGTTCAGCAATATGAAGCGGTTGTAACTTATTAGCTGCCTAAATCTAGGCATTTCTAACCAGCCACCATGGATTGCCGGTTGGAAGTATTCATGTTGAGATGAACGCGGAACCACTCCCATTAATATGTAAGCCGCAAATAAAACGTACAACTCGTCTACGTCGGTGTCAACCCAACGACGTAGACGAGATGAATCTTTCAGTGTGCCTGCTGCTGTTTTGTCAGCGATCACCTTTTTAGCATATCTATTGGTTTCCTTAGCGATATGCTCCATGATTTCTCTGCTCCAGATATCAGTAAAGGCATCATAGGGGATATCATAGTCTTTGACAGATCCCGGAGTAGGACCCGAATATTTTTCGGGTACACCCCGAAAAGTATCAAAGTCTGAAGTCCAATTGAAAACATTAGACGTGTTAACAAGGCGCTCGACGGCCAAGTCCATCTCTCTCTCAATAGAATTTATTAAATTGCTTATTGGTTCTTCCAGGTCCTCATCGTCCGGGATTCCTCTGGTTATACCAGCGCTGGAAGCGATTTCGTTCAGATCAAACTCATCGTCAAAATCTGATTCGAATTCACTTTCATACGCTACCAATCCCGCAACAGGTCTTTTGGACGTTACCGTCTTCCCCGATGCGGACGGACGTACATCCACGTCATCAAGAGTCATCTGTGATGTCCCGTGGTATCCGCTAGGCCCAGGTTGTGGCTCTGGCTGCTGAGCAGCGTGGACACTAACGGTACCAGATATGCTATCACAGCTTACCTCTGATACTGACATACTGCGGGAAGGGTTTATACCCATGGTTTCCGACGGCAGCAACTCACTCACCCATTTTTTTACATGATCGTAATGTTCTTCAACAGTATCCTCTCCTTCTTCGTCATCCATGTCACACGCCGCCGCTCGCTCCAACATAGTCATGCTGAAAAATTTTTACTATTAGAAAGACATAGACAAGGACCTAAGTTTGCTACGCGCAGATAAACCATACAATACAATACATTCAAAGGGCAAAACTTACTGCATGGACTGCTCCAGCTCCATTTTTATAGTACCCCGAGGGGTTCGCGTCAGCGCCACGTCCTCGGCTAACCGCAATGAACCTCCTGGGGTTTTATTGACGCGATGGCCAATCAGGGTCCTGGAAAAAATATGAACCATATAATATTTTTACCAATAACTGTATAATTTGTGTAAGCTGTAGATTATTTGTTTATACTCACACAGGTGGTCTCCAGGGCTTCGGCTCCGGCTCCACAAAAACTTCGCGCGGTTCGGCACCGGCCAAGCTACCCATAATCAACTGCCTTCGGGTAGTTGATTGTGGCCGGTGCCTGCGCTCTTCCGGCGGCCCTGGAGTAACCGACCGCGAACGCGATCGCGTGAATGTCATTCTTCTGAAAATAAAATAATAATTGTTTATTACAAATGCTCACATTTATTCTAAAATCATAAAGTACTTAGACAAAAAACGGTTGTAAAAATTACAAATCATGCAGTTAATCAGAAATAATAAAGAAATAATTCTAAAATAACAGAAGCAACTTTTGGGTCTTATATCTCCGATTTTTGTGGTTTAGAGGAAAGTTTTCAAGTAAAAGATGCTTCTTTTACCGTGTTTTACACAGTTAATAATTTTAAACTATTGTTACATTATAAATGTCAATAAAAAAATTGCACCTGTGATATTTATAAAATATCCAAAAAAAAATTTTGCAAGTACATGTAAAACATAATCGTAAATAAATAACACTTATTTAATTTCAAAGTAGTAATGCGTAATAAAATAGAAACAAAAATTAAAATTAAAATTAAAACGCGTGATCACAATTTTATGCTGACAGTACAGCACTTTGGTGCCATTTTGTTACTCAGTTTGACTAAAAACCGGATTACGCAATATTTACGTAATAACGGCATAATCTAATAAGAAAGTCAAATTCCTGAATAAATTTGTAACAAAGTTATCTATCTTTTATAGCATATTGAGTAAACTAACTATATTTTACAACTAAAAATATTGGCCGATGACGGCGCGAAATTAGGTTACGAGAAAGTTCAAGACTTTTTTTACTGATATATCTTACAATAAAGTTAAAACAAATATTTAAAACACATTACTTATTTATTTCCTTGTAATTTGATATATAATACAAATAACAAACACTTACCGTTTCATTTTTAATACGCACAACAAAACCACAGCCAAACTGACAGAACTCGACAATATGGCGCACTACAGATTATTTTTGCCTTGGGTGCTTTTTTCGTTAATTTCACGCCGTGGATACTAGCGATTGGCTAAAAAACGTCCCTAATGCTAATGTGATAGCGGCTGAAGCCGTACGTTATTTTTTTTCCAATAGTAACACTGCAAAATTTAAAATATTCGTCCACCAATCAGCGCCAAAGCGTTATGTGCACAGGTGTGCGCACAGGGCGCTGTGGTCCTAAAACCGTTGTGCGCACAGGTGTGCGCACAGGACGCTCGACGGGTTAAGAGTGTTCGTTCTTATTGAGGTACGGAACTTTAGAACTTGTTCTTGCACAAGGAGCCTTTTAGTCCCGATTCTAATAAGCAGCGTGAAACCGAAAGTTATACTTAGTGGAATCTTGTTAGTTTTTCAATGGTAGTTTATTGACAGAATATTTTATTGTGGTGTAATGAGATGCCTCCAGTGAATAAAGGAATAACATAAAATCGTTACTACTTTGAGAAATGTAATTTTTTCTCGTTATTTGGTTTATGGCGTTAAATTAGTACCTACTTTTTCTAGTTGAATTGGTTCCTAGCTTTAGATGTAAGTAGTTTTATGCCTTCTTTTAATGTAAGAATATTCGTTTGAAATTTTGTTATTAAATGCACTTCTTTAAAAAAAAATTTTTGTTTTAAGATCGGCTGTACCTTCAAATTAAAGATAAACCAGGTAAATAGGAATATTCCTTTAGACATGAAAAAAAATAGTCGAGATACAGCTAGAGTTTTGTCCTTCTGATAAACAATGTAACTGGGCACGCTGAATCCAATGGTGAAGTGATAGGAAAAGTGTACATCGAGGTGTCTTAAGACGACTTTAGAGTACCTTTCTCTTTTCATTGGAGGCGCAGGATTGTTGAGAAGCCGTCCCGTGCGTGGTGCTGTGTTGTGTGTCGGCGTGGGTGCCCCGCCCGCGCGCCTGACTTGCGAGCGCTCGTAATGCTTAATTTTGTTCTCTTTTCATGTTTGCTCTGTATACATTTCGTCTAAAATGGAATGGAATAATTTGATGTAACGCCGCATCGACGTGGGCCGGATTGGATGCTTCACTTTTATGTCGGCCGCTAGCTCTATTGATATTGTATGCTAATGCGCTCCCAATGTTGCTAGTTATTGTAATAAATTATGGATTATCTGTACGTGCTTAGCGATCGTTCTCTATAAAATCAAGCCCGAAATGAAAATGAAGAGATTATGTCGATGTCTTTCCCGAGCAACAAAAGTTTATTAAGTTTTGCTGATGGATATTGCGTGCGGATCGTAACTCCGGCTTAGACTGCGAGGGAAAAATAATCAAGTGAAAACACATGCATAATTTTCCTTGTATTTTATTTTCTCTGAATATAAATGGCGACCTAAGCAGAAGCGAACTGAATTAAATACATTAATTCTGATAGCGGAGATGACAAGGGTCAGCTCTGCAGGCTGCAGCATTTGGGAACGCTCGCACGGTCCGGCCCCATCGGCGTTGCGATGAGTGTTTCTTCGGTTCATTGCGGTGCTGCCAGGTAACCACCGTGCGGCGAGCGTCTTGGCTGCGCATTGTACACTGAACATGCTCACCAGGCTGCCGGTCGCGTACAGTCTTGGCCGAGCCGTTAGCACCTTTTGGCGGCCGGTGCGATTCAATTAACAGCCTTCGTAGCACGTGCCGCGCTACGGCCGCGCTACGCCGCTACGTGGCTACGCGCTACGTGACTACGACACTAGCCTACCACGGTTTACCTTTGGGCAATTATTATTTGTAATGGCCGTTAAATGAATCCTGCACGTCGTATTTGTTGAAAACACAGCGTTCGTGACCGCGCGGGGCTGATTAAATCCCGGCCGTTTTCATTAGTCAAAGTTGAAGCGGAACTACCGTAAAGGTTAACCTCAATCGAACAGATCACAAACTAAAGCTGACCGCCGGAATCAACTCGTCGAAATTAACCTTAAATAAACTGGAGCGGGCGAGGGCGGCCGCAGCGGACCGTTCCCACGATTAAAATTCCGAATTCCCTTTTTGGCTTGACGGCGCACCTCGGCCCTAAATCACGCGGGCGCGGGCGCACCTCCACTGCTTAATTCAATCACGATAACTGCGACCCGCAGACGCAAGAAATAAATTGACCAATGACCGCTCTTCGCCGCCTCCAGGGCTGGCGAATGTTGAAGTTAGCATCTCATTTCGCGTATGCACTGCATGATGTTCCGATGCAATACCATGACACATATTGGTACAACGATCACGTAAGTATTCATTCTTTTAACTTTCCGTTTCTCTGACGATTTATCGTTGTATGGACCGTTATTAACATAAAGGTTTTCAAGTCGATTAATGCCAATCATCCCATTCGGCATCTCTTTCTATCGCAATCTTCAGGCATAGTAGATAGATAGAAATAGTGATTGTGCTTCCGATCATGCTTGCATTAAACAATAACTATATTAAACTATAATTTTAACTTTGCTTTATCGATCACACACTGGACATGTTTGGATATAAATAAATAAATAAATAAATATCACGGGACAATTCACACCAATTGACCCAGTCCCAAAGTAAGCTAAGCAAAGCTTGTGTTATGAGTACTAGGCAACGGATAAACATACTTATATAGATAGATACATACTTAAATACATATTAAAGACCCAAGACCCGAGAACAAATATTCGTATTTTTCATACAAATATCTGCCCCGACACGGGAATCGAACCCGGGACCTCAAGCTTATGTAAGATCTATTCTAGAAGCTATTCGTCTTGACGCTATTTGCTCACTGAAGTGGTTGTTTTCCTGCTGAGAGCCATAATAAAAACGTCTCAGCACCGCTGTGCTACTTCTTATATGAGTTAGCTCACGAGAGGTAAACTGAATACAAACCAGCCAGTAGAAAATATCTTTCGCATACGAATATAATCAGAGCAATTGCCTTTTGCGGCTAAAAGCTTGGCAGTAAAACCAAGCCGTTACGGTATAACTCAAACTTGGTAGCAACCCTAATCTACAAGAAAGGGCAATAGTACCTGGCCGGCCGTTCACCGGCGACCTTGCAGCGGCAGATAACAATTGGGCGCACGCCGCCGCAAATTCAATATCCCGAGGTGTCGCCCTCGCCCCCTAACTGCTCGGCCACCTCTGCCACCTCGGCCACCTCGCGTTTAGTGTCCACTCGCCTGTCCACTGTTGTAGGGGATATAACCACTTAACGCGAACCGAAGTCTGGCTCGAATTGAATTCCAAAACTGTCGCCCGCGATCTAACTACTCCTGTAACTGAATACATTACAATCGTCCGGTTAGCCGTTGCAGTTTCCATTCGTCAAGTTAACTAACTTGGCTGTAGTTTAACTTTACTGTTGACCATTGAATGTTAAGATGTAGCAGGCCGGTAGCGAGTCCCATGTTGGGCGCCACGTTAACACACTCGTGTAAATAACGAAGAAGTAAGAGGAAAAAATCAAGTAAACAGGGTGTTGCCGGATCACGCACGCCGCTTTATCCTCCGGCCCGGTGCGGAGCCGTGTCCGGCCGGGCGGCATATTAAACGCCGATTAACCCACCGGCCGCCGCCGGCCGCCGGTCGCACCGCTCTGATTTATGAGAACTATTAAAATCTACGAAGGCACAGAATTAATTGCACTACTTCAGTGTTGGCTGCTTTATTAATTGGGACCGAGTCGCCTGTTGTTTATGGACATTTCCCTTTCCTTCGCCCTTATCGCGACCCGGCCGCTCCAATTTGTCCACTCACGTTTCTGTTCAGTTTCAATGGCTATTAAGGGCCCTACCTCCGCTTCCGACAACATAAACTACGTTACAAACCTATCCGAGGTTTCCCGTTCCAATCAAGACGAGGGCTGCGAGTCCAATTTCCTCGTTACGGATTCATGAAGCGACAGAACACTTATAAAATTTAGGTTTGATCTCAAATTCAAATCACAGCAGGGGACACGCGGTAATTTATAAGTTGGAAGAGTAAAATTATGTGCGTGGGTACCTAGCCGCCGCCGCACCGCGCAAACTTTGAGCATTTACATTTAAATGCGGGCGCGCTGAAATATCACCTTGCCGTGCGTCGCCAACAAATTATCAACAACAATTAGAGCGGCCGGACACCGGAGATGTTTACACGTGCTTTACATTACCGCGGACAAAACGGCATTGTTAACCCGCCAACTTGAAACGAGGTTAATTGAAGTAAAGTTATATTCAACGCTTCCCTAAAAGCAATCAATAAAACAACAATGACCGACGGGAATCGAAACCGATTTCGCCACATACGATAATTGTCCACGCTCGGCTTAACCACCTTTCTATAGCAATTACTCCTTTGTGCTCGTGCAAATGGTTCCTTAACCCTAATTTTATTATTGTGAGAGTGGCAATTAGCCTGCGCCGGCCGCGGCGCCACCTGCGGCACCTTCCCCGACGTGTGCACGCATTTATCTTCTCAAGAACACACCATTTGGTTATTATCTCCCGTAAATTTATCACTCAAACTGTGGGTACAGCGGGTACTGCTGCACGCTCAGTTTTTATTAATCCCCCCGTGACGCTAGTCGTTCCCTCGCTGCGGTTAAGGTAAGGACTCGAAAATTTGTTACTATTTCTGACTTTGAATGATCATATTTGAAAAAAAGACATTTGTTACTTGCGTGATTTGTATGGGGCAGTCTGTTTAATGGAATTATTCCAGAAAGTTGTTATTGAAATTTTGAAGTCTTCTCAATGTCTGTCAGCCAAACTACCATATTCAATCGATTTAAGTAGTTATTAATTGTATTCATATCGATATTTGTGATTTTCTTACAAAAAGGATGCGTTACTTACGAGCGGTGCGAATCAATGCGCTTTTGGGAGTTAAGTTAAATAATTCCGTGATTACAATTTGTGAGTTTGAGAAGTTATTTGATATAAGTATTCCAGAAAACAGTCGAGCGACGCTTAGGTCGTGATATCGGCAAGGTGAATCTTCGTCAATAAACGCGTCCCTTAGGTGTCCGGCAGGAGCCTCGAGCGCACCGTCGTAAAACCGAATCCGCCAATTTAGATCATCTTCGCTGTCTATGTGTCCTTGCCTTTAAAATTTGCCCAGATTCTGCTGCAGTCGCATCACTGAAATTTAATACGTATTCCTTTGTGTTAGGATGGGGGCTGGTGGAGTAAAGTTTGGGGGTTGTGTGTATCAGCTAGGTAAGACAAAAACGCGATAAGTTTTATTTGCGCCGCAGGGAGGTGCGTGGACATAAAGCCGATACGACGGAGGGACGGAGGTCGTACGATGCAGACGTAACGTGAAGCGACCAAGAGGAAAATCACGTGGAGAATAGTTTGGGTGATAAAACACAATCATATTTGGATTCGTAAATGGGATATTTGGTCTACAGCAAATATTTTAAAATGTATGACTCAACAACAAAAATAAAATTCAGTAGAGTTACGGTACCTTCCTAGTACGAAATTAAACAACGAATTACGTATTTATTTACTACATAATTTAGCATTTGAAACGTTAATGTTATAGTTAAAAATAGTGAATTAAACTTGATTACGCGTGAAATTGTCGTGAACCTATCAGCTGCACTGTTTCACTGCTAACCGACTTAGCAAAGTGCGTTGAACAAAAGAGGGGTGGTGGCGTGACAGTGATCGAAAATCACTATTAATCTTGTAGATTGCACTATGCTTTTTACATATGGGATAAAATTTCGGAGATAGGTACACTTGATTCAAATTATAAATGTTTAAATCAAACATTGCAAGCGGGCTTAAATAAATAGCTTCGCTTAGAAATTATTTTCACATGAATTTTTTAGTAAGTAAACAATAGTAGATTGTACACCAAGGGGATAAAGCACTGCATTATGTCACGGGCGCGATATTGAATCCTGAGCGTATCGAGGGACTCCAGATTTAACTCCCGAGCGTAGCGAGGGGGTCTTTAGTTGATTCCCGAGCGAAGCGAGGGAATTAAGATGGAGTCCTGAAAGCAGTGAAGGATTTAAGCGCGCCCAAGGCAAAATCAGTTTTATCCCCGATGAGTATACTCTATTTTTCAAACCTTTTGCGAGACAATAAAAACCAAGGCTACTAGAAAAATACTCTAAATAGACCCAGAAGCACTGATTCTGACACTGACTTTGCGCCTTTCGCAGTTTTCCATTTGTCGAAATTTTTGTAAGCTTTTAAGTATTTTTCCTTCGACTTCTCTGGGAGTACATTATTAACAATTTCTAAGGCCGGCTCGCGCAGACCTGGGTTAGCTACTTAACTCCGAGCGAGTTAACTGCTAACCCAGGGTTAACAAGTGTCAAAATATATGGAACTGTCATTCTTAACCCAGGGTTACCGATTTAATTTTTTTACCCTGAACTGTGCAAGTGGTCCTAAGGCGTCTAATTTAATGGAATCAGGAGTCAAATCACTTTTTTCACTCGATATTTTCTTAATGTTTTATCTTCTTTTGCAGTTTTGATACTTAAAATTGCAGCGTATTGAAATTTTGTTTAAGTATTTGACTTTGTTTTCGTTCGGCCGCGGAACTGCAAATAAATGAGGCGCGGCGCGGCCTCCGCGGGCACCGCGGGGCTGGGCACGTTGATCACCAGCACGTGCACGTGCTGCACGCCGGCCTGCACGCGGGGCGATTTGGAAATTAGACTTTAAGTGCATACCAATAAGAACTACGAGAAGTGAGAATCACATTACTGCCCGGCGGGTTGTAATGAAATTCAGTACAACATTACGCCCCGGCGAAAGCCAAGGGCTATAATGATTTACTTTGAGAGAGGTTTGCATGATATATAATAAGGCATTGTCGAGCAGGTGGTGTGAAAAGATTATTGGGCTCACCTCCGCCACTCATAGACGCTCGCAACACTCCCTACTACTTAGATTAACTTAGTTTTTATTATATTTCTCTTCAGAGTTAAACGTATTACGATTCCAACCTAGTTAACTAAGACGATAATATTCTTGGAACAATAACTAATAAATCATAACTTACTAGTGTGACTGATAAGTTTTCACTGCAGCCAGCAGCGCGTGGGGTCGCGCACTTGACTCATCTAAGTGCATCATACAGCGACGCAGTTTGTGGCTGAATAATCATATTGTCTCTTTAGCCCTGCAGTTCCACAACCAGTCTAAAAACTGAAACTGAATAAAACTAACTATTCAAGCGAGCTCATGCGGGTAGCTTAACAAGTTCTACCTCATAACGGACAATATTTCTATTCCAAATACTAAATTTAGTGCTCTGTGAATATTATTTTGAGTTCGATATTATCTTAACGAAAAAATACGGATAACTCACGTGTTTGATCAACACGATTAAAAAATACGGATAACTCACGTGTTTGATCAACACTTTGATTAACACGTTTTTTGTATCACGACCCCATTTAGTTTTTAACTTTATTTTATTTTTAATAGTTGTTGCTATAGCGGCTACAGTAATACATAAACGTTGAAAATTTCAAGTGTCTAGCTATTACGGTTCAAGAGATAGAGCCCTGTGATATACGAACGGACAGACACAGACAGCGGAGTCTCAGTAATAGGGTCCCGTTGGCAACTTTTGGGTACGAAATCTTAAAAACTAAACTAACTAAGTAACTAACTAAATATATATCTGCCGTTTTAACCAGACCAAAAGAAGAGGCACCTTGCATTTTTATCACGCTTAACATTTCTATTCGTCGTATTCTTAGTTCTGTGGTCAAACAGTCCGACTACTAACCCTAAAATCCCAACTATAGTAACTGCGTAGCCTTTAACAGGCCTAAAGCATCCGATACATCTTACACACATTTCGTATACATCATCGGAAGTTTGTAAAACTCGTACGTGCCTCTCGGCGATAAGCGGACGGCCTCAGCGGTCAGCGCGGACGCACATCCTAATGACCAATAGGGAAACTTGGCCGATATATCACCAAAGATAATAATCCATTGGAGATATTTGCCCTCAAATTATAGATAACGTTTCTTGAGTGCCTCTGATTTATGTTTTGTACCCTTTAGGACATGTTATCTTGAATTTGTAATGCGGTGCTGAGGACATTCAAAATTGTACATAAACGTGTTTGTGATAGTTTTATTGTGAATAAAAGTTGGCCATATGTTTTACTTAATATTGACCAGCTATTGACCTCTATTTCACCTGATGGTAAATGGCTGAAGATGTAGGTAAAGTAACTTTTTAAAACCATCCTACCCTACTGAAAAAATTGGCACTGTGATAAAAAAGCAAAGCATTAATGCATGGTCTATTTTTTATCAGAATTAAATTACTTTCAGTTTTTTTGTTCTTTTTATTAACATCTACCTACTTACTTAATTAAAGCTTGTTTATAAAAAAAAATTATGACTCATTTTATACTTTTTGACCCTATGCCGCATACAATTTTGTTGAGTTAAATATACGGATACGGACCCATGTGCGGAATTGGTTTTGGAATATTGTCGTGTGCCTCGGCTTAAAGCAGCATGCAGTATCTCTGAGGGGTGTATGTTAAATCAAATGCAACAACATCTACAGATACGCATTTTCTATTATCTTTTAAATGATAGGTAAGCTATTGACGTCGAACTTCAGAACCCGACGTGATACGAGCAGCTTTACGGCCAGTTAGTTCGAGATAATCCGACTCGGGCAATTTGGAAAAAACCGGTGACAGCGAAATTTTCAAATCTCCGGTAGCCCGCGGCGGACATAACGCGTCGGGACACCAGAACTCAATCTCGGGGCTATACTAGTGGCTTTCACACTGCACGGCAAGACTTTGAGGGTATAAACTTAATGAAAGAAGAGGTGTAATGAGAAAATACCTCAATTAATCACGAGAGCCCTCGTGTACTTTATAAAGAACAAATCAACAGTAATAACAATGGCCGAACCTACGGTCAAGTGCAAAAATATAAGTATCGATTTAATCCTCCCATCGTTATATACCTATATCTTAATTCGACGACATAAGAGCTATGGGACATATTTATGAGCAAGTTGTGTGCACCCATATTTGTACAGTCAAGTGTAAAAATATGGGTGCACACAACTTGCTCATAAATATGTCCCATAGCTCTTATGTCGTCGAATTAAGGTATAAGGTATGTAACGATGGGAGGATTAAATCGATACTTATTTTTGCACTTGACCCTACACTTGACTGTACAGACGGATTGCACCAAGTCAATTGTCAGTCCTGTCAGCATTTTATTTGAAACGAAACAGAATATCGCATTGAAGTTTCCCATTTTTTAAAAGGTAGATTACTAAGTGTTCGCTGTTTTTTTTAAGACACTACGTCTGTTAATAAAAATTAGGAGCCAAAAGGCTGAAATAAATAAAACTGAAGAGTAGGTAAAGTAGGTACTGACTGACTGAGTGACTCATTAACGCCACAAACCCGTTAGACATAGAATACCTATAGCGTTTTATATTCGGTTACCTATCAAAATTTAGAATTATTTTTTTCCGAATATTTAAAATCCCGAATGCCTCAGTTATCCGAATGCATTTTTTTCTGAAACTAAATATTTCAGGATTTCTATAAAACAACCCTAACCTAACCTAAAGGGTTCTACACGATGGTCCTGAAATAAATCCTGAAATATTTACAGTTTCAGAAAAAAATGCTTTCGGACAAATGAAGTTTTCGGGATTCTAAACCTTCGGAAATAAAATTTTCTAAACATCGATAGGATCCCTTTATATTCTAAAAAAGATAAGGACGATAGTTAAGCTTCTAGTGTAATCAAATTCGCATTCAGTTATAAGATTCTATGAACTTCACTCCATCGAAAAAAATACCAAAGGAAAAAGGACAGACCAAATATGTAATTTTAAAAATAATTTACCCCAAAACTAACACATACTTATATCGCAGAAACTGTGTCCCAATGGCAATACGAATTTTTAATAGGCTACCTAAGAGCATAACTGAGTTGCCCCGGAACAAATTTAGATTTAAATTATTTCAATGGCTTAAGGATAAAGCATTTTATTCAATTAAAGAATACTTACAATAAAAAAACACAAATAAAATTATTCCACTGTCAAATTGACACTAAACCTTAATTAAAATTTTAAATAAACTGTATTTAACCTAGGTTTCAACATAAAAAATGTAAATATTTCAGCTAAATAAATCCTTTTTCGAGTATAAGACAATGTTTTGCATGCCAATGTATCTGGCTAGACATGTCATAGCACATTAGAACTATTTTATAAGACCATTTTACCATGTCTAGAGCAAATAAATATTTTCATTTAATTTCATTTAATTTCATTTCATTACCAAAATTACCCCTTTTTGTAATGTTTTTTTAATATTATGACTAAACTAGGTAGGTACTGATATTTTACATTTAGTTTTTGTATTCAATATTTTATAGACAAATTCGCAAAATTTGACTTATAAAAATGATTGTTTTAATTACTGTGTTTAACATATACTAAATGAGCGAGCACGGCGACTTGTCAGGCCCGGCATTAACGCAAGCGAGGCCAGGCTATCTTGCAAGCTTCGATCAACAATACTTGTTGATCGAAGCTTGCATGGCTATTTCGCGGAAGGGCAAATTAAGTAAATCTATTTGATTTTGTCACATTTTTTAGGTGAAATGCAAAATTCAAATCCTTTTTGTTGCCCTATGTTTTTAGGGTTCCGTACCCAAAGAGTAAAACGGGACCCTATTATTAAGACTCCGCTGTTTATCCATATGTCTGTCTGTCACCAGGCTGTATCTCATGATGAAATTTTCACAGATGATGTATTTCTGTTGCCACTATGACAACAAATACTAAAAAACAGAATAAAATAAATATTTAAGGGGCTCCCATACAACAAACGTATTTTTTGCCGTTTTTATAAATAATGGTACGGAACCCTTCGTGCGCGAGTCTGACACGTACTTGACCGGTTTTTTATGCTTGATTTCCTTTTTTTTTATCCGTTTTCTGCTTAACATACTCTACTTTGTCAAGAAGTCTACTATACAATGCACATTTAGTGAGTCGGTGGGGGGTGTCTACGAGCCATTTTTTTCCTTCAGCGTTTTATGAATTCCATATCTGTCGCATACTTATGAACCAGAGGTTAAGCGTCTGAAGTAATAGACGTATCAAAGCGTATGCTCCCTGTAAAGTTGTTTGGCGACAAACGACATGCGATAGACGAGCGATATCGGCAAGAGCCCGCGGCGGCGATAGCGATAGACGACCGACCCTTTAGACAACGAACAGGTTCCTTTAGACAATGACATAAACCGATAATGTGAACCCTCGCAATCATGCTTTAATAAGGTTTGTAAAGAAATATTTAAAAAGAAGCTTTCTTTGCTGATTGATCATTTTATTGGCTGTGCTTGCTTCGTAGCAAGGAATGTTAATTTGATTTGGGTATATGGAGAGTCTGGATGGAAAAATAATTTATCATGCCTAGAAAACGAAGAGATTCGAAAAGAACTGGGGTCACCGACATAGCCAAACGGATTAGCTCACTGAAATGGTAATGGTCAGGCCATATAGCACGCAGAACAGATGGCCGTTGCGTCCCAAAAGTTCTGGAATGGAGACCACGGACTGGCAAGCGCAGCCTGGTACGTCCACCAACGAGATGGACATCCGATTTGGTGAAGACCACAGGTTCAGGGTGGATGCAAATCACTTCCAACCATAATAATTGGGCGCCAATGAGGAAGGCCTATGTCCAGCAATGGACGTCCTACGGCTGAAATGATGATGATGATGATGCCAAGGTAAAATGTTCATGTCATGTTCAAAATGGGGTATCTCTTGAAGAATGGTCAGGTCAAGAGTGCCGGCGAGCATGTATGAAAAGACTATATAAGTGTTGGGGAAGCGAAAGATGTATGAGGATCGTAGCAAGCAAAAATAAATAGTCTCCACCTACATGCCCCCTATGGTTGAGAGACCATAGGCCAAACCACGAGGGCACCACGACTTCTTCTACGAGATTTTTATCAGTCAATATTGAGCGAATGAGAGGAGCAGTAAGTTACAAGTTGATGCCTTTAATCGTTGAAGAGCTCCTTCTTGCGGAGACGATCCTGACAGGACCACCTTCTGGTTACTACCTGATTATTGTGTTATCACCGGAGTTTCAAAGGTACGCCAAAGCTCAGCTCAATGGGATATTAACAAGTATTCATAAATGGTTTGTGAATTTTGAAGCGGACTATTTACATACGAACGATTAAATAAAAGCTCGTGAAAATATTTTAAATCGAATTTCACTCTTAGTAGTTTGCTGAGAACTCTTTGTGAGAAATATCTTGTTTTGAGAAAGTTGTCAAACAACACCGAGGGCAGATCCAAGAAGTTCGATAAGAGAGCTGATTGAATCGAGATCTGCACTAATCTAATTACGCGACGTCCGCGCCCCTTTGTGCGCTCCGGCCGGGCCCTGCGACACCCGATGCGACTGCGGTCCTGATTCATTTGCATAAACTATCCTCAAAAAAGTTGTGGTGGCCTAGTTGTTTGGCTTATAGCCTCTCAAGCAGAGCGTCGTGAGTTTCGACCCCGGGCTCGAATCTCTGAGTTTCTCGGATACTTTTGAAATTTACGGTGAAAGAAAGCATCCTGAGCAAACTTGCATTGCACATACCTGCGAAGAAAATGGTGAAATTCCCAATCCTTATTGGACCCGCGTGTGAACTACGGCCTAAGCCTCATTTTGCGAGGAGGCCTGTGCCCATCAGTGGAATGTATACAGGCCGAGATTAATCCTCATAATACTTAGTAACGGTTGGACGAGAGCGAGATCTCCTCAATAGGTCATGTAGAAGTGGAAGAGGGTGGGTTTCCCGCATGAACATATTTGTGACCTACGGACGTTGGTGTACTATACTCGTATGAGTCGTAGCGGAGGAGCCAGGTAAAAGGTAGGTGTAGCATAGAGTAATTCCTTAGAGTATTTTATCGTAACTTAGCGTTACTGCATGCAAAATGGCGATACATATTGTAGTAAGTACTATGAATCACATGGCATAAGCAATTTCTTGTTTCTTTTGTATTTTGTCACTTACTAAATAAACTTCGTAAAATCACTCGCGGCTTACATTTAACGACTATCTTCTAGAAGTCGTTTACTAGATATTTCAGTAGTCAATTCTTCAACATCGTCAAATATGTTTAGAGGCTGCGGTAATCACAGTCGCATTGGGTCGCAGCGGGCTTCCCCGCTCACTCCACGCCGCTGTTTGCTTATTTCGTGAGCTGATATACTTTTTTTAATATTTTTTCGCGGAGCCGAGCTCAAAGGCGGAGAGTTGTGAAATTGTTGAAGCGTTAATTGTAGACGTCCAGTGGCGAATATTAAAGTGGCTCGTGTGCGTCCAGCCTTACATAACTAGTTAGCGGCGGGCATGACCGCAGTACTAATACCACAACTTTCTGATAAACACAAAGAAAAAACGTATATTTAATTTGTAAAGTTAAGCCGGTATCGAGGGAGCTAATCTGCTTGCTCGGTAGGTACCTAACGAATTTATTTTGCGACAGACCGAAAGCTTAATGAGCAATTTTTGTGCGCTCCGGAGTTGTTGTTTGTTTCTCCATTCGTTATGTTTGTTTGCGTTCACGGGCGCTGCTTCTACATTTATATAAATATATACTTATGCGGCATTATTTACCTGTTAAATCTCAGTCCCACAGAGAGATAGGTAGGCATTATGTGTCTGGCCATCTTTGGATTCAAATGAGCTTTTAGCATAGCCGAGCTCGGATCCATCCTTGACTATCTCGGCCGAGTCAACATCTTAGCTTATGTATGTCCCAGAACGCGAGCCACAAGCCTCCTATTAGAACTAGAGGGCTTGGGCCGGAGATAGGGAGCTTCACACACCATTGACTTTCTTCACAGGTGTGATCTTTCCTCACGGTGTTTTCCTCCACCGATAGCCTCATTTTAAATTAAAAAGTGTAATTTCGTACGTAAATTCTGAAAAACTCTGACGCACGAGCCCGGTGTTGAACCCATGGCCCTATGCTTGAGAGGCCATAGGTCAGACATAACACACATAAGTAACTTACATTTTTCAGAATTTAGGTGTGAAATTGCATTTGAAAACCGAGGAATAACCTGCACGTTCGTATTATTTATACGCACAAGGACGTGTCGTACAAAAACACAAGTACTTATATTCATGAAATGTAAAAAAGCGCACCAGTGAGCGAACAGATCTGTACAAAAATGCACAAAAAGTGATATCAGTTTTTAGCGTCCCAAAGAAGTCCTGAAGAAGATGACCTCTTCACCTGCGGCCGCTGTCCGCTTGCGGCTAACGACTCTTCTCGCGCCATTACCCCGCGATAAAAAACAAAGCGCCGCCTAATGACTTCACCGATTACCAATCACTGGAAAAAATCGTCTTGGCTCAGAGCTGTGACGTCAGCAAGGAGCCGGGACGGGGTGGATGCGGCAGTTTGAAATACCTGCTTAAACTATTACACCCCATGGAAACTTGATGGCCGTTGGTCTTCGCAAAAAATTAAGCGTATATTTGATAGATGCTATCCTTGATGAAAATAATTGTAACTAAGTTATGTAATAAATTACGTGATGTAACTGAAATGTTACCTTATACCTATCTATTGTTAAATACGGGGTTATTTATTCACTAGCATCCTTTTAACCCTAAACTCCTACCATTTAAAAGAATGTTTTTTGTTTTACGGCTTTTGTCATAACTTAATATTTTTGCTTTAAACATGAAACTACCGTGAGACTCACTCATAGTGAAAATAAACGGATCACTCACGTCTTAAAACGAGTTTAACTCTAAGACTCTCGTTTTAAGACGTGAGTGATCCGTTTATTTTCACTTTTAATATTTTTGGTGTAATAACGTTTTGAAAATTTGAGATTACCTCTTATTTTTACGATACTCTGTTTATTTGTATGGGAAAAAAGTGCTTCATTTTAAAAAGTCGTAAAACAAAAAACATTTGTTTGAGTGATAGGAATTCAGGGTTAAGAGGATGTCAGTGAATTACAAATAACCCTGTATAATAGGGCGTGGTGGCGGTGCGAGTATGGGTATAGATAGACACAATGTTAAAAATAAGGAGCGTAGTGTTCGCCAACAAACTGTTTTGCAGTTTGGCGAGGTAGGTATCACACTAATATTATAAAGGCGAAAGTTTGAGAGTGTGTGAGTGTGTATGTTTGTTACTTCTTCACGTTAAAACGGTTTGACGGATTCTGATGAAATTTGGCTACTTTTTATCCCGGAAAATTGCGTAATTCCCTCGGGATAGCGATAAACGAATTCTTTGCAGACGGAGTCGCGGGCAACAGCTAGTTTGTCATAAATTTAATGTATTTTTTTAGAGATAAATAAAAAAAATTCACTCCCGTCTCCTGAATATCTAGAAACATACAGCCTAGAACTCTTTAAGGCAATGTCATTATTGTTTTAAGGAATTTTGATTGAAATAAATAAATAAACTCGCAAACATAGTCGCACAAAGCATACGAGTGGCTATGACACAAGGCAGCATCAGTAATCATCATTCAAATGGAAGAGTTCTACTCTTTGTTTATTTATCTATATAAGTATGTTTATCGTCGTCTAGTACCCATAGTACAAGCTTTGCTTAGTTTGGGACTAGGTCGATTTGTGTAAGATTGTCCCCTAATATTTACTCTTGTTGTTGGATCGATCGCCGTTTATTCCTCTCTTCTGCCAGTTTTTTGACTTCTTACTCTTCATGCCTTGGCACAAGTTTACCAAATTCGAATAGAGATTCGAGTTTTCGGAACTTTGAATTTGCTACTCACGAGTAAACTTAAATAGTACAGTATAATTTTAGCAATATAGCTATAGGTAATAACCTATAGCCAGGGTGTGTAATGATAGATATAACAACATTTGATAGAACTGTAACATTTGGTATAATGCTACATTTGACATAATTCGATTTACTCGAGAAGTAAACATTCTACGATTCTTTTATAAAATAAACTAACCTAACCTAACCTAATGCATATCAAATAGAATTAATATCAATCCTCCGAAGTTTACTTTTTGAGTAAATCGCATTATATTAAATGTAGCATTATACCATATGTTACAGTTATATCAAATGTTGTTATATCTATCGAGGCGCACCCCTATAACCAAGCTTAGATCAGCTAGAAAAATTGTGCACGTTGCATTACATTGCGAGGTCGTAAGGCGAATGATTTTCAAGTGGTCAATCGAACGCAGCAATGTAATGCAACTTCCATGATTTTTTGCAGGTCTAAACTGGGGTTGTGAATGAAAATTACGAAAGTTTAAGACACTAAACTCCCGTGGCCGCGCTTCGCAGCTCGCGGAGCTGTCAGGCCGCATTTCGCCGCCGCAGCTTTATCAGCTTTTTGCCAACCTGTCGCCTCCAACCTCGACCTAATCATATTTAACGGCTTCAACTCTTGTCTCATTGCGTTATTTAAATACAGGGCTACGTAAAATCTACCTAAACTTTCATATCTAGCTGGTATCTTGTTAGCAGTGTTTGAAGCCAGACTTGTAAAAGAGCTCTGTTCTTTTTGTTCTTCATACTGAAGCGGGATTTATATTTCGTCTGATGTGCCGTGACGTCTCACAATTCACATCAGAATAGAATCAGTTGCATAAATTTAATATGATGAGATTTATAGATGTTAAATGCAATGTGCTGTGATGGCTTGTGTTCACCTAAATAAAATTAAATGGAAGAACTTAATTAAGTACGACTTGACTTTGACACTGCTAAAATGACCTCAGCGTTTTGACCACATTACAGTGATCGTGATTTGTACACTGAAGTGTAAAGTATCAATTATGATTAGCCGCGGAAGTTTTCCGTACTATTTCGAACGAATGTGATACACTAGTCATCATCATTGTCGTCATCATCAGTCGTAACACACCTTCAGAACACTACAATAAATAACAGATCGCCACGTGCATCCTCTGGTTGCCCGCTATTCTCGCGACATCGTCAGTCTACAACGATTTTATGAAGAAAAAAAAATGTAGAAATATCACGATGGCAGCGGGAAGGCACATCAGCCTCCGCCGCAGCTTTACTCTTAGGTACTTTACTTAGTCTATACGCGCCCGCTATGTAGGTTAACAGAAATTTCAGTAATAGCTAATAACTTAGCGTTACCTATTAAGAACAAAGTTGATCGGCTTGCCCATAAAACGCGGCTGCGTGCGCGCCGCTCCACTCCCATTACGCAATAAAACGAATTAAAACCTAATTAGACGCCGCGATTTTTGAACATTAAAAGAGGGGCGGAATTAATTAGTGGAGGGCAGCAATGATTCCAGTTCGGCGGGTAGTTCCCGATATAAATCACAAGCGCAAGCCAGCGGCGGCCGCGGTAAGCATGGAAGGGCTTCCAAACTGTATTTAGGACGACTCGAAAAAGCAATACGGATTTTGACGCCATTAAAAAATAATTCGGAGACACGACTCCAGTAAAAAACGCTTTATTTTAGCCCTGAAATCCAGATTAATTTTCGATTACTTAGTCAGTTGATCGAGTTGGCGAACAAGTGACATCATAAGTTGCTATTGCCATTCAAATTCTATAGGAAGATTGTATTTTGACATCTTATATTTGAAGTTTTAAAACTGAACGGTGAAGGAAAACATTATGAAGGAATCTGCACACACACATGCAAGGAAATTTAATGGTTTGTGCGAAGTTCTTGGTCCGCACTGTGCATGTGTGAAAACAAGGACCCAAACCCTCTCGTTCGGAGAGGAGATCTGTGTCCTGTAGTAGTACGTAGGTATATAGGCTGCGATGATGATGATGAAGATTGAGGTTAGTGTGTCAACAGCGAGCTTGTTTGAAGCGTATCCGCTGGCGCCTCCCCCGGGGCGCGTCGGCTGCGGAGGGCGAAGGCTTCGACGGATGAATTATTCCGTTTGTCCGAGTTTTTGGCTTCCGCGGGCTGCGCTGCTCTGCTGCGGCTGTCATTAGAGGATACCTCCGCCAAGATTAAGGAGTTTAATCCTACTGATAATATAAAATAAACATTGCATCGCATTAAATGTTTGCCTTATTATTTTATTGAGATGGTCAAAATTTGTATTCTAGAACTAGTCGTTTTTACGGAATTTACTTAGTTTTATTTTATTTATCAACATAATACACTGAGTTTTAATTTACATACTGTAAACGAAGGGTTCGGTTTTTAACTGTTACTGTCGTTGAAATCGTAAAACAAAACAATTACTTTGCTCACCCGCGACCTTAAACAAAAGAGCTTAAGGTCGCGGGTGAGCAAAGTAATTGTTTCAGTTCATTAATAATATGTAACTCCGCAAAATAACGCCTGATTCAGTAAATTACACATGCCTGTTTCGAGTACATACCCAAACTCGAAATCCAGACTCCGATATTGCTGCGTGGAACACAAGAGGAAACCACCACACTATTTTCCCTAGCGAAAATGTCGAGGAGCTAGGTTTGATCTATGGCTTCACAAGCAGATGGTCGTGGGTTCGAGTCCGGGCTTATTATGTGCTTATTATGGCTTTACGGTAAAGGAAATCATCGTGAGGAAACCGCGTTGTGAAGTTCCTGTTCTGCGTTCCCCTTGGGAACCACGACCTAAGCGTTTGCAGTAGGACGTATATAGGACGCGATGATTTTTCCAAGAAAATTGTCGTGAAAGTTTGGTACCCATCCTCAACAGACAATCACGATCACACTATCAAGAGGGTAAGAGCGGCTTTAACTATTTTCCTCTTACACAGTTTCAAGTAATTACGCAATTATTGCGAAGGAATGGAATTCGCTCCTATTGTCTGTATTTTCAGATAGATACAACATCATACTAAATACAAACTGAAACATGAATGCACAGAAAAACCCCATAAAAAAAGACCAGCGGCGCTGAGAATCGAACCCAGGTCCTCAGCATTCCGTGCCGCGTGCTAAAACCCTACAACACCACTGGTCAGGAGTTTAGTCACAATTTTTTCCTATGAATCGCACATCTTACTTGCTAAATCACATTTGATAAAAAATAAAAATACAAATACATACTTCATACCAAACTTCTTCAAGGCTAGAGTGATCATAGGTTGTTACTGGAGCAGTGAGATACACATTTGGCCTCATCCGCATTTTTTATCAGGAGGTCAATCACGGATCAGATACAAGTAAAAAAAAGCACACCTGAAATTCTCGCTGCGATGCTCTTTGATGTAGGTAAAAAAATACGCACATATGAAGTTCTCGCTGCGCTGCTTTTTGATGTACATAAGAATTGTACAGTAAAATCCTACGCCACATCGACAGTGCTACGCGTAACAACGAATCCTAAAATGTAGCGCCATAACTCCAGCTTTACATAGTTAAGTCGGTGTCTATATCTGGCAGTGGGTAAAGGGGGCGGGTAAACTGCGTCTTGTTATTGTAGCTGTCAAAACAAAACACATTACCCGCCGCGGCGCCGTCGACTTGAAATTGAAAGTAGTTGCTGCCCATAAATCGCACTAGCGCAGCGCCGTATCGGAACGCCGTAAATCCCAATACCCGCTCGACAATTAACTCCATTCTCATTAATTTCCCGAAATGAAATCAACTTTCCTTCTATTATCGGCCCCTTTTCCATAAACACCTTAATTCTCATTAAAGGCCGGTCATTCGGAGGAAAACAAATTAACTGGAGACGGAGGCTTCCGGCCGCCATTTGTATAATGGCGGCGTTTCCGGAAGTTTGACAGGTCGGATGAAATGTCGCGCGATTTTTACTAATTAAGGCGAGGGTAGTCCAACCCTTCCGATTATGAGGCCGTTCCGGCGCGATCGGCGCCGCCCGCTTCAAGTTTAAGACAACTTTACTCTGAATTAGAGGATTATTTTCATCTATTTCAACTAGCCAGGGCACATTGGAAGTAATTAAGTTGTTACGTGGCTACAAGTGGCCAAGTCTCTGAATAACAGAGAAAATAATACAGGCATAAGTATTTGAAATACTTTCACTCTCTATTGCTTATGACTATACCTAAAGATTTTCCTAGCACGAACGAATATTTTTCCTTCTAATACTTATAGTTTATCGATGTCTTATAAGTGGCATAATATCAATGAGACACGTTTGAAAATATAAAACAATAATACCAAACCAAGTCGATGTTATTATTATGTCAAACACTAATCACAAGTTATTCGTACTAGAAAAATCTCTAGGTATACTTACTGACATAAAATTAAAGATGTCAATTACTATTGGGACAGTGACCAGCACTCGGACGCCTAATTTAAGATCATTACGTTAATTATCACGAAACATGGATTGATTTGAAAAGGTTGGACATTTAAACACGTTAGCCAAAAGTACTAGTGTTTTGTATTGTCTCTATGTTTTGTATAATTATGTAAGCACGCTACTGCATTGTTTGGTTTTAAATTTAATTGATCATGATCAAACACTTCGCAAGGCGGCTGGCAAGAGCTGGATGAGAGTGGCCGAGGATCGTGCTCAGTGGCGTGCCATGGGAGAGGCCTATGTCCAGCAGTGGACGAACATAGGCTGATGATGATGATGATGATCAAACACATCATACAGTCAAAGAAACTTAATCGCGTACCAAAGTAGAACCATTTCTCTGCTAATTTCATGTTGACTTTACATCTGCCAAAGACATCACCATGAAATTGGCTGTGAAAAGGTTCCACCCTGCGATTCAGTTACCTTGTCTGCTACACTTTCGCTGGCTGTCAGGATCATTGGCAGTATATAGTAACCTTAAGCGACCGGTTGCCAAAAACAAATAAGTAGAAGTAGAAGTTCAAGTTGACCGGTTAACATAGGTACGTATATTCCTACGCTTTGAACTGCACCGTGACATGCCTTCATCTAATGGTGTTTCGGGTTTATTTTGACAAAACTAATCTCAACTTAGAAACCACGAAAAGATCAGCACCACAGGTTTATCTTTTCTTAATTCTTCCCTGACCAACCCTTCGTCAGTATTGTAATTTTTCTCCCCAGGCAGGAATTCGGCGCACAATCAAACGGCGCCACTCCCGCAAATTAGTTTTGATATTTAAATTAATCTAGCCGACGGCGTCCGTGCCGCACCTCCGTCTTCACTTGCCTTTTACCGGCTACGATATTATCGGTAGCAGGCAATGTATATTGTACAACAAGAATAAAACGATACACTTCGATTACAAGGAAATTAAACACTTACATTGAAAATAAACCTTTGCCTTTTAAGTTAAGTATCTAAGCAAAAATTCGACTCAGAATCAACAAGAGTTTTACTTTTACTAGATTTTGGGGTAGTTTCAATATCTCTTACAAGTTATCTAAGTATATTTAATGTGAATAACTTTTATCTGAACAAAAACCAACGGCACATTTTAATATCAGGAACTTAAGTATCGAATAGCGTAGAAACAAGCCCTAAAATGACGATGAATGAGGCAAATATATACCAGCCTGTCAATAATGTTTTTAGTTTTATCATTGTTTATTACTAGCCTATTCTGTCCCACTGCTGAGCAAAGGCCTCCCCCCAACATTTCCACAATGTTTTTAGTTAATAAATTTAATAGTCTAATTTTTTCTTGATTTTTAGAAAGAGATATCATAGTTTTTGCTGTTAAAATACTTTAGACAGACCTTACAGCGAAAACATAGCTAATTTATTTCTTCAGCTACGGCAAATGAGTAGCTACTAGCATCGTGTCGGCCACTCTAAAGCGCCTCCAGTCGGCAGGTTCAGCTCAAAGATTGATTCCCCCCACTGCCCACCCCCTCTTTGATCGCGAGATAATTCGTTTAATTGCCTCTACAGGCAGGTTGCTCATTCTATTCCCAATTATTGATCTACCAAAGTTTTTGTATGTCTTCCGGGGATGGTTTTGTTAACGGTTCCGAAGACCGCTACAACTCGATCAAAATTAAATAAGCCCCGTCATTGTTCAGTTTGAGATGGCTAAGGAAAGTTAGGTGGAGATAGATTTTGATCACGTTTCTTTGTCAAAGGATTATACGTTAATTGCAAATAATTTTTAATCACAATTTTCAGTTTTAAAAAGAAATCAAACTTCGATCCTTTTTTGTTTTTCTATCTTTTTATATTAGTGAACAGAAAACCAACAAACTAATCTTATGAGGTACCATTAAAGCAAGTTTTCTTTGTTGTTTCAGTAGGGACGATTGTGCCTTCGTTCGACTAACGAGAGTAAGTATAAGGAGAGCACAAAGGCTTTGAGCGAGGTGCGGCAGGAACAGCGACGAACAAGTCGTGAGCTAGTTATAACAGCGGGGTATACGTAACAACAAGGTATTAAATGCAGACTTGAAACAAAAAAAAAGTCAAAGCATCTCTAGTAAAAATAAGTGACTTACTAATGTTGGAAATAATTCCGATCTGCATTGGCGATCCCTATATACCTACTTAGCTTTATCTACTGTTTAAAAAAAATTGTGTTAGTTAAATACTTAACACTGTAGATGTGTAAAAAAATTTTCTTACCTTGTGAGATTCTTACCGGATTATTCCTAACAGGGTTTTTTCGAACCGGTGGTAGATTCACGAAACTTTAAAACGGTGGTAGATTCTTCTACATTCTTGAGTGCTTGTTACAGCGTAAATTAATTGAAGATTATTTTGTCTTTGAAATTAAATATTTCTTTTTCATTCTCGCTTCATACCTACCTCGCCTCGTGTGTCGTCTCGTGTATAGAATAGCATCCGACGGAAAATCAGTTTTTGTGTACGCCCTTTCATCTTAAAATCCTTTGCCTGAGGTCCAAAAAACACTGCCAAAGGAGCACGGCAAGTGGCAAGACGAGGCACGAGGAGAGTCGCGAATGTTCATTTCACACTTATTTTGACTGGCCTCGAGACTCGTCTCATCACTCGCGTGTGAACCAGTGGGCTGTAAAATGCAAATATGCGAGAGCTGTTACATTTTACTTTAAATAGCACAGTGAAAACCTGTACGCTTAGTATATGTTTTCCTTCACTTCAATACTTCTCGATCGCGTTTACGTAAAAATTTCAATTCTATGGAAACATGGAAGCGCGCGCGCGGAGACGGTGTCCATGTTTCCCTAGTAGTAAACGCGATCGAGAAGTATTTAGGTGAAGTAAAACTTATACTAAGCGTACTGTTAAGAATTGCAAAAGATAATGCAAGTGAGATAACGCCGGCTATTCAAGCGGTGGCCGGATAAGTCTTTGTCCGCGACCAATTCTTTCGAATGCTAATGTTTCTCAAACGCCCAGCCACTTATTGTTCTTCATTGAATCCACAGTCGAGTCGGGATTACCGCCGTGTCGTGATTACTCCCGCTTTACTTTAATAAATCGAAACCCCTTTTTAAGAATCGAAAGGGGTGTGAATTGGGGACGAGAAATTCCAAAGGAACTTATTAAATCAGTTATTTGATTAGCGTAATTTTTTAACAGTTGCGGAAAAGAGGAGACGGAATAAGATTTATTTTTCGGACGAATTAGGCGGTTCAATTATTAGGCTTGTTTGGCAATTGAGATGTATGTAGATGAAATATTATTTAAATTATGTACATATACGTACCTCAAGGTTTTTATGACATCGAAGTGGCTCTGTTCGTGAGTAGGGCTTGCAATTCGAATATTCGGCGAATTTTCATATTCGAATATTTGGGGGCATGGTATTAGAATATTCGATATTCGATTTTATGTTCATCATTTCAGCCGAAAGACGTCCACTGCTGAACATAGACCTCCCCCAAGGCTCGCCAAAGAGATCAGTCCCGTGCCCTCCGCATCCAACGCGATCCCGCAACCTTAACCAGGCGTCGCTCCATCTTGTTGGAGGCCTACCTACACTGCGTCTTCCGGTCCGTGGACGCCACTCGAGAACCTTTTTACCCCATCGGCCGCAGTTCTACGAGCGATTACCTTGCCCACTGCCACTTGAGTCTGGCGATTCTTCGAGCTATGTCGGTGACTTTAGTTCTTGCGCGGATTTCATCATTTCTAATGCGATCCCGCAGAGAAACTTCGAGCAATAGCCCTCTTCATTGCCCTTTGAGTGACTTTGAGCTTCCTTATGAGGCCAATCGTTAGCGGCCACGTCTCGGTGACATAAGTCATCACTGGCAACACACACTGGTCAAAGACTTTAGACTTGTGACACTGCGGTATATTGGATGACAAGATATATTGGATATGTATATTGGATGCGGTATTTTGGAGACGCTGCCCAGCCGAGCCGGATTCGTCGACTGACCTCTTTCTCGAAGTTGAACCTACCTAATTGGATTGTGTGTCCCAGGTAGATATAGTCATCAACAACTTCGAAAGCAGAGTCTCCAATTATGATGGGAGATGGTATAACATGGGCATTCGACATGATCGTTGTCTTGTCCATGTTTAATTTAAGACCAACTCGCTCAGAGACAGTCCCGAGGTCAGCGAGCATAGCACTTAGGTCTTCCATGGTCTCAGCCATAAGCACTACGTCATCGGCAAATCGAAGGTGAGTGAGTGATGTATTCGCCATTTATATTGATGCCTCGCCCTTCCCAGTCAAGAGTCTTGAAAGCATCCTCCAGTGCAGTGGTGAACAGTTTCGGAGAAATAACATCTCCTTGTCTAACTCCACGCTGCAATAGAATAGTCTTCAACATCTGGTCCTGAAATCGGACGGACATTGTGGCGTTATTATGTAGACACTTCAAATCTTCGATGTACCGGTAGCCTACTTGGCACCGTTAGAGTGACTGCAGAACAGCCCAAGTCTCGATCGAATCGAAGGCTTTCTCGTAGTCCACAAATGCCCGGCAAAGGGGGCGGTTATACTCCTCGGTTTTCTGTATAACCTGCCGCAACGCATGTATGTGGTCTACGGTACGGTGCTAAAGCGCTAAAGTGATCGTAATATTTAGATGATTAGGTGAATTAGGTAGGTTTTTAAAGTGGAAAGTTTGCTTTTAACGACGTACAGTACAGTCCACAGTGAATTAAACAATAATTTCATACTTAACGCCACGCATACGTTAAAAACTTAAAACCGATTGTTAGATGTGTGTAATAATGATAATTTATGGTTTGTTATTCCTATTAAACTAATACATGTTTCCTATGTTTGCGTTGATATCTGTGTTGATTTTTTTTATAAAAAAATATAATTACTGATTTGTTTTTAATTGCCATATGATTTTTCAGACTGATTACGTAATTACTCCTAATTACACAGCTGATTTTGTAGTTTTCTGTGTTTTATTAAACCTTTCCAAAATATTCGAATATTATTCGAATAATTCGAATACTTCCGAATTTACGAATCGAATATTCGAATAATAAAAATGGTCGAATATTGCAAGCCCTATTCGTGAGTAAGTATACGGTAAACAGTATTTCATTAGGTATTTCGAACTTAGATTATTTATACACTAGATAGAGCTTAGGCGGCATGAAAACGTCCCGAAAAATATAAGCCAACAGTTGGCTTATTTTATTTTATTAACTTTGGTACAATAACATAATGCAAGCTATCGAAATTACAATTAGTGACTTAATCTATGTAAGACATTACAGCGCATACATCACAATAATAATTGTACACAGCATTTAACACAACCCTCATAAAAGGAAACAAAAAAAAAACAATAATAAAATAAAATAAAAAAGTAATAAAAAGTTGTCCCCCTTCAGTCTGAATGACGTAACGTGATATTAATATGAAGCTGTCAAATGTGTTTTTGGACGTTTTGTATGCCAGTGTTTGCTACTGACACTCTATCATCTAGTGTATAAATAATAAGGGTAATATCATACTAAATACAAACCGAAACATGGACGCACAGAAAAACCCAAAAAAAAAATAACAGCGCTGGGAATCGAACCCAGGTCCTCAGCATTCCGTGCTGCGTGCTAAACCCCTACACCACCACTGGTCGGGACTTGCTTAATTAAATTGGATTAGGTACGTCTCCGATGTCACCATGTATGAAGATGGTTGTGGTCTATTTCTATGGTGGAAAATAATTTAGTTTGATCTAGGGATCTCCTTTAACCCAGCGCGAGTCTTTGCTGGCTCTGACCTTATACTAAGTAAGAAATTCTATTCTCGAACTTCATATCATGCCACTCCGTTCACGCTTATACTTAATTAGTACCTATTAAACAGAAGAATGAAAGGGACGGCACGACAGAAACTTGGAATTTCGAATGCTGCGCCGTATCTGTGTGTACCCACCAGCCCAGCACCGAACCTAAGCCTTTACGTAAAATTCCCCAGATTATTTAATTAAACCGCCAACTAATCCCGCGTCATCTAACCGGCGCTTTGTATTGACAGAAAATTGAAAAACTTTTCTCGTTTTCAACTGATCATATCGAGAGGAAGGAATATCATCGACAAATGTTTATGGAGCCCGCGGCGTTGCCCGCCGAGGCGCTGGTGAAGGACGCCTTGTTTTTAATTAATTAATTTTATTATTTTTCGGGACGCCGTCTTGCCTTTATTGGCGGAAGTTTGTAGTAATGAGTGTTTTATTGTTGTATAATATCGCGGAAGGGCTGAGGTGGCCAGATGGGTCGTAACGGCGAGGTGCCCGAGCCGGTGTTTACGGCCTAACCGCTCTTATTCCTTGATTACGGTTTTACTTTGCATTTTAATTAAAGTTAGAAAGGTGTGGTGCAGTTATTAAATGCTAATTAACTATTACGCTAAGTGCTAGGAACCAAATAAGTACGAATAATTCGCTCTATGGGACTTTGTCTGTGTGAAATTTCTAACAGTTTATTTAATTTTCATCATTATTTACGACTTAGGTTATAAGAGTGTCAATTATTTGCTTAAACTTAAACTTGCTACTCTAGGGCAATGTAGAAAGATAAAAAACTGTAGTAAAGCCGAACTCATAAATATCTATCTATGCAGCCATCGCGTCAAATATATGCAAAGACCAAACTTATGACTGTGGCATAGAGTTGTATAGTTATTTTTGACACCTTGGTAATGTACAATGTACATATTTATTTTTAATAGCTGGACTGTACATTGACATAGAGTTGCGTATCTGAATATCGAAGACGAATAGATCGAATGTATTAAAATATCGAAGAAGTTATACTTAACATCGAAAGTTGTAAACTTTTTAAAATTGTTATAAAACAAACCTAAAAAATATGAATGATTAACGGTTTTGAAAAAAAAACTCCAATGATTTAAGTAATACATTTGATAGGCATAGTTATTCCCTTGCGATATTCAGAAACATGCCCTGACATGGAGCTTCGCAAAGTAAAGCATGAATCAATCAATTAGGTACCTAATTAACAGTAAAGCTTGTCAAACTGCAAACAACACGGCAATTTTTTGCCGACGCGAGTAATGTAATTACCGTCATCCCTTACGAGCTCACGTTCCAGGAAGGTGACCACTCACCTTAATGCGCGCCATTTAGGTGATTGCCAATTAACACGTAATCTACTTAGCGCTACGCCGTGTTGTCGCTGTTGTAACTTGTTGTAAGTTGTAGCTTGTTTCGTCTGGTGCAAGCGAGAAGCTTCTCACTTTTCAATTAATGCGGAAGTAACTGTTTGTCGGCCTGCCTCTTACCTCTTTAGGTTTAACGCTTTCGCTGTCAGAGTCGAGATTTGTTCAGGTAGTTACGGTCGGGGTAAGAAAAGGTGTTTCACTTGAAAATTGACATTTGGTTGCACCAACGCTATTCTCAGTCTCGTTATTTTGTGTCAAACGAAACAGAATATCGCATTGACGTGTCTCATTTTACAGTCTATAATAACGCTACTAGGCGAAAGTCACAAAAACGCATAGGTATTGCATACGAGTTGTTTAAAAAAACAAAAATGGGATTTAATTAAAACTAAACTTAATTGATTTGACGACCAAATGGCCTAGTGATTAGACCTGACTATGAAGCTTGAGGTCCCGGGATCGATTTCCGGCCGGGGCAGATATTTGTATGAAAAATACGAATATTTAGTCTCGGGTCTTGGGTGTTTAAAATGTATTTAAGTACTTGTACCCGTTGTCCAGTACCCATAACACAAGCTTTGCTTACTTTGGGATTACGTCAATTGGTATGAATGGTCCCGTGATATTTATTTATTCCTTTGTGTAAATAAATTTACCCATATAATTTGCATAACACAAAGGACGCGATCGTTTTTTTTTTTTTTTATATAAGAGGTGGCAAACGAGCAGACGGGTCACCTGATGGAAAGCGATCACCGTCGCCCATGGACACCCGTAACACGGGGGGCATCACAGGTGCGTTGCCGACCCTTTTAGGAATTGGTAGGCTCGTTTTTTAAAGATCCCTAAGTTGTAACGCTCCGGGAATGCTGCCGCAGAAAGCTGATTCCAGATCTTTGTCGTGCGAGGAAAGAAGTTTCGCTTAAAACGCACGGTACTAGAATGCCAATCATCAAGATGGTGAGGATGGAAAGACAAACGGTTCCTCGAAGTGCGGTAGTGGAATTTAGCCGCAGGCAGCAATTCGAACAGTTCGTCAGAACACTCCCCATGATAGATACGGTATAATATACAGAGAGACGCCACATCCCTCCGCAAAGCCAAAGGATCGAGTAGGCCAGAGAGTGCCTGATTACCGACAAATCGAGCAGCTCTACGTTGGATGCGGTCAAATGGAAGAATTTGGTACTTGGGTGCCCCAGCCCAGAGATGAGAGCAGTACTCCATGTGCGGCCTAACCTGCGCCTTATAAAGTTGTAAGTGATGGTGATCGTGATTTTGTTTTCATTAAACCCTTAATTATGTACAATTTTTTTGATAACGACCCATACACGTTCTTGGCAGTGAATACGTTAAACTGCATACATTTTGTACGGAGGTAATTTAATTTTGAGACCTAGGTAAGGACATAGGATAGTGTTTATCTCAGAAAAATACTAATTTCCCGTGGGTTAGCGATCGATAAGCAAATCGCAGAAAGAGTCGCGGGCAACAGCTAATAAACTATTAGACGACCGGATAGCCTAGTTGTAAGAGAACCTGACTACGAAGCTTGAGGTCCCGGGTTCGAGTCTTGGGTGTTTCATATGTATTTAAGTATGTATCTATCTATATAAATATGTTTATCCGTTGTCTAGTACCCACAGTAAAAGCTTTGCTTAGTCTGGGACTAGGTCAATTGGTGTGAATTGTCCCGTGATATTATTATTGAATGAAATAACCTTGAAGCGTTACCTTATCTCGACATCAGAACCGGTGTGAAGGGGGCGTACCGCAGGTACATAGCGAGCGTCTTTATGTGGCTCACCTGTACCTGGGGGGGCGTGGCGCAGGTGCCGCCCCTGCGCACGGCGCGCCACGCCTCACCTGCCGCGCCGCCACCTGCCTGTGCCACTGCCAGTCGCACCTCGCGCCACGCGCTGCCACGGCGCACCTGTACTGCTGCCCGTTTGCCCATAATATTTTACGCCACATTTCCCGAAATACTGCCTTATCTCTCTATACTTATAGTTTCTTTTCCCGAATGAATCTTTAGTAAATTAAATGTCACGCTTTTTATTCATTTGGTAAAGTTATCATTTGGAAATGAAATGAAATGAAATGAAAAAATTTATTTCGCACACACAAAAATAAAAAATAAATAAATAAGAAACAACTATTAAGACAATACAATTTTAAAATATAAAATAAAAATAAAATAATATATGAAAAAGTGTACGAAAAAGGTCCCGCCTCAGCATAAATGTGGACTTCTGGGGTGGAGCCAGCGCTGGTCTTCCGGCGAGACCATTTATATCGATCACAGAAACCCTGCCGTGCAACACGGCCTTACGCGGTATGCTGAACGCAGCCGTTGCGATTGCAACGAGCAGCGCTGTCTGGCGGCGAACAGAACAAACGACCGATACATAACCTAAAAAAGACCGTGCGCACGACATGGTTCCTGTGATTGAGGAGAGAATGATACAAAACAATTTACGCAAAACAGATATAAAAAATTCGCCTTATTACACAAAAAAGAAAACAAAACAAAAAAAATGTGAACATCGAGTTAGATTAAATTGTTAATTCCAATCGTTTGTATTGGGGATATAAAAAGAGGTAAGAGGTTAAGTCTATATAGTATCATAGATCTTCTAAGCTCTTGTGTCACCTTTCAACACTCATAAAAAAAATAAAAAATAAAAACTTTACTTATTATCCTCCAGGTTCCACATCATCCACATGGACAAATCAGGTTAACCAACTTTTTATGCACATATAATTATAAAGTAAGTATGTAATCATCGGAGAGAACAAAAGGAGATCTTATATTGTTTTCTTAATGGAACAGAAAAAACAGGCATATATCATTATAACACTCACTAGACAAACTAAAGAAAAAACAGACTACCTAAACTAAAAACTAGAAACAGCTTATGTTTAAAGTTAATGTTTCCTGTTGCCGCTGGTGTTCATTTATAAACTTTTGGCATCTTTTGATTTTGATAAATTTTTACTAAGCAAACGTCAAAATCATTCAGCTTAACTACTCGTATTGAGACAATCATTAATTTCTCCGCAACTTTGTTAAAATAATCGAACCTCAACTCGTGAAATACTAGATATTGAGTATTTTGGCAAATATTATTATAACAAAAATTGTTTTTCCAAATTGTTAAACCGCAATGGCACTCTATCTTTACCCGTCGTGTTCTCTATTTGTACCTATAACATTGATGTGTCTTGTATACTAAATAAATAAATGTATTTCTCTTTATTTTTCCTTACGGCTAAACTTACCCACAAGAGCAACATTTACAGTTTACATACCAGAGTATATTTCGTACTAAATACAAACTGAAATATAGATGCACAGAAAAAACCCCAGAAAAAAGACCAATGCTGGGAATCGAACCCAGGTCCTCAGCATTCCGTGCCGCGTGCCATACCCCTACACCACCACTGGTCTAGAGATTAGACACGAATCTTTCCTATACATCATACATTTCAATCTGCTAAATCATCACCTTATGCAGTGACAAGCGCACATCTATGTTACACCCTCATCGAGAGATTTTAACACTCCTTCGGAACTAACCGCTCACCTGGACAAGAGATGGCGCTACTGTGCAACTTTAAACAAGTTAGCTATGAAGTATCTTTTTTTTTTTTTTGTACTTATTTTTTCAACTTCATTTTTTTATTACTTTTACGGTCATCCCGTGAAATCATATATGATTTCACGGGATGACCGTAAAAGTAATAAAAAAATGAAGTTGAAAAAATAAGTACAAAAAAAAAAAGATACTTCATAGCTAACTTGATACCAGAGTATGTTTATTCAGTGCCTGGTACCTAGTACCTACAAGGTTTGTTAAGTTTGGAACTAACTAGGTCATTGGGTCGCAATTTTCCTATGAATAATTTATTTATATTTCTCTCACAGTCTATTAACAATCTAAATGAAGCTTGTCGGCCTGTTTTAGGTGTCGTGCAATTGTTGTCACGCGGCAACGATAAGACTTTTGTAATCATTTACCTACAGGTTGTTGATCTCGCGTACTTTAAATAATCACAGTTCCTATGCGTACGCGTGTCGTATACATACTGTAGCAATTGATATGCTACAAATTTATTAGTGTAACCTTTTTATTGGTATTGTGTCTGGTTGTTGGTCTGGCTGATTTGGCTGTCAGCTTGAATTTAAAAAGAAGGGGAGCTTGACAGAAGGAGAGAGAGATTTGGGCGATACGTGGATGACAGGAAAAATAGGAGATCACTCGAGAAAAATAATCTTCGTGCCTGGTATTCATGATATCATAAATTACTACGTGGTTTGTAGTGGTTTCCCCATTTTTTATAAAATTGCGCTACAATACTTAGACAAGTTTAATTCGGGAATTTTCACTTTGAAGTGCGCAGAAAACTTTTTTAAAAAAGGTACTTAAATTTGGTGGTTTCTTACTTAGAATCAAGAGCACTATTGTGGTGGTGTCACTCTTCAGCCCTTTAGCAATGTCCATACAAACAATCACGGCAACCCGTCGCTCAGTTTCGACGTTGAAAGTAGGACAAACAACAAAAACACTTCCGCATTTATACTATTAGTATGGATATGGATACCTGCGTAGCCACACATCCACTCTGCATTATATTGCAAATTAAACCGCTAACACTTCCACTGCTCGATTTTAAAGCTAACCCCGATCCTATCGCTACGAGTACAAAGCCAAATAAGGGAAAACAAAAACAAGTGGGACCCTGCACGGCACCTTGCGACATAAATTTTTTGGGCACTTAGCGGACACGGAAGAGGAGGCGCCGTCTTCGGCAGAGCAAGGGTTGACCCACCGCTGACCCGCGCCCGGGCCGCGCCGCACTCTACCATCGTGAATTTTTGAAAATTATGTTTGCGTCATTTCGGAAGAGCATTTTTTTTTCAAAAACTCTCATTGCTAATAAAGTATTAAGCTTCAAATTGGTGCCTTCTCAAAAAAAAAAATCAAAACGTTTATTCTGCAGCTCTCTCTCTGGGCTCTTTTACATGTCACTTTTTTTAAACTACCAGTGCTTTCGTATGGACCATCATTGCCAAGAAGAATGCGCCGCAAGAAACTTGGCAGGAAGTCATATTTTCAAATTAAAATATAATTTATTGAATCAGGCGTTACTTGCGGAGGTCCATATTAATGAACTAAAACAATTACTTTGCTCACCCGCGACCTTACAATAGTTACGTTTATGCAAGAAATGTGCGTTCATGCAGTTCCTCCACCTCCACACTGTACGAACACACACAAATCACATAAACCCAACCATCACCACCACCAAGCTACACTGACGCGTTTCGAACTCAACCAGAGCTCATCTTCAGAGTTACCACAACCGTATGCTATGCTACCAACTGTTAAACTAACAAACCAAAACAAATGTTTTAACTTGTCACTGTAACTTCTCAAGTGCCCACTTTATTTTTCTTATTCTCAAACTACCCCACAAAAATTAACTTTTATTGACATATTATAAAACTACCTTGAATTTTTTGTTTATTTATTTATAAGGCATATTTAATTAATACTAACTGTTCAAATTCGACCCAAGCCGCAGTAAAGGAGAAGATACTAAATTTACCTGTTCATTAATAATAGACCCCATAGTGTTGTACCTAATTATTTCCATGCATTCCAGAGCATCCAGACGCAACCCCTTGCCGCAATAATGTAACACTTCATAAGAATCTGAATCTAACAATGAATGATTTGATTCCAACAAATGTTTTGCAAAATTCGATCTATCTGGATGCTCATTCCTATATGCCGAAACATGCTCTTTAAATCTAGTATTAAAACTTCGGCCTGTCTGTCCTACGTATATCCCATTGCAGTCATTACAAGTAAGCTTGTATACCCCCGATCTAGTTCCCTTATCTACCTGTTCTTTGTGGCTACATAGCCTAGAGTACAAAGAGTTGTTAGTCTTAAAGGCAACATTAATATTGTTTGATTTTAAAATGCCATAAATCTTATCAGACAAACCCCCGACGTAAGAGATGCTAGATCTAGATAGATAGATAACAGCATCTGTGTACGTGGGCTTACGGTATACTTACGCTTACGGTGTACTGCAATGGGATATACGTAGGACAGACAGGCCGAAGTTTTAATACTAGATTTAAAGAGCATGTTTCGGCATATAGGAATGAGCATCCAGATAGATCGAATTTTGCAAAACATTTGTTGGAATCAAATCATTCATTGTTAGATTCAGCTTCTTATGAAGTGTTACATTATTTCGGCAAGGGGTTGCGTCTGGATGCTCTGGAATGCATGGAAATAATTAGGTACAACACTATGGGGTCTATTATTAATGAACAGGTAAATTTAGTATCTTCTCCTTTACTGCGGCTTGGGTCGAATTTGAACAGTTAGTATTAATTAAATATGCCTTATAAATAAATAAACAAAAAATTCAAGGTAGTTTTATAATATGTCAATAAAAGTTAATTTTTGTGGGGTAGTTTGAGAATAAGAAAAATAAAGTGGGTACTTGAGAAGTTACAGTGACAAGTTAAAACATTTGTTTTGGTTTGTTAGTTTAACAGTTGGTAGCATAGCATACGGTTGTGGTAACTCTGAAGATGAGCTCTGGTTGAGTTCGAAACGCGTCAGTGTAGCTTGGTGGTGGTGATGGTTGGGTTTATGTGATTTGTGTGTGTTCGTACAGTGTGGAGGTGGAGGAACTGCATGAACGCACATTTCTTGCATAAACGTAACTATTGTAAGGTCGCGGGTGAGCAAAGTAATTGTTTTAGTTCATTTAAATTAAAATATAATAAATTACAAACTAAAAACCGTACAAATATAGAATTAAATAAAAAATAATAATAATTAATAAAAAAACAATACAGGGATGTATTGGGTCCCTTAGTTAAAAAAAAAGAACTTAAACTATACCTACATCTTAACTAACTATAATATCTATGTTCAGTGGAAGTGTAGAATGCTTCCACCGTCAAAAAAGAAAAAAAAAATCTAAATAATATATCCTTGTATCAATGTACCAGTGATTGCATAGTACACCAAAATAATGGAAAAATATACTGAAATGTTGTTGAGGTAGGGTTTCACAAACTCACCCACCACACAATAACAATGCCAAGTGGAATATTTTTCAGCTAATCGTTTGGTTCGTTTTAATGAATACTGGCTGTGTTTCGTAACAATTAGTTTTTGTTTATTTTTTTACAATTTTCGGTGTAACGTAATGGATACTTAATGTTTTCTTACTTAATTTTTTTTATCGATTTTTTTGATCATTTCGTCATACCTTTGACTCGGTACACTTTGAATATCAATCAATGTATAGAGAAGCATTTGTAACTATAAAAAAAAAGAAATGTACATGGGGTATTCAGTCTAAATAATCCAATATTTTGTTACTAAAAGTAGAGTATAGCAAAATTGCCTTAGATAATGTATAGTTACCACGTCATTTGGCACTTGGGCTAATAAGATTCAGATTTAATTGTACTCAAAAAGTATGTAAACTGAATTTTGTAATTTTATGTCTTATGTCTATGTCTATGTCTAACATTGTAGGACAAATATTGCACAAAATTATAAATTAAGATTTGTGACAGCCACCCAGCCATTTTAGTGTGCATTTAAGAGTAACGAACACACACAGACACACACACATACACACATTTATACGCACGCACACACGCACGCACGCATCCACACACAACACACACACATACAAACACACATTCACTCACTCAGATATACATAAATGTAGGTAGATTCCCGCGCAGCCCGGCCCGCCGTGCGTGCCGCGCGGTTTTTGCGGCACCTCGCCCGCTTAGCATACTCCTTTGTCCGCCGCGCCAGCACATTCGCAAAAACACAACATCACAAGAGTGTTTCATTCGACGGGATAGTTTGGAATAACTTTGCGAAGCTTTTCGGGTGGCCCTTGTACGGGAGTATTGAATTAACCGATATCAAAAAAGAAAGTTCTCAGTTTGGTGGTTTCCCGTTTGTTTACTACAAAACCAAGCCGTGCTAGCCTAGTGGCGTGACCTATTGGCTCTCAAGCAGAGGGTCGTGGGTTCGAATCCAAGCTCGCACCTCTGAGTTTTTCGGAATTCATGTGCGAAATTATACTTGAAATTTACCATGAGATTCACGGTGAAGGAAAACATCGTGAGGAAACCTGCACACATCTGAGAAAAGAAATTCAATGGTGTATGTGAAGTTCCCAATCCGCGCTGGGCATGCGTGGGAACTAATGACCAAACTCTTTCATTATGAGAGGAGGCCTGTGCCCTGCAGTGGGACATATACAGGCTGGGGATGACTGCAAAACTTCGTCATTTTTTGACCGATTTAATTTTTTATAATTATTTGTGATCCTTTAAGTTTGAAAAAAATGCCACCCCTAATAGTGAGGAAATAGGGGAAATAAATGTTTACAAATAATTTTCATTGAAGTCGTTTTATTTGTTCAAATAGGTACTGAAATAGTGACGACCGGACGCCTAGTTGTTAGAGAACCTGCCTCGCCTCGCTTGAAACTTGAGGTCCCGGGTTCGATTCCTGGTCAGGGCAGATATTTTGTGTTTGAAATACGAATATTTATGCTCGAGTCCTGGATGTTTAATATGTATTTAAGTATGTATTGCCAATAAAAAGATCTGTAAAGTGTCGGAATAGGTTTAAAATTAAACAAATAAAAGATAGAGTCATTTAAATTTTGCAAAGGACAGTTTCACACTTCTTAAACAGTTTCCGCTATTTTATGTGACAGATAACGCCGTCTCTATCTATCCAAACAAAATAAGCAGAGACGGCAATACAAATTCGTCATACAAAATAGCAGGTATTAGAAAACGGTGAAACTTTATCAATCGGTTACCGGCGCCGCGCGGGCGCCGCTCTCCGCACCACGCAATTAAAGAGCAATTAAGACGGTGCGAGATTAGCGCGAATCGCTGTACATTACTGGTGATGATGGACCACTCACAAACCTACAGATACGTAGCCCCGCGATGTAACTAAACTTTAGGATATCCTCGCACCCCATGTGGCAATTAACGTCTGTAAACAACCGCTAACAACCTCGACGACCTCGTATCGCATGTCAGAGAGGTATCAAATAGGTAATGAGGTGGGTAGTGTTATCACTGGTTTCAGTATTGACGTACTCGCTTTTATTGCTGTAATATAAATAAAGTAAATATAGTAATGTTTGATGTCTAATAGTTAGAGAATCGATTGCGTCGTGACTATACACGAACCACTTTTTGTAGATCAGTATTCGGCGGCGATCACATTTTAGTCGCAATTAAGTAAAACAAAACGATTTTTTTTTAGGTAATGATTATTTGGAAAATCATTTTTTGATTAAAATTATTGTCACCCTGCACGTGGTTTAGTCTATATGAGCATAAAACCTCTTTGACAAGTCAGCAAGAAACTTTGACTTGACATCTGTCTAATTCCCCGCCAAAGCAATGGCCGATGACACTTGACGAAACTACCTTATAAGTTCATCAAATGTAGGATGACCATGCATTCGGTAGATGGAGGAAGTTATAGTAAAAACTTTTTTTTTTAATTAAACACATACTTTAATTGCTTGATACCTCATCTATTGAATTCTATTTTAGCTAGAGATTAATATTTTTCAACTGTTGATCATCGATTAAAATCATCGTGTAGAACGGCAATCCTACTAAATTTTTGAAATGTGAAAGTTTATGATTACCTCAGTCAAGAACTCACACAGTCAACCAGTCAGGAATTTTCTTTTTAAGGGTATTAAAGAAGTATAAATATATTTTAGGAGCTTACTTAGTACGGTAAACTATCCAATTATTGCTCATGCACCAGTAATTGACCACTTTAAGAAAAATTTCAAGTGCTTACTGTCTATTTCGTACTAAATACAAACTGAGACATGGATGCACAGAACAAACCCTAGAAAACAGACCAGCGCTGGGAATCGAACCCAGGTCCCCAGCATTCCGTGCCGCGTGCTAAACCCCTACACCAACACTGGTCAGGAGTATAGACACAAATTTTTCCTATGCATCGCACATTTTCTCAGCTTGCTAAATCACATTATGCAGTGATAACAGCGCCATCTATGTTAAGCTCTCATCGAGCTATGTACGTGCTAACTGTCTATCATTTGCGTTGGATTAGCTACACAACTTGCCAATAAAGTAATCACAACAGCATTTAATGGCAAGTTTTTCTTAAAGTGACCAATCACTGGTGCAAAGGCAATAACTGGCTAGTTTACCCTACTGGCACTTCGTTCAAAATAAGTCTCCGCGAACACAAAAGCTTAACCGTTTCGAAGGGCCGTCTCGCTCCGTCTCCGCGCGCCCACGTGCAAACAAAATATCTCAGCATTGTTGATTACGCTCAACCTGCCCTAATCAAATTTATGTTTGCTCCCCCTGCCTCCCCGAGATCGGCAGAATTACTCCATTTGCACTTCAATCCAGGTTCTTGCCTGCCGGCCATTTTTGCCTTCACAAAACTTCCTGCCGTTTGATTGAGATACCTCGTGCCTCCGTGTAAATATGCGGAGGATTGTTGATACTTCCTTGTTTGTAGTGTACTGAGACGGGTTTTAGAATATACCTATCTAAAGATGGAATAAATTAAACTTATTTTCCAAATTAATTATTTCCTACATGCCAACTTCTCGGGCTTCGCGGCTTCACGTGTATTAGAAATCCATTAAAAAAAGGTTACGGTAATACTTATTTTTAATGCACAACATTCGCTCGGACAACGGCGATTGCTGCATTTGAGCTGTTGATTGCAGACGACGTTTGCACGTCAGCTTGCAGGTCAAGGTACTTCAATGTTTCTGTACAGCGCCCTCTATTATTGTTTTAAAGTTAAAATATTATTCCACAGGAACTCATTTTTGAACTCATTACCGGGATATCAAGGTATTCTACGTCTTTTTTGAGATTTTTGTCTATCTGTACCTATACCGATTCTGTGTCATGACCACAGTACTACTTATATCTGTGCCCACATCTATCGAACCAATAGGGATGTTTCCTAGGTAAAAAAATAATAATTCTTATTAGTCCGTATTTTACATTATCAAAAAATATTAGACACGTAATTTTTCTTTTGACAATTAAACAAAAAAATACGAAGATATGGCGCGTTGAAGTTCCGCGTGACGAGGCATGACGTCACTTGTTCCTAAAACGCTCATACAAAGTGTAGGAACAAGTGACGTCACGCGAAACTTCAACGCGCCATATCTTCGTAATTTTTTGTTTAAATAACAAAATAAAAAATACGTGTCCAATATTTTTTGATAATCTAAAAGACTGACTAGTTAGGAAAGTCGCCAATTGAATCGTAACCCAAAGTGATACAGAAAGAAAAAAAAAGAGAAAAAAAAACATTTATTTACAACAACACAAGACAGATCAATATACAGTATTATTATAAATACGAACGAAAGGGTATTTAGGGGATAGCGTGTCATTGCGGTTGTGAATCGGACCTGATATGAGGACCTGTATCGGACATGATAGCTTTACACAGAAATGGTAGCATTAATTCGTTTTGACCATCGAGTTATCTTTTGGCACAGCAGTTCAGGCGCAATTTCAACATTGTCAATTTTCAAAACCCAAGAGTATATTAAAACTTGAAACAAATTGCATCTTGCGCGACAATGCTCCCCCACCTGTCATTACAATTTCAATTACTGGCGCACTGCTCGAGATAGTCGGCAAACAGCACACGGCACTCGCGGTAAGCAGCCGGTAAACAACAACGTTTGCTTTACTATTTGTTTGCTTTACATCGAACGATTAGAGGTAGTTGATAGCGGGGCACAACGGCGGCGGTTTAGATGGTATGTGTGCGTGCATGTGGAATTGTGTATGTTACATTTAATGCTAAAGCAGTTGGCTGAATCTGGATGAAACATGGTATATAGATAGCTGGGCGTCTGAAATAATACTAATAATAATTTGACTGATTAAAGGTCGATTCATCAGACACCGAGCGTGTCAGACACTTGCGCCGTGGCAGACACTGTCAAAATATTCTTTCCGCGCATACTGGCCGAGCACGGCCCGTGTCTGTCGGGTCGGTGTCTGCGCAGTCATGTTACGATAGATAATTGAAACATTTTTTTTTAGCCTGTTAAAGTGTCCCACTGCTGGGCAAAGGCCTCCCCTTTTTTCCGCCATTCGTCCCTATCGAGAGCATGATCCTGCCAATCTACTTGATATGCGTCCAAGTTGTCCCGCAATCTTCTCTTCGGTCTGCCTCTGTTTCGATGATTTCGATCGATAGATAATTGAAACTGTATAGAAGAATTTTATTTTATATCTGCCACGGCACATGTCTGACACGCTCGGTGTCTGTAGATATGAATCGACTTTTAAAGTTTGCTTATGGACAAAATAAATAGTGACCCGCAAAATATACAGTCTCGGAACACTCAAAACCCGTGCCTCCCCAAAGAGATCCACTGTTAAGAATCGCTGAAGCATAGGCAAAGACAGCTTCAACACCACTCTCTGAGCTCTCTATAGTGCCAGTTGTCTTCGCGATGCTACTCCATGCAAGGATGCAATAGTTCAAGACGGATACACATAGCGCCAGATACACCATCCTGAGCAGTGCACCATCGGAGGTCACCACGAGTAGCAAATGTCATTGCGTACATAAAGTTAACGGACCCTAGCCGCTGTTTCCGCAATGTGATTCTTAAAGTTAAGATTTTCGTCTATATAAGAAGATTCTATAGCTAATTTAACTTACAAACAATTTGCTTGATTTGAAATTAAACATTTTAATCTTGCTAAGATAGCAAATTGCTGCCCAGTTTCAGGACACAGTTTCTACTCCACGTCTCCAATTCCTGCTTCATTGCGAACGCGGGTTTACTCTGGCGCCCCGCAACGCAGCTCCATCTCATTTGATTTCCCGCGCAATAAATACACGGAGCTCTATTTAAACCTGCAGAACTCTTCAATACTCCATCAAATGCCGACTTCGGAATAAATGGATTATTTTCGTTTTGTATGCTATATAGACGAGTTAATAAGATTACGACGAAACAGGCATCCGCTTTTGGATCATGTTGCTTTTTGATGCAAGTTGCAAAGTGTTTTAAAATTGTTGTGGAATTTTTGAACAGATGGTCAGGTTTGTTTGACTCCCATAATACTTACAGGGTGAAATTTGAAACGTGATATAAAATAGTGTTTATACCTACCTACCTATCTCAGTTAATGCTGGTCTAAATAACTTACTAACGCAATTGTCGAAATTACTCTGACAAAAATTTTAGATGATCATACTTTGTTGAAGTTAAATCACCAACTCAATATATGGACACAAAAATGTACGCAGTGCAGAGTAATAATTTTTTTTATTAGTTTCTTGGAACGTCCCTTAATTTTTAATTTAGTTTTTATTATTAGTTGTTGTAATAGTAACTGTCTATTTAATATGGTTTCTTGAGATACAGCCTTGTAACGGATAGATGGACGGACAATCTAGCGACATTAATAGGGTTCCGTTTGCCACTCTTCGGGTATAACTAACTATTACTGTGACAAACATGTGTCTTCTCTTAACTATTGCATGCACGTTTTAGTATCGGTACTTATTTCTTGATATTGTCGAACTTTTTCTTGTATCTAAATAGCTTTCACCTCAAACCATAGAAATTTCTTTTGTAATTCATAGAACTCTTTGTGATCTGAGGCTTTTATTTACTGTCTCTGTGTCTGTGTGTGTGTCTGTCTTAGTGAGCTGCTATCTTTTCCGCCCCTCGCAGGTATCCGACATGATTTTATTACGCCGTTCAAATGTTTGCTCTCCCTCAATTCAAATACACTTACTTCGATATTTTCATGCCTTGCAAATTGGTAATTTTCTCACCCAATTTCATTATGGTATAGGTATGTAGGTAGCTGTGAACAGATGCGCTTTCAAATTTAATTAGAAAATAAAAACTCTAAGCTGTAGTTAATGTTTTGTCAACGTCCAGTTGGTGTCCATAGAAAAGTCCAAACTCTTAACTAAAGTATATCTTCAACAGGATAATGATCCTCTTGTTTTGTCCAAGTATTTGTTTATTTATGAAAATTATACAAATGTTTAATACTGACAAACGGAAAGATATGAACATAAAGAATTTACTATACCTGTGAAGGATAAAAACGGTTTGGCTGAGCGTCAAAACTGAAATGCCTCTGCAGCACAGTAAGTATAACGAAGAAGACAACACAAGCACATAAATGCCTTTAAAGCTGATAAAGCTAGCTTTAAAGCTGTAGCCACCGTCTCTACACGTTAGAACAACGTCAGCTGACCTGAAAGACACAATTGACAACATTTCATTTTTTTAACACCAGAAAATTACTACAGGAATCGAAAGAGTTTCGCCTCCTGAACACGGAAAAATATTTATTATAATTTATTTCTTCATATTTAAAAAAATACAACATATTTAAAAAACATATGTGTACTTACCTGTACCTCCACAGAATAGATATGTTTCCTTTACCCTTTTCACTAGAAAAAAGAGCTGTCATAATTTTAAATTTGATAACAACCTTAATGTCAAATTTACGTCATCACTTTTTTTTAATAGAGTCTAGACAAAAGTAATGGATCTATAATATTCTATCGTTACGCTCTTTTAGAATAAGCACATCTTTAAAAAATTGTAATAAATTAATTAATAATCCTAGTGAAAATTTAAAACTATCAGCGTCTTTCTCTTTCCAAACAGTATACAGAGAACGAATCAAATTATAGTCTTAGAAATATGAAATGTTGTCAATTGCGGTTGTCTATTTTTTTGTAATGTATAGTTAATCAAAAACCATCTCCAGATAAATGATTTTTAAATCGTTTTCTGTACTTATTTAATTCTAATATAATGTTATGCATTTATTACATATCAAATAAGCAATGACCTTCATTTGACATTGAAGTAAATAAAAATGTCGTAGACAGTCCAAGTTGTACTTTCATCGGTGTAGAACAGCATTATTTAGAATTTTTCATAATTTACACGTGGATTAAACTACGGAGTTTGATTTGTATTTACCCGCTCTGTCTGACATCAGCATTCTAACAGCGCCAGTAAAGTGACACTAGTTACTGCTGTGTACCACTGCACAAAAAATAATTAAAGGGGTTGCCTTATCGTACGCATTTAGATAGATTTAGAAATTTGGCTGTGTGGGAACCCTCAATTATATCAACCAAAATATTTTCAATAATTAATTTTGAAACAAGTAGTGAACTAAATGAAAAAATATTGAAATCAGTTTCTTATAATTGACTTTTATGTACAGAAAAAAAAATATAAAAACCATTGGTAATGTTTTTTTGACATTCCTAATGGTACGTTAGACTTAGATGGAAAATGCATGTTGTTTACTCAAACGCAAAGCTGTGTCTCACAGGTTTGCCAGTGATGCTCCAACATGTAGAAGTCATCATAGCCGACCAAAACAACACCTCGCACCTTCACGATGCGCACTTTTATAAATCAGCAGCGACAAGCAACAAACAAGCCATAACCGCGGCTGTAAACCCATAACGGGTTGGGGAAGGTGAGGGCCAATTTATTAGTTTTGTTTTTTTATTGACTGCCGAGCGGTGTTTTCCTGGATCCGAGTACTTATTATTATTTTCTTCAGTACAAAACACGATGCCTTGTGATGTTTCGGGAAGTTTGTTGATATAGAATTTAATCATCATCATTCCAGCCGACAGACGTCCACTGCTGAACATAGGTCTCCCCCAAAGCTTGTCAAACCGATCGGTCCTTTGACATCCGCATCCAACGCGTTCCAGCAACCTTAATCAGGTTGCCATTCAATAACCTTTTGGACGTGGGTTCAAATCCAGGCTCTGAGTTTTTTGGAATTTACGTGCCTAATTACATTGGTAATTTACCATGAGCTTTAGGGTGAAGGAAAACATCGTGAGGAAACCTGCATACACCTGAGAAGAAATTCAATGGTATATGTGAAGTTCCCAATCCGCACTGGGCCCGCGTGGAAGCTACGGCCCAAGCCCTCTCATTCCAAGAGGAGGCCTGTACCCTGCAGTGGGACGTATATAAGCTGGGATAATGATGATGAAAAAAAGATAGAAAATTTCACAATAACTTTTTCCCAATCGATAGTTCAGTCAGTTTAATTTCCTTTCAAACCGAAAACCAAAACTCAACTCTGTTGTCCACCTTAACCTTGCCAATCTTTAATCTCCAAGACGTAATCTAATTCTGAAGTACCTTCCCAAAGGGCAATCGGTCCAGTTGATTCAACTGCGGTCCGCGAATTAGCTTGACCTGACTCACGAATCAAAGAGCCTGCTCAAACAAGTCCACCTCGCCATTTGACTAATTGCGCCCTCACCAGGCTGCTAGTGATTCAAGTTCTAGTGAAGTAACCCGACGGTACATACAAACTGTTACAAATGAAGCTAAGAAACTTGGTGAAATTTTGCGGAGCGTTTGCTTGAGTTGAGATAATTCATTGACACGTCATTAGTGATCCGTATTGAGAATTAAATAATCTAGCCTATAGTGGATTGTTCTATGGCTTCTTCTTATGGGTTCGAACCCCGGCTCGCACTTCGGCCTATAAACTAAAACATATATTTAAAAACTCTTTTGTAGGTATGTTCGAAGTACTCATGAGGAATCGTTTTATGCAAGGCAACACAAAACGCTGTAACTCGAGTTGCAGCGTTCAGCCATTGAGCGGCAACACTGCCACTTAAGTCTGGCGATTCTTCGAGCTATGTCCTTCGAGCTTCTCCGTGATATTTGGTAATTTGAAATTTTAATGAAGTCCACAATTTCTTTAAGATAAATCGGATTGCATAGTTGGCATGATATCCACTTAATTTAATGAATAACTTGTCGCCTAAATATAGAAGCGAGAAGGTATGCCCTCAGCGCTTTAATCACCGCCCAATCAAAGTTTCCTCATCCATATGTAAGTGGACAGTAATTTAAACCGCCGTCTGCAACCTTGCCATGTAATGACTAAATTACAACTTTATGCGCTTGTAAATTGTTTAAAAAGTATCCTGATTTGGTTGATTTTGATGTTGATAGAGAAGTAACAAGGTAAGAGTTTGCAGTTAATCGATAAGGGCCTCTGCGGAATAACGCTTGAATGAATCAAGAATCGAGATTATTGAAATAGGACTTGGAATTAGTTTCATACGATTCCTTAGTTAAAAAGAGTTGAGACAGTGGACTGATATAGAGTCAATAAAATACAATATAAAAGAAAAGTTCTGACTGAGTGACTGACTCATCAACGCCTAGAAGGCTGAAATTTTGCGTAGAGTTTTACGATGTAGATAAAGAATTAGGTCGAATTGGTTTGAAATTCCCACGGGATAAGGAATAAACGGTATTTGTATGTTTGGTTCAGAGTGACCCTATCATCGACTCTTCAAATTTAATCTGGAAGTAGAGTAGGTAATTAAGTATAACAGCTAAAAACTTATTTCAGAATGGTTTTAATTTCTCACGGAATTAAGGAAAAAATAGATTTTATACAGGGTGACATCTCAGACGTAATACAAAATTATATTTTATACAGGGTGACATCTAAGACGTAATACAAAATTATATTTTATACAGGGTGACATCTCAGACGTAATACAAAATTATATTTTATACAGGGTGACATCTAAGACGTAATACAAAATTATATTTTATACAGGGTGACATCTCAGACGTAATACAAAATTATATTTTCTGGATCCACTCATGATTACGATCAACTTTTTATGGGAGTAATATCGAAATGATAGAAGTTTTACCACAAATTTGAATTCGGCGCTGACAAAGTCGCGGACAAAAGCTAGTATTTAATAAATTCGATAAAAAATCGTGACTTGACAGCCGAATTTTAACAGATAATTATTGGTTTCTTGGAGTCTTTTTGTATTTTTTATTTTTCAACTCCAATTTTTTTTACTTTTACGTTCATCCCGTGCAATCCATATATTTCATACTAAATACAAACTGAAACATGGATGCATAGAAAAACCTTGAAAAAAGACCAGCGCTGGGAATCGAACCCAGGATAATTATTGTTGACAACTTACCAAGATCAGTCAGTATTCGTAGCAGCAGCGAAGCGCTACTTTCACGACTTTCGCGATGCCTACCGGAGTTCAGCGCTCCAACGACGCGTGATTGAATACCAATCAAATGTATTCATGAACTCTTCTTTGTAAGTGGCACAGGAATCATTAGGCGGCGATCAATCAACCACAACAAAGCGGCACGGGCCGCAATCCTTCATCGCGACGTGACGAGTCAAACGCAATCTTCACGAATCTGACGTGTACATCGATACGTATATGTACTCGTACGTGAACTAGAATAGGTAGAATAGCCGCGGAAAAGAGTAAATAAAGCCTGTAGTAAGTTTTTGGTATACTGGGTGACCTTAGCCTCTGGACAAATACTAATACTACTGGTTTAGCAAGATATTTAAAACCAAACTGCAAAGTATCATAACAATCAGTCCAATATTTACCGATAAACTAACGGTTTTCAATGTATCACTTTGGAGGAGCCTGTTTATTTGGACGATATGATTTCATAGAATTTTTTTTTGTTTTCTTGTCTAATTAAGCAAATAACTATTTTACGATATTGCTAAGTATCAGTCTTATCCATGGTTTCATTATTTGTCCAGAGGCTAAGGTCACCTTGTATACCTACATATTTTTTTGCTGTCCTTCCAAATTACATTAAAATGGAATAGTTAAGCGTATAACTATAAGTTAAAAAAATTAAAAACCCCAACGCAATTTATCACACATACGTTTGAAAATAAAATAAATGCCCATTATGCGTCTAAGATTCCTTCCGCAGTCGGGTAAAAAAGGTGATAGATAACTTTAAAACGGGTAAACCAATTTTGATGAAAAATTATTTAAAAGCGAAAAATTAAATTTAGAATCGGTGAGCAGCCGTACTGCTAATAAAATAAATAATATTTGATGAAAAATGTCTAAGAACCATCGCCAAGAAACCAGCTTTCAACTAAAAACAAACCGCATCCAAATCGATTCACCCGTTTAAGAGCTATGATGCCACAGACAGGCACAGCGGTCAAACTTATAGCAACCCTCTTTTTCTGTCGGGGGTTAAAAAATATGGGTGCGCACAACTTGCTCATAAATACGTCCCATAGCTTAAGAGCTGTGGTCGAATTAAGGTATCGGTTTATAAATTATGAGAGCATTAAATCGATACATATTTTGCACTTGACCGTACCCAATCCGCACTGAGCCCGTGTGGGAACTACGGTGCAAGCCCTCATTCTGAGAGGAGGCCTCTGCCCTGCACTGGGACGTGTACAGGCAGGAATGATGATGAAATTACATTATCTGTTTAACAAGTCAATGTGATTTGTGATTTCTCAACTCCGATGTATCTGATGGCAACTCTGCTAGAATGTATTACATAAGGAATCACTCAAGGGATTGACGAAGCTACACCGCGCCGTGTAAAGGTTGTCTTCATCTAAACAACCACACGTTTAATAATGAACGTGCTGTATTTTCCTGTCGCGACCACAAACCACGGGTACAGCTGTATCAATTTTTATTTCCCAATTTTTATTTTATTAAAGCCCTATTTCATGGTTCTCTATTAAGTTCCTGTCATTTTACATAACAGATCTCGCATGTTGATGCGTGATCAACTGATCATTATAACTAGAGATTTTCCTGGCACGATCGATGCAACGCTAGTGACTTCCTTCCTTCTGATACTTAGTGTATTGATATCTTATGAGTGGCATTACATCAATGTGATACGTTTGAAATAGTATTTTATGCAACGGTTGTATAAGTGAGGTCTTAAAAGGCGGGTGACGTGAGTTTTGACATGAACGAAGTGAATATCGCAATGAAAGACAGCATGAGCCGTTTAGACCAAATTATACACCGTTGCATGCAGTATTTTTTCTACTTCATCCATGTTTTCTTCTATTAACTTTAATTATGGCAAACCAGTCTTCAAGGCTAGAGTGAATAGGCTGTTACTGAACCAGTGAGATACATCCTTGGCCTCATCTGCACTTTCATCAGGTGAGATAGTAGTCAATCACGGGTAAGCTTTATGTAAAAAAAATACTATATATATTTTTTTTTTACCAAATCGAATCGATGTCATTATTATGTCAAACACTAACCACGTCGTTAGTGCCAGGAAAATCTCTAGGAATAATGATCATCATCATCATCCTAGTCCTAGCCTATATACGTCCCATTGCAGGGCACAGGCTTCCTCTAAGAAAGAGAGGGCTTGGGCCGTAGTACCCACGCGGGCCCCGTGCGGATTGGGAACTTCATACACACCATTGAAATTATTCTCAGGTGTATGCAGATGAGGTGATGCAGGTGTGTGATGTGTGTAGTGATCATGCTTCCAACAAACTCAGAAATCACAAGCCAAATGTCTATCTAGATACAGCCCTAAGGAGTCTGTGTGGTGCGGACTGTGCCGCGTCCGGCAGGAAGCAATCAACGCGAGTTACGGCGAGTCGGTTTTTAATCCGGCGCTCGGCGACCGGCGTTCGGCCGTCGGCCCTCGGCCTCGGCGCGGGGAACTTTTTAATTCGGCCCGTGTGGTGTCGCGGGACGAGGATAACGCGGGAGCTGCACAGAAAAGGGAATATAACCTTTGGTATACTACGTTTTTTTTAGCATTAGAAATAGGGTAAACAATCTTGATGAGTCTTTTTATTGAAAAACGCTTTAAAAAAATATTATTTATTTATTATGATACCAAAATAATGTAAATAACCATATTTTCTTGCTAATTGTTACATAAGATTATTTAAAAGCGAAAGCCGTACTGCTAATAAAATAAATAATATTTGAATAAATAGATGTGGTACATCATTTCTTACGCATTTCCAATGTAATTTGGAACGTAGGAGTCGTAGCTTCTAATAGTTGCGATGGATGTTACCACACACCACTGTTGGCGTATGTAAGCGATTAAGAATTTCGGGGGAGTCAGTTGGATGCGACGTGGTTCAATTGATAGAACACCCATTGGGGCGCATACCCAGGAGACGTGGGTTCGAATCCCACCGGCGCACCCGAAAAACTTTTTCGCTTTTAAATAATCTTAGATTCGGTGAGCAGCCGTACTGCTAATAAAATAAATAATATTTGAATTGTTACATATTTGATGTGATTTATTTATCAAAAGTGTTTTTAATATAAATACACTTCAAGATCACTTACCTTCTTTCTAATGCTAAAACAACGAAGTATAGTGTTGTCATGCTCTAACCTCTCGGATGCCGTAACCCAGCGCCACAAATAATCTTAAAACCCCAAAATTGTTGAAAATAAAGTAAATGCCCATTGTGGTTTACTAATGTTTCGCAAATTACGTTTCTCAAACTGATTCACTTAGCAAATGCTTAATTTCCCAAATGTTTATTTTTTCTGAAACTGTAAACATTTCAGGATTGTTATAAAACAACCCTAACCTAACCTAACCTAACCAAACTTACAAAATAGTCCTGAAATATATCCTGAATAGTTTACAGTTTCAGAAAAAATAAACATTTGGGAAATGAAACATTTGCCAAATGAATCAGTTTGGGAAACGTAATTTACCAAACGAAAGTACACCGCCCATTGTATCTAAGATCCCTTCCGCAGCTAACAAAAGAGCTGATAACTTTGGAACGGCAGAACCAATTTTGATGAAAAATCTCTAAATATTATCGCCAAAAACCTGCTTAAAAAAAACTGCATCTAAATCGGTTCACGCGTTTAAAAGTTATGATGCCACAGACAGACACACACATAGCACTTAAACTTATATTTAGCGCCCTACTTTTTAATAAAATAAAGGTTAATAAAATCATCGATTAAAAGTGCCGCTGGCTCCCGGCCCGCAATTTGACACGGGACATAGGTGCTGGCCGTCACTGTTTACGGGCACACAATCGTTTTTAATCTAACACCCCCTCCCCCCGCTCGCCACATTAGCGCGCGACAACTTTACACTTTTTAACGTGCGCTGGGATTTATCGCGGGACTCCGGACGGTTTTGATACTTCTAGGACTTTTATTTGAGTTTACGTATTTTGACATGTTATAATATGTGTATAGATAAGATATTAGGGTATATTTAATTTTTTGCTTAGTGCTCTGTGTAGGTACTTTTATTAATAATCGTACCCAATTTATACTATTCGATGTTTGGGTCCGTAGCAGAATTTCTAAAATCAAACTTCTAAAATCATAATGTCTACTGTCTAATGTACTGATTATTATAATGTTCTAAGCTTTTCTTATCCCAAATTTTTTAGATTTTCAGTTGAACGTAGGGCAAATGTCGTTCCAAATTTCGCACTTTACACATTTTAAACATAGGTCAACTGGACGTAGGAAAAATATCGCTAGAACTTTCTTGCACTAGCAGTAGTAGCAGTATCTGCATTAGAAATTTTAAGAGTAGGTCAATTGATCGTAGGATATACATATATATTATATTTAGGATATTAACCGTGGGATGGTAAAGATGTATAAACGAGCGGTCAACATGCTTGAATATTCACCCTGTCGCACTCAAGTAGCTGTTTTGCACTTACACAGTGAAATAAAAGCTTGCAGTTAAAAGAACGCCCGAATCAATCAAAGATGCATTCAACCGTTATTTTTTTTTCTATAAAACCAAGACTAATAAAAAAGTATAAATACTTTCTCTATGCATTATGGCCAGCGCCCCGCTGTCCCGGCGGCCGTAATCCCGCTTCTCGCGGGATTAGGAATCCCGGCGTCGCGGGAGCGTCCGGGATTCCGCCGTTTGAGGTTTTAAGCAGCGGAACGGTCAATGCAAATTTTATACTAATAAAAAAAAGTAAGAAAAATACATACAGTCGAACATAGAACCTCCTCCTTTTTTTGAAGTAGGTTAAAAAAATAACGTGACTATCTGATTGACTTTAACGTGACTTTACAATGCATAATCAAATTACTGAAGCTAAAGATTTACTCGTATAAAATTTGGCAAACATAGAGCTATAGCTAAACCGTTAATGAGTTCTCGCCCGCGGGGTACAGAGGCGCGGGGGTTGGCGACAAAGGGAGCCGAGAGAGGTGCGGGCGGCAGGCACTCCCAGCCCCCTTTGTCGTCATACCCCCAACCCCTGTACCGCGTGGGCGAAGACCGACGGTCCCCACGAACATAGTCGTATGGAAAAATAAGACAAAATAACTTTTTTTACAAATTTAAAATAAGCATCAAACGAACTACATGACTACATTTTTATTTATTTATTTTGTGTTATATTTACTGAGATACCCAATTGAACATAGTCTTAAATGAAAAACGTTTCGACGTGCACTGTGGCATGAACGCTTACGATCTTGTTCAAAACAAGACGTACCGGCCGCGTCGCGGTGCAACGTTATTTGCGCCGTTGTTCTGCGGAGATCGTACGAGTTAGAGTGAACTTTATTTTTGGTCGATTGCTTGTAAATTGATTGGAAGTTTTTGCAATTATTAAATTAATATATTCTGATATATTTTAAGGTGTTTGTATTACATCTAGTATTGCCAAAACATAATTAGTTTTACATACGACCTGATATTTACACAAATCTTCGATGAATAATGTCTTATATGCAAATAAGACTTTTATTTAATTTCGGTACTCCATTGAACAAAGTCGTTTATGAATATGCGACGCCTCTTAATCCACAGAACAAAGTCGTAAAGTAATAAAAAACGCTCTTACATAAATTAGAAGTATAACCATATCAAGAGATATTTATAAGTAGTTTTAGTGTTAGATTACTTATTACGAAAATATTGAGATTTAAACTTGGGCCCAACTTCAAACGGCAATTTCTCGAAACTATAATTTTGCACTTAATACTTTGTTCTTGGGGACCGTCGAGACTCATTTAAACGGTTTACTCACAATTTATTCTTGCACGTGAGTGAAGAGCTTAGGCTCGTAAAACCCACTTCCCCACAATAAGTCATTATCATCATCATCCCAGCCTATATACGTCCCACTGCAGAGCACAGGCCTCCTCTCAAAATATGAGGGCTTAGGCCGTAATTCCCATGCAGCTCCTGCGGATTGGGAACTTTACACACACCATTTTGAATTTCTTCTCAACTAAGTGCAGATTTTCACAAGATGTTCTCCTTCATAGTAAAGCTCGTGGTAAATTTCAAATATAATTTCGGAAAGACTCGAGAACAAACATTCGTATTTTCAACATATAAAGGCTCCAACCAGGAATTGAACCAGGGACCTCTAGTTCTGTAGTCAGATTTTCTAACCACCAGGCTATCCGGCCTTCATTTAATACTGACCACAAGTACCTTACTGACCACAAGTACCTATCTCTGGGTATTAAGTTTAACAATAAAGTAAGAATTAGGAAGGAAAATGATTTATAAGCGAGCTAAACAATGAACCGGTTTGAGGCGGTATTGTAAACTGGAAAACCGGTTTCGTTGTTTGTTAGGTATTTTTATTGCTATAAAGGTGCATACACAAAGTTGGTATGAGTGAAAATCTTCAGAAGCAACGTAGGCGTTTTATCGGTAAGTGAATGTGGTTATCTATCGTTGGCCTGAGTTTCTTATGGCGTAATGTATTATTTCCCGTAATTTTAGTTTCATGATATCAGCCGAAAGACGTCCACTGTCGAACACAGACTCCCCTAAGGTTCGCCAAACATCCTGCGCCATCCGCACCCAATAGCTAGCCATACCTACACGCACGGATATGCCCGCCGGATCTGCCCAACAGACGCACCTGGCCGGCAGATCCGTGCGTGTATGGCTAGCTAACGCGTTCCCGCAATCTTAACTAGGTCGTCGCATCAATTTTCACCTGTCATAACGTAAAGTACCTTCCGTACTGTTTTATTTCTAAAACAGTATTTTTCTTCAGGATTCAGAGTCAAAGTCAAATTTCATTTTTCAATTTAGGCATCAATTTTATTGATGCTTCTGTGAACGTCGAAAAATCTACCACCGGTTCGGAAATCTGAAAATAGCACGGTTCTATATATTTTATGGCAAACTGTGGTATGGTAAGTGGAATTATGACAAATTAAGTTATGGAAAACGATGTGGTTTGTTATAATGTACGTATTGTACGTAGGCAAAAGTCTATGACGCACGGAACAGACTGAAACCTAACAGGTACGAGTAATTAACTAGAAAAAATTACACACGAAGGCGGACTTAGGTATATCAGCCAGTATTTGACGCTAGCAAATGCGTACTAGAAGCGCAAGACAATATGGTTTGAGAGAGAATTTCAAACAAAGTAAGTAAAGCTTGTGTCATGGGTTTTAGACAACGGATAAACATACATAAATAAATATTATATTAAACACCACAAATTTTGGAAAAAAAGTCGTATTTTTCATATAAATATCTGCCCCGACCAGGGATCGAATCCGGGCCTTCAAGCTTAGTAGTGCAGTAAGATTCTCGAAAACAGCCATTTCCTGTTTCATCTCAGTATAATTATTACAAAAAATCCATTAAAACGAAAAAATTGGCTAATGTGTATGCAGCTTAACACGGCCTTCGTTTTCTATAAACAATAAAACCACAAAATATTAAAATTGTGTATAACGTTACAACTGTGTACTCAGCTACGTGCTAGGTACTTCAAAATCTATTAATTAAATATTTTTTAATTTTTATATACCTAACCGCAATCACGATGCTGTAACGTGTTATGGAAATCATTTAAATAAATCACTATTTACTTCCTTATAGTAGTTGTGTTGAAATTACATATAGTACTTACGTAATAAATAATATGGGAGGTTCACAAAAAAAAGTTCTATTATGGGTTAACTACAAATTTGACGCTTGACCAGTGGTTGGAAAATCTGAGTACGAAGTTTGAGTCTTCGTGCCTAAAATACCACGTTCCCAAAATACCAGATTTTTCAAAATACTACACTACCTACCTATTTATCACATTTATAAGTTACCAGATTCTCGTTGCCCCATATTACAAAATCAAAGATTGAAAGAAGTGATTTTTATGGTAAAATGTCTTCTTTGTTCAAGTCTTTGATAAAGAAGGTCTTTGTTTTGTTCAAGTGTTTGATAAAGAAGGTATCGTGAAAAACTGTTCTGATGCCTTTAAACAAGAACAAACTCGCCGTATATACTTCTAAACCTACACCCATAAGTCCTATAACCCAAGCTTTACTTAGCTTACTTTGGGACTAGGTCAATTGGTGTGAATTGTCTCGTGATATTTATTTATTATGAATTCAGCCTGGCATACTGAAATCCTAACTCGCAAAAAAACCCGTATTCCGTAGTAAACCCAACTTTAGAAGATACAAGGCCGTGAACCACTTAATAAAAGCAACAGAAGAACAATTAAAGCCCGACTCCATTGTCCACTGTAACTTCATGTAGGTGTAATGGATTTCGCAACCGCTGCAAAACGAGCACGGAGCGACGCGGGCAGCGGGCGTAAGTAAAGACAATCGTAAATTACGCCGCAGCACTGCACTGGTTACATCCGAATGTTTAGAATTTCGTTTGTTTAATCTTTTTGGAGCTGTTGTTATTTAAATAAGTGCAGTCCGCTTTTTCGAGGGAACTGAACAGCTTGATACCACCTGACCTGACTGCAGTCCGGTGGGTGCGGTGCGGAGAGGTGTGTGCGCTGCGGCGAGGACCTTACACCTATACTATAACGGAAGAGCTTCTTAAAATTGCAATGTAGGCGAATGTTCTTCCTTCAATTGCACACGTAAACGCACACGCACACACCCACCCACCCACCCACACACACACCCACCCACCCACACACACACACACACACACACACACACACATACACGCATTTGTAGTATCGCTTGTATCTAAATTTTGAAGTATTCTTTTACTAGTTTATGTCATTATGTCTTCTGATAATTGTAATTATTTTTTAGATTTTTATTTATTTTGTTGTTTGCTGTTCACGCGTCCCTCTATTTTAATGCTATTTTGTTAAAGCAATGAATGTAAGGTCCCCACGATACAGGCTAGACCTAGTGTGGGAACCATCGTTTCACCTACATTGGAAGCAACCTCAATGTGAATATTTGTAAAAAACCTCTACTCTAATTATTGTTATTTTAATGAATAAATGAATAATTTTTTATTTTTTTATTTTCATTTTCATTTTTCTTATTGTATTTGTCTCTTAATTTAATTTTTTTTTAATTTAGACTTTGAATTTAAATTTAATTTTGATTTTAATTGTGATATTCATTTAGAAGGGTTTTGAAATATTTTTCTTTGTCATTCATTGCGTAAATAATTAGAATGAGGCACCTTGTCTTGTCTCTTTAAATAATAAATTTAATAAAATAAATATTTCAAAACGGTTCTAAATTATTATTTTTTTGCTATTTAACCCGATACTAATGTAATATTTGTAATGAATAAATAAATAAATAAATACTCTAGATTTCCACGTGTACTCTAATTTCTCAGGTTATTCTGCATAGGGTTCATGTTGGCCTACGTATAGGTGCTAATGTAGGACTTTTCTTTCTGGAAAAGAGAGTCCAGCCCGTAGTTCCCACGCGGGTCACGTGCGGATTGGAACCTTAGGCGCAAGTAACACAGAAGAGAAGTGGGACGCGGGCGCGTCGCAGTCGAGGTGCCCCCTGCCTGAATCAGTTTTCATACTAAGCGATTTTAGTATAGAAGCGACGCAGTCTAAAGCAGCCAGAAGAGACGGGGCGGAGGCGCGGCCTGGGAACAAACGACGCGGACTGGACACCGTTGAATATTGAGTGCAGGTTTCATACGATACTTTCTTTCACCACAAAGCCCATGTAATTTCGTACAGAAATTCCGAAAGCCCAGAGGTGTGAACCTGGGCTCAAACCGACGACGCTCTGCTTGAGAGGCCAAGCTCGAACCATTAGGGCTATTACGACATCACTACACTATTATATTGGTAAGTATCTCACAGCAGTCTCCATCTTTTGAAGATTTCATCATCCAACGTACAATATACCTGACATCACAAATTGTCACTGCCGATAAAGTTTCAGTTGACACTTGTATCTCCGCAAGCCGCTACTTCCTCGTCCGGCGCGAACATTGTATCAGGTAGTCTACCTTTAGCATGAGTAGGTATTGTCGAAGGTGACGCCGATAACCTCGATATCTCGGACGTCACGCGTTATCGGGGCTCGTAAACGTGGACGTGTTAACCCGACCCAGCGGTAATTAATAGTATTTATTACTGACTAGCCTTTATGTGCGGCTTTGCTTGGTGCAATTAGGCTCCAAGCACACACTAGTCTTTTTGGCCAGCGATTTTTCGCTGTCGCATCGCGGTGCAAGCGGTGGTGACGCCGCGTGCTCGGGGCTGGCACGCCACGTACTACTACAAACGTTAAAAGCTTTAGTACCTAATCTAGCGCAGTGGTTCTTAACCTTTTTAGCTGGCGATCCAAAGTATACCTAAATACATTTGAAGCTCGCGAAGTCGCGACACGTAATTATATTAATAACGCAATGTTAGTTTTTAGGCATGGAAATTCTTCTTGGAACAATCCGAGCTAGGGCAGCGATGTTAACGGTTCTGGAATGTCTCAGATGTATAAATTTACAAAAACTGTTTGTTTGACATAAGGTCTCTAGAAGCAGTCTTGTCGATGGCATTCCTTTTCTCGTGTTCGTTTTTAAAATATAAAGTTTTTTTATTTGTTTTGCTACGATCATGTTCCATATTTGTGTTAGGTACTTCCCGCCATTTTATAAGCGGATCCTACTGTTATGTCTGTGATTCGTTGTACTGCCTTTCAGTTTACTTTAACTTCAAGCTAACTGATTTTTCCCCGAAACTTTTGTGCCTACGAGGCTTACAGTTCAAATATCAGCAGATTTGCCCCCAGGATGCCCAAGTGTCACCGGCCAAGGCCTCAAGTATGATCTGTCCGCCCCTGCCAGATTTATGGCCACACACTTATTTATTGCTCTTACTTCTTACACAATAAGAAATATACTTTAATGCTATTGAGTTGCGCTGGATTTTAATGGAATTGCGTGCGAGGCGGGGTAATGAGAGGTGGCAGCGGAAGAAATATGGAGTACTAACAAAATGGATGGTGAATTTCAATGTACTGTTTGTTTGGTCAGTAGTTTTTAAAAAGTATTTTTTCAACACACGTATTGACTAGCTCTCTTACTTTTGAATGTAGAGTTAGATTTTTTGTTGTTATTTAGCAACCACCTGACGTAGTAGTGCAGTAAAATTATGTTTATGCATCTACAAGACAACCCAATGTTAGAATTTTGGTGAGAAAATCATTTTGGTAACTACTTCAGAATCAAAAGGGTTGACAGAAAAAGTTCGTTTGACATGCCCTTGTTTCACCAATGTGACAATAGACGAACGACAGGCAACAAAGGTGACAATTATGAAAATTATTTCCTATAGAAATGCTTACGAAAATAACAGACATATTGTCTAGACGACCAGATGGCCTAGTGGTTAGAGAACCTGACTACGAAGCTTGAGGTCCCGGGTTCGATTCCCGTGTCGGGGCAGATATTTGTATGAAAAATACGAATGTTTGTTCTCGGGTCTTGGGTGTTTAATATGTATTTAAGTATGTATATATCTATATAAGTATGTTTATCCGTTGCTTAGTACCCATAACACAAGCTTTGCTAAGCTTACTGTGGGACTAGGTCAATTGGTTACGTTACTACTGTAGTATTTAGTGGTCAACATACGCGTATTTACAAAATTAATCTCCGTGAAACGTGACGATAATAGGTATATGAGAATTGTTGCACCTGTCAGCATGGTGAAATTCCAATTTCAGCCTGGTTTCCAAGGCTGCCTGGTCGATGTTATAATTTTCCATCTTTGTTACTTATATTTAACATTTTGTGGAATTTAGATAGAATATTTTTGATGAATGTGAAATACAGCCATTACGAGTTTCTTACGAGTATCGCCATTTACCACATTGCCGAGAAAGCATGAAATATTTTGAAATACCTACAAACATGGTAAGTATTGCTCCAGTAATCACAACAAAAAAGTGGGAAGTAAATGGAGTATAAACGAGCCTCGTCCCGCGATGATTTGTCTGAGACTCAAACCTGGGCCTGACAAGAATTATGCAAATTAATTGAGGAAAATAAAAACCGTTCCGCCTGATCTGCGGAAAGGGGAGACTTGTTTACCCCCTGTTTATCATCCCTGCGGTATAAATTAAATTTTGTTTATGATATTTGATATTTTTACTAACATTTTTACTTCTTTTTTACTTTGTGCTTCCTAAAGATCCTGAGATCATAGTTTTGCAGTTTGCTACTAATAATTGATTCAAAGTCACTGCTCTTTGTCTTTAGCAACTCTCAAAAGTAGGTGAGTGGTAAGTAAATGTGATACAAAACACAACATTTGTCGATATGACTTTCTCTAATTTTCTGAATTCTCCGAAACCAGGTGTCTTGTATAATTAATAGCCCGATGATGAGAGCGAATGCCTTTCTGCCAACTTTCTTGCAGGCAGCGCAATCTTGATAATGATGGTATCTCTGAAAACGCTGGTTAGTATCCAAAAATACACGTAATAGAGTCTTTTGCGCCTACTTTGAGAATAAACCTGTGGTTTCATGACGTGAGATTTTGATGAAAAACCGATTTCCGTAAGAAATTTACATGATGACATCGGAGACATAATCAGGAGTGATACAACATAATTAAACATTAAATTGGGATCATAAGAACCCATGTGACTAAATTCAGTAATTCTTTTCAGTAATTTTCTTCGCCCAAAAACTGAGCCTCGCAGTGCAGCGGGGCAACGCGGCTAGCGTCTTAGGCACAATGCCCCGCGCTGCCCTACCTCGCAGTGCAGCGGGGCAACGCGGCTAGCGTCTTAGGCACAATGCCCCGCGCTGCCCTACCTCGCAGTGCAGCGGGGCAACGCGGCTAGCGTCTTAGGCACAATGCCCCGCGCTGCCCTACCTCGCAGTGCAGCGGGGCAACGCGGCTAGCGTCTTAGGCACAATGCCCCGCGCTGCCCTACCTTTGGAAGAGGAAGCCCCGTTTTAGTTAATTTTATGTGTTTTTTATTTTTTCTTGTAATAATAAAAGTACGTGTGAGAACATTCAAAAATTCAGTAATTTTACTTAATCAAAACAATGTTAAAAAAACCGGCCAAGAGCGTGTCGGACACGCCCAAGATAGGGTTCCGTAGCAGGTACGAAAAAATCTTTGCATACCTACTTTATTAATGTGGTTGTTTTGGTCCCAACGTCGGCGGTACAGCGCCATCTATCGGCGAATTGGGTATCTAATCTGCAGTCTACTAGAACTAGTATGTATGTTGATTGTTTTTCAGATGTAATATATTTTTTTTATTTGAAAGAAGATACTGTTAGCGTGATCTTATAGGTACTTAAAGAAAAAAAATGCTTGCAATGGCGGTTAAATTACAATCTTAGAAAAACAACAATTACAAAAAATTAAAAACTGCTCAACTGATTAAGTTGAAAATAATTTTCCTAGAAAGTATTTATTAAGTTTAACTTACGTGATTTTTTTTCACATTTTTTAGACGTGCGGTTCAAAAGTTAGAGGGGGACACATTATTTTGAACTTTCGGAGTGAATATCTCCGAAAATATTCTATTTATCAAAAAATGGTTTTAAAAAACCCTTATTTATTTTCAAATACCTATCCAACGATACCCCACACTATAAGGTTAGTCGAGAAAAAAAAAATCACCCCCACTTTACGTCTATGGGAGAAACCCTAAAAAAATTTTTTTTAGTTTTTTTTATTTAATCACTTTGTCGGCGTGACTGATATACATATATTCATGCCAAATTATACAGCTTTCTAGTACTAACAGTCCCTGAGCTTAGCCGCGGACGGACAGACAGACAGACAGACAGACATGGCGAAACTATAAGGGTTCCTAGTTGACTACGGAACCCTAAAAAGTGTTAATAATGTGGTTTACCTAACTGTAAGGGAGAGATGCAAATACTCCACTAATACTCTTCATCGCAAAAATTTTAAGGGGAAAATTAACAAAAAAAAAAACAGTTTTTATATCAGACTACTGATTGGAAATGGATATCAATTACCGAATCCAAAAAACAATGGTTTCTGATTACATTCTGAAGTGGACGGAAAGCTGCTCATAACACTAATTGTAAAATGCTCCTTTTAAGAGCCTCATGTGATACCTCTGAAATTCTTAATGGACTTATTTCGACCGATGTATTAATCGCGGGAAGATTTAGATGATATTACATTTACCTAATAAATCTCAAGCGGACTTACAGCAAAATGTCCCAAACGGGGCGATTTGGCAGAACTAGAATGGTCGCCATTACCCGCTGTTCTAGCATAGTATTATTTATACCTTTCGGCTTATCGCGGCTTTTTATTGTACCTAACTTGTTTGTTTCGCGTAATGAGAAGAAAAAACTGGAAATAAATATTTTGTGCGACAGATTGCTTGTGGTAGCGTCGGGAAACAAACCGAGAAAAAAACGTGCCCAGAGACCAAAACCACCAAAAAAAACTAATTAGCAACGATTTAAAATTCAACAACTAAACTTTAAAGATACGATCTAATGAAAATGGAAATATTTTCTGATTTCATCACAATGTGTAACTAATGTACACATTGTAACAAATATTAGTGAATTATATTATTAAATTTTATTTTATTTTTACTATTATTACTATTAATACGATTATTTTATTTGTGAATTGTAATTGTTTTATTTTTATTGATTATGGCTTATCTTTTTCTAATATATAAAAATCTCGTGTCACGGTGTTTGTTATCGAACTCCTCCGAAACGGCTTGACCGTTTTTATCAACTTTTCTGTCTGAGAATAGGTCGTAGGATACTATTCTTCGCGGAGGGAGTCGCAGGCAACAGCTAGTTTACTTTCTAAATTTCTCACTTTAAATTATGATGACATTTTCGATTACAGAATAATATCTCGTTTTAGTAAAGCAAAACTTGCTAATATAAGCGACATAGCACTTGATTGTGTGGGCAGCCTGACCACTACACAATACCATAACATATAAGCAGGAAGGTCGACCGCAAATGCTGGTCAAATTTAAAGAAGTTACAAAATATTAAGTGTCTTTGTTATTCTTATTTTTTTATAATCGTATTGTTTTTCATGGCTTGTTTGCATTAATTGACTGTTTGGTTTAACTATCGGGCATTAAAATCGTTGTTTGTAAGTTTGAAGTTTGAAAAGAATACATACCTACTAGGTAAAATATTATACAATGGCGAGTTGATATAATAATTATGATTTTACGAGAAAACTATTAACTAAGAATAAACTTTTTGTATCGCGTGACCTACAGATTGGTTTAGGTTTACTGACGTTTATATTAAATACAATCATGCGGTTAAGTCATCAGTTATTGAAAAAGAAAGGCATCGCGTATTTTGTTTAGGCACAATTATTTTCAAGTTGTATGTAATTTGATATGACAGTCATTTTTAAGAGACAATGGCATGTAAGTAATAAAGTAAATGATAAAATATTATGATTTTATTGTTTAAGTATAAGTATGTACCTGTTTATTTTCACTTAATTTATTTAATCGTATGGCGTAAAACATTAAAAAATTACACTAAAGAAAGAAACTACATACTACTTATAAATCCACATTCAGGGTCCCCAGCCACGAGATTGCGTCAGGTGTCAGATTGTATAGATCTCCAGGGGAGATTATTATGTATTATCACTTAATAATACATAGGAGATTCAGATGAACTGAGAAATTCCAGCATTATGAAAAACAATTAAAGTAAGTTGAATGGTAATTTTTGAAACCTTAAGATCTTATTGTGCTGACGTTCCTTTATAAGCCGGTGGTCATAGTGGAAGGAACAGATAAAGCCTATTATATTAGCATAGCCACTCGTCATGTTTATTGCGTCCGCTTCCGCCATCTTGTCTGCGACCACACGATTAAAATGGCGGACAGGATACAATACAATAATATACTCATATTGGAACCCACACACAGAAATCTAATGCAGAAACGCTAGATCACACAAACGAAAATACAGGCCTCTGCGCGCACTGTACCTACTTTTGTGTACGTATGTATACATACTCTACACACATACACACGACTAAAAATGAAGATCATGCTATAACATCAGGACAAATTGAAGGATACACGGAAAAAGCATGTCTAGTTACCTAAGCAACTTTTAAGAGTTACAGCGGCTTGAAAGTTAGCCATCACGAACAATTACTATGCCAACTATTTCTTTAAAAGTTAAAAATATCAGATACTTATCCATATTTAATTCAATGGCAAGTTATAGTACTTTGCCAGCTCTACATTTTACACATGCCCTTCAAATTAAGTCTTTCCAGGGCGGTAGATTGTACTGCAGTACGCCCGTTCCCAATAGAAACCGCAAATGGCTCTGACGTCTGTTTTATCAATGGTATAATTTACTAATGTTTAGACTTGTTATTATTCAACAGCTATACCAAAAACTCTTGTTATAAAAACTAATAAAAACTAATAATTGTTGGTTTAATGGAGCAGGTGAGACAGGTCAATCACGGGTCAAGTTTTATGTAAAAAAATAAGGGAATAAAATCCTCATAATCTTTCTAATATATAAAAATCTCGTGTCGATTTTTATCAAACTTTTTCTCCATATTTAGTAGGTCTGAGAATAGGTCGTAGGCTATTTTTTGTACCCATATTCTTCGCGGACGGAGTCGCGGGCAACAGCTAGTATTATAATATTAATGAGAAAGATTGTGAAGATGTTTGGATGTTTGTTATTCAATCACGCAGTAACGGTTTAACGGATTTAGACGAAACTCGGCATCAGATATACCTACACATATATTTATTAGAAAAAGTTTGGATTGCGATTTAATTTGGCTTATAACTAAATGAGCCAATGGCAAGCAAGACTGGTCGAACGGTCTTCGCGATATTACCACCATCTAGAAATAATTCACCAGTCAAAAAACCCACATATATAACTAAACCGTTTAAAAATGAGTCCTCGCTCGCGCGGTACTGGGGCTGGGGGGGGTATGACGACAAAGGGGGTTGGGAGAGGAGGTGCGGGCGAGGACTCAAATAAAAATAAAAATAAATAAATTATTTATTTCATTCCAACTTAGAGAGAGAGAGAGAGAGAGAGAGAGAGAGAGAGAGAGAGAGAGAGAGAGAGAGAGAGAGAGAGAGATGTTTATTTACACATATTTGATACACAGGAAATACAGTTGACAGGAAAAGATACAAAGAAAAATCATCGAATAGTATAAATTGGGCCCCCCTCAGCATAATGTAGCGGCAAACCACAACGCTGTTTTTCAGTGGGACCCATTTAAAAACTAAACACATTAAAACAAACAACACATTGTGATGACACGAACGCCAGCGCAAAGTGAAGTTCGCAACAAAACCTAGATAGGTACAAACCGGAAGTATGTATGGCAACACTTGATCAGTTTAATCGTATCTGAACCATTAAACCGCAACAAATTACGCCAAGGATTATCCTGGCTACTGTAGTGAATTATCAGCAATTTCACTAATTTCACTTAGGTGGTAAATACAAAATGGTCGAGACTTCCTATTAGGTATAGTGTACCTGTGTCAGGAAGCCTCGCTCTTCCAGCTTATAGTAGTCATGCGTTACAATACAAGAAAAATATAAAAAGAAAAAGTTCTTAAAAACTACATAGTACTTAATGGGTATAAAATTATGTGTGTAATGAAATTGTGTTATGCGTGTATGTGTGTGTGTATGTAACGTGTATGTGTGTGTAAGTATGTGTGTGTGTACGTGCGTGTGTGTGCACACGTGCATGCGTGTACTCAGTTAAACGATTTAGCTATACTCGTATAGGGTGTGAAACAAAAGGTTAAACAAGATTGCAGTATAAATTGACAAGTACCTGACATTATTACAGCTAACACAAATATTTGTGTTTGTTGACTACGAGTAGTAAAAGAAAGACGTCATGGATAAGATAAGAGCGTTATGTAGATGTTTACGGCTTTATAATAAACACATTGCATAAGGCAAACTACGCTTTAATTACTTGAATGGATACGCGTTATTAACTACTGACCAGTGACCACAACAAGTGAAGAGAATGAAAAAGTTTCAAGTTAATATTTAAGGTATTGTTGCGACCGCCGTCAAGAAATCGGTCAGCCAGGTCTCATCGTTTGTCCTGTAATGTTTGTCCTAACACTTTTTTCTCGGAAACCGGAAATTTTTCAGGAACTTTTTTGTGTCCTCCTCCTCCTCCTCTCTCCTCCTCCTCTAGAACTCTATAGGTTAGGTTAGGTTTGTTTTATAAAAATCCAGAACAATTAATAGATCTTAAATAAAAAGAGTTAGGACAAACGATCATTAGGACAAACAATCATTAGGGATTTAAATATAGAGCCGTTTTCCTTCACCGTAAAGCTTATGGTAAATTTGAAATATAATTTCGCACATAAATTCCGAAAAACTCAGAGGTGCGACCCCGGGTTCGAACCCACGACCCTCTGCTTGAGAGGCAATAATAGGTCAAACCACTAGGTCACCACGGCTGTAGTCCCAAAGTAATCAAAACCTGGTGTAACGGGTACTGGATAAACAGTCTTATACGGATGAATACATACCGAGAGCAAACATTCGTATTTTTTATATCTGCCCCAGTCGGGGAACGAACCCAGGACCTCATAGTCTAAGTCAAAATTATTTTTTCAATTTAGGCATGAAAATGATGCTCTCATGAATGTTGAAGTCTCTACCTGTCTAAAAAACCCAGTTGAGATGAATCCGGCTAGAAACTCAACAAGGTAAAATCTCAAGCTTTGTAGTCAGTTTCCCTAACCTCTCTGGTGGCCTGTCACAAATAGACTAAACAATTAATTTATGAATAAACCCAATACCTACATTGATTTGACCCTCATTATAACCGTTATACTTCACAGTACAGACTCGCCTTCAAAATACGGCTTAAGAACCCACCTCTTAACATTCTTACAATCACCCAACATCCGCGTACTTCCTAAGCCTCATTGAGTTGTAAATTTTCCCGAAGGTAATTTTGTTCGAGCAGACTAGATAAAAGTCAACAGCGAATCAGGCGGCGCCGGCGTCGCAATCAGGTGCTGCTTCCCATACATACGTGCGTGTACGTATGTTAAAGACACCCTCGCAAACTCGAGTTACTGCGTCGGCCCACGAAACTAGCGGGGAAAGATGATTCATTTTCATTGAAGTAAGCAAGAGCCTACTCTAAAGATAGGTTATTTTAGAAGGTATTTGAAACAAGGAAATTTCTTCTACAGGTCGACCAGCAGTAGGCAGGTTCTCCACCCTTACGTTGTTAGTATTCCCAAAATCCGCACAAAGCGTTTTCGCTCTTCCTTCATCAACCGCACAGCTAAGGAGTGGAATTCCCTGTCTGCGACTGTGTTTCCTGAACACTACAATTTGGCCCATTTCAAGTCTAGGGTGAATGAGCATTTACTAGGCAAGCGTGTTCCATCGTGGGCTTCATCTTCGCTTTCCGTCAGGCGTGATTGTGGCCCAACGCAAGCCTAATTGCATAAAAAAAATTGGATGAGGCCTTATTTAACCAAATATGTACTGCATTTACCCACGGGGTTGATTTTAGAAGGATAATTTATAAGACAGTCCTCTCATATGCTATTTTAAAGCAAATGTTTACCTTTTTAAATGCCACATCGGTCATAAATAAGCGTACACCCTGCCTGATGGTATGCGGTTACCATAGCCTAAAATGACCGACCTAGTGATTTTTGATTTGATTCTCGGTCGGGATAGATATTGCTGTGGAAAATATGAATGTTTGTGCACGAGTCTTGGATGTTTAAGTATGTATTTATCTATATAAGTAAATAAGCATAACCCTTCTTCGACAGTACGAGTAGAAGAATTTACTTTTAGATAATAGACTACTTTCCTAACTAGTCAGTCTTTTAGATTATCAAAAAATATTGGACACGTATTTTTTATTTTGTCAATTAAACAAAAAATTACGAAGATATGGCGCGTTGAAGTTTCGCGTGACGTCACTTGTTCCTACACTTTGTATGAGCGTTTTAGGAACAAGTGACGTCACGCCTCGTCACGCGGAACTTCAACGCGCCATATCTTCGTCATTTTTTGTTTAATTGTCAAAAGAAAAATTACGTGTCTAATATTTTTTGATAATGTAAAATACGGACTAATAAGAATTATTATTTTTTTACCTAGGAAACATCCCTATTGTATTTGTAAAGAAAGACTAAGGTTTAGAAGCGACGGATCTCCACAGGCGCCAACGGGCACTCGCCCGCTGGCGTCGTGGGTGCTCCGAATGTGGGCTGCCGTCACGCGCGCCATTCCGTCAGCAATATTGTCTAAAGCAATTTGTATGTAAATCAATTGTTGTTAATACTATTTATGTCGATGGTTATTGAGCATTACTACTTTCCCCCGCGAAAACCCCGCGCAAAAAGATATTTTATCCTAAGTGGGGAAAGAGTAAATTTGTCAGGCAGCTTTAGGTCGCTTACGCAGGTTGTCGAAAAAACGCGGAGCTTAGACGTTAAGGAATGTTAACAAGCGCTTGTGTTCGCGGCGGATAATGGCAGCTGTAAATTTTATTAGATTATAAATAAGGGATTTATGGACGCGAGCGCCTCGCCAGCTTGATTGACATATTTCAGGTTTTATGAAAAGGCGATATGAGTTCGTAAAGCGAGTGCTATTACAACATCCCGATCAGCTCCATTTAGATTGTCAATCGTAAATGATAAGTTGATAACTTTAACAGCCAATATAATAATAAAAGGAAACATTATTGTTATTTTATATGACGATCTTGTTGGCAATAAAACTTGTTTGATTAAAAAAAGGCACGCTTTCGTTAAATGATCATCAATCATGTACCTAAACAAAATACCTGCGTTATCACAAGAGTTCCTTGCAAGTGTGATTATCAGCTTGACCGTACTACTTGGCGATGGAGTAAAACAATGGAGCAAACTAAAGATTAAGTTTTCATGCGTGATCATTTGAGCAGCCATAGCTCAAATTAAAGTCTAGGCTCGTTGAAATAGCAATGGGTAGGCCATATTGCACGTAGAACAGATGGCCGTTGGGGCCCAAAAGTTCTAGAATGGGTACCACGGACTAGCAAACGCAGCGTGGGACGTCCACCAACGAGATGGACGGACGATTTGGTGATTGCCGCAGGTTCAGGGAGGATGCAAGTCGCTTTCAACCGGCATTGGGCGTCAATGTCCAGCAGTGGACGTCCTACGGCTGAAATGATGACGATAAGGTTAAATTAATTGGCAACTCACGAGTTTTTTTACATATTTACCATCTTTCCTCAGTGCCCGGAATTAATTTCATTCCATGTTTAAACAAAACAGAACTATCCTTTAAGCCAGGAATCGAACTGGAGCAAACAACAGCCGCAGGCATCTATCAAAACTTGTATCATTCTAGAAAGATCGACGGCCAAAAGCGGGCTAAGTGGGTAAATAAGCAAGAGAAGTAACAAATCTCGACGGGGATTAGCCATACGTTATTTATAGCTGACGGCTGAGACCGAGGCAGCATATCTCACGAAGAGGAAATTAACGGAGTTTACGTATGTACCTCTGTGCATTGGTAGGTAATTGTGCCATGGTAACCTAGCGGTTCAACCTATGGCTTCTCAAGCAGAGGATCGTGAGTTCAAGCCTCTCAGTTTTTTGGAATTCATGCGCCAAATTACATTTGAATTTTTCCAAGAGCTTTGCAGCAGGCAGTGGGCAGGGCACATCGCTCGTAGAACTGATGGCCGATGGGCTAAAAAGGTTCTCGAGCGGCTTCTATGGACCGGAAGACGCAGTGTAGGTAGGCCTCCAACAAAATGGAGCGACGACCTGGTTAAGGTTGCGGGATCGCGTTGGATGCGGATGGCGCGGGACCGATCTGTTTGGCGAAACTTGGGGGAGGCCTATGTTCAGCAGTGGACGTCTTTCGGCTGAAATGATGATGATGATGATAAAGAGCTTTACGGTGAAGGAAAACCGAATCACACCTGCGAATCAATTTGAAACAAAACATTTAGGGCCTACTCTAGCTGACGCGGATTACCCGGAACGGACGCCCGTCGAGCGCGCGTCTAATAAGAATTTGTATGAACAGCGCTAAGTGGCGCGGGCGCGTGCGACGGATTTTCGGTACATTTTAGACCCGCGAGCGGGCGCACGCGGCGGGCGTCCGCGTCAGCTAGCGTAGGCCCATAAAGAAAAAGAAGATACTGGCAGCGCTTCCTCTCTGAATCTAATTCTTTGTCCGGGTTTGTCAGATCAATTTACCCGAATGTTATTTCCTAGTAGCAAAATTTCCATTCGCATTTTTTCCCAGATGCTTTTTATCTAGTTTTTACTGAAGTTTATTTTAACAATCGCGTTTTTTCCCAGTTTTAATCGACACAGAAACAAGGTAGGAAGGTAGGTTTAGGTTATGTTAAGTGTGCATCGGCCCGAAGGGCTAAAAGTACACAGAAGAAGGAGCTCCATCGACACTAGTTCTGTCTCAGTTCAAATTGGGAAAAGACGTGATTGTGGAAATAAGCTTCGGTTAAATAAAAAACCACAGTGAGAAAAAGCAATTAAGAAAAAATGCGAATGGAAAGTTTGCTACTAAGAAATAAAGAAAGAAATAAAGCTTTCTGCGGCAGCATTCCCGGAGCGTTACAACCTAGGGATCTTTAAAAAACGAGCCTACCAATTCCTAAAAGGGTCGGCAACGCACCTGTGATGCTCCCCGTGTTGCGGGTGTCCATGGGCGACCCGTCTGCTCGTTTGCCACATCTTATATTATAAAAAAAAACGATTCTGGTAAATTTTGATCTAACAGATCCATAAAAGGTTAAATGCACTTGGTCGACGTTACACACAAACATTGCAAACAAAATAAATGTTTGATCAAACAATGGAGTAACTTAAGCGATAATGTGGCTCTGAGTCCACATCGTTTTTCTTCTGGATTGTCGCTGCTCTATTTCCTATTAGTCTTTTCTTCTTAGCCTCCGTAATCGAATGCGATATGTGTCGCGATGTGTCGTGAGTTGGCGATAAATCAGGCGGATATCGGATAACCGCGGCCGCGACGTATCCGATGTTGGCCTGTATGTTAATTTTGCGATTAATTGGCTCCCGAAGGCTTATTTGGAGAAGGCACAATACGTTTATCTTCGGTCATTTTGCCTCGCGCTGACAGAAGTAATTTATTGATAAAAATGATACACACGATTTAGGAAGGGTTATGTGACTGTGTTACTGTGTAGCTACTATACATATTTATGGTATATGTATGTAGGGTAGATAGGAAAACGAGGTGTGAGGGTAGTTTTAGATAACGGCTGTTTAGTTTTAGAAATATACTTGCACGATTAGCTTGGAGTTTTATTGAAATCATCCGAAATATACTACATAATTGGCGACGAGGTCGAAAAAACCCAGGAAATATAAGCGAAGAAGTAGCAATAACTACAGCAAGAATGGCGAGTGGTTTGTTTGGTGGCACGCTGCACTTCGATCACCGATGCTATGTCTGGGGCATGTTCAAAGTCCGGCTCACGGAAGAGGAAGATAAAGCCGGCAGCAAGAGACGCGCGATTCTATTAACTTCATTAGCAGAAGAAACGTTTGTTATTGCTACGAATTTGGTTGTACTTATTTATAGTCGATGAAGTAAGTGTTTTAGTTTTTTTATGACAATTCCTATATCAGAATAAAAACAATGAAATATACGCACAAGCTTTCACATTTATAATATTAGTATTATTATTAGTAGGTGAAATGTACGAAAAGATCAGAGGAAGGTAATGGAAATTAAATATATTTCGTACTAAATACAAACTGAAATATAGATGCACAGAAAAAACCCCAGAAAAAAGACCAATGCTGGGAATCGAACCCAGGTCCTCAGCATTCCGTGCCGCGTGCCATACCCCTACACCACCACTGGTCTAGAGATTAGACACGAATCTTTCCTATACATCATACATTTCAATCTGCTAAATCATCACCTTATGCAGTGACAAGCGCACATCTATGTTACACCCTCATCGAGAGATTTTAACACTCCTTCGGAACTAACCGCTCACCTGGACAAGAGATGGCGCTACTGTGCAACTTTAAACAAGTTAGCTATGAAGTATCTTTTTTTGTACTTATTTTTTCAACTTGACCTGACCGGACCTGGGTTCGATTCCCAGCATTGGTCTTTTTTCTGGGGTTTTTTCTGTGCATCTATATTTCAGTTTGTATTTAGTACGAAATATATGATTTCACGGGATGACCGTAAAAGTAATAAAAAAATGAAGTTGAAAAAATAAGTACAAAAAAAGATACTTCATAGCTAACTTGTGGAAATTAAATGAATTAAATACTGGTAAAATTTGTTTAATTTACACCAAACCATACGTAGGTACCAAACTCCAACAATTAGAGATGTTGGCACCACCAACCAACTGACGTACTTTTTGTGAGCTGCTAAAACACAGCTCTCCCAATAGAGCTTGAATGGCAATAGCAACTTATGACGTCACTTGTTCGCCAACTCAATCAGCTAACTAGTTATTTTTTTTAAAGCAAAACAAAAGATATAATTGAATCGAAAATTAATCTGGTTTTCAAGGCTAAAATAAAGCGTTTTTTTTACTGGAGTCGTGTCTTCGAATTATTTTTTAAGAGCGTCACCATCCCATTCGCAGACAAGACTACAGTAGGATTTCACGTCTCATCGCTAGCCATACAGATCGATCCCGTGCCATCCGTATCCATCGCGATCCCGCAACCTTAACCAGGTAGTCCTCCATCTTGTTGGAGGCCTACCTACACTGCGTCCAATATACCGCAATGTATCAAGTCAAAAGTCTTTGACCAGTGTTCGTTGCCAGTGATGACTTATGGCACTGAGACGTGGCCGCTAACGATGGGCCTCATAAGAAAGCTCAAAGTCACTCAGAGGGCGATGGAGAGGGCTATGTTCGGAGTTTCTCTGCGGGATCGCATTAGAAATGGTGAAATCCGCACAAGAACCGATATGACCTTCAAGCTTTCAAAAAAAGAGCGTACTCCTACCTAAAAGGCCGGCAACGCACTTGTGACTCTTCTGGTGTCGCAGGTGTCCATGGGCGACGGTAATCGTTTACCATCAGGCGATCCGTCTGCTCGTTTGCCCCCTATATCATAAAAAAAAAAAACAAGAAATAAAAGGAATAGGAAGGATATTTTAAATAAAAGGAAGAAATCCTAGAAACGTTTCTTCCACGGAACTCCATTCCGTCTTAACGCAGCGTGAGTCGCAGATTCAATTTCATCGAATAATCAAGTACAGACAAAGAATAGCGGCCGCCATAAATCAAAACGAGAGTAAACGTCACTTTTCGGCCCTCGTATACCGCGGTGTACGTACACAATGCAACACACTTCGTCACAGAGTAGAGAAACAAGAGCATAGAATATCTTAAACTGGCAGTTCGTAACAGATTGTGTGGAACTGAAGTGGTGCTGATGCGTGGTCTCGTAGTGTGAACGCGCGAGGTAAAAGTGCGCATTAAAAAGAAAACAATTTGAATTGGAGAGTGGGCCGAATGTAATTTGATGATTGGTCGGACGAGGACACGCTGTTAGTATATCGTAATATTAGAATACTAGTATTAACGCGCTGCTTTGTTCGCGTAAAACATTAGATCTGGCAGCCGAATTGAAATTCCTGAACTTTACTTTCATGGGAATTCCCAAAAATTATATCATAGTCAAAAGGAAGTCTAAGAACTGATGGCTGATGGGGCAAAAAGGTTCTCGAGTGGCGTCCACGGACCGGAAGACGCAGTGTGGGTAGGCCTCCAACAAGATCGAGCGACGCCCTGGTGAAGGTGGCGGGAACGCATTGGATGCGGATGGTACCGATCTCTTTGGCGAGCTTTGGGGGAGGCCTATGTTCAGCAGTGGGCGTCTTTCGGCTGAAATGATGATGATGATGATGATGATATCATAGTCATATTTACGTTATATGATGATGATGAACACATGTCAAACCTTTATGTTTCTAAACGTAGCGGTTAAGAATTTTGAGGTTTCACATGGATCCCGTAGAAAAGTAGTTAAATATATCCCAGACGTTCAGCTTCTACACACCAAATTTAATTCAAATCTGTCTAGTGCTCTTAGCGTGAAGGAGTAAGAAATACACGATGTCACACATAGTCACAAACTTCCACTTATGCAATATTATAAAGTACCTACCTAGAATAAAGTTTTTACAAGAGCCGAAAACAAGCAGACACTTAAAAATGGAAATAATTAATTCTGACACGTTCTAGGTCACATGAAAAATATTCATAAAAACCGGCCAAGTGCGAGCCGAGCTCGCGCACGAAAGAATCCGTACCATTATCTATAAAATGTCAAAAAATCACGTTTGTTGTATGAGAGCCCCATTAAATATTTATTTTATTCTGTTTTTTAGTATTTGTTGTTATAGCGCCAACAGAAATACATCATGTGTGAAAATTTCAACTGTCTAACTATCACGGTTCATGAGATACAGCCTGGTGACATACGGACAGACAGACAAACGGACGGACAGTGGAGTCTTAGTAATAGGGTCCCGTTTTACCCTTGGGTACGGAACCCTAAAAAGCAATGCCCGACTTATCAAAGGCACAGCCACTCCCCCAGACATTTTGAAAACCGTTTTATTTGTCCCTACAAGCAACTGCGACCTTAACGACCCCAGATTTTACAAGAGCACTGTTCATAGATCGTTGAAGCAGACTGCATTTTCTATCTATAAAAGCTAAACGCGTAGTTGCAAATAGAAGGTAAAACGGTACGACGCTACGGTTATCTTAAGTGACATCTTTACCAGCTCGCAGTCGCTCGGAAAACTACGCTTGTTCCTCCACCGCAGCGCCCAATTAACTATGCTAGCGGCTAAATGCAACTTTAACCGACCCCGATGTATGTAGGTTACATTCGAATTGGAAATACGCTATAGTATATAAGGTAATTTAAAATGAATACATAATGCTTGGAGTTTCTCTGCGGGATCGCATTAGAAATGATGAAATTCGCGCAAAAATCAAAGTCACGGACATAGCTCGAAGAATCGCCAGACTCAAGTGGCAGTGGGCAGGGCACATCGCTCGTAGAACTGATGTCCGATGGGGCAGAAAGGTTCACGAGTGGCGTCCACGGACCGGAATACGCAGTGTAAGTAGGCCTCCAATAAGGTGGAGTGACGACCTGGTTAGGTAGCGGGAACGCATTGGATGCGAATGGCGCAGGGCCGATCTGTTTGGGCTTGGTTTGAGGCCTATGTTCAGCGGCAGTGAACGTTTTTCTACTGAATTGATGATGATGATGACAGAATATATCGTGCAATGGTTAAGTCCAAATTAATATTCCTGCAGACAGTTTTCACTGGAAATTTTTAGGGTGGGTGGTTGGGTTGGATGTGATGCAGTGGTAGCTTTGGCGCGTATGGGTAGAATATGTGGGTTCACCGCATTCACCAGTTGCCGGTAACTCTCACGATGTCAATGACTATTCCCAATACCCCTTAACACCATTTTATTGACCCTTGAAAAATCTGCGTCTTCTGGTTTATGGGCGCCAATCAAAAACATTTCTCCTCAAATCATTATCTATTCTTAGAGTAATGTGGCCCACCTATTACAATTTCGATTTAGAGATCATTTATTCTCATTCTCACTCATAAAAAAGTATACAATTTTGCAGTTATTTTAGGTTCATTCTCACTTCAACTTACATACCTAGTATACATACAGAGTTAGATTCGAATACGAGCAATTTCAGATCGTTGATACCAAAGTGTTCAAATCTCAGAATGAATTGACTTCTTCAAGAGTGCTTAGTCAGTCATAGCGCGTAGCAACAAGGTCAGCGAGAATGACGCATTTCTAAATGTTTACAAAATGCCAAATAATTATCATCGTTCAATCCCGATTGTAAATTTTATCTCCCACGTTCAGTTTCATTAACTCTGAAGACGAAACAAATCAAATATTATATATGAGAAAGAATTTGTGTGTGTTTGTTATTCTTTCGCGCTAAGAAGTCTGGATGGGTTTGAAAGAAACCTTTGATGTAAACAACTGGATCTTAGAAATATATATAAGCTAATAATTCCAATATTCCTACAGATTGAGATATAGGTACACATCTAAAATCCTGAAAAGAGCAGTCTGTTCTAAAATTAAATTAAAAAGACAGCCAGCCAGCACTCGGCGGCGGCAGTAAAAGAGCAGGTCGCGTTTACGGGGTCCGCTAACGTCCGCCTTAAGTTTTCAATCGGCGAGCGCCGCCCACCGCTCCAATCGTTACTGCGCATAAACAAACAGTTTGCGCTTTTTACAGTTTACAGCGACCCTCGTAAACGCGACCAACAAGCCACACCGAATCAGCGATTTGGTGGAAATAGTGAAGGACGCGCGGCCAGTTCTGGTATCGAAGTTGCTGATAGTATTATTATGGACGCTATAGCCTAGCACTAGCAGGTGATGAGATGACTTAGTTTGAGTGAACTATCAGAGAGTGATAGATAGTGAGAGGGAGTGTTTGTGAGAGAGAAAGAGAGAGTCCAGCAGTGGACGTCCTGCAGCTGAAATGATGACGATGATGATGAGATCCCAATTCCAGTAGAATATTGTAGTTAAAAGTAGTTTCGTGTTAGCGTGAAAGGGTTACAAACAAATAAAATCCATTTATCGCAATAATATTAATACGATTTAAGCTTACAGGATAGAGCCCAAAGATATCTGTGTATCAAAGTTCAAATTATCCAAATTAACTTCATGTATGAACATCGATCTCTAATTTCATTCAACGCTTTTATTGAAATTTACTTAAATCCACGCCAATGTAAAAAAAATATGATATTGAAATCGTCAGTGGCGACGCAGTACTTAGATTGTGCAATGCCCTATCATAGGGTACCACGGATTCAATAACGGATTTTTAATTGAGGAAAAAAATGAAAATCTTTCGAGGCGCGAAGACCCGTAGACTGGACTGGTAGAACATAGGCGAGGCGCTTTGCCCACGCCTAGCTTTGCCACTGAAAATCGCGACATGAAATCCACCTAAGTTAAAAGCAACTGAGGTCCGTTTTTAACGTTTCCTCTCGTCGATATCTTTTCATCACCCAAACATCGATACCCACTCATCTCTACGTAATTTCAATTCATCCGCCCTGACGTAGCCACGGCCGGCAAGACAGACATTTGCATTTTATACACCCCGGGCTTTCTTGTCCGAGACTATCTCCTTCAGGTAATAACCTGTTTGACAAAACACGACCACCTACACTTCTGCAAATTCCAGCAACTTTGAACTGTATCCAGACGACTCAAGAGTTGTGGTGGGTGAACTGTTAACTTGGCCGAGTTAGACAAGGAATGAAGATAAAAGTAAACGGATTATTGCGCTTTGTATCGTCGTGAGTTTAGGAACGGCCACGAATTGCACGCGTGGTCTCGGGTCGGGACGTAAAGCTTTCGCAATATTCCTGCTATCCGAGGCACATTTTGCTGGACAAGCAAGAACAGTCGAGAAATGAGTTCAAAGTCAAAGAAAATAGTACATTATTGTCGTGGCCTGGAAGTAGGCAATTGCTGGCTGAGTATGAGTATTAAACGGACGAGCTTGCGAGTCCGTTTAACTATTACGAATCTAATTTAGGCTATAACAAGCACATATATATAGTCGAAGAATCTGCCACCGGTTCAGAAAAATCCTGTTGATAACAAAATAAAAGGGTTTCAGTTTGTATTTAGTTTGAAATATATGGTTTCACGGGATGACCGTAAAAGTAATAAAAAAAAAAAAAATGAAGTTGAAGAAAATAAAAAAATAAATAGAAAAAGATACTTCATACTTAACTTGTAAAATAAAAGGGATCGCCAATGTATATCGGAATTATTTCTTTATACATATGTATGTATAGTGTACACACTACACACAGGAAATACACTAACAAGTAAAGTGTTTCTTATTTTGATTTTGTTCATAAACAGATTCTAATTTTTATCCAAGAAAAAAAACTGAGTTTCAGTTAGTTTAAATTTTAGTATCACATGATACCTGCTCCATACTAGAGATGTTACGGAAGGGTTCTGTCGGAACTGATTGCGGAGTCAGAACAGGAATCGAAGCTTTTTTTTTTTTGAATGAGTCGCCAGAGGGGCCAAAGACGCGAAGTCTTTGCTGTTTTTTACTTTAAGGATTGGAAGGGTGACTTGTGCTCGGGAAAAATCCCTTCGGACGAACTGGGAATGGAGGGCCCAGACAGTGTCCGACTTGCACGGACTAAAAAACCCGGTCACAAGTCCCCTTCTCTATTGGTTATCAAAACAAAAACGTGTGCTTTAAATTTTGAGGAGGGGAGGGTAGGGAGGGGACTTAATCTACCCACAGTGTCCTGCCTCAGCCATTTGCTGGAAGGCCGGGAGAGGAGCATGCATTCTCCCGCTGGGCACTGGGGGTGCTTGGGTCGGTCTTTTATGTTTTTACCCGTTGGTTACTTCCTTGACCGACCCTCGCCCGTTTCTGTACGATTACTTAGTCTTATTGGTTGGGTTGGTGGGATCTCCTGTGGAATCGAAGCTTGAGTCGGAGGCGATGGCGGAGGCGGATGCAGGTATAATAAAATAAAATAAAAACAAGTTTTATCCTCTTTAATTTCATTGGGTAGGGAGGTTTCCCGAGCGACAAGTTGGTATAAATTTGTTCGTACGCGCTGGCTAATTACGATACCGCCGCCGCAGTACGTCGACCTCCGATTTAAAAAGTATCCGAACCGAAGTCGAAATCGGAGGTTTAATTATCATTATCAATCGGAAGTTCCGACTTTTCGAAATTGGACTAGCAACTACGTAACATCTTTATTCTGTACCCGCATCTTAATTTTTGTGACTTATTGCTTATCGTCAACCGAGGAGCCCTGATATTCCTCCCCCAAGTGATCAGCGGCGTGAGCGCAATAAATTGTCCATAAATTGTTCACGATGAGTGCGGGAGGTATTTTTATCACAAACCTATGCAAATTGACTATTTACCTTGCTAGGGGGGCGACTAGCAATGTAGGACAAGAGAAGCTGTGTGAGGGGGATCAAACGGCATGTCATGTAAGACAGAATCCGCTTCTTATACACGTTAAACTTATTACATCACAGCGATTGAAAGACGCTCAATTCTCTTATTTTTAAATTATAAATTAAAAACAAAAGTTTTAAATCAAAATATCTTTGTTTAATTTTGGCTACGAATGTCGAAAGATCTGCCATCGGCACATAATTTAAAAACTCTGTTGAAGAACAATCCGATAAGAACCTTAACAAGGTACCTATATATATTTTTAACACAGTAGATAAATACGCTATTTGAAATTAGGGATCGACAATGCGGATCAGAATTATTTCCAAATAGATTTAATGTTATCGGCTAGAAGCATGTCATCATCAGTTTAGAAGGTAATAATAATAAGATATTTCCAAATTATAATTTATTTGTAAATACCTAGGTCAATCTTTCGGAAAGACCATTATTGCAAAGAAGTTTTTTTTTATGATATGTAGGTATGAGCCGCAAGATACTCGGTGAAAGTACTATCTAAAAAGAAGTTAAATATTCCATATACCTTTTTAAACAACACAAAAATTGTTTCTTCCTGTGTCCGTTATAGACTTTGAAACCGTCCAACTAATGTAGGTACCCTAAAGTAATTTCATTTGAAAGGCAATAATGCGAAAATGGTATGAAACTATCAGAACAATGCATTATCATTCATTAACTATCAAAACAACGATTGAACGGTAGTTGAACATAACATTCTCATTATTATTATCAATTATTATCCTACTCTCTTCTACAATGTTAACACGTGTACCCTCAAATCGAGTTTCATCAATAAACTCATTAGGTATCCCTAGTAAGTGATGTTTTGACTCAATAGAAATAATATCTAGGGATACAAATATCCCTAGGCAGTTTTGATGACTGTAGATGATGTTTCAGTACAGCTTTCAGACATGTTTGAATAAATAGATCCATAAACGATTGCATACCGCACCAGCCCTAGAAATTGGCACACGTGTGCCATTATCATTGTCGCTGAAATGAATCTTGATGTGTCTACTCTCAACCAGAATAGCCAGCGCTCCAACCAGAACCATCGTCAAATCCCCCAGGGCCACGTATAACCTGGTCATGTTGCAAATCACTAGCGTAAGTAGAGCTCTGTTTTCTAGAAACTAGTATGGATCTGAAGACTTGAGAGTTACTGGTCGTTTTCGAAGCAGTCACAGTGCTGTTTACGTGCACCTTGAGACACCTTAGTTAGTTGGCTGAGCCCGTTATCTTAATTTTATGGATGTCTCACCGTTTGCAGCCGGAATCCGGAATTACTGTTCACGTTTGCACTTCATTTGCAACATTCATGAAGTTAAGAATACATTAAGCTGTGGATATTGTGCAGTTACCCAAAAAAGTGCCGCTACTTCTCTTCTAATAAATAATGATTAATGATAATAATAATGATTAAAGATTGGCGGCTTTTGTTAGTTATAGAATTCTAGCTGTTGCCCACGACTCCGTCTTCGAAGAACTCGTTTATCGCTATCCGTTAAAAACTATGCATTTTTCGGAATAAAAACTATCCTATGTCTTTCATATGATCTCAAATTATCATCATTATCATCCCAGCAATTAGGAGCAGGCACAGCTTCCTCTTACAATGAGAGGCTTGGTATGTAAATTCCACGCGGGCCCAGTGTGGATTGGGAACTTCATACACACCATTGAATTTCTTTGCAGGTGTATTCTGCAGGTTCACAATGTTTTCCTTCACCGTAAAGCTCATGCTAAATATCAAATGTATTTTCGCACATAAATTCCGAAAAATTCAGAGGTGCGAGGCTCGGTTTGAACCCACAACCCTCTGCTTGAGAGGCCATGTCAAATCATTAGGCAACCACGGCTTAACAACGGCGTAGAACATTATGTCAGGGAATATTCCTTAAATACTAGAAAATGTTTAGGTACTTAACTAAATGTAAACAAAACAACGCCAACGTCAAAGGGTTATATCTTTAGGTAAGTCGCATGATAAATTATTACGCTACTAAAGTACAATACAATACAATACAATACAATGACTCTTTATTGTACACCAGGAATAGTAAGCAATACAGAAAACAGGTACACAGAGAGTAAGTTACAAGGTAAGCAATAGGCGGCCTTATCACTAAAGAGTACGTGAAGAGTAAAGTAAAGAGTACGTGGATCATTATTAAGCGACTTAACTAAAGAGTACGTCGATAATGCTACGCGTGGTTGTTCATGATGTCTGTTTAAATTTAATTAAGTACCTAAACATTTCTAGTATAGAATTTATCGATAACCTGTTTGTGTTGAGTAATTCCTGAGAATTTAACACGTCGATCAATATCCCAGCTCATGAAATCTAGTTGAAAATCGTCGGCGCGTCGTGCCGGCACAGTCAGGTCAACAGCGCTCGACGCGCGACTGGAGGGAGTGGAGGGCCCTAGCGCCCGTCCGCAAAACTGGTGACGTACCGGCCTGACTAGGTATTTGAACGCGCCTATCGAAACCGTGGAGTCGACTTTGTGCAGTATGATTTTGTAAATATGTAAGAGTTTAGAAGTCATTATAATGTAGAATAACTTAACTAAGCTTTCAAATAAAAAATCGGCCAAGAGCGTGTCGGACACGCCCAAGATAGGGTTCCGTAGCAGGTACGAAAAAATCCTTGCATATTTGCGTGGTTGTTTTGGTCCCAACTCCCGCGGTCGGCGGTACAGCGCCATCTATCGGCGAATTGGGTAACTACTCTACTGCAGTCTACTAGAACTAGTATGTATGTTGATTGTTTTTCAGATGTAATATATTTTTTTTATTTGAAAGAAGATACTGTTAGCGTGATCTTATAGGTACTTAAAGAAAAAAAATGCTTGCAATATCGGTTAAATTACAATCTTAGTTTAGAAATATTTTTTTACAAAAACTTAAAAACTGCTCAACTGATTAAGTTGAAAATAATTTTCTTAGAAAGTTTTTATTAAGTTTAACTTACGTGATTTTTTTCATATTTTTAGACGTGCTGTTCAAAAGTTAGATGGGGGGGGGGGACACATTATTTTCAAAGTCAAAGTCAAAGTGATTTAATTGTAAACATAGGTACAACTGATTACAGTGGTGGAAAAGTTTGGCATGCAACACTATGTTTTGCCGATAGGCGTACAACAATCATAATAATTATATACTAGGGGTGTTCAATAAAAAGTGAGAATGAGTATGTTATAAACAACTTTTACTAAATGTAATTTTATTTTTCGACATAGTCACCTTTTAGCATAATACACTTATTATATCTTTTTTCTAAACTTAAAATTTCATTTTTAAAAAAGGTCTCATCTTGAGTACTTAAAAAATCCTGTACTGCAGCGACTACCGCGTCGTCGTCTTCAAATTTCTGGCCTCTCGGGTATGGTTTCAATCTCGGAAATAGGTAGAAATCACTGGGAGCGAGATCTGGTGAATACAGAGGATGCTTAAGGATATTGAACCCAGAATCACGAATTGCAGCCATTGCAACGATGGACTTGTGTGCCGGGGCATTGTACTGGTGGAACAGCACAACTTTCGAGAGTTTACCTCGCCGTTTTTCGCGGATCTCATTGCGCAATGTTGCTATTTGTTTGGCGTATAAAGTGCCCGTAATAGTGGCTCCTTGTTTGAGATACTCAATCATTAATACCCCTTTACCATCCCAAAAAACAGAGCCCATGACTTTACCGGCAGATGGGCCCACCTTGAATTTCTTCGGAGTTGGAGATGATGGCCTTTTCCATGTCATAGACTGCAGTTTCGTTTCAGGGTCATAATGATGGAGCCATGTTTCGTCCATTGTTATAAATCGCGCCAAAAAAAGTTCCCGGTCTTGCTGTATCAGGTCCAAAGCTTCTTGACAAATCTCGACTCTAGTTTGTTTTTGCGTGTCAGTAAGCATTCTTGGTACCCAACGCACAGATACCTTTTTCATACCCAAGCGTTCATGTAAAATATTATGCACGCTCCCCGTTGAAATCTTTACGTTTTCAGCAATAAAACGAACCGTGACACGACGATCCGCCAAAACTGAGTTTTCAACTTTTTTCACAATTTCTTCAGTTATTGCAGTAGTAGGGCGTCCGGAGCGGGGGTCGTCCATGGTCGATGTTCTTCCATGTCTAAATTCGGCGCACCAACGTGCGACTGTGGAATACGGAGGAGCATTAGACCCTAAAGTGTCCCGCAAATCTAAATTGACTTGGTCCGTAGAAAAATTTTTCAAACACAAGTATTTGATAACGGCGCGCAGTTAAATTTTCTCCATTTTCGCTAACGTACTCAATAGCATTGCAAAGAAATTACCGTATTTTTTTTTAAACAAAAGACATTTACTTTTTTATTTCATAGCAATCAGCTAGAAAGATTAGCTTTACCGGCCAGTATTTAATTTCCTAATATTGAAAGAGTTTGCATCTCATTCTCACTTTATATTTAACGCCCCTCGTAAAATCAAAATTAAAATTAAAACGAGGATAAAATTAAAAATACAAAAAATAACAAAATAATAATTCTAGGAATGTCAGCAATCATAAAACTAATCATTTAATTGAATTTATCCGTCAAAAAATCCGAAATAGAATAATAGCACTTACAAATTAAATATTTCGAGAGCTCAGTCTTAAATTCCCTTAGTGGCAGCAATCTTAAGGCAATAGGTATTTTGTTGTAGATTTCGCTTGCCAAGCAAATCACGCTTTTCGGCATTAGTGCGGTGTGAGCTATTACTGAGCAGACGTCATTGGTGCGATGGATATTCCTATCAGATACCTTGGATATCCTCTTAAACAGCTTTGGACTGTTTCGAACAAACAAAGCTATCTCAAGAATGAAAAGACAAGGTACTGTTAAAACGTTCAGATCCCTAAAATAAGGAGTACAACTGTCTGTCTGCTTCAGGCCGCACAGTGCTCTGATACATCTCTTTTGCGCTTTAAACACGAGTTCTCTATTCGATGAGTTACCCCAAAAGATAATGCCGTAACGAAGGGTTGATCCAACATAAGCATGATAAGCGGACATAACTGCATCAAGACTAACTTGTTTAGCAAGTTTGTACAGAGCAAAGGCATATTTGTTTAATTTTTTACAAACATCTTCAGTATGAGGTTTCCACGACAGATGATTGTCAATTGCTACACCTAAGAATTTGGAAACATTAACAGATTCTATAACATGTCCTTGATAATTACAGTTGACGGGAATTGTTGGTATACGCTGTCGAAAATGCATAAATTTTAGTTTTACTGAGGTTTATGACTAAATTATTTCGACCAAGCCATTCTATTACACTATTAACAGTCTCATTTATTTCAATTTCATATCTTCTAATGTCATTACATTCAATTATTACAGTGCTATCGTCTGCAAACATAACCATTGGGTATTTAACGTGCCTAGGAAGGTCATTGATGTAGAGCAAGAACAGCAGTGGACCCAGTATACTTCCCTGCGGTACTCCGCACTGTAGCACTCGTTTTTCTGATTTGTAAGATCTTTGTTTTTTTGAATTCAAACAGATTTGGGTGAGTTCGGTACACTGTTCCCTGTTGCTTAAGTATGACTTCAGGAGTTTCAAAACATTCCCACGTTGAACTTTCGGAGTGAATATCTCCGAAAATATTCACTTTATCAAAAAATGGTTTTAGCAAACCCCTATTTATTTTCAAATACCTATCCAATAAATACCCCACACTATAGGGTTAGTCGAGAAAAAAAAATCACCCCCACTTTACGTCTATGGGAGGTAACATAAAATTTTTTTTTAGTTTTTTTATATAATCACTTTGTCGGCGTGACTGATATATATATTCATGCCAAATTACAGCTTTCTAGTACTAACAGTCTCTGAGCTTAGCCGCGGACGGACAGACAGACAGACGGACAGACATGGCGAAACTATAAGGGTTCCTAGTTGACTACGGAACCCTAAAAAAGAGCGTACTCCTACCTAAAAGGCCGGCAACGCACTTGTGACTCTTCTGGTGTCACAGGTGTCCATGGGCGACGGTAATCGTTTACCATCAGGCGATCCGTCTGCTCGTTTGCCCCCTATACCATAAAAAAACTGTAAATGATTTGAGTTTTTTATACTTACTTAACTGTTATCAGTGCTCATGAACAATGCATTACCTATGTATATTATTTCTAGTGCTAAAAAGCTCAAATAAGGGTTACACTCTGCATGATACTTGGTTATTGTTTTGTGTACATACATGTCATAATATCAATGTTGCGATTAGGCTATCAAATGACCAGTATCACAAAATAGTTGACACGTATCACAGTATCGTAAAAGTACTGAAGTGGAACAGAATCTTTTGAAATCCGCGATCATATGTCATTATGGCCCTACCGAGCTTTTGGTGCGTTTAATGCATTCGTTTAATCCCTTGCTGTATCATTACTAGCAAAGCTTTAATTCTGAAATTCATGGTTCTGGACAATCAAAGCTTTTTTTCTATTAAACAGTAAGAAGACGTCGCTTGGACAACTGGGGACAGAGTAAGCAACATGAAAAAGTCAATTCACCCTTAAACATCCAAGGCTCAACCACAAACTGACCACAAATAGAACCCTCAATCTTCGTAGTCAGGTTCTAACCACGCCGCTATCCAGCCGTCCAATCAAATGTTCATAATCTAATCTACACCAATGCCTCTCCACATAGGTCCGCTGTGCCGCAGTCCGCAGCTCGCGGCCGCACCTTGTCAGCGCGCAATTGACGGGGATTGTTGAGCGGATCTTTGTCAGGCCGTCATTGCCGTCCACGGGGCCATGGCGATGATATTGCTGGAAGAGGTAGACCAAACAGAACAAGCATACGAGTAGGCGAATAAGATAGACGCGACTGCATCCCAGTAAAGATATGGATACGTAGATTATTTATACACTAGATAGTGTCAGTAGCAAACACTGCGATACAAAACGTCCAAAAACCCATTTGACAGCTTCGCGTTACGTCATTCCTGTTGAAGGGGGCAAATGACATATAAGCCAACGAGACGTTTTGGGACGTTTTTATACCGCCTAAGCTCTACCTAGTGTATAAATAATCTAAGGGATCATAATGATAATCGCATACAACGGAGAGCGACTCGAATAGTCGGCTGCCAACGAACTTCTGATGGGCTTGATTCCTTGGCGCTGCGTAGAGATGTAGCTTCACTGTGCATCTTCTATCGCATGTACAACGGAGAGTGCTCCGAGGAGTTATTCGGGTTGATCCCTGCCGCATCCTTCCGCCACCGCCCTACGCGACAACACTTCCATCCTCACCATCTGGATGGTTGGTTGTCTTCTACTGTGCGTTTTTCCAGAAATTTCCTGCCTCGCACAGCAAAGCTCTGGAATGAGGTTCCTGCTGCGGTATTCCCGGACCGATATGACCTTCAAGCTTTCAAAAAAAGAGCGTACTCCTACCTAAAAGGCCGGCAACGCACTTGTGACTCTTTTGGTGTCGCAGGTGTCCATGGGCGACGGTAATCGTTTACCATCAGGCGATCCGTCTGCTCGTTTGCCCCCTATATCATAAAAAAAAAAAAAAAAAAAAAAAAAAAAATGATATACAGCGTAAGAAACAAAAGTTATCTCTCCTTTAGACATAGAATTAGTGGCTCCGAGTCAGCAAACTTAAGGTGTATTTAATAAATAGGTCAAAAGTTGGCCAGTCGTTCCACACGACGATGTAGACTTGACTTGACTTGTTACCATGGCCACAGAAGACGAGAACAAAAAAAAATGCATGATTCATGTACAATATCTCAAAATTAATCCCAACTCTATACATGGTGTTACAAAAATATCCATTTACATGATTTGAAAAGCGTAGTATCACTTTATGACTTTCATTAAAATATTCATTGATATTCAATGTATCACATGTTCGAATTTAGTTGTATTAGAGATATTTTTTTTAGTAACTACGTAAACTTTTATAGACGCAATGTAGCTTAGCAGTTGTTCCAATCAGCCAAAACTGCCATTCATTACCGTGTCGGTTCCAGCGCTACCCCGCGCCATTCACGGGCCGCGCGGTCCGCCTAATCCCCAATCGCACACATCTGCCCACTAAACACTTCGATTGTCCCACACTGTTGCTGTAATTTGGTGGCTGGTAATGACTTTTAATTTATACAGCGCGGATTAATGCTACGTTAACGTTTGTACACTGTTTAAACAAATCTGTGACTTCAAATTTGTATAGGAAGCGAAATGGTGATGATTATGTAGATCGGTTCGATAAAACGACGGTAGTTTCACACACAATCTCAACCTATATACGTCCCACTGCATGGCACAGGCCTCCTCTCTGGATGAAAGGGCTTGGGATGTAGTCCCCATGCGGTAAAGTGCGTTTTTTTTTAGCCCCCAAGACACAGGTCCTTACCTAGTTTCGGGGGTCAGAATGTATGACAACTCTTGTGACTTCTCTGTACTAACTTAATTTATCTAGTTTGATGTTGATTGTATAATATGTATACGATTATTACGATTATTATGATTGTATAAAAAAAGTGACATATAAAATAGCCCTTAGCGGCCTACTTGCAGAATAAACGTTTTGATACGCTCACTGCGGTAAGGGGTCGATGTGACCCGATACATAATCTTCTAATATAATAAAAATCTCGTTTCACGGTGTTTGTTATCGAACTCCTCCGTAACGGCTTGACCGATTTTTATGAAACTTTTTTGTCTGTATTCGGTAGGTCTGAGAATAGGTCGTAGGCTATTTTTTTACCTACCCCTATTCTTCGTGGACGGAGTCGCGGGCAACATCTAGTAATGTATTATAATGACAAGTTAAACTAATGAAAGGCTATTTTCACTTACAAGTCAATGTGAAAATCAGCCTTATTGTTTGGAACTTTCATAAAAAATGGTAAATCACTTACTTGGTCGAATGTACATATATTATTTAACGACCGCCTTAGCCTAGTTGGTAGTGACCCTGCCTACGAAGCAAGAGGTCCTGGGTTCGAATCCCGGTAAGGGCATTTATTTGTGTGATGAGCACGAATATTTGTTCCTGAGTTATGGATGTTTTCTATGTATTTAAGTATTTATCTATACATATAAAATCCTTTGTCCTGACTGACGGATCAACGCACAGCCTAAACCGCTGATCGTAGAGACCTGAAACTTGGAGGGTGTGTTCTTTGTATGACTTAGGCATCCGATAAGAAAGGATTTTTCGTAGTTCTACTCCTAAGGGGGTAAAAAAGGGGGGCAAAGTTTGTATGGGACAACGTGATTCCTTGGTCCAATCTACTTCAAATTTTGCATAAACATTCTATAACAGAATTGATGGAAGACGTGTTTCGTATTTTATTGAAATTCATCCCTTGACGGGGTTAAAAAGGAGTAGAAAGTTATTTTGGGGGTGATTTGCTTCGAAGTTGATATCAATACTCCTTAGTGCTTTTGATTTAAATTACTTTTTATTTTGACACAATGTAAACGAAACGAAAGTTCAAATTTTGCAAACCATTTTCTACGTTTGTCAACCACTTTCTGATCTGATCTCTGATAATAACTAATTATATGTATAAGTATTTGCATTTCACCAAGGTTTTGCTTTTACAAGCGCAGCGTGGGACGTCCACCAACGAGATGGACGGACGTTTTGGTGAAGGCCGCAGGTTCAGGGTGGATGCAAATCGCTTCCAACCGTAATGATTGGGCGTCAATGAGGGAGGCCTATGTCCAGCAGTGCAGTGGACGTCCTACGGCTGAAATGATGATGATGAAGCTTTTATGTGAGTTCAACCTTTTTCGAATAAAATCGAATTGACTATTCAAACATCATTGTTGAACTCGCCTAAAAGCTTGGTGCAATGCAAATACATATAAAATGCTTTGTCCTGAAGTCCTAAATGACTGACTGGCGGATGAACACACAGCCTAAACCGCTGTATGTAGAGACCTGAAACTTGGAGGATGTGTTCTTTGTATGAAATAGGCATCCGATAAGAAAGAATTTTCCGGAATTCCCACGAGATAAGGAATATACGGGATGTATATATTTCATCAATCAAGAGTGACTCTATCCCCATAACGAAGATTACTAAACTGTTCAAATTGGGCATGCAAGCAGACTATTAGAATAGGTATAAAGCTAATTTCAATAATTTTGAAAATTCCCACGGGATAAGGATAAATCAAGATTTATATACTCAAATCAACTGGATCTCCGTAACTACAATTACTAAACTTTTCAAATTCAGTATAAACGTAAATGGTCATATATAACAGCAAAAAAACATATTGCTGGATTTTTGGAAATTCCTGTGGGATAGATAATCTCTGAAACTTCCGAGCCGATTAAAAAAAATCTTTTACCAGTAAAAAGTTACACCATCCTTTATTGACATAGGCTACTTTTTTCCGGGAAAATGCAAAATTCCCAAGGTATAGAAAAAAAAAATTCAACTTCGGAGCTCATTTTAAAATATCTTTCACCAATAGAAAAGATACACTGTCCTTGATTAACATAGGATGCTATTTTCCGGATAAATGCAAAATTCCCGCGGTATAGAAAATAGTAAAATTAACTTCGGGGCCGAGTTTAAAAAAAATGACCAATAGAAATTATAGAAATTATTATTATTTTATTGGTATAGGCTAGGCTACCTACTAATTATTATTTAAAAGCGAAAAAGTTTTTCGGGTGCGCCGGTGGGATTCGAACCCACGTCTCCTGGGTATGCGCCCCAACGGGTGTTCTACCAATTGAACCACGTCGCATCCAACCGACTCCACCGAAATTCTTAATCGCTTACATACACCAACAGTGAGTGATTCGGTGAGCAGCCGTACTGCTAATAAAATAAATAATATTTACCTACTATTTATTCGGTAAAATGCAAAATTCCCGTGGGATAGAAAGAAGTGAATATCACTTGAGGGCTGATTTGAAAAATTCTTTCACCAATAGGAAGCTACACCAACCATTATTTACATAGACTACTTTTCTCCGTGAAAAAGCAAAATTCCCACGGGAAAAAATAAGTGAATTCAACTACGGGGCTGATTTTAATACTTCTTTTACCGGTAGAAAGCTACACACTTCTAAGGACATAGGCTACTTTTTCTCGGGGAAAATGCAAAATTCCCGCGGGATAAAAATAAGCGAAAATTTGCATAGAATAAGGACAAATTTGTTGAAATTCCCACGGTATAGAGAATAAACGGGATTTATAATATTCACGAACTGATACTGATGATGATGAAATGATAATAACATTAATAATGATGGATGTTGCCGTTGCCGGATTTTTGTTTTATACAATGTAAGAGATGAAGAAGCTTTACCACAAATTGGAATTCTACGCGGACGAAGTCGCGGGCAAAAGCTAGTTTATCTATATAAGTATGTTTATCGTCGTCTAGTACCCACAGTACAAGCTTTGCTTAGTTTGGGACTAGGTCGATTTGTGTAAGATTGTCCCCTAATATATTTATTTATTATTTTCACTTAGTTACACATACGCCGAATCATCCAGCTGTCCTAATCAACACCTCTTCCACAAGGGCCGTACGTGCCGACCTCCCGCCCGCACAGATAATGCTGTTTGTCCGCAAATCAGCTGATAACTGCTAATTGCCTCATACCTCGCGCCCTACGCAACGACCACACTAACAAGACACTTTCCTAGGACCCAGAAAGACACAAACAAGGGTCAGGATACCCTGGGGTGTTTGGCTTGGATCAATGATATTAATTGTGCAAATGAAATGGCGGGAGGAAAGAACTTATAAGCTGGGTTGGTTTATCTTGTATCTATATGGAAGGAAGAAGTTGACGCAGTGATCGACTGACTGAGACATCAACTGGGAATTTTGATTTAAGATGAATTGAATTGAATTTAAATAATTCAATTCAATTCATCCGCAGCCTTCCGTCCGCAGCTTCGCCCGCGCTAAATTAATTTTCCCGTAGAAAAAGGTATTTTCCTGCGGTAAAAAGTAACCTATGTCAATCAGTGATAATGTAGCTTTCTAACGGCAAAATAATTTTTGAAATCGGTCCAGTAGTTTTTAAGTTTATTCGTTACATAGAAAAATATAAATCTTTCCTCTTTATAATTTGATTTGAAATTTGTTAGTTAATTAATGTTTGTATTTTATGTTCTTTATTTGATGCTACTTATATAATAAATGAGAAAGTTTCTGAAGATGTGCGGATGTTTGGATGGATGGATGGATGTTTGTTGTTCAATCACGCAATAACTGCTAACCGGATTTAGACAAAACTTGGCGTACAGATATTGGGTAAATATATCACTAAAAAGCCGTGGTGGCCAAGTGGTTTGACCTATAGTCTCTCAAGCAGAGGGTCGTGGCTTCGAGTCCGGGCTCGCACCACTGTGTTTCTCGGAATTTATGTGTGAAATTACATTTGTAATTTACCATGAGCTTTACAGTGAAGGAAAACATCGTGAAGAAACCTGCATACACCTGAGAAAAAATTCAATGGTGTGTGTGAAGTTCCCAATCCGCACTGGGCCCGCGTGGGAACTACGGCCCAAGCCCTCTCATTCCGAGAGGAGGCCTGTGACCTGCAGTGGGATGCATACAGGCTGGGGCTGAACGCGGCGGCGGACCGAACCGCGCGATCTCGCCAACTGTTACATAAACCAGTTATGGTTTTTAACAGTGGCTAATAATGTGAAAAATGTAGAAATCTATTATATGAGTAAATAAACTAAAAAAATAATAATAATAATAATAAGTCACAGCAAAAATCTCTTGTTTTTATTACTTTGTTAAACAACTATATCAAAAAGTATCTCTAAACAGATTTAAAATGAAGAATTGTCTCAACCAAATTATAGTTCGCCATTGCCGCTTCAAAATTGCACATTGTTAACCTTTTATCGGCTTGAATGCGACGAACAGTTGTTAAAACTGCGCGGGATCAAATTTCAATTAAACTTCACGCATTAACTACGGTTAGGATGGGCAGGAATTAGTAAAAACGCGCCTCAGGGAGTAATCGAGACAAACCGCGGAACCCGCTTGACTGTGGTGATGTAATTACGAATTACAATCGGTGGGGTAAATATGTATGCCAGTGGAAGTTTTGGACGGCTTCACCCTTAGGACAAGTCAACAGTATTAGTCTATGATCCGGCTGCAAAGTTAGTACATTCATAACGTAGATAACCAAGATTTCATTTTTACATATTTTTATAAATGGGGGACCCATTTCTCATGAGGTGCCAATTAAAAAGTGGCCGCCATTACTATTAATTTAAATATTATTAATTGGCTTTTCGTGAAACATTTCGTTTAGGTACGTCCTATGGAAATAAAGCATTATTCTACTTCACAGCAATGTATTAAAGGACTTTGAAAAGGTAGGTAGGTACAGTTGCCATTGATCTCTTAGCCGTAATCTCTTCGCAGCCAGGTGTAAACAAGTATAATTTTGTTAAAATTTTTCGCTTATGGCCTATATTCATTTCAATTATAGTGGTAATCATATTAAAGCTATTTTTTTTTTGTGCGTGATGTAGTATTTATGTCTGCCTATTAAAAAGTAGCCGCAAATAGGAGTTGCCTGCCGTTAAAGATGCTAGGTAGGCAATTCGATGAAATTTGGTATGTGGGGGTTTTCGAGGATGAAAAATTGATCTAGCTTGGTCTTATTCCTGGAAAAACGTTTGGTACCGAGTTTCAGCCCGAGCGGAGCTCGGTCGCCCAGGTACTAAGGATTTAATGAGTCGTGCGATCACAGTTTATTTAGCCACTAAATGAACAATCCATTACTAAATGATTCCTGCGAGTTAAATAATAATACAATAATTACTTAGTCCCTATTACATTAAAGTAGGTACTTGATAACTGTCAAACAAAGAAATGGAGATAGCACTCCCTCATTAGTCATTACGGACTACCTACAGGGAAACAATCAACACAAAGGTTAATAACAAAGCAAACAAACATTATCACGGGCAAACAACTAATTTACCTTGAAATTAACCATTTACGTGATGGTCATATTTGTACATTATTATCAGACGTTTGAGTATTTACCTAGTGGGTGATATGACTCTTAAAACTGTAACGAATTAGGAATCTTGGGTTCTTTTTAGTTCTAATGAGTTCTAAAGCCGAATTTAGACCAGCAAGATAAAATGTGCAGATTTCATTATATTACGAGGCTGTAAAGCGAACGACTGTAAAGTTGTCAGTCATGTACCTATGACATGAGTTGTCAGTCATGTATGACATGATTTTTCCTTGCAAACTGGACTTAACGGTAGCCACAGAAGTAGAGCTTGTCTAAGCTAAAATGACGCGCGCCCCTTTACTGAATTGTTTCAGCACTGCAGAATTTTGAATGTATTTGATAAAGGAAAATTAGCCATGGCTTTAGAATACAAGGATAGGCTGGGAGAATTAGTTAGATATGACAGATCAAAAAGACTCCGAAGCCTAGATAATATTAATCATTTCTTTGTTCCAAAATGTCAAAATATTTATGGCAAAAGGATCTGGTCCAACTACCTTCCTCAAATACTAAATAATTTTCCCAGGACTACAATTTGATAAAATAACTAGTAATCCTAAGAACATTAAAAACATAATTAAGAATTTATTTATTAAGGGCAACTCATAGCCTAGCAATTAGAAATCTTTAAAAATAAAGATTGGCTAGGTATGTCATTATTGTATAATTGTTATGAAATAAACAGATATAATTTTTTTTTTTTTTAGTTGATTTGGACGACTGCGACTACAATTCTTTATCTATTTGGGAGATGAAAAATCCTGTGCGTAAATGTGGAGGTGGGGCGCGTCATTTTAAATTAGACAAGCTCTAGCAATTTACTTGCGCAACCTTGCAAAAGTTGCGTTACATTGCTAGGTCGTAAGACGAACGTGTTTGAAGTGGTCAATCGAGCACCGTAATGTAATGAAACTTGCACGATTTTTCTTGCAGGTCTAGACTGGGCTTCAATAGCTACTTATACTTGTGGAAGTCTAAACTTTCAGAAGTAAGTAAATCGATTAAGTATACTATGTTATTGTGATCCCACTTTAATGTTCCGTTAAGTCATAATACTTATCACTTCTGATGTCTTCGATGTCCGCTCGTGCTTATACCACGTTTCCGAAATACCACATTTTTCAAAATAGGTATGTGGTAATATACCTACCACATTTTTATAATTCTTATAGCTTACCAGATTTTTGGTGAAATGTCTTATTTTGGACATCTGGTAGTTATAATGGGAATGTGATAAAACTAATAAAATAAATAGTATAATAAGTAGTAGGTAAGGTAGTATTTTGAAAAATATGGTATTTAGGGAACGTGGTATTTTAGGCATGAGCGCCGATGTCACCTTGTGTCCACGCAAGGAGGGAGATTATTGTATCACTACCATGGGGTAGCGTAGGTGGAAGATAAAAAACTATTATAATTTGTGTTGCCAGCACAATGAAGCTTAGCTTTAACCATAACTCACCTTCCCCATTGCAAACTCGTAACCTTTCCCTGTCCAAATGTCAGTTTCAAAAATGGCATTAACACCATACTGGCCGTAATCTGAGCGGCGCGCGCGCACACATGGCCGCCGCACCTTGCATTAGCATAATTGAATATTCCATTGTACGTGACTAATGCAGTTTGCTAGGGTGAGCGGGAAGCGCTTTTGGCGCTGCATCTAGAGCGGGTTTGATCATCAAATTTATTAGCTGGCTAGTTGATGCCTGCGAGTTCGTTCGTGCACAGATACGATTTATGATCAACCCCCGTTCTCTATCCCGCGGGCAATTCCAAATATACCTTGTATGCACCTCTATGATCCTAAAGAATTATTATCTGCCTAGTATCAATTCTCTTTTTTCAATGTCAGGGAAAATTGCATAGTTCCTATGGGATATCGATTTTTCTTTCAGATGAAATCGCAGATAACATGAAAACGTTATTCTGTCTGTTTGTCACCGGTTCGCACTTAAATTGCTGAATCGATTTAAAAGATTATTAGTATACCTAGAGATAGATCTATTTCGGAAGTTTTTATCTCGTAAAACTACAAAAGGCATAAAAATAATTTTTCGCAAACATAATCGTGGGTAACAGCTATTTAGTCTAAAGTGCTCTATCTAGCTAGATTGCAGTGCAGCATCCCCTAGTACCCCATAAAACCAATTTACGCCAACCCCATCCAAAGTTGTGCATTAGTGCCCCTACCGTATAAGGTTACCTGCGCGCCATCTGTCGGACACGGCGAGATTTATTGTTGCAAAATGCGCTTTCGGCAGCGATCCGGCTTTTTTGCCGGCGATCAAGTTTCCATTAGCTAATTCCGCTTCGATCGCTCCGGTGCGGTTAGGGCTGCCGAAAAAAACGTATCACCTTTGAAAATATTTTGAAACGCGTGAAACTTTATTAGAGAAAGTTTTTGTTTTTAGTTTTGAACAATTTTATCTGTAGTTTTTGTGTTAGTGAAAGATGAAAGCTCAAAGAAAGCTGAAATTAAATCAAAGAGCGATGGAACGAGCTGTGCTAGGAGTTTACCTACGTGATACGTGCTATAATTGTGCAATAAGACCGTCTTTTGTCTGCCTGTATTTTAATTTTTATTATTTTTTCTGTGTTCGGTGTTCAATAAAGTATATTATTTTGTATTGTATTGTGATCGAATCAGAAATCAGGTGATCTGCGGGAGAACCAAAGTTACTGACATAACTTGGAGAGTTGGCAGACTAAAGTACTGTAGAAGTGGGCAGGGCACATTGTTCATAGAACCGACGGCCAATGGGCCAGTAAGGTTCTGGGTGGTGACTGCGAACCAGATGATGTAGTGTGGGAAGGTCCCCAATAAGATGGATCGAGGATATGGTAAAGGTCACGGAAACCACTTGGATGGGGGCAGAGCAGGACCCATAGTTGTGAAACTCTTTGGGAGAGGTCTTTGTCCAGCAGTGGACGTCTTTTGGCTGACATGATGATGAAGATGAACTAAATTTTTAATATTTTTGGGGTTTTGGTAGCCCTGTGCGTTTTTAATTTGCAATTGATGGATCGTTTTTATTCGATTCAAACTGCCGTTAATGAATCAACTTCTCGCCGTAATGTGATACGGCGACTTTTTATACCGGCGCTTTGTTTTTGATGTCCCAACTTTTCAATTTATGCGAATTTGAAATTTTATGCATATTTCAGTATCATAATATTTTTGACATTGAGAGACGACACATTACTTACTATGTAGTACATTTATTTGATGGTGGAAGCATTTTACACTTCCACTGAGCGTTAGATTAGAATGTAATTTTTGCTGCCAAGTTTCTCGCAGCGCACTCTTCTTGCCAATGATGATCTTTCCGAAAGCGCTGTTACTTATTTCGCATGTGGTGCAAAAGTGCAGTTACAATTAGTAACTATGAAAGTTTCCTCCGTGGCAATACGAAGCTTTTTCCAGTCAGTCGTTTTGTATTCTTTTCTACCATTTGACGCAGATTTGCCCAATTTTTTTGGTCTCCACCCATGATTTCTTTGGTTATTGTTGACAAGATCCACATCTAAGCTCATATGACGGCGCACATTCCACTCACTAATACGATAAGGAGGTTTGCATTACATCAATATTAATTGAAATCGGACGGAATTGCTTCTGTCATCAATCCAGACCCCTGCATTTGTCCGAAGGGGGACGCAGCTTCGAACATCTGCATTATCTTACTTACCTCAACCCCTCCCGAAATCAGTTACTGCACGGGCATTCACTAAAGTGCACTCGCCATCCACCGTCAAACCTTACAATTATCTTCCCCAACCCAACTATGCAACATTAAATCGTGGCACAAACTCGCTACGGTCCAAAACAAGAGCTGCTGTTATTGCGTTTTGTAAATACGCAACATTAAACGATGATAACTGACATTACGCGCGCGCGTTCGAACAAAAACTCGGCGGCGTTGTTACACGGTTCAATCTTCATCGGGATGCGGATGCCTTTCAAACACGAACCGTTTAAGTTAAGAGCACGTTCACATGTTGGCGGTGCGATTTATCAAATTTTATACGTTGCCGGGTCGACATGTGCGCGGACAATTGCTAGGTGAGGGGAAGAATTAGAATTAAATATGGAACGCGAGGTGCTTAATGGATTAACAGGCCCGACCGTCACTCTTGAGCCTACAACAGAAGCTTTCAGAACCGCTATAGAGGTCAGATTGTGGTGGTGGTAGTCCGTGGCAGGAGGTATGAGGTATGGCTGCAGATGCGACTGTAATTCGCGATGTGATTGGATCGTACGTGTAATCTACTTGCGGGTTGGAATAGGTTTTGTTTTATTGGATGCGTGGGCGGAGATGAGATGCTTCGCTGTTTATTTGTGGAGCGGAGGCTTCAATTATTGTCAAGTGATGAAGTTCACTTAAAATTTTACATGCAGATGTGAAGACAACGTGTCTGAGTAGTAGGCAAACCAAATGAATACAAAATGTTTCGGCCAGTAGTTAAATAATTACGTCAATCTTATTTAAACTATCTTTAAATGAGATTGACGTATGTTTCAAGATTTTTTTTAAACGAAAAAGTTTTACTGTTTTAATCTTTCATGATTTCCACTCATAAAAAAATAAAAAATAAATAAATATTAGGGGACAATCTTACACAAATCGACCTAGTCCCAAACTAAGCAAAGCTTGTACTATGGGTACTAGACGACGATAAACATACTTATATAGATAAATAAATACTTAAATACATAGAAAACATCCATAACTCAGGAACAAATATTCGTGCTCATCAAACAAATAAATGCCCTTACCGGGATTCGAACCCAGGACCTCTTGCTTCGTAGGCAGGGTCACTACCAACTAGGCTAAAGCGGTCGTTAATAATTATACTTACCTACTAAACGGGACTTGTCACGCAAATAATATTTACCTCTATTCGATCTTTTATTTAAATCGTGACCACGGCTGCTGCAATGTGGCCGAAACGTCCAGATAAATATTGTTTGCGTGGCTTATGCCCCGTTTAGTATAATAATTATGAAAAAGTTTCATCTAAGCACTGAGAATGCTAACCAACTGCACCACGACGGGGCTCCCCACTAACACATTCGAAACTCTGATCACTGAATACGTCGATAGTGGCATGTGGTGCCATTTATCGCAACTATGTTAAGTCACGACTCCTACGTTTCAAATTGAATTGAAAAGGCGTAAAAATCACTTACAACGTATATTCTTCTAATATGATTGATTTTTGTTAGTACTACATGCTCGGCAAAATCAAAGATTCTTAAAAAGTTAAAACGAAAAAGTTTTCAAAACTTTGAGATCACAGTTAAGAAACCCCGAAGAATCGTTATAGCGGTGTTCAATTAAACTGGCCTAATCAGACGATTAATAACTGATATGTAAAATATTGAATTCATTTTAAAATACATTGTTTAAGTAGTTATTTATTTATCCGCGATTCAAAATAATGTAAAGTAGAAATTAATTGTTCACATTTTGTTCTTGATTTGATCAGCGATCATTCGGACAATAGGAAGCAATAAACAAACGATCAATAAATAGCAGGTGATGTGATCGCACGTGCGCCGCGGTGGAATTGCTCCTGTCAGCCGCGCTGCTAACTTGCCACCGACAGCAAAACATGGGACACTGACTTTCAGAAACGTGGCTTGCAAATGTTCTGTAGATCTTCTTCTTATTGTCGTCATTTCAGTCGAAAAACGTCCGCTGGTGAACATAGGTATCCCCCAAAGTTCGCCAAACAGATCGGTACACTGCATCTACTAGTCCGTGGGCGCCACTCGAGAACCTTCTGGTCTCATCGGCTATCAGTTCTACCAACGATGTGCCCTGTCCACTGCTACTTGTGTTTGGCGATTCCTTGAGCTATTCTTTGAGCAAAAACTTTTGACTTGTGACACTGCGGTAATATTGGATGACAAGATAACGCTTCTTATAGTGCCTCTTCATTCTTGAAGGTTAGGTTGACAGTTAGCTTAAATCTCGTCCTGTCCATAGCCAACATAAATAGTTCTACAGACTTGATGTCGGTCCATTCACGACACGTTACGGAGCCAAGACATTTTGCGTCTCCCGACCTTGCGTATTCCGTCTAATTTGCATGACGGTTTGCAGAATCGTTGGTGTCGGAGAATATGGCCCCAACACCTAGGCAACATTCCTTAGATTTACAAGTTCAAACTTCTTTCCCACTAGCTGAAGAATCTGAATGTTGTTGTTGGTTGGTTGTTGTTGGTATGATTTATCCAACGGTTGCGTAGTATTCTTCGGTGGATATTTATAACCTGGAACAAAACAGACAATACCTTGAGTGAAAGTGAGAGAGAAGGTACCTGGGAGGTTTGGGCGAGTTCTAAAGGGAATCCAGTTTTTACAGGGTCACAATTATTTTTAGGTTAGGTTTATATAATAATGTATACCTAATTATAGAGGAGCGGGACCTCTTGGCACAGATATCTTTATATTTAAAAGAAGATCCCAAACTAGATGTTAATATGTAAGGTTAAAAACGAAATAAACATATTTTCATTTTTATTTTCATTTTCATTTCACAATGTTGTGGACTGTACCTATAGAATAAAATCATACCGATATGAGAGGGCTTAGGCTGTAGCTCCCACACAAGCCCATTAGAGAACTTCACAAACACCATTGGATTGCTTCGCAGGTCGGTGTAGATTTTTTCAAAATATTTCCTTCATTGTAAAAGTCATGGTACGTTTTAAATGTATTTTCGCACGTACATTCCGAAAAACTCAAGAGTATAGAAGTAGTAATTTTACTTGCCTAAGCTAAAACGCAACATTTCAAATTAGTTTTATTCCCCGTACCCGTGTTGCTGTCCGTACCTATTCACGTGGGTGATGGATTGCGGCGGCGATTAGGGTAGAGCTCACCTGTTCTTTCATATCTCACTAATGGCCGCCACCTACCTTGACTGACGGGCCGCTGGATGAGCTGCTAGCTGTGGTTTTTGGCTTTGGCTTTTCAAGCATGCAATTTTTATAGAAACACTGATCTGCTACATATAATTGAATACATTATTTATATAATTTGTACTGACAAAGTCATAAAAAAAATATATCACGGGACAATTCACACCAATTAACCAAGTCCCAAAGTAAGCTAAGCTTGTATTATTATGGCACTAGGCAACAGATAACATACAATACAATACAATACAATACAAATATTCTTTATTGATCACCAATAAAGTACAGAAAAAATTAATAACAATAAAAATTCAGGTAGACAACAGGCAATCTTATCGCTCAAAAACGATCTCCTCCAGACAACCAATGCTGGATACATGTAAAAATATAAACAGGTTTATGTAGGTTAGTGTAGTAACATAGGTACTTATATAGATAGATGGGGAGTTTCAGAAATAGGGTACAATAGGTAGTATGTAGTGTATCTACTTTCCATCTGCAAGATATATAAAAAAAAATATGGAAGACCGAGTCCTCCTGACGCAGGCGTATACATGCCTACTATGCTTTTTTCCAACTTACAGCCAACCTCCGATCTAAACCTTGAATCTTCAACGACAAAACTTCCATCCAACTCATCTCTAACCAATTCATCAACCTGAAAAAAGGCGAAGTCATTAAAAGTGGCGTTTCCAGGCGCCTACCGACGTACCTGCCGGCTGTCAAACGTACAAGGGTCATTACTTAGCCCATCGTGGCGGTAATTAATACTCGCTGCCTTTTGGACGGACATGTACTTACGTCTACCTACGGGCGACAGGTCGGCGTTTTGGCCGAGTCACGGGAAGCGAGGTGGTAATTGATTTTTTTAACAGTAGGGAGCTTTTGTTTTTAATTTGGAGAGTTTTTAAAGTTTGTACCTATAATTATGGCTAAAATTTTGTACGAGAAATGTTACGATACAATACTATACAATGATTCTTTATTTTAGGGTCGGTTCCCTAACTTAAGTATCCACTTTTCCATACTAACTGCATAGAAAAGTGGATACTTACTTATGTTAGGGAAACGACTGTACATGTTATGGTCCTTACGAAAGCGCTGGTAGTTTAAAAAAGTGACATGTAAAAGAGCCCTTTGCGGCCTATTTGCAGAATAAACGTTTTGATTTTTTTGATTTTTTTTCGCTGCCACGATACGGGCCTAGCCTAGTGTGGAGTCATTGGTATTTCTTTTTGTATGCATTGTTCTCATATTAAATAAATAAATAAATAAATAAATATCATGGGACAATTCACACCAATTGACCTAGTCCCAAAGTAAGCTTAGCAAAGCTTGTGTTATGGGTACTAAGCAACGGATAAACATACTTATATAGATAAATAAATACTTAAATACATAGAAAACATCCATAACTCAGGAACAAATATTCGTGCTCATCACACAAGTAAATGCCCTTACCGGGATTTGAACCCAGGACCTCTTGCTTCGTAGGCAGGGTCACTACCAACTAGGCTAAAGCGGTCGTTATATTATGGTTGATAAAAAAATACTTTACTTTACTTTACTTTACTATACTTTACACTACAAAAATAATAATTATAAGGTAAGCAATAGGCGGCCTTATCGCTTTGATTGAAGTGATCTCGAATCGAAAGAATTTTAGCTGTGGAACTGCATTTTTTTGAGATATAAAAACCTCGTTACTGTGTGACAAATTATTAAAATTGAGCCAAATAGAAGCAATATAATATTAACTAAAACGTATCGATAACTACGACATTTTAATAAACATTATATTACACGCATTTGACCCAATTTTTAACACAAACTACAGCCCAAGCCATCTCGTTTTGAGGGGCCTGTGCCCAGCAGTGAGACGAATACAGGCCGAGATGATGAAGAAATGAGAGCCCGAGTCTGAACCCGTGACCTGCTTGAGGCTATAAATAGGTCACAGCACTAGGTTACTACACCTCATCATCATCATCATTTCAGCCGTAGGACGTCCACTGCTGGACATAGGCCTCCCTCATTGACGCCCAATCATTACGTTGGAAGCGACTTGCATCCACCCTGAACCTGCGGCCTTCACCAAATTGTCCGTCCACGACCCAAGTGTCCACGTGTCCACGTCGTCATGGTTACTACACCTGTCACATCATAAATATTTACCTACTCAAAAAACTACTACCTACTATGTATGCTACATACTTCTACTACTACCTAACTACTACTACTTATAAATTCTTATAATGTATTGTACGCCCGAAATGGGCAAGCTGTTGAAACTACAATTACCAATCTTACCTTAACGTTCACAACACTACCATGACGGATGCAATCTGGCGTGTAATCTAAGCCATGTCCAGTAGTGATCAAACCGCAGCGCAGGCGCCACTAAATCAGGCCCGCTGCAGGTAGAGGGCCGCGTCAAACAGTAATTGATCTCCCCTGGCTGCGACGCGGTGCCAACAGACCGGACAAGCTGTTTGCTGACAGAAATATAGTATGTACCTACAGTCAAGGAATTTAATTCCCTACCCATTTCGTAAAAATGTCGTGTAATATTCGCAATGCATTAAGGTCGAAGTGTCAATTTTATTGCAACACGTCAAAACAACATCGTTGCTAGCTCTTATGGTGACAGTTTGCCGTACGATATTCAACTGTACAGTCAAGAAAACTGAATAACGTACCAGGGTGATATCCTTTCATTGCAAGTTGCAGTTGTCTATACGTTAAGTCCAGTTAACTACATAGGTACCACCATCATTACTTCAGCCGAAAAGCCTACCAGGGTCCATGTGACACAATTATATTTTAAGACCTGTACAAACACCATGGTTGCAATAAATAAATATCACGGGACAATTCACACCAATTGACCCAGTCCCAAAGTAAGCTAAGCAATGCTTGTGTTATGGGTACTAGGCAACGGATAAACATACTTATATAGATATACACATACTTAAATACATATTAAACACCCAAGACCCGAGAACAAACATTCGTATTTTTCATACAAATATCTGCCCCGACACGGGAATCGAACCCGGAACCTCAAGCTTCGTAGTCAGGTTCTCTAACCACTAGGCCATCTGGTCGTCTAAATAAATAAATAAACATAAGTAGATTCTCACAACCTCAACCTAGTCTTTGTTCCACCTTGTTGGTGGTCGGAGGCAAACGTGCCTGTGCTCAACACTGACCCAAAACATGGCACCTTAAATCTTATAGTAAGAGATGTGACAGATGGGTGTCATCTACTGGGCGTTGAGGTGTCGAGCATTGGTACGTTTACCTTACCTACACTCGAAAACCTACATACAAAATTTCTTTGAAATCCTCTAAGGTTGAACTGAGATACACGACCATAACAAAAGGACACTACAAAAGTCACATGACACGTGTCCGGCATCACCAGTATATTAAACCCCTGCCTGCCAATACACCTCAGCCGTCTGCTCTTATAGGTCCGTAATTAATCCCCCTCCCCCGACAGCAAACATGGCGTCGAGTGACCGTGTGTTTAACCACGCATTACGGGTGACAGCAGAGGATGGTTTACTTATAAATAATATTTATAAGTGTACTAGATGATGCCTGCGGCTTTGCCTGCTGAAGTAGATTAAAACGTGTTTTCCCTTGGGAATGAGACATTTTCCCGTGTTAAAAAGTAGCCTATGGAGAGTGCTCCAGCCCTTCAACTATGCCCATGCAAAAAATCACGGCAATCCGTCGCTCAGTTTCAACCTTAAAGAAGGACAAAAAAAACACACTTTCAAGCCCAAAACAAACCGGCAGTGCGGAGCGCCGACGGAGCGTGCCCAGCCCGCTCTATAACACTGAATCAAATACGGTGTGCCGCGCTGCCGGAGTGTGTCACCGTATATTTGATTCAGTGTTATAGAGCGCACTGGGCACGCTCCGTCGGCGCCCCGCGCTGCCGGTTTGTTCTGGCCTTCACATTTATAAATATTAAGTAAGTATGGATGGGGATAAACACTTGTGTTGAGATTTCGCGTCGAGCCACCGTCGGAGGGCCCGTGATTCTGAACCCAAGGCTATACTAATGCGCCTGCAATAATCGTTTTCATATTTTTCTACAGCCGCCATTACTTAACGACCATTTTACCATACTTGTATATGTGGATGTAAGATTGGTATATTTTGACAGTAAGAAATAAAATAAGTCAATTAGTTTTAGCCCGTGGTGGCCTAGTGGCTTACTATGGCCTCTCAAGCAGAGGGTCGTGGGTTCAAATCCCGGCTCGTACCTTTGAGTTTTTCGGAATTTATGTGCGAAATTACATTTGAAATTTATCTTGAGTTTTACGGTAAAGGAAAACCTGCGAAGAGATTCAATGGTGTGTGTGAAGGACCCACGGCCCAACCCCTCCCATTATGAAAGCAGGCCTGTGGCCTGCGGAGTGGGACGTACATAAAATATATAGGCTGTGATGAGTTTTAATAATGTTTGTTTTAATTTTCATCTTAAGGAAAGGCGGATTTTTTGGCATGAAAAGACATAATACCTACATGTATTGCAGAGACATAAATGCTATAATTGTCTTAAGCATGTTGTTGTGGAGTAGCACGCAAGTAGTTTACCTACAGTTCATGATATTCACGCAAGGTTTTACTAACACTCCCAAAAGAAACGAGACGTCTGAAAACGCTAACCGAAGACAAGACATTACATAGACATAAACCAAAATTACAACGATCTGGAATAGTCCGAGATCGCTGTGATATTGCTCAAAAGACCTGTCTCAGCTCCTGACCCCGTATTTTACAAGAGAAATTGATCTTTCTTATAACTTTTGTGGTGAATTGGCTTCAGTATTAAGAAGTGCAGTATTGGTGACGATGGCCAATGTTTGCGAATGTTGGCGAATGTTGGCGGTGGTTGGCCGCGATCAAACCGCAGTAAAGTGTTTGATAAGTGCTAAATACTGTGACGCACCGGGAGCAACATAAATGAATATGAGCAGGAGGTAGGTAGCGTACTTTTTTTTGATAGTAAAAAGTTAAAGTAATAGTAGCAGTGCGTAAATTTTGCTGTTTAAAAAAATGGAATAAAAGGAATAACCTACAGGTTACACACGTGAACTTAAATCATTAAGTACTTTGCTCATCCGCGACCTTCAAATTCAGTTTCAGTTCATTATCTGGTTCGGTTCTGCCAAGTATCAGTTGGCGGCGTTGGATTCGGTGGAGCATCGAGCCCGAAGACTCATTGGTGATAGTTCGTCAATCGGTGGTAGGCTACAGAGCCTCGAGCACCGTCGTCGAGTTGCTTGTTTGTCTGTTTTTTATCGGATACATTTTGGAAAGTGTGCGCAGGAATTACATGATTTAATTCCTCCATCTCCATTTCACCAACGGACATCCAGGCGGGGGGAGCGTCTTCATCCTTATGTGGTTAGTATTCCAGTTAGTGGTGGGCGTTGTATGAATGAACCGTTTACATAAACTGTTTTTCGTACGTGAACGATTCAACTAGTTTATAGTTCACAGATAAACTAGTTTATTCGTCGACTGGTTACGAGTCGCGAGTCGAATCCGTTGCGTCGCGTCGTGTCGCGAACGTCTGGCCGATACCGACCGAGTGAACCCGAACATTGCCGACGCGAGCGAGGAGTCGCGACGCCAACAGAATAGACCGCTTTCTGTTTCTTCACGCTCGCTTGTTTTTTCGACGACGACGTAAACTAGTCGAAAATTAGACTGTTTTTTAAACGAGTTTATCGTCGACGGTAAACGGTCTCGTTCCGTCGACTGTAAAATCGTCGAAGACCCACCACTAATTCCAGTGGCCCGTACGAAGCGCTTCGCGTCATCCTTCCTAATGCGAACTGCTAAAGAATGGAATTCGCTCCCGTCGTCTGTATTTCCTGATAAATACGACCTAGGTCTCTTCAAGGCTAGAGTGAATAGGCTGTTACTGAACCAGTGAGGTACACCTTTGGCCTCATCTACACTTTTCATCAGGTGAGATAGTGGTCAATCACGGGTCAGTTTTATGTAAAAAAAAAAAATCCAAACCAGTTTCAGTTCACTGACCTCCGCAAACTAACGCCTCATCCCTGCCTATACGCGTCCCACTGTAGGGCACAGATCTCCTCTCAGAATGAGAGGGGTTGGGCCGTAGTTTCCACGCGGGTCCAGTGTGAATTGGGAACTTCACACGCACCATTGCAATTGGCTGATAAATTGGTTGGCTTGTTCTGCGGTGACTCTAAAATCAAAATATTTGACTATAAATGTATGATAGCTGGAGCACGGGGTAAGATAGCCGGTGAAATTTACTAGCATAAAGGCATTCCACCTTAGTCGTCAGGGTGGGCAGCGCACAGGCCATCTATTTGGTTACCTAATGTCTATTGGCCTCAGTTTCCACTTTCCATCAGCTGGACTGCGAGATCATGACTGTATGTATGTATGTATGTAATCACTTGTAGAATCGGCGACCCGAATTTAGGTTGCGACCCAAGGTTAAAAAACGCTGGTTAGGGTTAAAAAATTAAATCGTTAACCCTAGGTTATGGATGATACTTCAATACCTACATTTTAACACTATGTAACCCTCAGTTAGCACTTAACTCGGAGTTATATAGTTAACTAGGGTCTGACTATGCAAGTCCGCTTTAATATAATGAAATAAATACGTACCTACTATTTTCAACGTCACCTCTAGTTCCCCCAGTGTGCTCTAAACTTGCCCGGTGGAACGATTTTCATATCGCTTGCTGCACAGGGTGATTTATTGAGCGCGCGTCGACATTCATATGCTCAATGCTCAACTGCGCTCAATTCGTCGCTGCTCAATGCTGAATGCTCAGCAGCTGGCGAGGTACGCAGTGACAACCTCATTGCTTTATTACCTTCTATTTTGAAGCAAAACTATGCAAAGGTTGAGTTTGAAAGTTATTTTATTTTGAATAAAGTATGGAAACGCAATTTTGTTTGAAGTGAAGGATTTGGTGAAACGTTTTCGGACGTTATTATTTTCAGTATCATCATTATCAGCTGAAAGACTATCCCTCCTCCGAAGAATAGGGATGATATCGCCAACAATCAACTGACGTACTTTTTATGGGCTGTCAAAACACAATTCTTCCTTACGCGATGCGACGCGTGGCGATTGCTAGCTATGTATGACGTAAGTAATTTCTATGCTAACTCAATCGGCTAAGTATTTATTGGCATTGAAAACTTGAAAAATTAAAAAAATAATTTGATCTTCATAGAGTGTTTTTACTAGCGTTCGCATCTTAGAATTACTGTTTTAGTCATTGTATCGTCATCTCTATTGTTAAGTTTCTTGGAGCATATATTCTTCTTCTGGTCTTTCTGAAAGCGCTAATACGTTTAAGGGTCGGGAGTAAATAAATTGAAGAAATTAAATACCTATGTTAACAAACGTTTATTGCCCCCGAACGCCGCAAGCACACAAAAAAAACGTAGGGGGGTGGGTTCGAAACTCGCCGGCCTGATTTCACTTTCCGGACGAAAAGGGCTTCGGAGATGAAGAGCCGAGGAGACGTCAGCTTGGTAGGTAACGTGATGGTACGCGCGCGAGCCGTAAGGTAGTAGTAGGATGGTAGGGTCCACTTACGGAACACACATTTTTGACATGACTCTTCCTATCAAATGCCAAAGAAAAATGTAATTTTTGGAATCTTCTTTAATTTTTCTTATGCCTACACCTAGTCCTGTCCCATTTCTCGGCTAGATGCAGATTTATGCGCATGCGCGAGCCGGCGTGATTGCGTCCGCCACCCACGGCTGGGTGCGCGCGCGCCGAGCAATACTGATTTATAAGTACCATAATTTCTCAATAACGGGACAATTGCAGGTATGTAGGCAGTTCATTTTATGTACGGTCAGCAGCAGAGAAAAGGTATCCGCCCCCCGCCGTTACAGGAGAGTGCCTTTTTTCTGAAGGTGACTGTACTAAATAGCCTTTAACCGCAGATTCGCTTGCGTGAGTTATCAGGTCTAGTTGTCCCATACGAATTCCTAAAAATGATATCGTCATCTTGATCTACGTTACGAAAACAACGGTGCAAAATTTTATGTCTCTAGAACATGGCGGTACCTAAATTCCGATCCCGTGGAAATATTGGCATAAAAAGTACTCTATGAGTTATTTCAAAGACATAGTGTATAAATGACAGCAAATGCAAAAAAGCAGCTGAGTAGATAAATCAACATTATGTCGCACAGATTCAATGAATACACACATACGTTGCACACACATAGCTATCTTGTTTTGCTGATACATACAACACAATACAAAAAAATATTTATAATTTATAATACAGCACATAAAAAACCGCACCGCGGACCGCAGACCGGAAGACGCAGTGTAGGTAGGCCTCCAACAAGATGGAGCGACAACCTGGTTAAGGTTGCGGGATCGCGTTTATCTGTTCAAGATTTTTTTAAATTTTGAAATTTTGGTTGTTCATAGTAATTCATCCAATAATTGGTCGAGTTACTATGAAAAACAACAAAAATAAGTGATTAATATTATAACGAGAAATACTGAAATTTGTTATTTTAACGACACTGAATCACATATTAAAATTTGTGCAGTTAATAAAAAATTACCCTGTATTGTGTACCTACTCTGTGCTTTATTGAATAAAACTTACAGAGTCTCTATAGACGAGTACTCGTCGGTTAGAGCTTGCCCCAGTTTAGTTGTGTAAACATTTTGTCTAATGTCTGACCAATAACTTTAAAATGTTACAAGGTATTAGTCAGTCCCGCATTCGGCAACTCCGGCGCATGACATCACGGGACACAAAGCTCGCGTTGATGGTGTCCTACCTAATCTACCTACACACTGTCATCTACATAATCTACTACTACAATCTACATACGTCGTCTGTAAATCTCATAACTAATTCATCATCCCAGCCTATATACGTCCCACTGCAGGGCACAGGCCTCCTCTCGGAATGAGAGGGGTTGGGCCGCAGTTCCCACGCGGGCCCAGTGCGGATTGGGAACTTCACAACCACCATTGATTTTCTTTAACGTAAAGCTCATGGTAAATTTGAAATGTAATTTCACACGTAAATTCCGACAAACTCAGAAGTGCGAGTCGAGATTTGAACCCCCCTCCGCTTGAGAGGCCATATGGATCGAAATGCTAGGCTACCACGGCTTTTTTATCATAAGTAATTAAATATGTTGTAACCTAACTTCTTCAGCGCGTGTTCGCCTACCCTTGGGCAAACGATTCTCCAATCATTCTACATCTGGATCGAGTTACCGTTTTCCTCTTCAAGACTGCTCTTGCTAGTTCTGTACTCTTCTTACACGTGGGCGCTTGCTATTGCTTTCACTATTTATTTCTTTCAAACGGTATATGATAGTGTCAGAAAGAAATGGTAAATGTGATAGAAAGCGCCCGTACCTATACGTTAGACCAGGGTTTTTCAACCTTTTGTTGTCAACGGCACACTTTTAGTTTCAGTAAACTTTCACGGCACACCGGTAAAGAATTCGGTATATTAGAGGCTTTGATTTATATGTAACGGACGTAGGGGTTGTATTGATACCCTTTAGGTTGGACTGCAATTAAGCATCGCGGCACACTTGAAAATGTACGCGGCACACCGGTTGAAAAACCCTGCGTTAGACAATATGGCCTCCGAAGTACTTCGACTTTCAAGCTGACGCGGTCGCGTTAACTTAGAGTGCGTTGTTCGAAGGAACGAACCCCGTTAACGTTAGATTATATCTATATTTGAGTAAACCCGTGGTAGATACGTCGAAATATCAGGAACTCATTAAAAGTAATGGCGGTCCGTGTCCCGTAGAAAATGATTATGTCTTATGTAAATAACCGTGAATCATTATAAACTAGCTATCGCCCCTACTCCGTCTGCAAAGAATTCGTTTATCAGTATCCCGCGAACTATGCAATTTGTCCTTTGTCCATTTCAGGGTTCTAAACTATTTCCACACCTACCAAATTTAATCTAAATTGGACAGCGGGTTAAGCGTGAAAAGGTAACAGACAGACACACTTTCGCAATCATAATTGTAGTTGGATAAGCTGTTATGACATTTTAATTATAAACAATGAAAAATGGATTCTCTTTACCTATTTATTAGCTATATACCGACCGCGACGGCGCATGAGTAATGGCGCCGTATGACATACCAGATGTCTCGCTCACTATTGCTGCTAGATATAAAAAGATTTATTAAGCATTCCTAGACGTAAATCATTCTATTTTTAACTGTATTTACTAAGCGCTGTGTTCAGATGTCATGTATTCGTGAAGTGTACTAAATGTTTCTATCGAATCAAATGAATTGTGATCCACTGTGGCACCATTTTACAGCAAAAGTTTGTGACACATGGGTTCGTCTGAAAAGGAAAAACATTGTCAGTAGTTTAAATGTTTATTTGGGCACAAATGGTATAAAAAAACCTAAATAATTCCTTTAAACAAAGTTGCAATTGGTTCTTGTGAGATTTCTTTAGCGCCGTTTTTTTCGACTATTAATTTTACGGTGGGTCGAGCCACAATAATGACACAGGACACCCTGTATAAAATATCTCTAATACCACAGGAGACCTTGTATAAAAATGTCTAATGATAGGCTCAGGATACCCTGTAAAAAGTATGTAAGTAGTAAAGTATAATGACACAGAAAATTCTGTGGAAAATATGTCTAATGACACAAGACACGCTGTATAAAAAACGCCTAATGTCACAGGGCACAAAAATAAACAAAAAATAAAAAATAAACAAAGATAAAAACAATAATAAAATACTGAGTAACACTTCTATTGCTAACAATGATTTCCTTGTTACCTAGTGTAGCACATAAACATCATGGTTGCACCTACATTAGTCAGACGGGCAAATGTATTTATAACTTGTCCAAAGTGTAATTAAAACCAATTAAGAATTAACGGTTATTCGAAGAAGCAGTGATTTACGTGTGACTCAGAACAGCAACTTTTGAAATATAAATAAAGAAACTTTTACCTTATTGATGTACTTACCTGCTGGAATAAATAACTATGAGCAAAGCGATACTCTTAAAAATAAAAACATCATCGTTTGGAATTCCCAGTATGCAATTTTACTGATACACTCCTTTTCCCGTGCTTAATTATAGTTATAACTAGCTTTTGTACGCCACTTCATCCACGCAGCATTCAAATTAGTGGTAAAGCTCCTCTTCATCTCTATCAATATTATCTTCGAAACACACACGAAATTTTAATATTATTAGAAAGAAGATAGTTTTGATTTAAATCTATTATTTCCTTTAAAGGGTATACAGATTAATTATTATTATTATTTATTTATTTCATTAAGACAACAATGATCTCATTTTTGTTAGTATCAGCCTTAAAATAATGTTAGTACTTAAAAGTTAAATTTGATTGAGCAAGGTTTTTGCGAGTATATATTAAAGCAGGTGGTAGATTTAGTTTTACTGAACGTTTTTGTAAATGTTTTTCAAGAATTTTTAACTGTCTTTGATAAATAAGTATTCTTCAGAACGTATGATATCAAAGAAGTCACTAAATCCCAATAAAAATTTACAGGGGTGTTAGTTAAACTAACTTAATCATCTTCTGAAAATATTCTACAATTTCAAAACTAATTATATAAATGTGTCAAGATGAATCTAGCGAGAATGAGCTATTGTTTACACGTTCAATCCTGCATTACTCACGATCGTTTATAAAAAGTGTAAAATAATTAAGTGCAAAACACCCGCCAAAGTTGAGCGGTTCCCCAGCCGTGGGACTGCCGGCTGGCCGGCTTCCCATTGCGTTACACAAAGCAGATGTGCTGAGGTACTTACGGGACTAATCACCGCGATCTAATGAGCGGTGTGATGTGATTCACAGGCTTCAGGCGCACATGCGACCTCGATACACCGCGGCAAAGAGCTGAGGCGTCAGAGAGGTCAAACTGTTACGATTTGACCATGGATGGATGGATGACTGTAAGGATACTGACACGCAGAAGCTCTATGGTCATATTTTGAAAATTAAATTAAGAAGAGCAGCCGAATGTCAGTATCGAAACATAAAAGAATCTTTACAATTGTAATGCAAGAGCCATGAAATAAACATCAGCCAAAAGTTATATTTGTGTTTTCAATCATAGTATTCTTGAGATAGTAAAGCTACGTCCAGGGCCCTAGCGGGGTCCTAACAGTACCAATTTTCTATGGCGATAACTACAAAACGTTAGTTGCCAGCGCTTAGATTAGCGTTGTACACATACTAGCGATTTGTATTTCCGTAAGTGACCGCTAGAGGCGCTGTACAATTCTCCATACAAATCGTTTACGCCGTTGCTATCGAGTACGGTCACTGTAAAGTCATGGTAGTGGTACAGTGCAATACAAGACGTCTTCAAGTATCTTTTCTGTTGCCTAGTTAGTTTAAATTATCCGTTGAATCAGGCCCGCGTTACTTTGCGGAGGTCCACATCAATGAACTGAAACAATTACTTTGCTCACCTGCGCAAGCAAAGAAGTAATTGTTTCAGTTCATTAATTCATTAGTTTAAGCCAGGTGCATTGATATATAAATAATCTCACTATCATTTAAAAATGCTCTGAGCAAGTGGTTAACTAATCTAATAAAAATCATTATCATTGTTTTAACTTATATCATAAAATAATGATGTATTAACTGAGCAATGGACTATGAATCGAAACCTCTGGAGCTAGAGACTTCATATTTGGCGTACATCATATTTGGGTTTGGTGGTATCGTATTTGGTGGTGTCTTATCTTATCTTAGTACATGTACGATGAGCTTTGATTTAACTAAATCTGAGGTGCCCTAAAAGGGATTTTTTGGTAATTCCCGCAGTATAGAGAACTTAGCTACGTACGTTAAATATTTCCACTAGGCGAAGTCACGAGCATAACTAAGGTTTCAAGCAGCCAACGCTTAGCAAACGTTTGTTACACTTGACTATTTAAATGTTTTTTGGACTTTTTTAATTTCAGTTATCCGTTCGGTTTTCTAAAGTAGTCAGATTCGTCTCTGGCCGCCACTTGTTCTACACACTGCGTGAGAACAGCGCGCATGTGTCGAGTACACACTCCTTTTATTGGCCACATACTTTTTAATGAAGCCGGAGTCGCTGGCACCTTGCTAACGTCGCATTTATAGAAAGAGAAACATTTTGGATACAATCTGATGTAGAAACTCTACTTAGCTCGGTCAACACGACGACGAAGTCTTCCGTGATGTATTCGTCGGCGGTCAACCCTTTTACGAACTAGGTATGCCCTAGGATGCAACAAACACGTATTCTGAAGAGTTACAAGGAGTACATTTACATAACGTTGGGTTTAACTATCCGCAAATGGTGCTTGGCCTGGTGATCTTCAATACTATTTCGAAGCACTCAGTTATTTTATTGAGTATTTTGCATCTACGCCATCGGGCAGGTACGCCACTAAGCTCGATCCTTCGTTCTCCTCAAATCCTTGCGCTGCTTTATAAATAGTATCGCTTTACCTAACTACAGGGATCATGCCTCCATCCAGAATCAGTTTGCTCCAATGGCCACTGGCTCTGCGGCATGTGACCTACCCACTGCCATTTCAGCTTACTAATGCACTGAGCTACATTGTTGAGTTTGATTCTCAGATCAATAACATTCGTTCCGGATTCGATTTCTATGAGAAACTCCGAGCATATTATTATGTAGCTCTCTCTGTAGCTTGGTAAGTGACCTTGAGCTGGCGTACAAGCTGCACAGTAAGCGGCCATGTTTTGGCACCGTATACATCTACATAACACCATATTTTATCATAACAACTACACGGTATGCTTTGAATCAGAACATAGCTGCATCTAACCCTAATAGCTACCCTAGGTAGAGTGTTGACCTGGGAATTTAGAGATTGGTAGCTAAAGATAGTATCAGTGGTATTTTCTACTATGTGATATTATAATGAAAATTCAATGACGGTCAAATTGCTATTAATTGGAAAGTATAGACAAGTGTCAACTAAATTTATTTATAAATCAAAGTTTGACAGAATAAAACAAAATTTTACAAAGCTAAAAATTACAAATAAAAAATACCCTGGAGATCGCCCACTTGGGGCATCGTCCCCAGGACGGAGGCCGCGTTGCCCCTCTGCACCGCCAAACTTAGGCGCTGGGCAAAGAAGGTACCAGCCCTATGGTCGCCAAGTATTGGAAAGTATTAAAGTATTTCAGAGTAACGAATGTAAAAACATTTTAAACTGACAATATTTTGTCAAGTACAAATAAGTACGTTGACAAGAGCCGAAAGATATTTCTTCAGACCCGGTGTCTTAGTATCTACTTAGTTGTAAGTTAGAAGACAAGACCTTAATATATGCTCAAAGCAAAGATGACATTATATAATAATAGTAAGCAATGAAATCAACATCTTTTCTAACATGCTGAGTTAATGTACCTACTTGTTGGATAATCATAAGTGAAACCCTTATCAAAAAGCAAGCGCCCAGGTCCTACACGTTTTAATGGGCCAGCATACCCATAAAAGATGGCACTAATAAACTGGTCCACGGTTGACGCCTGCGTAATGGTGACAGATAGGGCCGGCCCACTTAGCGGCCACTCGGAGTAATTGAGACGGGCATTGCCCGTGCGCACCTAGCCGTCGTTTGCTTCATACCAATTTATGATGTTATTGTTTTGAATAGGTACGAAATGGGTTATGTTTGACCACATTTTAGAGGTATTTACCTTGTGGTATGTTTGTTTACAATAAAGGTTGCTAGAAGTGTGTTTGACCGTTTGAAATAGGTACATCATTTTAAACGTATCATACATTTTTTCATTGTAGTGCCTACTACACATAATCTTAGATTAGATGGTTAACAGAGATACTTTCTAAATGAGTTAGAAAGCATTTATTTCGAAATGGTTTTCGATTTACTATACATTGCAAAAAAATAGACATCCCCAATTGGTGTGAATTGTCCCGTGATATTTATTTATTTTATTTTTTATTTATTTATTTATTGTAAAAACTACATAAAATAAAACTAAAACTATAAACTAAAACTACATACAAACTAAACTTATAAATAAAAAAGTTGTCCAAAATCACTGCCAAGTGGTAAGGTGCCCAGAAGGCTGGCAGCATTGCCACGCTGTATGGCAATGCTTATTCTTTGTGCTAAGAAAAAGCCAGCCCTCTGGTCACCTGTTTCTAAATTAGAATGTATAAACGTTGCCTAATTTGTTTAAATTTTTAATAATTTGCTTAGATTCAAAGAAGTCAAAGTTTCGCCTAAAAAAAGGTCACAGTAACATTTTTAAAGCACAGTCTTAGACTATGCTATCCATTGAAAGCTGAGGTTATGTGAGATGAGGCTCTTGGACAATATCCTAAATTATTATTTAAAGTTAAAATATGATCTCAAGGGAACGCATTACCGGAATATTAAGTATTCTAAGGTATATCTCGATCCAAATTTATTATGCCAAGCTTCCTTCAAATACTTTCAGCTGTTATTGAGTGACATTCGAACACCCAAACATCTTTATAAACATTCTCCTTCATAATATTATTTCCTCAGATTATTTGTAAAATCGATGAAAACAAAAAAATGTACATGCAAGTAGCAGGAGAGACGTTATGTTCTAGAATAAAATACGCACGATGACATGTAATTTCTATTTAACTAATTGCTGGTTCAGTGCCTAAGACCAAGCTAAGTATGCTTTTGATGCTAGTGATAACTCAGGGTGGCAGTAGTTAGGTAACTTCGCTCGTAGAACTTATGGTCGATGAAGCCAAAAAGTCATGGCGTCAACGGACCAGAAAACACAAGATAGAGCAGCGACCTGTTCAAGGTTGCGGGAACGCGTTATATGTGGATGGCGCAGGACTGATCTGTTTGCCGAACCTTGGGAAGGTCTAATTTCAGCAGTGTACGTCTTTCGGCTGGAATGATGACGATGAACGCAGGTTTCCGTGTAATTTAAAGTTGGTATGCTAGTCCGAAGGCACGCGGCCGTTGATGGGTGCGCGTGAGTCAGCGTCGCGCTCCTGTTATTGCTTCATGGGAGCGTATCTGGCACGCCACTTCATCAACACTGCACAGGGAAAGCGAAGATCCCGAATGAAATTATTAAAGTAAAAACAAGCCGTCACAAGACGTCGAAGACTTGGGTGGATGGAGATAAAAATAAATATAATAAATAAATATCACGGGACAATTCACACCAATTGACCCAGTCCCAAAGTAAAGTAAAGTAAAGTAAATTTTTATTAACCATATGAGAACAAAACATACAAAAAGAAATACCAATGACTCCACACTAGGCTAGGCCTGTATCGTGGCAGCTAGGAAAGCTTGTGTTATGGGTACTAGGCAACGGATAAACATACTTATATAGATAAATACATACTTAGATACATATATGAGATAACACGAAAGATTTGCTATATGGACTAGTAGCTATTACACGTCACTTCGCTCGCCTGAACCAAGTAGGTATGGCAGTAGAATTGAAAATCCACTATGTTCCCACGCATACAAAAACATAGTTAAAATAAATTTCTCATCATCATCATCATTATCATAACCTACATGTTCAACTGCCAGTTGTTCTCTCAGAATGAAAGGGCTTGAGCCGTAATTCCCACGCGGCCGCGAGCCAGTGCAAATCAGAAACTTTTTAAACACCATTGAATTTTTCGCAAGGTAAACAAGTTTTCCTTGCCATGATTTCTTTCACCGTCAAGCTCATGTTTTATCACGTGTTCTGCCACTGTAGTCAACAGTTAAGTCACAGGATTTTTTTACTTTTGATGTTGTTTTAAAACTACACTGTGCATTAAAGGGTTAACTTTTTACTTGTTTCTAATGCGATGTTTCTAATGTAATGCGATTATATTATATTTCATAATCTAGAATCTTTAATATCCGACGCAAAGTAAAAAGGATATAAATTATTGAATTAATAATAAATTAATTTCCTTACTAAAAAAATCTTACTCATCAGATAGATAAGTACCTATATTAAATCTTGTATTTTGCGTACTTAACCTATTTTTTTTTCTTTATTGCATTACTTACATTTCATATGTTTTTTTCTACATTCACTCCAGTTCTATCTTTTATACCTCTCGTACTTTTATTCTACATCCTGTATCTTTCTTGCATTCGTTATCTTTAATATCTTTTGCGGGTGGGACTCCCGCCTACAGGGTAAGTTATTCAAGTGCTTAAAACTTGTCAAAATTCTTAGCAACTTCTTTTTATGCTCCGTCTCCGTGTCTTCCGCTGTCTTTAGGTGGAGGACAATTAAGAGCGGGCAGGGTCAACCCGGCGGCGCGCACGCAGGCTCCTCAATTCACCAATTGCTCTACGTGGGAACGCACTGACTCACCTATTAGGTCCATCGTCCATAACGTTACAGCAACTTGTTAGTCGGCACTGCAGGGTACAAACCTCTTAGAATAAGAGGGTTTGGGCAATAATTTTCAACTGGGCCCAATGCGGTTTATATGCGATGCGAAATTACGTTTGTAATTTACCATGAGCTTTACAACAGTGAAGGGAAGCACCATGACTATGTGAATAACTTAGCGCTTTTTTTTTTTCAGATTATTAATATAAATCAATCAGTCAATATCGTGACTTCAAAAGGAAGTTATAAGACCATGGTTGATATTATTTGAGCTTCGTTGAGTTTCTAAGAAGTTTTTTCTTTGAATTGAACCGTGATTGACCTATATAATGTCACCTGATGAAAAGTGCAGATAAGGCCAAATCCCTCCCTCATTCAGTATACGCTCATGAGAAATTCTGACTTGATTTTTCCGAACACTTCTTATGCGTGGTTGCTGTTAGTGGTAACTAAAAAAAATCATACAAAAATCGACGGCTAAACTTTAAATTTTAGGTGATGCTAGAAAAAATCGCATTCGTGTCGCGTCGCTTGGAATTACAGTGTGCTACACTCACGACTAAGTTGTGATTAGCTGAGATGATACCTCGCGTCAATTGACGGAGTTTAAACTTTTAAATTGATATGTTTGACAGTGCCTCGTCATTTAGCTGTAGGTGTAATTTCTTCTTTATAAGTTTTAACGACTTTGTATTTTTCCGTCGTGACTAGTTTTAGGTTTTCGATGCGGATATCGGAATTTATGTGACAGTTTTTTTCTAAAACTTACCAGTGATTGACCACTATCTCACCTGATAAAAAGTGCAGATGAGGCCAAAAGTGTATCTCGCTGGTTCAGTAACAGCCTATTCACTCTAACCTTGAAGAGCCCTAGGTTGTATTTATCTGGAAATACATATATATCATACATGTATTCATTCTATTTACACATCTTATTACATCATCATCATCATCATTTCAGCCGAAAGGCGTCCACTGCTGTCCATAGGCCTCCCCCAAGGCTCGCCAAACAAATCGGCCCTGTGCCATCCCCATCCAATGCGTTCCCGCTACCTTCACCAGGTCGTCGCTCCATCTGCTCGCTGTCTTATTACATGTTTCATAAGAATATAGGGATGCATTTAACATTCGTATTTATTGTATAAGGATGATAAAATATATTTTTTAATAATGATAACAATGCCAATGTCAGAAAATCGTAACTGTGGTTTCATGCATCGAAACAAGGATAAATGAGGAAAAAATACCTCAAGGTCCATGATATTAAATAAAGTTTATTTTCTTTGTACGAGTACGTACCCAGTACCCACTCCAATTTCCAAACAATCAATTTTAAATCGCCACTCATCCTTCCAATTTAATTAAGAAATTTCTTACATCAACATCGCTTACGGCCCCTCCGACACGCGAAAAATTCTCAAACAAATCGCCGGAACTCGAGCCCCTGCAATCTGGCAGGTACCGACAAATTGGCCATAATAAAATACTCCTTCTAATTAACGAGTGGGGGAGGAAAAATAATAAGAATCACCTTCTTAGATGGAAGCGATCTGCCGCTAATTGCACGGGGAGCGGTAATTGTCTTGTTGCAGCGTCTCGGAGCGGTTTATAAGCGCCGCCGGTGCCGTGTTTTGGTGGTATGTGGGAGCTCGAGGTAATAAGAGTGAAGTTATTTAATGTAACATGTTTACTTGTAAAAGTCTGCAGAACGTGTCGGGAAACTTGTTTCTCTTTCTTTATCAGCAGAAAATCAAATTTGTTATTATTTTGCTAAATAAATTAAATAACTCAAATCTTTTTACTAAGTCGCTCACTCTCAGCATGATTGTAGTCATCAATTAAAATAAAATAAAATAAAATAAATATCACAGGACAATTCACACCAATTGACCCAGTCCCAAAGTAAGCTAGGAAAGCTTGTGTTATGGGTACTAGGCAACGGATAAACATACTTATATAGATAGATACATACTTAAATACATATTAAACACCCAAGACCCGAGAACAAACATTCGTATTTTTCATACAAATATCTACCCCGACACGGGAATCGAACCCGGGACCTCAAGCTTCATAGTCAGGTTCTCTAACCACTAGGCCATCTGGTCGTCATTGTGCATTGGTATTTTATTTTGAGCCTTTATGACGACCTTTTTGGACTTTTTCTTGCTTTTTACACTACAGTGATGGAGTGGGTGGGTTTTTAGTTTGAAATAGAAGTTGAAATCTCCAAATTGACGGTCAAATTAATATGTCGGACATATTCAGTTTAATAGGTCTGTTTTTGCGTGTCTATGATCAAAACAATTTTGCAATTAACCCATAGCTAATTCAGTATAAATTCCTCAAGATAATCAGAGACAAACACCAGAACTTACCTCCTCCTTATCAAGCGGAACAATCTTATCATCGCAAGTGTCGGGGCAGGTCGGATCGGTATCAACTCCTGGGCCTACTGATTTATGGGCCTAGTTAATCCGACTATTTACTAGTTCCACTGGAAGGTAAAGAGGGCCTTTTTCCGCCGGCCCTTCGGACCCATGTGTGGATGGCTTAATGAATAAGGTAAAAGCGAGAATCTCATTTTATAAAAGAGAACGAAAAATCGCTCAAGGACAGTGTTCCCAAAGATTAAACACATTCCAATTCAGGAAAACTAACACCTGCTTGGCTATTTAATTTCATGGTTGTTGGTTTGATAGTTCGTTATCTTGATGATATTAAAACAAAATGTAATTTTACGCCCCTAAGGTTAAGTTGGCTTACAAGACAAGTTGAAAATTGTCACTAATATATACTAATTTATTTTACATGAATAGGTTTCTCAGTGGAATAAGTCATAGATACGTGCTACTTACATACTATAGATTCTCTACTTACATACTGTAGATTCTAAGAGATTGTAATATAGATAGATAGATTATAAGAGGTGCAAAACTGGCTATAAAAGTCTCTTGTTTATTTATGCTTGATCCATGTCATCATTGTACGGTCACAAGCTTTAATTTAGGACTCACTTAATGTTGACAGTCCTGTCATATTGTATAGGAATTCAAAGGATATTCTCAATGGGTCCCAAATTAAAGCACGCGACCGTACCTACTATAATTTGAGAATGAAAATTATGTGTACCTAATGATTATATCTGGATGCATTTCTATAAAGTGGCTTATCAGAGACGTGTGGAATCGGTACTTAAGTCGAATTGAAATCTAAAACACTTTGTAAAATTACAAAAGTAGGCCGAATGTTTTCATCAATCAGATAAATTAGTCCATTATAGCTCCGTTTTAAAGGAGCGTACTTTTACTCCATATAGTAGTGCTAGCGCTAGCGCTAAGCTCAGTGTCGCTCAACGAGCTATGGAGAGGGATATGCTTGGAGTTTCTTTACGCGATCGAATCAGGAACGGGGAGATCCATAGAAGAACAGGGGTCACCGACATGGACAAACGGATTAGCTCGTCGAAATGACCGTCCCTCCGTGTCCAGTTTAACAATGCGTTCCGGGTGCTGGTGGGACTGCCCCGCTTCTGTAGCGCATCAGGGATGTTCGCAGAAGCGCGAGTAGACTGCTTTTATACAACTGTCCGCAAGCGATGCACATCCCTGGTGCGCCGGGCGCGCGCCAGCCCCAACCCTATCCTGCGTTCTATAGCGGACAGGCTTGACTGTCCGTATATGAGACACTATTGCGAGATGCATGTCTCGTACAGTCCTTATTTTGTTTAGTACTCTAACATTAGTAATAAGTAATAATAATAATAATTAACTAACAATTTATATTCATATTGTATGAGTTGTGTTACTCGAAATAAATGTTCTCTATTCTATTCTATAGGCAGGCCATATAGCACGCAGAACAGATGGCCATTGGGGCCCAAAAGTTCTCGAATGGAGACTACGAACTGGCAAGCGCAGCGTGGGACGTCCACCAACAGGATTTTTTTTTTTAATAAGTCGCCAGAGGGGCCAAAGACGCGAAGTCTTTGCTATTTTTTACTTTAGGGTAGGAAAAGTGACTTGTGCTCGGGAAAAATCCCTTCGAACGAACTGGGAATGGAGGGCCCAGACAGTGTCCGACTTGCACGGACTAAAAAACCCGGTCACAAGTCCCCTTCTCTATTGATTATTAATTAATACAAAAAACGTGTGCTTTATATTTTGAGGAGGGGAGGGGTAGGGAGGGGACTTAATCTACCCACAGTGTCCTGCCTCGGCCATTTGCTGGAAGGCCGGGAGAGGAGCATGCATTCTCCCGCTGGGCACTGGGGGGTGCTTAGGTCGGTCTTTTATGTTTTTACCCGTTGGTTTATTCCTTGACCGACCCTCGCCAACAAGATTGGCGATGATTTGGTGAAGGCCGCAGGTTCAGGGTGGATGCAAGTCGCTTCCAATCGTAATGATTGGGCGTCAAGGAAAGAGGCCTATGTCACTGCTAGCTGTGGACGTCCTACGGCTGAAATGATGATGATGACCGCCAGCGCTTGTCACCTGCGCCGGTGCTGCTTAAGAACGGCCATCGCTCAGGCGGGTGATGTATGCCGCGGCGCGTTGCCGGCACGTAATTGTCTCTTTAGTCGCCGTGGGCGATCTCTCCCATGCATGGGAAACGGTCCCCAACGTTCCACTAATATTATAAACGTGAAAATTTGTATGGATGGGTGTATGGATGTTTGTTACTCTTTTACGCTAAAACGGTTTGACGGATTCTGATAAAATTTGACATACATATAGTATATTAACTGGATTAACATACAGGATACTTATTATCCCGGAAAATCACAGCAGAAAGTCATCTTTTCAAAAGAAAATAAAATAAATAAATAATTAATTACAAACAAAAACAAACATATAAATTACGATATATAATGTAAGAAAAACTACATAAAAAAATACAGAGATCTATCCCTTATTAGTTCAGTATCTAAAACTAAACATCTTAACATATCTACGTTCAATGGAAGTGTAGAATGGAATATTGGATGTTTTCCAATTCCAATGTCATAATATAAATAAATAATAATAAATAATGATGGTGGCAGAAAAGAATGGTGAATGCCATGGCAAGCGCCAGCGCGTTATACAATACCTTTGGCCTCGGGACCGAGATAATTCCAATGGAGAAAGCAACCCGACTTTACGGTGCATAGTAGTGATAAGTACTCAATTCTTCACTTTTGTGAAAACCAAGGCTGAAAAGCTGAAAAGTTCTCTAAAATCAAGATTTAAATGTATCAGGTATACATTGATGTATCAGTTAGTTGCAACTCAGCTTTGCAAAGTGCTGTGCGGTTATTCGATGTTAGCAAATAGCAAACTCGTGCAGGTTGAGTTCGCTGAGGTTGCCTCAGAATTTAATTAATACCGGCGTCACGGGCGAGCGGCCATCTTAAGATGGCTGACCGGCCCTTGCGTTTGACGGGCACTTTGTACTCTACCTATAATAAGTAAGTCAGAATACGTGGAGTAGGGATGTTGACGCCATTAAAAAATAATTCAACGACACGAATCCAGTAAAAAAATGCTTTATGTTAGCCGTGAAAACCAGATTAATTTTCGATTAACTGCAAACTTCGGTTTTTTGTTGCTTTAAAACAAATATAGTAGTTGATTGAGTTGGTGAACAAGTGACGTCACAAGTTGCTATTGCCATTCAAACTCTATGAGAGAATTGTGTTTTGACAGCTCATAAAAAGTAAGTAAATGGTGTCAACACCCCTATTAAATGTAGTTAACGTATACCTTGACAAGCTCGTGCGCGGCGCTCGGCGGAACCCTGTCGCAGGGAGCCTTTGCTGTCCTTAACAAGATTGTTTTTAATAGGTGTCGCAAACGCTGACTGCGACAGGGTTCCGCGGAGGGTCGCGCACGAGCTTGTCGGACTAACGAGTATTGTTTATTCACGTGCAAAAATAAAATATGATGAGCTATAGTATTGATGTTATTTGACGTCTGGATAGCCACGAGGGAATGGTTAGTACCTATGAAGCTTGAAGTCCCGGCTTCGATTTTTGGTCGGGACAGATATTTTGTATGAATGATGTTGGGTGCGGGGGTCGATAATGACTCCCATAAAATTTTAAGTCATAATGCATCATTAGTCATAATCAACGTTAGTCATACAGTGATTTATTTCTGAAACAATTTATTTTTCGGAATTGTTATAAAACAATTTCAACCTAACCTACTGCATTCTATAAGATGGCATTTAAAAAATGACTCCCATAAAATTTTAAGTCATAATGTATCATTAGTCATAATCAACGTTAGTCATACAGTGATTTATTTCTGAAACAATTTATTTTTCGGAATTTTTATAAAACAAACCTAACCTAACCTACTGCATTCTATAAGATGATGGCATTTAAAAAAGTCCTGAAAAAAATACCGTTTCAGAAATAAATCACTGTATGACTAACGTTGATTATGACTAATGATACATTATGACTTAAAATTTTATGGGAGAAAAGGGGCACCGTGGGTGCGGATGGTGCAAGACCGGTTTGTTAGCTGAACCTTAGGGGAGACCTATGATTAGTACCTAGGCCGAGCGAGCCTACTTAACCTGTGCCCAGCAATGGGACGTACGTCAAATACAAACATACGTAGGCCATATTGCAAACCAAAGTACTGTTTTCATTCTGTTGTCTTCTGTGTACAGTACCTATCCACGATAAAGTATGTCACAGTATTGCAGCAGCAAGAATAACCCAATTGGAACTATCTCCATCTCATCAATAATCACGCTGGCCCACATCTATTCGTGGTGCTTCGCCGCTGGACTTGCAACTTGCTACTTGCCTAACTTGAGGTCTGAGCCAGTATCTCAATCAATACGACTATCTGCCATGCCGGTCCGAAGGTATGATCTTAAAGGGGTTTTCATGCTTTTGATGACAATCACAATCTCCATCTCAATCAGTTCGAAATTGCTGTAAGTTCTCATATTGGACCATGTCAAGTTTTACCAATTGTATTACGAGTGCTGAAATTGCAACATTTATTATTTATCTTATAAGAATAGTTTGAAAGAAAGAAAATAAATTGTTATCGTCACCATCCGAGCCTATACACCGTGAAACTAAACCGTATCTACTTGTACCAACGAAGCGTTACTATTGGTTTGCGGTCATTTTCGACTTTCGTTTTTCACAATTGGATTTGTGACTCTAGTCAAAATAGTAATTATAAATCGATTGTACAATCGAAACTAAATCACCTCGTTTCGGGAAAACAACCACTAAAATTTCACGGTGTATACATATTAGGTCCTACTACATAGTGCGTCCTTGCACTGAGAGGAGGTTTGTAATCTGCCGTAGGAGGTGAGGTATATTGTATAGGCTGGTACAATGACATTTTTACTACCCTTTTGAGTCCTGTTCAAAATCCTACACCGTACAAATCTTATACCATGGTGATTATTTGTAAGTATCACAGTCGCATTGGTTGGCGCAGGCTGCTTGGTCGACGTGCAAGTTGCGGCAAGTTGCGAGTGTGTTCCTGTTGTGCTAATCCGCGGGAGACTTCACAATTTGCTGTTTAATCTATTTTGGATCTTCAATAGTTTGTATGAGCGAGGTATTGAGACGGGAGATTTAGGGAGCATTTCTCAAACATCTTGTACATTTAATTTTGGACTCCAGTTTGCATAGAACATAGGTAAGTAGGTGTAAATGCATCTGAGCTTAACTAAAACAGCCTCTCAAAATGAAGTGATCAAAAAAATTTTAATCGTTTTTTTTTTAATCGTTCGTCGCTACCAAAATTAGGTGGTTCGTCGTGTGTAACAAAAAAGGAAAATAAAGTCGATAAAGATTAAAAGGTTTATAGAGTTAAGGATAGGTGGGAGAAATGTACAGTTTTGAGTTCAGTTTGAGCTTTGTTGATTTGAAGTTGAACCTATGCTGGTTAGGATCCGAGGGTCCCCTGAGCGGGTAGGGGGGATGGTACGGCACTGCCTAGCTCTCCCATAGTTACGTCACTGGGCGCTAGATCCTTGACATTCTTCATGGGTGTTCTTCAGATAAGTAAACGTAAATGAAGACCCATGTTGTAGTGGTAGAGCCATGTTGTAGCTAGCCGCTGCATCTCGAATGGGCCAGCTCGTCCGGGGCAGTACCACCCTCTCAAAGAACACCGGCGTGAAGCAGCAGTACCCCTGCTGCGTTTCATACGGTCAGTGAGAGCGCCGGGGGCCCAATACCTCTCCCCCTCCCCTATTCCCTCATCTTTTCCCAGGGCCGACAACGCACTGGCATCGTGTAAAGCGCTGCGGGTGTCTATGGACAGTGGTGATCATTTAACATCAGGTGACCCACTAGTTCGTTTGTCTGGCCTCTTTAACATAAAAAAAAGACCACAATTCCATCTTCATCATCAACATCCTGCGTGATTCGGACATATCCATTGTCCCTTCGAGACTTGGCCAAATCTCTGTTTTGGCCATTTCCCAGCGACATTTTACGTCCCACTACAGGGCATAGACTTCTTTTCAGAATGAGAGGGATTGGGACTACGGTTGCCACGCGGGTCCAGTGCAGATTGGGAACTTCACACAACAGCCGAAAGACTTCCACTGCTGAACATAAGCTTCCCAAACAGATCGGTCCCGTGCGAACCGCATCCAACGCGATCCCGCAACCTTAACCAGGTCGACGCTCTATCTTGTTGAAGGCCTACCTACACTGCGTCTTTCGGTCCGTAGACGCCATTCGAGATCCTTTTTGCCCCATCGGCCATCAGTTCTACGAGCGATGTGCTCTGCCCAGTGCCACTTGAGTCTCCTGAGTCACATGCGGAAAACTACGACTAGTTAATAACCACTTTTCCTAAAGATATGCAGGTGTTAGGCAGGAACCCCGTGCAAACCGAGTACACAGTTATTGGGTTTGCAACCAACCATTCTGGCCGTCATTTACATTCCCCAGTTTCTCCTAAGTCCAAGATTAGTGCGCGATACTAAAGTCCACGCACGGCGGCGGCCAGTGTACACCTCGCTGTTGTCGACCCCTGACTTCGGACTGTGACTTTAAATCCTTCAAAGATACAGAGTGATTTTTGTAATCTAATAAAATGTCTTAAATACAAATTATCCTGAGCTCATGAGTGTCCATTACGTATTCATAAACTTCACTCACGCTTGAACGAACGGACTTATTTGGAAGATATTTAAGCACACAGACAGTTTGAACTAGATTAACATAAGGTAAACGTACCAGTGCTTGACACCTCAACGCCCAGTAGCTGACAATCTGGCATCTCTCTTACTATGCCATAAGATTGAAGGTGCCATGTATTGGGTCAGTGTCAAGTACAGAGACGTTTGCCCTATCGGATATTTTGTTTACGCAAATTGCATAGTTGTCGTGAGATAGCAATAAACAAATATTTCGCCGATGGGGCCGTGGGCAATAGCTACCTAGTGATATAAAATATATGAGACATATGGCAATCAAGAACATTTTATCCAGATATTCTTACTACCTAACATCAGATTAATAACTTTGAAAAATTTCAATCTCTTTTCAAACAGACAAGAAATAAAATTAATTTGAGATCAATGCATCTGTTATATCTCATTACGCTAAGTATAAATAGATAAACATGATTATGTCGTACGGGTGTTAAAATGATAGTATGCAGTGACGGGGCGTAAAATTTTTTGTAAGTAAAGCCGGAGCAAAAAAAAACTAAAAACCCCACTTATCCTCTTCTTGAAAGTGCAATTTTAGAAAAGAAGCGTTTGCTGACTTTGAAAGTTTAGTGGGAATCGTGTTGTTAGTACCCTTTGCCACTGAGTATAGTAGATTAAACAAAGATTCTCATCCAAAAACAAGTTAGAGCGTGTCACACATTATCACATAATATCCCACAAACTTACACGCTCACATTTCAAAACTAATGTCTTCATTACGTCCAAATTAATTTACAGTTTACGTTCACCCTGTACATAATCCGGCAATCCCCTTAAGGGTGGCACACACGGCGCTTGAAACTTTACGCAAATAACTCCCGTCCGAGTGAGAACAATTTCTTAATAGCCCATAACTCGGACCTCCGAGTTAGCAACTTTACAATTCGGACCGATTGTCCGAGAAAAGGGGCAAGTGTTGTGATTAAAATTTGAATTGAATTAAGGGCCGAGACATCAAAGCGAAGGTGGGGCATTAACGGAGGATTAAGTAATTAATAAGAGGGTTTGTATGTGGAAACTTGGATGTTGGCCGCAGACGTTGCTTGAGCGGAGAAGTATTGTTTATGCTGTAGACAATAAGCTGGACTAACACACAGAGGTACGAGGAATACAAACATTACTCTTTGATAACCTTTTGTAGTGTTTTGCCAGTGATGACTTAAGGCTATGAAACGTGGTACCACCGTGGACCTTACAAGAAGATTCGAAGTCAAATAACAATGGAAAGAGCCATGCTTAGAATTTGAATGCGAGGTCGAATCAGAAATTAGAAGATTCGCAGAAGATCCAAAGTAAGATGATGATGAAAGGTACTTACTTAATACAGCGTAATTACCTTTGACAACTTCCCGATATCTTGACACAGTTTCTAGCGGCATAATTACATGATATCGAAAGCTCATTTTAACGGTGAAAAACTGTCAAAACTAAAGGTACATATTTAAGGCAGCTAACCTTCTCTCAATTTAATGACTACCAGTTGACAAACACAACTAAGTAGTACAAGCAAGTTTCGTGGATAGATTTGCGTGCCTCTAACACGCAGTTCTGCAATTAAAGGGCCTCAGTCGCTTATCACATACGCTCACAAACAGCCAAAACCGTCTTAGACCATTTCCTGCTTCGACCAGAGCGCCTCGAGCTTGGTCATTTGCGGCCCAACGGCCCAATGTGGACTTTAAGACGGGGAGTTGGGGCTGTTAGGGGTAGTTGGGTTCCTTGAGGGTAGTTTAATGTTGTAATTAGTTGGGGTGGACAAAAGGCAGGTCAAAGGGCCGGATGCGTGCGCGCTTCCGGCGGCCGGGCGTCTTGTCCGGCAGGAAGCCGCCGCCGTTTGAGGGCTGTCCGGTGGCTGTGTAGTAGTAGACAATGTAGTTCAGGGCTTGTTTTGGACTTGCCTTCAGATATATGGGAAGTTTGATGGCGTCATGCAATTGTTTAGGTCATAAATATCTGTACGTTACCAAGGCGTCTAAACTACTACCATAACACCGCATTAAGCTAATTTTGCCGACAGCATAGTCGAAGCACAGACGTCAAAAATATTGATAATTAAAACTCACGATGTTTGTCTCATGATGTCTTCACGATGTTTTCCTTCAGCTCTTAACTTTATTAGTTTTTCTTAGCTTTTTCCATTTTAGTTATTTTTTAATTTTTGCTTTTTTTATCAATTTTTTTGGGATTTAACCCGGGCTCTAACCCATGAGCATCTGCTTGAGAGACCATTGGTCAAATTACTACGCTTCTACGGTTTGTTGTTTCGTTTTATCCCGGCGGATTAATACAAAACAACATAAAGTGTCGATCGCGGAACAAATCGACCCAATAGCGCAGGGCGGGCATCGGCCATCTTCCCATAAGTCATCGCCGTCATTTACATAGCATATTCTCGGCCATACGTCTCGGTCCACGGATAAATCAGCCGGGTACTGACGTTCGGAAGTGGCCTGTATGCTCTGTATTTTTGGCTGGTAATGTGGAACGATGACCTTCTTGTTTTTTTTTTCATTATTACAATGTTGACTTACGTTTGACCAAAATCACGTCTGATGGAAAGCGAAGATGAGGTCTACGATAGAGCACGCTTGACTAGTAAATGTTCATTCACTCTAGACTTGAAAACGTAAAGATTGTAGTATTCAGGGAACATAGACGCAGGTAGACAATTCCACTCTTTAGCTGTACGATTGATGAAGGAAGAGCAAAAATTTATACTATTCGATGATTTTTATTTGTATCTTTTCCTGTCAAATGTATTTCCTGTGTATCGAATATGTGTAAATAAACATCTCTCTCTCTCTCTCAAAAACGCGTTATGCGTATTTTGGGAATATTGACAAAATAAGAGTGCGATCCCACCTACTTCTGGTCGACTTGTGAAAAAAAGGAACAGGTGGAATAAGGTCGTGGAGTTCCGAAGCACATACATATATTCACCAAAAGTAGCCTGTAGATGGCGAAGGTTCTGGTGACAAAAAATCATAATATATCACCGATGACGCCGATAAGCCTCTTCGACAACAGCACAACAATTCAAAAAGTTTATAATATAAGTGGCTATGGCACAAGTCACATAACTTATGCCTATACTTTAAAAATATTTTGCTTTTAAAGAATAATAATGAATGCCCCTGACAGCTAACTCTCTGTATAATATAATCTTGATTTAATGTAATAGTAATAATAATTCTTTGACTACGAACGTAATAGTATAGATACCCAAATAAGGAAAAAACCAAGCCAATCTTTCCAATTTAGTTTTAATAATCTCTGGACATCAGAGCCAACAGGTCGGATGTCCAATTTTTACCAAAATCACTTTTTTTTAGAATCATACTCATTGTTTTGTCCTCTTTCAGGCCATCTAACTCTTATATCGCTATCTCTTTTACTAACGAAGTTAGATTTACTAAAAAAGGTCGGATGTCCAAAATACCTTAGGAGAAAAATAACTGATGTTTAAATATGATTTTTTGCCTCTAGTAATTTTAATGTATGGCTGTAAAAGTAGGTTGGATGTTCACATAAGATATCTTGGTTTTCAATTTATCTTAGAACGGAGCGTCTGATGTAAAATCAGACCTTTTGGTTCGGGGAATACCCACAATATCCACAGTAAAAAGAGATAGCGATAAAAAATTATGGGCGATGGAAAGAGACAGAAAGCAAACATACGCCCGACGATTGCCGAAACCTTACGATTGACTGAGTGCGGCCGGCCGGCGGTTGACATGACATGTATAAACCAGTTTCTGTTTAGTTAGACCGTAGATGTAAACGTTCGGTCAGTGTCAATTAATTCATTTGTTAATAAGACAAGTGCAAGTGCGTTTATTGTTAAAGTGGGATTGTCCGTAATTAATTCACATGTCAACAGGATATTCCTAGAGTTACGAAAGGCAGAAAATAAAAGAAAGCATGGTATTCTATCGTCGAATATTTCATTAAGTAACCTACTAGTTTTGTTTGTGCATAACTTTAAAACAGGATTAAAGAAGAAAAATCAAGGAAAGGTCAAAGTTAACAGAGTTTTAAAGGAAGAAAGAAGAATGATGCTTGGCGAGCTTCATTATTCTATTACACTACTACTTGAAAATAAATAGTACCTAGTAGTTTTATAAGTCGTAAAGTTGAATACGCGACTAGGCAAAGTTAAAGACCGATGACGGTAGGATCGTGTACTCTAAACCAGAGCTTTTGTTCGAAGTCGAAAAGTTCTATGGACAACAACAAGGAAAACCGTCATAGATTTAGTTAAAGACCCGAGAGTTGGATTAACACACTATACCACACACATGTTGGACACTATACCGAAGATAATCCTGGATGTCAGCCTGGACGAGATGTTAGTATGTCTCTCAAGCAACTCAGGAATGGCAAAGCCCCTGGTGATGAAGGAATAACGGCTGAAATTCTGAAGGCGGGTGGTAAACCGATCCTCAAGGTCCTTTAGAAACTGTTCTATTCCGCCATCCGTGATGGGTAAATGCTAAAAGCATGGAACAGAAGTGTAGTGATACTGTTTTTAGAAAAAGGTGATAATACCTTATTGAAGAATTACAGACCCATTTCACTTCTGAGCCATGTTTACAAGCTGTTTTCGAAAGTCATCACGAATCGTCTCGCGCTCAGGTTAGCTTCCAGTCTCCCGAACGAGCAGGATTCAGATAGGGCTTTAGCACCTTCGAACACATACGCCTAAGCCTTTGATTCGATCGATACTTGGGCTGTACTGCACTCTCTTCAACGGTTGAACGGTTGAAGTTTCTGTATAATAACGCCACAATGTCCGTCAGACTTCAAGACCAGATGTACAAGCCTATTCTATTGTAACGGGGTGTCCGCTAAGATGTTATTTTTCCGAAACTGTTCACCGTTGCACTAGAGGATGCTTTCAAGACTCTTGACTGGGAAGGGCGAGGCTTGAATTTGAATAGCGAATACATCACTCACCTTCGATTTGCCGATGATGTAGTGCTTATGGATGAGATCTTAGAAGACCTAAGTGCGATGCTCGCTGACCTCGGGACGGGACGGTCTACGAGCGAGTTGGTCTTAAAATTGAACATGGACAAGACGAAGGTCAAGTCGACGCCTATGTTGTACCATCTCCTGTTATAATTGGAGACTCTCCACTCGAAGTTGTTGACGACTATATCTACCTGGGGCATACAATCCAATAGGTAGGTTACTTCGAGAAAGGGTCAATCGATGAATTAGACTGGCTGGGCAGCGTTCGGGAAGCTCCGCAGTATCTTGTCATCCAATATACCGCAAAGTGTCAGGTCAAAAGTCTTTGACCAGTGTGTGTTGCCAGTGATGACTTATGGCACTGAGACGTGGCTCTAGCGATGGGCCTCATAAAAAAGCTCAAAGTCACTCAGAGGGCGATGGAGTCCTCGCCAGCTGCTCGGAGTTTCTCTGCGGGATCGCATTAGAAACGATAAAATCCGCGCAAGAACTAAAGTCACCGACATAGCTCGAAGAATCGTCAGACTCAAGTGGCATTGGGCAGGACACATAGCTTGTAGAACTGATGGCCGATGGGGCAAAAAGGTTCTCAAGTGACGTCCACGGACCGGAAGACGGAAGGCCTAAGTTCAGCAGTGGACGTCTTTTGATTGAAACGATGAATGATGATGTTGAAAATGTCTGATGTTAACATAGGATTGAATTTTTTATGAAGTGGTCAAATATCCCCGGACCAAAATGTCTGATATTCACATAAGATTGAATATATTTTTATTTCATTTCGAGCCATATAGTCTGATTTGAACATAAGTCCTATACTTATTGCGCGACGACAAATTTTCTTACAGCCAAAATATCGGTTGTTAATATCCGACCACAGCATGGCATATGCCATAGTAATTTTAGGTCGGATGTAACACCCTTTTGATAGTCAAATTTGAATTGCATTGTTACTGATAGCGTAAGAAAGAACTTGTATGGCAGAAAAGACTTGTAGTTACATGTTCTTTCTATATTAATTACTATTTTTCTTAATTTTGATACATTAAGTCGGTTTTGAAACCTTTTAAAGTTCATTTTGCTTGTCCTGTAAAGTATCAAAAATGCACATCCGACCAGTTGGCTCTGATGTCCAGATCTTGTTACTTAGTTATGTTTTAGTTATTATTTTTTAGCATAAGATACAACCTGTATGAAGGAGCGAATTCCTCCTAATACAAGCACTTTACTTAAAAGGAGGATTCGACACCACCTGTGTAAACGTTATGTTAAATAAATAATTTTGAATTTTTGATTTTTTTTTTGAATAGTTAATAATTATTTAATTGATGATATCACTAGAATAATTTTTATTTTGAATTATTGATAAAAATCGCCAAAATGAAAAAGTAATATTTTGTATGCTGATTCAAGTAGATATTTGTAACCTAACTGACAAAGGACTAAACAGATTCAAAGCACATTTTTATCTCCCAAAGCGTAGTCGTATAAATATTTTGAGACCACGAGCCAATTCTCGCCGGCCACACTACGTATATCCACAGCATTTATTATTGATACCGTATTTTGTTCTGCCTTCAATCAAACTTTCTTCGCCGAGGTAGCAAACAAATATATCATCTCACTGTCCTGCTCGCACAACAATATTTTGTGCTGAAAAAATAACAAGAAATTGACCATGAACTTTTGCAATCACTTCATAACTCCGATTTGGGATAGGCGATCAGGTTTGATTTTTTTTCTATATCGTACCGAAACTAGAACACAGATTAATCAGAAAAATTTAGCCAAGGCTAGAATTTAACCTGGTTTCTCATTATTCCGTGATGCGTGCTTTACCAATCACTAACCCGTGTTGGTAGTATAGACAGCGGAATGACGTAAGATTTTCGGTACCATTCGGAAAAAAATACGGGAAAACCGGATCAAATAATAAAAAAGTAACGAAAGTTTAGTCTGGCAATTGACTTGAAATTACGGGATTTCGCTGAATTCTAATGAGAATTTCCAAAAGTTACGTCGCATGTAGAAAAAATGCATTTTTTGACATATTGATGTAAACCAAACTGGATCTTGATGCACACTATGTAAAGTTTATTTTTCCAGATTATCGACTTTGAGATGAGAGCTTTCTCAAGTTACTGACGACGACCACCAGTGGTGGTGGTGTAGGGGCTTAGCACGTGGCACGGAATGCCAAGGACCTGGGTTCGATCCCCAGCGCTGGTCTTTTTTTTGGGTTTTTTCTGTGCGTCTATGTTTTAGTTTGTATTTAGTATAAAAATGGATATTATCTCTAATCAAAAGAAGCATTTTAACCAAATCCACCTAGCCGTTTATTATACCGTAAAAAAGTAATACACACTCACAAATTTTCGTGAGTATTTTATAACCAGCTGCCGCCCGCGACACCGTCTGCAAAGAAGTCGTTTATCGCTAACCCGCGGGAAGTATGCAATTTTCCGGGATAAAAAGGATTTAATCCAGCAGGCTTATTGTCTAACGCTTCTGACGCTTGCCTTCGCAATCACTAATTCTTTCTGTCAAACGGTATAAAATGGTGACAGAAAGAGATGGTGAAAGCGAAGGCAAGCGTCAGAAGCGTTAGACAATACGGCCTCTGGTTATAAAGTATCTGTGAGATATTTCATCAGAATCCGTCAAAATTTTTTAGCGTGAAAGAATAACGAGCATTCATTCATCCATCCATACCTATACACCTTCGCCACGTTTATAATATAAGTACGATAAGATGTAAGTAGGACGATATCAGATAATAGGTAGGAAAAATGTAATTAAATAGATGTAGTGTGGGCGGACACGTGTTCTACATTATATCTCAACTGTTCTACAGGAGCAGGCTCTGCACGAGTCTAGGTTTTGCGTGGGTTGATCGATCGCCTCGTTCTAGATACTGCAGAACACGCCATGGGTGCCCTAATGTAGTCTGTAGTATTTGAAGTAAATAACACAAGCACCAGAACGTGACAGGCGTGTACTTTTTTCTTCCTCATCCCAGCCTAATATACGTCCCACTGCAGGGCACAAGCCCCCCCTTAGAATGAGAGGGCTTGGGCCATAGTTCCCAGTATAATTTCCGCTAGGAGACAAATATCACGAAAATGTATGTGTCGTGTGTCCAAGAGATGCGGTTCTGGATCCACTTTGAAGGGAAGTAGGGCTCAGGCCGGTGCAATGCCGATCATGATTTCCTGACTAATTTATGGAGGATCATCGGCCAGTGACTAATAAGTAATAACCCGATACAGTAGAGAGGAGTTATAACCGTTGGCGCGTTTGGCTTTTGTAACATGCCTTTTCAGTCATTTTTCCTACATCTGTCTACTGAAATTAGTAGAAATCAGACAAAAAATCTTTCTGACTTATATATTCTACTGCTGGAAACACCTCTCTCAGAATGGGAGGAGCAGTACCACGCTAGCTCAGTGCGAATTGGGAATTTCACACGCACCATTGAACAGCTTGGCAGGTTTACGTATTTATTGCAAAGTTCCAAAAATATTACTGATCGAACAGAATACTTTGTTCTCTTCTCAACAAAGGTTTTTGCGTATCGATGCTAGTTTTTTCCGCGTACACAAGTGCTTGTGTGCTAGCATAGAATAGGTACAAGTAGTTATACTCTCAATTGAATACAGCTATTTTGACTCTGACTTTTGAAAATAAAAGAAAGAAAGAAAGAATATACATTTATTTACAAGACACATCATCAATATTTTACAAAACAAAAGACAACACGAAAGCTAAAGTTAGAATGCGTCGTTGCGGTTGCAAATCGGACACTAGCTCAGCATAACTATGACTATGGACTTTGCAATTATAATCTCATACAACCTGTCAATAACGAAGGATACAATAAGATTTTTTTCTCAAACATCCAAGGAAATGTGGTCCTTATAGTCGTGACAATAGAACACGAAGTATGTCATTGTATAGCAGTTGAGGAAGATTCGTTCCAATTTCAAATTAGACGACAATAATGGAATTTCATACAAACATTGCTGGCCAAGGCCAGCAAAGAGATTGTCTTTTGTTTTAGTGGGTCGTATTTTCTTTTATTGACTATCAATGACATACTGCCAATTAAGAAAAATTTAGTTTGTGAATTTACTTTTTAATATCTTACTTGGCTAGATTTAATCAGGTATTCAATAAAATAAATAAGGATTGGCGTTTATTGTTAACAATTTATTATTAATAAGGTCGTAATTTTTGAACAAATATAAATCATCTCAAGATTACAAATAAATTGCTGGAAAATAAATATTTTGGCAGGAATAAAAAAAAAAACAATTTGAATTAAATATGAATATATAAGTTGAACATTCGTATCATTTCCTTGGATTTATTTGAGAAAAGCACTATACAAGCCTTGGCCACGAACAGGGATTGCCGGCCTCGTATCTCTAGATGGCCTCGTTAACACTCGGCCATCTATTACTACTCGGCCGGCAATCCCCTATTTCGCGGCCGCTGCAGTAATGTACTATAACATCACTTTCTTCATCACATTAACCAAAAGATGTTTAGCTGGGCATAGGTTTCCCGAAACGTCTCCCTAGTGATTCATCCTCAATCAGTTCACAGACTTTCTGTAAAAAATATGCACAGTTAATATTATAGACTTGTTATATTTTCCTGTAATAAAACAACTGACAACTCGTTTTATCCGACGTAAAACATCCCTTTTAAAGTGGGTAGCAGCTCTTCATTCCCTTTGTAGACCCTCTGCAGTCCTCGACTAAAACCAAAGAGTATTAACGAAATAATTAGCTTCTCAGGTGAGCTGAGCGCACGCGCTGGTAGGCAAAGCGGATCAAAGAGCTCCACTCGGCGGTAATTGGCTTGACCCGAGGGGAAGATGCTAATATTTGTCTGACTTTACCAAAAAAGGAAGGTTATATTATTTCTTATTATGATTTATTTAAGGACCAACTTGATTAAAATAAAAGGCTTATTTACGTATGAAGTACTTACATGACGTCGGACGTCGGGTTACTCGTCGGCTACGTCAAGGTATTTTAGACTAACAATAAGTAGGTACAGTCAGCCAAAAATATGGTCTACCACCCTACGGTTGAAGTTCATTTGCACGTCATGGTACAACGAGATCGATGTTCCCTTGCAATAATATGATGACAGTGACTAATGAATTCACTCAGTTAGAAAAGTCAACCTTAGCTTTATTTAGATCTCACTGAAACTTTTGTCAAAACTGTTAGATCAATTTCTTGACCGACCGTACTTAAACAGATTCTATGTTTATGATAACGATTATAGGTCATATACTTCATAAATTTTAGACGACCTGATGGCCTAGTGGTTAGAGAACCTGACTACGAAGCTTGAGGTCCCGGGTTCGATTCCCGTGTCGGGGCAGATATTTGTATGAAAAATACGAATGTTTGTTCTCGGGTCTTGGGTGTTTAATATGTATATAAGTATGTATCTATCTATATAAGTATGTTTATCCGTTGCCTAGTACCCATAACACAAGCTTTACTTAGCTTACTTTGGGACTAGGTCAATTGGTGTGAATTGTCCCGTGATATTTATTTATTATTTATTATTTATTTATAAATAATTTAATGTTTAATTTAGCCAACTTGGTCCTCAAATTGTTGGTCGGCAAATTGTGCTATGGGATCTTCTGGAATGATGTACCTAAATGAAGTGAATGGATATGAAAAAGGATTTAGACAGACTTGCTAGCTAAGGAAATGATTCAATATGGAGAACGGAACTCCCAAAATAAGTAAAAATATGTAAAATTGACCGTGAATCTGAAGCCGGGCCTCCATAAAGATAACATCTGAATGGCGGAGGGCAGTATAAACACCATTAAAGCATTTCTATTAACCTGGGGTCGTTTCACTTTGTAAGTATTACCTTTTGTCGGCGTATGAATAATGCAGTAGTCGACGACGCGCGCGCAGAAACGAACAGCGCGGCCACTCGAGAACCTCTTAATTTCAGTGCTTGAAAATTTAGCACGGTACGTGTCACAGACATCATCATCCCAGCTTATACAGGTGACATCTAAGACGTAATACAAAATTATATTTTCTGAATCCAATCATGATTACGATCAACTTTTTTTATGGGAGTAATATCGAAATCAGTAGAAAAAAATTGAGCCACCCATACTAAAAGCAATCAACTGGTTTCGCATTTCGTATGGAGACGTCGATTCTGTGTTTACGTTTTCGAAGTTGGTCCTAATAACAAAAGTTGATCGTAATCATGAGTGGATCTAGAAAATATAATTTAGTATTACGTCTTAGATGTCACCCTGTATAACTATGTCTCAATGCAGAGCACAAACGTCCTCTCAGAAAAGAAGAGCTCTCATGATAAAAGTTTAAAAAGGTATCTTAAAGTCTTGTTCCGTTACGCTTTTGAGACTTTTGTGATCATTTTCATTATGTATTCGTCAACCGTAAGTTCAATTGAGGTATGGGACAAAATACGACTTTTCAGGAGAGGTTTTTTATCGGATTAAATAAGTCATAGATTTTTTTCTAATTAACCTTTTTTGTTTTTTTAGACCTATTATCTTATATTTTAGTGCTCTATCTGCTAGTGTATCATATATTTAAATAATTTACCTATTTTAGAAAATAGATGTCCCTTACACCAACGTATTCTGTATACCTGTCCTTACAGACCACATGGTACATACTTTAGAGTCATGTCTCTTGGAACGTATTGACCTCTACGTAAGTAAAGGTAATTCTTAATTAGTGGTCTAGATGCACGCCTGGCGGTTTGACCTACGGCCTCTCAAGCAGAGGATCGTGGGTTTGTGTCCGGGCTCTTTGTACATGTAGGTATTACCTAAATATGTTTTTACAAATAAAATTGATTGATTGATTGGTTGAAATTACATTTGAAAATCACCATGTGCCTTACGTTGAACAAAATATAGTAAGGAAACCTACACACACCGAAGAATTTCAAAGGTATGTGCAAAGTTCGCAATCCACACTGGCCCCAGGAAATAACTACGGTACATGCCCTCTAACTCTGAGAAGAGGCCTGTGCAGTACCCTATAGAGGGACGTACATTGGCTGAGATGATGATGATGATTACTCTTCTGACACATTAAAAAACACAGTGTCTACGCGTCTGTAAGCTGCGGCTGCTCGCCTGAACGCTCCAGCTGCTCTGAATACAGCTTTTTCTTCGGAATTTTCTTTGTGTGGTATCGCGGGTAACAGCAAAAATGGCCGTAATTTATACATCCGACATAATTATTGCAGAGTCGAATCGCGAGATAAATCTCCACGGTACAGGCACACGGCGCAGCGGTTACCGGTGCGAACTATGGAATGAATTATATCAAGTTATGTTTTAATCATTCCCGCAACCTTAACCAGGTCGTTGCTCCATGTCATCAGAGGCTTACCTAACACTGCGTCTACCAATCCGTAGATGTCATTCAAGAATCTTTTGGCCCCATCGGCCATCACGCCATCAGTTCTACGATGCGTTGGATGCGGACAAGACTGATCTGTTTGGCGAACCTCAGGGGAGGCTATGTTCAGCAGTGGACGTCTTTCAGCTGAAGTGATGATGAATAATGAGTTTTTACTCGTCAGCCGTGGTGGTAAGTGTGGCCTCTTAAGCAGAGTGTCGTCCATTCAAGCCTCGACTCGTATTTTTGAGTTTTTCGAAAATGTAGGAAATTACATTTGACAACATTTCATATTTCTAAGACTATAATTTGATTCGTTCTCTGTATACTGTTTGGAAAGAGAAAGACGCTGATAGTTTTAAATTTTCACTAGGATTATTAATTAATTTATTAAAATTTTTTAAAGATGTGCTTATTATAAAAGAGCGTAACGATAGAATAGATCCATTACTTTTGTCTAGTCTCTATTAAAAAAGTGATGACGTAAATTTGACATTAAGGTTGTTATCAAATTTAAAATTATGACAGCTCTTTTTTCTAGTGAAAAGGGTAAAGGAAACATATCTATTCTGTGAAGGTACAGGTAAGTACACATATGTTTTTTAAATATGTTGTTTTTTTTTAAATATGAAGAAATAAATTATAATAAATATTTTTCCGTGTTCAGGAGGCGAAACTCTTTCGATTTCTGTAGTAATTTTCAGGTGTTAAAAAAATGAAATGTTGTCAATTGAAACCACGAGCTTAACGGTGAGAGCAAACATCGTGAAAGAAAGAAAATTCAATCATGTGTGTGAAGTTCCCAATCCGCAGTGGGCCCGCGAGGGAACTACGGCCCAATCCCTCTCATTCTGAGAGGAGGCCATAGGCTGGGATGATGATAATGATGATCATCATTCAATGCGACCGTGGGGTCTTTCAATGGAATGCTGATGAAGCGTTCGGATCTCTCGTCAGCACATTGGCCATGGTGTACCGCGTCCCAAGCCGCCGACAAAGCCACGCATGCGCAAACAAGCGCTTGTTTATTGTTGCACGGCTACAGAATGAGGTTCCGTTTTTTTCGCCACCAAATGTTTCTCTTTCAAACAACTCCATAAAGGATTGAGAGTTTAGATTAAATCAATGATGTAGACACGTGAACAGAAAATAGGTACTTTTGTTTCACGGTGTCAGCATATTTTGCCGCTATAAAATAAATGGAATATTTATTTTGCTGCTCCGTGAAGTACTGAGGCCAAATCAGCCAAAATACGTACGGTTGGCGTCGAAAATTATATGCTTTTTCATGCAATTTTCCCCATTTTGCATGACTCGGTTTCACTACTTCACCATCATCATCTCAGCCTATATACGTCCCACTGCAGGACACATGCCTCCTATTAGAATGAGAGAGAGCTTGGGTCGTAGTTCCCATTACTACGTGGAGAGCGAAATATAACATTCCATTTAGGGTGACTGCATGCACCAGTAAATGGACAAAAACCAATTATGAACATTTTTTGAAGTGAAACTTCTAATGCGACTTCCAACAAGCGTTGCGTTAAATAGGGTACGCAACGCAACGCAACGCAAGTTGACGTTTACGAGACGTTCGCATTGTATATATACTAACGGATGTTAAAAACTTCGTCAGTGCGATCCAGAACAATTGCGTGGTTTAGTATGAAAACTTGTAAAAATCTATACATATAATAAATCTGTAACAAGTCGGTGTCTGTACATTGAAGATATTTGGGAAAAACTGTCACTAGGGCTATTTATTAGCACAATAGAACCCAAAACAATGATTTTTAGAATTATTGTCTGTTTGTCTGTGCGTTTGTGCGCGCTAATCTCAGAAACGGCTGAACCTAGAAGGATGTGGTTTTCACTGATATGTTGGTATTTTCTTGGATTAACATTTAGGGGCTGTTTCACCACTTTTTTTAAAGTTCGGATTAGCTTAATTACAGACATTAGCTTAATTAGCTTACAGCTTAATTAGCTTATTTGACAGATGGACTTAAAATTTCTGTTTCACCAGTCTTAATTAGCGCTAAGTGACGGACAAACTGTTTTTTAATTTGACCATCAGATCTGGTGGCATTTAGCATTTTTATCCGTCACATAACTTTTTAATTAGTCAGTTAATTTTTTTGTGGTCATGGTTGGAGAGCCCTTCAGCCGGTTTCAGAAAAATAAATCAAAGTATTTTTTATTTTTTAAAGGAAGAAGTCATGATAAATTGCAAACGAGGATTTAAAAATCAAGATTTGAATAAAAAAATATAGGTACGCTTTTAGTATGTAAAAATAAATCCAAAATTTCGTAATATTTTTAAGTACAGACTTTTATTCAGTGGCACAATCGTTTGTTCTACGTGAACTTGTACATCGCCATTAAAAAAAAGTTAATATGTCAAATGGTTTGGCGCCACTTTTCGATTCGTTTTACGTGATTTTATTTTTCTTTGTTATTGTTAACAAAGTATCGTAAATAAATACCGTTTTTGGATTAATTATAATGTTACACATTTGTTTATGCAAAAAAATAGATGTTTTTGAGAAATACATAGTTTACGATTTCTTTTGCTTTAATAATGAGCGACTCTTTGAACGAAAGTGTGCGAACAGGAACGCGTGATCGTGAAATGCGACGTTGCCATTCCGACTTTTTGTTAAACCGACGATTAGTTAAGTGGTACTTAGTTTGCACAGGACCAGAGTGGTGAAACTGAAAAAAAACTAGCCGACAGATTTTTCCAGTACTTAGTTTATTCATTGGTTACGTAACCAGTAGTTTGACAATAAGGTGGTGAAACACCCCCTTAGTGTTTGTTTCATTTGAATCGGTTCACAAATAAGAAAGATACGTCTATTTTAAGAATTTATCGAACAGGTTTTTTTGTTTGAACGCGCTAATCTCCGGAACTACTGCTCCGATTTGAAAAATTATTTCAGTGTTAGATAGCACATTTATCGAGGAAGGCTATAGGCTATATATCATCACGCTAACACCAATAGGAGCGGAGCGGAGCGGAAGAATGTTTCAAAATCGGGGGTTTTTGAAGTAAAACTTCTATAGGCACGCTTGACTTGGGAGTACGGTGCACGGTGTTGAATGTGAACGCGGGTGTGCGGGGGGGTGCGGGGGCGGGTAATTTTTTTTATATCAAGGAACTAAGGAGAGCCATAATTGATGAAAAAGCAAATTGGATAAAAAAAAAATAAGCTGGCCAAATTACTAATTCCACGCGGACGGAGTCGCGGGCAAAAGCTAGTCAAAACTATTTTTAATGGTAGATCGTAGAATAAAGTATTTTAAACGTATTTAGTAAAAAAAGTATTGAATATCTTTGAGAATTACGAAAAATGAAAAAAAAATATTGAAAATAACGTGCGCACGAGGAACAACGCCATCTAGCGACGAGTTATGTAACATGTTTTTATTTTATGTTGCTTTTCATTTCCACATTATGAAGTTTCACTTCTTCCGCGCGGAGGAACTGCACGCACTATCCTTTTTTCCGTAAACCCAAATTTTAAGAAACGGCCGCACTACATTTTTAAACTATCAACACTACGCTTATGACACTATGCTTATAACTGATGATTATGACAGGTAAAGTCCATGAATGGTAGGCTATATGACATTGAACCTTTGCTGTCCATTACTGAGGAACTAGCTTAGCATGTCCATGATTGGTGCCGTCACCCTAGTTTAAAATGAAACTCCGTAAAGTAATGCCTAAATCTATAGAGTAATTTGCCACTATGATAACGGTTCTACACTATGCTACATCTTCAGCTACTCACCGGTTCGCACGGCTATTTTCAGAAGGGACGACGTCATGCGCGCCGCAAGGTGTGAGCTCGCCGTTCACCCAACTTTTTACTCCGATATCTCCAAAAGTTGTTTACAATATTTTTAACGAATTCTCTGTTTATACTTGTTGCAGGTTTCCAGCAGGATATGCGCCACCTGTTCGGATTTGTGTTGACGTGACGTAGACGGGTTTAATGCTGCTCGATATAACAATTGCTGAAGTTTTGGCATTGAGTTTTGATAGATTAAGGGCCCGTTTCGCTGAAGAAGCCTAAGGGCCTACGCTAGCTGACGCGGATTACCCGGAACGGACGCCCGTCGTGCGCGCGTCTAATAAGAAATTGTATGAACAGCGCTAAGTGGCGCGGGCGCGTGCGACGGATTTTACGTAGATTTTTTACGGGGCGAGACCCGCGAGCGTGCGCACGCGGCGGGCGTCCGCGTCAGCTAGCGTAGGCCCTAATAGTCGTGTCTTTGATGCCGTACACTTTGAACACTGGCCTATGTACCATCGTCCCAGACGCCAGATACCCATTTTCAAAACAAATTTGCTTGCAGCCGTTGATGTTTATTGCTATGGATTGTTATGGACAGATGTCTAGCCACTGCACGCAAACTGGGCCTTTAAGGTGGTTATCTGGCGCTTGGGGCGATAGTACACTTTGAACATTTGTCAATAATAATTAAAAAATCTCGAAAAAAATACAGGGTTGTTTAGACTTTTGTCCAACAAAGTATAGCATGTACTGAAAATTTAGATTGCTTTGGCCCTGACGGATAAGTTCGGCTTTACTGGACATTAACTGGGTATAGCTTTAACTATTTCATTGAAAATATGGCGCATTGCTAATATTATAGTTGGTTTTAGCTGACCGCCCACGTTTTTATATGGACTAAAGTTACCCTCATATCATCATCATCAGCCCACACTCGTCCACTGCTGGACATAGGCCTCTCCCTCCCACGGTACACAACTGAGCGCGATCCTCGGCCACTCTCATCCAGCTCTTGCCAACCCTCCCCTCCCTCCCTCCTATATTATGGATCAATGCACCTCGACTTAACGGTACAGACCTACGTAAACCCTTTACAGCAAAAAAATGTTGAGGAAAAACAAAATTGACAACCGTTTAGATACATGCACAAAGGTGCACTTATCCCTTGAAGGATGTCAGGAATATTTAGTTAGCAATATCTGCCGAAATATTCCATATTAATAAATTCAGAATACCATCATCGTTATCATCATCATCATTCTCAGCCAAAAGACACCCATTGCTAAACATAGGCAAGTCAACAACACACTTGGTATTAATTATTTTTCTATCGAAGGTCATTAAGAAGCCATCAAAGCGCCGTCTTCAAAGAGATAATTAGGAGTAAGTAACATCAATGGACTCCTTCCTGTGTGAACACCTCGCCAGGTGGCCGCAGCAGGCGGAACCGGCTGTTTACGCTAGCTTTACTGCCCGAGGGAATTTGCTTTGTCTTCATGCTTGTAGGTGCAGCTACACAGCACATAACACACACATAGCGGTAGCGCGATAGCGGTGTGGGATACAGCGATTTACAGTTTAAGAAGGATAGACACATAACATTGTGGTGTGGATATTGCTCTAAAAAATCATCATCATCACATCTCAGCCTATATACGTCATACTAAAAAAAATATAATAAATATTTAAGGGGCTCCCATACAACAAGCGTGATGTTTTTGCTCGTTTACGCTCGATATTGATAATGGCAACAGGTATTTAGTTATTATATTCACTTTGAAAATAAATAATTAAATTAACAAGTTAAGTATGAAGTATCTTTTTCTATTTATTTTTTTATTTTCTTCAACTTCATTTTTTTATTACTTTTACGGTCATCCCGTGAAACCATATATTTCAAACTAAATACAAACTGAAATATAGATGCACAGAAAAAACCCCAGAAAAAAGACCAATGCTGGGAATCGAACCCAGGTCCTCAGCGTTCCGTGCTGCGTGCTTACCCCTACACCATCACTGGTCTAGAAGTTAGCGACGAATCTTAAAAAAATAAATAGAAAAAGATACTTCATACTTAACTTGTAAAAGTTGGCCTAGTAGCGCCATCTCTTGGTCCAGGTGAGCGGGTAGCTCCGAAGGAGTGTTGAAGTCTCTCGGTAGAGGGCATTAACATAGATGCGCTTTATCACTGCCTAATGTGATTATAACAGACTGAAGTGTACGATGTATGGGAAAGATTCGTCGCAAACTTCTAGACCAGTGATGGTGTAGGGGTAAGCACGCAGCACGGAACGCTGAGGACCTGGGTTCGATTCCCAGCATTGGTCTTTTTTCTGGGGTTTTTTCTGTGCATCTATATTTCAGTTTGTATTTAGTTTGAAATATAATTAAATTAAATTTAAAAAAAAATTTAGGGGGCTCTCCCATACACCAAACATGTTTATTTGTCGTTTTTATAGATAATGGTACGGAACCCTTCGTGCGCGAGTCCGACTCGCACTTGGCTGGTTTTTTTACTCTTCTTTGTCCACGACGAAAGCCTGCATTTATTTTGAAATCATAATCACATCACAACTTATGTAGGTACTTACTTCAAAAGTTCGCAACAAATTTTTATATCCCATTTAAAAGTTGCTGGGATGAGGTGTTCAAATCCTGCTGTTTGTCACGAGATAAATCTCGCTGAAAGACTAACTAGACTTAGTAAGTCGACTTTTTCGATAGCGGCGTCTCTATCGTCCTCTTTGAGATGGTAAAGGACGTATATATAAGGAAAGGGAGGTGGTATCCTGTGGTTGGTGTTCTGGACATTTGCATGCGGGAGGCGCGACGTTAAGCCGCGGTGTCGCGCGGCGCCCGCGCTTCAAACTGATATTTATGGCAGGAACGCATCATCCTGAGGATCAGATGTCCTGGAGAGTAAAAAGAAGATATAAAAATGTTTGTGCCCAGTATATGACACAAGTTACCAATCTTTTTGCAATAACTGGGAGCACTTTTGTGGACACATTTTTTAACCATCGACACAAAAGAGGGCACGTACCTGCGAAGTAATTCAAAGGTGTGTGAAGAGTCTAATTATTAACTTCAACCCAAGCCCTCTTATCTTGAGAGGTGTGTGGCCAGCAATGGGACGTTATACATCGTGTTTTTTTAATTTTCGTTAACTTTATTAGACTTGTTTGTCGGTTCCTTGCTAAAGCTCCTGTCATCCACTCAAAGGTTGACTGGTAGAGATCCCTTAAAGCGATAAGTTCGCCTTTGTACATAAAAATATATCCCAACGGTTGTCAATAGTGTTTTGTTTTTCTCTTATTTTTAAAGAGTTCACATACATACATACTGTGGAAGTAGGGTACCTACTTAATCGTTTTATTTTTATTTACATGTACTGTTTTTTTCGTATGTGTGTATTTTGTTCAGTGTTAAGTTAGGTATATTAAGTATATTTGTGGTAGTCACTAATTGTTGTTTATTTTGTGTATTTGTTTATATGTTATATTTTCTTTCTTCTCTCTGTACATAAATTATTGTTTGCCTATCTCTTTTTTTTTTAAGTTTTTCCTTTCATTCCAGGTTAGCTTGAAAAGATCCCTTTTAGGGATAAGTTCGCCTTTGTACTATTTTTGTTGTGTTGTTTTGTATTATTTTTGTGTTTTATGTACAATAAAGTGTTTACATACATACATACATACTTTAATGAGGCATTGAAGCAGTCAAAATAACACAGAAGTCAAGACACTGATGTTATAATTTTATTTTAAAATACATATAATCAATAAATTAATTTAATTAATTATGCAGCTAAGCCTACGCAGTCGAAGTTAAAACACTGTCATATTTGACGTTAACTTTTTATTACCCTACAATGATTTTGAACTCGATAATAAATAATGTATAGTCGGGGTAAGAAAAGGTTCGTCACTTTTCGACTGTATGTCAACGAGTTAAGGTCGAAAAGTGACTAACCTTTTCTTACCCCGACTATACGAAATATATATTTTTTTCAATTTAGCAAAACAATATCTTAATTACCACTAAGTATCTATATGATGTGTATAAAAAAACACGATGTATAAACTAGAGACGATGACTACATTCTGTACTCAAAATCACTCACAACTGTTACAACCTAGCCCATTCCCCCAAAAAAATCCCCAAGTTTCCATTCCCACCCATTTATTCCCCACAACCGCCATTAGAGTGAAATCGAAGCGTTTACACATAAATCCGCGAGGTGCCGCCACCGCCCTTCGCGACTCATTAGGGCGCGCTGAAAAATGCCGCCACTAAAACAGACATTATGTAGAGTGGCACAATTACCGCGTGACTCGCCAAGTTGCTTAATGGAACAGGGCTGCGGTGTTGCCAGGTTTGATGTAAAGGACGTGTAGGGCAAGATGACAGGGCGCATACGACAGTCAATATACTAAAAACTACGCTGTGAAAATAGTTTGGGTGTGTTATATTGATGACCACTTTGTCATCATCATTTCGGTCTATATACGTTCCGCAGGGCAGAGGCTTCCTTTCGGAATGAGAGAGCTGGGGCCGTAGTTTCCACGCGGGCTCAGTGCGGATTATAAATAAATAAATAAATAAATATTAAGGGACAATCTTACACAAATCGACCTAGTCCCAAACTAAGCAAAGCTTGTACTATGGGTACTAGACGACGATAAACATACTTATATAGATAAATAAATACTTAAATACATAGAAAACATCCATAACTCAGGAACAAATATTCGTGCTCATCACACAAATAAATGCCCTGACCGGGATTCGAACCCAGGACCTCTTGCTTCGTAGGCAGGGTCACTACCAACTAGGCTAAAGCGGTCGTTATTGGAAACTTTACACGCAGCATTGAATTTCTTCGCACTTAGAGGTGCGAGCCCGGGTTCGAACCAACACCACTTTGTAGATTTATTACAATGTTTGATATGATGATGATGATGATGATGATGATCCGATCCGGCCGGTTTCGACCATGGCAACAGCTTCAACTCCGTTCATGTCGATCATGCGCTCGCAAGTGGCTCACGTATCCAACTTTATTAGAAAGGATCCTCATACAACGCGGGCACACCGCTTACATAGTTATAATTCATTGCCGCAGGTGGTCGGGCTTTTAAATTGTCACGCTTGGCATCTAAGTCACAGCGCCATCTCAGTTCGAAATCGTGGATTTTGGTCTTCACCTGATAATCATATGAGTGAATGGCCTCCAACAAGAAAGAGCGACGCCTTGGTTAAAGTTGCGGGAGTGTGTTGGATGCAGATGGCGCAGGACCGATCTGTTTGGCGAACCTTGGGGGAGGCCTATGTTCTTTCGGCTGAATGATGATGATGAAAACAGATCCGTGATTGACCCCGATCTCAGCTGATGAAAAGTCCAGATGACGCCAAGGTATACATAATTATGTACCATCGACAAAAAGGTCGCCTTGACACCTTAAATGCCCATTTTGCTTGCAGAAGCTAGACATCAATCCATACCAATCCATACCAATGAACTTCAACGGCTGCAAGCAAATTTGTTTTGAAACTGGGCAGGCCTCGGTTTTGTCGACTGTACATATCTAACTCGTTCAGTAACAACTTATTCACTCTTGTCTTAAGAGCCCTACGTTGTAACTATCTAGAAATACAGACGATGGGAGCGAATTCCATTCCTTAGCAGTTCGTATTAGGAAAGTTAAAGAACAGGAATTAAATCATGTATAGCTTGTCTAATTTAAAATGACGCATCCTACCACCGCATTAACGCACAGTATTTTTAATGTGATTTGTCGATCGTGATGTTGGACACTAATGTTGATCAACGGAATAGTCGACGCTCCTAAAAACAAATGAAGAGTCGTTATTAATATTAACACTTACTCATCAAAATCAACTGATTCAGCAGAGGGGCGCGCGTCATTTTAGCTTAGATAAGCTTTAATTCGCACATTCACCAAAATGTTTTTTTTTTAGCCTATTTTTGTGTCCCACTGCTGGGCATTGCTCCACTCCTGGCTATCAAAGGCGAGCTCCCGCCAACCCACATTATAGGCATCTAGGTCGTCCCTCCATCTCCTCTTGGGTTCACCAAAATGTATCCGGTAAAAAACAGACAGGCAAGCAACTCTACGATGATGTTGATGCCCTTTGGTAAAATGGAGATGGAGGAATTAATCGTGCATTTTTTTTTTTTTATATTAGGGGACAATCTTACACAAATCGACCTAGTCCCAAACTAAGCAACGCTTGTACTATGGGTACTAGACGACGATAAACATACTTATATAGATAAATAAATACTTAAATACATAGAAAACATCCATAACTCAGGAACAAATATTCGTGCTCATCACACAAATAAATGCCCTTACCGGGATTCGAACCCAGGACCTCTTGCTTCGTAGGCAGGGTCACTACCAACTAGGCTAAAGCGGTCGTTAATTGTTAGTTATTCCCCTTTCGTGGGTTCTGTGGTGGCAACCCTACGTTGGAGCGTAAGTAAAAAGGTGCAGCGAACACGTAAGACGTCATTTAGCATCCGAATTAACATAAATAATAACGTCATTTTTCAGGCCCTCCCCCCGCGCCCCGCGCCCTCTATGGCGTCGTTTGCTGCCCTTTATCGCCAGCACAACACTTAACTCCAAATAAAAAATATATTATAAATTCCCGCGTAAAAGCGTCGATTATATGCGCCCTTTTTGGGGGTTCCGTGGCGTTAATGTTAAGAAGAGTTAGACTTTTTGAGGTTCAGATAAGGAGTCAGTTTTTGGCCTAGAATTTCGAATAAAAAAGACTGTTATTGAAGCGAATATTGGTTCTTTCAAATAGTACCACCATCACTATCAAATCAGCCGCAAGCACACCAGTCCTGCGCCATCCGCATCCAACGCGTTCCCGCAACCTTAATCGTGTTGTCGCTCCATCTTTTCGGAGGCTTACCTACACTGTGTCTTCTGAATCGTGGACGCCACTGAGAACCTTTTGGCTCCATCGGCCATCAGTTCTGAAAAAAATAGTCTCTAGATTTAGATTCTCCGTGCACGCCATTTGAGAAGAGAATGAACATTATGTAAGTATAAAATATAATAAAAACAATTAAACTTGGGATGTGTTTTTGTTTTACTTATTTTGTAATATATTATGTGGCTACTTTTTGTAATTTGTAATGTTAGGCAATAGTTACATTGTTTGAAATCACTTGTCAATAAAAGTCAATAGGTACCTACACAGATAAAAATCATAGATTCCAAAATCAAGCTTGCACTATGAAACTATATTAAACTTGGGCACTCTTCATTATTTATTTTATACCTCCTCTCGGAATGAAAGCGCTAGGCCGTAGTTCCCATACGGGCCCAGTACGGATTAGGAACTTCACACGCACCATTCAACTTCTTTTGCAGGTGTATACAGTCACGATATCATCCTTCATCGCTTAGGTACACTGAATACAAAAAAAAAATTAAAAGTGCCAGAAACTTTCGAGTCTTCCAATTTTTTCTGCGGAACCATTGTCAGTTTTTCTGGCTAGTGGTGCTCTCAGAGCCATTTGCATCACAAAAGCGCAAGTCCAGTAAGTCTAGTTAATTCAGGAATAACTGCTCATTGCAGGTTTTAGTCACTGTTTTAATAGAGACGAATAAAAAGTAATGTTGTGCGGTGAGTGCCCTGATGGGTCGGTATTGTTTTAATTAAGTTTCATCAAATAAAATCTGCGTCTTTAGAGCACAAATGTTACACTTAAGTAGTAAAGTTCAATAGAGTTTAGGTACTCAGTGACGTCCACGGTCTGAAAGGCGCAGTGTAGGTAGGTCTCCAACAAGATGGAGCAACGACCTGGTTAAGATTGCGGGAACGGTCGGTTTGGTGACCCTCGGGTGAGGCCTATGTTCAGCAGCGAACGCCTTTCTGTTATAACTATAAATTGAAAATTTTAAAAATCCCCAAGCAATTATGTCACACATATGTATGAAAATAAAGTAAATGCTCATTATGCGTCTAAGATCTCTTCCGCAGCTAACGAAAAAGCTGATAACTTTAAAACGGCTGAACCGATTTTCATGAAACATCTAAGAACCACCGCCAAGAAACCTGCTTTCAAATAAAAAACCGCATGCAGTTCGGTTCACTCGTTTAAGAACTATGATGCCACATACAGACAGACAGACACACACACACACACACACACACACACACACACACACACACACACACACACAAACACACACACACGCTTTAGCTTCAAATAGCAAAACCTGTATTTAAAAATTTAGTTATGTACATAAAGAAAGATTTGTATTTTTGTATGTAACGAATAAACTTAAAAAACTACCGGACCGATTTCAAAAAAACCTTTTGCCGTTAGAAAGCTACATTATCATTGAGTGACATGGCTACTTTTTACCGCGGGAAAATACCTTTTCCTATGGGAAAATTAATTTATCGCGGGCGAAGCTGCGGACGGAAGGCTAGTGTTAAATACTATATCTATAGTAAGTACAGTCAAAACCGTTTGTAGCGACACCAATTACAACGACATATTGGATGTAGCAACCAAGAAAAAAACCCTATACCAAACCAACCGTGTGCTGTCCCTTGAATGTTGTTATAAACGGTTTTGACTGTAATTGAATGTAACATTGTAGATATATTTAAAAAAAACTAAACCTTGTTCAGTTTCTTGCCGTGTTCTTCAACATCAGGATTTTTCTGAACGATTAAATTCGACGTACAAAATTGGGAGGCAATTAACATACATAGGAGCACTGTAAGTTAAATACAGGTTTGTATCGTTGAAATCGTACGTTCATTCTCGATCAAGAGTTGTAATATTTGTTTACTTTCACAAATTATTTTTTCCTGTACAGGGTGTTCACGTCGGCAGCAGGTTGATCGTAAATAAGAGGTGCAACCGCACGGTGAAATATGACCCACCCCGTAGGTGCAACGGGGGAGGTCGGTGTGAAATTCTGAATAATCGAATCGTTAGTTTGAAATTCACTAAAATACCACCTATTATAGCGACTCAGAGTTTGTGTTACAGAAAAATGAGTATTTTGAAAAGCGAAGAAGCAATAACCTTGTAAGCACAATCGGTACAGCGGTTTAAGCATGAAGAGGCAACAGACAGTTAGACAGACGGATACACTTTCGCATTTATAATATTACTATGAGATATACGTACCTTGTCAAAAAGTTATAGAATTATGTACCTTGTAACTTGTAAAAAAGCCGTGGTTTGACTTATGGCCTCTCAAACGGAGGAGTTGGGAACTGCGGCCCAAGCCCTCTCATTCTGAGAGGAGGCCTGTGCCCTGCAGTGGGACATAATAGGCGGGATGATGTACCTTGTATACAACGATTAATGGACGAAGTGTATGATCACTACCCATAAAGGAAAACAAAACAGTAACGCACAAAGAAACAGAGTATTTACAAAAAAAAATGTCTCCAGTCTTGTACGGGTACCAGTATCCAGTAAAGCCTGGTGTGATCCCGCGGGTTTGCCCGCTAATGAATAAAGCCACTCAAAAGAAAACTCTTGCAGTTATGAGTAACTGAAGTAATGGTGCAAGCCATGAGATCTCTGAGGGATTAAAATGCGGAGACATGGCTACTTCTGGAAATAGGACTTCACGACGACATTTTTGCTATTTTTAAGAAAATGAATTGAAGGGAAGCGAAATGAAGAGTGAAATGAAATAATTTACACCAGAAGCAAGCAAGCAAATTAATTTATTCCAGTATTGATACACTTGAGGGTTAAAAATCTAATAATAACAAGAAAATACAATTGAAATATAAAACTATTTTGAAAATAACCTAAATAACTATAATGCACAATTTGCCTAAGTTATATCACTGCAGAGAAGCCTATATTATTATGATTGGCAGCATTCCTGCGCTGGATTATGATGTCAAAACGTTGGCTGAAAAATTCACGAGCCCTATGGTCATGAGAGTCATGGGTAAAATCGAATAATGTATGTTTTATTTGGCCGACAAAATTTTGAGCGTCCGGGCTCCATGAACCTAATGTTTCTATAGCTAAAGTCCTAATACATAGTCTCTTCAAAGCCTAGATTTATGGTGTTTGTGGTACTAATCCGCTCGCCTTGAGCGATCATGAGGCTAAAAACCGGCCAAGAGCGTGTCGGACACGCACAAGGTAGGGTTCCGTAGCCATTACAAAAAAAATCAAGTAATATTTTTCTAAGAATTTCGTATGTGTACGGAATCATCCAAGTTTAGGTATGTTTTATACCTTAGGCTACTATTTACTCTTAAACTACAAATAATTTCCAAGCAATCTTAGCCGCTATAATTTTCCTAGTAAATTTAATATATTTACTACCATTCTGAATTTTTTCGAATTTTTCCACCAAACAGTTTAGATTTTAGAGGGGGGGACGCTCGATTTTAATGAAAATGTTCACTTTAAAGTTGAATATTTCGCAAACAGATCACTGAATTGAAAAATCATGTTAGCAACCCCGCAATGGTTTTAAAAGATCTATCCAACGATACCCCACACTATAGGATTAGTCGAGAAAAAAAAAATCACCACCCCTTTACGTCTATGGGAGGTACCCTAAAAAAAATATTTTTTTATTTTTTATTATGCCACTTTGTTGGCGTGACTGATATGTATATTCATGCCAAATTACAGCTTTCTAGTACTAACGATCTCTGAGCTTAGCCGCAGACAGACAGACAGACAGACGGACAGACATGGCGAAACTATAAGGGTTCCTAGTTGACTACGGAACCCTAAAAAGGGAACGACGCTAAGGTACCCACAAATGTTTAATGTTATTAGAAGTTAGTGCTTACTCGTTTGTCAGAAAAGAAGCCCTGAGCTTCAAGTTTAGGTAAGGTTTTCGTCACAGCTAACATCTCGAATGAGTAACATTATCAAATTCTACGACAATTTGTTGGTAATACGGTTAGTATACGGCTTTAGCGGCTTCCATATCAATTCACTCATAGTAATAAAGACATCAACACAATCGCTCTCCAGACGTTTTGCCGTCTCAAAAACTAACACAAGAAGCATATAATCAGTTGATTGCACCGAGCATCTCTCAACTTCCGCTAGACGCGGTCGCTTGTCGCGCTCGCTCTTGCCTCGCGCCGGGCGGAGCGTTCCCCCCGCGTTGTTGTAAATCAGCCCACGTTGTTCCTCATGAACATATTTCCCACGTCTCCTCTTTTTAAAACCCGCCTACGTTACCAAAATGTACAGTAGGTGCAGAAGGGGGCTCAACAACAAGTTTATTGTGATGGATGGCGGGAATAAGGATATATATTTTAGTTTTAAAAATACCCTTGACACATGCAGAACGGCACATTGTTTAAAAAATAAATATATGGTTTGACTCATGTTTCATTATCTTAGCCTATATACGTCCCACTGTAGGGCACAGGCCTCCTCTCATAATGAGAAGGCTTGGGCCGGATTTCCCACGTTCCAGTCATCGTCATAATTTAAAATGTATTTTCGCACATTTTTGAAAAACTCCGAATCCCTGGGTTCGAATCTAAAGTATTTTTTCACCGAGCTCAAACGGAGATGCTTCGCCTCATCTCAGCCTATATACGTCACACAGCAGGGAACAAGCCTCCTCTCAGAATGAGAGGGGTTGGGCCGTAGTTCCCACGCGGGCGCAATACGGATTGGGAACTTAACACACACCATCGAATTTCTTCGCAGGTGTATACAGGTTTCTTCACCATTCACCGTTCATACAGATAAACGACAACATTTTTACAAACGGAGACGCTTTGCTCGGTGAATAAAAATAAATAATAAATAAATAATAAATCTTTATTTATCATACTAAAACTTACAAAACATAACAACTTATAGACTAAACATATTTAAAACTAGCTTTTGCCCGCGACTCCGTCCGCGTGGAATTAGTAATTTGGGCAGCTTATTTTTTTTTATCCAATTTGCTTTTTCATCAATTATGGCTCTCCTTAGTTCCTCGATATATAAAAAAAATACCCGCCCCAGTACCCCCCCCCCTCGCACACCCGCGTTCACATTCAACACCGTACTCCCAAGTCAAACGTGCCTATAGAAGTTTTACTTCAAAACCCCCGATTTTGAAACATTCTTCCGCTCCGCTCCGCTCCTATTGGTGTTAGCGTGATCATATATAGCCTATAGCCTTCCTCGATAAATGTGCTATCTAACACTGAAATAATTTTTCAAATCGGAGCAGTAGTTCCTGAGATTAGCGCGTTCAAACAAAAAAACCTGTTCGATAAATTCTTAAAATAGACGTATCATTCTTATTTGTGAACCGATTCAAATGAAACAAACACTAAATGTTATTCCAAGAAAATACAAACATATCAGTGAAAACCGTATCCTTCTAGGTTAAGCCGTTTCTGAGATTAGCGCGCACAAACGCACAGACAAACAGACAATAATTCTAAAAATCATTGTTTTGGGTTCTATTGTGCTAATAAATAGCCCTAGTGACAGTTTTTCTCAAATATCTTCAATGTACAGACACCGACTTGTTACAGATTTATTATATATGTATAGAAGGGAACATGTTACGTATACCTGAACTAGGAAAAAAAAATCCTGTGTTTCACGTGTGAAATAAGGAATACATAAAAAAAACAAGTCTTCAATATTTAACCACATTAAAAATAAAAACAAAGAAAAAATCTTAACATTTATAACATTGATACAAAAACAAATTAATTATTAACAAAAATACAGTAACTACAACTCTGAATAATTATGACGTGGACGAAAAAATGTTTAATCGTAACCGCAGCCATGTTGGTGTAGACTGTAGACAAAGTCAACTCCTTGCAAGTCGACAGGTTAAGTTGGGGCGAGGGTCCAGTTAAGTGGGGTCGCTGAATTATTCGCCTTAATTATGCAGCGGCAGCTTAACACGTGGCCAGTGGTGCTTGTCGCCATTGGTGGGCCAAAAATATATTATTTAGTTAAATTGTGGAATCAACTCCCGTCTACGGTGTTTCCAACTAACTATGACATCGGGTCCTTCAAGAAAAGAGTGTATTGTTCCCTTAAAGGCCGGCAATGGACTAGTGACCCTTCTGGGGTTTCTGGTTCTCATTGGTGGTTGTGATCGCTTACCAACAGGTGACCCACTTGCTCGTTTGCCTCCATCTATCAATAAAAAAAAAAATTAATACTAGCCTGTACCCGCGGCTTTGTCGCGCGTGTTTAGAACCAGTAGCCGTATTGTCTAATGCTACTTACACGCTAACGATGGGCCTCATAAGAAAGCTCAAAGTCGGGGGTGATGGAGAGGGCTATGCTCGGAGTTTCTCTGCGGGATCGCATTAAAAATGATGAAATCCGCGCAAGAACTAAAGTCAAGAACTCAAGTGGCAGTGGGCAGGGCACATCGCTCGTAGAACTGATGGCCGAGGCAAAAAGGTTCTCGAGTGGCGTCCATGGACCGGAAGACACGGTGTAAGACGCCTCCAACAAGATGGAGCAACGAACTGATTATGGTTGCGAGAACGCGTTGAATGCGGACGTCCTTAGGCTGAAATGATGATGATGATTGCGCTTGGCTTGAATGTCTTTAGCTTGCTTGCAAAATCAAAATCAAAATGTTATATCTGTAAGTAGGCCATTGAGGGCTGTTTTACATGATATGTTAAAACGGCCGAACAGATTTAGATCAAAGGAATGTAGGTAGCTGGATAGTTGGTAGACTAAAATAGGCAGAGTTTAGCTTTTTAGCATAACGGAGTAACAAACGCACACATACACATACTCACAAACCTTCTTATTTATGTAGGATTGAGTGACTTAATGAATGATTGATCGAATGTGATGATAGAATGAGGCAGTCTGAGTGAATGAAAGATGAGAGAAAGACTGAAGACGTGAACGAGTGACGACTAATCTTCTCTAATATATAAAAATCTTATCAAACTCCTCCGAAAAGGCTTAACCGATTTTTATTAAACTTTTTTCTCCGTCTTTGGTAGGTCTGAGAATAGGTCGTAGGCTATTTTTCATACCCCTTCACGTACGGAGTCGCGGGCAACAACTAGTATTTTATAAAATTGTGTTTTCCTGATTTTGATATAAAATATACATTTATTAAAGTCATTAAAGTAATAATTATTAAGTTTTCCCTGAAGATCAAAACTATATTTATATTACATATGGATATTTTAGTCCCCGAGTGAGAGCACGGTGTAAGCGTAAGAATTGGAACTCCTTGAATTAAATCAACATTAGGTACAACTATCTGGCTGCTGCCCGCGGAATCCTAATTAAAATAACACCATGTATATCGTCGCACGACTCGGCCTTTGTTTAGGTTCCTTATGACAGCTGAAAGATATAAGTGAAAAGAAGGATGAAGTGAAAAAAAAATCAAATGAATGATCACTTAAAATAAGTAATAAAAAAAATTGTCCAGGGCCCTATATTTTACCAATGTGACAATTGTCGCATCTATTAATACACATTATTAAAGCCCGACCAGGAAAATAAAAACCCTGCTCTGGGGGCGTTAAATTAGCAATAATTATAGCAACACTGTACCTACCAGTCATGTTGACAACAAGGTCGGTGATGTTATTTAGAGGAATAGACTCCAATCCTTCAGACTTTCTCTCCGACAAATACTTCGTCATATTGAATAAAACTTTTCGTCAATGGCTTTCAATAGATTTTAACGCACAAGTAACCCACAATATCCAAGAAACGCACCACAAGCAATCGACACCTCACTTAGACAGCAATTGGCAGATGACATTAATGACGTCTTCAAAGTTACTGTTGCCAGTTGAAGAAATTAGTTCCATTAGTTTTCCGCAATATGGCGAGGGTTTTTATTTTCCTGGTCGGGCTTTACATGCAAATTATATTAAAATATACGCGTACGTTGACCACGAAATACTACAATTGTAACGCAAGACTGACACAGCTTTAATTTCATGTCAAGATTTACCGACAAATCTACAAATATGTCGAGTACAAAAAAATATTCTCGTTTAACAAACATAATAGTCATTTATTCAGTGCCAAGAACCAAGAACCATAGCTTCTCGACATGTTACTGACAATTGTCACTTGGTGAAATAGGGTCCAGACTTAGACTTAGTTAGCATTACTGAAGTTAACCCTCATCATCATCCAATGCATTCCCGCCACCTTCACCAGGTCGTCGCTCTATCTTGTTGGAGGCCTACCTACACCGCGTCTTCCTGTTCGTTCGACGTTCGTCGATATTAAGTATACTATGCCTCAATCCAGATCCAGATTCAGATCTTTGTCTAACTGTGCGCCAAGTTTGATCTAAATCCGTTTATTGTCCATTGCGTGATTGACTAAAAAACATTCAAACATCCAAACATCTTTACAAATTTTCGCATTTTGAATATAAGTAGGATTAATAAGATTAGATTAATTATGATGCACTGTGGTTCATACAACCGCAAAATGAAGTCAAAAATTTTTAACTTTCTAGGAAGAAAAAACTAACAAGAATCAAATTATGAAATTAAATCATGTCTTACTTTTAGTTCACATAACCTCATAACAAGATTTTTTTAAGTGCAGAGTAAAAAAATGAATAAGAATCAAAATGACAATTCAAATTTTCTTGCCACTCGGTCAAATTTCAAGACGCACTCAACCCTAACTTAAAACTCCAACTATTCAAATTGAATTCCCTCTATAGTCACAACATTAGGGCGCGTGTCCTGTCCTCCGAGTGGGCAAGTTCCAGTTGTAACTGTTTACCTACAAGTTGCCAAGTTTAGGGTCCACCACTGACCTCCAAGTTTGTCACAATGCCCCCACATTTGAATAGGGCACCATTTAAATAATGGAGTTGGTATTTCGCTTTTGCTTTGCTAAGACGCTGGCCGTTAAGGAGCAGGTGGATTTAATTAAGTTGTGGGTGAAAGTCAAAACGTTACGCCATAGCGATCAACGTTTGTTCATGTTATTTAATAGTAAATGGTATTTAAAGTCTTCAGCATTTTAATAAGCAGGTTGCTTTATGAAAAATGACTTAGGGGGTGTTTCACCACCTTATTGTCAAACTACTGGTCACGTAACCAATGAATAAACTAAGTACTGGACAAATCTGTCGGCTAGTTTTTTTTCAGTTTCACCACTCCAGTCCTGTGCAAACTAAGTACCACTTAACTAATCATCGTTTTAACATAGAGGGGGAATGGCAACGTCACATTTCACAATCACGCGTTCCTGTTCGCAAACTTTCGTTCAAAGAGTCGCTCATTGTTAAAGGAAAAGAAATCGTAAACTATGTAATTTTTAAATACATCTATTTTTTTGCATAAACAAATGTGTAACATTATAATTAATCCAAAAACGGTATTTATGTACGATACTTTGTTAACAATAACAAAGATAAATAAAATCACGTAAAACGAATCGAAAAGTGGCGCCAAACCATTTGACAGATTAACTTTTTTTTTTGTAATGGCGATGTACAAGTTCACGTAGAACTAACGATTGTGCCACTGAAAAAAAGTCTGTAATAAAAAAATATTACGAAATTTTGGATTTATTTTTACATACTAAAAGCGTACCTATATATTTTTATTCAAATCTTGATATTTGAATCTTCGTTTGCAATTTAGCATGACTTATTTCTTTAAAAAATAAAAAATACTTTGATTTATTTTTCTGAAACCGGCTGAAGGGCTCTCCAACCATGGCCACAAAAAAATAAACTAACTTTATGTGACGGATAAAGATGCTAAATGCCTCCTGATCTGATGGTCAAATTAAAAAACAGTTTGTCCGTCACTTAGCGCTAATCGAGACTGGTGAAACATAAATTTTAATTCCATCTGTCAAATAAGGTTATGATTAAGCTAATCCGAACTTTAAGAAAAGTGGTGAAACAGCCCCTTAGGGTACTAAGTTGATTAAAACGTTTTTGTCTGATTGGCTTCACATATCGTAAAACCTTCTTAATTATCTTTTGTGTTCTATGATTTATATGAGCTGGGAGTTCTGGTCATCATCATCATCATCATCTCGGACTATGTACGCCTCATACCTAGGCACAGGTCTCCTCTCAGAAAGAGAGGAATTGGACAATAGATTCCATCGGGGCTTGCTGTAAATGGGGAACGTCACACACGCAATTGAATTCCTTCGCAGTTATTTGCAAGTTTTCTCACGATGTTGTCCATCACGAAAAAACTCGTGGTATGTTCCTAATGTAATTAATTTTGCTCACGAATTTCGCAAAACTCAGAAGCGCGAGCCTGGGTTTGAATCCCCGACCCACTTCTATGAGAATGCTTAATTTATTGAAGGCTTATTACATGTCCATCAAGTTTAAAATTATAACTGGATGTACCTACATTACATTTTATCTTTGTCTGTTAAAACAAGAACATTGCATGTTAAACGATTGAAAATATTATTACAAACTATTTTTGTTGATTTCTATTTACTACTTCAAAATTCAGTCTACACGTATACTTACTTCCGTAACGTAAGCCATCTATCCCAACAAACACGGGAGTCCGGCCCACAAATTAATTATTTACTAAAACCAAAACACGAGCCTAAGCATTTGTCCCTGGTATTAGCATCGAAGCAGACCTCTGTACATAGTGTCCTTAATTTAATAATTTCCGACCATTTAGTGCGAAGCTGCCATATTTGTCTTGGTCTAAAATCCGGGTGTAGATTAATCCGGAATTTTGTTAACCGGCCCCTTATCCGGGTCCGGGGGAGCCGGGTGGTCACTGGGGTGACCACGTGCCGTGCAAACACTTAGACATGGGTGCTGGTCAAAGAGGAGCCGGCGCAGACGTTAATAATATATGTGGTGTCAAAGCGGACTGTTACTATCACTTATAGTTATTAATAGTGACATTAAACGTGCGAGGTTTCTGTTCACTACACGTATAAATACGAATTATATCACAGTTTTACTGCCAACAAGTTTTGTAAATCTGTTCTTTGAGAAAAGATAAAAAACTTGTCACAACACTTATGTTTCCATCTCATCCGATACACATCCCACGGCTACTCACGGACCTTCTCTCCGAATAAAAAAGCTTTGGCTGTTATTCCTACTTCACGCACTTCCATGGCATTGCTTCACAATCGAAGACACACACCTGTATATAGGTGTCCTCGTGATGTTTTCCCTGACCACAAAACGCAAAGTAAATGTCAATTCCAAAAATTTTAAAGGCACTCGACCCTGTGCTGTCCATAGGTCAAGCTTCTTGTTTTCCACGGCTTTTTATGTCATCAGCTTGTTTGGTTAATCATAATACTTCCTCAAATTAAAAATTCTGTACCTTGTAAATTCGGTTCGGAAATAATTAAAATTTTAATAAACATTCATCTATCTAAACTAATCTTTGCCACATCACAAACAAACACTTAAGTCTGTCCAAGACAACAGCGGTGCCATCTGCAAACCAACAAGCAACCCTCAACTATCGATTCATACCTGATTTCTTAATCACAAACAACAAAACAAAAGTACCTTTGTTTTTGAGGGGAGTGTTTGCGACAGAAGTTGTTCGAGTCACTTAGCATAAGTAGCGTAGTGCCCGCTACCTGCAACAACTGTCGTTACATAAATAATAATCTGAGAGGCCGACCAACAAAACACCATCAATGTAGCGGGAAAAGCTACAGTGGATACGTTAGACTATGTCGAAAAAATAGCTCCTTGGAATGGAAAGCATGTTTTTAATAAAAGTGCATTTTGTATGGCCTCTAGGTTAATTAAGTAGAACGTTATAATCGCACCATTAGACATGATAAAGCAATGTCTAAAATAGGAATAAGATGCTAAACTACATAGATTCTATGCCATAAAGATTTCCTTTATATTAAGACAAGGTGTTAGCCGCGACTCCGTCTGCAAAGAATTCGTTTATTCGAACTATGCCCTTTTCCAGGATAAAAACTATATCATGTCCTTTCTATAGTTTAAAACAATATACCAAATTTTGTCTAAATCGGTTCTGCGTTCAAAACGTGAAGTGGTAAGAGACAGACAGATAACTTTCGCATTTATAATATTAGTCAAGGTTAGGTTAGGTAAGGTAAGAATTATGAAAAGATTTCTCAATAAACTCTTTCACAAAACCGCCAGTATAAAAAATAGGTAGATAATCCTTTGAAAAATAAACACCTAATTTTTGTCTTATTAAAAATGTAGTGAAATTAATTCCATTTTGGTATCAGAAAAGAAGACATTGTATTTTGAGGGAAATCTTTCCACCAAATGATAATTAGTGATAATATTTTTCAGAAGTAAATAAATTTCAAAATTTATCATGAGCTTTAAGATGAAGGAAAACATCGTGAGGAAACTTGCATACACCTGCGAAGTGTGTAAAGTTCCCAATCCGCACTGGGCCCGCGTGGGAACTACGGCCCAAACCCTCTCATACTGAGAGGAGGCCTGTGCCCTGCAGTAGGAAGTATATAGGCTAGGATGAATAAAATAATAAAAATAGTATATTAAAAAAGATATTTTCTTATGGTAAAGTAATTTTATTGTAACTAGGAGTGAACCGCAACATTCCGCTACCGATTATTTTATTGATATGATATTCATCAATGGGGATTACATATATTCATAGAATACAAATATTAAAAACAATAACAATAATTAAAACTTAACTATCAATTAGGTAACTACGAGATATAATAACCACTAGCTTTTGCCCGCGCCTCCATTCGCGTGGAATTAGTAATTTGGGCAGCTTATTTTTTTTATCCAATTTGCTTTTTCTTCAATTATGGCTCTCCTTAGTTCCTCGATATAAAAAAGTACCCCCCCCCCCCCCCCCCCACCGAACCCCACCCGCACACCCGCGTTCACATTCATTCACCACCAAAAGCGTGCCTATAGTTTTACTTCAAAAACCCCGATTTTGAAACATTCTTCCGCTCCGCTCCGCTCCTATTGGTGTTAGCGTGATGATATATAGCCTTCCTCGATAAATGGGCTATCTAACACTGAAAGAATTTTTCTAATCGGTGCAGTAGTTCCTGAAGTCCGGCGAGCGATTGTCAGTCAATTCTTCTAAAAACTGTTCGATAAATTCTTAAAATAAACGTATTACGTACGAACGACCGCTTTAGCCTAGTTGGTAGTGACCCTGCCTACGAAGCAAGAGGTCCTGGGTTCAAATCCCGGTAAAGGCATTTATTTGTGTGATGAGCACGAATATTTGTTCCTGAGTTATGGATGTTTTCTATGTATTTAAGTATTTATTTATCTATATAAGTATGTTTATCGTCGTCTAGTACCCATAGTACAAGCTTTGCTTAGTTTGGGACTAGGTCGATTTGTGTAAGATTGTCCCCTAATATTTATTTATTTATTTATTTATTTATTTATCTTTCTTATTTGTGAACCGATTCAAATGAAACAAACACTAAATGTTAATCCAAGAAAATACCAACATATCAGTGAAAACCGCATCCTTTTAGGTTAAGCCGTTTCTGAGATTAGCGCGCACAAACGCACAGACAAACAGACAAACAGACAAACAGATAAACAAACAAACAGACAATAATTCAAAAAATCATTGTTTTGGGTTCTATTGCGCTAATAAATAGCCCTAGTGACAGTTTTTCTCAAATATCTTCAATGTACAGACACCGACTTGTTACAGATTTATTATATGTACAGATATAGATTAAGTTATTTTCTGGTCTACTGTGACTGTCTCTATTCGACCATGTTTACCTCCCAACAACGTAAAAATATGAAGAACACGCATTACTCAGCCGCGGTCACATCGCAACTAATGTCGCCGCGCTAAGTGACTGCGCTGATCCACCTTGTTTATTGTCTTGTGAATGTATCGTCTTGTTTTATAGCGAGGTTTCATGGATTGCTTCAATCTAGTTGATGTGGCTTAGAGTTAGGGATTGGTATTTTTAAAGAATAATAACATATGCTGACATATCAGTTCTTGATATTTTTTGGGATTATGTTTTGGTGACTGGCGAGAGACGGCACCGGGATATTTGGACTCGTATTGGCCAAGACACACTTTGAGTCGTTGCGCCAGAGGAGTAAAATATAGTAAGTAGTATGTTTTTAGTAATACAGAGGGTGGCTTATTTAGATGGCCCAGTTCTCTCTCTCTGCTCTGAAACTATAACACATAGAAAGATCTGCTCAAGTGAGCCCCGTGCGGATTGGGAAATCCACATACGTACGCAATTTTTAATGTCTTTGCTGGCGTGCGCAGGTTTCTTTACGATGTTTTCACCGTCAAAAGCTTGTTATAAATTTCAAATGTGTATGTACGCAAATAAATTTCGAAAAACTTAGAGGTACGACCCCTCACAAAATCAAGCTCAAAACCACGACCCTTTGTTTGGGAGGCCATATGTCAAAATACTAGCTTACCCCGAATTGTGATATAGGCTTAAAAAATCCTAAGCTTCTTTATGCCAACATAAAAAATAACCAATAATTTACTTTTATGACTGAATAAATTATTGCCTAAAACGAAAGCAAAATCATTGTTCAGCATAAGAAATAAACAAAGATTCAGTGAAAAATGTCAAGAACGCACAACTAATCCACCGGGCATCGAACCCGCGTCAGTTATGAAGGTTTAGTGGGGCTGGACTCAACTATGTGGAATATTTTTAATCAATACAAATTAGGTTGAGGAACGCCAGCCCCGGGCGCCGCCGGATGTGCGCGGCTGCACGGGGGAGCGTCTTGTAGAACTTGGTCAAAAGTATGAAGACGTTATGAAATTTTCGATGAGAAATTTAAAGGAAAATTTGTGCACTGGCAAACACAGCGTAGATGTACAAATGTGAGTGCTATGTTTTGCTCGAATAAAGGTTTTAGTTTAACTATTAAGGTAATGTTAATTTACTATTAGGTTGGTTTAATTATGATTTTTTTGAATTACATAATTGGGAATGTCTAAAAAAAATTACCGGTATTTTTTATATTTTTTTTGTATAGAAAAGTCAATTATAAGAAACTAATTTCAATATTTTGTCATTTAGTTCTCTACTTTTTTCAAAATTAATTATTGAAACTATTTTAGTTGATGACGTCAGATTATAATTGAGGGCTCCCACAATGCCAAATTTCTAAATCTATTTAAATGCGTACGATAAGGCAACCTCTTTAATTATTTTTTGCGTAGTGGTACACTATACACTGTGTCACTTTACTGGCACTGACAAAGTGCTAGATGTCAGACAGCGGGTCCAAATCAAACTCCGTAGTATAATCCACGAGTAAATTGTGAAGAATTCTAACCACACAGAATAAAGTACGACTTGAACCGGTCACGCAATTTACACCAATGTCAAATGAAGGTCATTGCTTATTTGTTATATAATAAATTCATTACATAATATTAAAATTAAATAACTACAGAAAACGATTTAAAAAGCATTTATCTCGAAATGGTTTTCGATTTTCTATACATTGCAAAAAAATAGACATACCCAATTTGCATTCTGGTGTCGTCTGAATGTTGTTACCATTTTTGTATTTATATTATCTTTTTATATGTATTCTAAGCAAATAAACATTTATTTTTTCTTTCTTTCTGTATATTCTTATGTATTTTCGAAAATTAACGCCAGAGTCAATCAATAAATTAATTATTAATTAGCACAAGTACGTATGTAATTATGTTCAGTAAAGGTTTATCTCTGTTTATGTTGAAATGATCTGAAATAAAAAATGTTTTTTAACATCAGCTTTAAAGTTGACTTTAGATTTTTTAATTACTATTATTTACACACCTTTTCTGGCCAACTCTAACCATCTAATTGCAACATAGAGACTTAAAAATATTTATTTAAAAGTAATCTGATTTTGTCCACGATTTCTCAACCGCCGCCCCACCGTGCACTCGATGTGCATACGCTACCGAAGCATCACGGAATAAACTTGCTTAACAAGCTCCGATATTGATTTATCGAGAGCAGGTACCCTCTATTTAGCTATGCGCTTCAAGCGGGGTAAATCTACAGACTATAAAATTTCAACTGAACTTCTTCATACAAAACACAGAAGTAAATTCAGTAACATAGAGTTTATTTATATGACAAACATATAGATTTAGATGCTGAAAGTAGACTTTGTTGATTAACTATGGTATTCTAAACAAATTTTTAGGTAAAATAGGGTAGTATTTGCGGTAAAATGTGTAGATACACTCGTCGATGTCTCCTCTCTACCATGTTTACTTAGAAGCTATTCGCGGATGCTATACGGAGGGATTTTATTGTTTTAATTTTGTTATTGCAAAGGTTTAGGTACTTGGCGGAATGTAAAGCGAGTGTTATTTGAGTTTAATTATATTAGCATTCAACGGTAACGGTGTATTTGGAGCTAGTGAGAGTGTTGTGTTGATCCCCCAGGAGATGAATCTTTAACAGATGTTTGCTTTTGACTCGAATTCGAGATTTAAAAAATAAAATAAAATACTACTGAGTAGGCAGTGACTGGGCAGGCCACGTCAGTCGCATAGATCCAAAAAGGTTCGAAAATATCTAATATTAAAAGTGATATGTAATATGGGAGGCGAGGCAGGCCCAGGCGCTACTAACGCTACCTGCCCCCTGTACCACAAAAGTTACAAGTGCTACAATTCAACAAAATTGTAACATTTTACTATGAGAAACTTGACAATTTTGTTGAATTGTAGCACTTGTAACTTTTGTGGTACAGGGCCCTGGACGAGGAATTAAATGATTGGCCAGATTTCGCTCAGGATAGGGAGCTGTGGAGGACTAGAGGGGCGCCTTTGCCCAGCAGTGGGACACAATTATAGGCTAGTAAAAAAAATGTAATGTGAGTCTATTATCGTTTAACTAAGCGACATGAATTTTTTTTTCATAGTTTTTCATAACTGGTTTAACTTGACCTGGCTCGGTACCAGATTATCGTTGAGTTTTGATACAACCTTGTAGTTCATTTAATGTTAAGCCTTGTAATGGTTATTTGTGATACGAGGTTGGTAAGTAAGGTTTTACAAACGAGTTTGTAAAACCTTGCCAACCATGTATCATACGACGTTTTTCAATACATTTGTGAGAAAATAGGCAATTAATAACACAAAATTGAAAAATAAAAACAAATTTCTCGAGATTTTGATGGCAAAAGACTATTTTGCACGATTTGCGCCTTACTTAAAATATCAGGCGGAGTTAATTCCATGTTATTGTCGACTTCATCACTTGAAGAACTCATTTTAACACAAAACAACGCAAAGGTTTATAAAAATGGCTGCGATTTTTTCGAATAAATAAAAGGTGGAAATCATTAAAATCTGAGGTAATTAAATTACAGTTTATAATAAATACAATCAATTTTGCAAATTCATTACTTAGTTTTGTGTTTTTATACATTTTTCTACGTATAAGTCAATATTATTTTATTTTTGTCATTTAAAACACTTTGCTTGTAAACTTTTAAAATGGAGAATTAAATACAAGTAACTGTATAAAAATCGCACTAGTGCGGTAAAATGAACTTATGAGCTATGTATACATCCTTTGAAAGTGAATTTTTCGAGCAAATGTATTGAAAAAGAAATTAAACCTTAGGGTGGTAAAGGAAATTCATTGGCCACTTTACTTGTTTTCATCACACTTGCTCGTCAATGGTGTTATTCCATGCCTGTATACTAAAAGTCAAAGGCCTAATTTGTTCTTAAGGGAGTTATGGATTTACGTACAGTTTTTCTTCCCAAGGGAGTTTTAACTTTAGTTTTAAAATTTTCAAACAGACTAAGGAAGTTTCAAGTCAGCCAACGTTTTATTTACATGTTTAAAATTTAGCTATACTTAACCCAATTTTACTACACAAAACTTCTCTACGCTTCATGAAACTTCGTTATTTTTGTTTTAAATTTATATCAAATAGTTTTGCAATAATTTTAGTAAGTATTTTTGTAACATGTTGGCAGAATGTGGCCGTATGGCCATTCGAATTCTAAACACAGTTTGCATTATCTATGGTAGATGACTTGAAAAAAGTGACAATCTATATTGGCGGGTAGCCATTATTTATTTAATTTAAGCGCTTACAGACAAAATAATTTCATTTTTGGATTTTTTTTCCTCGCAGTGTGATGAAAATCATTGTGTGTATCACGGGCAGTAAGGGGATCACAAACTCGAGTCATTAAAAGCCCTCCGCCTCCGGCGTCGGGCTTCTAATAGGCTCTCGTTGGTAATCCCCTACTGACGGCCCTTGATGCACAATGTACTATTTAAAAGTGAAACGTTTATTTCCTTCGTGAAAACTATTTCGGGCGCGGCCGCTTTAAATGGGTGTTCAATGTCGCGGGTGGGAAACTTCTTGGTGTGGTTTTCGCCGTCTTGGTTTGGTTTCCTTCAGTGTTTTAAACTAAAGGTTTGCGTGAATTGCTCCGTTAAAGAATACTAGTACACACGAAATTGATTGTGTTACGTCTGCTTTTGAGCCTATTAAAAGATTTTTTCCCATACAAAAATATTTTTTAGTAGTTGTTGCTCGCAACTCCGGCTGTGAAGAATTTGCTCATCGTTATTCCGCGGGAATTATGCCATTTTCCGGGATAAAAGGTATCCTATATGTCAATCCAATTCAATAACTATCTGTGTGACAAATTGCATTAGAATCTGTCTAACCGTTTTAGGATGAAAGAGTAATAAACATTTATAATCCTCCATCCATACAAAATTTGCGTTTAAATATAACATTGTAAGATTTGTACACTTTAAAAATTTCATCATCATCATCATCTCAGCCTATATACATCCCACTGCAGGGCACAGGCCTACTCTCAGAATGAGAGGGCTTAGGCCGTATTTCCCACGCGAGCCCAGTGCGGATTGGGAACTTCACACACACCATTGAGATTATTCGCAGGTGTATGCAGTTTTCTTCATGATGTTTTCCTTTACCGTAAAGCTCATGATAAATTTCAAATGTAATTTCGCACATAAATTCCGAAAATCTCAGAAGTGCGAGCGGGATTTGAACCCACGATCCTTTGCTCGAGAGGCCATAGGTCAAACAGCTAGGCCACCACGGCTTATTTTGCTATTTAATAAGTCAATTTGCATGGCGTTTTTTAACAGTTCCTATCGCAATATAAGCGTGACAGAGGACGTAAAATACTTTGACAATAAATAATTTTTTTGCGTTAAAAAAAGTACTGTGGCACAAGGGATTCTTCCCCTTCGTCTCCAAGCCCGACTCACGCTTGGCCAGTAAAAAACCTTCCTATGTTAACGACTGTGTGCAACCCACTCTGCCGCTGTGCAAATGACCTAAAATGCAATTAACTGTTGTACCTAGATAACTATACTAAGTCTATCGAACGGACATCCGTGTTCCAAATACGACGACGATAACGTACCCTGAAATACATTAGTACGTTATCAGCGTAGGTGTAGAAATTAACGGATAACTCGGGCTTACTACAGTTACCAGTCGCAGTAATGGCGATGTTAGTGATTCGAAACTCAGTCGTTATTAAAATTAGTGTATTGACGATTGTGGAGGAAAATAGAACCTAGCCTTTATACAGGCTGTCCCAAAACTCAAGGATGACCTGGTACCGGGTGAGTTAAGTTATACCTAACAGTACTGGAAAAATGAGAAAAAAAATCCGGGTACCATTAGCAAGAAACCATAATATTGATTGTCATAATGTAATGTTACTGACTGTGATAAAAAACAAAGTGTGAAGGAGTGTTGAAGTCTCTCGGTAGAGGGCATAACATAGATGCGCTTTATCACTGCCTAAATGTGATTATAACAGACTGAAGTGTACGATGTATGGGAAAGATTCGTCGCTAACTTCTAGACCAGTGGTGGTGTAGGGGTAAGCACGCAGCACGGAACGCTGAGGACCTGGGTTCGATTCCCAGCATTGGTCTTTTTTCTGGGGTTTTTTCTGTGCATCTATGTTTCAGTTTGTATTTAGTTTGAAATATGTGATAAAAACGCAAAGATTTAATGCATGGTCTTTATTTATCAGAATTAAATTATTTTCAGCTTTAGGTCGATCCTTTGGCTTAGCGGAGGGATATTTGGCGTCTCTCTGCATATTAAACTATATTTAGGGGCTGTTTCACCACATTTCTTAAAGTTCGGATTAGCTTAATCATAACCTTATTTGTCAGATGGAATAAAAATTTCTGTTTCACCAGTCTCGATAAGCGCTAAGTGACGGACAAACTGTTTCTTAATTTGACCATCAGATCAGGAGGCATTTAGCATTTTTATCCGTCACATAAAGTTATATAGTTTATTTTTTTGTGGCCATGGTTGGAGAGCCCTTCAGCCGGTTTCAGAAAAATAAATCAAAGTATTTTTTATTTTTTAAAGAAAGAGGTCATGCTAAATTACATAAAATAATTTAAATATCAAGATTTGAATGAAAAAATGCAGGTACACTTTTAGTATGTAAAAATAAATCCAAAATTTCGTAATATTTTTTAATAACAAACTTTTTTTCAGTGGCTCAATCGTTTGTTCTACCTGAACTTGTATGTCGCCATTAAAAAAAAGTTTATCTGTCGATTCGTTTTACGTGATTTTATTTTTCTTTGTTATTGTTAACAAAGTATCGTAAATAAATACCGTTTTTGGATCAATTATAATGTTACATATTTGTTTATGCAAAAAAAATAGATGTATTCAAAAATTATATAGTTAACCATTTCTTTTGCTTTAATAATGAGTGACTTTTTGAACGAAAGTGTGTGAACAGGAACGCGTGGTCGTGAAATGCGACGTTGCCATTCCGACTTTTTGTTAAACCCACGATTAGTTAAGTGGTACTTAGTTTGCACAGGGCCGGAGTGGTGAAACTGAAAAAACACTAGCTGACAGATTTGTCCAGTACTTAGTTTATTCATTGGTTACGTAACCAGCAGTTTGACAGCAAGGGGAATGTTCTGACGAACTGTTCGAATTGCTGACTGCGGCTAAATTCTACTACCGAACTTCGAGGAACCGTCTGTCTTTCCATCCTCACCATCTTGATGATTGGCATTATTTGGCAGTCTAGTACCGTGCGTTTTAAGCGAAAATTTTTCCTCGCACGACGAAGATCTGGAATCAGCTTACTGGAAACATTCACGGAGCGTTACAACTTAGGGATCTTTAAAAAACGAGCCTACCAATTCCTAAAAGGGTCGGCAACGTACCTGAGAATTCCCGTCGTGTTGCGGGTGTCCATGGGCGACGGTGATCGCTCTCCATCAGGTGACCCGTCTGCTCGTTTGCCCCCTCTTATATAAAAAAGGTATACTTATTTTTACTAACATCTACTTAATAAAAACTTGTTTTTAAAAAAGTTTTTTTTTTCTTTTATTTTTATTTAAATGCCACTTTCCAGTAATAAAACGCCTCCGCCATGGCATTTATTTTTAAAATTTCAGCTAACGCTTTATCATTGAAAACAACAATTAATAATTAAAACATGAGTAATATTGTTGCCAATTAAAGCCTATTGTCTAAGTTGCCTCAAAGCCCTTTCATCGTCGATCGCGGCGACAAGCGCGAGAAAAAACACGCTACTAGGCAAACACAAAACCCCGCTAATTGATGGTTTTTTTTTAGAGATCCGCAATGAAAGTTATAATTAGAATGATTTCGCTCTGATTCTGGGGAGTTTTTTTTCCTTTAGCTTCAATAAGATCCCTTCAAAGACAAACGCAATTTTACACCTGCAGAAAAACCGTGCAAGTTGCACTACATTGCGGCGCTTGATTGGTCACTTCAATCTCGTTCGCTTTACGGTCGCGCAACGTAATGGATAAAGTCACCGAAATAGCTCGAAGAATCGCCAGACTCAAGTGGCAGTGGGCAAGGCACATCACTCGTCGAACTGATGGCCGATGGGGCAAAAAGGTTCTCAAGTGACAAGATGGGGCGACGACCTGAGGCTGTATTGTCTAACGCGCGGGCGCTTGCCATTACATTCACCATCTCTTTCTGTCACCATCTTCTACCGTATGACAGAAAGAAATGGAGAATGCGAAAGCAAGCGTCACCGTGTTAGACAATAAGTGTACTGGTTAATGTTGCGGGAACGGGTTGGATGCGGATGGCACGGGACCGATCTGTTTGGCGAGCCTCAGGGAGGCCTATTTTCAGCAATGTTTTTTTATTTATTTGTTTATTCATAATCAAGACATCAAAAGGTCCAATGGTTAGTAAACAAGCAAACTCCTTACAGCTATGTTAGTGAACACAAAAATTAATTTTAAAAAAATAAAGAAGAACGGGTACAAGACCACAGGAGAAATCATCTTCTGCTGATCAGCACCTGGGCAAAGTGGCGCATGTAAGGCGAGTCATATCTCGCCGCCACAGTTTTTAGAATGGTGTTGGGACTGTCCCGCAACCTACTGAGCATTGAGGCAGTCTTTTTGCGCATAATCGCATAAAAGTCAAGGCAATGGACGTCTTTCGGCTGATATGATGATGATGATGATAAATGTAATGCAACTTGCATGATTTTTCTTGCAGGTCTAAACTCGGTTATACAATAATAACTTAAGGAACCCTCCGTGGCTGCCCGCTCTCGCCCACGGCGGGACGCCGCCCATCGCTGCACCGCGGCCATTGTTGCCAATATCTTGTTGAAAAATGTCTCCGAGGATTAAAGGATTAGGGCGCAAACAAGAAACAAACAGATAAGAAAAAAATATTCCTGAAACCATTCGGAAAGGTAGCGTCGAGGAACTTATTTATTCAGGCCATATTGGAACGTTTGTTCGGAATCAATTTCGTGAATACGTTTTTGTAGAAATGGTAGAAAATTCTGGTACAGTTTCCAGTTACCTGGTAGAAGTACTGACCTCTACAAAATAACCGAAAACGCCAACAAAATCTAGTTCCATTTCGTATAAAATGTGACCACGTACGTGAGGCGTTTGAAACGCTCGAATAATATGCCATTTCTTAGCCTAGTAACCTTTACGCTGATAAAGGCTGGTAGGCTTGGGCTCCGCTTGCGTTACATTACATCTGGAATTTGAATTGAAAATCCGGAATTTCGCAAAAATTCTCGCGTGGAATTCACAAAAATTACATCGAGTGTATGATCGTGATCTCCATCGAAAAACTGTTTAACTATTGTCGTTGAACCTAGTGAAATGGAATGTTTCTTGTTTTTTTGCAGAACTGAACATGGCCTTTCACCTATACCAGATTGTCATTAAAATTTTGAGACAGTCTTTATAGAAGCTATAAATAATATCATAGCAATAATTTAGACCCTATACAGAAATCGATTGAATTCTAATTTAAAATGATGTATTATGAGTTGGTGCGCTTATAACACTTTTTACCTTTTTACCTTACCGTTGGAAAATTGTCTCGAAAACTGGTGAATGTGTTGCAACGTGCACTCACAGACATTTCTTTATCGAAACTCACACAATAACGTATGACGAGGTCTGACTGTTTGTTTGTAGGCCATTGACATTCCTTTTTCACAGGTTTTCTTAGGATTAACTCAATGCTATTGTTGGAAATAGTAAGGATAACCGTATTGACTGGTTGATCGACCCAGTGACAGTTCATCTAGGAATGCGCATCATTTGAGCAAGGACAAGTGAATAGGTAGAATTGTTCAATGCTTACTAACTCTACCTCCAAAGCTTCCACAAAGAATAGCCATCGGGTAATCGTTCGGTGTGAATTTTATTAATGGCTCACTTCAGCGGCCGCCACTTTTTATTGTCCTCTCTCGCCTACTCCGCCTAATTGCCTAGGTGAAGAAAAGATATTTAATACTAGCTCTAAACCGTGGCTTTGCCCGTAAAATACCTTCATGAGCATAGATCGGAATTTTCACGGCAATACAAAAAACCGGTCAAGTGCGAGTCGGACTCGACGAAGAGTTTCGTACCATTATTTAACGACCGCTTTAGCCTAGTTGGTAGTGACCCTGCCTACGAAGCAAGAGGTCCTGGGTTCGAATCCCGGTAAGGGCATTTATTTGTGTGATGAGCACGAATATTTGTTCCTGAGCTATGGATGTTTTCTATGTATTTAAGTATTTATTTATCTATATAAGTATGTTTATCCGTTGCTTAGTACCCATAACACAAGCTTTGCTAAGCTTACTTTGGGACTAGGTCAATTGGTGTGAATTGTCCCATGATATTTATTTTATTTATTTATTTATTATTATCTATAACAACGGCAAAAAAACAAGTCGGGGGTAAAAGCTAGTATTTAATACCTTATTTTGATTTAAAACTGCCGTAAGAGTTTTACTTCAAATCACCCCACATCACAGATCACATTGACCTCTTCCACACACCAAAACTTTAGGACATTAGTACATCGTCTCCGTAACTGTAAATATTAATCTCCCCGCTTAATTACACCCGTCGAGTTATAACTGTTTGTATGTACGCTACACGGTCGCAATCACCTTGGAACTTGTCCCACCCTACCTATCTTAATATTCAATTCCGCTATTACGAGGAACTATTGTTTACTGTGTAACCCCGCTCACCTTACGTGTAGTGGAGACGATACAGCAGGCCACAAAAGGAGAAGGTGGTAGATATTTCGGTTTGAGGCAATGTTGTGTCATGTGGCGACTAAATGGTCTAGTAGTTAGAGAACCTGGCTATGAAGCATGAGATCCCGGGGTCGATTCCCGCGTCAGGGTAGATATTTGTGTGAAAAATACGAATGTTTGCTCTCGAGTCTTGGGTGTTATAAGGTATGTATTTAAGTATGTATCTACATATATGTAAACACATATATGTATACCATAACACAATTTATATTGAACTTGATGCCTGCAGTTTTGCCCCCGCTGAAGTTTCTTTTTCGTAAAACACTCAATTGCGAACACAACAAAAAAATATCCAATTTGGTGCAGTGGTTCTCCAGTAGTACGCTTAGCAGCATATTCATCATTCATCCCAGTCTATATACGTCCCACTGGAGGGTTCAGAATGAGAGGGGTTGGGCCGTAGTTCCCACGCGGGCCCAGTGCGGATTGGAAACTTCACACACACCATTGAATTTCTTCGCAAGTGTATGCAGGTTCACGATGTTTTCCTTCACCGTAAAGCTCATGACAATTTGGCAATTCATTTTCATTTAGATACATTTGTAACTTTTTGCCCTACTGTATTTTCTCTCCTAGTTCCAGGGTCTGTATAATCCCCCAGTTATTGTGCAACTTGTGCCGTTAGCCCGCGGCGGGTTGGTGATGACTCCCAGCGCTGGGCACAGGTTACGACTCGTGTCTTGAGATACACGTGCTTCCACTCTGGTTGGAGTTGATGATTATTAGGTGTGAGATTCCCATTTTTGAACAAGGGTTTTGGATTAACAGATCGAACCGATCAAAATAGCGTATTCATTGTGATGAAACATTTAGCTGTGATAAATACTTTGGTAGGTAATTTAATAACATTTAGTTCTGTTTTAAAACTATTCCTTGTTGAGTTTCTTACCGTATTCTTCTCAACAGGATTTTTCGAACCAGTGGTAGATTCTTCAACATTCATAAGGGTTTTTATAAGTATTCTAAAATTAATAAAGATATTTTGACGTCAAATAAAATCGGACTACGTAATCTGCGGAACGACGGAAATCTGGTTTAGTTAGACTTGTGAGTAACACAAGGTGAAATTTATACTTCAAACAAATTAAGCGCTTGTAACTCAGTTAATGAATGGTCGAGAATGTAATCATCATCATCATCATCCCAGCCTATACAGGGTTATTTGTAATTCACTAGCATCCTTTTAACCCTAAACTCCTACCACTTAAACAAATGTTTTTTGTTTTACGACTTTTGTCATAACTTAATATTTTTGGTGTAATAACGTTTTGAAAATTTGAGATTACCTGTTATTTTTACGATACTCTGTGTATTTGTATGGGAAAAAAGTGCTTCATTTTAAAAAGTCGTAAAACAAAAAACATTTGTTTGAGTGATAGGAATTCAGGGTTAAGAGGATGTCAGTGAATTAAAAATAACCCTGTATACGTCCCACTGCAGGGCACAGAATATCAATTATTTAAATTAGTCTCACTTAATTTGAGGTGTTCATACATTACGATTGTGATTTAATTTCAACGAAGTATGGACCTCCTAAATTTTATCAGGCTAATTTTAACAATTTGTGTAAATGCAATATGCTGTCCAGCATTAACTGTCTTAACTGAGCTAGAAATAATGATTTTGTTTACTTTTATATTTTCAGCTTGTACATTTCAATGGGTATGTATTACAATACCGAAGTACGAAAGACCGAATGTATTAAAACATCGAATGGGTCAAAAGACCGACACGATTTTTTTCTGAAACCGTAAACTTTTCAGAATTTATTAAAACGGCATCATACAGAACCCATTAGGTTAGGTTAGGTTTGTTTTATAACAATCTTAAAAAGTTAACGGTTTCAGAAAAAAATCGTGTCGGTCTTTTGACCCATTCGATGTTTTAATACATTCGGTATTTCGTACTTCGGTATTGTAATACATAACCATTTCAATAGGTACTTGTACTTTCAGTTCGTTCTAAGCACATCTAGCATGAGGAAACCTGTATACACCAGCGAAGAAATTCAATGGTGTGTGTTAAATTCCCAATCCACACTGGGCCCGCGTGGGACGTACGGCCGACCCCTCTCATTCTGAAAGGAGCCCTATATAGGATGGATGATGATAATGACATCTAGCAAACTGCAAGGGTCTGTAAATACCAGAGCCATCATTGGACTACGTATGCAGCCTCTACTTGCTCTAATTCAAGAACTCGTCCGTATACCGACGACCACTGCAACATGGAACTACGTCGGTGGTAGAGTAGGTAAAATACACATTTATTTATTTATTTTTTTCACTGTAAGGTCATGTACATTTTGAAAGATGTTAAGATAGATTTATAAGTCGGTCCATGACGCCCTGCAAGGGCACACAAATTATGCTTAAAACTAAATATTTCATTAAGTATGTCATATTTATATTAAACTGGAGTCATGCGTTATTACTAGATATTATTACTTTTATCTTCAATTTTATGAACATACATTAGAATTAATAAAATTAAAAATAAATTAATACAATCAAAAAATAAATAATAAATAATAAAAATTAAATTACAATAATCACATTAGGTACATTCAATTAATTTTGATTATTATATTACATTATCAAAGTCAAAAGTCAAAGTCAAAGTGATTTAATTGTAAACATAGGTACAACTGATTACAGTGGTGGAAAAGTTTGGCATGCAACACTATGTTTTGCCGATAGGCGTACAACAATCATAATAATTATATAAAATCAAAATAAAAATTAAAACGAGGATAAAATTAAAAATACAAAAAATAACAAAATAATAATTATGGAGTATCTATCTATCTATCTATCTATGTATGTCATATCTATCTACATATTTACGTGTTTTGTGACATTTATTGAATCAGGCGTTACTTTGCAGAGGTCAATTAATGAACCAAAATCACCCTTAACCTTATGATAAGTACGTTTATGCGAGAAAATCATAAGGTCACGGTTGGGCAAAGTAATTGTTTCAGTTCATTGATTTATTTCATGCCATCATCTCGGGCTATATACTTACGCCCCTAAATCAAAATCAAAGTCCAAATTATATCTAATTAAATTTAGGCTATAACAAGTGTTTATGAATATCGAAGACTTCCACCGATTCGGAAAAGCCCTGTTGAAAACAATTACCGGAACACACTGAGCAACTTTCACCATAGAACCATCCACAAAATCGCATAAAAAATCTGCTGTCCCTTACATTTCGGATAGTTAGCGATCAAATACTCTTGATACGATGTTTTTTTTTCGCGCTTTCGAGTCCGGCTCCATAGTAAAAGTTTCTGTATGCCCCATCCCATCACTCCTTTCACTCCTGTTCATGACTCCTGAATCACAAACTCCATGCAAAATTTCAGGCTTCTAGGGCTATGATTTTGGCTGAGCGTTGATGACTCAGTAGTTAGTGAGCCAATCAGTCAGGTCTTTTCTTTTCATTATGTATAGATAGCAATATAATTCGTCTAAATTCAATCACGTTGTTGCAAACACGATATGAAATGGTTTCTACCTGCAGGCTGTCTGCAAAAACTTTTTTGTTCACCTTAAAAACTGTACCGATATTTTGTGTGCTCCAACCCCTTCTACCCTCTTTGGCATGAACACAATTTCTTCGAATGCCTAAGGCTAAGACGGTCAGTGCTTGGTCGTCGTCGATGCGACAGTGCCTGTACACACCAAAACTACCTGTGACACAGACTAAAATAATTTAAACGTGGCAGTTGAAAGTCTGGTCTTAATAAACAAAATTTCAAGACGTTTTTCAGACTGTGGCGTTCAGATGATGTTGTGAACATACACGATGGCCTCTTAAATAACGTACTTAGCCGCTTGTTAGAGCAAAGTTTATTAGAGACTCCTTTATGTAGGAGTTCTTGGTCTAAGTGAGATGTTAAGTTTAAGTTGGGATTAAGTAAGGGCACCGCCTGAGGCTTCCTTAAACTTATAGTGCGATTCGGTGGATTTAGTGTGAACACGATTTTTATTTTAGAGTACCGGAGTATCGCTTTGGCACCGTATCATGACAAAAAGTATGAGTTAGAGCATGTAAAAAAGTAAAAAGTGCACCACAGAATTTATAGAATCGTTGTGTATCATTTTTATAAAATAGCTAGTGAGCTAGGGGGCGTTTGGTTTCAATAGAATTTGAGAGGCTAATCACTTATACTATTTAGACTTATACAAATATGTAAAGTTTCACAAAATTAATTAAGGATATTTTTTTGAGAACTGATGGCCGATGGGCCGAAAGGTTCTCAAGTGGTCTACGATCCCGAAGATACAGTGCTGGTAGGCCTCCAACAAATGGAGCGACAACCTGGTTAAGGTTGAAGGAACGCGTTGGCCATTAGTTCTACGAGCGATGTGCCCTGCCCACTGCCACTTGAGGTTGCGGGATCGCGTTGGATGCGAATGGCGCAAGACCGATCTGTTTGGCAAGCCTTGCGGGAGGCCTATGTTCAGCAGTGGACGTCTTTCGGCTGAAATGATGATGAAGATGAATTATGTATTTTATTTTTAATTCGGACTTATCGAAATAAGAGGAAGTCATCATTTACTAAGGCTCAAATTAAAGATCTCACATTTGCGAAATTTAAAACAAGTCTTAAAAAATGGCTTGCTAAAAAATCTTTTTATAGTATACAGAAATTTTTGGATTACACTTAGGTTAAGTTTTTTCTTACTGTCAATTTCACATGCCTTGCAAGGTAGATTTTAGTGAAACCCACTCTGTATGTTCCAAAATCATATTGTACCTAAAATTGTGTGAAATAAATTTTATTCTATTCTATTCTATTCTATTCAAAGGCTCGCCAAACAGATCGCTCCCGCGCCATCCGCATCCAACGCGATCCTGTAACCTCACGTGGCAGTGGAGACAGGGCACATCGCTCGTAGAACTGATAGCTAATGGGGCAAAAAGATTCTCGAGTGGCGTCCACGGAACGGAAGACGCAGTGTGTAGGTAGGGGTAATAAAACATGGGACGATTGACACCAATTGACCTAGTCCCATACTAAGCGAAACTTCCTTATATTTATACTATACTTAAACTTGCTGTGCATGTGTTGTATTGTAGCTTGTAGATGATCTTACTCTTGATTGCTTTCGAAGACCTCGAAACAAAAGGCTAAGCCGTCCTAATGATCTAAGATCGTCATTACCATTAGCAACAAAAATGCAAGCGAGTAACCACTCGAGGCAGTAAGACAATTTTTCAAACGCATCCTTTGTCTGCCCCCACCGCGGGTAATAAATTTGTTAGAACGTTAGGGTGAAAAGAACAAGTCATTACAATGTTCGTCTAGAGGCATTGCTTGGAGTTGTTAGTCAGCCGCGTGGAAAGTAAGACGAGGTTTGCGATTTACATATGAACTGTTGAAGTTAAGTGTCTTTCGTCTATACCCTAAGTCTAATACAATATTTTTTCTGTGGTTTGTTTCTATATACAACGACGGCAGGAAAGAGTAAACGTATTAAGAAAAAAACATCGGTTTTATGCAACACAGCTTTTTGTTTTCCACGGTATCTGTTTGAAAATTTTACCTAATTTCGCATCGGAGCTTATTGTTACATTGCTCGAGAGGAATTTCTAGTGCAAAAATATCACAAGGCAAAAAACATTTTTAAATTATTACATTTATTTGAAATATTGCAGAAGTTCACTGAAAGCAAAAGCCTTGGAAGTTACCAGAACTATAAAAATATCAGCCGTTGTAGTGTGAAACGGTGTAACAACAAATTGCCGCATATAAATGGATTCATTTACGCCCATGGAATATTACAATAACATTCTGCTTAATTTTATTATTCGGGACCGAATTTAAATCTTGAAATTGCTATAATAATGAGTTATTAGTTGACTAGACGGTTCATGTTTTTTTTGCTTACTAGCTGATGCCCGCGGCTTCGCCCCGTTGTATTTCTTCTAAAATTTATTTCATAAGAACCTTCTCCTGACAATAATAAACGCAACAAATATCCAATTTGGTGCAGTCGATCGAAAGTTATGCGCGTACATACATTTCAGTGATTCATTTTTATTTATATACGAGTAGATAGATAGATAGATTTAATAAGAGGAATTATTGTCATTCTTAGTCTTAAACGTTAAAAAAATACTTACTTATTTTTCAACTCTTTAATCGACACATCTCATTTAAATACACACATACTTAATAAAGAAGTGTTTTATCGTGACGAATAACAACGCAACTTGACAGTGAAAAGCTGAATCTCATTTTCAAGTTTATTTCCTCTCAATCCGACAACACTATCTTTAAAAATCATAATATTCACAAAACGAACTCTTTTATCCACATCCCGCACTTGAAAATAGAGAGCGAGCCATTTTCCGTTCCTGAAGAGCTATAAATTCCCGGACGGTGACAATGCCGGGTATTCAGTTTCGTGGATACATTGTACGTTTTGCCGGGACAGTACATACCGGGATAGTGCCGGGACGCCGGGATACGGGACTCGTGATCCCGGGACAGGTAGCGATCGAACCGTATGTTTGCACTTGTTTGTTTTCGGTGCTTGAAACGAGCAGACTTTTAAACGGGACTTTTGTGAAGACAAAGTGCAGATAACCTTTAGCTACCACCTGTTGAATGCGTCTATTATGTATTTAAACGTGTTTTATCAAATGCTGGACCTAGCGTGTCATTTCAAGGTTTAATATCCTTTGACCAGAAGTAATCGATGTCTCAATTACAACTTGTTCTATCTCTCTCTTGGGGAAAAGTCTCAATCTAAAAAGTCAATCTTCACTTGTGTCAAATACTTTATTTACACGCGGTTTCACTCGCTTCAATTACATTCGGGAGTTGAACAGAAATTCTGGGATTTTACCAAATTCCCAAAAATTATTTACATCGCTGTTTTAATTTAAGTTGGCACTTTGAATAAAACACCCGTGCAAAATGTTATGTCTCTAGACTTAGCTTAAGGATTTTGAGATCTTGTACATACGTGTAACGGCCCTAAGGGCAAGAGAGAGATAGCGTAAGTTATAAATGACTGTGTTAGAGTAAGACGGAAGATTTGAATAAAGACAGTTCTCAAGATGTCTGCTTTTTATTAATGAGCACCTTACATACGTGAATTCTAATCACGAGAGAATATCGAGAAATATCGGCTATTTTGCTTACGTGACACTAACAACCATACAAACACTCACAAAGTTTCCTAATAATAATAATTACTAGCTGTTTGACCGTAATTTTGTTTATATATGAACAATTCACATACCGCTATCCCGAGGGAAATTTGCAATTTTCCAGGATAAATGCTACTATGACCTTTCCCGGGACTTTAACTATCTCGTTACCAAATTTAGTCCAAGTCCGTAGCCGTTATTGCGCGATTGACATACAAACATCCAAAAATATTCACAAACTTTCTTATTAAATTTATAGTAGGACTAGCTGACCCCGCAAACGTTGTTTTGCCATTACCTAGCTAGGGGCATAAAAAATAGCCTACGACCAATTCTCAGACCCAAATAGTTATAGAGAAAAAAATTGATAAAAATCGGTCAACCTGTTTCGGAGGAGTTCGATAACAAACACCGTGACACGAGATTTTTATATATTAGACTAGCTATTGCCCGCGACTCTGTCCGCGAAAAAAAAATAGCCTACAGAACCGAATACAGATAAGAAAGTTTTATAAGAATCGGTCAAACCGTCTCGGAGGAGTTCGATAACAAACACCGTGACACGAGATTTTTATATATTAGAGATAATTCCCATCTAAATATTCTGGTCAACTATCGACCCTAAACCACCATTACATTAAAACAAACAAATTCGTCCTCAAACGTATTGCGTTACATTGCACCATAAATATAGATACAGTCCAACAAAGCTCAGCGACGACACGATAAATTGCGACGCGCCTCACGGCTGAAAAATATCAAATGTAAAATGGAAATTTAACAACCTAATACGGCTGTGCTGTTTGTGTTATTCGAGTTTTTATGCGAGGGACCGAAATAAAAACGTCTGCTTGAACGCTAGTTATGAATGACCTATGGCCTGGATTCGGCAAAGAGCGGGTAAGCGCAGAATGTTGTTCGGATTTCCAGGTGATATTTTGGAGACGTTCGGATTGAGTTTGTCCCTTGGAAAAGAAGGGGAATGTGAAGTTCCCATTACGTAATAGGAATGCGTAGGAACTGTAGCCTAAGCCCGTTTATGATTGGTCGCCTGAGTTGGGAATTTTTTAAATTCTTGATTGAATATTATTTCAAACAATAGGTAAGGTAAACGTAGCAATGCTCGACGCCTCAACGGCCAGTAGATGACACCCATCTGTCACGATGGCATAAGATTGAAGGTGCCATGTATTGGGTCAGTGCCGAGCATAGGGTCGTTTACCTTAAGAGTTATGACACTAGTGACTTTCGAGAAATTAACTTCATTTGACTTATTGAATGCTCCCTTAAAGTTAAAAGAAAAAAAAACACCGTTTACAGTCAGCAGTTCTCGCTTTCGGCCGTTACATAATTTTGTACGGCTTTTCAAACGTCGTAAAGTTGACTGAAGAAACCTTACTCTAAGTACCCGTGATCATGACGTTACTAGACGCGTCTAAATATCGGTAGTTCATTAAACTGAGAACCACTTAAAACTAGCCTTTAACCGATAATTGCTAAACTAGCTATTATCTTTAAAAAAACGGCCAAGAGCGAGTCGGACGCGCGCACGAAGGGTTCCGTACCATTATCTATAAAAACAACAAAAAATCACCCACGTTTTTATTTCACGCATTTTTATTTAATTTTAATTTAATTATTTATTTTTAAAGTGAATAATACTTATAACTAAATAATTGTATATGTATATTAGGGGACAATCTTACACAAATCGACCTAGTCCCAAACTAAGCAAAGCTTGTACTATGGGTACTAGACGACGATAAACATACTTATATAGATAAATAAATACTTAAATACATAGAAAACATCCATAACTCAGGAACAAATATTCGTGCTCATCACACAAATAAATGCCCTTACCGGGATTTGAACCCAGGACCTCTTGCTTCGTAGGCAGGGTCATTACCAACTATGCTAAAGCGGTCGTTATATTATATCGTCGGTCGTATATGTATGTATAAATATTCTGTGAATATTTATTTCATGCGTCTACCCATTTCCGTTAATAAAAAGAGCAAAAAAATCACGTTTGTTGTATGGGAGCCCCCTTAAATATTTATTTAATTCTGTTTTTTAGTATTTGTTGTTATAGCGGCAACCAAAATACATCATCTGTGAAAATTTCAACTGTCTAGCTATCACGGTTCATGAGATACAGCCTGGTGACAGACGGACAGACAGACGAACGGACAGGGAGTCTTAGTAGCCTTTGGGTACGGAACCCTAAAAACATCCTCAAAATCCAAGCTGGTCTCATCTGTTTCCTCGCTACTCTTCCTCCACTATATCGTAGGTGGCGGTGCATCGAGCCAGTTTGCTTGATATAATGCAAGTCGCCGTTATTGCTGCAACCTACTTACTTATAATTGTTGCACCAACCGCCAGCCTACCCTGGCCTGCCCCGCGTCCCTGACTGCTCACAATTTCAATGGCATTCGCAGACGTTGTTAAGAACAACGAGGGTAGAGTTAGGCTGGTGGAGTTACGGCCATGGTAAGCTTTCACGAGGAGCCAGAGAGGTCGGCACGGGTAATTTGGTTTTCTTTCATGGTAGCAGTTAGCGACCTTTATTGCGTTTAGCATGTCGCGCTAAGGGATGTTTCGGCGATTCATTCCGACTTTATGGCTTATAGTTGCGCGATTTGAATTTTTAATAGTGTCTGTTGTTTGCTTGTCTAGTCGGTATGAAACGTATGTTTATGAGCTACCTATTTATTATTATTTTATTTACTTGCAGCTGGTAGTTTATCATCATCATCATCATCATCATCCCAGCCAACTGCAGGGCACAGGCCTCCTCTCATATTGGGAGGGCTTGGGTCGTAGTTCCCACGCGGGCCCAGCGCGGATTGGGAACTTCACACACAACTTGAATTTCTTCTCAGGTGTTTGCAGGTTTCCTCACGAGGTTTTCCTTCACCATGAAGCTCGGTAAATTACAAATGTACTTTGGCACATAAATTCCGAAAACTCAGAGGTGCGGGCCGGGATTTGAACCCACGACCCTCTGCATGAGAGACCATAGGTGAAACCACTAGGCCACCACGGCTTGCTTGCTTGAGTTTGTAGTTATGAGAAGATGATGAGGCTTTGATAAGATCAGAATAGAATCAGATTTTGATGTAGCATGAAACATGAATGATGAGCATTTCTCAAAAACATTGTACCACATTTAATCTTGAACTACGAATTGCATAGTATTTTTACAGGTAAGTAGCGTGAATACAACAGAGCTTAACTAAAACAGATTCCCAAAATGTCTTCATTATATTTGTATGGAAATTTCCCTTTTGTGGGTGTTTTTTTTTACGGATAAAGCGCACTGGCTTCCTAAAACAAGCTATATTTGTTCAGGTGAGACGACAAACGTCCACAACAAGTGGCCAGCTGTGAAAAAAGTATTTTTCATAATTGCTCAGCAAATAAGTAATCCGCCGTTTGCTGTTACGTGCCTATTTCCATTTTCCACGGCATCAAGCCCCTTCGACACGCTTGAAATTAAAAATAAATGACTCCGAAAATACACCGGAGTGATTTGATTAAATTAAAGAGAAAAATACCGCTCCTCTCGGACGAGTATTTTCCTTGACGAAAGCTATTTGTTTACGTCGACGACTTTATTTTGCAAATGCGTGGATTTGCATGGATTTGGTCTTTCGCTCGAACGGCTTTTAATCATATTTGAATAAATAAATTGTTATGATTTACAAGTTAAGTATGAAGTATCTTTTTCTATTTATTTTTTATTTTCTTCAACTTCATTTTTTTAGTTGGCCTAGTAGCGCCATCTCTTGGTCCAGGTGAGCGGGTAGCTCCGAAGGAGTGTTGAAGTCTCTCGGTAGAGGGCATTAACATAGATGCGCTTTATCACTGCCTAATGTGATTATAACAGACTGAAGTGTACGATGTATGGGAAAGATTCGTCGCTAACTTCTAGACCAGTGATGGTGTAGGGGTAAGCACGCAGCACGGAACGCTGAGGACCTGGGTTCGATTCCCAGCATTGGTCTTTTTTCTGGGGTTTTTTCTGTGCATCTATATTTCAGTTTGTATTTAGTTTGTTATGATTTATCATCGGGAACTATAATGGGAGAGTCTTCAAGTGATAAAGATATGTACTGTTTATAAACATTTGTCGTCATATTCTATATTTCGTTTTTTTTAAGCATTAGAAATAAGGTAAACATCTTGACGAGTATTTTTATTGAAAAAACGCTTTTAAAAAAATAGTAGCTACTTATGAAACCAAAAGAGTGTAAATGACCATGTTTCTTTTCAAATAATTGTTACATATTAGCTGTGACTCATTTTTCAACCGACGAAAACAAAAGGAGGAGGTTCTCAAATTGACGTGTATATATATATTTTTTTTTTATGTATGATCACGCATAACTTTTTACAGAGTAGTCCGATTTTGATGATTCTTTTTTTATTGGAAAGCGTATACCCTGAGGGGGTCCCATTTCAATTTGGAAATAATATTCCTACCCTAAGGGTAGGAAAACAGGAGATGATTGATTGTTCAGTTACCGATTGTACTATATGACCACGAATAACTTATTACAGAGTAGTCGGATTTTGATGATTCTTTTTTTATTGGAAAGCGTATACCTCATGGATGGTTCCATGTAAATTTGGAAATAATATTCCTACCCTAAGAGTAGGAAAACAGGGGATGATTGACTAACTTTTTACAGAGTAGTCTGATTTTCATAATTCTTTTTTATTGGATAGGGTATACCTTGAAGTTGTTATTATATAAATTTGGAAAAAAAAATTACCTCAAGGATGGGAAAAAAGTATAAAATCAAATTTTTTTAACAAAAAATTAAACCGACTGAAAAGCAAAAAATAATACCTTTTTTGTTTGACCTTAATCTAGGTACCAGTTTGAAGTCGGTGCCTCAGCACGAGCCAGGAGGAGTGATAGAAGCCAGTCAGGTAGAAGATTATAGGTCCACTCCTCCTGGCTAGTGCTGAGGCACCGACTTCAAACTGGTACCTAGATTAAGGTCAAACAAAAAAGGTATTATTTTTTGCTTTTCAGTTTTTTCGGCGGTTTAATTTTTTGTTAAAAAGTTTTCAAAAGTGTTTTTCGATAAAAAGACACGTCAAGATCGCTTACCTACTAACTAAAGCTAAAAAAAACGAAGTATATGTAGAGCGTGAACTTTAAAAAGTACTTATCAAATTGTTGCTTAGCTAATAATACCACACATGTCAGAAACTGGTCCTGTGACATTATTACACAATATTCTTACCAAATAGGGTACAGAGTGTCACATGGTCAGTTTCTGATTTGTGCGGTATTGTTAGCTGAGCGACGAAATTGTAAAAAATTGTATTAAATTTTTAAATGTGACAGAGCTGTGTTAAAACAATCTGTACCGTGTGACATTATCAAATAAAAGCATTTTGTGATAGTCTCGAATATCAACTGGACGTGACGAACGTTCGAACACATTGCAGCGTTGGACTAGTCCACGGCCGCTGGATTATGGTCGAAACGTCGAGGTAGTTTCAGCAATAAATAGTTCGTAATTAAGTCCCGACTAATATCAGTTGGAGGTAAGGCTTGTATACCATAGTTGAATTTTATTGATGAAGATGAGATGAAATTCACGCAAGAACTAAAATCACCGACTAGCTCGAAGAATCGCCAGACTCAAGTGGCAATGAGCACGGCACATCGCTCGTGGAACTGATAGCCGATGGAGCCAAAAGGTTCTCGAGTGTCGAATGTCGCGTACTGCGGCTAGCGGGGTAGCGCGGCATGAGATAACAGGGTGAAGATTCGGACGAGTTGTTGGTTCTGAAGTCTGGCAAGCACTTCCCTTGGCCCGGGCGTCGAGGAGGCGCAGGTGGTGCGGCAGCTGGACGTGGCGAACGGAAGCCTCTTGAGCAGCCGGTGCGCTGGGCCAGGGTGTGTTCTTGAGGTGCTGATGACGGAGCGAGCTTCGCAGCCAGTATAGGTAGCCTCCAACAGGATGGAGCAACGACCAGGGGCTAAATTCAGGAACGGCTCAACACGGTTTGCGAGCGGTAATTCGATCGTTTGCGAGAGGATAGGGATGATCTGCTATTCAGGAACGCCAAAAATCACTGGTTTGCGAGAGGTTTGGGCTGAGCTTGGGGTGAGCCTTATTTTTTTCTCTAGGAATATAAGGCTCATCCCAAACCCAAACCTCTCGCAAACTAGTGATTTTTGGCGCTCCTGAATAGCACATCCCTATCTTCTCGCAAACGATCGAATTACCGCCCGCAAACCGTGTTGGGTCGTTCCTGAATTTAGTCCCTGATTAAGGTTGCTGGAACGCGTTTGGGATAGCACAGGACCGATCTAGCTATTTAGCGAGCCTTGGGAGAGGCCTATGTTCAGTTGAGTTCATTATGATGATGATGAGTTTTATTCCTTACTCTTCTACCGAGCCAAGCTCTGTCACAGCGTATTTGCCAGAGTCGACAGATGCGAGCCTGAGACGCTATCGCGTGATTTACCGACTGAGAGATCTTGTTACGATATCGGATTGTAGTTGCGTAATCACAGGGGATGCAAGGAGACAGCTGTAACGAAATGTGTAGAGACGAGGTTTTATTTCATTTTGGCTTTATACTAGAAATGTTTAGGTACAGTATGGCGTCGGGTTAGCCAGCCAAATGTAATATTTGTAATTGACCTTCACGCGTCGCATTATCAACGTACTCTTAATCCTATAACTGTTGGTTGTTCATGTTTGTTTACATTTAGTTAAAAGCACCTAAACATTTCTAGTATACCTAGTGTTTTTTTCATGTAGACTCAAGAAGAAAAGTTTAAATTTTGCTTAGTTTAGGACTATTGGTGTCAATTGTCCCATGGTATATTTTAATTTGATCCCACGTCGTTTCCCGTCAAAATTCAATTTTTTTTTACTTTCTGATACAAACATTATGTCTATTTTCTCTTAACGTTATTTTGATCTAAGTCAAGGATAAGAAACTTAATTGTCAACCAAAACGTTTAACCACACAAATAAATTTATTAAAATTAAAAAACTTTGATTGTTTCTCTATTTATCACTAAACTTAGTGACATTTATGAATTCAATTTTCATTTCACATTTTCAGTACTCTGGGCGACTGTTCTCTAACACGACAATACGCAATTGACTTGATTTTCACTCACAAGATGCCTTTTCACAGAGAAAAACAGTATAGAAAAACACAAAAAAGATGAAATTAAGACACAGCAGTAAAAAAACAGCAGAGCGAAACTGCAGTGTAGAATATCCTAACTTCTCTACGTATCACAGCTCAGTTTTCTATTTAATTACCCAAATATTGACCACAATTTGAGCCTGGCCATAAACAGAATATCCTAATGAAGAGAGTCACGTATGCCCGGGTGACCGCTTCTTACGGGCCCCCGGGGACTCCTTTATCGTTCGCCGATAGTGACCATGCTGGGGCACGGGATTAAGACAAACAGTAGGCCAACTTGGGACTGCTGAGAGGGTAACAGTTTTGTGTATGTAGGTTTAAGAATTTTTAGCGATCGACTTCCCCTTGGAAGTGGTATTTTAATGTTTAATTTCTATAATTTTCGTAATTGTTAACCTTCTGAGTCCCGGCCTTTTCTAACCAATATTTTTTTGTATAAAAAAAGGTATCTTATGTCACCCGGAGCATAATAACGAATCGATTGATACCTTATTTATTAAAATCGGATGAGTAGTCTCGACGCTACGATGGAACACACATAATCACAAACATACATAGACTGCTAAAATCATTACACTTCCTTTTCTATCTAGTTATTGAACTCCTCCGAAACGGCTTGAGCGATTTCTATGAATTTTTTCTCAATATTTGGTAGATCTGAGAGGTAGTAGGTTATTTTTTTACCCGTATTCTTCGCGGACGGAGTCGCAGGCAACAGCTAGTCTATTTATAACTTAAGCCCTCACTGGTTGTAGTCCTACTGTATCTTTATCCACTACACAAAACAATCCAAAGCATCTTTCGGTTAATTGTGTTATAAATCGCGATGTATCGGCCTGTCTCAAATTAACTGTTAACGACGACGTTTTATTGCCGGCCGGCTGTCCGGTCCGGTTATGGTTTAAGTTTAAACCGTACGTAAAGTCCGGTGAGTTATTGTCCGGCTCAAATGATAATTAGTAATGCGATGCCAATTATTTGATTGGCTATTTTAATGTAGGAAAATTAGCGACGCCCGCTTCGTTTGGGCGCAATTATGCATGTATTATAAATAAATATCACGGGACAATTCACACCAATCGACCTAGTCCCAAAGTAAGCTAAGCAAAGCTTGTTTTATGGATACTAGGCAACGGATAAACATACATATTAACTTTCCTCTTGAATCACTCTATCTATTAAAAAAAACTGCATCGAAATCCGTTGTGTAGTTTAAAGATCTAAGCATACATAGGGACAGACAGACAGCGGGTAGCGACTTTGTTTTATACTATGTAATGATGATAAATTGATATTTTTTGGTTTAGTTTTTATCAACTGCTATCAGGTAGGTACCTATGTAGGTAATTAATTTGTTAATTGTATTACAAGTAGGAATAATGTTTCACAAATAAATAAATAAAAAATGCAACCGCGACGCCAAGAATATTTTTCTTCTATAAGAAAAATCTCGTATTCAACCATTTTATGTCAAAATTGAAGGACAAATAAATTAGCGCCCAAAAATTTTGTTTTTACATTTCATTTTGTGATATTATTACAGCTGGCCTGTTAGTTATAAACAGCAAAAAAAAATATATACAAAAACAATGTTTCCGCCCGGGATCGAACCGGGGGCCTTCTGCGTGTTAGGCAGATGTGATAACCGCTACACCACGGAAACTATACACTGAGCGTGCCAAATTCAATATGTCACTCAGACGCTCTATTTATGTACGATCTAGATTGCGTCGACGCCGAACGCAGTGAAAGTAAAACCAAGTCGTAAAGATTAAGATTAAGGCCGAATTATCATATCTTAATGAAATAAGATCACAGGTTATCTTATGGTTGTTCGATGAGTAATGATTATATTGATAGGTAACTCGTGGAAATTTATCAGTGGTTTTGGACAAGTAGAGTCAAGTGCAAAAATAACTATCTATTCGAACCACTCAAAAATATGTTACTACGGCCTTATTGCTTCGGAATAAGTGTCTGTGGTACTTATTTTTGAAACTTTGAATAAGTTCATATTTTTACACTTGACTGTACATACATACACATAGGTACTTATAGTTTCTAACTGATGTGCTTGGTGAAGCAATGTAGTATTTTTATCATTTTTATTCTTTTACGGTACCAAAGCCGCGGGCATAAGCTAGTTTTACATTGCCAACGGGGCTCTATTACTGAGACTCCGCTGTCTAGTCCGTCCGTCTGTCACAGGGTTCTATCTCTTGAGCCGTAATAATTTAGCTAGATACTTTAATGTTTCACCTATAAATGTATTAGGTGCCTACTGTTGCCGCTATAACATAAAACACTAAAAATAAAATAAATAAAGTTAAAAATTAAAAGGGATCGCCATACCTACTTGTTTCTTGAAAAGCGTTTTTAATTCGATATTTATAATGAAAAGACATTAACTAAATACTTGAAATTTTCATCTATTATGTATCACTGTGGCCGATACAACAACGAAAAATAAAAATGTAAATAAAAAACATTAAGATTGAAGTGGTTCCGAATAACAAGTTAAGTATGAAGTATCTTTTTCTATTTATTTTGTTCAACTTCATTTTTTATTACTTTTACGGTCATCCCGTGAAACCATATATTTCAAACTAAATACAAACTGAAATATAGATGCACAGAAAAAACCCCAGAAAAAAGACCAATGCTGGGAATCGAACCCAGGTCCTCAGCGTTCCGTGCTGCGTGCTTACCCCTACACCATCAGACCAGTGATCTCTCGGTAGAGGGCATAACATAGATGCGCGCTTTATCACTGCATAATGTGATTATAACAGACTGAAGTGTACGATGTATGGGAAAAATTCGTCGCTAACTTCTAGACCAGTGATGGTGTAGGGGTAAGCACGCAGCACAGAACGCTGAGGACCTGGGTTCGATTCCCAGCATTGGTCTTTTTTCTGGGGTTTTTTATGTGTATCTATATTTTTTTTTGTATTTAGTTTGAAATATATGGTTCCGAATAGCCAATATAAAAATGATCCCACACTCCGTACAACACTGGATTATGTTTGTTGTTGTAACACTGTTGTTTTGACATAAGCATTTACGATACAGACAGACTGCATTCCGACAGCAACGTAACTGCAACTGCTGACTGCCCAAACAGTTCAGTTGCAGCTAGCGTGCAGTATGCGTGCAGTTTTGCCGACTGCAATGCAGCAATGGAAAATGTATGCGCAGTCGGCAGTTGGCAAATACGTTGCAGTTCGAATGCAGTCTGTCTGTATCGGCTCTTAGGTACATATTTTGAACGACGACAATAGATAAGTCTCAGTGCGCGAGTCCGACTCGCACTTGGCCAGTTTTTTCAAGTAATTGACGTTTCAATAACGCTTTTATAGTTGTATTTGTCACGTCAACTCTACATCGTAAAAAATACAACTATTCCTTGCCTCTCAAGACACTTAATTAGCATGAGAGTCACCTTAAACGTCTACGTGTAATCAGGACGAGCTCAGTGGCGCCCCTGGTGGTCGTTAAGTGCAATTAACAGCATGGCGAGGGGAGGGGGTAATGATGCTTTATAGTTTGATATATCATACTAACGATACGAAAGGAGGTAAGTTTGCGAGTGATATTGTACGTCTGTTGTATTAGGAACGGAAATAGTGGTACCTGTGTGTTTTGGCACAGATAATTATTGTACTATAGTCGTAGTTTTGGCAATAACTTATGCTATTTTTCATTTCTTCAGATGTTACGTCTCAAAGTGGAAAAATGGATTCGATTTGTAGCTTTCGAACATGGCGGTAACAGTATCTAATTTTGGTATTTCTGTTTCTTTGGCTAGTTGAACTATAATTTTGATAGTGTTTTATGCGGCGATTAACCTTAATTAACAGTGATCACAAAATTTTGTATTGCTCTCGTGTCTGACATTTTTTAATGCGCAAGTTGTCTCCACGTGGTTTCTGGAATTTTACTATCAAGTTGCAAAAACTACAATCACCGTACAACGTCGCTCCTAAAGAGAGCTTACTTTGACACTGGCGTAATTGTCCTAAAATAGGACAGAAGCCATATTTTTAAATAAGTAAATAATAATAATAAGTGAAAAAATATATCTTGTTAAGTTTCTTGCCGGATTACTTTCAACGGGGTTCTATCTTCTTGAATAGGTATTCAAGAATAAAATATAGATATATAGGTATATTCCACATTATTTTTTGTACCATATTGTACTAAGTAAAAGCGTGTAGAAATATTATTAGGTAGTAACTCTAGGTAACTATTATTTTGAAAGAAAGATTTTTTTCGCAAAACTGGTCACATGGTATAAATAAATAAATAAATATCACAGGACAATTCACACCAATTGACCCAGTCCCAAAGTAAGCTAGGAAAGCTTGTGTTATGGGTACTAGGCAACGGATAAACATACTATAGATAGATACATACTTAAATACATATTAAACACCCAAGGCCCGAGAACAAACATTCGTATTTTTCATACAAATATCTGCCCCGACACGGGAGTCGAACCCAGGACCTCAAGCTTCATAGTCAGGTTCTCTAACCACTAGGCCATCTGGTCGTCTAAACAATTAAACATGAGAAATAAAAAATAAAACATGAAAAATATAATTGCTTATATAAATTATCTTACATTATTAACATTACTTAGTTAGGTACACTGAAATGCCGAAAAGCGTGACCTTTTTACTTAAACCAACACAATGTTAGATTACACTAAACCTGTAGTGACAATACGAACGTCAGAGACAGTTAAAAATTAAAAAATTGTATTTGTCGTCCATTTTTAAAATCAATCAGTTACATATACACTAGGTATTACTCTCTATATTTTTTCTAAATCTAACGGGTCTTAATCGGTACGAAGCCTCATCTTCCGCATTTTCCTCAGTCATTTGTTTCCGTTCACTCCACGATAAATTTAACTACACTGTACCCGCTAATTCTATGAGAGACTCGAGCCTTAATGGCGCTACCAAATAAGACCTTTAAAAACTAATGTTGAGCCTCAAGATCGCTGCAAATACCTCTTTGCGACTCGAAGCGCCCGCTCCCGCCTTTACTAGCGAACCTGGCTATACCCGATTTTATTCTAAAACCAACTTCCCGAAGGAATTCGAACTCAAGCCAAAGGTTGCAAGAGTCCATTTCAGAATACAGAGACGAAGAGTTGAGGCAGAATAAGACAGCGAGAAGATTAAAAAGTTGGATTCGGTCGCTCGATGTCATTGTAAGTAGAAAATGAGTTAAATAAAGCAATACATTTTAATTAGGAGGAAGGGATCTGCCCTTTATTCCTTACGCGATAACTCTAGTCCTGTATTAATTGAATTTTATGTTTAATTAACTGGTTCGGCTAATCCGGGATCTCTGCTCATTTAACTTAGAGTTCTAGGCTTAAGAGTTTTTGAAGATTTGTTGGAATACGATCGAGGTTTAGGATAAATGGATTAGTTTGAGTGCTTCGCTTACTGAGTAGCACGTTTAAATTAGGTAAATTTAATGTGTGTGATGAATCGTGAAAGCTTTTCATTTTAGTATTTACTACGAACCTACTATTTAGGTACAGTTTTATTGAATTTTTGATAAGTTACTTAAACATAAATAAAAACAAAGTTAAGTCACGAGACACGTGACCGCGGCTGCTGCAATGTTGCCGAAACGTCGAGGTAAATATTGTTTGCGTGATAAGTCCCATTTAGTAGGTATAATAATTATGAGTGAAAATTACGAAACTTTAAAACATTATGTATAAAAACAAAGTTTTCGAGTTTTAGGTAAACACCTAAAACTCGAATACTTAGATAGATAAACATCTATCTAAGTGTGTTTATCCGTTGCCTAGTAGGTACCCATAACACAAGCTTTTCTTTTTTTTTGGAACTAGGTCGATTGGGGTCAACCGCGATACCTATTTTTTTTTTAATTTAAGTACTTGATATAAAACGTCTTTAAGGTGCAAGTGCAAGGTTCTTTCTTCTACCCTAACAAAAACTACAGTACACGTCATTCCGTTTTCAAAAGCCACATTAAAAAGAGCGTTTCTTCCGTACCTTTGCCTTTGTAACGAAGTTGGATCGCGCTGTTCGAGACAATGGGATCGCCGCTGATGGGCGCGCGGCGTGAAATCAATTAGCTCGCTTCACGGCCACCGGCGGAGGGGTATACGGGCGGAGACTAACGCTATTAGATGAATTAAAAAAAAATCGAACGGAGTAGGTATATTTTTTAACCTTAATAGTAAACATGTTCACGCACTAGGCAAATATCTGTCAAATACGACAAAAATGGTTGTTTATTTTAACATTTGGGATAATTTTTATTTTGTTGTGTTTTGTTTTTTTTTTATTTGGATAACTGTTTGTGATTTCTATTCAGAATTACGTGCTTTTTCGATCCTACTAGGAGAAAAAAGTGTCCTAGAACTTCCATATAATTTTCGATTCTTCCATTTAGTTACGGTCACCTGCCCGATTATCTGATGTCATTACGGAGACAGCAGGACCAATCTGGAGGAGGGAAATAAATGGGAAATAGATAACCGATTTGAAAGAAGATTGGAGAAACATACCTATGCCCGACGTGGGCGGAAACGCGCTGAAGAAGAAGATAGGTCAATAATTTGATTTTTCATCACACTTGCTCGTCAATGGTGTTATTCCATGCCTGTATACTAAATGTCAAAGGCCTAATTTGTTCTTAAGGGAGTTATGGATTTACGTACAGTTTTTCTTCCCAAGGGAGTTCTAACTTTAGTTTTAAAATTTTCAAACAGACTAAGGAAGTTTCAAGTCAGCCAACGTTTTATTTATATGTTTAAAATTTAACTATACTTAACCCAATTTTACTACACAAAACTTGTCTACGCTTCATGAAACTTCGTTATTTTTATGTTTTAAATTTATATCAAATAGTTTTGCAATAATTTTAGTAAGTATTTTTGTAACATGTTGGCAGAATGTGGCCGTATGGCCATTCGAATTCTAAACACAGTTTACATTATCTATGGTAGATGACTTAAAAAAAGTGACAATCTATATTGGCGGGTAGCCATTATTTATTTAATTTAAGTGCTTAGAGACAAAATAATTTAATTTTTGGATTTTTTTTCCTCGCAGTGTGATGAAAATCATTGTGTGTATCACGGGCAGTAAGGGGATTACAAACTCGAGTCATTAAAAGCCCTCCGCCTCCGGCGTCGGGCTTCTAATAGGCTCTCGTTAGTAATCCCCTACTTACGGCCCTTGATGCACAATGTACTATTAATTTACACTATAAAATAAAGAAAGAAAGAAGAAAGTAATGCATTTATTTACAACATCACAAGACACATCACATCATCAATATTTTTACCAAACAAAAGACAACACTAAAGCTAAAGATAGAATGTGTGTTGATATTGCGGCTGCAAATCGGACACTGGCTCAGCATAATACTGAGGCGTTTAAAGCACCCCAGCGCTGATTTTCAGCCAGTACCGTTGGTGACACCCGGATCGCTGTTTAGATAGATAAAATAAACTGCACACTAATACTACATTCAAGACTACATGGGTAAATAAATAATTTGTAAATTGTAAAAGCAAGATGTTAAAAATAAGTTTTGATGTATTTAGCATGTAAGGAAAATGTTTTAGATTGTAATGTTAAAAATAAGTTCCAATTGTTGTAAAACGCTCCGGGTCCAAGTAGATTGTAATAGTTCTTAAGTATAATTGTAACTTTTCATAAAAAAAATCTGTTTCATTATGATTAAAATTTTTCCTGTGTAATTTATTTCCCTATAATATATAAAAGTCGGTAGTGTAGCTTCGTAGTAGTAGTCGGGAATCCCACCCGTAACGGTTATGAAAGGTGATGGATGTTTGAAAGACAAAGTATGCGGAATGAAAGTACGAGCGGTAGTAAATGTGAGAACTGGAATGAATGGTATTAGATGGATAAGGGCCTCGCGGCATGTCGAGGGTACAGAGGAAAAAAAAAAATTGTAAAAGCAAATAATAATAACAAAATTTCTTGAACGTAATCAATCGTCGCTTGCCAAGTATACAACCCTGCGCGGACTAAATCGAAAAATGAAATTAATAACCGAGACAATAAAAATCAAAGAAGTTTTGTGAAATAGTGCTGGAAAGGAAAGGAAATTAAGGTTTTTGTAATGACAACAAATAGCCTTTAAGCTACCCAAAGGTGTACCTGCTAGTCACACCTAAGATGGGAGGGGACATGTCATTCCAGCACTTAGACGTCGCAAACCTAAATAATTAATCTAGATTCGCCTCTATCCTCTGATTACATCAGGGTTGTGCTTTGTCGGTGCCCATTGTACTCATCACACTTTAGGAATTTTCTTACGCAGTGATAGATCGTATTTATAAGGAAATAAATTATCAGGTGCTCCTTTGTTCTGTTGTTTAATTATTCCTTTATCAAAGTCATCTGTTTTGGTGTTTGGGAGTCAGACTTATTGCAGGCCAAAACTGTTTTCTGATGGTGTCAGTTTTATGCTATCCTATATCAACTTATCAACACAATAATGCATACTGTTTTGTAAATTAAATTAAATTTTGTTTATTTTAAAATGCATGCGGGATAGACTAAAGTTTACCTACTTTTAAAATCGCCGTTAATATCCAAAGTAACAAAACGCAAACACGGATACACTTAACGATTTGTTTATAATGTAGATAAAATAAATACTTGCAAGTGCGGCCATTTTGAAAAGGTCCTTTGTGACGTTAACGACTCCATCTTGAGGAAGCAATTAAAGTTGCCAGTAAAAATTTAATTTGTTCAGAAGTAAATCAACGGCCATCGCCAACGTGTCACGGAGCCGGGGCCGTTAAAGCGTGCTTTAGAAAAAAGTAAAACAATCGTTAACTTTCGAACGGAACTTTTAAATTTGGAATGCGGTCGTGTTCGATTATTTAGTAAGGAGAGTATAGACGTCATTTTATTTTTTTAAAGTACGGTTTTTTTTAACTGTTTTATTTTTTATAAGCTTTTTTAAGTTGCAACATTCGTATACTTACATAAGTGGTGGTTTCAAGATTATCCTCTCCTCTCTCTCTCTCTCTCTCTCTCTCTCTCTCTCCTGGTATCCCATTAAGCTGATATTTGACATAATTATGTCAATTCGGTGACAACATAAAAAACTAACAGTGAAAATATGGTGGATCGACAAGAGGCCGTATTGTCCGCTTCTGGCCGCTTCTAGCTTCCCGAACACAGGCCGGTATAAATATATTATGTTAAAAAAAAATACTTAAATGAGACCTGATTTTCAATGAAATACATCATCATTGTCACGGTTCTTTATCTAGGAGAAGCAAGTGAAATCGATGAAATTCAACACGCTTGCCTCCATGATGACACACAAAAACAATATTAAGTATTAACAATTTAAACACATTAGGCATCCATTATGGGTGGTTTAGTTTCAATCCATAAAATAACCCTCGGAATATCCAAACTAATTCGTTTAACCCTTATTAAATAAGTTCCAAGTTCCATTTATAATCAGACCAGGGTTTCAGGTGAAGTAACTGGGCGATATATCAAAGTTTACAACTTAACCGCGCGCGAGGTGCGCGCTATGAGTTATGCACGCCGCATGTCCCTTACGGGGCGGGGTGTGAGGCAGGAGCGGCCGCGGGGAGGCGAAGAAGAGATTTTATACTAAAAAATATTTGAAAAGAAGCCATAAAGGATTTCTACATTTTTGATCAACGCTTTTGGAAAGACCGTCATTGACATGAAGAAGGCGCTGCAAGAAACTTGGCAGTTTTTTTTTCAAACAAGTAACTAAATACAAACTGAAATATAGATGCACAGAAAAAACCCCAGAAAAAAGACCAATGCTGGGAATCAAACCCAGGTCCTCGGCATTCCGTGCTGCGTGCTTACCCCTTGGTCAATCAACTTTTTTTTGTAAACGATTTTCTGCTACTTTCAATGAAAACTTAAATAATTAAAAAAACTGATTATTTTTCCTAATTTAAAGTATACTTTTTCAAAACCCTAGATTTTTGTAGTCAATAATGGTGTAATTGCCATATTTATTTTATTTTGTTTAGCTTCTATTTTGTGGGTAACCCAGGGGACAATGTTGTCCCCGAAATTTGTATGAAAATAGTGGTATTTCCCCTGGGTGACCGGATTTTTTCATAGAAATACTTATTTTTTTTGGTTTTCACATACGCACTATGATAAACAGTTTATCTAATTACTGCAAAATCATGGTTTCACTAACCAGAGATTACAGAGTTACTTGTAAAGGAGTAAATAGAAATTTACAAAAAAAAGTTGATTGACCCCCCTACATCATCACTGGTCTACCAGCTGGGCTGGGGTCTTTCGGCTAAAATGTTGATTACTAAAAAGCTTTAAAAACCCACGGTTCTCGTGACTCGGACCGCAAACTCACGCGCATTTATCGCGGGCAGACCTGTCGCGAGTAATTGAGTTACCGCCAAGAAGTGGGAACGGCTCGCCCGAGGATTCAAGCTGCGAGGCCGCTGCCGATCCTGGTGCGAACGAACAAGGTCGATATTTAAATGGGACCGGAGGACGCGAGTAGGCGAAATGTAGCAGACGGATTTGGGTGTGGACTTTTAATAAATCGTTAATTATGAGATCCCATTTTTCACGGTCCGAGGTGGCATGAAAAAAACGGATGATTCGTTTGTGCACTTGTCCGTCTTTTCTCGGAGGTGCGGGCTCTCGTTAAAAACTACACGCCACACCCGCGTATTACGCTAGGAACGATGAGCTTCCTGGAACATCGGCAGTTGCTTGCTTTATTACTCTACGTGCGAAGATGTAGAAGACAAAAATAATTTTGGAGTCATCCCCATACAGAAATCTGGGAATTATCATGGACCAGACATTTTCCTGGTCAGCTCAGGTTGCTGAGGTCAGTCGGAAACTTTTTGCCTCACTTCACTCGCTCAGACGCTTGCAAAATTTCCTGCCTCTCCAAACCAAAATTACCCTAGCTCAGTCTCTTTTACTTCCTTTGCTCGACTATGGTGATGTTGGTTATTTGGACCTTGCTGAGGGGTTGCTTGATAAGCTTGACCGCCTTCAAAACGTGTGTATCCGGTATATCTTTGGTCTCCGTAAATACGACCACGTTTCTCACTTTCGCGCGCAGCTGAGGTGGTTGCCCATCAGGGAGCGTAGGAACATCCACGTTCTGTCATTGCTTTTCAACACTCTATTTAATCCTTCCGCCCCTTTATACCTTTCCGAGCGTTTCAGCTACTTGGCTGAAGGAAGCCAGCATCGTTTGCGGTCGAGTACCAATCTTCTTTTGGCCTGTCCTTCTACTTCTTCCAAAATTTACTCAAAATCATTTACTGTGCAATCTGCTAGACTGTGGAATCGATTACCCACCTCCATTAGGCAATCTCCTTCCGTGGTGTCGTTCAGGGAAGCTTTGAAGAAGATGTGGCTCACACCATCACTTTAATATATTGAGAACACTGCTTATTTATTATATGTATTTTGCATATATATGTTGTATATGGTAGTATATTTTTATTAGGTTTCTTTATATTATGAGTTTATGTATTGTATTTACTAAAAGTTGTATTGTAGCCTTTGCTTTGTCCGACTGTATTATTTTGACTTACTCTTTGTCGGTCCCTTACTAAATGCTCCTTTCATCCACTCAAGGGTTGACTGGTAGAGATCCCTTAATGGGATAAGTTCGCCTTTGTACATACATTTCAACGGTTGTCAATAATGTATTTCTTTTTTTCCTTATTTTTGTACAATAAAGAGTTTACATACATACATACATACATACAAGTGAAAGGTACTTGACAGGGTAATTTTACATAAACCACAATAAATTGAGGCAGGAAGAAAGTTTATTTTCTCACTAAGTACTATCGGATTTATTGTGTAGAGTAAGTACTGCGTAAACGTTCTAATACAAGGGGCCAAGAATAGAATGATTTGATACCTGGAAACAAATTTGCTAAAGAAACATTTAATAAAACCCAATTTAATAGTGCTCAGATTATCTGCCATAGCTAAAATACAGCCAATCAAAATTTCAGAAAACTTCTTCCTATTGTCCCTTCACAACATCAATACGTTTTGAACCATCGGCCCCATACACGAAGAACTAGTCTTATACCGCTAGACCACGCGTGCTTCTACGATGACTGACCAATTTTCCGTACAGTTTCAGCCGTGATAAATGCAAAACTGTTTTATTGTTTAATTATTAAAGCTGTAAAATTATTATTCCAGTAAAACTAAAATCACTTTATAAACAAAACAAATCAATTTCATTCTTAAAACCAATAAATAGCCGAGCCGCTCTAACTAATTGCAAATACGGGTGAAAATTGTGTGTTATTGTTTGTAAGTGTCGATAAAAACTGAAACCAGTGTCACATAAGAAAATATGGGAGGGATAATAAATATGAAATATCCTGAAACTAACAATAGCACATAATATTTACCTCTAAACTTTATGTGTAGTGTAATCGTCCGTACGATTCCGCTTTATAATCGTAATAATAATAAAGTCTAATTCGACCGCTCCAATAGAAATAAATAAATAAAAATGTTCGATTAATTTCCTTTCTTTCTGCGCTGGTTCAAAGTTTTAGTTTCATCTTTTGATTTCCTTAGGTTTCTTTTGAGTAAAAAGAATAATAAAAGTGTACAAAAGGCTAAATGTAAAATATAATATGCCCTATGCTTACCCCGTAAAAGCGTCCGCTCCACACACAATCACAAATTTCACCATCCAAGTCTTTATATTCGTTAAATTCGTTAAATTATAATTAATATCTTAAAACACACGGCGGCCGCCATCGCCATCAAAACCGAGAGTCCGTCTTCTCTTCTTTTTTCAAATATTCCGCGACGCGCGTTGCCAGTACGGCGCTTAGCTTGGAGTTTTTATACGTCGCCCAACCCCAAAGAGATAGACAAATATATAATAATAAAGTGCAAGTATTAATGTATGTGATGTTGAATATGTTGTGTAATGCCGCGTTTTTTAAGTTAGTTATCTATTGGTATTAAAATGAAACAGAAACATTTAATAAAACCCAATTTAATAGTGCTCAGATTATCTGCCATAGCTAAAATACAGCCAATCAAAATTGCAGAAAACTTCTTCCTATTGTCCCTTCACAACATCAATACGTTACATAAGCTTTCTGTCACAATTCAATTCACCCTGAGCCACATCGGAATCGCTGTAAACAAAGAAACCCCCCGCAGCGGGCGATGGTTATCAATACGGCTTACGGGAACATCCTGTAGGTAACGCGAGGCAACGCTGTACACGTTTAGGGCATTTCCTGGACACGTAGCGTGGAGTTTTTAAGGGCAATATGATGGAGGGAAAACGTGGGGCGATGTTTGATGATGGTAAAGAGAAGGATTTGTGAAAGTATATTGTGATATTCACAACATTGCGATAAAAATTAAAATCGGTCAAGTATGAGTCGGACTCATACATATTGTAGGTACATTGAACATGACGGACGGATGGACAGATGGACAGACAGCGGAACTTCAGTAAAAGGGTCCCAGTGGTACCCCTTGGGTACGGAACCCTACAAAAAGGTCGCAAGGTACTTTGACCCAGTGGAACCCTCCCTGATATGAAATGAAGCATAACAATTGTATGAGTAATTTTCGTGTCACAGCGGAACATCCAGTCAGTTGTTTTTATGGTTAGTTAGGATCAAACGTGATCCAACTTTTTGGTCTGTACCCAAAAATACAAAATCGGAAAGTTAATTTTGTAAAGTTAGATAACAAAGATAAAGGTGAAAATTTTTAAATAAAGGACCTGTTGTATGTATGTAGTAGTAACGTGACCGTATAAATTTTAAATAAAGGACCTGTTGTATGTATGTAGTAGTAACGTGACCGTATAAATAAAGGACCTGTTGTATGTATGTAGTAGTAACGTGACCGTATAAATAAAGGACCTGTTGTATGTATGTAGTAGTAACGTGACCGTATAAATTTTAAATAAAGGACCTGTTGTATGTATGTAGTAGTAACGTGACCGTATAAATTCTGTGCGCTTCCTTCCTTCTTCCTATACTTAAGTTTTTCACCTGCAGCAACCAAAGTTTCATTCAGTCTGATCTAATCCTGTGTGTTATACTCAGACCAATTTGTCGATTACCATTAAGGTGCGCCCAAGTGGCCACTCCTGATCATATCGCCCGTGGTAGTAACACTGGCCCCTCTTAAGCAGCTATAAGCAAACAGTCGGCCCTTTACGACAGCTATTAAGCGGCTCATTTACGACTCGGCGGAGGTGCCTGATTGATTTGTTTGTACGACAGTTTCGAGCCACTTCGTCGAGTCTTGATCTCTGGGTTTTGCTGGACGGAATTGCGAGTTCTGATATTCAATGAATAATAATAAATAAATAACTCATCTGCACTTTTCATCAGGTGAGATAGGGGTCAAACACGGTCAATTTTAAAACGCGAATTTCGGAACTGTTACGTCATCATCCCAGAATTAAATGACTTGGGCCGTAGTTCCCATGCGGGCCCAGTGCGGATTGGGAACTTCACGCACTTTCTTCGCAGGTGTATGCAGGCTTCCTTACGATGTTTTCCTTCACCGTAAAGCTCATGGTAAATTTAAAATGTAATTTCACACATAAATTCCGAAAAATTCAGAGGTGCGGGCCGGAATTTGAACCCACGACCCTCTGCTTCATAGGCCATAGGTCAAACCGCTACGCCACCACGGCTTTTTTATCTGTTACGTAGCAACTATTAAATTATATTTCTCTCTAGCCTTAGAGAGCCCTATATAGGTTGTATCAACCTTGTCTCTTACATAGTAACTATTATACGTATAATCTGTATCTTATGTGCTCGTCGCTTATTTTTACCATCAAATTCGACCTCTCCAGCACATAGGTACTTAACATCCAGGACATTATCCTGGACATCCCTCTGTTAATTACTCATCAAAACAAAATGGCGACGCTTATGGCGGGAGTAAAAACTTGCTTTATTGGCGATGGCCGATGGCGCCCTTTATAATTTAGCGGATTGATCTTTTGGATCTGGCCATTACGTACGAAGATGTAATGCCTCCATTGGTTTTGTTTGTTGAACTGTTATGTCGATTAAGACGTATCTACAGATCATTCCATTTGGGTTCATTCGGCTATACTTTTAGCGAAAAGCAATGAAAATTAATTAAATAACTAATGAATGTCGCAGGAGAAAGTGCACATATTGACTTAGATCTTACCGTGCAAAGCTTGTACTATGGGTACCAGTTAGTGAATTAACATGCTTATTTGAATAAAGACACTCAAAAATACGTTTTTAAACAATCAAGACTGTAGAAAAAAATATTTGCCTTGCTTAAATAAGATCTGGGACCTGAAACTTCGTAGTCGGTCTATCCATCGGTCTGTAATATCTGTCTATCTGTCAAAGGACCCTATCTCGAGAACCGTAATAGACAGACAGCGCAAGTTTATTAATAATGTACATACTTCTGTTGCCGCTACAACAACAAAAAAGACTCCACATTTGGGACTTCTTTTTTCTTCTTCTTCTTTGCTTATGCCCTGCAGAGGGACGTCTTAACGCATTTTTTTTATGTTATTGTACTAAGTAGGTACGTTCGAAATGGGCAGACTGTTGGTACTCATTCATTTATAACATGACATGACCCAGTTATGACAACAAATGATTATGATCATAATATAATCTTAGCTAGGTATGTACAGACAGTCGTACAATAAACCTATCAGCTGCAGTCTCAAGTGCCCACACGTCCGATCACTCGCAGCCTCTTCCTGCCCACGTCGCTAATGACTAATTACGCTTGCACAATCCCTCCTCTACACAATACTACAAGCACCAAGCACCAAGCGATTACAGACCTTAAAGTCAAACGTCTTAGTTCCTATTGGACTGTCGGTAATGGAATTGAGACAGTTCCTATTTGAGCTAGGAGCGCTCATTAGATATTTAGTGTCGTTGTTTGTCAACGAACTTTCAACTGTACTGATTGGGTTTACAGTTGAGATTTGTGGTGAGAAATTAGTCAAAGTTTGTCTGGATACCGAAGGCTGCCTTCCTGAGAAAGATATCGGCGTGTAATGAGTTGAGTGTCATTCAAAACGTCATTAACTCTGTGGGACCGTTTCTTACGGTTCCTTCGGTTTCTTAACCAAAGTAAAGTACTTAAATCTAAGGGAATAAACTGACGACTCGGAAAGATAATTAGTTGCCTGTTATCTGAGAAATTTCAATGTAAATTAGAAGAGCCATATTGAGTTTTTTTTTTAATCGGGGTTTGGTGGTCCTTCCTATCGACTCAAATAAAAGTACTTACACGTATTTGAACGTGTATCGTAACATTTTTCAATTATTCTTGTTTCTTTATCTTTGTACAATGAAGTGTTCACATGTGGCTTGCATGAAGGTGAAGAAACTTTATTGAAAGAATATTGAAAAAATTAAAATAAAATACTGAACAGAGAAGACATGTTACATCTAGGCTCACTTGCTCTTACCATTCAGAGAGAGACAAAAAAAACCATAAAAATCAGTCAAGCTGTTTTGGAGGAGTTCGATTACAAACACCGTGATACGAGATTTTATCATTAGATTAGAAGACTAGATAGTTACAACGTGTAACTGTGCCTAGATTGAAATTAAACCTCCTTGGTCACCCCTATGCATTTGCGCTTACTAATTCAACTGACCAACAATCTGCAGCCTCTTCAGAGATCACACAATCAATCAAGGTGCTGGTGGCAATCCACCCTCGAGTAAGAGCACTAACTCGGTTGTGGTTACGGAATCGATACAGCACGTTAATTAGCTCGATTCGAATGGACTCCACGCTAAATTTGGGACATAAGGCATTGAATGGATGCGTTGAACTTCGAAATTAGTATCAAAAGCAGCGGGAGGAATTGAGTTGTACCTAAATAAGCCAACATTACATAAATGTATAAGCAGATTAAGTATTTTACGAACACATAACACTACACTTAAACATCCTGCGGATATTATAGATGAGAAAGTTCGTGAAGACGTTTGAATGTTTGTTAGTCAATTAAATAATAACGGCTGTACAGATAGAAGAAACTGCACTGATGGCCGATGGTGCAAAAAGGTTCTCGAATGGCATCCATGGACCAGAAGACGCACTCTAGGCCTCCAACAAGATGGAGCGACGACCTGGTTAAGGTTGCGGGATCGCGTTGGATGTGGATGGCGCGGGACCGATCTGCTTATCGAGCTTTGGGGGAGGCCTATGTTCAGCAGTGGACGTCTTTCGGCTGAAATGATGATGATGATGATGATGAAGGATAATAATTTGAAAATCATCTTTAGGTTGCTCTGGACCTTTTTCGCTTTGAATTACCGTTTCGAATATTTACATCTTAAAGAAAAAAAAAAAAAAAAGGATTTCCAATTTGGACTAAGTGGTATACTTTGTCACTCCTATAACTCCTAGACAGATCGTCAACAGCCATTCGTTAGTCATTACTGATCAAGTATATCTCCAGGCACCGCGAGGCTCATTAAGCGGAACTGTAAAAAGTAACAGCCTATAACACTCCCCCCGCCACAATTACAGCTAATTGAAAATTAACTGCGATTGCTTATAAAACCGTTATTGCCGGATAATGTCTCATTAAAATAATTGCATTGGATTTTTTGTGGGCAAGGTGGACTAGAAGACCGATGATTGTTGAAGGGAAGACTGAAAGTGCATGCTGTAAGGGCTATTATTCGCAATGCCCCTTTGCTTTCTGCGGTGGTCACTACCACCATCTTAAATGCTAAGCCTACCATCCAGCGGTAATGCTTACGCTGCTGTGTTTCAGCGAACAGAGAAAGACCGTTAGTGAAATTATATTCACATGAACAGCCATAGGAATTTAGGAGGCAAAATTTAATGACAGGTAGGGCGTTTCTTGATCGATAAACTCAACTATATTTTTTCCCGTATGGCAGTGATCGCCCCCAGCTTTGTTTACAAGCATTAACAGTTTTTAAGCTAAGCCGAGGGCGCATGGACGAACATGCAGAATGGACATGGCGAAAATACAAAGATTCTTTCGAGGACTTTAGAATAGTAAAAAGTATTTTTGAAAAGGATTATTTAGTAACATTTAGGTAAAGGTAATCAACATAAATTTATATGTACGCTAACACATCGTTTAATTTATTTCAAACTAAATACAAACTAAAACATGGATGCATAGAAAAAACTCCAGAAAAAAGACCAGCGCTGGGGATCGAACCCAGGTCCTTAGCATTCCGTGCCGCGTGCCATTCCCCTACACCGCCACTGGTCAGGAGTTTAGACACAATTTTTTCCCATACATCTCACATCTCAATTTATTAGCTAATCACATGTATGCAGTGATACAGTATCGTTTAATTTGTTAGTTGACACCCTTTGTCTAAGGATCTCTGTGGATCATAACCGTGTAATCTAGTTGTTGGCAAGCGCCCGCCCTCTTGGTTCGGGTCCGCTAACTAGGTTATTTGTAGGTGGTCTAAGACACAACCACGTCTAAAGGCACTGTGCTTGCATTATTCAGTTATCTTAGAATGAACAATTAACATGTTGATGATAGATACACGGTATACGGAGTCTCGGAGTTTCTCTACGGGATCGAATCAGGAACGAGGAGATCCGTAGAAGAGCAGGGGTCACCGACGTAGCCAAACGGATTAGCTCGTTGAAATGGCAATGGGCAGGCCAGAACAGATGGCCGTTAGGGCCCAAAAGTTTTCGAATGGAGACCGCAGACTGGCAAGCGCAGCGTGGTACGTCCACCAACGAGATGGACGGACGATTTGGTGTTCAGGGTGGATGCAAATCGCTTCCAACCGTAATGATTGGGCGTCAATGAGGGAGGCCTATGACCAGCAGTGGACGTCCTACGGCTGAAATGATGATGATAATGATACACTGTATATGTTTGCAATGTCGGGTACAGTAAATAAGCCAGAGTCATAACGCAGATTCCTGATCTAAACTGTTTATGTAATCATTTAGCTTTAACGGGAACGACACTCGTGACTTAATTCCTAATGAAAATTTATGAATTACTTACCTAAACGCGTATAGGCGTTAATAAAGCGCGCAATATCCGCCACTCTGGATGCCTGCGCCGGTGGCATGCCGGTCGTGACGACGCCTAGGTTATGAGGCAGACGGGCTAAATAAATAAGCGTGGTATGCCATCATACAGCTAAGGTCACCGTCATGGCACGAGGTTCAAATTTACACACAGGATGAATGTGAAGAAAATTCCTTGTGGACTTTTTTGTTCGCGTCTCTTCTACTTCGTCTCAGTTAAAGGTAATATTTTTTTTCTCAAACATGCTATGAAATATTGACGTTATGTTCCTTATAATACGCCACGAAGTGTCACGTTGAAGGTGCGGGCTAGACGAGAGGTCAATAATGGAATTTCATACAACATTGCTGGCCAAGGCCAGCAAAGTGATCGTCTATTGTTTCATACTATGACGTTTATAGGTCTATGGCATCATAGCATTTAGCCATTAAAAAAAAACTATAAGCAATATTTTGCGTTTTGGTTCATTAAGACATTCTGCCACTACGTTTATTTAAGGTAAGGTAAGATGATGATGATGTTGGTGATGATGATGGTGATGTTGATGGTGTCGATGATGGCGGTGATGATGATGGTGATGGCGTTGATGATGGTGATGATGGGTGATGATGGTGATGATGATGGTGATAACGAGATGATGATGATGGTGATGATGAGATGATGATGATGATGATGATGATGATGATGATGATGATGATGATGGTGATGATGGGTGATGATGATGATGATGGTGATGATGGGTGATGATGATGATGATGATGATGGTGATGATGATGATGGTGATGATGATGGTGATGATAAGATGATGATGGTGGTGATGGTGATGGTGATGATGATGGTGATGACGACAACGACGATGACGATGATGATGATGATGATGATGCATGTTTGAGAAAAAATCTATACAAGCCTTGGCCACGAACAGGGATTGCCGGCCTCGTATCTCTAGATGGCCTCGTTAACACTCTGCCATCTATAATTACTCGGCCGGCAATCCCCTATTTCGCGGCCGCTGCAGTAATGTACTATTGGTTAAGTCTACATCGGTGTGTGGGACTCCCGACCAACTTTCGGTCCATTTAAATACGAGGGGCGTTCAATATAAAGTGAGAATGAGATGCAAACTCTTTTAATATTACGAAATTTAATACTGGCTGGTAAAGCTAATCTATCTAGCTGATTGCTATGAAAAAAAAAACTAACTGTCTTTTGTTTAAAAAAATATACGGTAATTTCTTTGCAATGCTATTGAGTACGTTAGCGAAAATAGAGAAAATTGAACAGCGCGCCGTTATCAAATACTTGTATTTGAAAAATTTTTCTACGAACCAAGTCAATTTGGATTTGCGGGACACTTTAGGGTCTAATGCTCCTCCGTATTCGACAGTCGCACGTTGGTGCGCCGAATTTAGACGTGGAAGAACATCGACAATGGACGACCCCCGCTCCGGACGCCCTACTACAGCAGTAACTGAAGAAATTGTGAAAAAAGTCGAAAACTCAGTTTTGGCGGATCGTCGTGTCACAGTTCGTTTTATTGCTGAAAATGTAAAGATTTCAACGGGGAGCGTACATAATATTTTACATGAACGCTTGGGTATGAAAAAGGTATCTGCGCGTTGGGTACCAAGAATGCTTACTGACACGCAAAAACAAACTAGACTAGAGATTTGTCAAGAAGCTTTGAACCTGATGCAGCAAGACCGGGAACTTTTTTGGCGCGATTTATAACAATGGACGAAACATGTCTCCATCATTACGACCCTGAAACGAAACTGCAGTCTATGACATGGAAAAGGCCATCATCTCCAACTCCGAAGAAATTCAAGGTGAGCCCATCTGCCGGTAAGGTCATGGGCTCTGTTTTTTGGGATGGTAAAGGGGTATTAATGATTGAGTATCTCGAGCATGGAGCCACTATTACGGGCACTTTATACGCCAAACAAATAGCAACATTGCGCAATGAGATCCGCGAAAAACGGCGAGGTAAACTCTCGAAAGTTGTGCTGTTCCACCAGGACAATGCCCCGGCACACAAGTCCGCCGTTGGAATGGCTGCAATTCGTGATGCTGGGTTCGATATCCTTAAGCATCCTCCGTATTCACCAGATCTCGCTCCCAGTGATTTCTACCTATTTCCGAGATTGAAACAATACCTGAGAGGCCAGAAATTTGAAGACGACGACGCGGTAGTCGCTGCAGTACAAGTTTTTTTAAGTGCTCAAGATGAGACCTTTTTTAAAAATGGAATTTTAAGTTTAGAAAAAAGATATACTAAGTGTATTATGTCGAAAAATAAAATGACATTTAGGAAAAGTTGTTTATAACATACTCATTCTCACTTTTTATTGAACGCCCCTAGTAAGTCTTTGCTGACACGGAGTTGCTAATTTTATGTCCACAGGAGGAACGACTTTTGTTTTTTACGCTATGTATGGCCTTGACAGTAACATTTTCATGACCATGACTACAATATGGGAATGTCTCAGCTCGAACCCACGACTCTCTGCTTAAAAGGCCGTGGATCAAACCACTATGCCAAAAGGCCTTTATGTATATGGGGGTTTTCAGAAAAAAATGTTCCCGTTTTGCCTTAATTATCCTTAATTTTCCATAAAAAATTTATTAGTCAGTTTTGTGACGGTCCATACAACATGTATGGTTAACTGCGTCACAAAACTGACAATTAAAAGAAGGACACATTTTTTATTCCTCAAATCGATAGTACTTGTGATTCTGAGAAATAACCCAAAAATTGTTAGGTCTTAAAAAAAAATCTTTTTTTCTGAAAATGCCCATATTGTACTGAAACATTTTAGTTTTGGGCCAGTGCATGTGTAGTATGTAAACAAGAGTGTGCATTTAGAGAAAATGCCCTTATTGAGAAAGTGTATGCTTCGGGAGTGTTTATTGTGGAAAGTTCACTTTTAGAAAACTACATATTTTGGGAAAGTGGGTTTTAAAAGCCTATATGTTTCCGTTTTTTTATACCTTTTGTTCTTTCAAAAATAATAACATATTATATTGTCAACGATTACTTTGTAATGGGCATAATTCAGATCACAATACTTTCAGCGAAACCAAGTAAGACGTACACACTCGTAAACAAATACAGATCCAATAAAACACGGAACAACCTCAAACAATTTCATAGCACGCGAACAAAGTACGCATAATACCGGAAGAAATGTAAAATAGTAATTGTCAATAAAAATGCACGTATCTCGAAGAACTCGGCGCGACGAGTGTAACTCGCAAATAACGAGAAATATCTCGAATCGTTTACGTCACGTAATGTTAGTGTGCGTCCTTCATGGCACATTAAAAAGCCTATTAGGTGCCGTTATACGACTTATAGGTGTTTTTATTCATACTGCAAATGGATGGGACATGAATACGATCACTTGGCGTTTAACGGGGAATAATTTTTCAATGCGCACTTGCGTAGACTTAAAGAGGCTGTAAATTGAATTGTAAACATGGATACATTGAAATTAAAAACTGTGCAAAATAAAAAAGTACCGTAAGATTAAGATTTTGACCCGTATGAAAACCAACAGAATATAAAAATGTGGTTGGTCAGCTAAAATCACCTTATTGCAATGTGCCATAATTTCGATAAAGTTGCATAAAATAAAATAAAATAAAATAAAATAAAATAAAATAAAATATAATTAATTGATTAAAGAAGTGTCGGACAAACTAATTGGCGTCTCTGGCGACCTAAGAGCAGGTTTTTTCTTCGCCCAAAAACTGAGCCTCGCAGTGCAGCGGGGCAACGCGGCTAGCGTCTTAGGTACAATGCCCCGCGCTGCCCTACCTTTGGAAGAGGAAGCCCCGTTTTAGTTAATATTATGTGTTTTTATTTTTTCTTGTAATAAATATTCTGATGCATTTGTATAAAGTTTCGATGCAATAATAAAACTTAAAGCCGTATTGTGGAAATTACCTTCAACCTCCTTAAGCACACGTCAAATTTTGACTATCATAATTTGAAACTTATTGTCAATCAAGACAAGTTGACATTTGTTTCGACGTGTGTTCTAAATTTGGTACGCTGCGCGCTGGGTTTTATGTCGTTAAGCAATCGTTAAGCATTAGAAAAATACCAACATTAAGTGATAATCAAACTTCAGATTCAGCTCTGAGCTTGAAAAAATTTAAACACTCAAATCGAAGAGAAAAGTACCTACTATTTAAGCCCACTCGATCTTCGGAGGATTACGCCTCAGAAACGCCTCACGCAGGCACAATCACCTTAAGTAAGCAGTAACAGCAGCGGGAACCATTCCCGCACAGGGCTTAGCCAAGGTACCATCTCGCTGATACCCAATACTTCTAAATCATGGACTTATTTATTTACTCACACGCTTCAATTTACATACGACCAATCCAATTCCAGACTCACGGCGTTTCCACAGATTAACCCCCCTCCCCCCCGAAGGCCATTTCCCACATAATCCCTATAAATCCACTTTATATTCATCCACCTTAAAGGGCAATAAAAGTGTCTGGTGTATATTTTTTGTACGTGCCGCTGCGAGTGAGAATTTTGATCAACGGCGACTCTCGAAGAAATGGACTGTTTTTGGCGGTTCGCTGTGGCGTTTTGTGTTAAATGGATTTTATTCGATCAGGCTTGGGTTTTATTATGAGCTGGATTGTTGGGATGTTGAGTTTTGCAGTTCGGAATCGTACATGGAGGTGACTAAGAAATTGGTATGTGTAGAGACTTGGTTCTACATATGTACATGGATACTCAATAATGTGGTAAGCCGCGTTTTTCACGTTCATTTGTGTGCTGTGAATTTGTGTCCTGTGACCCTAAAAGTGACTTTATCCCATGGGAACATCCTTGCCGCAGCAGTAGTCGAACCCTCGGTACCGTGCACGTTGACTTTTACTGACTGTAACTTTCTCCTTTTCATAATTTCTCCCTTAAACAATGACACTTCGAGTAATCGATAGAGAACCCTTGTCATCGGTGAAGTTGGCATTACCAGCATCCGCACCTGACTCCGTCTGACTCCGAAGTCCGCTTAGAGAATCACACCAGAGGATAAACCTAACGCAGGTGTCCAAGCCTTGCCCTAAGTTAAGACCCCGGTATTTTGCCGCGTTAAATATTACAAACTGCTGCTGCGTAAGTTAAATTTTTCATAAGACATTAAGCAATCTTCACGCCCTAGTCATAACCTTGGGAGAGTGCCAGATGAAATAAATTTAACACCGTGCTCACATACGGTTCCGGTCACATGACTACAGAATTATGGCACAGATTGCTAAAGTAAAAAGGGGTAGGGGTTATTTTAAAGACTAGCTTTTGCCCCGTCTTCGTGCAGAATTCAAATCTGCGGTACTTAAAGCTTCATTTAATAAAGTAAAGATCCACCATCATTGTCATCGGCATCAGTTAGTGAATATAAATCCGTTTTTGTCCATATTACGCGGGAAATTCCCAAAAATTCTAAAATCAGTTTCTCACTGCCCTTATCACTTACATTTACCTAAAACTATGCCAAATTTGAAAAGAATAGTAATTAATTAATTATAGTTACGGAGATAGGGTCCTGTTGAACTGAATATAAATATAAATCCAGCAATTTTCAAAATTCTGTCCTTATTCCTTGTCTATGTCATGAAATTTACCTTTAAGCAAAATTTCAGCCTTCTAGGGCCAATAACTTGGACTGAGCGTTGGTGAATCAGCCAGTTAGTAAGTCAGTGAGTGAGTCTGTCATTACGTACTTAAATAAATATTATTATTAAACACCAAAGACTCAAGAACTCGTATTTTTCATACATCTGCTCCAACCGGGGATCAAATTTGGGACCTCAAGAGCTTTGTTGCCCACACATGAATGTCAAAAAAATTCACCCCAAAACTGTATGTTTCAATCATTGTAAAAACACACAAGTTAAAATCTTCATGGTTTTGGTGAAATAATAAATCTTGGTATGGTCTGAGGAAAAGTTTTCTTTTCTTATGGGTCTCTTCCATATGTAATTGCAAAAACCCATTCAGCTATCTTATATGATTTTTATTTGCGTGTTCCATGATCACTTATGCCCCTTTGGACGAAGCTGGCACATAAAAAAACAAATTCAATTACTCTAAAATACCCATACATTACGGCAAATGGCGAGGTGACATAAAGTGCAATGTTATAAATCATCGCCGGCAAATACGTGGGGGTAGGTGTGAGGGTCTGATATCAGTGACTCATGTGGTGGCTTAAATTTGGTATCGTTAGGAAAACATGAGGTAGTGGCACTCAAGAAAACTAAATTAATTGTGGTAAAATGATGGAGAATTAGAAAAAAATCTGTTTTTAACACAAGGTAATATAATTTATATAATTTATTGAATCAAGCGTTACTTTGTGGTGGTCCATATTATTTAACTGAAACAATTTTATTACTTTTCTCACCCGAGGTCTTAGCGTAAAAAAAGGCAATTTAAAATGTTCAAATGTAAATCACAATCATGCCCGCTTCAAGAAGCCCTAATGTGCTTTTAGCAGCCGCCACGCCTTAACGTCGTCAAACTCTAAAGAATATTAAGTCTCACACACCATTATTTAATATAAATATCGTCTCTGGGTAATGCACAGTTTGTATTCATGCCTGCCGACCGCGACAAAACAGTCCTGTCGTCACGGGCTTTATTGCGGGAGAATCGGCGCGACGCCCTAAAAAAAGCGCCTGAATTGCACAAGACTTTATACTATACTGGTTTGACTCGCGATTTTACTCGCGTGAACCGTTAAGTCTAGCAGCTAGCAGTTGAGTTGGAATTACGGAATTTCAGTGAAACCCACTCATTTCGAGAGGAACCCTGTGCCCAGCAGTGGATCGTATGCAGGCTGATTCAGAAGTCATGAGCAGGAGTGAAAGAGGTAGTGAGGTGAGCCACACTGAGCAAATTTCACTATAGGACCAGCCACGAAATCGCAATAAACTGATGTTCCATACATTTCGGATCAGTGATCGATTAACGATCAAATTAACTCTGGATTAAGATAAACGCACTAATGCTCGACACCTCAACGCCCGGTAGATGACACCCATCTGTCACCTATCTTACTATGACATAAGATTGAAGGTGCCGTGTATTGCGTCGGTGTCGAGCACAAGACGTTTACCTTAGATGTTTTTTTTTCGGGTTGGTCTCATACTCAACACTCAATTTTTTATTGCTCTTCCACAATGTATGTTACAGGTGTCATTATTATGATACAATTTTGATCATCATAGTAAAAGTTGTTCACTGTGATGTGAACCTCCCAGTCACTCCTTTCACTACTGCTCATGACTCCTAAATCACCTGCATAAGCCGCGATGTGTAGGATATTATAACTTTAAAAGTAAATTAATAAATAAAAAAACGGCCAAGAGCGTGTCGGACTCGCACAAGGTAGGGTCCCGTGGCCATTACAAAAAAATCAAGTAATATTTTTCTAAGGATTTCGTATGTGTACGGAATCATCCAAGTTTAGGTATGTTTTATACCTTAGGCTACTATTTACTCTTAAACTACAAATAATTTCCAAGCAATCTTAGCCGCTATAATTTCAAATTCAATTTTTCCGCCTAACAGTTTAGATTTTAGAGGCGGGGGACGCTCGATTTTAATGAAAATTTTCACTTTAAAGTTGAATATTTCGCAAACAGATCACTGAATAGAAAAATCATGTTAGCAACTCCACAATGGTTTTAAAAGACCTATCCAAAGATACCCCACACTATAGGATTAGTCGAGAAAAAAAAATCACCCCCCCTTTACGTCTATGGGAGGTACCCTAAAAAAATTATTTTTTTATTTTTTATTTTACCACTTTGTTGGCGTGACTAATATGTATATTCATGCCAAATTACAGCTTTCTAGTACTAACGATCTCTGAGCTTAGCCGCGGACAGACAGACAGACAGACAGACAGACGGACAGACATGGCGAAACTATAAGGGTTCCTAGTTTACTACGGAACCCTAAAAACTGACCCGTGATTGACCACTATCTTACCTGATGGAAAGTGCAGATGAGACCAAAGGTGTACCTCACTGGTTCAGTAACAGCCTATTCACTCTAGCCTTGAAGAGCCTTAGGTTATGGTCAGATAAAAAATATTGAATGAATGAATGAATGAATGAATGAATGAATGAATTAATGAACAGTTTATTCACAGAACATATGGTACAAATAGGGTGTTAACAAAATTAATTACATTATTATCCAGATATGTTCCGCCATCAGGCATGTGAAAATTAATGTGATTAATTATTAATATTTTATATCTGTCAATAATTAAATTATACATAATGTTACACTTATAATTACTATTTAGACATTAGTAGAATAATTGATTTTTCATAATAAATTACTCATTATCATTGTAAATACATTAAAATTTTAATTTCTAACATTTAATGTCAAGTCAAAACTTATAATTAAAGAATTCATCAATACTGTAGAAGCAAACATTACATAAAAATCGGTTCAACTTTGTCTTGAATTCTGAATTGGATAACGTTTTATAAGTAGCTGGAAATTTGTTATAAATCTTAATACACATATTATAAGCACTCTTTTTCCTAAGAACTAGTCTGTGTTTAGGAACCACTAATTGGTATCGTCTATGGGGTCTATTTGTTATCTTGTCTGCCGAGAGGAACACCGTAAGTAAGTTAAGTTTTACAAATAGAGGGCGACATGTTTCTCTATACCCTACCCCACATATTGTTCTGATACATTTTTTTTGTGCTACAAAAGTCCGATGTGCATCTACAGAGTTTCCCCACATAAGAATGCCGTATCTCAAAATTGACTGAATGTATCCATGGTAAGCCATTAGAGCTGTTTTTTCCGATACAGTTTGTTTAATTCGCCATAACGCAAAAACGAAACTATTTATCTTATTGCACACTCCGTCCACATGTTCCTTCCAGTTACAGTGGCAGTCCAAAGTTATACCCAAGAATACAGTAGTTTTTACTTCCTCCACTTCGATATCATTTTGCTTGATTACTAGTTTTTGTGTTTTACCCGCGTAACAGGAAAATTGCATAAATTTAGTTTTATTTAAGTTTATCTTTAAATTATTATTACTTAACCAGTTAACTACATCTTTTAGTGCGGTATTTATATCGGATTCAAATTTATCTAGATGTGTACAGTCGACTACAAAAAGATCGATACCGCCAAAGTTACAAAGATATGTATACACACCTTAATTGACTTAACATTAAGGTCGTGTATACATATTTTTGTAACTTTGGCCGTATCGATTTTTTGTAGTTGACTGTACCTTTGACTACTATCGTTGTATCGTCTGCAAATAGTATACAGTCATGCGTAGTAGATTCAGTTAAATCATTTATATAAATTAGAAATAATAGTGGCCCCAGGATACTACCTTGAGGCACGCCATATGAATTTATCTTACAGCTATTATTTTCTATCTTATCTATTTGCGTGTATTGTTGTCTTTCATGTAGATAACTCTTAATCCAATTATAAGCAGGTCCTCGTATTCCTTGTTTATCCAGTTTATCCAGTAGGTTCTTGTGACATACGGTGTCAAAGGCTTTGGACATATCAAGAAACAACACACCTATTGGTATGCGGTTGTCAATACATTCCGTGATTTTGTCGTTTAGTTTGAAACACGCTAATGTAGTCGATTTTTTCTTCCTAAAACCATTTTGCTCGGGCTTTAAAATATTGTGTTTTTCAAAAAAGGACTCCAATCTATTGTGCATTGCTCTTTCGTATACTTTAGAAATGACGGGAATCAATGTTATGGGTCTATGGTTACCTAATTCTAGTTTATGTCCTTTTTTAAATATAGGCTTAACAACAGACTTTTTCAATGCCGTGGGGAAGATTCCTTGTTCAAAAGACAAGTTAATTATATGTGATAGGTGTATGGATAATATGAACGATATTTCCTTTAATATTTTGGACGGGATTTCGTCATAACCGGTGGACTGTGTGTTTTTAAGTGACTGAATTATCCTACGTACCTCATAAGGGTCCGTCGGAGAGAGAAAAATACTTTTCGGGAACGAATATTTAGATTTTTGATTAGCTAATGACATGCTTTTCAAGGGACTGCTATTAAGACTGATAAAATAATTGTTAAACTCTTCTACAATTGTTTGGGGAGTGCGCAATAGATTTTTGTCTCGATCTATAATAATACACGAAATTTCCTTCCTGGATCGCTGGTTAAAATTACCTTTAGCAACGCACCAGGCAGCTCGACATTTATTGGTTGCGCTTTCAATCAACTTCGTATTACATATCTTTTGGGCGTGGGAAATACATTTTCTCAAAGTCCGAGTATAGTTAATTAGCTTGCCTTTATTTAACTCTTTATTTTTCGAACATCTATGATACTGGTAATAAAGCTTCCTTTTGATAGTACAACTACGTTTTAAAGATTTTGTTAACCAATTTTTTTTTTTGTTTTTAGTGGAAATTATTATTTTAATTATGGGAAAACACAGATTATGAAACAAAACAAGTAAATCATGGAGAACAGTAAAGGCCTTGTCTGAACATTTTTCATCATACATTTCAGAAAACGAGAGGTTTTCAACACAAGTTTTAAACTTTTAAATATTTTCAATACAGTAGTCTCTCTTTGATATATAAAACTCCTGTTTCTCTTTCTTAAAATTCACTGGAAACGTTATGGTTTGACACGTGTCGTGATCTGACAGACCTAGTTGATGCGTTTCACCTTTAGCGGTTTTAATATTGCTAATTATGTTATCAATGCAGTTATTTTTACGTGTAGGTTTAACAATATGGTTCCACATGTTATAGTTAGCAAGCAAGCTGAAATATTCCTTTGTCAATCTTTTATGAACTAGTATATTTATTTATATCGAAGTCCCCGCATATAACAACTTTTTTTTGCGATTTCTTCGTAGAACAGTGAGAAGCTTATCCAATTTTTCAAAAAATACATTTACATTGGAGTCTGGAGTTCTATACAAGCAAACAATAATTAAATTACTTGATGCAATTTCAATGGCACAGCATTAAAATTCCTTTTCAGACGAAAACTCTTGTACGTCTGGTAAGTCATTAAAGCATATATGTTTATTTACCATTATTGCGACTCCACCCCTTTTTTTCTTTTTTCTAGAGAAAAACGAGGCAAGTTCGTAGTCTTTAAAGAAAAGGTTATTTTCAGCTCCAGAGCAAAGAAAAGTTTCTGTAAAGCAGATTACATTGGGTAAGTGACCACTGTCCCTGTGATTCATCTAGAACTATTTCGACTTCATCTCTTTTTGATAGAACCCCAGCTATGTTTTGATGTAGTATCTGGAAGTTGTTTTGTTTAGACACGAAAAGTATAGGCTTCAGTTTCAGGTTCAGGTCGTGGGTTGTTGTAATTGCTTTGGTCCGAAGTAGGTGCATTTGATGCTAACGTGTCAGATGTAGGGTCATTCTCCTCTGAAATTGATGCCAACAAAATAGAAAGATCACCAAATATGCTTCTCATACCGTTATTATTTAATAGTCCAAATTTTCGTGAAAACATAACATAATCATAAGGCAAGTTACGATTACAATCAAGGAGATATGCATACTGTTCAGTATTTACATCCAAATGCATAAGTTTGTTAAATACTTCTATCCTGTGATTGAATACATTAGAGTAATAGTTACGCTTAAAAGTTGGAGAACACAAAATAATATTTGTATGACTTAGGTTTTCTAAACATTCTTTCATGAACAAAACAAGGTTCTTATAGTTTTGTGACATTTTAAAATCTTCTTTTCCTATAAATATCACACAAAAGTCATGCTTAGTATAATTACTCAGTTTTTTATTTAAATTTTCCAAGAGTACACTTAACCCGACTCCTGGAGTAAGATAATGACAAATTTCATATAAGTCGCTTAAAAAATAATTAGAAATATTTAACATTTTATTAGAGCTGTTAGTACTCAGTAAACAAATTTTATGCTTTCTAATTTTCCCGTCACTTTTATAATCACAGGTTTTTACCGCAATTTTTGAGAAAGTATTTTTTACAGGGGGGATTTTTTCCCTTTGCTAATACTTGAGTCCATATGTTGCCCCGAAGATCCACCTCTTTTAGCGTATTTGGCGGCGGTCGTTGATGGTGACGATTTATTTAGCTTAGGAAATTCTTGTCCCATGCTGCTTGACCTATGTTCAGCTTGTCGTGTGGTAGGACTGTATTTATCAGAGTTCAGATTAAGATACCAGTTAGATCGAATTTGTTCAGTGTCGCTGAGATTAAATGAGGCACTTCTATTTCCAGCGATTTTTTTTCTTTTTTTCATCGTCATCTAATCACCCCAGCCTATAAACGTCCCACTGCAGGGCACTGGCGTCCTCTCAGAATGAGAGAGCTTGGGCCGTAGTTCCCACGCAGGCCCTATGCGGATTGGGAACTTCACACACACCATTATGTTGAATTTCTTCGCAGGTGTAGATAGGTTTCGTCACGATATTTTCCTTCACCGTAAAGCTCATGGTAAAATTCAAATGTAATTTCGCACATAAACTCCGAAAAAGTCAGAGGTGCGAGCCGGGATTTGAACTCACGACCCTCTGCTTGAGGGGCCATAGGCCAAACCGCTAGGCCACCACGGCTTTTTAAAAAATAATCATTGTCTCGAAAAATAAATTGATACTATGACAGATGGGAGCTACGTTTTCCAGACTGCCCTCTAAGCATTGAACCTAGATCCGCTGAGATAAGCAAGGGTCTTGCCTAAACTCGTATTGTTGCTTTTACGACGCTAGGTTTCAGCCATGTTGTTTGTCTCGATGCTATCTTCCATATAAATCTCCAAAATAGTTTATACAAATTGACACATCAGATTGAAGTAAAGATTGCTGATATTTCTGAGGAAAATGCCAGTAAAAAGAATATTTTTGAAGTCATTTTAGTGTTAAAGCCAGTTAACAAAAAAAAACCTTAACTAACAACAAATATCAATGAAATTATATATAATTCAATAATGAATATGAACAAGCTAGGAAGAGTACACTCTCAAAGAAAAGAAAGTTTTTTTTTTATATCAGTGGTCTGATACAAAACGCCCTCTGAGACTTTGATTTCGTCTTTATATTTTTGTGTTTATGTGCACAAAAAATAAATAAATCAGAGTTTCTTTTTTGGATCTGTTGAACAAGTTAAACATAACTAAAACTCTCAATTTTCTTATCCTCATCCCCATTACTCCCTGCTTTCTTGACTCGATTACATCGAAAAACTCAATCAAGAGTGTAACTTCTTTACTTAAACAAATTATTAATTTGATACCTATAGCGAATCAAAATAAAAAAAAATATTCTGTAAGAAGACCGCCTGGCTCTTTTGCATGTCTCGTTTTTAAACCACCAGCGCTTTCGAAAAAAACATCATTGCCAAGAAGAATGCGCTTCAAGAAACTTAGTAGAGGGATTAATTTTTGAAACAAAAATCATATTACAATTCACTAAACTACCAATACAAAAGCAAAACAAAGTAAATTGAAAATATTCAATAGACATATCAGGGTATCAGAACATAATTCACCATTCCTCCCTTAGTTAAACATTTAATTCAAAATATCTAGTTCATTGTCATCATCATTATCATTTCAGCCGAAAGACGTCTACTGCCGAATACAGACCTCTCCCAAAGTTCGCCGAATAGACCAGTCCTGCGCCATTTGCATTCAACGTTAAGTAATTCTTACCATTGAAAAAAAAACGAATTCAATTCAAAAAATAATCCCATAAAAACGGATTACTGAGAACAGCAATACCACGATAATCCTGTACTAGCCTAAATACAAGAAGGTCGTCCACATACAATACTCCCTACACGCCATAACCAAAATTGGCAATATTTTACTTCGAACATTTGTAAGCAAATGTCACGTGGACATAACATGTCTGTCATACATAGCAATCAGTTCGCTACAAGGTCCATATATTTACATAAATAATAAAAAATATCCGTGTCCGAGCGAGGGAGTCCACTGTTATTGTACCCCCCACTATTAACTTATGAAAATAAGCTGCAATAACACTATGTTTATTTTGCGTTATGCCTTGCCAGGGAGATTCGCTGCGGACGAGGATTTGCTCAGCGCTTGCCAAACTTTGGACGCTTTCAATCATTTCTCTATAATACGGAGGCCATATTGTCTAGCGCACGCACGATCATTAACGCATTTACTATCTATTCCGGCTTAAAAAACCATGCTCAAAGCATTGTTTCACACTTTTCATTTTTCGTACAATTTTAGTTAATAGCTATTACATTGGGAAATTTCTATAAAATCTTATAGTTTTATATCCAATTTAATCAGAAATAGTTTGAAAAGCTGACTTTTATAAAGCTAAGAATTGCTAAAACAATACAATTTCATCATCTGCTTTACTGCAGGGCACAGTCCTCCTTTCAGAATGAAGGGGCTTGGGCCGTAGTTCCCTCAAGGGCTCAATGCGGATTGGAAACTTCAGTCATTGAATTTCTTCGTAAGTGTAACCATGATACACCTATTTTCTCTTCACGATGTTTTCCTTCAACGTAAGCTCGTGGTAAATTTTAAACATAATTTTGCACATAAATCCAAAAAAATCTCTCAATAACAATCACAACACAAAAAAAAACAAACAAGTGACTCAATTTAGTGACTAATAATCATACCAAAGTTTGGGAGCCTTGACACCGCCATCCAAAGAAGCATGTAAGAGCCCCACGTTGGGCGCCACTTTAGACGGACAGTGGGCAGTGGGCAGTCGGCAGTGGGCAGGCATTTCTCTAATGGATGTTGTCACTATAAACAACAGTTTATGGTGAATCCGTTACATTACATACGGAATAGCTCGTGTTCTTATTCTATTGTCGGTGCTTGAATAAAAAATAACTGTATGGTAATTTTAATAGTAAAAGAGTTTAGTGCTTTAGGCTCGACGTATGTAAGTGAAAGATTTATGACGTTGTGCGGCTGTTAAAGTAAATAAGGAGTAATAATAGAGGTCAGTTGTAATACTCTGTAATTTCAGTATCGTGTATACTCTGAGCAAAACGAAAATAAATTCACTAATGGAATGATCAACGTTACTTCGTATTTAACTTTTATGTGCCCTTTTTGTGAGAAATCATGTAAACTGTATGAAAAATCAGGCACGCAGTTGAAAATTGAAACTTAATTGTATTGAATTAATAAAATATTGAATAGGACTCAGAAGGAAAAGTGTTTTTTCTGAAACCATAAACTTCTCAAGATATGTTAAAACGGCATCGTATAAGTTTGGTTAGTTTTATAACAATGTTTAAAAAAATCCATTCGATATTTTAAGCTTTTGAAAGCCAGCGTCGGCAACACAACGGCAACGGCAACGGCAACGGCTATAGACGACAATACGATAATACAAAAATTAACCTACTCACATCCGCATAAGAATCAATTTTGTTCGTAACAAAAACAATGTGCGGCGTACATACACACTCGATATATTATTCATTTTCGATTTTCAGATACGCCTCCAAAAAATCATACAAAACTAAAAATAGAGAGTATTCGTGATTATGAGTGAAACTAGCTTTTGCCCGCGACTCCGTCCGCGTGGAATTAGTAATTTGGGCAGCTTATTTTTTTATCCAATTTACTTTTTCATCAATTATGGCTCTCCTTAGATCCTTCCGGAAGAAGTGAAACTTCATAATAAACCAACTCGCTCCCAATCCGCCCCAACCCGCTCTCAACCCGCCCCCAACCCACCCCCAACCTGCTCCTAACCCGCCCCCAACCCACTCCCAACCCGCCCCCAACTCGCTCTCAACCCGCCCCCAACCCGCTCCTAACCCGCCCCAACCCGCTCCCAACTCGCCCCCAACCCGCTCCCAACCCGCTCCTAACCCGCCCCAACCCACTCCCAACCCGCCCCCAACCCGCCCCCAACCCGCTACCAACCCGCCCCAAACCCGCTCCCTACTCGCCCCCCCCACCCGCTCCCAACCCGCCCCCAACCCGCTCTCAAGCTGCCCCCAACCCGCTCTCAACCCGCCCTCCCAACCGCTTCCAACCCGCCCTATCTAACTGGGCTATCTAACACTGAAAGAATTTTCCAAATCGGAGCAGTAGTTCCCGAGATATAGACGTTTTACTTCCAAAACCCCCGATTTGGAAACATTCTTCCGCTCCACTCCGCTCCGTTCCGCTCCTATTGGTGTTAGCGTGATGATATATAGCCTATAGCCTTCCTCGATAAATGTGCTATCTAACACTGAAAGAATTATTCAAATCGGAGCAGTAGTTCCTGAGATTAGCGCGTTCAAACAAAAAACCTGTTCGATATACTCTTAAAATAGACGTATCTTTCTTATTTGTGAACCGATTCAAATGAAACGAACACTAAATGTTAATCCAAGAAAATACCAACATATCAGTGAAAACCGCATCCTTCTAGGTTAAGCCGTTTCTGATATTAGCGCGCACAAACGCACAGACAAACAGACAATAATTCTAAAAATCATTGTTTTGGGTTCTATTGTGCTAATAAATAGCCCTAGTGACAGTTTTTCTCAAATATCTTCAATGTACAGACACCGACTTGTTACAGATTTATTATATGTATAGATAAGTGTAATAATAAAAATAAATTCTCAAAAACCATGGAGACTTATTAATTTGCTATTTATTTAAGATAAAAAAAAATGCTTTTGGCAACTACGACAGTTTAACCAGAATTCGATATTATCAAAACCACCATTGTCCCTCGAATCAGAAACAAAAAATATGCAAATTTACAACCAATAAGTCAAGAGTTTTGTCTCATAAATAAGAGTTCTCAGCGGGCGCGGATTACTCGAACATCCTCCCTCAAATAAACACGGCGTCTAAAGGAAACACTCAAAAACTCGAGCCCCGTGAAATCTCGACCCACCTCATAAAACACGTGAAACAATATCTCGAACGCACCCGCACCGTACCACCTCAAAGTATCATCTACAAACAACTCTGTATCGTCCCTACAAGGTTTACATTCATTGTCATTAACTGCATTCTTATTGTTGTAAAGATTCGGCTTTTCCTGAGCCATAAAAGTATATTGTGCGTTTGTAAATGCGTACTGCTGTTTGTCACCATTTGCATATAGATGTCTGGGCTAGGCTTGAATGGGGCGTCTCGATGATAACACGTTAACCTTCGATTGCACCTTTGTCAGTTTTCCCCTCTACACAACATCTTATCTTGTCAATGATTTGAAATCAGTACCTTCACAATTGGTTTGGACTGAAAGACGCATAATGGACATTTACTTTATTTTCAAACATTACGTGTGACTTAATTGCGTTGGGGCTTTTTAAAAATTTTAATTTATAGTTATCATATCAAATCAATGATCGATAAATTGGTCTGAAGTATCAAATAAAACATCTAATTTCACCACACGACACACTGGCTTTAGATTACATAGGGATAGTAATAAGTTAAGCAATATTACTGATTTCCATAGGATCTCGTTTCCATCCAAATCCAGTAGATCCTCGATTCACAGTCCAACTTAAATTCCAGCTGTATTCTCCTCACGTTTCACTATGTTGAGCAAATCAGAGAAAATCTGCATACGGCTTTTTGTCTGCTTTTGGGTTTTCTTAATCAAGATAATGGAATTTTGCAATAATCTTACGTATGGATGAAAGTCATTTTTATAAGTGTGATTTTCTTTTCGTTTTTACGCTATAATAATATGTGTAATTTGCAGTTAAAGAAGCCAATAATTAATTAAGAGTTTACTTAGAGCACAATGGTTTAAATTTTGTTTATATTACTCTTTTAAAGCAAAATCTTCCGATTAACTAAGGACAATGGGCAAATTTGTATGGGCACTGACCCCGCCCACCAACAGAAACGAAAAACGTCTCATTTAATAGATCTTGTTAACCTCATGATTTTTTACTATGACGAGAATCGCCCTATGTATAGGGTTTTCTTGGAAAAAATTATTTTGTTTTCATATATTTTTTGCTCATTTCATTGAAAGTTACAGAAAGAAGGTTAAGCTCGTTGCCAAGATCTATTTTAATTTTCGTTACCCAACAATTGACCTCTACAAACGATGTGAGGTACTGACAGTTCGCCAACTCTTTATTCAACACACTATTATAAAAAAACACTCTAAGTTATCCTACGATGGTTTCTGTGCGTTAAATACACGGCGAAACAATCGCGTTTGTCCACAAATTAAATTTAATAGTCGTTTTCTCCATAGATTTTTTTGGTTGCCTTGGTAATTTTCTTTATAATAAAATTAACCATAAGATCAATATTTACCCGCTTACAACAGCATCTTACAAAATGGCTTCTCACTCTTGATTATAAAAGCACTGAAAAATTATTGACCCCTATCGAATAAGCTATAAACAACAAAACTGAAATGATAATTTTACGTGAACCGTAGTTACAGGTACCATAAGTTATGCCCTCAGCCCTTCATCTTACTAACCTATATTACAAACGCGAAAGTGTGTATGGATATATGGATGTCTGGATGTTTGTTACTCTTTAACGCTAAGATGGTTTAACGGATTCTGATAAAATTTGGCACGTTGGTAGTTTAGTCGCGGGCAACAGCCAGTAAAATATACAACTAACAGTTCTCAACACAAAATCTCCCCTCCACAATATCCACTTCGCTAATGAAACCCAAAGGTCAACTTTCGGCGTAACCTGCCAGCCGCACGACACGACAGCCGACAAAATGCACGAGTCGGACGAGCCCAGTCGCACGGAAGCTGAAAGGTCACCGCGACAGCTCCGCAAAGTTGTGTCTGACGGTGACCGCGACTATAGAAGCTATCAGAACTGGCCACCTGGCTCTGCTAGAGTAACAGTTTAAGCTTGGCTAAAAATATTTGTAAGCCCAAACTAACCCATAATGTCATATCCCATATTCCAGACTGATAACACCGTGTAGCCTAAAATTTTGACTATAATAACTTGAAACATATTTTCAATTTACTTAGAAAATACACTGAAACAATTTTATTGCTTTGCTCACTTTGTGTTACTCTGAAGATGAGCTCTGGTTGAGTTCGAAACGCGTCAGTTAGTGTGTTGGTGGTGATAGATGGGTTTGTGTGTGTTCGACTGTTCGTACAGTGTAGAGTTGGAGGAACAAACTGCATGAACACACATTTCTTGCATAAAAGTAGCTATCATAAGGTCGCGGGTGAGCAAATTAAATTGTTACAGTTCATTGTTCAGCTCATTAAAAATGGTTCTGGAGTATATTATCTGTCACCGTAGAAAAAAGTCAAATTTTATTAAGTCCCGTTGAGAGGTAGAACACACATGCACGTTCTACGAACAAAATGCTATAAAGTCACTTTTTAATGCGCTCCGCGGCTGTAAAATATTAATGGTTCATTAAACAAAGATGTATCGTTGGAGGTACCCCTCCTTAAATCGACGCTTTGTTTGAAGTCGATTAATGTAGTATTGTGAACAATTTGCAAGCCAATAAGCTTGTAAATTAAAAAAAAAATTGTTATGTTCGCTGGACGAGATTCATCCTAGCCTATATGCAATAAGTGTGTCTTCATGCAGTTCCTCCACCTCCACACTTACACACACAAATCACACAAACCCAACTATCACCACCATTAAACTAACTGACGCGTTTTGCACTCAACAAACCTCATCTTCAGAGCAACACAACCGTTCACCATGCTACTAGATGTTAGATTTGTGTGGGTGTTTGTGTGTGTGTGTTGTGTGCGTCTAACATAACCTAACTAACCTTTTGGTTAGCTTTTTAACAATCTTAAAAAAATTACGCATTGAGGAAAAACTTTACGATATTATAAACCATTCGATATTATTACCTTTCGATGTTCAGATACGTACTCCTCTTGGCTATACATGCCAAAGTGTCCTACGGGGCTCCCGACCAACCTGCCCGAAAAAATATTTGTTAAAATTGGCGTATGAAATCTATCAAAATAGCATAGTACCTACCTACTTATTTGCAACAAATTACTTAATCTTCGATTACGGCATTTCAAAATAGTTTTTATTTGACTCTTCTAAACGTTAATATGTCTGTTACGATGATTAGATTCGTCGCTGGGCAGTGGGCACTGAGCAGTGGGCAGTGGGCAGTGGGCTGCGAAGCGCGATCCGACGTCACGTGCGACGGACACTTCTGCTTCCGTCTCGTTGATCACTGTTTAGATGACGTATCATAGATCATATAGTTTTAGTTAAGCTATTGATAACAATCATCCTTACTGCAACGAAAGTAAGAGTTCGGCTGCGCCATTTCAAAACATATTAAGGGGCATTCAGCTAATTTTACAGGAGAGCGAAAAAACATGTTTAGTCTGAACCGTACAAAATTTTGCAATATTTGTTCAAAAAGTGATACTTTCGTGGTTAACTAGATTAAGACGAATATCCAGGTACTTACTTATATTTATGTTTAATTCACACGCGCCCTCGCTACTCTCAACCAGATAGCCGATTCAGTTGACCTGTTTCATTGCATTCTGAGTGAATTCAAAAGTGTTGCCTTACATATAATATGTTATGAACGTTAAATATAGTAAATAATTGTGTTGGTAAAGGCCTTCTCTATCGCCTTAGGTTTTTTATTCCTGTAATGATAGTGTAAGTGATGATAATGTAAATAAATAAATAAATAAATAACTTTCTTATATTACATGTTTTATCTGAAATTATGTACTTTACTAGCTTTTGAAATGAGCGTATTGATTATCGTTTGACGACATCAAACCTAATAAGCCTCTCTGACTTTTTCAAAACCTAGTAAGTGCATGCCACATACTAGGTTTTTGAAATAGTTTTGTGCCGTACTAGGTTTTGAAATGGTCAAGCCCGTTTTTTTGTGTACTTACTAGGTTTGGAGGTATTCGTATCTGTGAAATTGAGTGAGATACCTAGGCCTCTTAATGTTTTTGTATCCTGTTGGCACTTACTGGCAACCGCGTTACATGCATAAACCGCAAAATTGATTTTTGAGAGTTTTTAGGATTCCGTACCTCAAAAGGAAAAAACGGAACCCTTATAGGATCACTTTGTTGTCCGTCCGTCCGTCCGTCCGTCCGTCTGTCAAGACCCTTTTTCTCAGGAAAGCGTGGAGGTATCAAGCTGAAATTTATATCAAATACTCAGGTCTACTGTCCCTTAGAGCTGTGAAAAAATCAAACTTCTAAGCCAACGCAATCAAAAGATACAGCCGTTTATACTGCAAATTTCCGCAAATTTTCGAAACTCGCAAGGGAATCAAAACCTACAGGGTACTTCCCGTGAACTCAGAATCTTGAAATTTGGTACAAAGCAAGGTCTTAAGGCACAGATAAAGGAAAAATTGCGAAAAGCATAAATTTTTTGTCTGTCTGTCTATATCAGTAACCACTACAATGATCCCACACCGCGCACATTTTGCTTAAGAGCAGGGGTCTGATAAGACTAGATGTTCATAGATACATATAAATTTGTACGGAACCCTCGGTGCGCGAGTCCGACACGCACTTGGCCGGTTTTTTTTAAATCTTTATTTTAAGGAATTTTTGAGTTACTAGGTTTTGAAATGGTGCAGCCGAGTTATTTTTGCTAATATTAGGTCCAAGCCTATCGGCGTTATCACAGGAAAATTCAAGTCGTCTCTGCCTAAAAAGACAGTTTTCTTTGAACTGACATGACTGTGTTGAACACATGTTCAACGGGTGACTAAGTTTTAGTTGTAACACGGTATGAACATGAGTCTGAAACTTTGTATAGGTACATCGGATTGACTCTAAAATAGGTATGAACATGTAAATAAAATGACAGTGCACAATCAGCAAAAAATAACAAAAAAAAACTTGTTTTGAAAATAAGAATCAATAGAGCTTTGCTATTGATGAAAAGATATTAAAAAACAAAATCAGTAGCAAAATGACGTCATTATTGTCATCCTAGCCTATATACGTCCACTGCAGGGTACAGGGCCTCCTTTCAAACTGAGAGGGCTTGTGATGTAATTCTCATGCAGGCCCAGTACGGATTAGGAACTTCACAGAAACCATCAAATTTCTTCTAAGCTGTGTGCAGGTTTTCCCGCACCGCAAAGATTATGGAAAATTCCAAACGTAATTTTATATATAAAATCCGAAAAACTCAGAGGTGCGAACCTTCTGCTTGAGAGACCATAGGTCAAACCACTAGGCCACCAAGGATTACAAATTACAAAATTAAAAAAAAATGTTAAATTATAATTTATTGAATTAGGCGTTACTTTGCGGAGGTTCATATCAATGAACTGAAACAATTACTTTGCTTTGGATTGAGGTCGCGAGTGAGCAAAGTAATTGTTTCAGGGGCTAAATTCAGGAACGGCCCAACACGGTTTGCGAGCGGTAATTCAATCGTTTGCGGGAGGATAGGGATGAACTGCTATTCAGGAACGCCAAAAATCACTGGTTTGCGAGAGGTTTGGGCTGAGCTTGGGATGAGCCTTATTTAATTTATTCACAAAGCGAATTAACAGGAAAATAAGGCTCATCCCAAGCTCAGCTCATCCCTATCCTCTCGCAAACGATTGAATTACCGCTCGCGAACCGTGTTGGGCCGGTTCCTGAATTTAGCCCCAGTTCATGTTTTATTACTTTTATTAATCATACTGAAATCATTTGTAAAAAACTTAACACATACTCATATGCTTTACATAAACTAAGTAGAATTGTAAACCGCCCTGCTGTGCTTACAGCGTATCATGCTTATGTATCTTCCACTCTTAAGTATGGCATTATGTTCTGGGGTAACTCCACGGACAGAGATATGGTGTTCAAGGGTCAGAAGAGATGTATTCGTGCGATTTGTGGTATTTCGTCCACCGATTCATGTAGGTCTCATTTTATTAAGTTACGGATACTGACCCTACCGTGCATATACATCAACGAAATCTCAACTTACGTGAAATGTAACAAGAACCAATGTCCTGTTTTTAGAAGTGCTCGCCAAAAAGGTAAAATAAACACAAGACCATACAAAACAGCACTACTTGCTAAAAGCGTATTCGGCATGGCATCCAAGATCTTCAACAAGCTTTCGAAGAATATACTGATGACCGAGGATGTTCATGATTTTAAAAAACAACTTTTTAACTTTTTGGTGGATAAAGCTTTCTATTCATTAGATGAGTATATGCGTGATAGTTGAACAGTTTTTTAGACTATAAGTATATTGATTTGTGCATGACTGAATGTGAATATTCATATTTGTATGCCCTTGGGTGCAGCATAGTGATACAAGCCTATGATCATTGTACCATCTATTTAACCTATGTTTGACAAATAAATTATTTGTATTTTTTTGTATTTTGTATTACGTGTATACCATCGCTAGTAACTATTGTTCCCTGCAAGTTAGTGACGCGCCCGGCGTCACGCGTCACGCAGCTGCAATTAGCGCGGAGCCCAGTGGGCCGGAAACGTCAGTGTCTGGACCACGCGTCCGTCCGTCCATGCTGTGTTAGGGGCACGACACATCAAGAACTTGTGTTGGTAGCTGGGTCTGAAACCGGTACAAATAATAGTTAAAGTTTGATTAATCAAAGTATTTATTGAATCAGGCGTTACTTTGCGGAGGTGTTTTTAGGGTTCCGTAGTCAACTAGGAACCCTTATAGTTTTGCCATGTCTGTCCGTCTGTCTGTCTGTCTGTCTGTCTGTCTGTCCGCGGCTAAGCTCAGAGACTGTTAGTACTAGAAAGCTGTAATTTGGCATCAATATATATATCAGTCACGCCGACAAAGTGATTGAATAAAAAAAAGTAAAAGAAAATTTTTTAGGGTACCTCCCATAGACGTAAAGTGGGGGTGATTTTTTTTTCTCGGCTAACCCTATAGTGTGGGGTATCGTTGGATAGGTCTTTTAAAATCATTGCGGGGTTGCTAACATGATTTTTCTATTCAGTGATTTGTTTGCGAAATATTCAACTTTAAAGTGATTATTTTCATTAAAATCGCCCCCCCCCCCCTCTAAAATCTAAACTGTTGGGTGGAAAAATTTGAAAAAAATCAGAAGGGTAGTAAATATATCAAATTTACTAGGAAAATTATAGCGGATAAGATTGCTTGGAAATTATTTGTAGTTTAAGAGTAAATAGTAGCCTAAGGTATAAAACATACCTAAACTTGGATGATTCCGTACACATACGAAATCCTTAGAAATATATTACTTGATTTTTTCGTAATGGCTACGGAACCCTACCTTGGGCGTGTCCGACACGCTCTTGGCCGGTTTTTGTTTCAACATTTGGTAGCACAGCGTACGGTTGTGGTATCTACTCTGGTTGAGTTCGAAACGCGTCAGTTTGGTGGTGGTGATAATTGGGTTTGTGTGATTTGTGTGTGTTTGTACAGTGTGGAGGTGGAGGAACTGCATGAACACGCATTTGTTACATAAACGTAACTATCGTAAGGTCGCGAGTGAGCAAAGTACTTAATTGTTTCAGTTCAATGATCAAAGTACTTAATATAATTAGAGTTGATTTTAATGAAAGCTCAAACACTAGTGTTCTTTTATTGTGTAAGTCAAAATGACAATTAAATTCCAAGTATCCTTTTCGTTGTACGTAAATGGATATTTATTTAAAAAAATAATTAATAAATTTAAGTATATTAAATAAGTTCTTTTGTAATTTGTTTAATTTTATTTCTATTTGTGTTTTTAAATAAATATCTTTATAACGCCGAAAAATCTACCTCCGATTCAGAGAAAAATAGCACTAAATAGCAAGAAACTGAACAAGCTAGGCAGGTATATTTTATTTAAACCAATATTATTGTTTTTTGAAAACTATTTAATTTAACAGAAGTATAGTTAAATTTAACACAGTAGATACACCTTATGATATGAAGATAGGGATCGCCAATATGATTCGAAAATAATTCCATATGCTCTCGTCCATGATATCGTTAGGTAATGTTTATGATGATTCCTTTATAAATGAGATGATGATAAATTTAATTAATTTTTATGTTTTTAATTTAAAGTAAACTAAACTAATCTAAATACATTGCAATTAAATATCTATTATACTAAATTAAATAATACTAATATAAATCTAATATATAAAAATCTCGTGTCACGGTGTTTGTTACCGAACTCCTCCGAAACGGCTTGACCGATTTACATGAAACTAAACTAAACGGTTTCGTTAGGTACTAATTTTAGGTATCCCTAACTAAAAAAAATATATTATTTATAATGATAATATATGTAGATAAGATTACAATTCAAGTGTACTCAACAAATATTTTTTTATCTAAAACTAAATTCTATAACTTCTATTGTTGGTACGGTCGCGTGCTTTAATTTAGGACCCATTTCGAAAAAATATCCTTTGGATTCCTATACAATATGACAGGACTATCAACCTTAAGTGGGTCCCAAATTAAATCTCGTGGCTGTACCACCTTTCGATACTACCAATTATGACAATGTCTAATAATATTATGTACCCACTTAAACCACTGTTCACTGATACAACTACAATTGCTGAGGCACCCTTACCCTGTCATTTGACAGCCCAGAACTGACATTGTCACCGACAGGGGGAGCTGACGTGTTAAATGGCGAAGAAATTATTTTTATGCTTATTGATTTCGCTATGGTGAGAGGGATACGTCATCTCTTAATGGATGCGTTTTGGGACACAAGGGTTTCTTTAAGCATAGAAAACTACAAATAATTGAATGATATTAAACTACACTACAAGACGATCAAATGGCCTGTGGTTAGAAAACCTGACTATGAAGCTTGAGGTCCCGGGTTCGAGTCCCGCGTCGGGGCAGATTTTTGTATCAAAAATACGAATGTTTGTTTTCGAGTCTTGGGTGTTTAATATGTATCTAAGTATGTATCTATCTGTATAAGTATGTTTATCTGGTTGCCTCAAGCTTTGCTTACTTTACTGAAGGAAAAGATCGCGAGCGCATCCTGGTGCGCAGACCTGTGAAAAAAATCAATGGTGTCTGTGAAGTTACCAATCTGCACTAAGGCCGCGTGAGAACTACGGCCAAAGCCCTCTCATTCTGAGAAAAGGCCTGTGGCTGGCATGACGATGATGGTGATATTCAAAAATGTCACTCACGGACAGACGTTATTTTCAGCTACTTTGCTCACCCGAACAAAGTAAAACATATATTATAAAGTAGTTACTTATTAATTGTTTCAGTTTATTGATATGGACCTCCGCAAAGTAACTCCTGATTCAATAAATAATTGTTCTTGTATTGTCAGATACCGTCGTTGAAAATATTGTATTTCTCGTTATAGCGAATACTGGCTGACCCGGCGTACTTTGTTCCGCCTTAGAGTAGAGGCAATAAATGAGCAGATTTTGGATTTTATTAAGTTAAATTTTTTATTAGGATTATAAAACATTCAAAAAACAAAAATATGAAACCCCCTTTAATACCGCCGCACCTCCCCCTCGCAATCGAAATTTTTTCGACATTTAAATCATAATCATCATTATCCCAGAATATAATTATACCCATCCCATTGCAGGACACAAGCCTCCACTCACAATGTGAGGGCTTGACCCGTAGTTCCCACACGGGATCGGTGCGGGTTGGAAGGCGCGGGGGGGGGGGGGGAAAGGCTCAGTTTATGAGTGGCTTCATGTATGCACATGATTCTGAATATCGAAACTATTAAAGTGTTAATACTTTCGATATTCAGAATCATGTGCATACATGAAGCCACTCATAAAATGAGCCTTTTTTTGTGACACCAATAAAATTAATAAATCCTAGCCCCCCGTAGGTTAATTGTCGCAGGCACGTGTCCAGGGCACTTCCGCCGGATGCTGTGACTTATGCCGGCTTCATCCGGCCCCGGCTCGCCCTTGGCTCCGTTTTTTACGCCGTGGCAAACTGAAAAGGTCATGTTGTTCTGGATTTCTAATTCACCATCATATTTTCACTCGACTTGGTTAAAAGGTTGAAGTTATTTATTGAATCAGGCGTTACTTTGCGGAGGTCCATATTAATGCACTGAGACAATTAAGGTGCTGATACACTTGAGGTATTCACTTGTAACAGAACAGCGAGCATTCGCCGTTTTTAATTTTGTTCGTGTGATGCTCGCTAAAACGCTTCTTTTATTTTGCGAGCTTTCACCTGTAATGTAACATTCGCTAGAATGCTCATTACAAGTGAATGCTCAAGTGTATCAGCACTTTCTGTCTTTCTTTCTGTCCTGTTTGTTAAGCCATAGTAACCTAACGGTGTGACCTACTGGCCTCTCAAGCAGAGGGTCGTGGATTCCACCCCGGGCTCGCATCTCTAAGTTTTTCGGAATTTGCACGGGCAATCATAAAATTTGAAATTTACCATGAGATTTACGGTCAAGGAAAACATCTCTAGGAACCTTGCACACACCTGTAAAGAAATTCAATGTGTGCGAAGTTCCAATTTTGTTACGGGGTCTGCGTGGCAACTACGGCCCAAGCCCTCTCAATCTGAGAGGACGCTTGTGCTCTATAGTGGGACGTACCTAGTTAAGTATGTTACCTAAGAGACCTTGTGACCGTACAATGTAACAAATAGTGCAATATCATAATTTCGTTATCTAACAGTTCTTATTGACACTGAAGGAAGAGAACAAACTACTTGTTGCCGAAAGGAAAATATTTCGTAAGATTATGGGGCCAGTACAGAGCTACAGAGAGAGGATGGCAGCTGGAGGATCCGTAAGAACCAGGAGCTGGAAGATTTAGTGTCTGAACCCAACATCGTAGGAGAAATTAAGTCCGCAAGACTCCATTGGCTAGGTCACCTTGAGAGGATGCCAGCAGACAGGGCGGTAAAGAGAGCGTACGCGGGACGGCCTGGTGGTCGGCGGCCGGTTGGCCGGCCTAAGTACCGCTGGAAAGATGAAGTGGAAAAGCATCTGCGCGCTCTACACGCACAAGACTGGGAGGAGATCGTTGAGAGCAGGGCGCGTTGGCGTCAACTCGTATTGGAGGCCAAGATCCACTTCGGGTCGCTGAGCCAACGGAGTAAGTAAGTAAGTAATAGTTCTACGTGATTTCAAAAGAATCTTCAAATTTTATGCAACAAAATATTTTACGACCGTGCCTAATCCGATGGTCACGCTAGTTAGGCAATTATGAAAAAAGGTTCGATCCTACATAGTATATAAGGGGTCCCTGTAGTCTCAGGATTCATTCTATTCTCCTCTTACCGTTCGAAGTAGTCTTAACTCGTAACTAACTAAGTTTAGTATTGTGAAATTATAATAAATCAAGTGCTAGTACAAGTCAGTCTTGATTATATAAAGTGCTCCTGACGACGGTCCGCAAACACATCACTCATCCTTGCATCACAAGAAGAGGAAGAACATTTCTACCTATAATAGCATGGGATGATGATGATAATATTGTATATAACGAAAATCAAATATGTCCATACATTAAAACCAACCACCACCATCTAGCAGCGTATAACCTCCTTGATGCAAGTTCGAATTCTTTTCTTTGATCATGTCTCACAAAGAGGTGATTCTGTGGAACATCTTCTGGTGAAAGGAAAATTGGAAGGCATGAGAATATGCCGAAAATAACCGATGCACTGGACCTACCAAGTGAGGACTGGCATTTAATAATCATGTTTATGAGTGCACTACGAAAGCAGCAGTTCGAGAAGACTAGTGACGAATTAGATAAAAAGTTTTTAACAAAATATTAAACCGCCGAAAAAACTGAAAAGCAAAAAATAATACCTTTTTTGTTTAACCTTAATCTAGGTACCAGTTTGAAGTCGGTGCCTCAGCACTTAGCCAGGAGGAGTGGACCTATAATCGTCTACCTGATTGGCTTCTATCACTCCTCCTGGCTCGTGCTGAGGCACCGACTTCAAACTGGTACCTAGATTAAGGTTAAACAAAAAAGGTATTATTTTTTGCTTTTCAGTTTTTTCGGCGGTTTAATTTTTGTTAAAAAGTTTTTATTTTATACTTTTTTCCATCCTTGGGGTAATTTTTTTTCCAAATTTACAATACCCTAACTATCCAATAAAAAAGACTTATGACAATCAGACTACTCTGTAAAAAGTTAGTCAATCATCCCCTGTTTTTCTACCCTTAGGGTAGGAATATTGTTTCCAAATTTAAATGGGACCACCCTCGGGGAATACGCTTTCCAATAAAAAAAGAATCATCAAAATCGGACTACTCTGTAAAAAGTTATGCGTGATCATATAGTACAATCAGTAACTGAACAATCAATCATCCCCTGTTCTTCTACCCTTAGGGTAGGAATATTGTTTCCAAATTTAAATGGGACCACCCTCGGGGAATACGCTTTCCAATAAAAAAAGAATCATCAAAATCGGACTACTCTGTAAAAAGTTATGCGTGATCATACATAAAAAAAAAAAAATATACACGTCGAATTGAGAACCTCCTCCTTTTTGTTTTTGTCGGTTGAAAAGCGTGCTACCAATCTACGGTTGCCAAACACCAAAGTCTGTCAAGAGTGTAGCGACTAAGATAAAGACAACCATTACAATGTGTGTTCACAAAATAGGTACCTAATGAGCCGTGGTGGCCTAGTGGTTTGACCTATTGCCTCTCATGGGTCGTGGGTTCAAATCCGGGCTCGCACCTCTGAGTTTTTCGGAATTTATGTGCGAAATTATATTTCGAATTTCCCATGAGCTTTATGATTCTGATGATTAAAAAAAAATCCCAAATTTTTGTGTCAGTCTTGTGACGTTTTTTCATACTGTTTGTAATGGTTCGTCAGAAAACTGACACAAAAAAATTGACAACATTTCATATTTGTAAGATTATAATTTGATTTGTTCTCTGTATACTGTTTGGAAAGAGAAAGACGCTGATAGTTTTAAATTTTCACTAGGACTATTAATTAATTTATTACAATTTTTTAAACATGTGCTTATTCTAAAAGAGCGTAACGATAGAATAGATCCATTACTTTTGTCTAGTCTCTATTGAAAAAAAGTGATGACGTAAATTTGACATTAAGGTTGTTATCAAATTTAAAATTATGACAGCTCTTTTTTCTAGTGAAAAGGGTACATAAAGGTACATAAAGGGTACAAAGGAAACATATCTATTCTGTGGAGGTACAGGTAAGTACACATATGTTGTTTTTTTTTTAAATATGAAGAAATAAATTATAATAAATATTTTTCCGTGTTCAGGAGGCGAAACTCTTTCGATTCCTGTAGTAATTTTCAGGTGTTAAAAAAATTAAATGTTGTCAATTGTATGGAAAATTAGAAAATTTTGAACTCAAGAAGGTGCTGAGGTGACAAGACTAAATACTGTAGAGTGGTGTCATAGAACATAAATTATCACAAGCCAATCATTTCTAAGGCTATTCAATGCTGCTTCTAGTCGATCGTTTTTATAATTGTACGAAGCCAAGTCAGGCAACTAGTTTCAAATAGTTTCTTCTTTAGTTGTTTAGAAAAAGACCCAGTAAACAACTACCGCTAATAGTAATTTATGCAAAAGATCACGCACTAAGCGCTCCTTTATCCATCCCTCACCGCCGCCATTTGCAATGAACTGTTAACTGCAACACTTGATAGATTCACTGCCATTATGCAACTGATTTATCACTTCAGGAACTCGTTCTATACGCTTTATAACTACGTGTTTTAGGTTGAAATTCGAAACTATTATCGAATGGGATGTATGCCATTTTAAAAATTACGTTAACTGTTTAGTGGGATTCGTTCACCTGTAAACTGTTGTGATATATTATGTGACAGTTACGAGTGGTATGATAGAGTGGACATAATAAAAGTAGTGTCTTTAAATCATCACCATCATCAGCTTAAAGACGTTCACTGTATATAAAAAAGCCACAATGACCGCCCTTGCTCTGCCCGTATCCATTGGATTCCTACGAACTTGTCCAGGTCATCACTCCACCTTGAAGAAGTCTATTCACGCTGCGTCTTATGATACGTGATCGTCACTCATACTCAAGGATACTTTTTCTGTTAACACTTGTAATTATCTGCCCAAAGAAGCGAACTATGTATTTTCTTGTACGTAGGGTACTACTTAACTGGTTCAGAAAATGATTTTACTAACAGAAAGCTAAATCAGTGAACATCGGCTACTTTGCATCCCGGGATAGAGCAAGTTATCATGTGACGGAGGCGAAGTTGCAAACAAGAGCAAGCTTAAGACGTAAAACTACTAATTCAGAAGAAAATAAGTAATAAGCTCGCAGTTTAACAAAAACAGTATCAACCCCTTATCTCTACCGCAAATAACCGAAATGCACACGTCACGTAATCGCCGCCGGAAACGGAAAGTCCGCCATATTGTATGCGAAATCGGACGCTTGTCGAGCCTTCCGCACTGTTGCACCTGCGAATACCCACTCATTACAACCAGCGCCATCCACACTCAAAACCCCACCGTAACCCAACTCAGCAAGACTCAGATCACTCAACGCCGCAGATAAGCCTTCAATCATCCATCCACTCAAATACGAGCCAAATTGACTCAATAGCAACAGTAACAAGGTTCAAATTACATTATCGCCGTAATTCAGGTGACAATTTGAATTGCGTTCCATTTACAAAACAGTTGGGTGATCATCGCTCTGGCCAGTGCTAAATGCTTAGCACCAAACAGTTTGAACTCAACCCTATGTTTATTACTTAAGGTTTATTTTAAGGGTTGCTTTGGGAAATATGGAATCCTTATTTGGGACCGCGGGCAGGTTGGCCGGCCATTGTTTTCGCGTATAAATTAATTTGGACCCAGGTGAAAGGCAGGCTGTGGGGAGGCATTGTGTTTGGGCATCCGCAGTATGGTGAGTGTTGATACCCGTAATGCCTACTTGTCAGAGATTTCAACAATGCAGTCTTTAGTTGAAATTTGCATTGATGCTGCAGAGTTGGACTTATAAGCAGGTTACACATGACTTTTAGCAGCAGTTTGAATGCGCAACTGTAAATGCGGCACTAGGGGTTGATAGGCGTTTCTATCGTTACTTCATCATACATCAGGAACGGCCCAACACGGTTTGCGAGCGGTAATTGAATCGTTTGCGAGAGGATAGGGACGAATTGCTATTCAGGAACGCCAAAAATCACTGGTTTGCGAGAGGTTTGGGCTGAGTTTGGGATGAGCCTCATCCTGTATCGTTGCCACGGATCGCAATTTGCGCGTCGTCTTACAATGAAAACCAAAACATTGTCGTTGCCTTTTAATTAATACCAAAATTTTCCACACATCGATCCCTCTCCGCCATTATGGAAAATGTCGCGCAAAAAACCTGCCTCGTCAGCAGCCAGTCACCCTGCACCTGCCACGACATAATTAATTATACGAAGGCTTCCGAACGCTCCCGGAGGCGCCCGACGTGCCCCGAGCCTACCCTCGGTGTTGTGTCAAGGTGAGCCTATTGTTTTTGAAGGGCTGGTGATACCAGTGTAACGCGGGTTTTATTACTGGTTTGACTATAAAGTTTAGATTCGAGGGTTTATTATCTATTGATGCACTCTGAATCACTTTAGTTTCTCCATTTCTTTCTGTCATGCGGTATAGCGTGAGGGTAAAAAGAGACGTTGAATGTTATCGTGGGTGCTCAAGCGTTGGCTAATGCAACAGAATAAATAGCGAGGCTGTAAAGCGAACTAGTCTGAAGTGGTCAAGTGATCTTTTCTTGCAGGCTTAAACTGGAGTTAATAAATGTACTGACCAATTAGCGGGGGAGCTGTATTAATTTTATCACTTTTATCTTCTGTAGCAACGAAAACAGATTGTAATTTCCAGTAGAATGTTTAAAATTCTAACCAATTTCATTATAAATGAATTATTTGAATTTTGAATTTGAATTTGAATTGGAGTCGAATAGGTAAGTGGATAATTTAGGCATTTATATTACGAATAAATCAAATTAAATATCACAGAACACGCAACACCAATTGACGTAGTCCCGAAGTAAACAAAATTATAACACAAATACAAATATGTAACAAATCTCTACAGACCAATCGCTGGCAAGTTTTTGATAAAAATAATAATAAAAGATCACCATTCACACTTCGAGTTGTTTGCAAATAAAAGTAACTGCTATCTATACATATAATAAATCTGTAACAAGTCGGTGTCTGTAAATTGAAGATATTTGAGAAAAACTGACACTAGGGCTATTTATTAGCGCAATAGAACCCAAAACAATGATTTTTAGAATTATTGTCTGTTTGTCTGTTTGTCTGTTTGTCTGTGCGTTTGTGCGCGCTAATCTCAGAAACGGCTTAACCTAGAAGGATGCGGTTTTCACTGATATGTTGGTATTTTCTTGGATTAACATTTAGTGTTTGTTTCATTTGAATCGGTTCACAAATAAGAAAGATACGTTTATTTTAAGAATTTATCGAACTGTTTTTATAAGAGTTGTTATTATGAACGCGCTAATCTCAGGAACTACTGCTCCGATTTTAAAAATTCTTTCAGTGTTAGATAGCCCATTTATCGAGGAAGGCTATAGGCTATATATCATCACGCTAACACCAATAGGAGCGGAGCGGAGCGGAAGAATGTTTCCAAATTGGGGGTTTTTGAAGTGAAACTTATATATCTCGGGAACTACTGATACGATTTGAAAAATTCTTTCAGTGTCAGATAGCCCAGTTAGATAGGGCGGGTTGCGAGCGGGTGGGGGGCGAGTTGGGAGCGGGTTAAGGGCGGTTTGAGAGCGGGTTGGGGGCGGGTTGGGAGCGGGTGGGGGAGCGAGTTGGGAGCGGGTTGGGGGCGGGTTGGGGGCGGGTTGGGAGCGGGATGGGGCGGGTTGGGAGTGAGTTGGTGGCGGATTAGGAGCGGGTTGGGGGCGGGTTAAGAGCGAGTTGGGGGCGGGTTGGGGGCGGGTTGGGAGTGGGTTGGGGGCGGGTTGGAGGCGGGGTGAGAGCGAGTTGGGGGCGGGTTGGGAGCGGGTTGGGGCGGGTTGGGGGCTGTTTGGGGTCGGATTGGGAGCGGGTTGGTTTATTATGAAATTTCACTTCTTCCGGAAGAATCTAAGGAGGGCCATAATTGATGAAAAAGCAAATTAGATAAAAAATAAGCTGCCCAAATTACTAATTCCACGCGGACGGAGTCGCGGGCAAAAGCTATTTAGTAATAATTTTAATGTGTAATTGAAACTTGATAAAGATTTGATTTTTTTTAAAGAAGGGGGGAAACAAGCAGGCGGGCCTCCTGATAATAAAAACAATTATAACCGACTTTGGCCACACATAATATATTTCGTAGAAATATGAGCGTATTACGCGTAATTGCTTGCCAGTTTAACGCCGGAATGATACGTTTAAGCATTTCTCAACGTAACTCTAACATATTAAAACCACCGTTAGTGAGCCCAGTGCCACCGGCCCTGAAGGTGAGTGTCGTTGATTAACGATGTCGGAGACGTGTTTATTGTGCGCCGGCAAGTCAGCCAGTCAGACGCTGACGACGCGATAGTTCGCTCTTTGTTACTAACGACATTGTTCTCAATTTGATACATATTTAACTGAGGTTTAGTTCTACTGGCTCTTGTGTGATGTCAGTAGCTGAAACATATGACGGGATTTTATTATCATCACCGTCTCGAGGAAAGTTAAACATTATGGTGGCTAGGAAATTATTAGGAGTACCTAATGAATGGGTAATGAGGAGAGCCATTAAGCAGTTCGCAGTCGTTTAACAGCAATCATCATCACATTGTTATTATCCCCCATTGCTGGGCACATGCCTACTCTCAGAATGAGAGGGTTTGCGCTGTAGTTCCCACACGGGCGCAGTGCGGATCACGAACGTCACACACACCATTGAATTGTTTCGCAAGTGTAGGTTTCCTTGGGATATATGCCCTTCACAGTAAAGCTTGTGGTAAATTTTAAATGCACGTAAATTCTGAAAACTCAGAGGTGTGAGCCCGCGCTTTGAACCACTTAGTTACCACGGCTACACATACTGCGGCACAGCAATAGATGTAAATATCTTCTATCTCAGATCTTTTATCTTATTATTTTGAACAAACCCGCAAAGCAAAACAAGTAGAGTTGTAGTTATGTACGGTCAGGGACTTTAATTCGTGAGCCACCATAGAACCATTTTACAGTAAACGTCATAGTGACATCGCATTAATTAACTAGGAAAATCTAATAACTTTTCCTTTGAAAAGGTTCCATGGTGGCTCATGAATTAAAGTTCTTGACTGTACCTAGGTATTACCTAAATAGACACAATCATCATCATCCGTCATCATTTACTTAAGAGCTACGCTCTTGTCGGTGGAGTAATCGCCAATCTTCTCTTCTTTGAGCCAGTCTTTAGATTTCCTCATACGGGGCGGTCTCCTTTATTTGGCTTAAAAATGTTGTTCTAGGCTTCCCATTTTCTCTCGTTTTCTCAATCCTGCCTTCCAAAAATTTAGAAAGAATTCGTCAATAGACGCAGCCTGCACAAAAAATCAATAACGTAGAGAACCTGTAAAATACACAACACTGTAATATGTACAACAGAATTTGAATGACAAGAGACCCATAATAAATCAACCAACCAACTCACACAAACTTACCTTAATCCCCACCTATTCGCGTCATATCAGCTCACAAACACGCGACTTAACAATCGCGAACTTTCCCGCTTCCTTCCTGTAGAATCGACCTCAGCCGTAATTACCTCTCGTCTACGACACCGCAGGCGTTACTTACAAGTACAGTCCAATAAACACGTAAGAATACATCGTGCTTTCATTTATTTTCCTAAACTTTTATATCCTAATAATTTTTTCGATTTTTTTGGAAGAACTTTAAGCATTTATAAAAGATGTTGACGATACGGAATCGCAGTGCCGTGCCGTAAACGTCAGACTTTACCGCATGCTCTCCATATTAAAGTCGTGACGTTTACGATGCGTCACTGCGATTCCGTGCCGTCGCCGTGCTTTAAGCAGCGGTTTATACGACGTTTTCTTTTTGTCATTACCGGCTCAACAAATATTTTTAAACGAGATGACGCTCGAGGTAATCTTTTAAGAAAACTAAAAACAGTCCCGGTGCTTAATTTAGTTTCAATAAAGATCTTGCGACTTTTGACGTTTCCGTTGTGGTAAATCATGGGATGGTAATGATGTATGTTTATACGAGCAGTCAAAACGTCAAGCGTTAAAGAGTGGAATATTCAAATATTCCACTCTGTTCTATATTTTTGATAGTTTATTAGGTCCCACTGATCTGCTAGTCTGATCTCCCCTTTCTCTTTCCAGCTGTCTCTGTCTTTGATATTTATTCTATGTCTCTGAGATTTATAATATTAGTAAGTACTTAGGATTATTTGCTACGCCGCTAAAATATTGGGAGCTTTAGAGCTCATTTTGACGACCAGATGGCCAAGTGGTTAGAGAACCTGACTATGAAGCTTGAGGTCCCGGGTTCGATTCCCGTGTCGGGGCAGATATTTGTATGAAAAATACGAATGTTTGTTCTCGGGTCTTGGTTGTTTAATATGTATTTAAGTATGTATCTATCTATATAAGTATGTTTATCCGTTGCCTAGTACCCATAACACAAGCTTTACCTAGCTTACTTTGGGACTAGGTCAATTGGTGTGAATTGTCCCGTGATATTTATTTATTATTTTATTATTATTATTATTATTCACGGTAATCACGCTCTATATCCCATTGCAAATGTCTCGTGAAGATATTCTACTCTTGACTATATACTGTGGCATTAGAGATCACACCTGTCCCAATGAGGCAAGATCCTTAGTTTAGCAACTGTCTGGAGTTTAATGAGGCGAGGAAGCTTCCGAGGCTTGTTGTGGACGACGTGCTTAAATGCTGTTCTGTCTATGAGTACGTTAGTAAGTATTCGAAGTTTTTAAAGGAGCGTTTATTTGCGAACTGTTTTAGTACTGTTTATTTTTATAAACTTTTATCGTAACTTGCCCTGTTTGTTTGAGTCAAATGTTGGACGTCGAATTGAACTCACTTTCAGTGGTCGGATTGACCTGAAATTTAGGGTATGTACTTATGAAAGTTGGATGACAATGTAAGTACAGTCATACAGTTGAAATGAAATTTTTAACAAAAACTTATAGGTACTTATGCCATTTTATTTTTTTATACATATATGAAAGAGGAAAAACGAGTATGTGGGTCACCCGCAACACTATGGGTGTTAACAGGTGCGTTGCCAGCCTTTTGAGAGACAAAAAGGCTCATTTTTAAAATATGTCCAAGTTGTATCGCTCCGGAAATACTGTCCTAGGAAGCTCGTTCCATAACTACCACAACATAACATGAACAACTAGAACATGATGCACCAAGTTTATTTTTAAGACCTAACTATAGGTATGTAACACATGTTCGGCAATAAATTATTTCATCAACGCTGCCAGTCTATTGGGTACCATGCCACAGGGGGCACTTTCGTTATGGTTATCGTTACCGTGACTCATCTGACCAGCTGTTCAGCTGCAAGGACGCAGAGACGTTGAACATCAGAGGCCTGGGCCGAAAGCCAAAGGTAGGCTCGGGTGGATACGCCGTCGCAGTACCGGCCGCTGGTTTGGGGTACCATACCACAGGGGCCTTTTGTACATTACATTTTGGTTCGAGTTTTTTTTTAATAATTTACGAGATTTTTATAAACATTATTAGATAAATACAGTTACTGTACAAAATTCTAGTATACATTACAAAACATCTTCATAAACTAGTCAACAGAACCCAAACAGTCAAACAGAAAATTAATCTCCCGCCTAAACTTAACGGTCGAGTGGTAAGAACCCGAAGTATGTCGCACACCTACTCACGAGGCGAGGCGTCAGGCGTCAGGCGTCAGGCGTCAGGCTGGGCAAGGCTGAGGCGTAACAATTAAACAGAACTTGCCAAGTATGCGAGTAGGCCGACCTTTTGGAGTGAGGCCACGAAATGTCAAGACGATAACACTAGCGTTTGTGTAGAGGGTATTGTAATGTAATTTTATTGGAACAGATTAAGTATTTAAACAAAAATACAACTTTCCGCTCATGTAATCGGGTAATACATTTTGTAGTTTAGCGTCCTTGATTAAAGAATGGTTCAAAAATGGAATGGTGGTTAAAATACACTTCAAATCAAATCAAATCAAATGTATTTATTTGCCAGAACACAGATCAGACTTGATCGAAAATAATCGCGAAAACAGCTGAATCTTGAATTATTTTGTTAATTTTCGCTTTTCCTTCATGAGTGGAATTCCCTGCCAGCGACTGTGTTCCCCGAACACTACAATTTGGCCGCTTTCAAGTCTAGGGTGAATGAGAATTTACTAGGCAAGCGTGTCCATTGTAGGTCTCATTTTCACTTTTCATCAGGTATGACTGTGGTCAAACGCAAGCATTATATTATTGTGTAAAAAAATCACACAAACCCAACTATCACCACCACCAAACTACACTCACGCGTTTCGAAACTCAACCAGAGCTCATCTTCGGAGTACCTAACGCAACCGTTTACTATGCTACCAAATACCTTAAGGCTTGATTTCCTCCTACGCTGACATCGGTCGCTGACGTCGGTCGCGCGTACGAATATACACAATACTCTATGGGCCACCGCACAGAGACGCTGACGTCCGCGGCAGATTTATTGCTACGCGCTGCTGATGGCGCGCGTTGGTCTCGCTCGTCAGCGCGCGCGCGTCGGTGCGCTGACGCGCTATACATACATACATACTATCGCGCGCTCAGTGCGAAGCTGACCGATATCGGTCGCTGACGTCGGTCGAGCGTACGAATAAACACAATACTCTATGGGCCACCGCACAGCGACGCTGATGGCCGCGCATTTGTCATACGCGACCGACGGTACGCTCGACCGACGTCAGCGACTGACGTCAGCGTAGGAGGAAATCAAGCCTTAAGGTTCGCTAAACAGACCGGTCATGTGCCATCCGCATGCAATGTGTTCCGGCAACCTTAACCAGGTCGTGGCTCTATCTAGTTGAAGGTCTACCTACACTGTGTCTTCCGATCCATGGAAGCCACTCGAGAACCTTTTGGCCTCATCGGCCATCAGTTCTACGAGCGATGTGCATCTGAATAACTAATGTAAAAACGAGTTTATGAGGCTGTTGTTAACGCTGAGTTTCAGTGAGTTGTTTTTACGTTATTTAGGTGGGTTGGTTACAAAGTTGAGGCCAATAGGTCGCAGCTCACAGATGCGCATTAGTTTTTCAATAGAGTAGACATCCAAAAACATTTGAGAGGAGTTGAATGTTATTTATTGGCAGATTGATAGCTGCCAATGATTGATCTATAGCTACGGTTGTGGAAGGATTTGATACAGTGTGATTTATTAATGTTTATTGAAAAATATTTAATGCTTGACACGTTATACGTCAAACATTTTCTAGAACGGCACTTTAACTACACTAACGGCCAAGTAAACACTATTTAGTCTTAAACCAAGAAACCTAATTTTGTACCTGTTTCCTCATAAATATACTAATCACTATACAAGTTACTTTAGATCTCGATAGGTGTCAAGCAAGGAGCCAGAACAATACATAACAAAACAGTACCAAATACGAACTGAAAATTTGATAAAAATCGGACAAGCCATTTCGGAGGAGCTCGATTACAAACACCGTGACACGAGATTTTTATATATTAGAAGAAGATAGCTGACCCGCAAATGTTGTTTTGCCATAATATTATCACATCACCTAGGGCTATAAAAAATAGCCTACGACCTATTTTCTCAGACCTACCTAATATAGAAAAAAAGTTTCATAAAAATCGTTCAAGTTGTTTCGAAGGAGTTCGATAACAAACACCGAAGATTTTTATATATTAGAGACTAGCTTTTGCTCGCGACTCCGTCCGCGTGGAATTAGTAATTTGGGCAGCTTATTTTTTTTATCCAATTTGCTTTTTCATCAATTATGGCTCTCCTTAGTTCCTCGATATAAAAAAAAATTACCCGCCCCCGCACACCCCGCAACCCCCCGCCCCCCCCTCAGCACCCCCTCCCAACCCCTTCCCCCCACCGAACCCCCGCACACCCGCGTTCACAAACACCTCCGTACTCCCAACCCCCGATTTTGAAACATTCTTCCGCTCCTATTGGTGTAAGCGTGATGATATATAGCCTTCCTCGATAAATGGGCTATCTAACACTGAAAGAATTTTTCAAATCGGAGCAGTAGTTCCTGAGATTAGCGCGTTCAAACAAACAAACAAACTCTTCAGCTTTATATAGGCCCTGCCACACCTGTGTGATGTCCAACTTAAGATAAACCCTATTTAGTATAGTCTACTATATTGTTGTCAGCTCATTTTATGTTGGATTTTTTTTCTATGTACTGTACTATCCATTTTCTTTTAAATTTATTGTGGCAAAAGTTTTAAATCATCATTTAAGAGACTATAATTAACAAACAAAATTAACAAAACCTATAATATATTAACTGATGATTCCGCAAAATGAATAACAATTCTTCTAAAAAAATTCGATAAATTCTTAAAATAGACGTATCTTACTTATTTGTGAACCGATTCAAATGAAACAAACACTAAATGTTAATCCAAGAAAATACCAACATATCAGTGAAAACCGCATTCTTCTAGATTAAGCCGTTTCTGAGATTAGCGCGCAAAAACGCACAGACAAACAGACAAACAGATAAACAGACAAACAGACAAACAGACAATAATTCTAAAAATCATTGTTTTGGGTTCTATTGCGCTAATAAATAGCCCTAGTGACAGTTTTTCTCAAATATCTTCAATGTACAGACACCGACTTGTTACAGATTTATTATATGTATAGATGACAAAAGCCGTAAAACAAAAAAAGTTTGTTTAAGTGGTATGAGTTTAGGGTTAAAAGGATGCTAGTGAATTACAAATAACCCTGTATGTATAGATAGAAGATGTATTTTGAGACATTCCCAAAAATAACACCTTATTTCGGGGCTCCACATGTGAAGTAGTACAGATATTAACTTTTGTCAAGGTATTCGCATCTCAAGGGATCGACGCAGCAACTAATGGAGACATTCAGCGAACTACTAAGAAGTAGTAACTTTCCCCATTTGTCACGGCGCACAAAGGTAGGATAATATCAACAAGGAATTGTAATTTTGGTGAGAAATGATACGGAATTACTCCCTATTAATAATGAATTTAGGAGCGCTGGTTACTTAGACTTGTATGGGGAGTTGTAGATATAGGAAGTTCACATTACTCTCCTCGATACCGTATCGTTTTTCATAGAATCAAAATCTCTATTAGTTGAACCGTTGAAGATTAGTTAAACAGATGAAGTTCCCAATCCGCACTGGACCCGCGTGGGAACTACGACCCAAGTCCTCTCATCTGAGAGGAGGCCTGTCCTCTGCACTTGGACGTAATTATATAGGATGGGATCATGATCATGAGCATTGATCGGGATTTTGGGAGCTAAACTTTAACAAAACTTGCCAAGCGGGCATGAAACAGTGCTTACAGATATGAAAATATTAATAAACAAACTACTGAAAATCTGTGATTTCGATATTTCGGTAATCTGCTAATAATATATATATATATATATATATATATGAGGGGACAATCTTACACAAATCGACCTAGTCCCAAACTAAGCAAAGCTTGTACTATGGGTACTAGACGACGATAAACATACTTATATAGATAAATAAATACTTAAATACATAGAAAACATCCATAACTCAGGAACAAATATTCGTGCTCATCACACAAATAAATGCTCTTACCGGGATTCGAACCCATGACCTCTTGCTTCGTAGGCAGGGTCACTACCAACTAGGCTAAAGCGGTCATATTCTTATTTTTCTTGGTTGTAAATTCTCCTTAATGTCAGCTTTACAAATTTAGTTAAAGTTTAGCTCCCAGAGTTCCGATCCGATCACTGACATGAGTGACCATTGGCCAAATCTGGAAAAAATCATAACGGCAGCATATCTTATTCTTATTCTTCAGCGCGTTTTCGTCCATCGTTGGGCATACACGTCTCTTCAACCTTTTCTCATCCAGATCTGTTACCCTCTTCTACGCTGGTCCTGCTGTCTCCAAGTCATCATAACATCGGGCGGACGGGTTAAGCAGATTTTTTCATTAAAACAGTGTGCAAGCGAAGATTTGGGCCACCTGATGGGAAGCAATCACTGCCGCCGATGTATTGCTCTGGGAATGCTGTCCGTGGAAAGTGGTTCCATTACTTCATCATGCGTAGGGAAAAGTTCCGCTTAAGTGTGTTTAGCTCCATTAAACACTCAGAATATCGTGCTCTATCACTATCACAAAACAATATCGTTACGAACAAAGACAATATTACAATAAACATCGCAGGTACAATTGATCGCCGCCACGGCCCGTGCCGTAACTCGCGCGCCTGCTGCTACCTTATTTAATTCAGGTGGCTGTCTTACGGTCGCTTTGTGGTCGGAATGCTATATTGGCGGCGTTGGTTCCGACTTTACACCACATTGGCTTTAATATTGTTCATTAAAGCGAGGTTTTTACGCGTAAAATTGTCAGAGTAGCGATACATTGCAGGCTTTGAATAATCCAGCAGGTATGATGTTCGACAGCCCCGTAATTTACACTACGTTTTTTTTTTTTTCTTTAAACTCTAAGGAAATATTCGGCAGGTAAAATGAAGTTTATTTCTTTAAGATACTAATTGTTATTCTTAAACATATAAGCAAGAATGAAATCCCCTAATTAATTATCCACGTCCACGTTGAAGTTAAAACACTGTTATATTTAATACCTAATGAGTTGTTTTTACTCGGTGAAAACCTAGCTTTAGGGCCTGTTTCACTTATCTCTGATAAATTTCTGATATTTTATGTAACGAATATCACATGTCTGTTCCTCCGTCTCTGTTATATGGGGTCTCTATTATGTGTATTCACGTTTTCTTCACCGTAAGGATTATGGTAAATTTTAGATACAATTTCGGACATATAGTCCGAACAACTGAAGAAATGCGAGTTTGCTTGAGAGACCATGGGTAAAACCACAATATAACAACAAGCAAGGCTGCCAAGACAACTACTACTACTACTAACTAACTAAACCACCCTACCTTAACAAATTTATTGATATAAAACTGTCTTTAAATGCATTATTACTATAAGACGTCATGAATGTCTCCATCGATGGTGTAATAACATATGGCTCTTTTGTCTACAGATTGATTGGGTCTGCTCCTCCGGGGATTCTCCTTGTGGCTCCTTATTCTGATGTCGCGGCGGAGTTTTACGAGATTTTAAGGATGAGCTCGGATATATTGTGTGGTTTGGTAGCTGGGTCACACACTTAACATGTCGAGCCAAACTCTATCATAGACGTGAGTTATCCGTACTTTTACGCTATGAGTCTCACGGTAGTTTTATGTTCAAGCTAGGTCTGTGTGTAATATGATTTATGTGGATGTGTGGAGGGTGGGTTGGCATAAAAGCACAGCTCTGCCTACTGCCACTTAAGTCTGGTAACTCTCCGAGCTATGTCAGAATTTAGTGCTCTTACGGATCTCCTCATTTCTGACAATATATTTCATAAATAAAATCCTAAATCTAAAACTCATCTAAGGGCCTACGCTAGCTGACTCCGTAAAAATCTACCTAAAATCCGTCGCACGCGCCCGCGCCACTTAGCGTTGTTCATACAATTTCTTATTAGACGCGCGCACAATGGGCGCCCGTTCCGGGTCAGAATGAGAGAGCTTGGGCCGTAGTTCCACGCGGGCCCAGTGCACTTTGGAAACTTCACAAACAACATTGAATTTCTTCGTAGGTGTGTGCGGGTTGTCACTGTTTCTCGGACACTTTTTTCTTTCACCATAAAACATATGGTGAATTTCGCACATAAATTCTGAAAAACTCAAGACGCGTGAGAAGGGGCTCGAACCCACGACCCTCTGCTTAGGATGCCATAGGTATGGTGGTGGATTGTCACTAGGATACTTACGCCCCTAAGACCCCGCCTAATTTTTTTGTACATTATTTGAAAACTGACTTTGAATTTTTCTGGGTATCAGGAAGTTACAATAGCTAATTCTTAGTTCCATCTGTCTATATCTAAACCGTTTAAATGAGTCAGGGGAGGGAGAGGTGCGGGCGGCAGGCGCACGAGGCGCGCTCGCCGCCCGCACCTCTCTCGACCCCTTTGTCGTCATACCCCCAGCCGCTGTAGGACCCACTTAAACGGTCTAGCTAAGTATAGCTCGTCGTGGATTCCAGAATAATCCCTCTAATTAATTCGTGCAAACGCACCCTTCCTTGCACATTGAATTAAGCCAAGACATGCGCGGGAAAAATCACACCGGACGCCGTCTCCCGCTGAACGTAAATATGATTACCGCGGGATGGGTCCGGGCAGATGGCGTTTACCTACACGCGGATAAATATACGCCTTATTAAACAACATTGAGTAAAGAGTTATTTTATTGTTCTACATAATATTTTTAAGGATAGTAAAATTGTCGATTTTAAAACGATTTCGTTTCGTTATTTTTTGGTCAGTGGCGTAGCGGAGGAACAAGGTAATAAATTTGAACATATCATTATTAAATTACAAAATAATAGGTACATAATAAATAAACCAAACGCATTTTACATGGTTTGGTCCTCCGTCAAGAAATACCTGTATCTATCAATTGTTTAAGGTTTTTTTTAATTCAAAATATTTGCATAAATCGCGGCGTCGTGTCGCTTGGATAAAACATAAGATCTGGCAGTAAAGATCGACAATGAGATGATGATAATGTTGATGATGAATTTTCAGTCGGTCATATATATTACCCGAAGAACCGATAACCGTTGGGGTAGACGAGTTATTGAGTGGAGACCACGGATCGGCAAACGTAGCGTGAGACGTCCTCAGACTCGGTGGAGCGATGATCTTCGCAAGGCGGCTGGCGAGAGCTGGATGAGAGTGGCCGAGGATCGTGCTCAGTGGCGTGCCATGGGAGAGGCCTATGTCCAGCAGTGGACGAACATAGGCTGATGATGATCTTTTTTTTATAACTCATAGTTATTCAGTTGGACACGGTCCTAGCTAAATTTGGAGTAATATTTTTTTTTCGTGTTGCTAAATGAAAGGATTCACATGCTTTAGAAAACAAATCACATGAGAGAGAGACTGCAAAAATTTCAATTAAAAAAATAACGTGATCTTCAAGGTACCTACCTACATTTCAATGAAAGCTTTACTTCAAGGAAAACCTATTCCAATATTCGTAAAAGGAAGCACAAGCATAATAGATTCGCCACCTTCGCCCGCGGATCTCTACCGCAGAGAGCCCAAGGCCTTTCCACGTACAATCACCGCCATAAATGCTATATTATTGTGCGAACATGTGCCGTGAATAGCGCGATGAATTTCCAATAGCCCATGTATGGAATAATTTGTGCTGACTGTACCTAGCTGCTGAATACTGATTAGGGTGTGAAGGTTTTAGCTCTTATTGTTTTTTGATATAATTTTGAAAAAAAAAGACTGTCTTATTCATCAATCGGTAACTATAATTATCAGAGACTTCAAATTTACCATGCAAGTAGGTGATTATAACAGTAAAAAGAAAATTTTAGGAACTAAAACAATTACTTTGCTCACCCGCGACCTTACAATAGTTAATTAAGTTAAGTTAGTTAATTGTTTTAGTTCATTAATATGGACCTCCGCAAAGTAACGCCTGATTCAATAAATTATTTAAAATTTTAGGATTTTTGGAAAATCACACAGGATAAGAAAAAAACGGGACTTATATATTCGATTCAATAGGACCCTAAGTCAGTAACCATTCCTGTATCAAGCGCAGTAAAAAGGGTTCTTCAGAAATTCTCGCGGGATAGAGATCGGGTGTCACGGTGTTTGTTATCGACTCTTCCGAAACGACTTAGCCGATTTTTATTAAACTTTTTCTCTTTATTCGGTAGGTCTGAGAAATAGGTCGTAGGTAGGCTATTTTTTTTATATTTCTTCGCGGACGGAGTCGCGGGCAACAACTAGTCTAATATAAAAAATCTCGTGTCACGGTGTTTGTTATCGAACTCCTCCGAACGGCTTGACCGATTTTTATGAAACTTTTTTCTCCATACTCAGTAGGTCTGAGAATAGGTCGTAGGCTATTTTTTAAACCCCAATTCCTCGCAGAAGTCGCGGGCAACAGCTTGTGTACATATGTATATTAAAGCTATAATATGGAGAGAGGGTTAATAACTATCTATTGTTTGCGAGCGCCGCGCCCTCAGGTGGAGCAATAACTTGCACTTTAATCGAAATTTGTGTTTACCTTTCATACACGTTATTAATTTCTAAAGCATCTGTTGAGATTTAATTACTTCTAGGTTGTAGTAAAATATTACACAAATTATTATAATAAAAATAAATACGCTTCATTCTCGAAGCCATACCATTGGATTTTCAGAAAAAGTTTTTGTTTGTTTTCTTTCATAAAAACTCTTTAAATACTTTGACATATAAGTAGGTATACACTATCATATTATTCGTTTATTTTCTTACCTAGGCATGTCAAAACATTAATAAACGAAAGAAGAAACACTGACATCTATTGACCAAAGCCCCAAGCCCAAAGTGAGCAAATCTTACACGAACAAACCTAAAAAGATAGATAAGTATCTATCTTTATGTATTTTTACACGTAGGTAGGTAGGTACGCACAAAAATAAACATTAAAGAACCAAGTTTCAAGAGCAAACAATCGTGTTTTTCATACACAATATCTGCCCCAGATCGACCCCGGAACCTTTTGCTTCGTAGTCAGGTTTGTAACCACTGCGCTATTCGGCTGTCAACTAAATATTCAAATAAGTATTTTTTTCCTGGTAGCTGAGATTGAAACACAAAAGGGCTCCTACAATTAATTAAAAATTTAACCAAATGTGCCGTACCGACCTGGTTTTGGGACGTATTGTTCACAACTTTATTAAAATGAACAGAGAGCGGGTTAACACAAGGTACATTGTCATCCCCAGCAACTCCATCCTTTAACCAGGTGCGCTCTGCAATATGATATCTATTATTGTTCCACGATGGGGGCGAAATTCGGGGTGATTTTTAACGAAATCATAACATTTTCCTTTTTGGGTTCAAACAGGGACCTAAATAAATCCATTAGGCCGTAATAATTAAATTAAAGTACCATAAAACATTTAATAAACGATTTACAAAACCTTAATCCGTGCGGGACCCGGTAGCAGCGAAACTGTTAACTCAAACACGGGTTAAATTTATACCGGCCTGCCGGCGCGCAAACAGCCCAGTTCCGGCACAGTACACCGCATAAAAACAGTAAAGGTACGAATGTCTCGATGGCAATTCATTGCCATAATTTTATTTGCCATATCAACATTTGCCGTAAAATACATGGAATCGTGCTGTTTTCAGTATTTTCTTTCAATGTCATTTTATAGAATTCAGTAAGGTTGGTTAGGTGAGTTTAATAACAACTCTGAAGTAAACTCTTTCAGAAATAAAATTATTTATAACAAATAATAATTGTGGAAAGCGATACATTATGGCATAATTATGAAATTCAGGCAAACAGGCAGGGTTTTGTTTAAAACGCAAAGTGCTTGAATTTGTCTTAACTCTAAACATGGCAGGATGACATAGACATAGACGCGTTGAAAAGGCCAGACATGGACGAGTTGAAAATTCAGCGAAGAAGCCTTTGCCTAGCACCACTTAGTTACTACCACCACAAACAAATAAATCATTAAGGAATGAATGAATCCTACTAATATTATAAACGCGAAAGTTTGTAAGTATGGATGGATGGATGGATGTTATTCTTTCACGCTAAAACGGATTGACTGATTCTGACGAAATTTGGCATAGTTCCCGCGGGATAACGATAAACGAATTCTTCGCAGACGGAGTCGCGGGCAACAGCTCGTAAAAGAATAAATGACTAAATTAATGCTTGAATTCATTTAATAAATTAATGAATTGGCGATCATGTAAATTAATTAATTCCTTCATTTATTCTATTCATTCATTAATTCGTTCATTCATTCATTAATTCATTATTACTTCCATTCATTTATTCATTCATTTGTTCATTTTTTAATTCGTTCGTTCGTTCATTAATCCATTTGTCCATTCATTATTTTATATATCAATCCATTCATTCATTCATTTGATTCATTTCATTTTGACGACCAGATGGCCTAGTGGTTAGAGAACCTGACTATGAAGCTTGAGGTCCCGGGTTCGATTCCCGTGTCGGGGCAGATATTTGTATGAAAAATACGAATGTTTGTTCTGGGGTCTTGGATGTTTAATATGTATTTAAGTATGTATCTATCTATATAAGTATGTTTATCCGTTGCCTAGTACCCATAACACAAGCTTTCCTAACTTACTTTGGGACTGGGTCAATTGGTGTGGATTGTCCCGTGATATTTATTTATTATTTATTTATTATTCATCAATCTATTTGTTCAATCATTCATTCATTCAAAGTCAATCCGATCACTAAATCGTACTGTTAACCACTCACCACTGTGTCCCAGCTTAAGTAATTAACGTCATGTCGAACCTCGATGTTTTAATAACTCCGTGCGTTAGCCGCAGGTTTGCTTGTCCGTAATTTTGTCGGCCCACCGGCTTTCGAGATTAGTGGGATCGATCGACTTTTGTTCTTTGTTACCTTCGTTGCATGGTAGTGGGAGGATTTGGCTCAAAAACTACATAGGCTTTAGGTAGATTAGTAATTTTCGATAGTTCTATTGATAAACGGTGGACTGGCGGGCACCGGTTGCCATCATCATCATTCCAGCCTATTACACGTCCCACTCCAGGGAGTATTCTCTCAGAATGAGAGGGCTTGGGCCGCAGTTCCCACGCGGGCCAATGCGGATTGGAACTTGACACACACACTATTGAATTTCTTCTCAGGTGTGTGCAGGTCTCGACGTTACCATTCACCGTAAAACTGATAGTAAATTTCAAATGTAATTTCGCACGTAAATTCCGAGTCCGATCCCGGGCTCAAAGCAGCGAACCTCTGCTTGAGAGATCACAGCTCAAACCAATAGGCTACCATGGTTTTTTAACCCTATTAATTAACGCCAAATTCCATTCATTAATTTGATACAAGAGCAGTCTGCGGGTATCATTATAAAGTTGCTACATTATCTTTCCATCGCCGTTCTGCGTGCACCCGCATGCCAATTGCGGCAATGAGCCGCCAGACAGAAGGTAGGGCCCTTGATTGGGCGCCAAGGCCAAGTTCACAAGGGTTCAGGAACGATAGTAGTTATTGGTGCTTGGCTAAAACTCGAAACCACGCGTTTTGCTAGAGCAAAGACAAAGTTTGATCGACTTTCGGTTTAAAGATCTTTATTTTCTCAAAAGAATAACAATAATTCACTTACTTGAGAAAGAAATATTACATGCATAAACTATAAACTAAGCTAGTGAGCGTAAATATTAAATACAATCGCAAAACCATAAAAGTAACAATTTGCCGGTAGGATTACAAAAAGCACACAAAACAAGTTTACCAAAATTAACTACGACCGCTCCCTAAAATCCCCACATAAAGCAAATTTAAACGAAATTGTAAGAGCCGTTATTGAGATCTCTGAGTACATGAATTATTTAAGGCTAGTGTGGTAACAATTCTTCATCTCTTTCACTGAACAGAGCAAAAATCAGGCAAAGCAACATCCATGAATCCATTATCATCATCCGTATTAATTAGTGAATATCGTCGCCCTATATGAGACAACATGTAGCTGCAACGTTTAGTTTCACCGTTACGTGTTATTACGTCTAGGTTACAGGGTCTATGATACTTATCTATACATATAATAAATCTGTAACAAGTCGGTGTCTGTACATTGAAGATATTTGAGAAAAACTGTCACTAGGGCTATTTATTAGCGCAATAGAACCCGAAACAATGATTTTTAGAATTATTGTCTGTTTGTCTGTTTATCTGTTTGTCTGTTTGTCTGTGCGTTTGTGCGCGCTAATCTCAGAAACGGCTGATTCTAGAAGTTTGCGGTTTTCACTAATATGTTGGTATTTTCTTGGATTAACATTTAGTGTTTGTTTCATTTCAATCGGTTCACAAATAAGAAAGATACGTCTATTTAAAAAAAATATCGAACAGTTTTTAGAAGAATTAATAAGCTGAAGAGTTTGTTTGTTAGTTGTTTGAACGCGCTAATCTCAGGAACTACTGCTCCGATTTGAAAAATTCTTTCAGTGTTAGATAGCCCATTTATCGAGGAAGGCTATACGCTATATATCATCACGCAAACACCAATAGGAGCGGAGCGGAGCGGAAGAATGTTTCAAAATCAGGGGTTTTTGAAGTAAAACTTCTATAGGCACGCTTGACTTGGGAGTACGGTGGTGAATGTGAACGCGGGTGTGCGGGGGGTTTGGTGGGGGGTTTGTTTTTTTTATATCGTTGAAAGGAGAGCCATAATTGATGACAAAGCAAATTTGATAAAAAAAATAAGCTGACCAAATTACTAATTCCACGCGGACGGAGTCGCTGGCAAAAGCTAGTTATGTAATAAATATTGCAGTTATGTGTTGTCACATCTAGAGCGACGAATATAAATCTCTTTCATCCCGTCTTGTAGGAATTTATAAAAATCCTGAAATTAGTACTTTACTGTTAATCAAGACATTTTAGGAGGTTGTGTTAGTTAGGCTCAGTTGCATTCACGATACTTAAGTAGGTACCTACCTATAAATTTCTATGCACGTCGGAGTCCAAAATTAAATGCACAAAGTTTTTGAGAAACGCTGAAATGGCCAGGAGAATCTGATCTTTTTGATGTAGGTTTGAGTGCTTGAAGGTAAAAAAAAAATTAAGCTGTTTATTTCAAGCAAAGAACATTTTACATAACATGCAAAACGAGTCTTTAATCCTTATTTTACCTCTTATCTGTTAAGATTATGGAACGATTACAAATGATTTAACTGCCTACAAAATTTTTGTATCGTACAAAGTTACACAAAAACCGAAATCGTAACCTTCCCTGCTTTGTCGTAGCTGAAAAACACACATCTTCATCGCATCATCTCAAAATTAGGATATTACATCACATCGGCTGTCATCAGGAGCGGTGAACTCTCAATTGAGGTGGTCGCTGACCGCTCGCCAGGTGGCGCGTGCGTCACGCAATTTAGTCGATGGGACTCACGTGAGAACAGGGGTACTGTGGAGTCACCAAGGTGAAATTATTTGAAGGAAACACGATGACATTTTGAATGCTAAGGGGTGTCATGTTATTATGTAAAATAATGAGGTAGTGGTATTCGATGCTCTCAGATTTTTCTCCTTACCGTGCCTCTCTCTAACTCCAAATTCTATGTCTATTCTTATACTGTCCAGGCTATTCGGTTGTGGAATGCCTTGCCGATTGACTTACGACGGGCAAAATCTCTTTAAATCTATGCTTAAGGTATACTATCTGTCTTCTTGCAATAATTGGCTTTGTTATAGTTTATTTATTTATATGTGGCTGTTTATCCCAATGCTTATATTTGTTTTAGACGTGTACCTATTATATGTACGTTATATGTATGAGTAGATGTACTATTTTTGTTACGTTTTAATTTTCTAATCCACTGTTGATGCACCACCTGCTGTAAACTAGTCCTTCCTTCTTTCTGGTAAAGGGTTGCTTGGAAGAGATCGCTCTTAAGCGATAAGGCCACCTATTGCTTACCTTGTAACTTACTCTCTGTGTACCTGTTTTCTGTATTGCTTACTATTCCTGGTGGTAGTGGGTAAAAGGAACAACAGATTGCACATTGATTTGTGTGGCTATGTGACATAGTGGATTAGTCGGTTGCGAGACTCATACGGAAGCACAAGGGAGTCACTTGAGCAAAGAATAGTTTCTAGGGATTTATTTTTGAGAACCTTTAAATAATAAGCTTGGTTTCAGGTAAGAAATTATAAAGTACGTATTTACATTTTATAGCTTTAGATTGAGATTAAGGTACAAACAAACAAGCACACTTTCACATTTATAATATTAAGTATCGTGGTTTTCAGCCTGGGCATTATGTTTTAAATTTTTTTTCATAATTAGATCAATTAAATTGGTAACAATTGGTAATTGGTAAAAGATGAATAAATAAAAATAAAATAAAAATAAACTTTATTTGCATTTAACAAAGTTTATTAATTCTTATATATAAGGTTGAGACCTCCCATTAAGTCGAAACTTGTGTTAGGAGGCCTCGCTCTTCCAAAAACTAAAACATTGAGTAGACAATTTTAATTAAAGAAGGTAGGTAAGTTATAATAAAGATTATTACTAAGACTATAACTAAACATAACTAACTTAATCAATGTGTGTGTGTGTGTGTGTGTGTGTGTGTGTGAATGAAGTAAAGATTCAATAATAATTTAAATTTAATTATTAATCGATAATCGAGTCGTGTACAGGAGCGGCCAGCGAGCTCACGTTATTGAAGAACCACGGATCGTATCATCTTGTCTATATTAATTAATACACGAGTGACACTAGCTCAAAATGTAAGAATTAAATAATTACTTACCTACTAGTAAATTGTAGAAGTCTCCAACCATTCCTTGTGCCAGTGACCCACATGGCTCCCAATTGAGAGTTATTGCGCTGATCGACGCAGGTGCGGGCGTAGGTGCCGCCGTGGGCCACTTGCTAACCATTGCCTCATTCATCTCAATCTGTCGCTCTTAACCTTTACGAGAGCATTACAAAAAATCATATCTTGCTCTTGGGATAAATTTAGTATTACATACATGTAATGTGTCAAACTTACATGGCAATTTTGATAAGTTTTGTTTTTCCTGTCATTCGCTGCACTATTTGGAAGGGCAATGGCCGAATGTTTTTTTTTTCAAGAATTATTTGCAGACGGAGTCGCTGGCAACAGCTAGTTTGTACAAGTATACTAGCTGTTGCCCGCGACTCCGTCTGCGAAGAATAGGGGTATAAAAAATAGCCTACGGTCATCATCATTATTATCATAAAAATCATTCAAGCCTTTTCAGGGGAGTTCGATAACAAACACCGTGATACGAGATTTTTATATATTAGAAGAAGATAATTATTTTATAACCACGACTTTTTGTTCCTCCGACCGGTTAGCGGGTTGCAACACATCATTATCATTTTACCACAGGTTTGACCTGAAACATTAAGGGCCGATACAGACCGAATGCATTCCAACCGCCGACTACAATGCAACTGTAATGAAAAATGATGGGCAGTCGGCAGTTGGTAGTTACCTTGCAGTTAGAATGCAGTCTGTATCAACCCTAACATTTTTAAACGAACATTACTGCACATTCTTACCCGATGAAAAAACTAAAAACAAAAGAACACTGATCTCACTAATTACTTACTACGGAACGCTAGCCTATAATTAGCTGAATTGGTGAGAGTTGGTCCTGATTACGGGTCCAGAGTCGCCCTCTACGAATTGTAGGAAAATGAGCAGCCGAGTCACTTGAAGCAAAGCATTCACCGCCCATAGACACAACAATAGATGTTTTAAGCTCACTGATAGGCCAAGTGACTTTAGTAAACACATTGCACGTCTCTACCTCAGTCAACGGATACCTTACAACAACTTTACTTAGCAATTCACTCTAGTTTTTCATCTAAAAGTAAAATAAAACCGTTACGAATTCTTCACGTCAAAAGCACGGTTGAAAGGGTAGATGCCCTTTGTCCTAAACTACGTAAATTAAATAAAGCGAGGTGTCGCCCGCACGCCGATAGTTCACAAAGCACCCGCATGGCGGCGCTGGGGGTTTTAAAAGGTGAGGTTTTGATAGTTGTAATATGAGGTATGGTCACAGAGTAGGATATGGGCTGGTGACATAGAGTAATTTTTAAGTAATTTAAGTTTTAATTGTGATATAATTGTCATTTGCTTGACAAACGTTTGAGTCGTCGTATCGTTCAGTAAATACGGGTGGAGTTTAAGTCGGACATTAACATTGATAAAATAACTAAAAAAAAAATATTGTATGTACGACGGACGATTAACCGTGCAATTGTAACTATAATTTTAAAAACTTGACAACATCCCGATAATAAAAAAAAAACTCATATTAGACCGTGTTTCTTTGATACCCATTAACTTCGCCAATGTCACCTTCCTTTCTTTCAGATTGTACAGCTCGCGCGATAAGAGTTTGGCTTTGACCTTCGGGTGGAGGGGATTACTGCGCATACCCCGCACCCCCGTTGATACCCAATGCGCAATAACGGTCAAAGCCAAACTCTTATCGCGCGAGCTGTAATGTTATTCTTTTTTGCTATTTACTTACTCGGACGAACGAAAAAGCGGATCACTTTCATGTGACCCTTTAGTTACGGTCGTTAGTTTCTATTCTAGCATTCTATCTAGGTTTGATTTGTGGGCGTTATTCAAACACATTTTCAGTCAAAAGCAATTTACCTATACCTAGTCTTTCTCAAGCCTGCGCACTTTAAGTCTATGAAGTTTGTGTAAAATTCCTCAAAATAACTTTACGATGTTACGCATTACACCACTTCCATTAATGCACCCTTATTTCTTAAAACAAACACACCCCAATTCATACGTTAAAAAACCGGCCAAGAGCGTGTCGGACACGCCCAAGGTACGGTTCCCTAGCCATTACAAAAAAATCAAGTAATATTTTTCTAAGGATTTCGTATGTGTACGGAATCATCCAAGTTTAGGTATGTTTTATACCTTAGGCTACTATTTACTCTTAAAGTACAAATAATTTCCAAGCAATCTTAGCCGCTATAATTTTCCTAGTAAATTTGATATATTTACTACCATTCTGAATTTTTTCAAATTTTTCCACCCAACAGTTTAGATTTTAGAGGGGGGGGGGACGCTCGATTTTAATGAAAATTTTCACTTTAAAGTTGAATATTTCGCAAACAGGTCACTGAATAGAAAAATCATGCTAGCAACCCCGCAATGGTTTTAAAAGACCTATCCAACGATACCCCACACTATAGCATTAGTCGAGAAAAAAAAATCACCCCCCCTTTACGTCTATGGGAGGTACCCTAAAAAAAAATATTTTTTTATTTTTTATTTTACCACTTTGTTGGCGTAACTGATAGGTATATTCATGCCAAATTACAGCTTTCTAGTACTAACGATCTCCGAGCTTAGCCGCGGACAGACAGACAGACAGACAGACAGACGGACAGACATGGCGAAACTATAAGGGTTCCTAGTTGACTACGGAACCCTAAAAATGGCCCAGTATAAAGTAAAGTGAAAATGGCCAATTACGAGACAAAGGGCCAAGGGCTATCGCCATGCGGGCAGGAAATATTAATTTAGACTGTTAACGATACCTCAACTGGCTGCAAGGGTCCCGTACCTTTACCTTTTTACGATAAATGAACGTGTGTCTTTGACGGCGGTAGTTCGGGCTGCGGCGGGAAAATAATGGGTGAGGTTTTCATTGGTCCGGTTACGAAATGTGCCTTTTGTTACGATTTATAATAATGGGTGAGGTTTTCATTGGTCCGGTTACGAAATGTGCTTTTTGTTACGATTTATAATAATGTTGTATTTTGTAGTGCACCACTATTCCTTTAATTTTTATTATTCACTATTCCACTGCACTGCACATGCCTCCTATCAGCATGAGAGGACTTCGGCCGTAGTTCCCCGCAGGTCCAGTGCGGATTGGAAACTTCACACACACAAATTATAATAATAAATTTCAAATGTAATTTCGCACAACAACATCAACGTCCCAGCCTATATACGTCCCACTACAAGGCACAGGCCTCCTCTCAGAATGAGAGGGCTTGGGCCGTAGTTCCCATGCGGACCGAGTGCGGATTGGGAACTTCACACACACCATTGAATTTCTTCACAGGTGTAAGCAGGTTTTAGGTTTAGTAATTTTGCACATAAATTCCGAAAAACTCAGAGGTGCGAGCGCGGGCCACATGAATAAATACGGAGCAGAATAAAAAGTTCAAACAACGCCGCGCACGCATTACACTACTACGCGCGCAACATATGTGTGCGTGACCTGTCACTGACAGGATGGGGGGGGGGGGGGGGCGTGCACCGGCGCCCGCTCGGAGACAAACCGGTTTGAACTAGCTCAGTGAGTAGACAAAGTTCAGGTGTGCCGCCAGCGACGACGCGACCGTTTAGCGTTTAGCTACATATTTCGGGTGTTCGGTTGTTTTTAAAAATGCCTACCTGTTGTAGTGTTTGTAGATATACAGATATTAGATACTTAGGTACTTGTTTGAATGAAATATTTTGATTCTTAATTATTATTTTTTTACCGAGTGACAACCCTATGATAATAGGTAAGAATTTCGAGCTCTGTTCGGAAGTTTTTATTCTGCTCCGTATTTATTCATGTGCGCGGGCTCTAACCTGAAACCCTATGCCTTAGAGGCCAGAGGTTAAACCACTTGGCTACTACAGACTTTTCTTACGGCCCAGCCACGACTTCGCGCGATCGGCGCCGTGGCGAGCGTTTCCGCCAGGTAACGATGCGATGTGGCCGCTAACGATGGGCCTCATAAGAAAGCTCAAAGTCACACAGAGGGCGATGGAGAGGGCTATGCTCGGAGTTTCTCTGCGGGATCGCATTAGAAATGATAAATTCCACGCAAGAACTAAAGTCACGGACAATACGGACATAGCTCGAAGAATCACTAGACTTAAGTGGCAGTGGGCAGGGCACATCTCGAGTGGCGTCCGCAGACCAGAAGACGCAGTGTAGGTAGGCCTCCGACAAGATGGAGCGACGAACTGGTTAAAGTGGCGGGAACGCATTGGATGCGGATGGCGCAGGGCCGATCTGTTTGCGGAGCCTTGGGGAGGCCTATGTTCAGCGGTAGACGTCATTCGGCTGAAATGATGATGATGACCGCCAGGTAACCACTGAGCGGCGAGCGTCTCGGCCGCGCAATGAACAGCAATAATAAATATAGCTCAATACCAACATGTACAATTAAAAACATTGCTCTACAAATTCTAAAACGTCCCATACAAACGCCATTAATGAGTAAAAAATCCGTGCCACTTATAACCCTGGATTAGTGAGTAGGGCGACCATGCGAGGGGCCGGCCGGGACAAAGGCCACGTGCGGGGGGAGGGGAGGTAATGCAATATTTGTCCGGCGACGCACGGCACGCGTGCATTGTGCACCTAGACAGAGGTGGGGAACTGATGATGCTGTTTAAAAAAAAGTTTTTTTTTATTTGTTTTTTAAACCGATTTGAAACGAAATTAAAAATTTATTTATTACACTGTAAAGTCATGAACATTTGAAAAAGATGTTAAAATGGTGCATGATGCAAGATTTGTGGTCATAACGTTTGTAGATTGGTTTTTCATTTCATTGGTTAGATATATATATGTTTTTTAACGATGAATTAGTCTAGTTAAGACCTAATGAAGGACCTGTTTATGTGACAGATATATGTGATACTGTCTCTGTTTATTTTTTTTATTTATTGTTCTTAATGGCCACACCAGCTCTATCATCAAACCCTGGTTACCATTTAAGAAAAACGTGATCAACCAAGACGAATCAAACGAGCCCAAACTCGACGGTGTGGTATAATTTTATTATAGAGTGCTTATGGCCACCTTCCAGCGCCATCGCCTAATCAGCTTCATAACTTAACAATATAACACTGTCGTCAGATTTACTCAGGTATGCAAAATTTCAGCTTAATTGGAAATAAAGAAGTGGGTCAAATTTAACTTGCAAGATTTCATAGCACACAGCAGACAGGTTAAGGTAAATAAAAACTTGTAATAAGTTTCTGTGTTTCTGTGGTATTCTATTTTTAATACAATCTTTTTTTGCTGATTGTGTACTTTTGACCCCTGTTACCGAATTACTCTTCAAGACGAATAAAACGAGCCCAAACTCGACGAGATCGTGTGGTTTTATTACAGAGTTCCTATGGCCACCTTCCAGTTCCGTCATCAGATCAGCTCCATGTCATAAAAATATTACAGCATTGTCATCTAATTTGCATTATGCATGCAAAATTTCAGCTTAATCGAAAATCGAGAAGTGGGTCAAATTTAACATGCAAGATTTGATGACACACAAGCAACGGGACAGGTAAAGGTTATAGCGTATATCTATGTATACATTTTTGTGAGCATATGACGTATCTTTACTTATAAAATTACTGAATAAAGAGCAACTAACAACTATTCCGGTTTTCAACCCCTGCCTCGCTAATCCCGCATGGGGCGACGATAAAAAGATAATGCGGGAGCGCCGCGTGCGCACGAAACGCTCTAACGACGCACCTATGCGCGGCTTATCGCGCCTGCGCACAAATGAGCTTAATTGTAATACCTCGGGGGACGTGTGACTAAGCAAACAGCCAGCAGGAGGTCCGGTCGTGCTTTTTATTGGTGGAGTAATGATAGTTTAAATTACGAAGTTTTGCCGCTGGCCGAAGGACTGTCCGTGGGTGGCCGAGAAATTTGGTTACTGTATCATTTGAGTGCATGTAATAGTACATTACTACAGAGGCCGGGAAGTAAGGGTTTGCCGGCCAAGTAGGTTTGACCACAAGGCTTGTATAGTGCTTTTCTCAAACATGCAATGAAATAAATAAAAAACTTCAAGAAATTAAAATTTCAAAGAAAGCAACTACTTATTGCTTATGTTTTTTTTAGGGCTTAATGCCATGATGCCATATACCTATAAACTTCATGATGCTGTGTCACATGAAACAATAGACGATCGCTTTCCCGGCCTAGGCCTGCAATTCTGTATGAAAATCCATTACATAGCACTCGTCTAACCGCGCCCGCAACGTGATACGTCCCGGCCTATTATTTGGAACGTAAGGTTAACATTTTATTGCATCTTTGAGAAAAATAATTGATTTACAAACCGGCTTTTTGCTATATGTTGCCCGCGACTCCATCTGCGAAGAATTCGTTCAACGCTATCTTGCGAGATCTATGGACTATCCTTTGTCATTTCTATGGTCTCAAACTATGACTTCCTTTCTCCATATCAAATTTTGTAGTTCTTAATTATTATGGGCACTGTGATGCAGGTCATTTTGATTAATGTCCGGATTAATTGAAATTATTTCTTAAAACTTTTCTATTTTCCATCGTTAGATAGTTGGCAAAAAATAATCAGAGTCAAGTAAGTTACTGTTTTTTCTCAAGCATGCTATGAAATATTGACGTTATGTTCCTTAAAATACGCCACGAACTGTCACGTTGCAGGTGCGGCTAGACGAGAGGTCAATAATGGAATTTCATACAACATTGCTGGCCAAGGCCAGCAAAGTGATCGTCTATTGTTTTATGTGACACAGCACCATGACGTTTAATAGGTCGACGTGGTCGACGTGGATGGATGGATGGACGGACGGATGGACGGACGGACGGACGGAGGGATGGATGGATGTTGATGGATGGATGGATGGATGGATGTTGATGGATGTTGATGGATGTTGGTTGATGGATGTTGATGGATGTTGATGGATGTTGGTTGATTGATGTTGATGGATGTTGGTTGATGGATGTTGGTTAATGGATGTTGATGGATGTTGATGGATGTTGATGGATGTTGATGGATGTTGATGGATGTTGGTTGATGGTTGTTGATGGATGTTGATGGATGTTGATGGATGTTGGTTGATGGATGTTGATGTATGTTGATGGATGTTGATGGATGTTGTTGGATGTTGATGGATGTTGATGGATGTTGATGGTTGTTGATGGATGTTGATGGATGGATGGATGGATGGATGGATGTTGATGGATGTTCTTGTTCATGGATGTTGACGGATGTTGATGGATGTTGATGGATGTTGATGGATGTTGATGATGTTGTTGGTGATGGTGATGGTGATGGTGATGGTGATGATGATGGCGGTGATGATGGTGGTGATGATGATGATGCATGTTTGAGAAAAACTCTATACAAGCCTTGGCCACGAACAGGGATTGCCGGCCTCGTATCTCTAGATGGCCTCGTTAACACTCGGCCATCTATAACTACTCGGCCGGCAATCCCCTATTTCGCGGCCGCTGCAGTAATGTACTATAAACTTTCGTGATTTTCACTCATAATTACTAAGTATACTAAACGAGACTTATCACGCAAAAAATATTTTGCAAATTTGCAAATTTATTGCAGCAGCCGGTCACGAGGTACCTTCATATTATTATCGTGATACGTACCGTTCAGTATAGTAAGAAATCAAGTAAGTTGTACTAAACAATTTAAAAATTAAGCAATGCAGACGTCTAGTTTGAGACAAAAGGTGTATAATTTATTATTTTTATTGTGTGTTTTTTTTACAATATTGCGTGAAAATTGTTTACAATTTTCGAGCTTAAACCAGTTTTAAGTTCAGTTCCCAGCATATTAATAGCTATGAAATTATTTTTATCTGCAAAGCGATCCCAGGGTTATCTATCATATTCTCGAAAAGCTCATTTCCGAATATTAAAATTCCGAAAACGAAACTCCTTTTTTTCATTTTCCAAATTATTGTTTGCCGAAATTTTATTTAGCATATTTTCTTTTGCCAAATGTTTTAAAATCCATTTTTTTATTTGCGAAATGATTCAAAATCCAACTGCATGAAATTTCGTAGGATCATTTGCCAAATATATATTTATTCCGCAAAATTATTAATCCGCAGAGGTCAGGGGTACAAAAGGCGACCATACAATTGTGTGGAGCGTAATATTAATTGTGTTGTTTAATGTTGCCCAAATATTTTATTGAGTTTGCTATGTGGGTAGGGGGTTTTGTAGGTGGTTATAAAAAAAATAACTAACACCAAAGGCTAATGCGGGAGCTTCGCTCCGCTACGCTCCCGCATTAGCCTTTGAACCTAACCTATCCGAGTCGCTTCCGCTCCGAACCGTATTGCTCGCTCGCTTCGCTCGCTCGCTAAAAATTAAGAAATATTGTCCTACTCTGATGTTAGGTTAGGTAGATATTAAAAACATACTTTCGGCTTTTCGTTACATTTAGATTATGAAAATATGGCAACTGATTAGGTTGGCAAATAAAAAAATGGATTAATGTAATTCGGGATTTTGTTTTTGTTGGCAAATAAAACTGTGATGAAATGAATCCGTGGCATTGTGAAGTTGTGGAAAAACAAAACATATGGATTTTAAAAAGTCAGTGAACCGTTTTCGGATAAATGAAATTCGAGTAAAAGAGTTTCTAAACATCGATAGGTTACCCGATCCCAGACGTGTCAAAAAACGTAATTTAAACACGTGAACCAGTACGAACAGAAGGGTAATACAGGAGGGTCAAACAATTCACTGTAAGCGTTGACTATAACATCTAAAATCATCCCGAATAACAGTTACTTTACCACGTGCGCTACCCTACCTCGGATACACACGTCAAAAAGCCAAACCATGGCGAAATCAGTGCACCCTGCACAGATGCAATGCACACGTCGGATACGCGGACACCCCGTTTCATACATAGTCTTTGTGTGTGATAAATCATGTGTGTCAGACGCGTGGGAAGCGTGGTTCCGTGGCTTACTGTAACTCACACACAACACAACAAGTATTCTAGTAGAATTGGCATCAGTTTACCTCTATAACAGATAGATAGATATACAAGTAGAGTACATTTTTCAACCGACGAAAACAAAAGGAGGAGGTTCTCAATTCGACGTGTATATATATATTTTTTTTATGTATGATCACGCATAACTTTTTACAGAGTAGGCCGATTTTGATGATTCTTTTTTTATTAGAAAGCGTATACTACAAGAGTGGTCCCATTTAAATTTGGAAACAATATTCTTACCCTAAGGGTAGAAAAACAGGGGATGATTGATTGTTCAGTTACTGATTGCACTATATGACCACGCATAACTTATTACAGAGTAGTCGGATTTTGATGATTCTTTCTTTATTGGAAAGCGTATACCCCAAGAGTGGTCCCATTTAAATTTGGTAATAATATTCCTACCCTAAAGGTAGGAAAATAGGGGATGATTGACTAACTTTTTACAGAGTAGTCTGATTTTCATAATTCTTTTTTATTGGATAGATAGTGTATATACCTTGAAGTTGTTATTATAAATTTGGAAAAAAAATTACCCCAATGATGGAAAAAAAGTATAAAATAAAAACTTTTTAACAAAAAATTAAACCGCCGAAAAAACTGAAAAGCAAAAAATAATACCTTTTTTGTTTGACCTTAATCTAGGTACCAGTTTGAAGTCGGTGCCTCAGCACGAGCCAGGAGGAGTGATAGAAGCTAATCAGGTAGACGTTTATAGGTCCACTCCTCCTGGCTAAGTGCTGAGGCACCGACTTCAAACTGGTACCTAGATTAAGGTCAAACAAAAAAGGTATTATTTTTTGCTTTTCAGCTTTTTCAGCGGTATAATTTTTTGTTAAAAAGTTTTTATTAATTTTATGACTTGAAATATCATAGAGTTGAAGTTGTTTACCACCAACTGGCTGGCTGACTGGCTGGAGAACCAGGTAAAACGATAAGATCGACAAAAGTAACCCACTGGGTCTTACTCTGTTCTATTTTAGTTCTATTTTTAAATAAACAAATGCGGCAATGCGTCATGATTAAATTAAATTAGTAATTATTGCTACTGTTTGATCAAATATTATATTCGTCTTCGGATTTGTAGGCTATCGGTGAAACGTACTTTTGAGATCTAAAACTTTCGGTCAAATAAACATTAGGCGTTTCAATATTCGTATACTTTCGTTCTTAGGTCTTGTGAAATTCGGTCGTTTGTACTTCCATTTCAATGCCCTGAACCCTTGGAACGGAACTCTAGAATCATCGTCATCATCGTGATTTATGCCACTAGGGGAAGGTGAACGTGTAACGGTTGTCGCATTGTTGTCGCCCCGTACACCGCCCCCCTGTGATTGCGAGGACTTGGCGTGCTTGGCTTAAAAGAAGAGCAGAGCAATAATAGTATTGCACAACAGTGGGTTCGTTAAAATTACGAGTAGCTAGTGAAAAAAAATAGTACGATGGTGAGTAGTTACTTGCTAGTTTTATTTAGGGTTGGTATTTGGTTTAAATTATTTTTAAAGATTTTTATTCCAGGGATCTGCTTTTAACTTACTTAATTGTTTTTTATTTTTATTTGATAAGTCATTACTGTCACCCTTATAATGGGTTGTAACAGAGCTGAGGACGTTTTTTCTTCCGGAATGTGACCAGATCAAAGACAATAGTAAAAAATATTCGGATCATTTGAATTATGTATAATGGTAAATATGATTCTGAGTAGGTACATTGCCAATACTGATGAGTAAAATTAGACATGCTTTTCTATACAGGTACTCCATCTCTGTACATGGCAGCATTTATTGTATTGTAGTTTCCTGTGGCTTCAAAACGATTAACGACGAAGAAGATTTTACACAACGAAAAAATTTTCTGGACGAGATTTAAACACGCATCTCTGAAAATCTTTTTCGTTTTCAAAGAAATCTCGTATTTCATTGTGTTAACGTAGTCCCGATAAAAACAAAAATTTTGAATGAATCGTATTCATACTCATTTATCATTTTATTGAATGCGATCTCAGTGTCACTTTTACTAAATCCCTATCAAATTTCAAATCAATTCAATTACCTACTAAAAGCGTGTGAAATTCAACTTGCAAGTTTTGAAGACAATTTACGTAAGTACAATACAATCATTTCAAGTTAATAAAAACTTGTTACAATCATGAACAAATAAATTAAAACAATCTCATATGACAACAACTGCGCTGCCAATTCCTGGCTCCAGGTTAGGGTGACAATCTAATAAACTGCCCAGCGCCCTGCTGAGACTATCCGATTACGGCCCGGAACCTTGTTACCCTACTGATTATTACTTATGGCCGTCTACGAGACTGTCCTATGAAATAGAAGTTTAATAAAATTTGTATCAGTGAACCCTTTTATTGTTAGTAATAAAAAGAAAATTGTAGGGTTTATTGAATTATTTTTGATATTAATATCATATTTTAACTGTGTTTAGAAAATAGGGGATTTTTATCTGTATATTCCTATTTTTTCACTTATCTAATTAGACAGCTTCAAATTAATAATATTCATGTGGTTTAAAAAAAAAGTACGCCTCAAAATTACTTTTTTAGGACACATTTTATGTTTGATTGCTTTTGATTGTTGTAAATGTTTACATTAACCTACTTAAAATTAAATGACATAGATTAGCATGGAATTAGCATTTCCGGAGCGATACAGTTTGGAGATCTTTAAAAAACGAGCCTATCTACATATCTCTCTAAGGGCCGGCAACGCACCTGTGACACCCTTGGTATTGCGGGTGTCCATGGGTAGCGGTGATTGCTTCCCATCAGGTGACCCGCATGATCGATTGCCCCCTTTCATAAAAAAACTTGGAAAAAACGATATACCTACAATAACCAATCAATGAGTAGAGTTTGACTCAGTGATAAATATTGCGTTCCCTGACCAAACTAAGATTGCAAATGTTTTGAGAAAGATACTTCTAACGCACGAGAAAGAGGGCGCCGAGCTTTTGGCGCTACTCGATTTTAGGTATTATTGTGCTCGGTGTCTTGGCGGAGTCGCGGACAGGAGGGAATCGTGCGGCTCAGGTTAGAATGGGCGGAACGCGCGCGAATGTAGTTATTCCCTTCGTATTATTAAAAAAATAGATATTTTGAAGATGTTAGTCGTATACGTTACAGAAAATAAGTTTTTTTGTTATAATAAAAAAACTCATTACTTTCCGTTAAGTATTTACGTTGTACTAAGGGAATCCATTCTTTTTTAGAGTTAACTTTGGATTTAATTTCTTTCGAGCAAAGTATAAGTAATCGTGTTTCTAAAGCGTACGACTTATAGAGTAAATCCTTAAATGTCTAACTTATGACCCAAATAGACTAAGATTTAACAAGGAATTTAGGAATTTAGTAGGGAATCTAACAAACGCAATTAGGTCGTTATTTCCTCGGCACAGCCTTAATGGAGCTCTGGTCCATTTCGAAAACAATACAAAATTTAAATAAATAAATAAATAAATAAATATTAGGGGACAATCTTACACAAATCGACCTAGTCCCAAACTAAGCAAAGCTTGTACTATGGGTACTAGACGACGATAAAAATACTTATATAGATAAATAAATACTTAAATACATAGAAAACATCCATAACTCAGGAACAAATATTCGTGCTCATCACACAAATAAATGCCCTTACCGGGATTCGAACCCTGGACCTCTTGCTTCGTAGGCAGGGTCACTACCAACTAGGCTAAAGCGGTCGCCATTTGTTTACATTGTTTACAATTGAACGTAAAAAATAGGGGACGTTAAAAAAATAAAATGTATTAGGTATATGAATGATTGAAATTCATTACATCTACTCGTATTATTCTAGCTTTTACAAAAAAAATTGAACATCTGTATAATCTACTGACGCTGAAAAAGCTTACTCTTATTGGTATGTTGATATTAAATGAATAAGTTTTTTTTAAACATAACAATTAATTATCTGTGAAACGTTGAATATTGACAAATCGTCTGCCACACCATCTCATGTTCACCTATTCCACTAAACCACGCATTTGAATAAATTTAACTTTGTAGAGATGAGATTGAATTATCGAAAGTATATTTTACTTTATTTATTAAACACGTAAGTTATTTTTTATTTTGGTAAAAGACCCAAAGACAAATCTATATTTTTGTTTATCATAAATAAAATTGAAAGTGACAGTTAGGTAGGTACATAATATTATTCCTTGGTGCTTATGTTTTTTTTTTATTATTTTATCTTTAATTTCCGTTAACTTTAGACTTGACAAATCCCTGTGACTTTTATTTTAATTTGGAAAATATTTCTGCTCAGAATCACGAGCTTTTCAATCTTACTAGGAGAAAAAAAACCGGCCAAGAGCGTGTCGGACACGCCCAAGATAGGGTTCCGTAGCAGGTACGAAAAATCTTTGCATACTTTATTAATGTGGTTGTTTTGGTCCCAACGTCGGCGGTACAGCGCCATCTATCGGCGAATTGGGGAACTAAGATATCGTGATCTTATAGGTACTTAATGAAAACAAATGCTTGCAATGGCGGTTAAATTACAATCTTAGTTAAGAAATATTTAAAAAAAAAAAACATAAAAACTGCTTAACTGATTAAGTTGAAAATAATTTTCCTAGAAAGTTTTTATTAAGTTTAACTTACGTGATTTTTTTCATATTTTTTAGACGTGCGGTTCAAAAGTTAGAGGGGGGGACACATTATTTTTAACTTTCGGAGTGAATATCTCCTAAAATATTCACTTTATCAAAAAATGGTTCAAAAAAACCCTCTTTACTTTCAAATACCTATCTAATGATACCCCACACTATAGGGTTAGTCGAGAAAAAAAAACACCCCAACATTACGTCTATGGGAGGTACCCTAAAAAAAATTGTTTTAGTTTTTTTTATGTAATCACTTTGTCGGCGTGACTGATATATATATTCATGCCAAATTACAGCTTTCTAGTACTAACAGTCTCTGAGCTTAGCCGCGGACGGACAGACAGACAGACAGACAGACAGACGGACAGACATGGCGAAACTATAAGGGTTCCTAGTTGACTACGGAACCCTAAAAACTGTCACAAAGCTTCCATATAATTTTCCAATCTTCCATTTAGTTACGGTCATTAAATTAAAGTCTATGAAAAATGGTACCTCAACGGAAAAAAAAAACTTGGAACAATTTATAATTACGAGCTTTTTAGGATCGAAAAACCTCGTAATGATTCTGAGTAGAAATGACATCACCCCCAGCCTATATACGTCCCAGTGCAGGGCACAGGCCTCCTCTCAGAATGAGAGGGCTTGGGCCGTAGTTCCCACGCGGGCTAAGTGCGGATTGGGAACTTCACACACACCATTGAATTTCTTAGCAGGGGTATTCAGGTTTCCTCACGATGTTTTCCTTCACCGTAAAGCTCATAGTAAATTTCAAATGTAATTTCGCACATAAATTCCGAAAAACTCAGAGGTGCGAGCCGGGATTTGAACCCACGACCACGACGACGAGAGGCTATAGGTCAAACCGCTAGGCCACCACGGCTTGCTAGGCCACTGTGACTCTAAATTAAAAAAAAAGTCAAACATACAATACAACGCAATAAAGATTGGTCCTGTTACACTAGTTCCAATGGCCGGTAGGGGTTACCTATCCCGCCGGTAAGCATTATAAGCCAGGTGCATACATACAGATTATTAAATTTTCACAACACACACTGCTGTCCCTGCCCTAAGGAGAACGTAACTCGAAAACTATGACGCCGCATCTGGCGCAGGTATTAAAAACCGAACATCGATATTGCATGTCCCATCACTAGGGGTAAAGGAGTGCCGGTGGCAGGCGGGTTTGCATAAAATCGTCGTTTGTCTCCGCACTAATGCACCGCTCCGGACAGGCCGTAGTGATGAGATGTTGAAGATCCTTCAGATTACCGGTTTGTTTTGATTAGCGAATTTAATTATAAGCCGTGGTAGACTAGTTGTTTGAGTTGTGGCCTTTCAAGCCGAGGGTTGTGGGTTAGAGACCGGGCGAACCTCTTAGTATTTTGGAGAGTGTGGCTCATATTTTTCGAAAATCATTTTTTCTTCGTGGCAATTATTCCGTTCCCATATTTTCCCAGTGGCATTTTTTCCCAATATTTTATTTTCTGTGGGCATTATTTCTCAAAATTGTTTTTTTCTATTGGCATACTTTCTCAATGTTAATTAGTAGTTATTTATCTGTATAATAATAATAATAAAGCATAATATAATTTGACTTGTAGAATATAATAATAATAATAATAATAATAAATGGTGTTGTCGTGTCACCAGTGCAGTCAGTCATCGCAGGGCGGCTTGTGGCGAGCTGTTGGTGCGTAGCGACACCACGAACCCAAGACCTCCAGGAGCACACATACACACATGCGCTTATACACACACTCACACACAGTTACACACCCACCCCGCCTCTAGTTTGCCTTTGTTGGTCGCCTAGAGTGGAGCGCAAGAGCTAAATGCTCGAAGGATGGATGTGTTTCCGTAAGTGGCGAGTTGGCATTTTGAAGTTTAAAGTCCAGGAACACCTCTCCATCCTTAGCCGTTCACACCAATGTTGCCGCCTCGTTGCCCCGAGTGGGCAATAGTTTGAGGGGCCCATTTAGTGAATGGCGAGTCACCGCCTACCAAAAGTTCAGTTTATGAGATATTGAAATGGTAGGTGTCCGTTATCTCACTCCATAGCCCGGTAATCCTGTCCACAACATCCCAACTCCATAGCCAATTCCATGTCGATTCCTACCTGGCAATAGATTGGCAAATGTGGAGGACTGTCCGCTAGCACATCCTCATGGTGTATTAGGGGATAGACCTCCATAGTTGCGCCCATCTCATTTATATTATATGGTACCAAAGGCCTCTTCATGTTGGCTTTGGCCCCATGAATGCCTTTCAAATGACCGGATTCCCATGGGCCCGTGATCGGAAATCCGTACCAACATAATAATAATAATGCATAATATAATTTGACTTGTAAAATTTGTAATTTTATTAATAAATGAATATGAAAATATGAATATGAATATCTTCTGTACACTTATTTCTGTTTGTTCTCCGAATAAATAAATAAATAAATAAATAAATCTTTTTTAATCTCAATGGATACCTGTCCTAGAATACTAGGTAGGTTAGGTGAGGCAGGTAGTTTCTAGTGCCCGAAGGGCAAATCGCCCAGAAATAGGAGGTCAGCCATGCTGACCTCCGTCGATTATAAGCTTTAATCGGAAACACCATGTTAGTCGAAAAAATATAATAATAATAAATAATAATGAAAATTCTTCCTGGGTAATTAAGAGAATATAAAAAAAGAGAACAGTAAAATTGAACAGTGATAAATAATAATAATTGGGAAAAAATACCACTGAGAAAATATGGGAATGGAATAATTGCCACGAAGGAAAAATGATTTTCGGAAAATATGAGCCACACTCATTTTGGAATTTACGTGCAAACGATATAAACCCATTATTGCATATTTCAATCAAGTTATCATAAACCTAAGCAAACTTGAACCTAACCCACTACCTATTAAACCTTTAACAGCGACTTTGCACCGTTCTAAGCATAAACACTTCAATAAATACACATTAAAGGATATGTCTCTAATTTAACTACAATTTATGGTCACTGTAACGCCTCTACCCGAAAACTTACTTTAAACGATGACGAATACACCGCGGGATTCATTGCGTGCTCGCTGCGCTTTTAATTCTCGCGTTACAAATAAAAGCAGCGATGGATTAGCTAGTAGTGTATACGTCGATAATTATATAGTTATAATACTTATAATGAATATGATGGGGTAGGTGCTCTCCCCTCCGTGAGTGCTTGCCCCATAAACTTACGAAATGTCCCGTTTATACTTCATAAAATTTATATGCACTTTTATTTCGTCAATAAAGTTCGATTTGACTATTTTGTCTGTTGCATTTGGCGGAGGTTTTAGCTAGATTAGAAAATAAACTAAGACGTCTTAATTTGTAAGAGATGGGAGAAAGTTACAGCTTTATACAGAAATTCCCAAACATATCAGTATTTTTGGGAAATATGATAAAACTTGAATAAGAATGATTTAACGAACGAACAGGGGTTTCATATATTATTTTTTAAAGAAAAATCTGAGTCTTCGGAATTTATCTGCGTAATTACATATTTTGAAATTTGCCATGGGTTTAAAGAAAACATCGCGTGGTAACTTGCCCTGTGACAGACTAACGGACGGACGGACAGCGGAGTCTCAGTAATATTAAAACCTCAGGAACTCAGAAACTCAGGAACCCTAAAAATATGTTTTTGAACCATAGAAGGGTCAAAATAATATAACCGCCGACACGTATGATTCCATCATGCAGATTTATACACGCCGTGCGAAACTGCAAAAGTTGTCCCCTTCTAACTTCGATAATTTAATAATAGTAGTTTATTTAGATTCGCTTTTGAATCAAAATTTATGTCCCAAATTTAATTATGGCCATAAAGAAATGTAAAATGTTGTTAAGTGTGGGACATACTTGCTGTAATATGTATTTTTACAATATAGTAACAATAGGAATCGTTATTGATTTGATTTTATATTTTTGGATTCATGATGATACTTATTATTTGTTTTGTTACTCCAAGACTGCCGGCTACGACGAGCTTTTTAATTTGTTGTTATGACATGTGTATAAGCGAAACGTTTTTTAAACTACTGAATTCAACAAGTTACATGTACGGACAAGTGCAAAAATTTGTATAGATATAATCCTTTCATATTTATTTACCTACCGATACCTTAATTCAACGCCATAAGAGCTATGGGACATATTTTATGACCAAGTTGTATGCACCCATATTTTCAAACTTGATCGTAAATTGTACATTCCACTAAAAACTGATAAGTACAATTAAAAAAACGTAAGCCTATAATCTAATGCTCGTTAGCTTACAGATTACAAAATTTTAATTCGCCCGTTTGATCTAAGTACAAAATTCCAATCTACACAAAAAAAATACTATCTTTAACGAATCTATTAATAATAAATATTCTTTGAGGTGGTAGATAAGCCATGAAAAACTATCCATTGAAATGATAAATAATTGGGTTTGAAGAGTCGCTATCAAAATTCTTTCATAATTTTTAAAAATATTTGACAGAAGATTTTTAGGTCAAATCTGTATTATGACTCTGACGTGTTTGCCGTACTCACTATGTATACCTACATTTCATCAATCCACTCTTCACACAAAACAAATATCCATTTACATCTCCATTTCAAAACAGCGTTCACCTGACTAAACACCTACCCCAATATTAAATTAACATGAACAGAGCAGCGGAATCAAATCGAGAAGACGAATCTATCTCTTGGAAGTCGTTAATTCATATCGCAGCCCTTTGAATACACCCCCTGGGGTGCGTCGGTAAATGTGTTAGAAATGCTTGCGATTGAATCGAAAGGTGATGTGAAATTTTAGGCGCGCGAATCCGATATTTGTTTCCAAAAAGGTAATAAAAGGAAATTTACTGACGAGCAAAAATAAAGGGTCGGTTACAAAAATGACGATAACTACAAAACCCGCTGTTATGGCTTCTTCGAGTAAAATGAGTTTAGTAAAGAGTTTTATTCTCAATTAAACTTTTTCTTGTTAAGAATAAAACTCTTTACTAAACTAATTATACTCGATGAAGCTATCACAGCGGGTTTTGTGGTTATCGTCATTTCTGTAACCAACCCTTTATTTTTGCTCGTCAGTGTAGTATACGTTTTTGTTTTGAAGCTGAGAATTTTTTGGTTTTAGTTTTTGAGTAGCGTTTCGTGATGTAAACTTTTTGTCTGCGTTAGATACCTATTCATTGTTTTCTAGAAATTAATCAAGGACATACATGTAAGGATAGATAGATGGATAGATTTACGTATCTACTGATGTGCTTTTAATAATGGAACTGTGAGAGTTTGAGTCTTCAGTTAAAAAAAAGATAAAAGAAACTTGTGCAAGCGTAAATCTATTAGAGGTACGAGTACATGTTTACATGTTTGTATAATTTGAACAACAACAGAATTTGTTTTCTACCTGGAAACTGTTTTGGCTAATAATATATTTTTTACACGACTACGACAACTTCAAAAGGAAGTGTAATGATTTGTGTGTGTTATGTTTTTATGTGTTCCACCGTAGCGTCGAGACTACTCATTCGATTTTAATAATTTAATGTTCCCAATATCTTACTAGTATTAAATGAGCAAATTTGAGAACATTTTTAGATTACTTAAATATTTAGACGTGTGGATGTTTGTTAGTCAATCACAAAATAACCGGACTAATTTGTATGAAACTTTGGATGAGGATTTTTCTAAAGCGGTCAAAATCGCGAGTAAATAAATAAAAGTAAGACTAAATATTAAATTTGTTGAAATAACTTCGCCAACATCGTTATATTCGAGTTTTAAGTAGTTTGGTGTAATGAAAACCCATGAAGCACCATCACACAATCTTGCATCATCCAATCAATAAATGTATGACGGCAAATATAAAATCACCAAATCACCACGTTATTGAAAGTCACCCAAACTTTGCTTCGCTCGAGCGATCGTGGACAATATAGGATCGCATCAACCAGTGACGTTATAAGAACTACCCTTCATCAGGGTGGCGGATGGCACGCGCCGAATCCGTTACCTTACTCATTTACTTAACAGTTGGAGTATCAGTACCACAGTACTAGGAGAGCAGTACATTGCGTAGCGGGGATACTAAGCTATTGAGTTAAAGTGTCTGTTGTCTATTGCGCACCGCAATGTAGTGGTATCAGCACGGTTAGTATCGTACGGTGTCATTATTGAATATGTATTGTTTCATAGTCGGTGCAAAAAGGGGTTGCAAGATTAGTAAATAGCTATTTTTAAACACATTTTTGTTTTCCTAGTAGTGATTTGATAGCCTAGTGGTTCGATCTATAGCCTCTCAAGCAAAATGTCGTGGATTCGATCCCAAGCTCGCACCTCTGAGTTTTTCGGAATTTTTGTGCGAAATTATTATTGTACCATGAGCTTTGTGTGAAGTTTGGAATCCGTACTACGCCCGCGCGGAAGCTACGTAACAGCCTAAGTCTTTTCAACCGACGAAAACAAAAGCAGGAGATTCTCAAGTCGACGTGTGAAAGTGGCTTGCATGAGGAAAGCTGGAGTGATGGATTTTGTTAGTATACCTAGTTTAAATACGAAACTGCGCAAAAACTCGCAATAAATTCAAAAGTTACAAAAAAAATAGGGTTAAAACAATATTTGTCAACCACGTCCATCATTCAAAGCTAAAGCTCCCACAGAAAGCCACCGTTATTGTTCAAATCAAAAAACTCACCTCCCCAGCACCTCGACACAATAGCAAGGTGCACGCACGCGCACGCTTTGCTCATTCACAAAACGACATAAGCCCCTTGCAATTTCAAAGACATACTCCCCTTTCGGCCAACGACCGTGGTCCATTGTCCGCGCGAGTCAAATATTATTATTAGATGATATATCGCGTGGAAAATTGTAGTCATTGTCATATGACGGCGATATTTCATGTCATTATGCGTCCGTTTTAATTATGGAGGGTAGTTTTGCCGTTACAAAAGTTGTTTTCTCACGAGAGAGACTATGTATTGATTTTTGCAAATGAGTTTGTGTCAATAAAAAGGTAAGTACAGTCAAAACGGTTTATAGCGACACCAATTACAACGACATATTAGATGTAACAACCAAGAAAACAACCCAACATGATCTTATATACCAAAGTTACACTGGTTATAATGACCAACCGTGTTTAACGACCAAATATTGCTGTCCCTTGAATGTCGTTATAAACGGTTTTGATTGTATTAATTCAAAAAGTAAGGTAAACCCTGGTAAACCGTACAATTACAGGCAACATGATTAATAACAGTTAAATATTTTTAGAATAGAATAAACTTATTTACTTAATTAATATTCCTAGAAAAAAATCTGACGCCGATCTCATAAGACCAGAGTGTCCAGTTGTGATGCAAACTTCTTGCTGACTTTAATTCCATCGCTATTCTGTTTACTTTGTGGCGACTGTACTCATTAGTTTTAGACGTGAGTGAGTATTGTCACGTCCGTTCGGCAGATTTCGGGCACTCTCGCGAAACCCCCATGACATAATTTGCGAATTTGAAGTCAATCTGATAGCTAAAAGAGATTAAAAATTGAACTTTAAAAATTTGAAACGCACATTATTTTTTTAAAGTCCATTTCAGATTTGCACAAAAACTCGTGTAAGCGGCGTTGCAAGGCGATGGTAACGAGTTTGAAGTCGTCAATCAAACTCCGCAATTTAATGCAACTTGCACGTTTTTCTTGCGGATCTAAGCTGGGCTATACGCACAAAGACGTAGCAAGTTAAAGAAGATCTTGTTACAAATACTTCCTTAAATTTTAATGTGAGTCAATACAAGTTACCTGCATAGTTAATTGTTTCAATAGCGATACCAAACATACCTCAATTATTGAACAAAGCAACCGTCGTCAATGAACAATAAGGGGGATTTAATTAAACCGACGGGCCACCTTCGCATTCATTAATTATTAAAAGGTACCTTAATGGTAACTGTTTGCAGACAGGTTTGTCAGTTTTGTACAAACGTTTATTTACTTTGAATCGTGAGATAAGCATTTGTAATTCTAAAAAAATGGAAATTTAAATACTAAGTCCCTATGTAACATCTACCAAAAAAAAAATGCACAAAATAATGAAATGATTCTCCATTAATATTTTACTGCTTTAAATTTGTTAACTCAGAACAAATCAAATACTATTTAATCTGAACTAGGTATCCTAAAAGTAAAATTATTAATTCTCTATTTTTTTATTACTCAGGTCCAGTTGGCCATTTGAAATTTTTGAATTACATTATTCAATCAAAGTCAGAGTCAAAATATTTAATTCAATTTAGGCTAAAGCACTTTATGACAATATGAATGTCGAAAAATCTACCAACAGTTGGGAAAAACCCTACTAAGAAGAATCCGGTAAGTAGGTCAACAAGGTAGGGTAAAATACCCAGTTATTGCCCATTCACCATTGATTGACTATATTAAGAAAATTAAACATGTCAAGTCTTGTGCTAAGTGTTACAATTCGACAATTTCCAGACACTTAAACCACTTGCAACATACGCCTCTCTGCTTCTCGGTAGCGAGATTTAAATAAGGATAAATAGTGGTCCCCGTCCAGACAATAGGTAAAGGGATCACAATAGGTGGGGCGCACAATAGGTAGGGCCTTAATCTGCCACGCGCGGCGCGTACGCATCGTACGCATTATGCACGCTTTTATTAACAATTTGTTAGTGTTTCTCTCGTGACTTCTCTCGACTGGAGTTCGGTTTGCATTTTATTCTTTTGAAACTTTTCACTGAAATGCTTCATCGACGATGATCCATTCAATATTTTATTTTATTACTTATTAGGTGTTGTCCGCAAATCTGTCTACATAGAAATCGTTTATCGCTATTCTGCAGAAACTATGCAATTTTGCGGGTTAAATTATCCTGTGTCCTTCGTAGATTCTCAACTATATCCATAGGTACCAAATTTTGTCTAAATCGGTTCAACGGTTTAAGCGTAAACGCAACAGAATAGACAGTAAAATTTCTGAAGTTTGATAGTAAAAAAATTGCATTGGAATGATTCTTTGTATTTTTGTACAAGGCTACTGAATCAATGCCAGGCCAGAGTAGTTCAAGGTGTATTATTTTCTGTTTTTTTTTTTTTTTACTATTACATATTTACTCTACCCTGGTCGTATGTTGCAAAGAATACTGACCACGCATGTAACATGTATCTCCTTCTTCCATCAATCTTTAATCAAAACCCAAACATCTGTCAACTTCAACCACTTACCTTCCATCTGCCATGACATTGAAACCCTGTTGCAGTATCCTCATACACGAATTCACTCAACCCCTCATCTAGACGTTAGAGTGACATAGTTTCACATCTTTATACCCTTTCCTAACAAAGCATACGATATCTTATCAGAAACAGGGATCTTTTCATTAAGGTTATCTGTCCATCGCCACGTGGGCATCGCACGCGCAGCTTCAATGGGATTGGAATTAATCTGGGAACGTTAGGTGAAATATATGTATGAAAAATTCATCCATCTATCCAAGCCTATATACGTTCCACTACAAGGCACAGGATTCCTCTCAGATTGAGAGGGCTTGTGCTTGAGGACCCCGTGCAGATTGGGAACTTCATACACACCATTTGATTTCTACCTACGTGTTAACAGGTTTTCTCGCGATGTTTTGATCATTTTCACATACTTAAATACATATTAAACACCCAAGACCCGAGAACAAACATTCATATTTTTCATACAAATATCTGCCCCGACACGGGATCCGAACCCGGGACCTCAAGCTTCATAGTCAGGTTCTCTAACCACTAGGCCATCTGGTCGTCAAATGACATAGTTTGAAATCACTCTTCTACAAATAAGTTTTAAATAAGGTAACAACTGACGACCGGATAGCCTTGTAGTTAGTAACTACAAAGCTGGAGGTCCCGAGCTCGTTTTCAATCCTGAAAATATTTACAGGGGTGTTTAGTCCAGCTATTTCACCTCAAGTTTATTTACACCACATCAATAAACACACAAAAGCCCATGGAGACTAAAATCTATTCAGTACTAAAGCCGCCGCACGCGCCGGTTGCGCACGTGCCGTGCAAATTAAAAAGCTTTCTGCGCAAACGGTATTAATTGCCCACTATAGGCGCGTTTACCCTGCCGTGAGAAAGGATTCGATCATTGCAGATTAATCTGCGCTGTGTTGTTGTAAGTGTCGGATTTAAAAGGTGGGGTGAAGGTAAAGGGAGTTTGATTTTTAAAAATAATAAAGGTTAATAATAATTTACGTGTAAAATAGTTATCATCATCATCATTTCAGCCGAAAGACGTCTACTGCTGAACAAGGCCTTCCCCAAGGCTTGCCAAACAGATCGGTCCTGTGCCATCCGCATCCAACGCGATCCCACAACCTTAACTACGTCATCGCTCCATCTTGTTGGGTGCCTACCTACACTGCGTCTTCCGGTCCGTGGACGCCATCGGCCATCGGCCATTAGTAAAATAGTAAATTTCCAAAACTAGGTCGTCTTCTATTTTACATAAAAGTTATCCATCTTATTATTTTAAGTAGGTACAGAAGAGGTAAGTATTTTCTAAAGCGGGCGCTCGTTATTGCATTCGTCATCTCTTTAGACAGCATTATGTGTAAGTTAACGTGTTTTTGAAAAAAATTACAACAACTTTGGTGCTGGCTGTATTTTTTATCGACAATGAAATTGCAAGCCAAAAAAACCTGTAAAAAAATCGTTTGGTCACTAATCTGAATAAATAAAATGAAACTAAACAACAGCGTGGTCAAAACATTAGAATCAAATAAATTACCAACAGATAGCAACGAATAGAAAAAGAAAAAGAAAAAAATAAAGACCGCTTACTGAATTTTCGTTAAAAAACGCTCGCCGCAATCACAGCCCACTGACCATAGGGCGTCACGTAAACACTTTTTTCCCAAACTGGCCGGTTGACGCAGTTTTCCCGCCAATAGAGCCGCTTCCGGAGCCGTCCGGCGGAAGCGTCCGGCGGGACAACAACAGGAGCGCTTACCTCACTTTTTTATTTGTAACCGGTGATTTATGCGTGTTTTGAATTTGTCCGCGCCCGCGCCAAGCGTTCGACACTTTCGGGAAATCTATTTTTTGCTGTGAATAGAGTTGGCTTGTCCTGATTGATTCTGTGGACGAAATATGTTAGAGATTTACTAAATACACAAGATGCAAGATAGAAAAAGCCGTGGTGGCCTAGCGGTTTGACCTATGGCCTCTCAAGCAGAGGGTCTCTGAGTTTTTCTGAATTTATGTGCAAAATTGCAATTGAAATTTAACATGAGCTTTACGGTGAAGGAAAATATTGTGAGGAAGCCTGCATATACCTGCGAAGAAATGTAATGGTGTGTGTGAAGTTCCCAATCCGCACTGGGCCCGTGTGGGAACTACGGCCCAGGCCCTCTCATTCCGAGAGGAGGCCGGTGCCCTGCAGTGGGACATTATATAGGTTGGGATGATGATGATAATGGCAATATTCTAAAGACTAGCTTGGTTAATACGCTGGGATGAATAAATTAGATTTGCATCCGCTGCAGAATTGAACTTTGGAAAAAATGACAGATTCATTTTCCGTTCAAAGTACCCTATGTCACTTTTGGAACTGAGACGAATCTAATGAAACGTCACAATTCAAAGCGTGCCCAAAGAATGATACATACATACATACAAAAATACATACACTTGAAAAACAAAACAATCACTACCATAAACACTGGCAAAGAATGGTAAGTCCACCTTCCTCGTTACTTGAGCACGGGTCCAAATGAAGACCAAGATGTAAATACTTAGGTATTTGGAATTCCCAAGATAATTTAGTACAATTTTGGAACTTCAATTCGAGTGCGATCTAGATCTAAAGGTTTAACTTACGCGAGCGAAGCGTTTTGGTAAAGACTAGTATCCTATAAAGCATGTAGAAAATTACTCCAAAGAAAAGCAAAACGTTATAGGTACTTATGCTTAAACCCGTCAAAATCACAGACTTCACCCAACAATCGGGACGTCGCAAAATCGTCTACATAAAACGCCTGCGACAACCATAAAGAAAACAAAATATTTTTCATTAAAGCGCCCAAACAATGACAATTGAATTGCTCGCAATATACCTTGCGCGGATTACGACGGACTTATTGCGCTCTGCAATATCCACCACTCCGCTCAAAAGAATAATATGTCTTTATAAAGGCTCTCGAGCTTTCCCTGCCTTACTTCTTTCACATTCTTCAGTAAAATGCGAAACTTCGGTCCGCCAGTTTCAATTCCTACCTTATATCATCCCGTTTTAGTTTGTTTTCCTTCGACGTGTCACTTTCAAGAATAGATTGCATTGTCTTCCGACGTAAATCATTGTGGAATAAGAAACTGTATTGTGCATCGGAATTTCAACTTAAAACTGGTTACAAATACGGTTTAAAATGCGGTTCGGCGTTGGAGGAATAAAACTTTTTATGTGCGACTTAATCCCACGTGGTTAAAGGTTGCTGCTTTTGACAGATGAATTAAATTGTAATCAAGTGTTTTACTCAGAAATGTCACATAAACTTAAGTATACTATAGACACTAGATTAAATCGTTACATTTTAAAGATCATATTTTTTACTCATGCATTGCTTAAGACGAGGCACCCAAAATATTCCAACGACAAAATTGTGTGCGACATTGTTGAGGTACGACTTGGGACGCGTAACATGCATCATATTCTTCAGACATAATGCTCAAAAGAACCTATAAAATAAAATAAATAAAAATAAATAAATAAATATCATGGGACAATTCACACCAATTGACCTAGTCCCAAAGTAAGCTTAGCAAAGCTTGTGTTATGGGTACTAAGCAACGGATAAACATACTTATATAGATAAATAAATACTTAAAATACATAGGAAACATCCATAACTCAGGAACAAATATTCGTGCTCATCGCACAAATAAATGCCCTTACCGGGATTCGAACCCAGGACCTCTTGCTTCGTAGGCAGGGTCACTACCAACTAGGCTAAAGCGGTCGTTAAAATGTGGCATAAAAAGTAAATTAAGCGACTGAATAAAATGATTTATCACAGTTTTCTAAATAAATCACATTTCTATGTATATGTACTTAAAAAAACTTAAAAGGAATTCTTATAGCCTGAAAATAAATTGCAAAATAAAATATTTTTGACGCTACTTTTGGAGATCAAGTCTAAGAAGAAAAAAATATTAATCGCGTTTTTCGACTGCCATTTCGCCAGAATATAAATGAAAAATAGGTAACATTATTACAATTTCAATCAACATGTAACTTATTTTGGTCACAATAAATTATCTATACATTTAAAAAAAATCATAGAAAAATTGACAAAAAATCGAAGAAATCAAATGAGGGTGCCACTTTCTTCGTAATCGTCACATTTTTGACCTAAACTGCTTAAACATGGCGCCATTTAATCTATACATATAAAATCCTTTGTCCTGACTGACGGATCAACGCACAGCCTAAACCGCTGATCGTAGAGACCTGAAACTTGGAGGGTGTGTTCTTTGTATGACGTAGGCATCCGATAAGAAAGGATTTTTCGTAGTTCTACTCCTAAGGGGGTAAAAAAGGGGGGCAAAGTTTGTATGGGACAACGTGATTCCTTGGTCCAATCTACTTCAAATTTTGCATAAACATTCTTTAACAGAATTGATGGAAGACGTGTTTCGTATTTTATTGAAATTCATCCCTTGACGGGGTTAAAAAGGAGTAGAAAGTTATTTTGGGGGTGATTTGCTTCGAAGATGATATCAATACTCCTTAGTGCTTTTGATTTAAATTACATTTTAATTTGACACATGTTTGAACACTCGATCCGAAGACACGGCTTCATAGGAACGTAGAGTTCGAAATTTGAAATGGTAAGGACTAGACATCTTGGTTAAGCCGCGCTTTCACTTAGTGTTCTGAACAAACATTTGTTTAGAGCAAATATGATTGCGGTTTTGCCGATGTTCGCTCAAAATAGAAAATGTCCGTTTTCATTCAGTGAGGAAAGAGAACAGTTGTTTATAACAAAATCGTAAACAAAGATCGGAGACCCACCGAACACGTACAATGTCGAGCGAATGCACAGAGCAACCGCTCGCTCGCCACAGACGTCGTTTTCACTGGATGAATGAGTGAGCGAGCCGCGTCCAGTACGCTTAGTATAAGTTTTACTTCACCAAAATACTTCTCGATCGCGCTTACGTAAAAAAATCAATTACTAGGGAAACATGGACAGCGCCTCCGCGGCCGCGCGTCCATGTTTCCATAGAATCGAAATTTTTACGTAAACGCGATCGAGAAGTATTTTGGTGAAGTAAAACTTATACTAAGCATACAGCCGATTATCACTGAATAAACACGTTCGCTCGCTCAGAACTGTTCAGAACACTTAGGGCTGATTTTTCAATCATCGTATAAATATTATCTGACGGATAACGTGTAAAGCGGCTAAATTGTAGCGTCATGCATACAGTGTGCAACTGACGCAGTGCTGTCAGTCAACTTATTTAGTCAACTTATTCTATAATTTAACCAGTTGATGACATTTATGCGTTTATTGAAAAATCAGCCCTCAGTGAAAACGCAGCTTTATAAAACATACGAAAAAAAAACAATATTTAAATCGGTTTAGAATTGGCATTGATCACTTTTTTACAATGCGGTCTAATTCCAAAACCATTTCGAGGAATAGGTTTCTTAAATAATTTTATAACATTGTAGTAAAAAAATATTAAATGATCGTGCGTATTTTTGCAAAATAATGTTTGACCTTTGTTTGACCTTTCTGGTGGGCATTAACTTTGAAATTCTTTGCAACAAGAAAAAAAAAGCCGTCCGTCTAGTTTCTCTATACTATTCTCTGTCACTTCGACGTAGTTATCATATGTCAGTTTAAGGATACTATTTTGAAAAACATTCTTCGAGTTTTTCATATTTTAAAATAGATTTATACAGGAAGTGTTTCATTCCTACTTGTGAAAATGATTCTGTCAATAGCCCAAACAAATTAATTGTTCGCATTAGAGAAGATTTACGAGAGAAGTGGTGCCGCGAAGTTAATTCAAAGTTTACACGATTTACTTATTGTTGCGAGGATCATTTTAATGTAAGTATGGATTAAATCCGCCAAAGAACTTTCAAGGGAACACTCCTGACCATTTTATTTTATACGTACAAAAATACCCCCCCCCCGTAATAGCCCGAAATAGCCGTAAATCGTTTTTTATACCTATTCTCTTGGAAGAATCGGCAACTTTAGTGTTATTGTTAAGTGGCATTGTCAGATGACAACTAACCATCGATTGTGACACATTTTTTTGTCATTATGTCTGTGGTTTACACACAGATTCAGCCGCGGCATGTAATTTACGAGAAGTCGTATCTCATATTTTCAATAAATTATAAAAAAATATTGGAGTGATGAATAGCTGAAATATTAAAATTAGTTTCTTAAAATGCTCTATATTTTCGATAAAAAAAAATAAAAAGTGGGGGTTAGAAAAAATGAACAATCCCAATTCGAAATTTCAATTTTATTTGTTCTTGGATATTTGAATGAAAAACTTACCTTATACCTAGATTTTCTTTAGAAAATTCCTTGGAAATCTCTTAGATTACCTACTTAGCGAATATTTGCGATTGCTGTATAATTTGTTTGGAAGTTCGTTGTCACTATTTCATTAGAATATTTTAAGTGTAATTAATTCCATTTCATCTGTGTGTCTATTTTTAAAAATGGAAGCTGAGGTGGTTAACATCAATGGGAAATTAATAAACCTTACTATTGTACCAATAGTGGGGGATATACACTGTCCTTGATTAACATAGGATGCTATTTTCCGGATAAATGCAAAATTCCCGCGGTATAGAAAATAGTAAATTTAACTTCGGGGCTGAGTTTAAAAAAAAATGACCAATAGAAAGCTACACTATCCTTTATTGGTATAGGCTAGGCTACCTACTATTTATTCGGTAAAATACAAAATTCCCATGGGATAGAAAGAAGTGAATATCACTTGAGGGCTGATTTGGGCCCACGGGAAAAAAATAAGTGAATTCAACTACGGGGCTGATTTTAAAACTTCTTTTACCGGTATAAAGCTACACCTTTAAGGACATAGGCTACATTTCTCGGGGAAAATGCAAAATTTCCGCGGGATAAAAATAAGCGAAAATTTGCATAGAATAAGGACAAATTTGTTGAAATTCCCACGGGATAGTGAATAAACGGGATTTATAATATTCACTAACTGATACTGATGATGATGAAATGATGAAATGATAATAATAATGCATGTTGCCGTTGCCGGATTTTTGTTTTATACAATGAAAGAGATGAAGAAGCTTTACCACAAATTGGAATTCTACGCGGACGAAGTCGCGGGCAAAAGCTAGTATGTCAATATAATTATTAGTTCCTTTTTCGTCCGTTTTCAATCACAAGTCGTAGGTGCTCTATGTTTTTGAATAAATTATGTATAATCTAAAGATAATGGTGATCATAATACATTTTTGTTTGCGTATTTTCTGTGCAAATGACAAGAGTTAAAAGGTCTACAACCAATAATTTTTAATCTAGTCTAGGGCCCCGAGTCAACTCTCGCTCGACCCATCTAAATGAATCTTAAGTTTGCTGACTCGGAGTGCCTAATTTTACGTCCACAGAAGAGACAACTCATCTTTCTTACGCTGTGATCACCCTAATAATGCTATGTAAGTATGTTTTGTCAATTTTTTTGATGAGATACGTCAACGTCACGCAAAAAAATCTCAAAAACCAGTAGAAAAAACGTAACCACATTTTGCTAGAAGAGAACGCTATGACAGCGAAAACAAACCCTAACCTAAATAACAACAGAACTAGAAGTTATCTCCTGCTAAGGGATAAAATCCAAATTTTATTAGGACACGGAACACCTCGGCTCGATAAACATAATCTTTCATTTGGCATTCTTTACGACACAGCCCTAACTCTGTCCTTTTCGCTCTCCTAGTTTTTTACATCGGCATCCCTCTCTAAAAGGTGCGTTCCACTTGGCGTAGGTGTAGGTCCACGTTTTTATCGCAGGGTTGCCAGTAATGATGATTGGTTTTGGCGGTAAATTGAAGGTGGCGGCGACACACGAATTCACTTAGCGGCCATCGTTTTGAATCGTCACTTACGGTTATGGCCGTGTAGGGCATTAATAACAATGTGACCTTTTCGTGGACTTATTTACTTTATTGGATCGGCGGCTCATTAGTTTATTGGTATAAATGAAGCCGAGGAAGCTCGAGCTGCTTATGCGTTGTATTTTGTTTCGTACCTCATTGTTTTTGTGAATTAATTTTACTTTAATTGTTAGGTCATTGCATTATTGATTCTATCATCATCATCACCCCAGCCTATAAACGTCCCACTCTCCCACTGCAGGGCCTCCTCCCAGAATATTTCTATGTTTTATTTGATTTAAACTTGATATTGTAATTGTATTTAAATTATTTCTTCGACGATCCTTTCGGGAACTGCTTATAATTTTCACTAACGTGTTAAATAAAATTTATTTTTGAAAGCTAATTCATAAGTCTAATTAAGTCATATTCACTGCGTCGACTGATCTGTATAAAATTAACCAGAGGGTCGTCGGGGGTTCAAATCCCCGGCCTTTGAGTTTTTCGGAACTCACGTGCGAAATTATCATGAGTATGAGTAAACGGTGTAGGAAAACATTTTGAGGAAACATGCATACACCTGCGAAGAAATTCAGTGGTGGGTGTGAAGTTCCCAATCCGCACTGGGCCCGTGAGGGAACTACGGCCCAACCCTGCAGGCCTGTGCCCTGCAGTGGGACGTATATAGGCTGGGATGGTGAAGATGAAGATCTTGTGCAAAACCCATCTGGATTTAGTAACTTACTTGCTAAACCTGCCGCTAAGTAGCAGTGCTTGCGCTGCTGTTTCGATTTGGAGATCATGTTATACAGGATGTCCATGGGTAGTGGTGTGTACTAACCGCCAGATAACCTAGCTATCATTTTCCACCCTATTATGATAAAAGTAGACAGTTTGAACTTTATTGTTGTTTTCTGACATTGCCATAATGAGCAAAATTACTAGGGTAAAACACTTAATAGAATTATATTTGTAGTAACAACTTTTGAAATTAATAAATAAAATAAATAAATAAATAAATATTTGGGGACAATCTTACACAAATCGACCTAGTCCCAAACTAAGCAAAGCTTGTACTATGGGTACTAGACGACGATAAACATACTTATATAGATAAATAAATACTTAAATACATAGAAAACATCCATAACTCAGGAAAAAATATTCGTGCTCATCACACAAATAAATGCCCTTACCGGGATTCGAACCCAGGACCTCTTGCTTCGACAACCTTCCCGTTCTGGAATTGTTGAAAAAAAATCATATTTAAAAACCTAAAGTATATTATTATGAAGCTGTGCATTACATTATCAAACAATTGAAGTTGGCAGTACGTGATAAAATAGACTTCTAGATCATACCTCCCCTTTTTCAGTTTGGGGCTTAAACATAGGCCATGAACGCTCACAAGCGCTCCCATATCATTACTTCTCTGGCATTAGCACAACACGATGAATATTTATTATTATGCCTCAAACACGGCCCCTAATAGCCCGTGTCGATTTACAGACAGACATACAATTATTTATAATAGGGACGTGGGAATTAGCCGAAAATGATTACCTAACACTGAAGCAGGAACGCCGAAAGACGAATCGACGGAGCACGATAGTTTACTTTAAACATGGCTCCCTGTCTTTCTGCGGAGTATGAGCATAAGGTTTTGCAAATAACTCAATTAAACTTGTTGTTAATCAGAAGTTTATCTGTGGAATCGCTTGCACAGTGACATCATCAGGGGATCGCGGTCCGTTGCCACCTTGCGGAATCGCTTAAGGGCTTGACATGACAGTTCATCTTAAAGAGAGGTTGTGTGTTTTCTGTTTCGTGTAAATGCGTATTTTTTAACCCTTGACACAAAATGCCCCTCTTGTGTTATAAAATTGACCGCTATGTGTGTGTGTGTCTGTGGCATCATAACTCTTAAATGGGTGAATCGATTTGGATGCGGTTTTTATTTGAAAGCAGGTTTCTTGACGATGGTTCTTCGACATGTTTCATCAAAATTGGTCCAGCCGTTTCAAAGTTATCAGCTCTTTTGTGTGCTGTGGAAGGGATCTTAGCTTTGATTGCGTTGGGGGTTTTTAAAATTTTTAATTTATAGTTATTATACTCGTAATATAGATTTTTATGTTGTCTATTATTGTTGATATGTATTAGTTTACTGTACTCATTATATTTTATTAGTGTGCATTTACGTGTGTTCTTTACATGTATGTGTATTATTAATGTAATATTTGTTTGAGGTAATTTTGGATTCCGTTAACACTTCATTGCATGCCTACTCTTATTTCTGATGTCCTGAATCGCTCTGAGGTTCACTGGAAGAGATGTACTCAAGAGATAAGTTCACCTTTGTAGATCTGTTTCTCTTGTTAACTGTTAATTTCATGTTTGTGTGCAATAAAGAGTTTTACATAGGTACAAATCTTTTACTAGTTTTCCTATAGAGATGTCTCTATGCCATTTATTTTGTATGGCATTTTGACCTCGATTTCACACAACAGCTTCATCTTTGAACTTAATAAAGAATCTAATAAAGCTAAACTAATCAGAGTAATAACAGACAGCAGACTAATACCTTACAGACCAATCTAAAAATAATATAAGTTACATGTGAACGGCACAGATAATTCTGTATAGCAAGTCTTCATTTTTCCTTGTAATACCTATGGCTGAGCATCTTATTTTCTAGGTAAAAGTCTTGCTCGTGATCTATAGTGGCTTAGCATATTCCACGGACGGTGTCAATAGAGATTCTGATCGCCGAAAAAATTGCTATTCGGCGATTGGTCGTAACATCTCTAATTGATCATTTAGTATAGGCAAACGAGCTCTCGCGTCATTACCTTCCTAAAGATTTGTTTTCGACATTTCCATGAAAGAAAGAGGCTACTTGATATAGTACTTCAATTTCGAACAAATACTTGAAAAACACTTGTAAATCTTACGTTCTACATCGAACATATTTTTCCATTATCATACTCTTATACATTTCATTTACATACAAAAACAGAAAATCATCCATTCGCGATGCCATTGTACCTAAGCTAATGTCTACGAAAGCGTAAACGTCATTCGCATTGCTTCAAAATCTCTGAACGCTTCAAAGTTCATATCCATTCATTTGTCACAGTTTCCTCCCAACTTCCCATTCAATAACATCCTATATCATAAAACACGCTATTCAAAGTACAACCTCCTTTGTACACTCAAGAGTTCAAATGTTACTGGCAGTTTTTGGACTTGTTGTTTCGAATTTCGAACGCTTTTATAAAGCGCATCGTACACGGCACGTGGCGCTAGCGTTGCAATTAGGTCCGCCATTCACTGCGCATCTTACGGAACGGAAGGTACACGCGTGGCCATTCGCGACCGCTCGACTGGAAATGAATGGACGAATTAATTGTTCGGAGGATCGTGTGTGAGAAAATTATATGAGGAAACAGGGGGATGTTGTGCTAAGATAATTGATTGCAAAAATTGTGTAGGGATAGTCGAAGCAATGGGATAGTAGTGAGACACCGTGGGTTGTAGTCATGATAACTGTGACTGTGACTTCGTCATTCAAGTTGTCATTGTCATGTACCTACTATGAATAACTACAACTCCTAGTAGTAGTACTAGTACTAGGAGGTCCCTAACCTTCTGATTTGTATTTTTAATGAGCAATAAATATATTTTCATTTATTTTCGTTTTTTTATTTAATACAAATAGACAGAGATAAATAAGGACAAAGAATAGAAATATAGGTATGTTTTGAAATGTGAAAATTTTTGTCAAAATAGAAAATACTCCAATAAATATGTATTAGGAAACTGATTACCGTACTGAATTAATTTGAATAAGGTGGCTCATGCGTACATTTCTTCAAAACTCGATTAATTAAGTAAAAGATAAGTTTAATAGCTTTAATTTAGAATTTCTAATCTTTATAATTAGGACACGCATGCATCGAATTAAAGTGCGTTTATTGTACGCGTAGCGTTCATTTATTAAATATTGATAACAGGCAATATTATGAAATAGTCACATCTTAATGCCATACTTAAAATATGAAACATCAAAGATCATAACGAAACGGTTCTGTACCTTTTATTTGCGAGCAAAATTCTCGTAAAAGGCACGACGATTTGGACACCAGATGATACGAAAGAACAAAGACATAAACCACCAACCGTAAAGGACCGACGAATGTAGAACGAACTGAACAACGATAATGAAATCCATTCATCTACATACGGTCAAATTAAAAAATATTTACCTGTCGGGCATCCTCGACGCGCCGAGGCAAGCAATATCCACACATTAAAAAAAGGAATTTCCATCATAGTCCACCTATTCAGGCGTTTTGATGTATCTCTACCAACACCATTGCACACCCAACCATAATATACCCCCTTACGGTCTATTTTAGTACACCGCGACCTTTAGAGCTGGCAGAAAAACGTTACCGTTGAAAACTGAATTGTACTTCTCACTCTGAAGTTCCATTTTCAAATGGGGATGTGTGGGAGTGGACACGTAATAAAAGCATGGCTGGGCAAAATGAACTACGGAAGATGTATGAGCGAGCGGATTAAAAATATTTGTACGTGCCATTATACAGCGTGTAATGAAACCCTAAACGCGCTCTTTATTAAGCACAGGGTGATGTTAATTGAGCCCGGGTGATATTGAATCTTTTCAGCGGTGACGGGGGTTTGACGGAGGTGGTTTTAACTACTCTTTGCTTTGCTGATAACGGTGGCTGAGGTGGAACAAAATAACATGCATAATTTATGGCGAATGTTTTCGCTTCCATGCGGTTAATTTTTGAACTAATAGGGTCAATAATATTAGACAAGCAAATTAAATATCGCAAAGTCATTTTATGGAAAAATTAGTAGTAAATATTACTATTGCAAGTCCAAAGTAGCTGACCTTTATAATACTTTGGAAAGTAAACTGCAGTTCTCCCTTTCTTGCAATACCTATTATACAGAGGGGTTGCAGCGAGACAGCGATTTTTTTTTTTTTTAATAGCCTGTGTTGTCCCACTGCTGGGCAAAGGCCTCCCCTTTCTCCTTCCACTCGTCCCTGGCTGGTTAATTAAAATTACTATTTTTTAAAAATCTCTCAGGCTTTGTTCCTATCCTCTTAACTTAAAGCATAGAATTCGCTTGTATAGTAGTGGAATGAAAAGGTTCGTCACTTTTCGACCTTAACTCGTTGACATAGAGTCGAAAAGTGACGAACCTTTTCATTCCGCGTCTGTACAATGCAGATTGATTGCAGATGAAATTGACAAGCCATCTTGAAAGCCAAAGTACCTAAGTACTTAAATATTCTTGGACAGTGCCCTCTATTATGTTTTAATGTTAAAATATTATCCGGGAAATTGTTTTAATCCAGATCTTTGTCTATTTATGCGCCAAGTTTCATCTGCATTTGGTCGTTATGTCGTGATTGAGTAACAAACATCCAAACATGTAGATAAACTTGTAATTTAATGTTTATGAAGATAAATTTTCACATTTATGATATTAGCAGGATAATGTCATATCACGAATAATGATCTGCACCAATTTTATCACGAACTAAAATTTTAACAGTGACATGGTCATAACGTCTGTGACATGCGTCAACGTTTGGCAAGCCCGCAGCGTTTCTATATACCGCTGACGTAACATTTGACGTGAGAATCTAGGTAATCGGAATTATGTCTAGATATTAAAGTTTGTTTTAGCTGATCTAGATATAATTTTATTGCTTCGTTTAAATTTGATCAAATGTTTACGTCTGTCAGCTTCACTACCAGCAACGCATGTTTCGTATTTGCGGTTACCTTTTTTTAATCTTTCACCTGCCCGGGTTTGAGGAATATCATCAATATCATGAGTGATTTCGCCACCGCCATAGTTTTTATTTTTCCATTGCACGGTATCAAGCACAGTCTTCAAACTAATCAAGTAAGCACCTACCACCATTCCTTTATATCTTTATGTATTCTTTCCACGGTACTTTCTTTTGGAGAGAGTTTGGTTATTATTAAGGGTATCCTAATTTTAAATAGATATACCTTCGAGGACTAAAGCGGGTGTCTTTCCACCAGAGATGCGCAATGCAGCTATGCTGCAAGGATGTGAAGGCTATGCTAGGAAACTATGTGATCATCATCATCATCATCATCATTTCAGCCGAAAGACGCCCACTGCTGAACATAGGCCTTCCCCAAGGCTCGCCAAACAGATCGGTTTCGTGCCATCAGCATCCAACGCGTTCCCGTAACTTTTACCAGGTCGTCGCTCAATCTTGTTGGAGGCCTACCTACACAGCGTCTTCTGGTCTGTGGACTCGAGGACCTATTTGCCCCATCGGCCATCAGTTCTACAAGCGATGTGCAATGCCCACTGCCACTTGAGTCTGGCGGTTCTTCGAGTTATGTCTGTGACTTTAATTCTTGCGCAGATTTCTTCATTTCAAATGCGATGACACAGATAAACTTCGAGCATAGCTCTCTCCATCGCCCTCTGAATGACTTTGAGCTTTCTTATGAGGCCCATCGTTAGCGGCCACGTCTCAGTGCCATAAGTCATCACTGGCAACACACACTGATCAAAGACTTTTGACTTGAGACATTGCAAACTATGTGATAGTTTCCACTAATGCCAAGCTATGTAGCAGTTCGAAGAAGATTCAGAAAATGCAACCACGGCACGCATCCAAAACACTTCCATAATCTTTCCATAATAAAATCCATAGTTTTATTCGTTTCCACCATTTGCTACGCTATGTGGACCAATGAAAATGATTGGTGGGAGCTCCCTTTTGCTAAAGTTAAACCATGATCTTAGATTTTTGTACAACTCATGGCTCTAAAAGGCCTTAGCCTTTTCTCCGGTCTTCTATTTTTAAGTGCCCATTAGCAATTCGTGTTTTTCATTCGCCCCTATCCCTTAATAACACATGCTTAACCTAAGAATAAATTAAAAAAATATTTCATTCATATGTAGCGAGCAAATATGGTCGGTGCCCGCGGAGGTGGTCCCATTCGGCGTGCGGCGGCATTCATTACTGCCAAGTAATGAGCATCGCCCGCTCGGGAACAGACCGGTCAAAGACTATTATATAGACTGGAAACTTGAATCTTGAAGAGTTGGATGACTATAGAACAATTTCCACCAAACGGCCTGCATCGGATCGGAACGGAAAGAATTTTAAGATCTTTAAAAAATTGCTTGGCAGTGCGCGTTTGGCAGCCACCGTGACGTGTGGCTCCGGGAAGAAGGGCTACGGATTGGCTAGAAATATGTCGAGTTAAACTCGTTTTAAGACGTGAGTGATCACTGTGATCAGTATATTTTCATTATATTTTAAAAATACTGTATCATAACTACGAAGTTCGTATCGTAGCTTCTTGCTCACTCTCGTATTAAATGCTATTTGCGAGAGCCGGGCGGCACGATACGAAGTTCGAATCTTCGTAGTATAAGGCCAGGCATCTTTCGCGACATGCGATTGTAGCCGAAAGTATGCTGCGATTGCCAACATTGACAATTTGGATTTTTCACCCGACTGTCGAAGGAGGGTTATGTTTTTCGAGCGTATGTATTTATGTATGTAGGTATAGTATGTTCCAGTTAAAATGACGAAAATGCACTTAACACGGGATTTTACAACTTCTTTTGTTGCTGAATATGAAAGGAAAACATAACAAAGAGACGTAATAAAACTGACCGAAGTATGGCCTACCTACCGATACACATGCATATTTGTTTTACAAGCCCACTTGAAGATAACAATTAAACAATAGATGTTGGTTTTAAGTACTTTTCGTCATTTTAACTGGAACATTAAGTATCATTCTATGGCACGCCCTTCAGCCTAAGGCTGCGGCTCCACTGAGGCGGAGACGAGCGGAGCTGAGAGGAGACGTGTGGGGATCGACCAATCATATTACATGAACGGAGACGAGATGTGGATTTCATGTAATATGATTGGTCGATCCCCACACGTCTCCTCTCAGCTCAGCTCGTCTCCGCCTCAGTGGAGCCGCAGCCTTAACGGCTCAATGGATTTTGAAATTCAAATTCAAAATTGTTTAAATACTTTATTCAACTGGTTAAAAAACAATAACAAACATAATAAGACTTAGGGGTTGTTTCACCACTTTTCTTAAAGTTCGGATTAGCTTAATCATAACCTTATTTGACAGATGGAATTAAAATTTCCGTTTCACCAGTCTCGATTAGCGCTAAGTGACGGACAAACTGTTTCTTAATTTGACCATCAGATCAGGAGGCATTTAGCACTTTTATCCGTCACATAAAGTTAGTTTATTTTTCTGTGGCCATGGTTGGAGAGCCCTTCAGCCGGTTTCAGAAAAATAAATCAAAGTATTTTTTATTTTTTAAAGAAAGAGGTCATGCTAAATTGCATAAAATAATTTAAATATCAAGATTTGAATAAAAAAATGTAGGTACACTTTTAGTATGTAAAAATAAATCCAAAATTTCGTAATATTTTTTAATAACAAACTTTTTTTCAGTGGCTCAATCGTTTGTTCTACGTGAACTTTTATGTCGCCATTAAAAAAAAGTTTATCTGTCAAATGGTTTGGCGCCACTTTTCGATTCGTTTTACGTGATTTTATTTTTCTTTGTTATTGTTAACAAAGTATCGTGAATAAATACCGTTTTTGGATCAATTATAATGTTACATATTTGTTTATGCAAAAAAAAATAGATGTATTCAAAAATTATATAGTTAACCATTTCTTCTGATTTAATAATGAGTGACTCTTTGAACGAAAGTGTGCGAACAGGAACGCGTGGTCGTGAAATGCGACGTTGCCATTCCGACTTTTTGTTAAACCCACGATTAGTTAAGTGGTACTTAGTTTGCACAGGACCGGAGTGGTGAAACTGAAAAAACACTAGCTGACAGATTTGTCCAGTACTTAGTTTATTCATTGGTTACGTAACCAGTAGTTTGACAATAAGGTGGTGAAACACCCCCTTAAACTATAAATAGAAATTCAAAATTAAAATTCAAAAACATTTTATTTGTAAGAATACAGTAGGTAAAAAGATCTTAAAATAAGTTTGGCACATGTATTTAGCATGCAAGCAAGCGTACAAAATATTTAATTTTAGGTCACTAAAATTAATTTACTGTTTAGGGTAAGGTAAGGTAAGGTGTCATTAGATTAGTCTCAGTTCCGCGAGTGACATAGGATATATTTTCCCGGAATTCCTCTGGGATCGGGAATTATACAGGCAGGTTTTTTTTTCATCTAGTACCTATTGAAATTATTTTTTTTATCATAAAAACAAGACCCGTCTGTTATGATTAATCTTTGCCGGTCGCCGTACATACCTTTTAAAGGCTTTTAAAAGGCTCTTCGCGCTAATCAGCCGCCGAGATTATCATGCAGAGCCCATGTACTTGCAGATTAGTACCTTTATAGATCCGCTACAAGCCTAAATACAACTAGGCTGTAATATATTTTACTAGCTATTGCTCGCGACTCTGTCTGCAAAGATTTTGTTTAACGCAAGGGAACTATGTGATTTTCCGGGATATAAACACTGTCCTATGTAATTTCCGGGGTCACGAACTATCTTTAAACTTTTCATCTAAATCGGTTCACCCGTTTAAGAGATAATGATGCTACAGACAGGCACACAGACACATACGCACACACGCACGCACGCACGCAAGCACACACGCACGCACGCACACATAAACACACACACACACACACACACACACACACACACATTGCGGTCAAACTTTTGTGTTGGGGTTAAAAATATTTTTCCTCTTGGAAAACAAAATGGAATGGCAAAAATCCAGACCAGCTCAAAACCAAACTATAAAATTAAATTGGCTGTTAACCTAACATTTTTACTAATAAAATTACTTTTACTGCCTCAATGTATCAGATATTTGGCAAATTATAACCGGAAGGACATTAACACTAACAAACTACGCGGAGGTGAAACCCATAAATTATTCCATTCATATATAAAATGTGTAAAAACATAGTTTTGTTCAAAGCACCGGATACTATATATTATGTGTCACGCCGTGACGATGGGCCGTAGTATATGAAATTTATTGTAGTTACATATTTTAATCCAATATGGCGGAAGCAGCTGATCGGATGACCTTGTTGTTGGAATAGATTATTCGTTTACTGTCTCTAGGAAATATTTATTTGCAAGGAATATATCTAGGTCGCGGGTGAGCAAAGTAATTTTTTCAGTTCATGAACATAATCTTGCATCTTGCATGTAGCCTAGTAGTTTGACCAAAAAAGCTACGGTAAACTAGTGGTTTTACCTATGGCCTCTCAAGCAGAGGGTCGTGGGTTCAAATCCGGACTCGCACCTCTGAGTTTTTCGGTATGTCCGAAGTTACATTTGAAATTTATCATGAGCTTTACGATGAAGAAAAACATTCAGAGGAGCCCTGCACACACCTGCGTTGAAATTCAATGGTGTGTGTGAAGTTCCCAATCCACATTGGGCCCGTTTGGGACCTCTCCAATTTTGCTCAATCTAAGAGCTGTCTATGCACAGCAATATGACGCGCATAAGTGGGAGATGATCAATTGGTACTAAATTTTAGTACTAAATTGATTTCATTTTACGGTGAAGGAAAACATCGTGAGGAAATTTGTATACACCTGCGAAGAAATTCAATGATGTGTGTGAAGTTCCCAATCCACACTGGGCCTGCGTGAGAACTACGTCCCAAGCCCTCTCATGCGGAGAGGAGGCCTGTGGGATGTATATAGGTATGATGATGATGATGATGATGATGCTGATTTCAATGCCTGATTTTTCTTTTCAAACAAATCAGAACGTGAAATTTTCGACATTATCCTCGCTAAAATGACATTTGCTAGGATATTCTGTATCTCTAACGACCTCTTCTTCAGCGACACGTCCTCTTGGTAACATACAGGATGTTCCCTTGACGATAACGACCGGGATTACGCGGTTTTGCTCGTCTCGCTATGCCGCTAATTGCAGCGTATAATATTGCAATAATGGTGCCATTTTTCTGCTGAAGTAGGAAGTTAGTGTAGTATAAGAACTGGTTAATGGCGGCCAAAGCAACTGTGCTTCGTTAATGTTGGTATTATCACTGGTGTTTTGTCAAGACAGTTATAAGCAGTGGCTTCTTGCAACCAGTTTTTTTTTTATTATTATGAAAGGGAGGCAATGGAGCAAGGGTCTCCCCAAATCTATCGGCATTCGACGCGGAATTGGCTTCAGCCGATCGAAAAAACCTTTATGTCAACGCAGTAAGAGCGAAAAAGACGTCGAATGGCTCGGCTACGCGGGGCAAATGGAGCCGAGCTGATCCACGTCTTTTTCGCTGTTATTGCGTTGACATAAAGATTTTTCCGATCGGTTGAAGCCATTTCTACGTCGATAGATTTGGGGAGACCCTGAGCCGGTCATCTGATGGAAAATGATCACCAACCACCGCCCATAAATATCAACAACTTAAAGAGAGACACTGTCTACTGCCGTGCCGGCCTTTAAAGGAAGTATAAACTCTTTTCTTGAAAGCCTTGATATCACAGTTGTCTGGAAACACTGCTGCCGGATTTTGATTCCACAGTTTCACTGTACGTAACAGGAATTTCCAACGAAACCGTACAGTAGTAAACTGCCATTTATCGAGATAGTGACGATGGAACTTAGAACTTTTGGCTGGAAGTCCGATGGAGGAATTTGTTTGTTTGTTTATACTCTTTATTGTACAAAAGGAAAACAAAAAGGTTACAGAAAAAAAAATTGATAAGTACAAAGGCGGACTTATCCCTGAAGGGATCTCTGCCAGTCAACCTTTGAGTGGTAGAGAAGAGCAATCAAAAAACAAGGATCGACAAATAGAGTAAAACATTTGAATAAATATAAATGCATATGTAAATCTCAAATACCTAACTATACCTATACAATATACTTATAAGTTATTATACATAAATAAATAAAACATTAATACATAAATACAAAATACATAAATACACACATTTACATACAATACATAAAAAACACAAGTATAAAGGAACTTACTAAATAAATAATCAAGGAACTATAGTGTAAGCCACATCTTCTTCAATTAGAATTTTGCGGCAGGCAGAAAATACATATATTTATAACTCTTGGGAGCAATCGCCGTGGTAGAGCCTATAGAACACACAAAGAGAACATACGTCCCTTGGCATGGACAAGGAATCCAAAACGATCGGAAATCAATGACTGATCATTAACAAGTCGAACTGCTCTACGTTGAACGCGGTCAAATGGAAGGAGAAGTTCGTAAGTAGTTACCACATTCGTCAATCGATGCTACCATTCAACATCGATCGATCGGTGTGGTAGGTTTTTTTTTATGATGGGCTTATGGTCACTCATAACTGTGATGTAGGTAGTTTGAGTCACGTGACATGTGTCACGGAATTGTCAATTAAATAAATAAATAAATAAATATTAGGGGACATTCTAACACAAATCGACCTAGTCCCAAACTAAGCAAAGCTTGTACTATGGGTACTTGACGACGATAAACATACTTATATAGATAAATAAATACTTAAATACATAGAAAACATCCATAACTCAGGAACAAATATTCGTGCTCATCACACAAATAAATGCCCTTACCGGGATTCGAACCCAGGACCTCTTGCTTCGTAGGCAGGGTCACTACCAACTAGGCTAAGGCGGTCGTTCATTATTCGGTATAAACGGTCGAACCTTCAGTACGTGTTTCTTTGGTGTGCATCCGGAATATCCAGGAGTTCTCCCAGATTCCCGAGTAAATTACAATAACATAAGTTGAGTTACGGGAGCATTGCCGGCTTTTTGAGAAAAGAGTAGGCTCGTTTTAGAAGTTGTACCGGTCCGGGAATACTGCCGCTGCAAGCTGATTCCAAAGTTTCACAGAAAAAGTTACGTGAGAAAGGAACTGTGGTGGACTGCCAGCTGTTGAGGGGTGAGGGTGGAAATAAAGAAAGAAAGAAAGAAAGAAAGAAAGAAAGAAACATTTTATTCGTGATATATAAAAAACAAAATGACAGAAATAAAACATACAGAAAAAAAAAGCACATATCACGAAATGGTCCCAAATCAGCAAAGTGCCGATCTTGCGAAAGGCGCTGATCTTCCTTTGGGACCATCACGTCATCCATCCATTGAAAAAACAACAAACAATAAACATAAAGTGAAACCGAACACAAATTTTAAGTTAAAAATAAAATAAAGCAACAAAAGTGAACCGAAAGGCTGTATGGCTTAAAAACCTTTACTTTTTCAAGTGATAACAATTTAAAAAGTAAACAACAACAAACAAGCTATAATAACCTATAACCCAATATAACATGTATACGCCAGGCGCCAGGACACGCGATATCCTTAAGTATTTCAATCATTCGTTCACAGCACACACAATAACTCAATTTTATATTGTTGGTTTGATTTTGATCATTTTACATCAGTAATTGGCAGAAAGGTGTTGACAGTTTATACAAATGAAGATAAAGTGAAGTGAAGTGGCAGCTCAACCACCGTGAACCAAAGCCATGCGACCACGCGGTCAACATCACTAATAATACTCTTTGGTCAACATTGTGTAAACTAGTAACTAAGAAGTGCAATTCATAGAAGTCAAAAGCAGTGTACCAAAGAAAGAAAGAACGGTTAATCAGATGGGAAAGCAGATACAGGTATGCATTATCCTTATTAGCATTCATAATATAATATAATATGACCCAACAAAAATGGTGTGAAATGCAACGAGTTTAAACTTCCGTCTATGCATGTATACAATAAGTATCCACTCTAATTTGTTCCATTATTCTGCAGGTTCCCAGCACGCAGATACTCACTTAAAATGCGATTTTAATAAGCACCTAACCACCAAACTAAAAAACACCCACAGCAAAGTAGATGGGCCGCAAACAAAAAGGTACACACGCAGCGCCAGCACTATACATAACCTCTAACAAACTAAATGCAACTAGTATCATGTGCTAAAGTTTCCTGCTTTGAAGACGGTTGCAAGTAGTGCGTTGGAGTATTTAAGCAGCAGGCAATAGATCGAACAACTCTTCAGAGCTCTTCCCAAGATACATAAGGATGCAACGTCCCTTCGCAAGGACGGTGGGTCAAGCCGGCCAGAAAGTGCCTGGTCGTTGACAATCCGAGCGTCTTTTTGTTGAACGCGGTCAAATGGACGAAGTTTTTGGTGTAGTAGAAACTGTGGATCGACGACAACCAAAATTTAATCTAAATCCGTTCAACGAGTAACTTTAGCATTCATAATTATTATAGTAAGGATTCTTATGACCAGTTAAAAACCAATCCAGTTTTACCCGGTTTTTACCAAAACACGCCACACGTTAACCCCCGCTCTTGGTCAGTGGAGGGCCCTCCGCAAACATTTTAGCGACGCAAACATTGGCCCCGAGGTGACGCCAGCGCTGTTTGTAAAACTTTTAAAAACCCGGTTGGGAGCTCAATCGAGGTTAGAAGGTATGTGGGTAAAAATATCATGTGGGGGAAACATCATGCTGTATTTTTTCATCAGAGTTGTACGATTAAAATCTATACTTACTTATAGGCATGCCTATATAACGGAATTGCTCCACCTCTGTATTTTTTTTGCGGAGATGTAACGGACGTTCATTTTTATTGACGTAGCCGCAAAACCTACTTATGTGAAATGTAAGTCGCCTTTTTTTTCTGTTAATAATCAGTAATTACTAGTTATAATAAAGAAGCGCCACTGCACCGCTTCCACTTCTGCTTTACCTCCGCATCCGCCATCGCCTCCGCTAAGAAAGCCTCCGTTACGATCTTTATATCCACCTTAGATGCACTAACCATCTATTTATGTGTTGAAATTTTCTCGTGATAAGGCTGAGCTAACAATTTCTTTACCAGATAAATCAAAAACAGAACCTGTTCAAATTCTTATTCCATTCAAGAGCTGCGTGGTCAAACCCGATATGTCAATCGAATTGTTTCGTAGGAATTTGGAATTTAAATGTTTTACATTACATAGTGTTCTTTTTTCAACAGTCAATTATTTCGATTTATCGGATTTGACCAAGCCACTTTTGCATTGCTCTATCAATCGATAAACTATGAGGTGAGCCCTGTCGCCGTTTTATTTTTTTTAATAAGTTGTTTAAATTAGATATTTAAAAACTAAGTATGTTTCTTACACACGATCCTACTTATCATGATCCATCATCAACCCAGTCTATATACGCCCCACTGCAGGGCACAAGCCTCCTCTCAGAATGAGAGAGCTTGGACCGTGGTTCCCACGCGGGCCCAGTGCGGATTGGGAACTTACTTATCTTACTTATATGTTTTATCAAATTTAACAACCTCAAAGCAGACCAAAAATCAGTGAGCAAGTTCTTATGTTTACTTTCTGTTACATGTATACTGTAACTTTAACAATACAGTTATATTAACGTTAGTTAAGTTTCACAAAGTAAAGAATATTACAACAGATACAAGGAAAAAATCACGCGTAAGCAATCGGTAGATCTATTTCTAAGTGATCTCTTCAAGGCAACCTTTACAACAGAAAAGTAAAATCCACTACAGTGGTGTAACCTAACATCGCAGCGCTAAAATAATTTCAACCTGCGTTTTTCCAAAAATACCTCCATATTCTCCAGGATATCATTACCTTCTACCATTAGACATGTGATATGACAGCTTGCGCCGTCCAGTCATATGTCGAGCATGGAGCCGGGCTGCGTTGTAACGCACACCTTTCCCTGTGTTTGCTCACGTCAGGCTGGGGACTAGGGCAAGCTACGAGTGGTTAGAGGTTACTTGAATTCGTGGTAATCTTTACTGCAACTCACATATTTTTGTTTGCGTCTCTCTTATGAAAATGGCAAAATTGAGCTTGTAGCATGATCGCTCCACCTACAACACAGACGTGTAGACTCACCTTTCTCGCACGTCTGTACCGACCCTTACATCTACTCTATGATACATTCACCTTTCACCTACACATTCAATTACACCTGCTTACTGACACACCGCACGCCATATTTACTAAGCCAGTCCGAGCCGGTCAAAGATGGCTATACCACTGCGCGCGATCCTTACAACGATTCTGCCTTTGTAAAGGAATTCCATTTCTAATTTATTGAATCAGGCGTTACTTTGCGGAGGTCCATATTAATGAACTAAAACAATTACTCTGAAGATGAGCTCTGGTTGAGTTCGAAACGCGTCAGTGTAGCTTGGTGGTGGTGATGGTTGGGTTTATGTGATTTGTGTGTGTTCGTACAGTGTGGAGGTGGAGGAACTGCATGAACGCACATTTCTTGCATAAACGTAACTATTGTAAGGTCGCGGGTGAGCAAAGTAATTGTTTTAGTTCTTTAATTCCATTTCTCTTTTCCGATACTGTATTCGCGTAAATCACGGGATCTTAAACCAACCATTAGTTTAAAAGCGTCTATAGCCAATTTTTTTAGTAAAGTCTACATCGGCGTGTGCGTCTGGCCATCTTTCGGCCCATTTGAATAAATCTTAATTTTAATGACTCGGAGTTGCCAATTTTATGTCCAAAGGCGAAACCAGTTTTTTTTCTTACGATCTGTATTCTGACCCTTAAACTTAATCCAAAGATTCGGCACTCTATTTGACTACCACTATTCACAGCACAGTGTAAGTAGTCACAGAGAGGGAAAGGTAATTGAATGTCAACTGCTGAAGAGAATAGAATCACTATGTGTCAATGATGGCGGTTGGGAAATATTCTATTCTATGGAATAACGGAGCAATCCCAAAAAAATAAGACGTTAGTTAAGAAAAGAAATACGCATGAAACTGCCACGTCGGGGAAAGAATGAGCTAAAATTTGAACATTATATTTAAGGAAAAAATGAAAGAAACTTATTGTTTCGTATATTTCAAACTAAATACAAACTGAAATATAGATGCACAGAAAAAACCCCCAGAAAAAAGACCAATGCTGGGAATCGAACCCAGTTCCTCAGCGTTCCGTGCTGCGTGCTTACCCCTACACCATCACTGGTCTAGAAGTTAGCGACGAATCTTTCCCATACATCGTACACTTCAGTCTGTTATAATCACATTATGGAGTGATAAAGCGCGCATCTATGTTATGCCCTCTACCGAGAGACTTTAACACTCCTTCGGAGCTAACCGCTCACCTGGACCTAGAGATGGCGCTTCTAAGCCAACTTTTACAAGTTAAGTATGAAGTATCTTTTTCTATTTATTTTTTTCAACTTCATTTTTTTATTACTTTTACGGTCATCCCGTGAAACCATATATTTCAAACTAAATACAAACTGAAATATAGATGCACAGAAAAAACCCCCAGAAAAAAGACCAATGCTGGGAATCGAACCCAGGTCCTCAGCGTTCTAACGAACGCTCTAACGAACGCTGAGGACCTGGGTTCGATTCCCAGCATTGGTCTTTTTTCTGGGGGTTTTTTCTGTGCATCTATATTTCATTTTGTATTTAGTTTGAAAAATATGGTTTCACGGGATGACCGTAAAAGTAATAAAAAAATGAAGTTGAAAATAATAAATAGAAAAAGATACTTCATACTTAACTTGTTATTGTTTCGTGACAAGTTTTTTTATTTTAGGACAAAACCAGAATAAAAACAATAGAAAAACGCGAATATTACGACATTAATATTGGATACCAACGAGGACGAAATTGACACGTCACATTCAGGCAAGGTAAAAAACATAAAAAAATCACGGATGGGCTGACGTACATACGTACACCCTGGGCAGAGCTTGCGCATACTGAAGAAGAAAAAACCAAAGTATACTTTTCCTAACGAAGATGTTTCGCAAAACCACTTCAAGATCCGGCTATTAAACCTATTTTATGTTATGATACACCAATATTCAAACGCTTGTGACTTAGACACAATCATTGTCCACCACAAACACTGTTGACGGCGGAGAGGCACGATAAACAAGAAAACCAACAGGGGTGACCTGCCCTCTGCCCGTCGAGATTACTGCGATGTATTAATGTAAATAAAACGTAAAGTAACTCGAACCTCGTGTTTATGATGTGTTTAAACTGATCTGGAAATGAGGGAGTGAGCTAGACACAGTTGCAAGTATATAGACTGGTGATCACAAACGAGATCACTTCGAGAGAACTTCAGATAAAATGGACTACCTACTTGCAGTGCTATGCAAGCGATGAAATCAAGTCAGTTGTTGATGATGAGTACCTAGTGAGTGAGGACCTAGTGGGTGATTGTGATAAAACACCACATCTACTTAAGTAGTAATATTAGGAAAATAATAATTAAAATTACAAATTCATTTATAATTAAGATTGCTATCAGCTAAAGATATTTTTAGTCAATAAGGTAACAGTAAAAATAAATGTAAAACTAGCTTGCTACCACCAGATCATCATTGTGAGGTTTTCTTCGTCTTTCCTATAGTATACTAAACTTAACTTCAAATACAACAATTTAAATTAATTCAGGCGTAGCGTTACTTTACTAAAGTCCATGTCAATTGTGACTTATGTGTATTTATAGTAGGGTTAGTTTCTAGATGTGGATAAAACACTTTTTATTTTTGTTTGCCAGTTCTGCAACAAACTTACAAAATACTATAATTATCAATTAACTACCACGCTCGAGTACTTTGCTTTCACAACAAAACTCCATAGCAAAGTTTAATGTTATGCTTCTTAATAATAATGTTAGACCAGAGTAGCGAAAAAAAAACAGCAAATAATGTTTACTGCTCAGTAAATAAAGTATAAAGTCTACAGTACTACGTACCAAACATTGATTCTCGCAGTCGCAAATTGAGAGTATTCACTGGAGCAACTGAGTTACAGAGTTGAGCCACAGCCGAGTTAGACGTGTGCAATGAAAGGCGAAAACTGGTAGAAAATTCCAGACAAAAAATTTGTTGGCGCCCAACATGGGGCCTACGATGATGTATACAGGTTTTCGCCCAGTGTAAATAACGCATTGTTTTTGTGGAAAAGTAAGCAACGCGTTGATAAGATGAAGCGTACAAGGTGTGGAGAGTGATTGTAATACACTAATTACTTGTAATTCAAAGACCAAAAAATGTAAGACTTGGACAAGGTAACATTGCAGTACAAAAATACACAATGAAAGGTCGTGGTAGCCTATCGTCTTATATTCTTAAATTGCAAATGCAACTTAATCCATTCAGAGTCATACTATTTTTATAATACTTAAGGTCATCAAGAAAATGTCAAATCATTTTCTGTGTGCAAGCTAACTTAACTGTTTTTTGTAAAAAGTAAAATTGTGTATTAAGTGTACTTAATGCAATTTAAGGGTGGGTTGAATAAAGCAGTCATAAAACAACAATCGAGTTCGATATACGTTTCTTTGATTCCAACATCCATGACATAGTGGGATTTTTGGCCACTCGTGGATTGAATTTCTGAAAAAAATCGTGCTTCAAATTTACTATGAACTTTTCGGTGAAACCCATGTATAGCTACGCCTGCGGAGCAATTCAATGGTGTATCTAAAGTGCTTAATCCGCACTTAGCCTATGTGAGTCCAATCCTAGCGCTCTAAATCTGAGAGGATTCCTGTTCTCAGCAGTGAACCGTGTAAGGTGAAATTGAACGAAATGCAGAAGCGCTTTTTACGACAGTAACACTCTGAAAATTCACCATCAATCGAAACCGTAAATTATTCATTTCTCGCGTCCAATTCTTCTAAACTACAACCGAACATTACATAAAACTTTTGAATGTATGAATAAGCATCTCTACAACGCTACCTTGTGGGTTTACGACTGCATGGGGCCGTAAATTACGTCTAGTGCGAAAGTTCGCCGACTTAGGTGCGAGCACTTTTATGGTCGCAAGTTGCAACTCTGTTGTTGGAATCCTATTTGCTCTGTGACGTGATTTCAAGTGGAGGATTTTATTTGGAGTTTCAATTAGACGTGCGGTTAACTCACGAAGACTTGTTGGAATAAAATTTGTGAAGTTAAAATAAGGTCGTATTTTCTTTAAAGTTGACCACATGGTCAGTGCATAATTATGACGCCGAATATATAGATCACTGATTCAATGACAGCCTTTTCACTCTGTTCGTGAATAATTCTTAATTGTACATACCTACTGAGACGGAAAGCAGACAAGAAAATAAAAGGCTATTCCTTACTAACCCACCATTATAAAAGATTATATATAGTAGAATATATTTTAGCATTTTAACTATAACTGCGTTCTTTCGTCATTATTTTTTCTGGAAATATTGTCAAATGAAGATGATGCTTAGAGCTATGCTTTTATAAAGAAAAAGTAAACACTAATAACTCATGTTGTGAGTTTAACATTTGGTAGCATAGCATACGGTTGTGGTAACTCTGAAGATGAGCTCTGGTTGAGTTCGAAACGCGTCAGTGTAGCTTGGTGGTGGTGATGGTTGGGTTTATGTGATTTGTGTGTGTTCGTACAGTGTGGAGGTGGAGGAACTGCATGAACGCACATTTCTTGCATAAACGTAACTATTGTAAGGTCGCGGGTGAGCAAAGTAATTGTTTTAGTTCGTTTCAATTTTCAACAAACACTAGACCGTGCAAGCTGATCTTAGACACTAGCTGTAAATAAACGTTTTCGAATAAAAAGGAAAGCTTAGCAAAGCAGAGATCAGAAGTCTTATTGCATAACACACTCGGAATCACGATCTGGTTCACCATTTCCTTCCGTCAAATGCTTTAGATTAAGGGAAGAAAGGGATGGGAAATGAAATCACGAGCGAATTCGAAGTCAAACATACGGTCTTTGGTTCAGGTGTCTCATCAGAAAAACATGCACGTATTTGAAACAAAACACGAATTGTAAATACGTTCTGAATTCAACGACCTAAAACCAAAAGCTATGCATATTTAAAACGAGAAGCCGCCTCTGCAGACATTGCCATTTATTCATTGTAAATGAATAAAATGAGAGCGAAACTGTCAAAAGTATTCCCAATTTTAGGTTTAAATCGCTAAATAGTTAGTAACTTTACTCTAAAGATACCTCTCAAAAGCATTATATCGCTACTCAATCTTCTTTCATAATTAGAGTGGCTTTTACCTCCACCTCCCTCAACCCTCCCACTAGGGGGGTCCTTTGAGCACGGGCTCATTACCTAGGTATATAAGCTGGTATATAGGTGCCCTGGGAATAACTAGACTTGTAGTTTTATCTCGGGTTTATATCTGACAGTTTTAGAATTTCATTCAATTCAAGACTCAAAGGATTAGTTAAATGAAAATGATAAATATCATAGTTAAGCTGAGATCTTTTTGAGAGTGAAAAGTTTAGTATGATTTTTTATCAATTGCAATTATATTAATTTGATCACTCAATATTGTATTACCATTAGGCATTTTGGTACAAATTTAACACTTATACCTAATTATAGGTATTCCATTCGTGTAGGTGCCTAATTGGATTTTCTTTTTCTTGTGTGAGTTGAATTGACTTGTTATTTAGAAAGTTTATAAAGTTCTTATAGAAATGTGATAAAATGTAAAATCTGCCTCCCATCTCACCTAAAAGACTTAATTTATAAGACAGCATTATTAGATTAACAAAATTGATTTGGCTAAGCATTGCTGCCTCTGAAGACGATGTAACGAAAACAATTAGGAATTTAAATATTTAATTAGAACATACAGAATTAGGATCATTACAGGCTTTGTCTCAACTTGTGACGTAGTATACTTTTGTAATTTAAATGAAACTAGTCCTTCAAATCTTTACCTATAAAAAGTAACCTGATTGACTGACTTATAAATTTGACTGAAAGACAATGCACAGGCTGCATAATAATAATAATACGACGACGACCAGATGGCCTAGTGGTTAGAGAACCTGACTATGAAGCTTGAGGTCCCGGGTTCGATTCCCGTGTCGGGGCAGATATTTGTATGAAAAATACGAATGTTTGTTCTCGGGTCTTGGGTGTTTAATATGTATTTAAGTATTTATCTATCAATATAAGTATGTTTATCCGTTGCCTAGTACCCATAACACAATCTTTACCTAGCTTACTTTGGGACTAGGTCAATTGGTGTAAATTGTCCCCTGATATTTATTTATTTTATTTATTTTTATTTTAATAATTCATTTATTTTAAAACGACAATGGTCCAACATTAAAAATACAAATAATGGCATATACAGGGTGCTACATTTAAATTGGTCAGTATGGGCAAGTATGTAACTATAAGACATATGTACAAATAAATAAATAAAAAAATACAAACAGATCAATTCAGGGATAAGTCCGCCTTTGTACTTAACATTTTTTTTTCTGTAACCTTTTTGTTTTCCTTTTGTACAATAAAGAGTATAAACAAACAAACAACAAACAAACATTTCTTCTAAGAAACCATGTCATCGATTTTAGTGCCAAGAAAAACTGCATTCATAGATTTAAAAAAAATCTTATTTGGTTCGGGAATCGAACCCGGTCATATAAAAGAGAAATATTTACATTGAGTCCCCTAAAATACAAATCCCGGTAAACGTTTGTCGGTAACCAAATCAAGAAAGTCAAATTTGGCCCAGTTCTCGTGGTTGGATTAACTTGAAATGTGTAGATAGATGTACCAATAAAAATACAGTTAACTTGTACAGTCAGCAAAAAAAACTAGTATCAAAAATTAAATTTCTCCGAAAAGTTTTTCGTTTTTATTTTTTATATCAGGTCTTTGTGTATCTTATAGTAACAGATCTTATAGTTATAATGCTAGTTGTAACTTAATGTAATACGTCTTTCCTAATTTTGTATTCACCCCCCTCCCCCTCCATATGTGTGAGAAAATGTTCTTTATACACTAAATCCTATACATACATAGTCTCAGCAGGTGTTCCCCAAGGGAACACTCTAAGTAGACTAATATACCTAACCTAGACTTTGTAATTAGTCGGCGTCGAGCGAGGGTAATGGGTTCATTGCCGTTCCTGAAATTATGTTTCAGGCGATGCAGGGATTTCATATTTACTGTTTTAATTTAAGTTTTATTTTGAAAGTAGTTTACTTTGGAAGTAAATGTTAATGAGGGAGATTAGCTATGTGACGCTTGAACTTAAGCGTTTTGAGTTTAGAATTAAACTACTACCCATATTTATTCTGTTCAGTTACTTGAATATTTTATTTGTGCTTGAGACTTATCTAGATGTGTAGGTACATTTTAACTAATTTCTATTGATATTATAGAAATCAAATTTAGTTTTTTGTTAAGTTAGTTAAAGTTGACGATTATAATAAAACAGAAGTAGATTTAATGTCTGTACAATATTATTAGATAGTACTATAAATAAATAAATAAATACCTACCTATCATGGGACATTTAACACCAATTTATCAAGTCCCAAAGCAAGCAAAGTTTATGTTATAATACAAATATTCCATTGAACACCAAAAACAGTAAGAGTGACATTACAAAAATAAAAATTCTGGCTGACAATAGGCGTTCTTATCGCTAAAAAGCGACATCTACCGCGTACCCACTAACAAAAGGATGGGCCTAAATTTATTTACATAATTTAGAGACATGAGCAAACCTTTGATCTGACCGAAGATCAAACCCAGGAACTCAAATTGCTTGCGCTATAGCGAGAAAGTACCTACCTATCACTCTATCACATTTAAAAGGCGATTAGACACTAAAGTTGAGCCATTAGTACCTACAGTACCTAGATATAATACGTAATATAGATTAAGTAAAGGGTCTACTAAAAATTATATTAATGAACTGATACAGTTACTTTGCTCACCCGCGACCTTATTTATTCTAGCTAAATGTTGTAGAAGATAAGCTGACTAAAATCATCCTAATACTTGCTCTGTTTAGTTACCTACTAGCTAGTAGATACCTAAGTGAAACAGTGTTTCATGATTTCGTCTGCGTCTTAATTTTATCGAAGATAAAAGGTACCCAGATCTGTAATAGTGACCTGGACTGTAATAGATTTTAGAATTAGTTCAGAAGTGCAGCAGATAAACCTTACGTTCAAACCAACGAAAAAATGAAAAATAAATACTTCTGTATTGTATTAGTGCATGTGCTGCGAGTGTTTAATTAAACTTATCCAACCATTTGCCAAAATGTTTAGGATTAACGTTAAGCATTTGAAGATAAGTATAGATTCGTTCTAGATACTTATATAAATTGCTGTTTTATCGTTCTAGTGAAAGATGGCTTCCAGTAATTAAATAATGAGTAAGTATCCCAGAATAATGAATATGCCAAAACAAAACAAATAAAAATTAATAGTTAGAATCGACTTGGAGTTTCTCAATAGTAGGTAGAGATTATGAAAAGAACAAGATAAAGATCTTGTTTGAGTATTTATTAGGTACCTAGTATCGAGGGCGTAAAGATCGCTCGTAAAAAGCATTTTTTTTCAAAGCAATTTAAATGTGAACACATAAAAGAACTGCCTTAAATACAAATGAACAAAGAACCTTCGAGACCTATCTAAGTACAAGTACCTCCTTGACCTTTCCAAGGACGCGCCCACCTAACCATCCAGCTCACCTCAAGAAAACATCAATTGTACCAACACATGCGCACAACTCAACACACCTCACACCTCAAACAAGTTAACACAAGCACGTGGCAAGCACAACTAAGCTTTACCTAGCTCCACCGTAACGACACCTGTTACCGTTGCCAGGTATACCTGCAGTTACCTTGCCTCGACCAATCAGCGCGCAGGATACCTGCGCAGCTCGATAAAAAGGGGGCGTGGTCGCGGAGGCGGTGTGATATAGCACACCTGTATACACCTGTGCTAGAGACGGTGTCTCAGGTAGGCGGCGGTTGGTTGGCGACAGCGTTACCACCCACTAACCTGGCAGGTGAGGTTACCTTGCCCAGGTATTGGTGGATGGATGTGGGTCACCGAACTAGGTCAACGTTCGGGCCAGCTGTGTAGCGATACCTACTGTTGTACCCGCGCGGATATATAGGTAGACGTTTCCCTAGACATATTTAGCTTTTTTTATATTTCTTTATCAATTGGTACTTAATATTAAGCAATGAAATTATCTACTTATTAGCTCTAATCATAGTACAAATATTAGTACAACAATAATCGTTGTACTCGTAAAAATAGTCTCAAAGAACGTGTAGTATTCAGCAACTTGCTTATTTATGTTGGTCGTGTATGTAGACGACATTATATTACGGAATAGTATATTTTTAGACTAAATACTAATAAATTAAGTAAACATTTTGATACATTCAAGTTCAAATAACTACAAGTACATGTTACAGCACAAACAAACAGCATTTACCTTTTTAAAATTTTACATAAATCCCTCTATCACCTAGGGTCGTATATAAGCCCCCCCACGCCTGATTATGGGGAGGTAGGGGGCGCAGGTCGAGGCAAGTTTGAAGACAAATTGTAGAGGGAGGGGGAGGAAAAAATGGCGGCGAGATGACGTCTTTGGTCAGGTTTATTTTTTAATAAAGCTCGGGTTTCTACGTGGGGATTTAAGATTTTATGAGGCATGGGTCCTACTTGAGATGGCAGGGTTACGATGATGAGAATATGTCGTATTTTAAAATGGTAAATACTTAGAGATACTTCTTTAAATTGTAGGAGAAGTTTTGCAGTCTGCATCCTATAAATATTATCGGTACAACGTGTGATAATGTGGCATTTCTACCTATCCAGATCAAAGTCCAAGTCAAAATTCTTTGTTCAATTTAGGCATCAATTGATGCTCCTATGAACGTCGAAGAATCTACCACCGGTTCGAAAAAACCCTGTTGAGAAGAATTGAAATTTACAATGAGCTTAACGGCGAAGGAAAACGTCTTGAGAAAACTGCACACACCTGAGAAGACACACACACCTGGTGGAAGTTCCCAATCTGCTCTGGGCCCGCGTGAGAACTACGGCCCAAGCCTTTTCATTCTAAGAGGAGGCCCGTGCCCTGCAGTGGGGCGTATATAGGCTGGGATGGTGAAAAACCTAATAAGACTAATGAGTGTTGTGGAAGCGAAAGATGTATGTCAGGATCGTAGCAGGTAGAAACAAATAGTCTCTGCCTATCCCTTTGCTGGGATGGAGGCGTGATTGTATGTATGTATGATGGTGATGATCACAGTTTTAGTTCAGATTAACAACAGGTAGATATTTTTACAGCTCCGAACATACTGTAGTTTATGGCGCCCGCTGTATCGGGGGTTAGCGGGCGAACTTTATATTTTCGCTTCGGCTGGCGACGCTCGTTAGTTCGCTTTGTTAGTAAAGTTCGCCGCTTTGTTTGGATACCTTTATAAGTTAACTGAGGAGCGCAGGCAGCTCTAGTTGTATAGTAGACCATTAGGTAGCTTTTTTTTTAAAGTCCTAGACTAAGATTCCGCGATTGTCTGTGCGTGTTTGTGTGTGTTTTCTTCTTTTACTCACTAATAAAAGAGATAACTGATATTATGACGATATTCTTTTGATGTGTCATTTTTAAGTCGATTTTTGCTTGTAGCTAAGCTGTTGACGTCAAAAAATCACTGAAATTGTAATGATGAATTACTGACAGAAGCTGTTTGAATTTAGTTATAATTATCGTAGGCGAAAAAGTTTCATTACTTCGTAGGTATATCCGTTAAACTAATAAAACAAAGTTTTTGCTTCGATTATATTTACAGTCAAGGAACACTGATTAGACTTAATCACTCGACTGTCGAAGGAGGGTTATGTTTTTTGAGCGTCTGTATTTATCTACGAGGGGCGTTCAATATAAAGTGAGAATGAGATGCAAACTCTTTTAATATTACGAAATTAAATACTGGCCGGTAAAGCTAATCTATCTAGCTGATTGCTATGAAAAAAAAAAACTAACTGTCTTTTGTTTAAAAAAATATACGGTAATTTTTTTGCAATGCTATTGAGTACGTTAGCGAAAATGGAGAAAATTGAACTGCGCGCCGTTATCAAATACTTGTATTTGAAAATTTTTTCTACGGACCAAGTCAATTTGGATTTGCGGGACACTTTAGGGTCTAGTGCTCCTCCGTATTCGACAGTCGCACGTTGGTGCGCCGAATTTAGACGTGGAAGAACATCGACAATGGACAACCCCCGCTCTGGACGCCCTACTGCTGCAGTAACTGAAGAAATTGTGAAAAAAGTCGAAAACTCAGTTTTGGCGGATCGTCGTGTCACAGTTCGTTTTATTGCTGAAAATGTAAAGATTTCAACGGGGAGCGTGCATAATATTTTACATGAACGCTTGGGTATGAAAAAGGTATCTGCGCGTTGGGTACCAAGAATGCTTACTGACACGCAAAAACAAACTAGACTAGAGATTTGTCAAGAAGCTTTGAACCTGATGCAGCAAGACCGGGAACTTTTTTTGGCTCGATTTATAACAATGGACGAAACATGGCTCCATCAATACGACCCTGAAACGAAACTGTAGTCTATGACATGGAAAAGGCCATTATCTCCAACTCCGAAGAAATTCAAGGTGAGCCCATCTGCCGGTAAGGTCATGGGCTCTGTTTTTTGGGATGGTAAAGGGGTATTAATGATTGAGTATCTCGAGCATGGAGCCACTATTACGGGCACTTTATACGCCGAACAAATAGCAACATTGCGCAATGAGATCCGCGAAAAACGGCGAACTAAACTCTCGAAAGTTGTGCTGATCCACCAGGACAATGCCCCGGCACACAAGTCCGCCGTTGCAATGGCTGCAATTCGTGATGCTGGGTTCGATATCCTTAAGCATCCTCCGTATTCACCAGATCTCGCTCACAGTGATTTTTACCTATTTCCGAGATTTAAACAATACCTGAGAGGCTAGAAATTTGAAGACGACGACGCGGTAGTCGCTGCAGTACAAGATTTTTTAAGTACTCAAGATGAGACCTTTTTTAAAAATGGAATTTTAAGTTTAGTAAAAAGATATACTAAGTGTATTATGCTAAAAAGTGACTATGTCGAAACATAAAATGACATTTAGTAAAAGTTGTTTTAACATACTCATTCTCACTTTTTATTGAACGCCCCTAGTATGTATCATTCTTTGGCACGCCCTGCAGCCTAAACGGCTCAATGAATTTTTAAGTGTGAGGTGTCATTAGATTCATTTCAGTTCCAAGAGTAAAATAGGATATATATTTTCTCGGAATTCCTAGCGGGTTGTTTTCGTCTAGTAATTGAAATTAAAGTTATTATTTTAACTCTGTTGTCAAACAGTTTGGCATAATTTTCAATGCAACAATCTGGTGTCTGTACATAACATGCGCTTTTAAAGTGTTAAATTAAAGTACCGACTTGGAAACTGACGAATCACCGCGTGCGTGCGTGCGTGCGTGAGTGCGTGCGTCTGTGTGCGTGTGTGTAGTAAAGTAAAGCACGCATAAAAAGGAATGATAACGAATGTCTTTTGTTTGACTTTTTCTGCTGTTTTCCGTACATTCTCATTCCATTACAATTTAAAAATAATATCCCAACTAAAATCCAGCCTGTCTAGCGCCACACCTTCGAACTTTCCGCGCAGTCTGCGTAATGAATTCCGCTTGTTGACAAAAAACGCGAAAAAAGTAAAAGTTTGCGAGTGAATATGAAACACCCGGCAGCTTGTGGGCTTTGGAGAGGGAGTTTTTGGTGACAGGGAATGAATAGAGCTTACGGATTTTTGTAGGTAGGTATTCGTACACCTTATTAAGAATCGTCTTTAAAACAAAGAGAGAGAGAGAGAGAGAGAAAATACAAATAAACAACATCATCATCATACCTTTTCGGTATCCTACTGATGCGCTTTTATCTGAATGTAGGTTGCTGAGAGTGAGGCAGCTTTTTATAATCAAGGCAGTCACACGGACCCACAGCGCCTTGATTAATTCTGCAGGGTATGATGAAATTTTAAAGAAGCGTGTTTACAAAGCACCCTTGCCACCTTTTAAATCAAAACTGGCTAGGAAGTCTCCAGCGTACTCTCACCCGCACACCTATAACAACGTCTGCAAGAATCTGGTTATTAAACAGTTATCACTTCGGAAAGCTAAGCGTGTGGTGAACGATTGCTTGCTAACACTGTCATACGACGAAACTGAACAACTAGTTGGTACTCCTTATAGATAACTGAAACTTTAACGTGGGCGTGGAACTTCGGTACTGAACACACACCACACACACACACACACACACACACACACACACACACACACGTGCGCTTATTAATTCTGCATATTACTTATAATTTATTATCACTATCTTTTTATTTTGTTATCGATGTAAAACAAATCTACCTATCTTTTTAACTACACGACATTCGTAAATCGCACTCGCGGACTTCCAAGATACAGGCTCAGCCTAGTTTGGAGTCTGATAGAATAATTCAAAGTAGGTATGTAAAAAATCTGTTTTTGTAAAATATCATTTATTATTATTATTATTATGTTGGTACGGATTTCCGATCACGGGCCCATGGGGACCCGGTCATTTGAAAGGCATTCATGGGGCCGAAGCCAACATGAAGAGGCCTTTGGTACCATATAATATAAATGAGATGGTCGCAACTATGGAGGTCTATCCCCTAATACACCATGTGGATGTGCTAGCGGACAGTCCTCCACAGTTGCCAATCTATTGCCAGGTAGGAATCGACATGGAATTGGCTATGGGGTTGGGATGTTGTGGACAGGATTACCGGGCTATGGAGTGAGATAACGGACACCTACCATTTCAATATCTCATAAACTGAACTTTTGGTAGGCGGTGACTCGCCATTCACTAAATGGGCCCCTCAAACTATTGCCCACTCGGGGCAACGAGGCGGCAACATTGGTGTGAACGGCTAAGGATGGAGAGGTGTTCCTGGACTTTAAACTTCAAAATGCCAACTCGCCACTTACGGAAACACATCCATCCTTCGAGCATTAGCTCTTGCGCTCCACTCTAGGCGACCAACAAAGGCAAACTAGAGGCGGGGTGGGTGTGTGAGTGTGTGTATAAGCGCATGTGTGTATGTGTACCCCTGGAGGTCTCGGGTTCGTAGTGTCGCTACGCACCAACAGCTCGCCACAAGCCGCCCTGCGATGACTGACTGCACTGGTGACACGACAACACCAGCGGGCGATGAGGTCGTTATATCCCTACGCCTTTTGACTGACTGCGCTGGTGACAGACACCACAACACCAGCGGGCGATGGGGTCGTCACATCCCTACGCCTTTTTATTATTATTTTCGAATGTTTTTTTTTCTCAGCTCTAGGCTGGTATTAACTACATTTACGGGTTATCCACCAAGTAAATGTAGCAAGCAAGAGTTGTGAATATTTAAGTGGACTGCGGAGGGCTATTTTAAGGGTCCAGTTGCATGAACTTTCTGACTATTCTGCAAGTGTTCAGTATTGCGGCTTTTTGTAAGATTGTGTATATGTATGATTTTATGCCTAATAATTTTATGCTATGGTGTAGGTGCTTTGGGATGACGCCTGTTGTGGATAGGACTATTGGAACTACGTACACTTTCTCCTGTCTCCATATTCTAGCAACTTCGTCTTTTAGGTCTGCATATTTTGTTATTTTTTCCGTGATGGTCTTCTGCAAATTGTGTGTGTTAGGAATTGAAATGTCTATGAGGTAAGTAGTTTTGTTTATTTTATCTAATAATGTGATGTCAGGTCTATTATAGTGGATAGTGCGATCTGTGAGTACGGCGCGGTCGTAGTATAATTTGTGTGTTGTGTTCTCAAGTACTATCTGTGGTGTGTATTTGTAGTACGGGGTGTGTGTGTCTTGTATAAGTTTATGTTTGTGTGCCAGGTTTTGATGGATGATGTTTGTGATTTGATTGTGTCTGTGTGTGTAGTCTGTCTGTGTTAGCGTTGTGCATGCTCCGGTTATGTGTTGTATGGTTTCCGATTGGGTGTGACATCTGCGGCATTTATCGTTTGTGAGTGTTGGGTCTTTTGTTATATATTTTCGGTAGTTTTTAGTATTTACGATTTGGTCCTGGATGTCGTCCATGAAGTACCTTTTTCTTCCAGTTATTTATCAGTTGTGCTTGTGGGTCGTTGCCGTTAATATTTTGTGTGTCAGGTGGTTCGTGTAGGTTTAGTGGAGTATAGTTGTGGTCATTTTGAACGATTGTATTGTGTATATTGCTTGTATGTGATTTGGTGTGAAAGAATGTTTGTAAGCTGTGTATTTGTTTTTGCCAAAGATAATAAATGTTTATCATGCCCCTACCTCTTTCCTGTCTCTATATAGTCAGTCTTTCTGTTGCTGATTTAGGATGTAAATGTTTTGTTTTGTTAGTGTTGTGCGTGTAGTTCGTTCTGTGGCTTCTATGTCGGTCTTGGACCATTTTATAACTCCAAATGAGTATGTCAGGATGGGGATGGCGTAAGTGTTTATGGCTTTAATTAAATTTTTGCCAGATAATTGAGACTTGCATATTTTATTTAGGCGGTTTTTGTATTCAGTACTTAATGTTTGTTTAGTTATAGTATGGTCCAAGCCCTTTAACTGTTTGTATCCGAGATATTTGTATAGGTCGTTTGTTTCCATTGCTGTTATAGTGTTATTGTCGTCTATTGTATAGTTACCTGGTTGTATCTTTCCTTTTACTATGTGTAGTGTTTTACATTTCTCTATGCCAAATTCCATGTTGATATCGTTGCTGAATATTGTTGTGATGTCTATTAACTTCTTCATGTCTTTGTCTGTCTTGGCGTATAATTTTATGTCGTCCATATAGATGAGATGTGATATGCGTGTATCTGTTGGAGTGTTTTTGAAGTTGTATCCAGCTCGGCTGTTGTTCAGTAGATGTGATAAGGGGTTGAGGGCGAGACAAAACCACATGGGACTCAAGGAATCGCCTTGATAGATACCTTTCTTAATGGAGATGGTGCGCGTTGTTACTGTGTTATTACCAGCATTTAATTGGAGAGTAGTTTTCCATTGAGTCATTATATTACGTAGGAAGTGAGTTATTTTGGGGTCTATTTTATATATTTCTAATATTTGTAGCAGCCAGGAATGAGGTACGCTATCAAAAGCTTTTTTGTAATCAATATATGTACAGTGTAGGTTTCTATTTTTACTAGTCGCGTGTTTGTGGACGGTGGAGTCAATAATCAGCTGCTCCTTGCATCCCATGTGGCCTCGCCTGCATCCTTTCTGTTCCTCTGATATGATTTTGTTGTGTTCGATGTGAATATTGATTTTTCTAGTTATTGCTGATGTTAATATTTTATATATGGTGGGTAAGCATGTGATTGGTCTGTATTGTGATGGATGTGAGGAAAGAGTTGTTTTGGGCAGCATGTATGTTATACCGGTGGCTATAAAGTCTGGTATATTTTGTTTGCCTAATATAATGTCTGTTAAGTTTTTTGCTATGTATTTGTGTAGTGATGTTAATTTTTTATACCAGTAGTTATGTATTTTGTCTATCCCAGGTGATTTCCAATTGTGTAGTTTCGCTGTTATATTAGTTATGTCGGTTTCTGTGATGTCCTCAAATGTCATCTCTTCTATTGTATCCCATTTCTTTCTTTCTGTTTCTATCCAGTCTGCTTGATCATTATGTTGTTTATGTTCTTCCCATATGCTACCCCAAAAACTCTCTAGTTGTGTCTGTGTTGGTATGGATGTGTCTGTGTGTGTCTCTGTGTGTTGCGTGTGATTGTGTAGGTTCCTGTAAAATCCTTTTTCATTTGTTGCAAATAAAATATTGTCATTCTTTCGTTTTTGTGCTTTCATATACCTTCTTAGTCTATGTACCTTTAGTGCCAGTTTCTGTTTTAATGTATCTAAGTATTCTTCTGATTTTCTGTTGTCTGCTTCATGTCTAGTGTGTGTAATCCTGCTCCTTAATATCTCTTCTACTCTTTTCACTACTTTACGAGACCTATTATTATTTATATATTGGGTAAGTCTACCACAATCTGCCCTGAGTTGTTCAATATCTCTTTCTAATCTAACTTGCCATGAAGGTTTGTTTATGTCTTTTTTCTTACTGTGTGGTGCGTGTTCTGTTATCTTGTAGTCTAGTTCTTCGGAGATGACTACAGCGGTACAGTAAATAAGGGTATGAATATCTATTAGTTGTGTGTCGTCAGATAGAAATCTATTCAGTATGTTGTAGTCAAATAGATGCACTAACTGTGAGAGTTTGTTACTGTATTTTAACTTTGGTAATTTCGGTCTACTAGATGGGTTCATTCCGGAGTATTTAGATTTAGTACTTGAGTGTTCGGTTCAGTTATTGTGTTGGGGTCAACTAATGCTTCTATATCATTTTCTACAGTTAATGTTATAGTCTCAGTCTGAGTGGACGAGTGGGACATGTGTGATTGTGTGTATAGTGCATGTGAGTCTTGAAAGTGTTGTTGTGCATCATCTTCGGTGTGGTCGTGCGATGGTATGATAGCCGTAACGTTTGAATCATGTTCTAGATCTATATCATTTAACTTTTTTTGTACTTCGTCTTTCAATTGGGTTAGTTCTTGGTCACTTAGATAATTATTTCTAATAATGGCCCGTCTTTGATCGGATACACGTTGTTCGCTAACTTTAACAGTGGGATATTGTCGTTGGAAAAGTTCATGCAACTGTTTTCTATAAGTGGTCATGTCTGTCTCTAGTCGAGTGATATAGTAGTAGGTGCGCATGATAAAGAGGTTAACATCTTTGGTCCAGCTCATGCGCACCCTAGGTTTCCCAGCCTTAGTGGACGCAGGCAAAAAGGCATTCGCCACCTGCGCAACATCTAAGTCGGGCGTGGGTGCTCTGCGAGTGCCCACGGAGGATATTGGTGATGGGATATACGACGCTGTTGATGGACTGTATGGCTCTACTGCTGAATTTGAGCTAATATCGTCACAGTCGATCAGTCTGTCATCTGTCTGGTCTGGTACTGAGTCTTCTGCAACAGTTCTCATCTGGGCAGAATTTTGCGATACGGTGTCCCCCCCAGAATACGTGGGACTGCCTGAGCTAACAAGCTCAGGGCGGGATTCTCCGTCGCTGTTGGCTTCGGTACCCGCCTGGGGTAGATATCTACCGTTTCTTAATCGCATCGCATTTTTCTGCTTACTATAGCTCCGTTAGCCATTGGTAGGTTATAGCTAAATAAATAGCTGCCAATGTCCGCCCCTCACGTGATCACAGATGTTCGGATCGGACGTGGAGTTAGGTTTGTGAGGGGCATTATTATTATCATGTTGGTACGGATTTCCAATCACGGACCCATGGGGACCCGGTCATTTGAAAGGCATTCATGGGGCCAAAGCCAACATGAAGAGGCCTTTGGTACCATATAATATAAATGAGATGGGCGCAACTATGGAGGTCTATCCCCTAATACACCATGAGGATGTGCTAGCGGACAGTCCTCCACAGTTGCCAATCTATTGCCAGGTAGGAATCGACATGGAATTGGCTATGGGGTTGGGATGTTGTGGACAGGATTACCGGGCTATGGAGTGAGATAACGGACACCTACCATTTCAATATCTCATAAACTGAACTTTTGGTAGGCGGTGACTCGCCATTCACTAAATGGGCCCCTCAAACTATTGCCCACTCGGGGCAACGAGGCGGCAACATTGGTGTGAACGGCTAAGGATGGAGAGGTGTTCCTGGACTTTAAACTTCAAAATGCCAACTCGCCACTTACGGAAACACATCCATCCTTCGAGCATTTAGCTCTTGCGCTCCACTCTAGGCGGCCAACAAAGGCAAACTAGAGGCGGGGTGGGTGTGTAACTGTGTGTGAGTGTGTGTAATAATAATAATAATAATAATTATTATTATTATTATTATCATCAGGACACAGGCCTGCTCTCAGAATGAGAGGGCTTAGGCCGTAGTTCCTACATGGGCGAAATGCGGATTAGGAACTTTACACACACCATTGAATTTCTTCTCAGGTGTATGCAGTATTCAGGTATAACAGCCGTGGTGGCCTAGTCGTTTGAGCTACATATGGTTAGGTTTCTCAAGCAGAGGGCCGTAGGTTCGAGTCCGGGCTCGCGCCTCTGAGTTTTTCGGAATTTATGTGCAAAACTATATTTGAAATTTACCTCAAGCTTTACGGTGAAGGAAAAAAACATCGAATAGTATCAACTGGGTCACACTCAGCATTGAAGAAAAATACCATTGTTTCATACAGAAATACAAACCTGCTTTTTGCTTATTCTTACACTTAAATAAAATAAATAAATAAATAAATATTAGGGGACAATCTTACACAAATCGACCTAGCCCCAAACTAAGCAAAGCTTGTACTATGGGTACTAGACGACGATAAACATACTTATATAGATAAATAAATACTTAAATACATAGAAAACATCCATAACTCAGGAACAAATATTCGTGCTCATCACACAAATAAATGCCCTTACCGGGATTCGAACCCAGGACCTCTTGCTTCGTAGGCAGGGTCACTACCAACTAGGCTAAAGCGGTCGTTTCACTTACTTACTTACACAGAATCCTATGCTTACACGCGTCGGTTTTTAAACTTTTGTATTGTATTTGTATTGTTTTCTTGTATTTTATTTAGTAGCTGCCAATTACATAGGTACCGCTCCTGGGGCAGTGAGCAATGTCTAATTTTCCGGTGCCGCCCGCGCAGATTGCGCGCGCCCCGAGGGACCATGCACGACAGTGTACCGCGCTCGGGATCCAGTGGCGGCTTCCATACAAAAAAGAGTAGAGTAAAAGAATAGAGTTGGCTATTTGATCTTCGTCGTCATCACAGGGGCTCAAAGAATCAAGAAAGCTCAAAGTTACTCTAAGATCGATAGAGCGAGCTATTGGAGGTTCCTTGCGTTCGATACAGAAATAAAGAGATGAAAGTCACAAATCTATTTTGACCAACATAGGACCATAGAGTGTTAGTACAGTCAGCATCATATAGATAGTGACAGTCAATGTCTCCAAATATACCGCTACATCCAAAATGGCCATTAATGCCGACTCATCCAAAGTGATCAAATTGTTCAGGTCATCCACCGTGTTCAAATTCACCGGAGCACACAAAGCGCCAAATACTTGGTAGCTGTCAAGTCGCCGTTGGCACCGTAACACCCACAACACCACTGGTATCCAAGCATCCAAAGTGTCCAAAAATACGGAACACACTACAAGTATGAACTTTATTTACAATGTTATAGAGCTCAAACATGGTTAATACGGGAATATATAATATATTTTGTAGGTCTAATACCTTCTCGAAGTTTGAATTTTGACAATCACTGAGAAGAGTACCGAACTGTCAAGTCAATTTATCCCTTTCATGATTTGAATGACATATACTTGTTTTGTATTATTTACGCCGTCTGCATAAAGTGTAGTATTGCTTGGTCTGATTGACAAATAAGTTGGTTAGTATATTGACGGCAAAATCAAGTTTATTTTTTATTTTATGAATGATTTGTAACAACCTTTTTCATTTGAATTGGAAAGTACTAAAAAACCACTTTGAAAAAAGAACAGTTTTAGATTTTCCACCATAGCTGTGTTCACGGCAGTGCTGCCGCCAAGACGAGACAGAAAATGACCGCTTTACTTAATAGGTAATTTGATTTTATTAATAGAAGAAGTTACTTCATCCCTGAAGTATTATTAACCATCAATGTGGTTTATTTAAATACCAAGGTACCTCATCAAATACCTTGGACATTTTATTGAAAATTATTGCGATGCATATGCATTAGTTTAAAATATAATACCTAGTTGTGCACAAAGCAAAGTCACTTTTAAATTAGTCAGCCAAAAACAAAGGTAACTTATTTGCAGTGATATTCAAACTCATATTAAAAAAATACGGATAACTCGCGTCTAACAAACGAAATAAAGCTAAACTCTAGACTGTTGAATAAATTAATATGCAGTACTGATTGATTTCGCAAGATTTCATATCTATATTTCTTAAATAAAACTCTAGATCTTGGCTACATTTTTAACGTCAAGTAGTTCTTCCTATAATCAAAATCATGTAATGAATTCTTTCCACAATTTTATATTTAACAATATTACGCTGTGTTAATATCAAAACATTGTGCTTGAGCTCTATTACGTTTAACATAAAGTTCACAAATTGTAGTGTGTTCCATATTTTTGGATACTTTGGATGCTAGGATACCAATGGTGTTGTGGGTGTTACGGTGCCAACGGCGACTTGACAGCTACCAAGTATTTGGCGCTTTGTGTGCTCCGGTGAATTTGAACACGGTGGATGACCTGAACAATTTGATCACTTTGGATGAGTCGGCATTAATGGACATTTTGGATGTAGCGGTATATTTGGAAACATTGACTGTCACTATCTATATGATGCTGACTGTACATAAAGCTTAATTCTAGTGTTAGTGACACCTTAACCAAAACTGAACCAGACTACAATGAGTCATGTACTGTTAACCAATTTGATTCCTAGGCTACTAAAAAACCATGGCATAATGAATCAACTTGTTTATATTCTACGACAGTAATTCTTGCGTAACGTATGTCATGACGACATCTCGATTTTTGATGAATAGGAAAGGAGTTTCCTTGTTTAATAACTTGAATTGTCACTGTCCGTCTGTCAAAACTTCTTTTTCTTCTTATATCATGGAGCAAAATGCTTATAAACTCTAAGGTTTATAAACTCTTTACGTTACATGCATGTTGTGATAGGAAAGTTGATAAATGATAATCCTTTGACTTGTAATTATCTGTTAGTTAATGCGACATGGTTCTACAGTGGTCTAGGAATCAAATTGGTTGATTATACTTATAGTTTAATTTAAGTGTTTATTTTAGATCCAAAAATGTTTTACAACTTGTCTTTTATTCAAAATCTACTCAAAAACATTTGTGTGTAGGTATTTTGCATTTGATTATTTATGTTAGCATTTTAAGTCCAATTATACCTGAAACACAGGATTTTATTTTATCCTAGTTCAGGCTGTGTATTATTTTCATTTTTACTGTGTTTGTTTATCCTTTTAGTTATTTTTGTCAAATACGATGTAAAAGTTAATAAAGATTTATTATTATTATTATTATTATTATACTGACAGTCGAACCTCTGCGCAAATGTTACTTATTAGGATGCCGTTGGAGCTGGCCCGCACTCTGCGCACCAGGGATGCGCAGCGTTTTCTCAATATATTATAGGTATTTACTAAATTTGGGCTATGAAAAGCATTTGTGAATGTCGATGAATCATAACCGGTTAATAATAAAATCCGTGCAAAAACTAAAGTCTTCGACATATCTCGAAGAATCCCCAGACTCAAGACAGTGGCAGTGGGCAGAGTATTATCGCTCGTATAGAACTGATGCCCGATGGGGCCATAGGTTGTCGAATGAAGAATGAAGTGTATGTAGGTCGTAAAAAATATGGAGCGTCGACCTGGTTAAGATTGCCGGAGCGTGTTGGATGCGAATGGCGGAAGACTGGTCTGTTTGGCGAGCCTTTAGGAGGGCTATGTTCAGTAGTGGAACTCTTTCAGCTGAAATGATGACCCTAATATAAAAACTCATTGTATGGTACAGCGGCGATAGCAGCGAGCCACTAAACCTCAACGCAGAATGCACGACAGTGCACTGGGAGCCTTTATTTTGCATACTTCATCTCGACAGTGTACCAACTTAATTCAGAATATAGGTATGTAGTTCAAAACGCAACCTTTTGAAGTTAATATTAATAAGAGCAATAAGTGGTATTATGGTTTTACTTTTAGCTGAGGTCGATATAGATATCGTAAAGTCGTACTTTGACCCAATATAGGGCCGATTTGGCCCATTTGAAAACGACTTAAAGAAGGGTCTTATAAAAACATAAAAACGTGGACGGCCAGCGAAAACCAACCATAATAATGGCAAAGTGCCATAATTTCAATGTAATAATAAAATCTGGAGCCAATTAATCCTAACGGCCTAAGTTACCCTTTAGGGTCAAAGTAACCTACCTTACGGTATATTTTTGGACCTTTAATAGTTAATAGTAATGGACAAACTTCTTTCCACCGACAGGGCAACTTAGGTTGATCCCTAAAATAGACTTAAAAGTATAGTAAAAGTTCCGTGGTTTTGGAGACTAAACTTTCTTTTTTTTTATAAAGAAACTAGCTGTTACCCGTGACTCCGTTTGCGGAGAATAGGGGTATAAACAATAGCCAACGATCTACATATTCTCAGACCTACCAAATATAGACAAAAAGTTTCATAACAATCGATCAAGCCGTTTCGAAGGATTTCGATAACAAACACCGTGACACGTCATTTTTATATAAGTATTAGAGAAGATAATGGGGCTGAAGCCAACATGTAAGGCCTTTGGTACGTCAACGTCATAAATAAGTGATCACTTTTGTACCTTGTCACTTTAACGTCGTGTATTCACCGACTGACGAAGGGTACAAAAGTGATCACTTGTTTATGAAGTTGACTGTACCATGCATTAAGAAAAATGGATAACTATTAAGATTATTATGAAAAAATAATGTTGAATAACCGCTGGGCCTATAGAGTGCTGGTGTGGAGACCGCGGACCACAAGAAGAAGTGTGGGAAGACCCCAGATGAGATGGTCTGATGACATTAAGAGTTACGCCGGACCGTACTGGCTGTGGAAGACGGTGAATAGGACGAAGTGGAGGAGATTAGGAGAGAGTTACATCCAGCAGTGGATAGAAAAAGCCAGAAAAAGAAGAAAGAAGAAGAAGAAGAATGTTGAACTGAAACAATTACTTTTCTCACCCGCTACCTTTAAAATACTGTATCAAAAATAGTTTTCTTCTAAGAATTGCTGCCGAAAATTTTAAATTTAAATTCCCATAAATTCAAATATCTGAGGGTATTTTACGCCTCGCAGTCGCCAACACTGGGGTTGCCAGTAATAAAGTGTAGAATGAGGCGGGGGATTGGAAAACTTCAACCTCCCGTTTATGGAGTTCGAGCTTAGTTTGGATCACCTTTGATTGGGTTTGATTCAATATTATTGTTAGCAACCTGTCATAAAGAGGTTAAGTAAGTTAGAATAAAATGTTATCATACTTTTCTCACATTATTTTCGGTAGTTAGGTAGCTAGTTGGGTGGGGCAACGATGCGCCGTATTCCGTGTGTTTAAATCTAAGGATACAAACAAGAACGTACAAACGTTTTTTGAAGTCTGTTAATCAATTGTACTTTCACTACCATACAGCTAGGCTATGCTTGGAGTTTCTCTGCGGGATCACATTAGAAATGATAAAATCCGCGCAAGAACTAAAGTCACGGACATAGCTCGAAGAATCGCTAGACTTAAGTGGCAGTGGGCAGGGCACATCTGCCGTAGAACTGACGGCCGATGGGGCCGAAAGGTTCTTGAGTGGCGTCCGCGGACCGGAAGACGCGGTGTAGGTAGGCCTTCGACAAGGTGGAGCAACATGGTTGAGGTTGCGGGAATGCGTTGAATGTGGATGGCGCAGGGCCGATCTGTTTGGCGAGCCTTGGGGAGGCCTATGTTCAGCAGTGGACGTCTTTCGGCTAAAATAATGATGATGATGATGATGATGACGTTGAACTAAGTAAAATCTCCAATTTCAAGTTAAATCAAAGCAACACGGGACCATTGCCTTTGAAAATAAATGGTGTCATCAAATCACCTAGTTTCGATTCTCGTTCTGGTACATAGATGTCCAATACTTAATAATGTCAATAATGGCCGTCTACTTAGACACAAACAAAACCTGTATAGAACATTCTCACGGTATCTTACCCGACTTTTAGTACAAAACAACAATAGGTATCGAAATAACGTAGTCGCATGGGGCGGTGTGGAGCGCACGTGTGGGCGCAAAAAACGCAATACGAGGTGCCGCGGGGGTCGGCGCAGGGCGGCAAGGAGATATCGATGTCGGTAATATTTGAAGGTCAAAGTTTCGATAAAGATAGACATGCATCAATATTATTAAGACAACGGTTACAAAATTATTCTGGCGTCAGTTCAGTCCATTGGTCAGTCAAACCTCTCGGAATGACGGCCTGATGGCCCGACCTCATGAAAATTCAATATTTTAAATAATATTCGTCAATTTGTTGTGAATGACAGAATATCAGAATGGTGGATTGAACAGACGCCAGAATGTGAGTGGAACCGTTGTCTAATAGTTAAAGTTTATGCAAAGAGGAAAAACGTGCGTATACGCTTTTTTATTTTTTTTTCATATTATTTAAAGGTTAATGGTTCGATGGAATGAAGTCATGACGGACTGTTGGGTTGACTATTCAAACAGAGGATCGAGGCTTCGAGATCGGGCTCGCATCTCTGAGTTTTCCGGAATTTATGTGTGAAAATGTACTGTGTGTGAAGTTCCCAATGCACAGCGGGCCTTCGTGGGAAATAGGTACGGTCCAAGCCTTCTCGATCTGTGAGGAAGCCTGTGCCCTGCAGTTAGATGTATGTAGGCTGAGATTATGATAATGATAATACATAATAAAAATAGAAAACATTTTGTTCCTGACATTTTTTTATAAATATAAAGAAAAAACGGAAACCGAGACAATACCTTTTCTAACTTTTACTTTTGTTATAGTTAATTTAGTTTATCTGACGCAGAATGTTTTAAGCTACATAATGGTATAAATAACTCAATAGTGACTTTTTCGAGATACCCTCATTTGCCTTACGATGTCAGTACAGCACTGAAGAATGTTCACAGCTATCGTTGGAAACGAACGTTTTAATTTTATCGATGGAACGTGTCCCCTCCCTAGAGCGGGTTTAATTACACGCGCGGGCGACAGGTTGTCGCGTGACGTCATCGCTGCACATTACTAGCCAGAGGTGCTATAACCGGCGCGGCGCCCCTTATGAGACTGCTGTACAGCTACCGTACATTATAAGGACAGCTTGTGTACTTATTCAGTATAATAAATGCTTATAAGTACAGTATGATTTTTGCTGGACAATATTATGCGTTAACACAATTGTATACATATTTCGTACTAAATACAAACTGAAATATTTCAGTTTGTATTTAGTACGAAATATATGATTTCACGGGATGACCGTAAAAGTAATAAAAAAATGAAGTTGAAAAATAAATACAAAAAGATACTTCATAGCTAACTTGTTTACAATTGTTTACTATGTTTTAGGGTGAAGGAAAACATCTTGAGGAAACTTGCACACACTTGCGAATTAAAAAAAAAAAAAAAATATCACTGGACAATTCACACCAATTGACCTAGTCCCAAAGTAAGCTAAGCATAGCTTGTGTCATGGGTACTAGGCAACGGATATACATACTTATATAGATAGATAGATACATACTTAAATACATATTAAACACCCAAGACCCGAGAACAAATTTTAATATTCGTATTACTCATACAAATATCTGCCCCGACGAGGGAATCGAACCCGGGACCTCAAGCTTCGTAGTCAGGTTCACTACCTACTAGGCCATCTGGTCGTCATTGAATGGTATCAGTGAAGTTCCTAAACAGCACTGGGCCCACTTGGGAATGTAGCTCGAGCCCTCCCATTCTGAGAGAAGGTCTGCTCAGTGAGACGTATATAGCAAAGATAATGACAATTTTATTGCAATTATAGTTCTCGTAAGTAATATTAAAAAAAAAAATTTTTTCTTACGAAGGTTTAACTAGGAACTTAGGAACTATGCTTTTATTACTGAAACAATATCTATACGATATGACCTTGCTTATGTTGGCTATGGTATGCTGTCTAAGACAATCGGATAGCCTAGTTATTAGAGAGCCTGACTACGAAACTTCAGGCTCCAGGTTCGAGTCCCGGTCGGGGAAGACATTTGCATAAAAAATACAAATGCTTCTGCTCGAGTCTTCGATGTTTCATGTATTTAAGTATGTCTTTTACTAAGTATACTTACAAGTTTAGTATGTTAATCCGTTGTCTAGAACCGCATAAAACAAGCTTTGCTTAGTTTGCTAGTCAATCGATGTCGGTTTATTTATAAACTTCATATCTAACATTTCAACTCAAAGTATTTCAATTCCAAATATTTATTTACCTCAACTTTATCAGTGTGTGGAACTACAAAAACCTTTAAATACCTATCAAGCCAACAATGTAAGTCTTATTTCACTTAATAGTTCATTAAAGAAATAGCAGCACTTAAGCAACTGCGAATGCCCTATTTCACCACTCAGTTTTAAAACGTCATTTAAGTACTGTACAACTGTTATACGACCTTATCGTCACTTGACATTGTAAGGATTCAATCTAATCAATTATTTACCTTGTACGACTTTTATACGGCTGCAATGCTTTAACGGTGGTATTTGAATGTAACAAAATAGCTTGTTTTGTTTTAATAGGGACGGTTACACTATAATATAACTAAATCAAAGACAATATTAAAAAAAATATATTTTAAAGAAAGAAAATACATTTATTTACAACAAACACCATAAGACACATATATATTACTAGCTTTTGCCCGCGACTTATTCGTACGCGAAGACAATAACGTTAGGTTGTTTGGATGAAATCTGGCACACAGGTAGTTTATTACATGAATTATAACACATAGGATAATGCCAGCAAAATGAAAAGTTCCCGTGAAATAGGAATAAGTGAATTCTATAGCCGCTAAGCCGTGGTGCCCTAGTGGTCAGACCTATGGACTCTTAAGCAGAGGGTCGTGAGTTTGAGCTCGGGCTTGCACCTCTGAGTTTTTCCGAATTCATGTGGTAAATTACGTTTGAAGTTTACCATGAGCGTAATAGTGATGGAAAACATCGCGAGGAAAGCTGCACACATCTGAGAAGAATTTCAATTGTGGGTGTGAAGTTCCCAAATCTACTGTCCAAGTCCTCTCGTTCTGGGAGGAGGCCTGTGCCTGATTGAAACAGGCTTTTTTTATCCCGGAAAGTGTAAAGTAAAGTTTCCGCGGGATAGAAATTCCTTTTTTGACCTTTTTTGAAAATCAGAAACATTGTAGCTTTTTATTAGTGAAATCATTTTAACAATCAGCCTACATTCAATTCACTTATTTCTATCCCATGTGAATTTAGTATTTTCCCGTAGAAAAGTAACCTATGTCAATCAGGGATACTGTAGCATACTATTAGTGAAAGAATTTTTTAAACCACCCACAAATTTGGATTGACTTACTTCTATCCTGCGGGAATTTTGCATTTTCCCGAAGACGAGTAGTCTGTACCAATCAGAAATAGTGTAGCTTCCTATTGGTGAAAGAATTTTCAAAATCAGCCCCGAAGTTGAATTCAGTTTTTTCTATCTTGTGGGAATTTTGCATTTTCCTGAAGAAAAAGTAGTCTATGTCAATTGGGGATAGTCATATCTATATATATAAAAGAAGAAACTGACTGACTGACTGACTGACATATCAACGCACAGCCCAAACCAATGGGCCTAGAGATTCAAAATTTGGCATGTAGGTTCCTTATAAGGTCTAGGGGTGCACTAAGAAAGGATTTTTCAAAATTCACACCCTAAGGGGGTGAAACGGGGGTCCAAAGTTTGTATGGGGAAACAAGATTAGTTCGACTATTTTATTCGAAATTTCACAGAAGTACTCCTAATGATAAATGAGTAAACACGTGTTTCAGGTTTTTTGAGAATTCAACCCCTAAAAGGGGGGAAAGGGGTAACAAAGTCTGAAAATCAACATGGGTGTTGTTTCTATGGTTTATCGGGTCGCTGGTTATGAAAACAACAACGGTTTTAAAATCCGACGTGGCAGACGTAAAATACCATCTCCCTAGATGGGGTGCGATGCGGTTGAAATGTCTAAATAAACTGAATGACTGTTGATATATCAACGCACAGCCCAAACCACTGGACCTAGAGACTTGAAATTTTGCACATAGATATCTTATACAATGTAGGCATCCACTAAGGAAGGAGTTTTGGGAATTCCCTCGGGAACGGGAAAAAACGGGATTTATATATTCGATTCCGAGTGACCCTATCTCAGTAACTATAATAACTAGACTCTTCAAATTTGATACACAAGTAGGTATTACATTAGTTAAAACATTAATTTCAGGATTTTTCACAATTCCCACGGGATAAGGAAAAAACGGGATTTACATATTCAGTTCAACGGGATCCTATGAACTATAATTACTAGGCTCTTCAAATTTGGCATAGAAGTAGGTAATTATAATAGTAAAAAACAGTTTTAAGGATTTTCGGAAATTCCCACGGGATAAGGAAAAAACGGAATTTTTCGTTTTACTGGCTTTCTACGGAAAGCTGAAATTCGGCATGTAGGTTGCTTGGGGAGTGTAGAGCTGGATTGAAAGAGGACTTTCCAAAATTCCCACGGGAATGGGAAAAAACAGGATTTTTCGTTTTACTGGTCGTAGAAAGCTGAAATTCGGCATGTAGGTTGTTTGGGGAGTTTAGAGGAGCATTGAGAGAGGACTTTCCAAAATTCCCACGGGAACGGGAAAAACGGGATTTTTCGTTTTACTGGTCATAGAAAGCTGAAATTTGGCAAGTGGGTTCCTTGACGAGTGTAGGGGAGCATTAAGAAAACATTTCCCGAAATTCTTACGGGAACGGGAAAAAACGGGATTTTGCGTTTTACTGGTTGAAGAAAGCTAAAATTTTAAAATTCATAAGTTTATACTGTAAGTAGGCCGCAAAGGGCTCTTTAACCGACTTCTAAAAAAGGAGGAGGTTATGCATTCCACTTTTTTTTATGTAGGTATGTTCACCGATTTCTCGGTCAATTGTGGACCTTCTTGCTTGCTTGCCTGTATGCTTGCTTGCTCGATATCTTGGTTCTTTGTAATACTCATAGTACACGCGAGCGAAGCCGCGGGCAAAAGCTAGTCATATCATATGAAAGAATTTTTAAAATCAGTGCCGATGTTGAATTTACTTATTTCTATCCCGTGGGATTTTTTTATTATCCCGGAAAATGTACCCTATGTAAATCAGGGATACTGTAGCTTACTATTGGTGAAAGAATTTTTGAAATCAGCCCCGAAGTTGAATTCACTTATTTCTATCCCGCGGGAATTTTGCATTTTCCCGAAGAAGAGTAGTCTATACCAATCACTTGTAGCTTTCTTTTGGTGAAAGAATTTTCAAAATCAGCCCCGAAGTTGAATTCAGTTTTTTCTATCCCATGCGAATTTTGCATTTTCCTGAAGAAAAAGTAGCCTATGTCAATTGGGGATAGTCATATCATATCATATGAAAGCATTTTTAAAATCAATGCCGATGTTGGATTTACTTATTTCTATCCCACGAGTATTTTGAATTATCCCGGAAAAAAGTACCCTATGTAAATCTGGGATACTGTAGCTTACTATTGGTGAAAGAATTTTTGAAATCAGCTCCGAAGTTGAATTCACTTATTTATATCCCGCGGGAATTTTGCATTTTCCCGAAGAAGAGTAGTCTATACCAAAACAGTTTGTAGCTTTTTATTGGTGAAAGAATTTTCAAAATCAGCCCCGAAGTTAAATTCAGTTTTTTCTATCCCGTCCCGTGGGAATTTTGTATTTACTTGAAGAAAAAGTAGCTTTTGTTAATCGGTGATAGTCATATCACATAATATGTAAGAATTATTAAAATCAGCTACGAAATTGAATTAATTTATTTCTATCCCGTGGGAAATTTGAATTTTCGCGGATAAAAAGTAACTTATGTCAATCAGGAATAGTATAGCTTTCTATTGGTGAAAGAATTTTCAAAATCAGCTCCGAAGTTGAATTCAGTTTTGTCTATCCCGTGGGAATTTTGCATTTTCCTGAAGAAAAAGTAGCCAATGTCAATTGGGGATAGCCATATCATATCATATGAAAGAATTTTTAAAATCAGTGCCGATGTTGAATTTACTTATTTCTATCCCACGGGAATTTTGTATTATCCCGGAAAAAAGTACCCTGTGTAAATCAGGGATACTGTAACTTACTATTGGTGAAAGAATGTTTAAAATCAGCCCCGAAGTTGAATTCACTTATTTCTATACCGCAGGAATTTTGCATTTTCCCGAAGAAGAGTAGTCTATACTAATCAGAAATAGCTGTAGCTTTCTATTGGTGAAAGAATTTTCAAAATCAGCCCCGAAGTTGAATTTATTTTCTTCTATCCCGTGGGAATTTTGTATTTTCCCGAAGAAAAAGTAGCTTTTGTTAATCGGGGATAGTCATATCACATAATATGTAAGAATTATTAAAATCAGCTACGAAATTGAATTAATTTATTTCTATCCCCTTGGATTTTTTAACTTTCCCGGATAAAAAGTAACTTACGTCAATCAAGAATAGTGTAGCTTTCTAATAGTGAAAGAATTTTTAAAATCGGCTCAATAGTTTCAGAGATTCTGCTATAAACAAAAAAAAACAAAGAAAGTTTAGATATTTCCCTTTCCCGTGGGAATTTCAAAAGATATATAAGATATATACTGTGGCGGGCTTTTTTGTAGGACTATTTATTCCATTCCATCATACATTACTTATGTGTAACTCTAGCGGTTTTGGCATTCCTGCGAAGAATTCGTTTATCGCTATCCCGCGGGAACTATGCAATTTTCCGGGATAAAAAGTATCCTATATGTTAATCCGGATTATAAACTATCTGTGTGCTAAATTTCATCAGAATCCGTCAAACCGTTTTAGCGTGAAAGAGTAACAAACATCCATCCATACATACATTCTTACAAACTTTCGCGTTTATAATATTAGTAGGATTACAAAAAGACAGCATGAAGAATAAATACACAGTGTCATTAGGGTTTTAACAATGAAAACAATATTATTTTTTAACTAACTGCAAAATTAGATTTTGAGCTGCTTTAAAACAAATAAACTGTTGATTGACTTTGGTATAGAAGTGACGTTACAACTAGAAAAAAATGCTTCACAAAATCTATAAGAGAACAAGCTGTTGCCCGCGACTCCGTCCACGAGGAATAGGGGTATAAAAATAGCCTACGACCAATTCTCAGACTTAACGAATACAGGGAAAAAAAATGATAAAAAATCGGTCCAGCCGTTTCGGAGGAGTTCGATAACAAACACCGTGACACGAGATTTTTGTATATTAGAAGAAGATTGTGTTTCGAAAGCTCATAATAAGTAACTCAGTTGATTGGTGGTGTCATCAAACCATTACTTACAATTGGACACGTATTTAACCGACTTAAAAAAGGAGGGGGTATTATCATAATCATCATCATTTCAGCTGAAAGACGTTCATTGTTGAATATAGGCCTCCTCCGAGGTTCGCCAAACAGATCGGTCCTGCGCCATCCGTATCCAACGCGTTCCCGCAACCTTAACCTGGTCGTCGCTCCATCTTGTTGCGGGTTTTACATTCATCCAAAAATTAAAGACATTTTGTATAATTGTGTAGATACAAAGTGGAACTAAACGGATCACTCACGTCTTAAAACGAGTTTAACTCGACATGTTTCGGGCTAAATCCGTAGCCCTTCTCCCCGAAGCCAACGTCACGGCGGCTGCCAAACGTGCACTGAAAAGAAAAAGAAGAAACCACGGATTAGCCTGGAACATGTCGAGTTAAACTCGTTTTAAGACGTGAGTGATCCGTATATTTTCACTATGAGTGAGTCTCACGTTAGTTTCATGTGTAAGTAGTTACAGTTTATTTTTAACTTATTTTTAACTACTTAGTGAGCGATATGGCCCAATCGTTTAAGATTTTTCCGTAGCATCATGTGTCTTAACGTTTAAGTATGTGTGATAAAGACAAATTATCACGTTCAATTTAAAATAATTGGTACATAAATAAGATTAGTTATTTGGGTAGTTCTATTAGCGTTTGAACCGCTGTCAGTATTCATTATTATCTCAATAAGTATATTGAAGAAATAAGCCACCGAGCGGAAGGTTTCGTAAAACGATATAGTGTAATTTATTGAATCAGGCGTTACTTTGCGGAGGTCCATTATAATGAACTGAAACTTAGCTCACCCGCGCTCTTAAGCGACCTTAGGTCGCGGGTGAGCAAAGTCATTGTTTCAGTTTACGATATAGTGTGCTTGTGGTAAAATTACAATAGAAACACCCTCAATAAACTGTCTTTTTTTATTATGAGCTGTCAACCACGATTTTCCCATAAATTTTGTGTGAAAACTGTTAATTGTGACATCGCTTTTATGCTACCTCAAACGACTATCTTAAAAAAGTCTAAATTGTAATTTTACAGTTCATTGAAAATTAATCTCGGTTTCAAGGTTAAAATAAAGTATTTTCTAATAGAGTCGTGTCATGGCTTTATTGTTTTACTAGCTGTTACCCGCGACTCTGTCCGCGAAGAATCCGTTTATTGCCATCCTGCGGGAACTATGCAATTTTCCGGGCTTAAAGTTATTCTTTGTCCTTCCCAGGGGCTCAAATTATCTCCAACTTTAACCTAAATCGGTTGGTGGTGGTCGGTTACAAGTTGAGTTACGGATGCCGCTCCGGCCTTTTGCGAAATGAGTACCTAATCACAACGGATTGACGAATATTAAGCATTTAATTGTCATCAGTCCGGCCATCAGTCCGTAGTCCGAGCCCTACATACATGATCATTCTCTCGTCATTCTGACAAAAATCTGGATTGAATTGACGCCAGAATGAACGAGTAACCGATGTAGTAGAACTACTCATTCACTCATATCAGTTACAACTGGAAATTTTAACTTTATTTAAGGCATACTATATCTGTCGTCATACCATTGACCTCACTGATAAGAGGCCAGGGAATGATAAGCACCTTTATTGCTTCTAATTCAAAAACTGGTACTGATAACTAACTAGGTACCTATGTAATGTATTTTAAAGACCGGCCAAGTGGGATCGGACTCTCGAAAAAATAAAAGCAAGTAAAAATAGCATTAGAACATGATGAGAACATTAACATAGATTATTTAAAAGCGAAAAAGTCGCTAGTATCGCGTATAGATGTCGCTAGTAGTAGTAGTAATGTGTTTTTGGCACATTTTTGCGTTGTTTGTTTTTTTTTAGTTCCCCCCTTTTTCCCCCTTTTTATTTTTTTTGCTATTGTCTAGTTTAATTAGTTTAGTACCTATTATTATTTGTTTTTTTTGTGTACCTATATTGTCAAAACTGTCTTTTTTGCACCTGGCTAGAATGTAGGAGTACTATGTGAGGGTGTCGGCTGAAAACCAGCGCTGCTGAGCGTCGCTCCCCGGGAATGGCACCAGCAGCTTATGCTGACGCCGACACCTATTGTCACAAACTTCTATGAATATGTTTTATATTTCAAACTAAATACAAACTGAAATATAGATGCACAGAAAAAACCCCAGAAAAAAGACCATGCTGGGAATCGAACCCAGGTCCTCAGCGTTCCGTGCTGCGTGCTTACCCCTACACCATCACTGGTCTAGAAGTTAGCGACGAATCTTTCCCATACATCGTACACTTCAGTCTGTTATAATCACATTAGGCAGTGATAAAGCGCATCTATGTTAATGCCCTCTACCGAGAGACTTCAACACTCCTTCGGAGCTACCCGCTCACCTGGACCAAGAGATGGCGCTACTAGGCCAACTTTTACAAGTTAAGTATGAAGTATCTTTTTCTATTTATTTTTTATTTTCTTCAACTTCATTTTTTTCCCAATTCGATTCCCAGCATTGGTCTTTTTTCTGGGGTTTTTTCTGTGCATCTATATTTCAGTTTGTATTTAGTTTGAAATATATGGTTTCACGGGATGACCGAAAAAGTAATAAAAAAAATGAAGTTGAAGAAAATAAAAAAATAAATAGAAAAAGATACTTCATACTTAACTTGTAATATGTTTTATGTTTAATGTGTAGGACTTTATTGTTTAATTTGTTTTTTGTGGCAATAAATTGTTTTTTCTTTCTTTCTTTCTTTCTGAGTATCGCTGCAATAAGTGATTAAGTAAGCTGAGATGTGTGATGCATAGAAAAAAATGTGTCTAAATCCCGACCAGTGGTGATGTAGGGATTCCCAGCGCTGGTCTTTGCTCTGGGTTTTTCGGTGCATCCGTGTCAGTTTGTATTTAGTATTAAATACAAGTAAAATAAAATATGTGGAGTATTTCTGTGACATTAAAGTTATTTTTGCAGTTCCGTTATTTTATTTTAGGATTTATGGTGTGTGTGAAGTTTGCTGTCCGCACCAGGCCCACGTGGGAGCTACGGCCCTCTCAACAAAACTTCAAATCAACATTTTTTTCATAGCTCTACCGGATTGAAAAGTAATGTCAATTTGATGGATTAACACGTAACCGATAAAAATACTTAAGTCTTGACCGAAAGACATACAGATGGATAAGGAAATGATCCAAAAGGGTTCCTTTTTTCTCTCAAGGTACCTGGTGAACCCTAAAATCGAGCGATATTGTTATCTATTCTGACGGACGTATGAAGTTAATAAACGACAACAAACGACCAATAACATTGAGACTTATTTATAAAAAGATACGGGTCACTTACGTATCAGTGGTCGAGGTAAGCCCGACATGTTTCGAATCAATCTGTGTTTTTTTCTCAACGTTAGTTGAAACGAGAAGCTATGAACTCGGAAATTGAACGTTGTGTAATACGTCAGTCGTCAGTAATCCGTGTTGCTTTAATAATCATTTCTGTGTCCTACGATACTTTAAATTCAGAGATTGATCATCATTTTTATTTCAGCCAAAAGACCTCCATTGCTGAACATGGGCCTCCCCCAAGGCTCGCCAAACAGATCGCTCCATCTTGTTGGAAGCCTACCTACACTACACTGCGTCTTCCGGTCAGTGGACGCTATTTGAGAACTTTTTTAGTTTTAATTTGATTTGGTTCACACTTGTTATGTTCTAAGGAATAAACTGGATATACATATTTGATTCAAAGTAGCCTTATCTCTGCATGTAGTCCACATAACGCACCTTCAGAAAATAACTGACACAATTCGAATTATACTCATTTCAAAACTAAACCTGTTTTTAACCCCCGACATAAAAAGAGAGGTGTTAAAAGTTTGACCGCTATGTGTGAGTGTCTGTCTGTGGCATCATAGCTCTTAAACGGGGGAACCGATTTGGATGAGGTTTTTTTTCTTTGAAAGCATGTTTCTTGGCGATGTTTCTTAGACATGTTTAATCAAAATTGGTTAAGTCGTTTCAAAGCTATCATTGAAATGGCGTTGAGGGTTTTATTTTTTTAAATTTATACTTATTCCTTTTAAACAAAGTTTATTTTTGAAATGAGAATTCTCATTGTGTCAGTCGCGTTCCAAAGGTGCGTAACTTTTATAGAGACTTGATAATTTGATAGTTGCTTCTATCATATTTTTAAAAGCTTTTTATTAACTTGCAATTTATAATGTAAGTATGTATGTACGGGTCAAATCTTGGAAGTTGTATTTGACCCACTTCTAGTGGTCGGGCTTACTTGAAATTTGGTATACTTATGTAGGTTGGATGGCAATGCAAGTGCAGTCAACAAAAAGTGCAGTCAGCGAAAAAGCTTGAATTGAAAATTAAATTTTTAACAAAAAGGTGCAGCAAGAAGCGCGGATGAAAGTGCGAATGGCGCAGAGGCCCTACCACGAAGTGCATAATTCGAACTTCGTTCCGTGCCGTCCCGCTCACGCTAATATGATTTGACACGAGAGTGAGAGGGATAATGCGATGCGAACTTCGATTTTCGAATTTCGTAGTAGCGCCTCAGGGCCGGTAGGCTTGGCAAATCATGGGGGAGGCCTATGTCCAGCAGTGGACCTCCTTCGGCTAAAATGAAGATGACGATGATACAAGAAAGTATTTATGAAATTCCCCGCGTAAAAGAGAACGAGAGTTGTCCATATATTTTTCTTTGCGCGAACAAAGTCATCGACAAAAACTAGTTGGTTAATAAAATAAACTCCCACTCATTCCGAAACGTCGAACCGAAAAAACATGGCTGCCATTATTTTGACAGTAACCCAATGCGTAGACGCACATGGCCACACCTTACCTTGCGCAGGTAACGCGGCGACTTTAAAAGACCTTATTTCTTTTTTATGTTACAAAATTATCGAAACCTCCCATCTAGTCTTTATAAAGATGCAGTAGAGTTGATAATAATTTGTGTTGGATGTAAAGTTAAAGTGGTTTTTAGTGGCTGTTTCGTATAAAAACTGTACAAAAAGCGACCTTTGTCCTGACACACATGTGTTTCGGGGAACAGCGTAATTAGTGATTGAGGATTTCAGAGAATTGAATAAGGTGAGGTGGAATGGAATGATATGGGGTTCCGTTAATTAAAAAAAAGACAGATTGCGCCAAATCAGCTTTCTGCGGCAGCATTCCCGGAGCGTTGCAACTTAGGGATCTTTAAAAAACGAGCCTACCAATTCCTAAAAGGGTCAGCAACGCACCTGTCATGCCCCCCGTGTTGCGGGTGTCCATGGGCGACGGTGATCGCTTTCCATCAGGTGACCCGTCTGCTCGTTTGCCACCTCTTATATATAAAAAAAAAAAAAATCTGTAGTAAACTAAGGAACATTTGAGTAGGTCAAAGTTATGGTTTTTTTCGGTGATGGCAACTCTAGAAATGGCGGGAAGCGATTGAGGTTATGAATTTAAAAAAAGTAGATTAGGAGGATCCTTTTAAGGATTCCCGAAAGTATTAAAATTAAATAAGCTATCGGTTAAGTTAAGTAGGTACGGCGTAAGGACAGAAAGTATTCACAGAATCTTTTCAAAGTGAGAATCTGTTTTTGCGTATACCTAGTGTCTATCTCTCTTCATCACTTCAAATCTTAATTTCAAAAACAGTTTTAATAACATTTAATATGGTAGATAAAACTCAAGTGAATAATACATCTTAATACCCATACTTAGTAGTTGAAGCATCCAAATGTATTATTATAAATAATGAATAACATAAGTATTAAAGTTACACAAACTATCGTAAACGTGCGAAGTGCTGTCGTATATACTACTAGCGCCATCTGTTGTCAAGTAGAAGTACTAACCGAGTAGCGCCGAGAAAACCTGACATTATCTCGCTGGCCAGTTTCATTCGTAATCGTTTACGTTTATTAAGTACCTTTTGTTTATTTAGAATGCTCATTAAAAAAATGTGTTCGTAAAGACTTGAGAAAAATTATATATATTTTTTTACAGTTAAAAGGGCATTAATGTAAGTACACGCGTCTCGGCGAGTGAGTTGGTTAGAATTTTCTTTTACTCCTAGTAATAGGTAAATTGCCAAGTTTTTTTAGCAGTTTCGGAATTAGGTGAGACGTTCAGAATAAACCGGACAGATTTACGGCGTCTAGGTGCACACCAGCTAGGTAATCCAGCTTGTCGAATATTTGGGACGGGACCACAGAGTACATACAAGGATATAGATGGGACATTTGTTAGCTAGATAAAGTTCACTATTTGCTACTTAGTAAGAAAAAACAGAATTTCGAGAATCGGTTCACAAATGGGGGAGTAATCGCGTAACCAACATACAAAAAAAACATAGACGAATTGAGAACCTCCTCTTTTTCTTGAAGTCGGTTGAAAAAAAGGAAATATGGTTCTGAGATAAGTATATATAAAGGTTATGGTAAATAAATAATAAAGTCAATTCGCACATAAATTCCAAAAAACACAGAGGTGCAATCCCGGACTCAAACCCACGACCCTCTGCTTGAGAGACCATAAGTCAAACCATTAGGCCACCACAGCTTTTACCTACATCTAAAGAATTTAACACAGTTGACCTTCTGCTTTTCATCTGTCTTAATCTTTGTCTACATCTGTCGATCACATCCGCCGTGCCAAATTCCGTGCGCGCGCGCCGCTAATTACTGTTTACTTATGTTACCGTGTTTCGCGTCGTTACTAGCCGCGATGCCAGTGATTACCTGGCAGCACTCGCCATGAACGGAAAAAACGCTCGCCTCGCTGTTGGTCGCGCGCATTAGTGACCGGGCCGGTACCGTTGGTATAACTGCGCTTTGCAACGGTCAGATGATCCCGGGTAAATAAACTTGTACTTATTAGTTATTTTTACGAATTACCATTTCATTCTTTTTTCACTTCTTTTACTGAGCTAATTTCATAATTCTATGCCAACTTGAAGTGCACTTTACGTTTTGAGTCCATACGTCTTTGTATGAAAATACACTTTTTTATTTATTTGGTCAATAAGTGGATATTACATCTAATAATACAGTCAGTCAGGTGCGCCTCGATAGATATAACAACATTTGATATAACTGTAACATTTGGTATAATGCTACATTTGATATAATGCGATTTACCTACTCAAAAAGTAAACTTCGGAGGATTGATATTAATTCTATTTGATATGCATTAGGTTAGGTTAGGTTAGGTTAGTTTATTTTATAAAAGAATCGTAGAATGTTTACTTCTCGAGTAAATCGAATTATGTCAAATGTAGCATTATACCAAATGTTACAGTTATATCAAATGTTGTTATATCTATCATTATACACCCAATTATTTTATAATTACTTAGGCCAGTGCCCTACAGTGGGACGTAGGTATATAGGTTGGGATGATGATGATGATGATGATGATTTTATAATTGCTGTGACAGGCACACTGTGCTAAATTTCTAAAATAATTAATTGATTAATTATGTCGGCCTTTCTTCTATCGTAATTATGTAAAGTGTAAATATGCTATTAGCTTTATTAACTACTTATTTGGGTTAAAACCTATACAAACCTAAGCACAGCTCGGAAAGCTATGTATCGTACAATCGCGAAATGAAAAGTTTCGTCACTTTTCGACCTTAACTCGTTGACATAGAGTCGAAAAGTGACGATCCTTTTCATTCCGCTACTATACTTTTTTCATTTCATACCTATATTTTCTAAGCAAACACTGTGCCATCTTGTCTTCGCGGACACCTTATCGAGTTACCTCCGGTGACGTCACAACATGGCGGACAAGGGCCCGTTGTGCGCGCGCGCCGGACGCCGGCTTCCGCTACTAAGGTTACGGCTTTGGGCTAATACCTAGCTAATGTCTTAATTAAAAATCTGGACGGATAATTAAGCCGGTCAAAGGTTCGTTGTCTGTCAAAGTCAGGGAAGGGCAGGTTCTGTTATAGGCTTGTGTTTTTATTGGTTCAGTAATTTGTTGAATCAGGCGTTACTTTGCGGAGGTCCATATTAATGAACTGAAACAATTACACTTTGCTCACCCGCGACATTAAGGTCCTTAAGGTAATTGTTTCAAGCAAAGTAATTGTTTCAGTTCTTTTGTTTTTTCCCTTTTGTATTACAGTTTACAGGAATTCAATGGTGCGTGAGAATTTGCCAATCCGCACTGGGCTTATGTGGGAACTATGGTCCAAGCCCTCTCATTCTGAGAGGATACCCGTGCCCTGCAGTGGGACGTATACAGCCTGGAATAATGATGATGCTGAACATTTATACAGATGTTTGGATGTTTGTTAGAGACGCAATAACGCCTAAACGAACTTAAACTTAAAATTAAGATATAGATATAGTAGATTAAACTTGGCGTACAAATAAATAAATAAATAAATAAATAAATAAATATTAGGGGACAATCTAATACAAATGGACCTAGTCCCAAACTAAGCAAAGCTTGTACTATGGGTGCTAGACGACGATAAACATACTTATATAGATAAATAAATACTTAAATACATAGAAAACATCCATAACTCAGGAACAAATGGACAAACACCTGGATTTAGATAAAGATACTTTACATTCCGGTCTCGTGGGATCAAATATATTTCTTAAACAAGAACAAGGAATTTATTTAAGAAGTTTTTATTGTTGTGTATAATTTATCTACGTGTGTTTTATGATGTGTTGTATTATTAGGTAGTTTTTATATGATGTTTATTACTATTTTTATTTATTGTACCACCCGCTGAAATGTATTCCTTGCTGTTTTTATTTTTGTAAAATGATTGCCTGGAAAAGATCGCTTTGAAGCGATAAGGCCGACTATTGCTTACCTTGTATACCTTACTTGTTTTTGTATTGTTTTCTTTGTGTTGTACAATAAAGAGTCATTGTATTGAATAAAGGCCGCTGTCTAAGAACGTTAAAGTGTCTCAGCTTTCAAGACAGGGGGGTTTCACTTCGCAGTTTAGGTATGTTCGGCCGGCGCGCCTCCCGGGCAGGCGTATGGCAGAAGGTTGTCGCTCGGCTATAAGTTCGCACGCTAGCCGCGTCGCGCGTAACTAAGCATCTTTTTTTCTGTGATTTTTGCAACAAACAATGACTTCTAAACGGTCTTATAATTAACTTACCTACTTACTAGAGGCAGTTTACACGCTGTATATACACTGCTATCTTTCTTGATTTATATACCAACCTAAACATCGGCGAGTGGGAACCCTGTGCTCTTGGTTTCGGATCAGCGGTGCCTAACGGAATATGAACGCTTGTATCACACGATAAGTTAAAATATTGCATGCAAGCAGTTAACGGTCGCAAGAGTAGGCAAATTTTTATACCAAAAGTTGACTTTTGTTTGAGAGTGATCCTTCTGTAGGGTTATTCTGTGTGTCGAGATGGCGTGTTACCTTCGTCTACAATCCACAGATGGCGTTGCCGAGCGACCGTAGTGCTTTGAAAAGGTTACCTTAACTTTTTTAAGCATGGCTAACACGGGCAAAACCGCGATATAAAGCTAGTTTAATATCAGTAGGATTTGTTGGATTATTAGGAGTAGGATCATCCAATTATGAATTCTTAGAAAATCAGCTAGTTAACGTCATAGAGCGTAAGATGGAGCGCTTCAATTAGTGTAATAAATAGTTTTAGCTCCCGAACTAATATTACAACATTAATTTGTGACCGAAATATATCTGTTATAGGTATGAAGTCAAGTGATAGATTTCCTTTGGAAGTGCACACTTTATTTTCACCGTAATGCTCGTGGGCTCGTAGGGAGACGTGGGTGGCCTAGTGGATTAACTTATTGCCTCTCAAGCAGTGTGTCGTAGGTTCGAATACGGGCTCGCACATTTGAGTTTTTCGGAATTTATGTGCGAAATTTTATTTGAATTTTTCCATGAGCTTTACGGTGAAGGAAAACATCGTGAGAAAAGCTGCACACATTTGAGAAGAAATTCAATGGTGTGCGTGAGGTTCCTAATCCGCACTGCGCCCACGTGGAAACTATAGCCCAAGCCCATAATTACTATACTAAACGGAAATTATCACGCAAATAATATTTACCTCGACGTTTCGGCCACATTGCAGCAGCCGTGGTATCAAGTGCGGGTAGTTCGAAAGACTCGAGCGGCTAAACGAACTTGACACCCCACACTTAAGTTAACTCGTGACCACGGCTGCTGCAACGTGGCCGAAACGTCGAGGTAAATATTATTTGCGTGATAGGTTCCGTTAAGTATAGTAATTATGAGTGAAAATCACGAAAGTTTGAAACAGTATGGCCCAAGCCCTCTCATTCTGAGGGGAGACCTGTGCCCTGCAGCGGGACGTATATAAGCTGGGATGGAAAGCTCGTCAGTAAACAAATGTATAGCACATAAATTTTGAAAAACTCAGAGGTGGGAGGGAGCCCTAGCCTAAATTCAAAGTATGGCAACACTTTATCAGTTTCATCGTAAGTATTTGAACTACTAAACCGTAACTTAGTCCAAGATTTGTTAATGTAGTTACGATTGGCCAAATACCCAACTTGGTTATCGTATTCTACGAAGAATTCCACCGTCTCCCTTTGCTAGTCTCACGACTTATATTAATGAACTTTTTACTTACCTAAACATCCCTAATGTAAAGTGCATTACTGTCGTTTGTCGTGAGGCAGCGTTGACAGTTACGTGGAATATTAATGTAGTCGCTTGAGTCGCGACAAGCCAGGGTAATGTACCGTAAGATTGTAAAAGTGGGGGTATTTTTAGGTCCTCACTATATTGTCAAAAGCAGTTGAAAAGGGACATTAATATTAGCATAGAACGCAGTCTCTGTAACACGCTTAAAACCAGTTATGGCAGCTTCTCAAAATGTTTTTTGTGTGACAGGGCGGCTCAGAGGCCGATGGGGAGGACTATGCTCGGAGTTTCTCTGCGGGATTACATTGGAAATGATGAAATCCACGCAAGAACTAAAGTCACCGATATAGCTCGAAGTATTGCCGAATTTAAGTGACAGTGGGCTGGGCACATTGCTCGTAGAAAAATGGCCGACGGGGCCAAAAGGTTCTCAAGTCGCGGTGGATGCTGATGGCATAAGACTGGTATATTAATGTTTGGCAAACCTTGGGGGAGACCTATGTTCAACAGGTGGACGTCTTATGGCTGAAATGATGATGAGGAAGTCGTATCAGTTCTGATTACGTCTCCGATGTCAGCCTGTATACCTAAGTTCCATAAGTGATAAAATTACAAAAGGTAAATGGTTTTTCTCGTGAATTTGAGACTGTATAAGACTCAATGAAAGGCGGCTGGCAAGAGCTGGATGAGAGTGGCCGAGGATCGTGCTCAGTGGCGTGCCATGGGAGAGGCCTATGTCCATTGCAGCAGTGGACGAACACAGGCTGATGATGATGATGATGATGATGAGACTCAATGTCAACTTAATTAATGTGGACGTCCGAAAATTCAGGACAACATGTCAAGCAGTCATTTTTAAAGGGTGATAATTATGTTCATTAATAATAACAGTGGCATTATAAATGACTAAATTCTTTATCTAGATTGAAATCGATGTAGCTCATAAGAGTTAAAAAAGCGATGTCATAATTTTTAATGGGGTGTGCTGATCGTGGTATGAGATTAAGATGGTAGCGTTTTTGTTCCGGCAGCTTGTCACACGGTCACTCAACGCTGACTAAGAGTCATGGTCACAAGCAGATTCGATGCTGCCGCCGACGCTGGCCATCATTCAAGCCTTTAGGCCCCATTGCAGGGCACAGGGCTCCACTCAGAATGAGAGGCCGCAAAGGCAGAGAGTGAAAAATTTAAAACATACCCATTTATCCTTGAACAGCAGTGCAGTAATGAGCCAAAATAGGAATGATGGCACCACCAATAATTTATTTATTCAAACAACGAAGATGGATATAATTAATTAGTGTTTTACATTTATAGCTATGTTAATATACATATTGGACAAGAAGTGACATTGTATTTTTAATTAAATTTTGCATTATAGAACACTCATCTCTCACAGAGCTATCGCCTTCAGGAGGCTGTTAGTCAGTAACGCCCTATTCACTCTAGCCTTGAAGAGCCCTTGGTTGTATCTTGGAAATACAGACAACAGGAGCGAATTCCATTCCTTAGCAGGAAAGATGAAGCAAACCGCTTCCTGCGGGCCAATATAATACTAGCCATATACGGACGAAGATGCTCCCCGTTTCTGGATGCCCGTTGGTAAAATGGAGAATGGGTTGGTATAAATGAAACTGTTGTACCCAATGCGTTTGGAACGTTAAACAGCGAACACTTAGGCTCGGTGACAGCGGCTATTCCCGTCTCTGTAATGGACGCACTGAGGTGTGCGCGGGACTTTGATTAATTCCCATGTCTGCGTGGGGCCGCGCAACGAGCGAGTGCGTTAAAAATAACTGAGTAAAAATAGCTTTTAGGTTTATCTAAACTAGTATTTTTACCCTTTTTTGTGGCGACTCGCTTAGTGTGTAAAATTACTTTAAATTTAGCATTCCGTTGCGAAAAGATTATCCGTTCATTAAAATCTTTTAACAAAAATGATATGAGTGAATCGAGTGGTGTAGAACTCTAATTGATGCCTGATATAACAAAATTCGACGCAAAGGCGGTGTAACAAAATCTTTGCCCTGTATTTAAAAAAAAAAACTGAATTATTTATGAAGAGGCTGAGATTACAATGAACTCTTGGTCATAAATTTATTTAAGCACAATTTAACATTATTCTCGCAATGTATTTCATAAATTGTTAATTTTTTGTGTTTGTTAACGAACGAATGACCTTAAATATTTATTATATTCGCAATTTTTATTAGTCACTTCTATTCAAAATAATGGTTGGCACCTTTCTGCTATCCTAATGTCTGCCTAGTTTCTTGCGATGCATTCTTCTCGGCAATTATCGTCTTTCTTAAATGACTGGCAGATTAAAAAAGAATTTCAAAAAGTACTTTGCGGCCTATTTGTTTACATTTTTTTTATTCTGATTTTGAGACTTTATTTGAAAAAAAAGAAAAAGAAAGAAAGAAAAAAAAAGAAGAAAGAAAGAAGAAAGGTTGCCTGGAAGAGATCGCTTCGAAGCGATAAGGCCGCCCATTGCTTACCTTATTTCTTTTTTTTCATGTACTTGTTTTTCTGTATTGTATTATTTGTGGTGTACAATAAAGAGTCATTGTATTGTATTGTATTGTATTGAAAAAACATTTAGTACATTTAGTTGGTTTTGTAGTAGACCGTGTCCCCTCATACCTAATATAATCGGGAAAACCTATTATATAGTAGACAGGAGTGTGAGGAATTAAATGCTTTTACAAAATTTTCCACTTTAAGTATTTAAAAAATATCTTATCAATGTTCTCTCGTTTCGTGGCCCCAGTATAGTGGCGCTATGCGAACACGTTTTTGTCGAGCCGTTCCTAAACTTTTCACGCATTTAAATTAATCAAAAGATTTATGTGTCAGTCTAGACGACATCTAGGTGCTTCGGAGAAACAACAAACGCAGCAGTATATTGCGAGAGGCAAATTACTGTCAAAGAAACATTATGTTCAATGAGAAGAGAACTTCATCTTTCACTGTCCAAATTTCGAACGGTATTTTTGAAAAATCATCAGCTAAAATGTTTAGTTCATGATATTGAGTCTTTATACCTATCAAATTGCCATCTGTTCTATGTAGCCAATAGGTCTACCTATTGATATCAAAAATTGTATCGATAGGATAGGACTTCACATTTTTACAGAACAACAACAGGTTAAGGAAGAAAATTCCCAAATTAAACAAGGTGGCCTTATTGCTCCAGGGTAATCACTTCCCGGTAATATTACGACATAAACAAAAAAAATGGTGCAATTTACAGTACACACAAGAGCAAAAAAGAAACAAGTTTTTTCTGTAAGTAAGCTGCTAAAAGCTCTATTTCTTTAGTTTCCAATCCTTTCGGAACGACCACCATTGCCAAGAAGAATACGCCGCAAAATACATGCCAATAGAAAAATAGATAAACATCCCTATATACAATTATACAGCAACGTATAATTAGTAAAATAAAAAACTGGGATCACTCACATCCGTGGTTCTTTTCCTAGGTTGGTTCGATCGAAAAACCACTAATACGCGAGTGACCCTAATACGTGAGTTTTGCTAAATAAACCAAACTAACTACATAATATAATACTCATGTAGAAGATGAGTGTTTCCTAAGCATACATCTAAAGATAGGCTATATCCCATAGTACGCCATAAGTCTACCGGTAGGAAAGAAGTATAAAATATCGGTATGGAAGAAAAACTAAAGTAACAAAAACAAAGTCAAAAAAGTCAAAGTAGTAAAGTAGTCTAACATTTGGTAGCATAGTAAATGGTTGCGTTAGGTACTCCGAGGATGAACTCTGGTTCAGTTCGAAACGCGTCAGTGTAGTTTGGTAGTAGTGATAGTTGGGTTAGTGTGATTTGTGTGTGTTCGTACAGTGTGGAGGCGGAGGAACTGCATGAACACGCATTTCTTGCATAAACGTAACTATCATAAAGGTCGCGGGTGAGCAATGTAATTGTTTCAGTTCATTGATATGGACCTCCGCAAACTAACGCCTGATTCAATAAATTATTTAAAAACTAAAGTGTTTTGGAACTGAACTTATTGCGCTTCAGAACAAAGTAATAAATTAAAGCAATACACGTGAATTCCTGAATTGTTTCACATACACCTAATGCTCACGAATAATTTGATTCGGCGTCACATTTAAAAGCAGACAGGTGTTAGCATTCCTAAACGCCAAAGACAAAGAAAAACAAACGGGCGGATTCAACCCACCTTTTTATAGGTGATACTTGGCAGCCGTAAGTGATCCTCGGCGATATAGTGCGAGAGCCAGTCGACATTGGAGTTAGCATTAAAAACTCGACAGCGACGCAAAAATAGAGACGTGGCTGTAGGGAAGTGTGGTTCAACTAACTCTTCATTTTTATCTAACATTCTCGATCACATTATTAAATATGATCTAGTGTAATGAGCTGGCTTTTAAATGTATTTTCAACTTTCAGTAATATCTTGACATGCATCATTTTTCAGTTATTTTTGTATTATTTTGACATCTGGCTAAGTTATAAATGAGACTCAATAATATGGCTTGGTTATTTTTTCACTCTTCAGATTTAAAGATGAGTGCCTTAAGATTATTTTCTGCGCAAGAAAAGTCGCCCGTTAATTCATTTAAACAATCAACAATTGGTTAAATATCAAGACCAACGTTTTTGACCAGTGTGTGTTGTCAGTCATAATATTATATGGAATTGAGACAAGGTCGCTTACGATGCTCAAAGCTTACTCGCGGTAGTTCCTTTGGCAATTCCTTCCTCCATTGAACTATTGCGTGTTTTTTCGCACCAGTTCCTTCGCAATATATAATTATCATATTGACATGACCAAGCAATATCTCAACCTAATTCTGATGATTTAATGGGAACTTACCGATTTATTTGACATTGAAATTGATGTGTTATTGATGTATGTATTAATTTTGTACTTGCTATTGTATGCCCCATTGGGCAGATTATGTGAGACTGAAACTTGTAAAAACTTCACTTATGTGTATACCATAATCATACAATAAAGATTATTATTATGTTGGTACGGATTTCCGATCACGGGCCCATGGGGACCCGGTCATTTGAAAGGCATTCATGGGGCCAAAGCCAACATGAAGAGGCCTTTGGTACCATATAATATAAATGGGATGGGCGCAACTATTATTATTATTATTATTATTATTATTATTAATATTATAGTTGAAGGAACAACCGAGACCCGTTCTTTGCACTATTTCCTTCATAAAAACTGCCAAAGGAACTACCGCGAGTAAACCGACGTGTTATTTCCAAACAAATATTCAAAATCAGTTTCAAGTCAAATTCAGGTGTAAAACTTAGTACCTATGTAGTTCCATATGGAACTATTGGGATCATTAATTTGACATTTACATTTGTACCGATCTAGAACCATGGAATTCCTGGGATATAGACTCTCTTGCGCTGCTCAAAATACCTACTCATAAGCGTTAACCAGCTTTCGGACTAACGCATACGTAAATACGCATACGAAAAACGTTAGTTCTGTCGGCAACAAATGATAACACAGTAATAACGACAGACGGTGATATACTGTGAACTTCACCGCTGTTATTTCGGGATGGTATAAATCCCGTTAAATAGGTTTTACACGCGTGATAGATGATTTGGATGATACAGAATATACTGACGATTTGGGTCAACTGGACATTTGTTTTTGGTGTTTGCCTAGTTGATTTCCGGGTGTCGTTTTGCCATAAAGTTTATAAATAAAACGACAGTCAATTAAATTGGAAGGTTGAATGGCTTCTCCATTATTTCATAATGAGTACTAAAATCAAGTTAAGTATGAAGTATCTTTTTCTATTTATTTTTTTATTTTCTTCAACTTCATTTTTTTATTACTTTTACGGTCATCCCGTGAAACCATATATTTCAAACTAAATAAAAACTGAAATATAGATGCACAGAAAAAACCCCAGAAAAAAGACCAATGCTGGGAATCGAATCCAGGTCCTCAGCGTTCCGTGCTGCATGCTTACCCCTACACCATCACTGGTCTAGAAGTTAGCGACGAATCTTTCCCATACATCGTACACTTCAGTCTGTTATAATCACATTAGGCAGTGATAAAGCGCATCTATGTTAATACCCTCTACCGAGAGACTTCAACACTCCTTCGGAGCTACCCGCTCACCTGGACCAAGAGATGGCGCTACTAGGCCAACTTTTACAAGTTAAGTATGAAGTATCTTTTTCTATTTATTTTTTTATTTTCTTCAACTTCATTTTTTTATTACTTTTACGGTTACGGAACGCTGAGGACCTGGGTTCGATTCCCAGCATTGGTCTTTTTTCTGGGGTTTTTTCTGTGCATCTATATTTCAGTTTGTATTTAGTTTGAAATATACTAAAATCAGTAGTCACATTCAGTATTTTTTACCCACAAATCGCCTTGTTTGTTAGTAATAATAGAAGAGTAGTAAAATAATAGAAATGAGAGAGTTTATGAAGATATTTGGATTTCATAGAAGTTTGGACGAACGGCCGAATGCATTTAGATGCAACTTGTCGTACATATAGATACAGACCTAGATTGAGCATACAGCATATAACATGAGCTGGGTGTTAAATCCAGTAACGAATAAAAGGGTTCCCAGAGCTTTGAGTAATACGTTCATACTATCCGTTGTTTGAGTACCTACAGTAAGTAAATTACAAGGGAAAGAATTGGCGCAAGCCTCCAATTCCTCCAGTGATTTATTCACAGTTTTTCACACTCTCATCGGATCTAAGCAATATCTTTAAGTATCCCTGATAAATATCATAGCTAATAAACGCTGAGATAATAAAATAGCTTATAAATCTTCTTAGCGGGAATAGCGGGTAAAAATATATAAAATATAGCCCAAGTCGAGAGCAGATTTATTCCCGTGAAATATTACAGCTATTGTAGTTTTGTATTTACAATGGCTCGCAAGCCCACGCGCAACTTGGTCATGGAAAAACAAATATTTGGAGCGCGTTTTTAAGCGCCGCATAATAAAGATAATCCGGTACTTTATCCGTTTTGTTGAGAAATTAAGGTGTTTTTCTTCATAATTTTTGGCCTATATTCGTGGCGTTGCTGGGCACTTAGAGGGTTTAAACTATAGTTGCCAAGGGGGCCTGCGCGGATCTGGAAATTCGCACACGCCAATAGGTGCATCCAAGTTCACTCAAGACGTTTACTATTAGAGAAAAGCTGATTGTAAGTTTGAAAACAATTTTTCGCAGTGCGAAGTATTAAGTCTCTATAACAGCTACAGTTGAGATAAGGTTACTAAGAATCAAATACCGGGTGTTGCCCGTAAGTGAATCAATAAATTTAAAAGATGATTCCTTAGCATATCCGAAGTTCCCTCGACCTGATCCTAATGCGCCAAAATGAATCTCAAAAAAATAGTAATTAAAGTTACAACGCATAATCAATGAGTTTCATCATTGCGAAATTGTTAGTTATAGGTCGTTAGATGTCTTGGTACAGGGCATTTCCTTGGTACAGGGGCGATGTTATATCTTTTATAAATATTTACTCATAAACATAAAGATCTCTACAATCCACGCCTATTTAAACTTTTTATTAATCTTACGTTGTTGAACTAAAATAAGTTCAATATTACCCGCCCGATTAATTTTGTTAGAAAGTAACTGATTCTTTTTCTTTTTAATTAAAAAAAATTAAATCACTTGGACTTAATTATTGATTAGTTAAAGGATGTATAATTTATTTTATTGATCGTGTTACCGGATACACCCTGTACATTACAATCGATGTTTATTCCTTAACTCGTGAGATTTTTTTTGTAAGAGCCTTCTACAAAGTATTAGAAGTGTTTGAAAAGATGAATTAAATCGGTAAACTCGTTCTCAAGTTACCGCGTAACCAACAATGGATAATGCCGCGTAACTAACAAAATGTCTCAAATTTGAGTTTGGGTAAGTCTGGCATCAATAAACACAAAGATATTCAATTTTAATGTTCTCCTGTAAAATTTTCCAAAAGTCAGTTACGTGGCATTACCAATTGTTGGTTGTTTACGCGGTATTGCAGTTTCATTGACGTTAAGGGAAATGCGGATTCATTTTCATTATAATAGGTATAGATTTAAGTATGTATGTAATTTTTATCCTCGTATATACATAAGTACGTATGCTTACTTGCCGCTTAGTACGTTTTGTGAGAGCTTTGCTAGTTTGGAATTATATAATTGTTTATTTTTTATTTAAAATCATTATAACTTTTTTATCGTGAGACACAATCGTCGTACAATTATATTGTTGTTGTATCGTGCTACAATTGACTTAGTCCCAGACTAAGCAAAGCTTATACTATGGGTACTACTCTAGACGTCCAAAACTCGGGAACGAACATTCGTATTTTTCAAAAACATATCTGCCCCGACCGGGAATCGAACCCGGGACCTCAAATCAAATCAAATCAAATCAAATGTATTTATTTGCCAGAACACAGTACAGTAAGGTCTTATAGTTATGGTTGTTCACGGTGTATTCAGCCTGCATGCAGGCGTGCAAATTATGTCATTGAAAGGCGATTAATTAATAAAGTTACAAATTAGAATGTCAAGCTTCGTAGTCAGGTTCTCCAACAACTAGGCTATCCGGTCGTCGAAAATTTGAAATGACGATGTATATTATTTAAATCTCTATTCAAAAATCCATTTCTATCTATTTACCAAAGTTCCGTCCAGAAAAAATCTAAAAAAACACCAGTAATCACGTCAACAGTACTACAAGCATCTTTCGCGTCTAATCTCTCATCCTAACCTACTTAAGAATGTTTGTTTACAATAGTTATCAATCCGTCCGTCGGCGGCGCTGGCGCCGCGCCAACGCTTCGGGAAATGATCGGTTTCATTTAGGCAAGTGTTAAGACGGATTTGGCATTTGTGATTAAGAATTGGGATGCACCAAAAAAAATAACCTATAGTTTTTTATATTTTTTTTGGAAAGAATAGGATATTTTAAGATACCATTTTCATCGATTTTGAATTTGGTTGAGTATTTATTTTTTTATATTTTTTTTTAAGAAATACGTTGGATGACGTCACACTGAGAGAGCCACGTTCCATTACCTAAAAAATTCAAGTCGTACATAACATAATCTGTGGCACTACTGATTTGTCTTGTCACTGTTAATAATACAAGCACGGCTTAGGGTCCTAAATGAACCATGACAAATAGTTTTATTTATTTCTCTTCTTTTAGTTTCGATTATTTCTATTTGTTTAATGGTGTGATAGTAAATAGATATTTATTATTAAAATCTGATATTTAAATTCTTTTATATTTACATACTTGTAGCGTAGTAATTTAATAATTAAATTTGTAAAAATACATTGGAAATACTCGTATACATTTCGGACTTTACGATAAATGACAACTGTTTAAAGCCAGGTGCGCATCATGTGATTAAAGTTCTGTCTTTGTCACTCTTTGCTATTATAAGCAGGACAGCAACATTTCAAACTATCAATTTGCTTTAGAGTGTAGACCTGCTTTATATCTGCCTTTGTGATGATTCACTGCAGGGGTCAAATGAAGGTCATTACTTAAATTTTCTTTATTTAATTCAGTTTGTCATATTTTTGGAATCTGATTTCTGAAAACGCTTCACAAAGCCTATTTCTCCAAACGGTTTTCGATTTATTATACGTTGTCAAAAATTGGTACATCTGAATTCTGAACAATAATGTGTTAAAAACTAGCCTAGTGGTTAAAGAGACTATGAAGTTTGAGGTCGCAGGTTCGATAACCGAGGCAGATATTTGATACATGTAAAAAGAAAAACAAGTTTATTCTCGAGTCTGCACCTGCGAAGAAATTCAATGGTGTGTGTTAAGTTCCCAACCCGCACTGGGCTCGTTTGGGAACTACGGCCCAAGCCCTCTCATTCTGAGAGGAGACCTGTGCCCTGCCGTGGGACTTATATAGGCCTGGAGTCTCGAGTCTTGGATATTTAATATGAATATAAAAAATATTAGGGGACAATCTTACACAAATCGACCTAGTTCCAAACTAAGCAAAGCTTGTACCATGGGTACTAGACGACGATAAACATACTTATATAGATAAATAAATACTTAAATACATAGAAAACATCCATAACTAAGGAACAAATATTCGTGCTCATCACACAAATAAATGCCCTTACCGGAATTTGAACCCAGGACCTCTCGCTTCGTAGGCAGGGTCACTACCAACTAGGCTAAAGCGGTCGTTACGTCGTTATGAAGTTCGAGGTCTCTAGGTCGATCCCGGAGCGCTCAGCAAGCGGAAGTTCAACTTACCATGCCAAAGGGAGGTCAAAACCTATAAGCACTAAGCCAACTTTTTCTATGTTCTTTGGTAACTAATGCCACAAATTCACAGACAGTCACTTACAAATAAACTATTTTTGTTAATGCGTGTCTAACAGGTGCGTAGCGTGTCAACACTCACGGCATTTGTCTTTGGCAGCGTCACGGAGTTGTGGACGCGGTTTTACTGTAAACATGAGGTTTTAAATGGACTTATCAATTGCTGTTCAGTGTTTGGTCTGGAACAATCTGAATCTTGTCGAATTTTGTAATCGCGGCCAGGATTAATTTCGAAATTGTCATTTAATTAGCATTTTTATAGACAAATAAAATTCCATGGTGTTTCAGGAATCAAATAGTTTGACTGGGTATTTCGTTTCCTAACATAAAGTATAACTTTAGATACCTAGGTACATCTATTTTCAATTTGCACAATGTTGTAACAAGAAATATACCACGATAAGTAAGAAATAAAAACACATTTTAACCTCCCAGGTAAAACGCGTGAAAGCTATCAAGAGACATTTTTCCTTGATGTTTGACGTTGGATTGATGGGCGCTCAGAAAAAATACATTTAGAAATCTCTCCCATTTAAATAATTTCCTTAAACCTATTCGCTCGTTTGTCTGTGTGTCTAACAGTGTAGCTCATAAATCACTAGAGACAACCCGCTAATGAGTGCAGCGGGCAAAGTCGGCTGAGAAAACAAACTCGCAGTGTTTACCTTAAGAATGTATTGATTGACGTGCTGCTTGCAATTTTACTGTGATAAAATTCTGTATTTGGATAAGCCGTGGGAAATTCGGTCGTCTACCGTAACCCGGGGCGACTTACTTACTATTCCTTGTTGATGTCTTCATCAATCTTTTTTTTGTCTAGATGTCAATTATATAATGTGCTAACAAATTAGGTACTTAAAATATTTTGATGGCTTAATCTACTTATCAAAACAAGTCACTTTTATTCTAACAACTTTTTAAAAATTGAAAAAATCGCAAACTTTTCATACATATCCGTCCAAACGGATTAGGTACTGCTTTAGTATGGAAAATCAAGTTTTGTTTTCAAATTTTAAAAAGTTGCCAGCCTTTGGAAAAAGAAGAGGTGATAGGGGAGGAGGAGGGGAGAGGTACTTATTTTAGAAGTATTGCATCTTATGAGCAATAATTTTTATAAAATCGGTTCATGAGTTTAAAAATAATAAGATTTCCTTTTAATACACCTGTACCTACTGTAAAAATGCAATACCTTGGATAATTTTCTTAATACTCCTCGCTGTCCTCGAAGTTCAAATTCGTCCGACCGTTCTACCGTGAAAGATTGTCAAAAAAACATGCCCACGTACGCACATGCATACATACAAACTTTTGTATATATAATATTGTTAGAATAACCAAGTTCAACTAACTTTCCGTGTAAATCTTCTAACCGGTATCAAAGATACATTCGACCTGAATCTCCGCAGTTCTCGAACGAAACAATGCAGACTAATAAATCAAACCTTTCTTTATTTTTTATACCGTGTAGATTGTGACTGAAATATTCATTCGCAGAATTAATAAAAACATTCGAACTCCAGGTGTTTCCAACATTCGGCCGTAAACGTGTCCGCACCTAGCTTGTACCTACAACGTTAAAAATCTATCAAATCAAATTAGACCTTCGGAACCTTAATTTTAGAGATGACTTTCGTAGAATTTTGTCTTTCGGACGGTGGAAAAGCAAACTGTTAATGCAAATTGGGTTTTACGGTGATGTTGTTAGAGTTCGTGTTTGGTTGAAGATGGTAAAGGTGTCGTGGGAAGGGTGAGGCGCCATGTGTGGACCGCCTGCGAAATTAGAAAAAAATGAGTTTTGGGTTCTTTTGTCGCAATTAAAACACCCATATTCTCAACATACTGGATTATAAAGATAATTGACAAACAAATAAGACCTAGGAATAGCCGTGATAACCCAGTTGTTTGACCTACGTCTTCTCAAGCAGAGGCAAAGTTCGAGCCCGGGCTAGCACCTTTGAGTTTTGTCGGAATTTACATGCACTACATTTGAAATTTTACTACGAGCTTTAGATGAAGGATAATATTGTGAGGAAAACTGCAGACTCTGCGAAATAATTCAATGGTGTGTGTGAAATTCTCAATCCGCACTGGGCCCACGCGGGAACTATTTTCATTTTTCATGATGGTGAGGAATTGATGATGATGATTTGTTTGATCTTGAGATCCAGCCGCATTGGCGCGAAAGAGTACACAAATTTGTAATTAGTTACAATTAGTAGGATATATTGTATAGATTTGTGCGAAAGTGCTAGGGGGGTGGAATTTACATGAAAGATACATGTCCTTTGAAGCAGCTGTCTTGCGCGTGTGATTGAGTAGTAGGTTTAATTCATGGATCTCTACAATGTGATGCAATACCTATAGTAAAAGTGCTTATTTTGGAGAGTAGTTTGATAGCCGATGATAGGTGTTTGTTTTTGCTATGTTGTTGGAAGCCCTCTGAAACGAGAAAGCCGCTTGTTGCTTATTTGGTTTTTCTCTATGTTTTCTGTATTGTACAAAATGTTCAAGTATTATTGTATTGTAGAAGCCTTAGAAACTGAATGGATACCAACTCAAAAATCGGGTGAATATAGATAAAAGGGGGGAGATAATAATAGTAGGTAATAATAATAATGGTTTATCATAAATATAAATTTATAGTGAAAATAAACGGATTACTCACGTCTTAAATCGAGTTTAACTGGACATGTTTCGGGCTAATCCGTAGCGTATTCTGAAACATGTCGAGTTAAACTCGTTTTAAGACGTGAGTGATTCGTTTATTTTCACGGTAGTTTCATGTTTAAATATAAATTTACTATTGAATGTAAAATTTAAGTATTTAATCTTTACTTTTTTTAATAGCCTCTGCGTTCTAATGTGCGGTGAATTAATGTGACTCGAGCATATTATGTGATCAAAAAACCGGATATAATAATACATTTTGATAACTGAAAGTATTACTATATGTTACGGAACCCGCTCTAAATTATGAAGTCGTCACAAGAAGACGCTCCGTATGTGGCATTTAATAAGAGATATAAAAATCGAGGTGAACGCACTGCGGTGTCGCTACTTGTAGATACGAGTATACAGCTGTAGTATGCGGCTTTCAGGCCAGATTACAAGGTAAGGACAAAAAATTGTAATGTTACTGATCAACTTACAGAGGACTTATTGACAGTATAAACTCATTTCTAACGAACTGAAACTGCCGTCAAGTGATATTTTAAAGGATATTTTTAATAGTAAATTTTTAACGTTGGGTTTAGTTTTTATTTTTCTCTAAATGATTATTTTGTAAAAATAAACGGATCACTCACGTCTTAAAACGAGTTTAACTCGACATGTTTCGGGCTAATCCGTAGCCCTTCTTCTTGTAGTCACACGTCACGGCGGCTGCCAAACGCGCACACTAATAGTCTAATTACCGTGTCGCTTTTTAGGAGAAAAGCGACACTGTAGTTAGACTGGCGCACAGATGAATAAAAATGGTTGAAATACCATTTTAAGACCATATTCATTATCCACATATCGTGACAAATTCGTAATGCAACGGAGATAACCTTTTTTCTGACTCAATACTAAATAACCCACCATTTTTTTCGTGTTATAGTTTAAATCACATGTTTCTAAACTTCAGCGTACAAATCCCAAAGTACCACGATCACCTCACACTCTAAAAAAACTCACGCTTCCCAAATCTCGTAACACCTTAAGGCAACGAGATAAGAGCGACTCTCCTTTAACTTTCCGAAGTGGCGTTCTCGTAGTTTTGTTTTCATTAATGGAAGATAGTGAGTGACAGACGTGTGAACCGTAGACAAACGGTTTCACAGAATGATTAAAGCGCTCAATTAAGGGCTGGATATAGCATTAAGTAGTTTGGGGACATTTGGTTTTAATGTTATGAAATGAAGTGACTGATTGATCAACATCCAGTTGAACTATTTGGTAAAAAAGCTGAGAGTCTTTATCGAATTTAGTTGGGTGTACAAAATACGAGTACTTACAGGTACCTAACGTAAGGTTACTTTGGCGATAAAGGGTAACTTCGAAGAATCGCCAGTCTCAAGTGGCAGTGGGCAGTACACATCGCTCGTAGAACTGATAGCCAATGGGGCCAAAAGGTTCTCGAATGGTTTTCACGGACCTGAAGGTGCAATGTAGGTAAGCCTCCTAACAATATGGAGCGATTACCTGGCTAAGGTTGCGGGAACGCGTTGGATGCGAATGGCTCAGGTCCGGTATGCTTGGGGAGGCCTATGTTCAGCAGTGGAAGTGTTTCAACTGAAAGGACGACGACGACGGTGATGATCATGAGAGGTAAAAGAGGACTGAATTGACATTTACATTGTCCAGAAGTAACATCAAAAATCGTTTCTCAGCGACATTTGATTGTAAAAAAGTATTTATGAGCGTCATTGTTTCCACCAATATCATCTTCTCAACTAAACACAATTATTCTCCACCGAGACGATTCCATTACCCTGCAAATAACCTCGAATTTCTCCATTCTGTGCAACGTCCGCCCGATCCCTAAATGTATGCAAATTTTATTTTTAAAAAATTCAAGTGGTCGCCCACATGTCGCCGGGCACTTTTATTGCTTTTATTGGCTTGTCCACTTCTGCCCACCTTCCTTCCTGGGTATTCCATTTTACCGGCGCTGTTTTTGCTGACAGCTATGAGCCTTTTTCGCTCGGTATTAAATTTTTGTAGCATTTTTTGTTTTGTCATTATTTTACTAAAAAAGTTAAATTTTGTAGAGTGTAGTTTATTTTTTTATGCTATTCTAAGTAGACAGATTACTTTGGTACTGAAAGGTGACTTTGGCCATAGGGATTACCTCGGTCCTGATTTAGTTATTCAGTAAATACGGACTTACATACATTGAAATTATGGTACATTGCCATATGGTTGGGTCAAGCTGACCGCCCACGCATTTATGTATGTATTAAATGCTCTTTTATCCAATTTTTATATGGGCCAAATTTACCCTCCATTGGGTCAAAGTACCCCCAACAAATTTTTGTTTCATATATGAAATTATTCTTATGGATTTAATTTATTTTCTCTATCTATTCTGTTAAACATGACTTCATTGGGCATTTAATCCTACTGAATTATACACACAAAAGACAATTGCCTTGTATGTGTGTTTGTTGATCTTAACACTAAAACTACTGGAGGTGTTTGGATTAAATTTGGTATAAAGATAACTGAATCTTGACAGTAATACTTAGACTAATTTTTATTTCGATATTCCCACAAAAAGGGATGTCCGCATGTAAAATACAAACTCAACCGCGAAGTAAGAGAGATAAAATTTCGCGTGGGCAATCCCATTAGAACTTAGTGAATTCCCGGCGCCACCGGTAAAGGCTACTATTTCACAAAGCTCAATTTCTTCAGGGCCAGATTGACCATAAGGCAGAGTATGCAGTTGCCTAGGGGCCCCGCATCGCAAAGGGGCTCCGCGCGCAACAAAAAAATTAAAAATGTTTCGGTGTAAAAATTGAATTGGAAAATTTGTATCCTCGATGACAATAAGTATTCTTGCTATTTTTTCAATGCATGCTAGCAGTTGATTTGATTTGGTTTCTTGAAAAGTGCAGTTGATATGGCTGAAATGGGGCCCTGAAAATTGCCCCAACATTGTCAATCCGGCCCTGAATGTCTTATTCATTATCAACGTAGTCACGAACTCCTTATTAGCACGTCCTAAAATTCATACTCGAAGCAATAAAATGTTGATATCACTAGACAGCAAAACTTGTTCACGTTAATGAATATATTATTTGAAGAAACACGAACACGTTTTCAAAAAGACATATTTTCCCTCAATCCACTTTAATTTAGGCTTTATTAGTGAAGCGGAAAGGTCGGAATTAAATGGATTCCAGGAAAGAGTAATTTTTATGACAGCCGGTGTCACACGTGACATTTTTATTAAAGAAAGGTGCGGCTTACGTCGGTCGTAAAAGTGACCCCGGGCTCATAAGGCTCATTATTATTGACGGGTACGTCGTATGATTAGGTCGAAGTATTCAGGAAACATACCGGCTGTATAAAACATGCGAAGCGGAGATAGTGCCAAAGGATGGAAAGTGACTGTAAGTTGGATTAAGGCATGATGATATACAAATTTTTAAAATCACGTCATATATTTTGTACGTAGGCTGCAAAGTCACGTCACATCCGCACATACACGTCTTTTTTGACACATTCGATACTTTGGGAAAGACTATAATTGCTAGGAAGAACGCGCTGAAGGGAACTTTACACACATTATTGATTTTTTTACAGGTATGTTTAGGTTTCCTCAAGATGTTGTAAAGACCATGATCAGTTTTAAATGTTATTTTGCGCCCTTTTTTTGATAGGTCATAGGTCAAACCACTAGTATAAAATAAGTACTTAAACGATTTTAGTTGCAAGCTACACAAATTTGATATTCGTTTAAAAAATTCATGAATTAAAACTCCAAAATATAGAACTAAAATTACATCGGGCCTAAGGCAATATTAAATTTCTTCATTGTTTTTATAACAAGGTTACCTTCGAGAGTAATATTTTTTTAAAGCGCCAAGGGGCGGCTGGGGCGGGTTGGAATAATAAATGCGGCACCGAAACATATGAAATATATAAAGTTTGGCCGGACACTGACGCGGTGGCGACCACCTACATGAATTACGGTTGGCTTACATAGCGTAGTTTCTACACAAGTTCTGAAATCCCAATCCCCACTAATTACATTTGAAATTTACCATGAGCTTTGCGGTGAAGAAAAACATCGTGAGGACACCTTGCATAGACCTGCGAACACGTGGGAACTACACGGCCCAAGCCCTCTCAATCTGGGAGGAGGCCTGTACCCTGCAGTTGGACATATATAGGCTGGGATGATGATGATGAATCCCTACTCCCTACTATTTTTTTTTTTTTTTTGTGTAAAATAAATAAATAAATAAATATTAGGGGACAATCTTACACAGATAGATCTAGTCCCAAACTAAGCAAAGCTTGTACTATGGGTACTAGACGACGATAAACATACTTATATAGATAAATAAATACTTAAATACATAGAAAACATCCATAACTCAGGAACAAATATTCGTGCTCATCACACAAATAAATGCCCTTACCGGGATTTGAACCCAGGACCTCTTGCTTCGTAGGCAGGGTCACTACCAACTAGGCTAAAGCGGTCGTTAATATTATTAATATTATAAATGTGAAAGTGTGTCTGTCTGTCTGTTACCTCTTCACGCTTAAACCGCTGAACCGATTTGAATGATATTTGGTATGGAGATAGTTTGAAACCCTAGAAAGGACAAAGGATAGTTGTTATCCCGAAAAAATGTTTAGTTCCCGCAGGACGGAGTCGCGGGCAACAGCTAGTAATAAATAAACTTAATTGTTTGTGGTGATGAATGTTTGTTACTCTTTCAGGCTAAGACGGTTTGACGGATTATGATCAAGCACAGAGATAGGTTACCTGGATTGACATATAACATACTTTTATCCCCGAAATTAATAGTTGTTGCAGAATAGCGATAAATGAACTCTTCGCAGACGGAGTCGCGGGCAACAGCTAGTTATCAAAAGTAATAAAACTAAATAATCAAACGGCGCAACTCACGGTTGTAAGTCAGGAACATTACAGTATTGATCTTTTCAAAAGGTCTTTTTCAAGAGCGACTGCGTTCAATAAGTGTTGATGATCGTGAGTTGAGCCGGTTAGTTATTAAGTTTTAAATCGTGTCTGAAGAAACCATAACTAATTATTTTGAAATTTTTGTTTCACGACTCTGTGACACTTTAAATAATCTCTTTCATGGCAAATAATATCAGTCAAAAAGTCGATAGTATTATTTACAATAATAAGCACACCATTATAAAAATATTTTTTTTTTGTTTGTTAAACATTATTTATTTTCACTTTAGATACTCAAGCACTAAAATTTCACTAAAAGAGTATGAAAAATTAAAAAAAAATCTAAAGCACATGTAATCCTGCCTCTCTCATAGCAATATTGTATCTAGTAGAAGTATCCACGTACAGAAGTGTTTGTATGAAAAATATTCCAATATCGGGCCCTCCCCCTCCTTCTGAAAGGGGGGAGACTGATGGAGCGACACTAGAAAATATAAGGTGATCGTAAGATAGCCATCTTATTCGAGGGACGAAATTGTATGTGCTTCTTTATTGTAGGTGACTTAGATTGACTGGTTGAATGACTTTCCATATTCTAGACGCAGATTTCGTTTGGATAAAATATATGCTTTGGAAAAATCCGAGATGTGCAAAGCTGGTATGAAATATATTTCGGATGGTTTATGAATCGTTGATTTCAGTGAATAACGATATTTTCGGGAATAACTTTTTAAAAAGAAAAAACTTATTTTCGTTTTTCATAACTTGAGACATGAAGAAGGACATGAATTATGAATAATTTAATGCATCGCCGAATATCAATTCTTTCTATATGGCAAATGCGTCAAAGTCATAAGACAGGCTTTAGAGCCCTTCAGAAGTAAAAAAAGTCTAATTGGCAATTTTATTTTGTCTTTTTTAAACAAAAAATAAGCACTTACTTATTTTAATCCGCATCAACGTCAACATCAATCTAGAAACTGGCCAAATACCGATGGTTCACAAAATTGTAAGTCATAATAATGTAATGCTTGCCATAATGACCTTATGCCAGAACTCTTTTTACCCCCGACACAAAAAGAGGGGTGTTATAAGTTTGACCGCTATGTGTGTGTGTCTATCTGTGGCATCATAGTCTTAAACGGGAATCATAGGTCTTGAACTGATTTGGATGCAGTTTTTTTATTTGAAAGCGGGTTTCTTGGCGATGGTTCTTTTGGACGTGTTCAAAATTAATTCAGCCGTTTCATAGTTATCAGCTCTTTTATTAGCTGCAGAAGAGATCTTAGACGCATAATAGGCATCTATGTTATTTTCAAACACATGTGTAAACAAATTGCGTTGGGGGTTTTTAAGATTTTTAGGTATTCTCAGAAACTTTAAAATTTTCATGAAATTCGAAGTGGTGATTCTGTAGGTTAGGTTAGATTTATATTATAACTATCCAGAACAATTAATAGATTCAGCAAAAATAGAGTTATGGAAAATGATTAATAATAATCAAACATTAGTACATTGCCATAAGGAAAACATCACATTTTGACTTTCAATATTTGCGGATCCCAATATAGCCCCAAAGTTTCAGACGCAATTTCACACATAAATTCCTTAAACTCAGAGGCACGAGCTCGGTTTTGAACAACAATAGAAATCTAACAAAGATCATCTCAAATCTAACAGAGAATCTCGGCGTTAATACGTCTGACCAGCCCAGAGGTGACCCTCTGAGATAGCCTTTGAAATATGATGATTATTTACCCCAGCCCACGGGCAAGGTGATGGCCGAACGGAAACGGAAGGGAGCCTGCCCTCGTGTCTTAATTTCCGGTTGGAGCGCATCAGATCTCCTCACGATTATGCGTTATCCTGGAGAAATGGACGAATAAATCAATGTAGGTGAGAGATTTGTTTTGATGTATTTCTTTGTATTTCTTCGAGGATTTGGCATAAGATAGATTGAATAAAATTGTTAGTAATTATGTGTGAGAAAAGAGAAAATTTAATACTTTATCATACTCATACTTATATTATAAAAGTGAATTTTTTAGTGGGCAAATGTTTGGTTGTTGTCACTCTTTCACGCTAAAATGATTTTACGGATGCTGATGAAATTTGGCACACATATAGTTCATATAGTGGATTCCTGGATATATGATACTTTTTATCCCAAAAAATTGCACCATTCTCGCGTGATAAAAGTATCCGGTGTCGAGACTCTTGGTCCGTGGGGTCCTCGCTCTCTGAGGATTCATAAAAAAAACCTCAAAGAGGTTAGTCCATGTCAAAAGGGACCAAAAAGCTGGTAGCTTCCTCGGACAAAGAATTAGCTTAGCTATTCAAAGAGTACGCTTTTTTATATGATAGTGGGAAACGAGTAGGCGAGTCACCTGATGGAAAGAATACGCCGCTACTCACGGACATTCACAACATAAGTTTAGTTTTGGATGCGTTTCCGGACCTTAGAGTAAAGAGTACGCTCGTTTTTTGAAGATTCCCAGGTTGTAGGTACCGGTCCGGGAATACTGCCGATGCAAGCTGATTCCAAAGTTTCACCGTGCGCTGCCAGTATCTTCGGAACCACGGTCTAGGGCAGGGGTCAGCAAATGGCGGACCGCGGTCCGCATGCGGACCGCCGACCCATTTTGTGCGGACCGCGAGAACACACCAACTTGCAGTAACCAAAAAATGTATCCCCCTTATTATCTTTGTTGACATCAATTCGAAAGCGGCCGAGCGAAATAACGAGCTAACAAGCGAGAAAGACTTGAAACTAACTTCAAATACCTTTGTCATTTCCGTAATTACATGTTTAATATTTTTTTTTAAGTTGCGTGCGGACCGCTATGGTCATTTCATTTCTTAAAACGAACCCCGAGCGAAATTAATTGGTGACCCCTGGTCTAGGGGATTCCCTTTCGTAGCATTTTTTTTATTTTTTTTTTCGTTATTGCCGCAATTGCTATAAAGTGTATTGATTGATTTATTAATTTTGACTAATAAAAATTTGGCCCGTTCGGCACTGGGTCACACAACTATTATGCTAAAACATTCAATTTATACGTGCTCTTTGTAATACGTAGTTTTTTACATGTTAACAAAACAGCCGAGTGGTCATGGTTGAAAGCCGCTCAGTCACTAGAGTGGTTTATCTACCTACAATATCGAAAAAGCGAGATAAAAACTATGAAAACAATAGTTCGTAATAAAAACATCCATTGTCCACTCGACGTAAACAATGTGTTATTTCCAAAAACCGAACTAGCGACACAATATAAATCCACAATAACTTGGTAATGTGGTCACTTTAATTCATACATGAAACATGGCACATTAATGGAGCCTATGAAAAACTAACTTTGCCTATTACCGACCCATAGCCATTTTAGGCCAACTTCCTCCAAACTTTCATCACCTTCCCACCGAGTTTTTGCGTAAATTTTATATACTTTGCTGAGTTGTTAGCAGCGCCGATTTACTTCAGTGCTTGTGAAGCAGCAATGGAGAGTATCCGAAGGAGAGTTTTGGCGATTTTTATGAGTTCGCTAATGTTATCTTTTTGGTCAACGTAAATTGTAAAAGTTTTCGCGGTGTATGACATTGGTGGAATGTTTATGAGGCCTTGATGAGGTTGGGTAGATTTTTTTCTATACTTTATATTGAAGCATGAGCTTCAGTTACCATTTTTTGCACTAGATTACCTGCAAATTAAGTTTAAACTACTTAGATTGTTACAAAATGTTAGGTCAGCTCATTTAAGTTTGATTTAGTATTTAAAGTTTGTCTGACATTTTGTGACTTTTCCTCCGTTTCTTTATTACCTAACTGCATAGATTGTGGTTTCGAGTTCGATCCACGTCGAAACAAAATCATCATCATTATCATTATTTAAGCCGAACATAGGCCCCCCCCCAAGCCTCGCCAAACAGATTGGTCCTGCGTCATCCGCATCTAACGCGTTCCCGCAACCTTAATCAGGTTGTCGTTCCATCTCGTTGGAGGTCTACCTACACTGCGTCTTCCGGTCCAAATAATATTAGGCAAATATATTAGGTATGAAAAGTACAAAGTTGACTCTCGAGTCTTATGGATGTTTAATATTTTATGTAGGTACCTATTTAAGTAAGTATGTTTATTCGTTGCCCACTACCCATAGCACAAGCTTTTCTTACTTTGGGACTAGGTCGACACGACACGTGTTATTTTGGTCCAGTGAATTTCGTTATTTATTATATCTTTTTAGAGTTCCGTACCCAAAGGGTAAAACCCTATTACTGAGACTCCCCTGTCCGTCCGTCCGTCTGTCACCAGGCTGTATCGAACCGTAATAAACCTAAATAACCTGTAATGAACCGTGATAGCTACACAGTTGAAATTTTAAGTATTATAAATATTTAATGGGGCGCCCATACAACAAACGTGATTTTTTTGCCGTTTTTATAGATAATGGTACGGAACACTTCGTGCGCGAGTCTGACTCGCACTTGGCCGGTTTTTTTCTATAGGGTTGTTTAGTAATTTACAAAGCACAATAAACAAACATCAAAACACATTTGAACATTTCTCAGCCTTATAATTGGGTATGTATTACAATACCGAAGTACGTAAGACCGAATGTATTAAAGCATCGAATGGGTCAAAAGACCGACACGATTTTTTTCTGAAACCGTTAACTTTTTAAGATTGTTATAAAACAAACCCAACCTAACCTAATGGGTTCTGTATGATGCCGTTTTAATAAATTCTGAAATGTTTACGGTTTCAGAAAAAAATCGTGTCGGTGTTTTGATCCATTCGATGTTTTAATACATTCGGTCTTTCGTTCCTACTTCGGTATTGTAATACATACCCTTATAATTATAGTCATTTAACCCTATAGCCGGTTCGTCTCATCGATAATTACGTAATTTAACCTTATATAAAACACCAAAACAAACAATACAATTTCAAATTACCAACACTAATTAAGTCGCAGAACCGTTACACAATCTACATTTATAAAATAGTATCCATTCCTATACAAATACAACACAATTTCTATTAAAGCCAAATCTTCAAAAGACCTCCAGCATCTGTATCACAAGTGCTAGTATAAAACCGCTTCTATACGACTGGTATTAAGCGCTTATATGACTTGTTATACGGCTGTTATAGGACTGTTTTGAAGCTAGAAGCAATCAATTGTAACGCACGGATGGTAACCGGACACCGGGCAAAGATATGAAAGCAACAATAAAAGGTGGTAGACCTGCCTCGTTGATTGGTACTGACGAGAGCACAAGCGGGTAAATAAATAAATATTAGGGGACAATCTTACACAAATCGACCTAGTCCCAAACTAAGCAAAGCTTGTACTATGGGTACTAGACGACGATAAACATACTTATATAGATAAATAAATACTTAAATACATAGAAAACATCCATAACTCAGGAACAAATATTCGTGCTCATCACACAAATAAATGCCCTTACCGGGATTCGAACCCAGGACCTCTTGCTTCGTAGGCCGGGTCACTACTAACTAGGCTAAAGCGGTCGTTCCAAACCTGAAGAGAAGATGCGCAGGAGAACCAAAGGTACTGATATAGCTCGAAGAGTTGCAAGACTTATACCAGTGGGCAGGGCACATTGCTCGTAGAACCGACGGCCGTTGAGACATTTAGGTTTAGTGGTGATCGTGAATCAGAATACGTGGCATTTAAAGGTCCCCAACAAGATGGGCGATCTGGTAAAGGTAGGTAAAGTGGTTGCGAGCAGCGCAGAACCATCATTGTGTAACTCTTTGGGGGCGACTTTTATCGAAGTAGACGTGTTTTGGCTGATATTACATGGATTACGACGCATGACCACCTGTTTTGGAGTCAAATCTAAGGACTCAAAGTTGTTGCTATGATAAACTAAAATGACATAGATGTGGACCCACCGTGTTCAACTGTGATTATGGCTAGTACATGCGTCGAAACATCAGGACCTGATCAAAAAGTCATCGCGAGTCAGTAGTTTTGTTGCTTTTATAAAACTGTCCGCAATCAAAACGAAAGGGAAAAGTTTATCAGTATCAGTATATAACCTATACCAACTTAGCTGGCATGTTGTTACTGTCACCCATTACCATCAGGTCGAAGACCCGCCAGGATGTGGCCAATTGCAGAGCCAATAAAGGTGCGTTTACCTCGCGACCCGCCTTGAACTTGCATGGCGGTGACACACCTCCGTTAGAATTAACGTTATTTCTAGGCGGTCATTGACTTCGGGTGCACGTTTCGGCAGGACAATGTGATACACTGCAGAATATATTTTGAAGCCAAAGTTATCGGAGCGATCTCGTAATCTTCAACGTCTTCATAATAATAAAGAGTAGAAACGAAATAAGTGAGCCATCTTCTTTATACATATTTTTTAAACAGATTTGAGCTCCAAAGTAGCGTCCAAAAATATTTTTATTTTGCAAATTGTACAACAATTCATGCCACAAAGTCTTCTAACGTGATGTTAATTTTAGTATCTAGCGAATTAGGATAAGTATATAATTTTATATTTGTATTTTTATTTTAAGCTTCACTTTTGTTTTGCATGCGGTGTTTACCTATAAGTGATTGTGATACTCAGCTCTTCATGTTTATACAAGCAGAAATTTCTGATGTGCCTATCTAGTATTAACATTTATTGGTGAACCTTAAATAAATAAATATAGTTTTTGATATGCATAATGATTTTGTTGATCGATCAAATATATGTACTGAGCCAGCGTTAGAATATTTTCGAATGCCTCGTCTTTGAGACGTCCCTGATGGCATCTATACGAAGTTATAACTGGCCCTCTATTCCACGTAAGGCCATTAAGTGCACTCGTTGCGCCCGCGCTCATTGCCAGCAATTGTAGCCAATCAGCGTCAATTGCCGCCCGCGCCCCGCGCCCTGCGCCCGCGCCCCGCACGCTGCTTTCACTTCTCACCGGTACAGGTGACGATAAAAGTTCTTGAAGACGTAATTTTTTTGTGATGTTTATTTTTAACTCATACTTAAACAAAACAAAACAACAAAACTGATGGTCTAAGAAGAAATCCGTAGGATAGACCAGGTGGATCTATCCAGTAGTAGATTACATTCAGCTGGTATGATTGTGTATTGTGTATAGGAAAGCAAGAAAAGTATTTAATTAATATACCTACTTCCACTTGTTATAAATCCAGTCCAACCTTGATAGTATGATGAATAGCCCGTACTATTTATATTTTATAACGAATCATAATTTGACTTTCTCATATATATAATAATCAGGAGCGCAGTGGCGTTTTATGTATTTTCTTTAGCTTTTTCAACCCACGTGTGTGTAATGAAAATGTTAATTTGTATCCCACAAAAAAAAAAAATATATAAACATACAGACGAATTGATTACCTGCTCCTTTTCTTGAAGTCCGTCAAAAATAGCCCAAGGTTTTCTATACCACAAAAGTATAATGTCATTAATGTCTGAAAAAATAGCCAGTTTGGCACTGATTGTGTTAGAATGTAAATTGATTTTACGATATACATCCCACTGCAGGGCACAGGCCTCCTTTCAGAATAAGAGGGCTTGGCCCGTAGTTCCCACGCGGGCCCAGCGCGGACTGGGAACTTCCCACACACCATTGAATTTCTCCGCAGGTGTATGAAGGTTTCCTCGCGATGTTTTCCTTCACCGTAAAGCTCATGGTAAATTACAAATGTAATTTTGCACATATATTCAGAAAAATACACGTGCGAGCCGGGATTTGAATCCACGACCCTCTGCTTGAGAGGCCATAGGGCCATAGGGGATACAGGCATGTTGTGTGTATGGTGTATGTGTGCATGTATAATAAGTTTTATAAATAAAAATAAGTAACTTTTGTGTAGTAGGAAAATATGGAAATAAGTAGGTTCGAATGATTAGTTTCTGGTGTGCATAAATGTTGCGTACAATTGTAATTGTGTTGTAGACAAACCCATGTTAATCTTGTAAGGTTTAAATTGTGCTATTGTTTACAATATGTAATTGTACCTAACTGATAAATAAATAAATAAATAAATAAATAGATCAAACTAATACGCCACCACAGCGGTGAATGAATTAACACATCATTAATAACATATTTCACAGCCACGGACTCCTCTTGCACAGATTAAGGGTAACTTATATTATGCGTACGTATATCTGTATTTAAACAGATAAAGGCTCAAAATCTTAATATGTATGGAGGCATCGTATTGTGCCATGAAAGGTAGATTTGATTCGCACCGCGGCACCTTTTATCCATTCCTGTCTAAATGGCATAGATCAGTAATAATAATGTTACACGATGAACTGTTTTATACCTAAAAGAAAGAAACATCAGAGAGGACCGTTAAGGAATCGTTCTTCAACCTACTTACTTGTTATACATTTCACGAATTAAATTTGAAACCGGTTTTTGAATGAATCTTCAGGAAATGCGAGATCTTTACGGATCCATGGCTGAAAATGCGTGTGAGAGTTTTTAAATTTTAAAATGGATAAAATCTGCATCTTATTTTGAAGTACCTATCTTTATAAAACCCATCGAATACATGGCTAACAAATTTTATGACAGAGGAAATAGATAACTTTTGTAATTACATGTTGTGACGATAAGCTTTTGATTTGTGTCATGAAATGACTAAAGGGTTGCTTTTAAATAAAACCCATTAGTGTTCTTGGAGGTAAATTGGTAAGCGTCACAATACGATAAAAACATGACATTATTTTATGCTACGTAATCCTTATAATCCTTAGTAATATTATAAATGCCAAAGTAACTCGGTCTGTATGTTGAACTTATACCTCTTCTCGCGTAAATTACTGAATGGATTAAAAAAAGCTATATAGATACTTTGAGACCCCCCCCCCCCCAGAAATTGTACGATAATTGCATGATAAATGAATTATTTGCGGATAGAGCTCGTTAGCAGCTAGTTTACAATAACTTAAAATATGTATAAAATGTATTTTCTTTCGTTCTTTCTATGTATACCATTTAGAGCTAAATTACGGTAAAACACTGTAGTAAAGCACTACTCTTTAGCTAGATAGGTATAAGCAAAACAATTAAACGTGATGCCCACTCTGATCTTCTCAGCATAATATTCTTTACGGGCATCTCCCAACAAAGGCCGCTTGTTTCGACCACCGGCTTGCATTGTCCGCCCCTTCTTCTATTGTTGTGCCGACACCCGTGCTTATATATTTGTATAATGCATAGGAATCAGAACTATGAAATTGCAAGTGTGTGTGTATGCGAAGTGAAACTTTAAACGTGTACTGTGTTTTCTGGCAAATAAAAACCTTTTTTTTTGGTGTGGAAAATGCACCTTATGCATCGTCTCCGTTCGGGGAAACAGAGGTATGTGGGGCTCTCTCCAAGGGGCCTACCCACTAAAAACCACACGGATTCCCTCGTTTGCCATTGTGAACGCCACGGGAGCAATATGAGTCACCGCAACGCCCACTGGCCGCCCCGGGCTGGGGCTCCTCTGTCGACACCGTGCAATGCGGGCTCGGCACTCCCCGGCCTCCCCCGCTGGTGAAGGATTGTTTAAAGAGGTTTACTCCTCGTGGCTTCCGCAGATGCCCACGTTCCCGGCAAGCCGGGGTTACGTGCCCTCACGTTAGCTCCCGCGCCCTCATGTCCTGCTCTGGAAGCAGAGCAGTACCGAGGGCACGGTCGCTTCCGCCCACTAGGCTCCCCCTCGCCTTTCCCTGTCCGCCGTGGCAGAGCTGGTACTTAGTTCGGGTTTGCCTCCGTCAAAGGCGTCCGCCCAAGGGCGAGACGCCGTCCTCTCTGCGGACCCACGAATGGGCCCGCTGGTTCGGATCCCCCGCAACTAGTTGCGGGTTCACCTCACCACCCCTACCCCCCAGTATGTCAGTCAATTGCCACAGGTCATGGACCCATCCGCTACTCTTATCCCCCTTAACCACCAGGGTTAACAGGGGAGAACCGTAACGGTCGTGCAGCCCAGGTCGTGTATTCCCGTACCGACCCAGGCACATGTGGAGATTGCTGACCCCCACCCCCCCAGTCGGATATTAGCCAACGGTTAACTAAATCCCCGAAGGAATTAATTAACCGTTGTTGCCCAGGGTGCACCGTCCCAGGCGTTACCCTTCCCCACCCCATGAGGCCTACGCCTCGGATAGAAGGGAGTGGTAACGCCCGGGCACTCGAGGAGGTTTCCGACATCGCAACCCGGCAAATAAGTACCTAAGTAAATAAACCATAAGACAAATTGACACCAATTGACCTACTTAGTCCCAAACTAAGCAAAGCTTGTACTTTGGGTTCTAGACAACGGATAAACATACTTATATAGATATACATCTTAAAAAGATATCCATTGCATTACGGACACTGTCTGGGCCCTCCATTCCCAGTTCGTCCGAAGGGATTTTTCCCGAGCACAAGTCACCCTTCCTATCTTAAAGTAAAAAACAGCAAAGACTTCGCGTCTTTGGCCCCTCTGGCGACTCATTCAGAAATAGATATCCAAGACTCGAGCACAAACATTCGTATTTTTCACACAAATATCTGCCCCGACCAGGAATCGAACCCGGTACCTCAAGCTTCGTAGTCAGGTTCTCTGACCACTGGGCTCTATGGTCGTCAGTGCACGTGTATTTCTTAACCCGATACCCTGTAATGATACTGTAATGATACAATATCAATGAGGGAGGCCTATGTTCAGCAGTAGACGTCCTACAGCTGAAATGATGATGTTTATGAATAAAATAAATAAATAAATAAATATTAGGGGACAATCTTACACAAATCGACCTAGTCCCAAACTAAGCAAAGCTTGTACTATGGGTACTAGACGACGATAAACATACTTATATAGATAAATAAATACTTAAATACATAGAAAACATCCATAACACAGGAACAAATATTCGTGCTCATCACACAAATAAATGCCCTTACCGGGATTCGAACCCAGGACCTCTTGCTTCGTAGGTTGGGTCACTACCAACTAGGCTAGGCGGTCGTTAAGTCGGGCGGGCGTATCGTTATGATGACCATACTTAAAAATATAACTTGTTGAGTTTCTCGCCGGATTTTTCTCAATAGGGATTCTGTGACCTGAGGTCGTAATATCTAACTCCCTCGCAATCGCCATCATTTTGACAGTTCTTTGTATTGGCTGACAATTGGTATTGAAAACAGCCGCTGTCACAGCCATACAAAAACTATCATTTCAATCCGATACCAAGTTAAAAAAGTTATATTTCATACGAAACACAAATGAAATATAGATGCACAGAAAAAACCCCAGAAAAAAGACCAATGCTGGGAATCGAACCCAGGTCCTCAGCATTCCGTACCGTATGCCATACCCCTACACCACCATTGGTCTCCATTATTGTTCTTGGTTGGTGTAGGGGTATGGTACACGGCACAGAATGCTGAGGACCTGGGTTCGATTCCCAGCATTGCTCTTTTTTCAGGGGTTTTTTCTGTGCATCTATATTTCAGTTTGTATTTAGTATGAAATATATGGTTTCACGAGATGACTGTAAAAGTAATAAAAAATTAAGTTGAAAAAATAAAAATACAAAAAGATACTTCATAACTAACTTGTTAAAAAAGTTACACAATCGTTGCCGGTGGTAGATTTTTTGGCATTCATAAGTGCTCTGCTATTTATTCTATCTCAATTATAGCCTAAATTTAATAATGATACCTTTAACTTTGACTTTGAAGTAAAGAATTTACTGTATGAAAGGTTCGATACGTCACAGCTTCATTCCAGTTTCATCTATATATATTTTAGTCAGCATACATTACCGGCGCAAGAGCGTCGTGAAGCATATATCTAAACACGACTTACCGCGGCCACTTCCCGGTACGGCACCTGGCAACGCACGCGCAGATTTATGGCCCTGAATATAAGTGTATTAGTAGGTACGATAAGTTATGGGTGGATTGGTATACGCTCCTCTATTAGATTTGCATGCGTTTCGCTGTAATGTATTGGCTAGTATAATTTTAGCAGGAAGTGATTGAATCGTTTTAAGCTTTCGCAATTTTCAGTGGGAATAAACCTAGAACTGCGGCATGTACTGCGGCATGATCGGTATTCCCTCCTGCAGACCATCATGATGGGGAATGTGCCCGGGAAACGAAAGCCAGGTAGACGTAAGATGTCTTGGCTCCGTAATATCAGGGAGTAGACGGGGATCAAGACCGTCGAGCAACTGTTCAGATTGGCGCTTGACAAGAAGAGATATAAGGAGCTGACTGCCAACCTTCAGTAATGGAGAGGCACTTGAAGAAGAAGAAGAAGAATTTTCATTGATTATTATCAAGGGTGTGTGTGTGTCGAATGAACTCGGAATGTTGGGCCAAACTTGTCACGGAATGGATCCCTAGCGATGGATATCGTAATAGAGGCAGACCAAAGCGGAGATATCACGTGGGATGGCAGGAGCTCGCGTTGAATAGGCAAGAGTGGAGCAAGAGAGGAGAGGCCCTTGCCCAGCAGTGGGACACCAAAGCAGGCTCATAAAAAAACGCCTTTCATTTTAAAAACTTAACTCGGTTTTATACAGTAGGTATATAGACTTCTTTACAATATTACAGTTCGCTTCAATAGTAGTAAATAAATTCCTTAAAACTATAAAAACATTATTAATACAATAGCAAACTTGAGACTTACTCGCTACGGTATATCGCTAAAACTAAAGTAAAAAAACAAAAAAGCCGTGAGCCTAGTGGTTTTAATTTAGTCTATGGCCTCCAAGTAGAGGGTTGTGAGATCGAGCCCAGGCTTGCACCTCTGAGTTTTCAGAATTTACATGCCACGTTTACATTTCAAAACCATAAGCTTTTAGGTGAAGTTCAGTGACATGTATGAAGTTCGCGATACGAAGCGGGCTCGCGTGGTAAGTACAGTCAACGTCATAAATAAGTGATTACTAATTTATACCTTGTCGCTTAGTCGTTATCAATTCGTATGGCTTTACAAAGATAACGTTAAACTGACAAGGTCCAAAATTGGTCACTTGTTTATGACTTTGACCCTACAACTAGATTAACAAAATTTATGTTTGTGTTGTCTATTTTAAGTTCTCATCCGATTTCTGCACACCAAAGTCACCGAACAACGGCCAACCGATAGTGTCTTTCTCAATCTCGACATTGGCAGAATCATCGATAGTATCGATGGAGCTATATTTTTAAAAATTGAATTGAATTGACCCTACAACCCAAGCATCTCTCAGTTTAATAGGTACATGCCCAGCAGTGGGGCATACATGACCGAAGACGAGACAAAACAAGACCCTCACCTCTAGCTTCCCACTAAAACGTTCGTCTAAATCAACTCGCAACATAGTCCTCGGAATAAATAAGCACTTACTTTGAAGTCACTGAAATCCACTATTCAAAAGACTTACGTCCAACCAAACGACATTCAAATTAAGACTTTAAAATCATTAGCTTATAATCCAAACTAAAAACTTTAGTGAATCGGATTTGAGATGTTACAAAAGGTGTCCTTACAATGAGTGACAGCACTCGTCTCTCCACTCGCCTATCCACTCGCACGTTTAGTTTCAAGTCACTTGAAAGAGCGGTTTACTGCGCGGGTAATTTATAGCGTAGAAAAAGTTATTTTTGTGCGCAGGTGATTGCCGGATAAAAGCTGCAGATTGTCGGGTAAAACACACAATGACTGACCAATTGATGACATTAAAATAAATACCCCAGCCCAGTGGTAGCCCAGTGGTTTGACTTATCAACTTGCAATCAGATGATCGTGGGTTAGATTCCGGGCTCGCACCTCTGATTTTTTTCGACTTTACTTGCAAAATTACATTGTCATTTTAAGTTTACTATAATAGGCTTTATGGTGAAGAAAAACATCGTAGGGAAAAGTGCACCCTTTACGAAGAAACTCAATGAGGTGTGTAAAGTTCCCATTCCCCACTGGGCCCGCGAGCCCTTTCATTCTGAGAGGAACCTGTGCCCTACACAGTGCCGCAGTGTTGTTGAGTTGCTTGCCGGATTCCTATCAACAGGGTTTTTCCGAACCGCTGGTAGATTCTTCGACGTTCATAGGAGAATCAAATAAAATTGATGCCTTAATTGAATGAAGAACTTTGACTTTCTCAGTCGTACGTAAAATAGGCCGCAATGACGATGATGATGAAAATAAATACAATGTAATTATTAAACTTTGTCAGAAAGCTATCAAAAGAAACGTAGATGAGACAGAGAGTAGTGTTTTTTTATATTTTTTAAATTTATAAGTTCAATTGTTGGGCGCTCTACCCTACGCGCTATTTTGATTTGACATTTATGACTTAGTTGTGTTTTAAACGTTGATCCGTCGCAAATGTTTCATTGCGAATACACAATACAGTACGCAAATGTAGTACACGAATGTAGTTGCGACGCCATGCTGAATGGAGCGGGAATCGGGCCAAGGAAATCTTTGTCTAACGGTTCACTCAAATGAATTTTCGCCTAAGTTTTTTTTTTTAAGACAGGGGGACAGAGGGGTGACATTTTCGACGCGTTCAGCTTTGCCATTGAACAGGTGTTGGCTTTGCTCCTTGTTCAATTACAAACATAGGGCGCCCCTTCGCACTCCTTAGTTTATAAAATCTTAAATAATTAAAGATGGTAACAGAGTGGTAGCTCCATACAAATAGTAACAAAGAAAATGACCCATTGTATGTTTAGTATTTATTTTAGTTTAGTAGGTGTTGATTGCAGCAATACAATTGACAGCAGGATGTCATATACTAGGGCATTTACCTTAGATAAACAGGGAAAAAGGTACGGCTACAGCTAAAGAGACGACTTAAAAGTAATGGCATCTTTAAACTCCAATCATAAGGCGGGTTTCTGAAACATATCGGCGACATCATAAAGCATAAATCAAACGATTCGTAGCCGACACCCGTGCGACAATGTTGCGACACGGAATAGCCGCCGGTGACAAATGTCGCGCGGCAGGTAATTGCCACCGTGTAAATTTGGAATTAGCGACAGTATAACGGATGAGTTCGAGCGATATTTAATTGGCGAGCGGTTCTGTTTAAGAGATTCTAAATAGCTTTGATACAGTGGTGGTTGCCATTAAACGCGTGGAATCAGTGAACTTGTCTTGTAGGTTCTTGTCCGCTCGCTAGGTGCCGCTTGTTCAGGGCTTGTACTTAATAAATTGTAAAATAAAATACTCAATTGTCCCTCTGATATTGCTGTGTCCTAACAGGTTGTCACATGTAAACCGACTTTACAGACAACCTCATTTTATATGTTCAGTTTTATAGTTTCGTCATCATTATCATGTCCGTCTACTCTCAGCCTCCTCTCAGAATGAGAGGGCTTGGGTCGTAGTTGCCATGCGACCCCAATGCGAATTAGAAACTTCACACATACCATTGAATGTGCTTCGCAGGTGTTTGCAGGACGATGTTTCCCTTCATGGTAAAGCTCGTGGTAATATAATTTATGTTAGTACGAGGAATTTTGAAAAACCCATAGGTGCGAGTCCGGGCTCGAACCTACGACTCACTGCTTAGAAGGTAATAGGTTAAACTACTAGTCTACAGAGTCTAAATATGACCTATTACCTTACCATGTCATACCACTATATATTGAGGACTTCAGAACCCTCACGAGCGAAGCAACAGAATATCTTAGGAGGTGTAAATTTAGGTTATGATTTAAGCGTAGTTTGTAAGCCATACGATAAATAAATAAATAAATATATTGATACCATATATGGTTATTCTTCGTGTCTCAACGGAACTTTTTTCACTCAACTATTTCGGGTGCTACAATTTAGCGTCCATCTTTTCGGACTCCATCCACACATAATTATAGTTGAAGATACAAATAAATAGCACCTCAGCCAGTAACCCCCGGCTTCCTCAGACAAGGTGAGTATTAATACTGGGCTGATTTAAGACCATAAGCAGCGGAAGCCGCGGCGATGATTCCTCGTACGGTATTTATAGATCATGTTTAATCGAGGTGTCCGGGCTGGGAGAAGGGTTTGTGCTGACTCTACTGAAAGTTTTTGTGGCATGCTAGTTGGTGCTAGAATCGTGAGTACCAAGAACTGTTCGCTACGCTACCAAATGCGAGCACTGTAGGGCGACTGATGATCGAATGCAAGAGAGTGGCCGAAGGACAGATGCCTGAAAGCTGTGTACCTTGTTTAATTAGATATAAGTTAATTATGTATAAGTTAATCCTACTCTGTTAAGTCTATAAGTTTACAACGGTCTGGCTTTAGCTGTTTAGCTACAAACTGTAACTTTAAATAAATAAATAAATGCTATACGTCTAACATTTGGTAGCATAGCGAACGGTGGTGGTACCTACTCTAAAGATGAGCTCTGGTTGAGTTCGAAGCGTCAGTGTAGTTTGGTGGTGGTGAAGTTGGGTTTGTGTGATATGTGTGTGTTTGTACAGTGTGGAGGTGGAGGAACTGCATGAACACGCATTTCTTACATAATCGTAACTCTCGCAAGGTGGTGGGTGAGCAAAGTAATTGTTTCAGTTAATTCAGAGAAAACTTTTCAATATTAACCTTTAGGATATTTTAATACATTCGATATATTCAATATCGCCTTTAAAAAGTGCGAAAAGTACAAGCTAATTATTAGTTTGTGCCTCTTCCGGTGGAGACAACGGTTGTTGGGGTTCCGAAACCATATTTCTTTTTTAAAGAAGTGGGGCGCCGTCTTCGCGAGAGAGGTCTCGATCGTTTCTGGTACAAAGGTTGTCCATCGCGGTTCAGCGGGGCAATGCAGCTAGTGTGTTTGGCACCGTTGCGCCTGTGCGATCCGGGGCGGTTTATTTGACTGACTTTATTATTTTTTTATTTTATAATATTTTGTGTGTATATGAATAATTCTTTATTTTGTCTTCGATATAAATATTAACTTTCGACATTTAGATACGTGCCCATCACGAGTACCGACTCTTACTTTCCAAATTGTATTGAAAAAAAATACGTACCACTTCTATTTTTGTTTGTTTTCTTTTTGTCAGCAAGAGGTTTGGGTGTACGCGAAAACATTTTCGTTTTTATAACGTGTTAGGAGTATTTTTCACTGAGTAGAGTCCGGAATCGGGCGAGGGCGGGCGGCGTGTAATTAAGGCACAGGTTGGCAGATGACAAATTGCCGGTGGGCGGCCGCCGCGTTTGACGGATATTGTATTTAAATCTTCGCGCCTGCGGAATAGCGGCGCAAGCGACCATTCAATAGAGATTTATCAAGTAGTAAATCTGAGTACATCTCGATTTGAATAAAAATTACAATCATTATTGATTAACCGATCGATAATTTGAATAGCTGTTGCTGGCGATTCTGTGTGCGACGAATTCTTTTAATTTAACGCTATTTCGCGGGAACCATGCAATTTTCCAGTATAAAGACTAACCTATGTCGTTTCTAAGGTCTTAAACTATCTTTATACTAAAATTCATCAAAATCGGTTCCACGATTATTGATTTCCCATACAAAAAGGATAAAAAGCTATTTCATGTCCTTTCCCGGGACTCAAACTATCGCTATAGGTTCATCTAAATTGTTTCAGCGGTTTAAGCTTGAAGAGGTAATAAATAGACAGACACACTTTTGCATTTATAACATTAGTATCGATTACTATGGATATAAGTAGGTACGTATAGTTAAATATCTGCATAGGTACATAGATACATACATTACATACATTTCATGTTCATCTTATAAGTATTACGTATTATGTATTTATTATCATTCAACATCGTCATTTCAATCCAATTAATAATCACACAAATAAATCCACTACTGAATAGTCCGTGTGCCGTTTCACAAGCCGTCGGGCTGCTTAAGTCGTCTAATAAATTCGGCTGGAGATATAAAAATATAGTGAAACCCGCGCCTCGCCATTTGTCACGACTTCCTAGTTGTCCCAATGATCGACTCACGCGCCTGCGCGTTCGGTTTTTACTGGATACGCGGGGAAAGCGAAATCTGTATATCGCCGTTGAACAGGCAAAACTACCAACATGCACATGGACTGCTTTAAACTTTCGTGATTTTCACTCATAACCTATCATAGTAAACGGGACTTATCACGCATTTTTTTTATATAAGAGGGAGCAAACGGGCAGACGGGTCACCTGATGGAGAACGATCACCGTCGCCCATGGACACCCGCAACACGAGGGAGATCACAGGTGCGTTACCGACCCTTTTAGGAATTGGTAGCCTCGTTTTTTAAAGATCCTTAAGTTGTAACGCTCCGGGAATGTTGCCGCAGTAAGCTGATTCCAGATGTTCGTCGTGCGAGGAAAGAAGTTTCGCTTAAAACGGACGGTACTAGACTGTCAATCATTAAGATGGTGAGGTTGGAAAGACAGACGGTTCCTCGAAGTGCGGTAGTGGAATTTAGCCGCAGGCAGCAATTGGAACAGTTCGTCAGAACACTCCCCATGATAAATACGTTATAATGCAGTGAGACGCCACATCCCTCCGCAAATCCAAAGAATCAAGTAGGCCTGAGAGTGCCTGACTATCGACAAATCGAGCAGCTCACCGTTGGATGCGGTCAAATGGAAGAATTTGTTACTTGGGTGCCCCAGCCTAGAGATGAGAACAGTACTCCATGTGCGGCCTAACCTGCGCCTTATAGAGTTGTAAGCGATGGGCTGGCGAGAAGTACTGTCCCGCTCTATTAAGCACCCCCAATTTTTTTGATGCTGAACTTAACTTAGATGCTGTCGCTCCAATGTGGCCGAAACGTCGAATTAAATATTATTTGGGTGATAAGGCCCTGGTTTCTCTGACCACCCGCCGCCGGCGACTGGTGACCGGCGCGTGTCCGCGACCGACTACGTTCGAATGTTTTGTTTGGGAAAGTTTGAGGGTGGTTTCTCTGAAACGTGACGCGCCCGCGACCGACGGCGTGTGGCGCACCGTGCGATGTAGTACATCCAGATGCAGCAGGTCACATGTGACGGGCCAGAGAAACCAGGGCCTAAGTCCCGTTTAGTGTATGTATTAGTTATGTGCACTTGGGCTGTTTCGAGAATTTTTTTTGTATTTAAGATGTCATAACGTCAATTACTGCTTTCCAGCACTAATAGTCTCTAAACTAAGCCGTGGATAGACGGACGGAGAGACAGATAGATATGGCGAAATTTTATAGTTCCCCTTACTGGTTCCATTTTTGCCATTTATAAAAGGTGATGGACTATTAAGTAATCTGTGGTGATGGGGTACTTTGAGATTCGAGCACCGCGTGACTTGCAAATAGAGTCAACTAATTAATTTTTGGGTCGCCGTTTAAGAGATCGTGGTTGTGATGCTCGTTCAGGATCGTGGCTTGTTCAGCAGATCTCCATAGCCATCCAGAGAGGCAATGCTGCGAGCGTAATGGGGACATTTTGTTTCCAGTTCGTCGCGGGGAGGGATTTTTGAGCCAACAAGCTTAATTTAATTATTAATAATTTTAGGATAAATTTAGTGTATATTGTATGTTTGGTGCTATACTAACTTAGTTTTTAAGAGTTTTGATTTTTTACTAACCAATTTTGTTGACATTTTGATTGATTATATAATAAGCATGATTAAATGATTTTTGTGGTTAATTTTTTTGTTGAAAAATATAAAATATTTCTCTTAAACAACGTGAGAATGTTGTAAAAAAGTCATAAGTAACCCTAAAATGTTTATTAAGCTGCTAATTTACATTTATCTTACTAAGGATAAAACTTTATGTCTTAATAACCAGGTCACATATAATATTTTATGAACAGGCGGGTTCTATAAACCAGATGTCATACTCTTCTCTTTGATGTCTCCAACACTAATAAACCAACTTATTAGTACATCCCTCATCCACCTTAATCCGAACGCAGAAAGCATATTTTGATAAATTTGGGGGTTACGTGGTAGATATGTTATAATATCTATGGGTAGTATGATTTATGTTTTTCTGTAAGCAGCGAGTCGAATGATTTGCGTCAAATGTGCTCCTCTTATGATGCAATGACTCGCGATTTGATCAAAACAATTTAGATGAATTTTAATTGTTTCATAGTTGATCTTAAAAACCTAACGATACAAAGGAATGGCCAAAGAGTTCTCGAAAGGCGTCTATGGACCCGAAGACGCAGTGTAGGTAGGCCTTCAACCAGTGAGCTTACAAATACTAGAGAAGTAACGTCTTACAAACAAATCTCAAAAATGCGTAACCACTTGAGACTTCAAAAGACGTAGCTTTGAAACCGACACATTATGCCAAAGTAAACTATATTTGTCTCGTTTCTTCCAATACCCAACTAATTACCGTTGAAGTGAGATAAAACTTTGCTAGCTCGAAAACGGACAGAGTTGCCAGTGGTCAGAAATTTTCCCCAAAATGAATGAATGTATTTAATTGCTTTAGCGTGATTAATGGTGTATATTCTGAAAAGAATTTAATACAACTTTCAATCTTTACTATTATTATAAAACTGTAATAGAAACGTGTCTATACATTGAAAATATTTAGAAAAAACTATTAGTACTTAGGTAGTAAATGGATTTTGATATGAAAAAATTACCGAGGATTTCATTTAAAAAGCTAGTAAATAGTAAAGATCTAAGACACTGACAAAGTATGTTGATAGAAATAAAAAAACGTACACGCTTACCTACCTACTTTAGCTGATATCTGTAAACAAAAGGTAAAGGTCTCCACAGTTGCTGACCATCTGTGTGGATGTAAATAAAAGATAAGAAAGCTCTTTGTGTCTTTGGCGGCCAACTCCGGTCGCAATATCTTCATGGGATTTCTAGGAATTTGTTACAAATGATTCATTAAAAACAGTCGCTACAACCAAGGTCGTAATAAATGAAATCCACTGTATACCTATATTTTTTTTTTTTTTTTATTAGCCTGGCATAGTGTCCCACTGCTGGGCAAAGGCCTCTCCTCTTGACTTCCACAACTCCCTTTCTGGCGCAATATCAGGACGTGTATGAAAAGGACTGGCCTGATACCTATATAAAAAAAAACAAATAATGGCGCACACTTCCATCATTCATTCCTTCACTAACTAAACTCCCAAAAATGTGGGAATATCATAATCGCTTTACTGGCAACACCGATGGCAAAAACAACGTACGATATATTTATTTTATTTTATAATATTATTTTACACAGCATGATCAAAATTATGCAAACTTTCTTGTGAAAAGTAACGAAATTTGCTTTGTGATTCTTTTCGGACCGTGATACACAACTTATAACAGCACATTTCGCCATATTTAAAAACTTTAACGGGTGCGTCACGCTCACTCAATGTCAAACAGCCAACTGACGCCAGATAAGCCTGCAGGCACCTTCGAAGTATCAACGCGTCGGTGCCGTAAACTGCCAATCTAGTTACGATAGTAACATATAAGATCATTGCCTTCAACAAGATGGAGTGCCGCAGTACGCTTAGTATAAGTTTTACTTCACCAAAATACTTCTCGATCGCGTTTACGTAAAAAAATCAATTACTAGGGAAACATATATGGACAGCGCCACCGCGGCCACGCGTCCATGTTTCCATAGAATTGAAATTTTTACGTAAACGCGATCGAGAAGTATTTTGGTGAAGTAAAACTTATACTAAGCGTACTGGTTAAGGTTGCGGAACGCGTTAGGTGTGGATGGCGTAGGACCAGTCCGTTTAGCGAACCTTGGGGTAGGCCTAAGTTCAACAGTGGACGTCTTTCCCCTTTATTTTTTCTTGGGCTTACAATATTTTTCTATCTATCTTTATCTATTACATTTCTGAAAACACATTTCCAAGCTTTTAAGAGCGACCGTGCGTTGTTCAATATGCCTCTGATACTTTCGTAAAAAAACCATGAACTGATTCTAAAAACCCAACCAGTTTAAGCCCCATCAAAATACTTGACATACCAACAGTTTTTCTTGAAGATTTAAAACATATAACGCTTGTAATGTTTATACTAACACGCTCATACTATTAGGTTCGCTTCCCGCTCATAACTTTGGTTAAAGAGGTGATTTGCAAAGTCTATTCCTGTATGTTATCCACTTGGATTAGTATTAATACTGATACGCATAACTTTTTACGATGCATTGATAAGTAGGACAAAGGGATTAGCCATAGGTGTTTGTTGGCGGTTATTTTCGCTACGGTTTTAAAAACAACGTAATGCGGTAACCGTGTACGTGTACCTACATAGATACTGATTTATTATACTCGTTGTATTATTTTGAGTTCATGCGCTGTTGATCTTGGAGTGTGATATGAAGAGTAGTGGATTCAGTGGAGCTAAGGGCCTTAAAACTCACCTCCCCTGAAGAGCATTTGAACTAAGTTCGTAAATAGCAACGAAAAAAAAACGATAAAAAAATTTTCTTTCAAGTGTGCGTGTATCAGGACGTTTTGGGAGGCTGTGTTAGTTATGCTCAATTGCAATCCGCTACTTACCTTTAAATTTCTGTGCAAGTCGGAGTCGTAATATTTTTGAGAAATGCTCTAAAAGAGAGAGAGGGAAAGAGTGAGAGAGAAAGATATTTAGTTACACATATTCGATATACAGGAAAAAAATACATTTGGCAAGAAAATATACAAATAAAAAAGATCGAATAGTCTAAATTGGGTCCCATTCAGCATAATTTTGCGGCAAGCCGCAACGCTGTTTTCAGTGGGACCTAAAAGCATCTCAGTTCTTCTGTGATGCTGTGTGCTGTTCTACTTACACTTTCAGCAAAAAAACAAAATTGATAGCGGTTGAAATGCCAGTTAAGTAGCCTTGACAAGCTCGTGCGCGGCTCTCCGCGGAACCCTGTCGCAGTCAGCATTTGCCGCACTTATTAAAACCGAAGTAGAAGAAGACGTCGAAAGATGGACAGAAAACGCCTGGAGGAGCTATTGGTCCATGAAACATCTCATGAAGGGTAACTTCCCAATTTCCTTAAAAAGGAAACTCATGGACATGAGCGTACTACCAGTTCTCACCTACGGTGCTCAAACTTGGTCTTTGACGGAAGCTCTGAAGTCCAAAATCGGGGTTTGCCAGCGGGCCATGGAGCGCAGCATGCTAGGTGCATGTTAAATTAGTGGATCGGATCCGGAATTTAACACCGACCTGCGCTCCATGACTCAGATCACTGATGCAGGTCAAACGGCGTCTAAGCTGAAGTGGGACTGGGCTGGCCATGTTTGCCGCATGCCAGACGAGTTGTGGGCCAAGATAACCACCGAGTGGAAACCCAAAAACGCGAAAAGGTGACCTGGCAGACCCAGACGGCGATGGCGGGATGAACTGGACTTCTTCTCGGAGCACTGGCCCTCGTATGCAGCGGACAGAGAGCAGTGGAAATTTTGGGGGGAGGCCTTTGCTCAGCAGTGGGACAGAATAGGCTAATAATAATAATAATTAAAACCAATCTTGTTAAGGATAGCAGAGGCTCCCTGCGACAGGGTTCCGCCGAGCGCCGCGCACGAGCTTGTCAAGGTATAATAAAATTTAGCACTAAAAACATTCCTTTTATCACCAACCAATAAGACATTACGCGCTGTAAGCGACAGTTTTCCATGTAGGCTTACTTCGCAGAGGAACCGTTAAGATCAACGTTGCCATCAAGAACATCTCAAGACGCAATCGGCTCAACGTTCTAAGTGCGGTCACTCTCCAACTACGGCGGAGGTGGAATACCCCAAGTCATGATTCTTAAGCCATAGAATGTGCAATAGCGCACAGAATAGTCACTTTGTTACAACTGTCAACTTTGTCCCCTTTCATCTACTGGTATCAGTTTCCAACCCGAAACCAACGGAATACAACCTTTTACTTTTGTGTGACAGAATAAACTGAGATTAATTATGTTAAATCTTTAAATCAAAATGAAAACGTTTTTTGTCTAAGTGGGGCGTAAAGCGCTATTTTACATGTTTTCTCATATTTTTTACTATCAGCGCTTTCGCCAAGAAGAGTGCGTCACAATAAACATGGCAGAAAGTTATTCTTTTTAAAAAAGAAACATCTATATTCACTCGTGTATTACAAAACACAAGCAGGACAAACTAAATTAAAAAAAATATGTCAAAGACAAATTTTACATAGGTAACAAAACACTGATTTTATTTAGAATATACATACATATATGGGTGCAAAATTACTCTAAAGCAGTTCAATTAGTGTGCATGTGTATCCAGTCTCATAGGAACTATACCAAAAATTAATGTTTTTCTTTCCTTCTTTTTGTTTCTTTCAAAAAAGGTATGCACCTCTGAGGGGACCTGAGAGAACCAGTCCCCAGCTGAAGGATGTTAGTAAGCTGAAGACATCAAGTATGGAGTGACGAGTCTGTCCGATCCTTGAGCACGGTGATCAGGCGCAGGAAACCTCCGGCGACTTCCGGTTGACCCTCTCATTTCCGGTCAGGTTCCTTGATGTGGCTCTTTGATGTTCGGCGGTAAATGATTTTAGGGTAAGTGAGTTATCGCGGAGGGAGTTGTTATTATGGAGGTACCTAATTAAAAACAAAATAAAATACTCTGAAAAAGTCACAGCGGATGTATACGTCGTTTCACGTAACAAATGAGTTTTGTTAAAAATTTCATTTTCGATGCAAGCTTTTTCACCGGCTGTACTTTTTGTGAACTGTACTTGCATTGTCAACCAACCTACATAAGTACACCAAATTTCGAGTAAATTCGACCACTAGAAGTGGGTCAAATTCAACTGCCAAGATTTGACCCTTACATACATACTTACATACATTGCAAGTTAATAAAAAGCTTTTAAAAAGTAAGTTAAGCACACTCGTGCGCAATTTACGAGATTACTTGATATCCATGAGTGGATCTGATTCGCAAATTCTTCGCGGCTTCGACTCGTATTGTGCAGAAGGCAAAGTTTGATATGCTCTCGAGTGCAGAGGCTATGGCATGTGTCCCACCGCCGTCAGGAATGCATCAGCTATCGACTTTCCGAATCCGTAAAAACACGGCCAGGAACAGTCGTAGAACTATTTGTATGGTAGTTTACGCACTAGATCCGAAAGCCGTCAGTTGAATTCTTTCGAATCAAGTGTGGAAAGTACTGTACAGATTCATCATCATCATAAAAACTATGGTCGTCCACTTCTGGACATAGGCCTCTCCTATGGCACGCCACTGAAGACGATCCTCGGCCACTCTCATCCAGCTCTTGCCATCCGCCTTGCGAAGATTATCGCTGTACAGATTGTTCTGTGACTACTCCGGCCTGTATTTTCACGGATTTGGATTGGAGCTAGAGCAAAACCGCTGTTATAATTCGCGGCAGGTTACCTATCAAAATTTAGAAATATTTTTTTCCGAATATTTAAAATCCCGAATGCTCATTTATCCGAATGCATTTTTTTTCTAAAACTGTAAATATTTCAGGATTTTTATAAAACAACCCTAACCTAACCTAAAGGGTTCTACACGGTGGTCCTGAAATAAATCCTGAAATATTTACAGTTTCAGAAAAAAATGCTTTCGGACAAATGAAGTTTTCGGGATTCTAAACCTTCGGAAATAAAATTTTCCAAACATTGATAGGTTCCCATTTCGATCACAGAGGAATGGATTTCCAACTCACCTTGTCCACACGTACTATGTTTGGCCAGTCTTTCGAAACGTATCTAGGTCACCCCGCCATCTTCGCTTTGGCCTTCCGCTGCATCGATAACCATCCTGGGGCATCCATTGAATGGTAACCCGCGCCCACCTATCTGTGTGCATGCGGCAGACGTGACCAGCCCAATCCCATTTAAGGCTGGCGGTTGCTTTACCTGCATAATTTTAGGAGCGCAGTACAGTGTTCCAGACCAAAGATACTAATAAAAAAACACGCTTGAATAATTATTTTCGCACAACATTTACGTGCAGTAAAAGATAAAACAAAAGGTATTTTTGTAACAAATGTGTTGTTCTCGCTACCAATAAAACGTGCTGATTGCTCGGAAACATAAAGAAGCATAGTATTATCTCGTTGACAAGTCAATTTATTCTGGAGACGGCGGTAGTCTAAATATTTTATTGGGTAATACGAAAAATTGGGACTAGATTTTAAGAGTTTGAGGTAATTTTTGCTAGGATAATGAAAAATGAATGAATGCGTGATGAAAAGAGTGGAGTGTTGAGGAAGCGAAAGATGTATGTCAACATCGTGGCAGGTAAATAGGAACAGTCTTTGCCTACAGTTTTGCTGGGAAGGTCCGCGATTGTATCGTCTGTTGATTGAATCTATTTATGAAAATTCTTCCAATGTAGTTGTAGTGTTTATGACAAAATAGCTTAAAACCGTGGTTTCATCCGCAAATTCCTTCACGAAAAACTAACAACCTTAGAGTTAGGCCTGGAAGTAGAGTTCGATTAGAGATACGAATTTTTTACAAAGAAGTACCTAAGTCATTACGATTTTCCTTGTTAATTAAAGCTATGTCACTATGACATATGGTTGTGTGTTTATAATTTACTGCTTCCATCTTCTGTATTTTCACTTATTCTTGTAATATTATATTGCCATTGTTTGTTTGTATCATTCATGCCTAACTAAATTTGTCTATGTTTCCATGTTTTCGTTTTGGTTATAATAAGTGGCAATGGCAAAGGCGTTCCGTCTATGCAGACACCATTGTGCGTTTTGTTTTCTTGTATGCTTTTTATAGTTTCCTTTTGTATTTTTTATTTTTTTTATTTTTCAGTTGTCGGTTTCACTGAACAGTTTATGTTTTATTGTTGGTGAAATGGTTCCAACGGAAGACCAGCGTCGGCTTCACGGCCGACATCATGCTGAGTTGGGACCATTTCGTGATAATGTTTGTACATTTTACCGTTTTTCTTTGTTAATTTATTAAGATTATGTCACGAATAAATATTTTTCTTTCTTTTCTTTATGACATTTACTGGGAAATGGTTCCATAGTGGCTCATGAATTAAAGTCCTTGACCGTACATATTATTGTAAGCCTGACGGCTCAAGCAGAGATGAGTTTTTTTGAATCTATGAGCTTCGCTGTGGAGGAAACCATTGTGAGTGAAGGTCCCAATCCGCACTGGGCCCGCGTATGAACCACGGCCCAAGCCCTTCGTTCAGAGACGCCTATGCTCTGCAGCAGAACGTATAAACACGAAATGATGAGATGATAAAATGATGAAAAAACTATCTTGCCCGAATAAAAACAAGTTCGAAAAACTCATTCAGTTGATCCAGTAATTAATTGGCATAATAAAAATATTTATTGAATTAAAAGACTAATGTGACCGTAATTAAGGTAATAAAAATTTCAAAACAGCGTCATGTGCGGGGAATTTAAAATAAACAATTAATTCGGCCCGGGAGAGGTGCTCGAGATAAATCAATACAGAAATAGTTTTTAGGGTACCGCGGATCAACGGGAATCGGAAACCCTTTTAAAAATCAATAATGTTCCTACGCGAGCCAGAGACCTTATAATCTAACGTACAATACATTCAGAATCACAATTTTTATCGCTTCGGATAGAAGGGAGAGTTGCGTCTCTGCTGAATAAAGCGCATGTTCGATGAGCGACTGGACTGCCGTATGACAAAACATGGGGTAAATATATACTGGCTGTTGCCTGCGACTCCGTCCGCGAAGGGTAGGGGCATAAAAAATAGCCTACGATCTATTGTCAGACCTACCTAATATAGAAAAAAAAACCATAAAAATCGGTCAAGCCGTTTCGGAGGAGTTCGATAACAAACACCGTGACACGGGATTTTTATATTTTAAACTAGTTGGTTCCCGCGAATTCGTACGCGAAGAATATGGGTTTAAAAAATAGCCTACGATCTATTCTCAGACCTACCAAATATAGAGAAAAATATGATAAAAATTGGTCAAGCCGTTTCGGAGGAGTTCGATAACAAACACCGTGACACGGGATTTTTATATATTAGACTAGCTGGTTCCCGCGAATTCGTCCGCAAAAAATATGGGTTTAAAAAAATAACCTACGATCTATTCTCAGACCTACCAAATATAGATAAAAATTTGATAAAAATTGGTCAAGCCGTTTCGGAGGAGTTCGATAACAAACACCCGTGACACGAGATTTTTATATTATTAGATTTTTATTTTATTAAATAAACCAGAGCCTTATCTATCTATACGCCATGGTTTATCTTAATTCTGGTAGTAACTGCGTGATTAACTAAGAAACATCGAAAAAACAAAAAAAATAGAATATTCATTAAAAATAGAAAGTAAAGGATTGTAGGATAACGTACAGAACCCCGCGTGTACTATTTTGGTCACACTTGACGGGTTTTTTCATTATTGTAGCAATAGACTTAGACAAAACATGTGGACACCATAAATATTTACATAATGTCAGACTATGTGTACGAGTTGTTAGCGTTTTGTTTAGTGCTAAATGTGTTTATTCTTACGAAATAAGGTGAGGTGAGGCGGGCCATGGAACAATAAACTTCATGTCATAATTACAGTTATATTTTTAAAAGCTTTTATTTAACTCGCTGTGCATGCATGTTTCTGTAGATCAAATTTTGCAAGTTGAATTTTACCCCTCGTATGCAATAAACAATAAACAATAGGTAATTTATACATTTCGTACTAAATACAAACTGAAATATAGATGCACAGAAAAAACCCCAGAAAAAAGACCAATGCTGGGAATCGAACCCAGGTCCTCAGCATTCCGTGCCGTGTGCCATACCCCTACACCACCACTGGTCTAGAGATTAGACACGAATCTTTCCTATACATCATACATTTCAATCTGCTAAATCATCACCTTATGCAGTGACAAGCGCACATCTATGTTACACCCTCATCGAGAGATTTTAACACTCCTTCGGAACTAACCGCTCACCTGGACAAGAGATGGCGCTACTGTGCAACTTTAAACAAGTTAGCTATGAAGTATCTTTTTTTGTACTTATTTTTTTCAACTTCATTTTTTTATTACTTTTACGGTCATCCCGTGAAATCATACATTTCGTACTATATCAACATACATATCGTATTTAGTACGAAATGTATGATTTCACGGGATGACCGTAAAAGTAATAAAAAAATGAAGTTGAAAAAAATAAGTACAAAAAAAGATACTTCATAGCTAACTTGAATAGGTAATTTATTTTTCAAAAAACAGTGGTTACAAAACAAGGCAAAGGTTGAGACTTCCCAGTAGGTATTTAAGTAACTGTGTTGGGAGGTCTCGCTCTTCCAAAAATAGAACATGTAATAGACCACTAATCTAAAAATAGTAATTTATTGAAGTATAATATCCTAACTTAACCTAAATTTATTCCAGCATTATATTATGGCGCATCGCGCGCCCTGCGCGCGTACGTGTATGTGTGCGTGCAAGCGTGCGTATGTGTGTGCGTGCGTGCAAGTGTGTGTGTGTGTGTGTGTGTGTGTGTGTGCAGGAAGTGAAAAAAATCGTGCATTCTATAGTCTCAACTCATCATCATCATTTTCAGTCGAAAGACGTCAAAGACATCGGTCCCGTGCCATCCGCATCCAACGCGATCCCGCAACCTTAACCAGGTACCAGGTACCAATATACCGTAATGTCTTAAGTTAAAAGTCTTTGACTAGTGTGTGTTGCCAGTTCTGACTAATGGCACTGAGACGTGGCCGCTAACGATAGTCTCAACTGTTTATATAAATCCAACTAGCTTTTGCCCGCGGCTTCGCTCGCGTGTACTATAAGTATTCCAAAGAACCAAGATATCAAGCAAGCAAGCATACAGGCAAGCAAGCAAGCAGGTCCACAATTGACTGAGAAATCGGTGAACATACCTATATAAAAAATACATAAAGTGGAATGCCTAACCTCCGCCTTTTTTAGAAGTCGGTTAAAGAGCCCTTTGCGGCCTACTTACAGTATAAACTTATGAATTTTGAAATTTTAGCTTTCAACAACCAGTAAAACGCAAAATCCCGTTTTTTCCTGTTCCTGTAAGAATTTCGGGAAATGTATTCTTATCTTAATGAACCCACTTGCCAAATTTCAGCTTTCTATGACCAGTAAAACGTAAAATCCCGTTTTTCCCGTTCCCGTGGGAATTTTGGAAAGTCCTTTCTCAATGCTCCTCTACACTCCCCAAACAACCTACATGACAAATTTCAGCTTTCTACGATCAGTAAAACGAAAAAGCCCGTTTTTTCCCGTTCCCGCGGGAATTCGGGAAAGTCCTCTCTCAATGCTCCTTTACACTCCCCAAACAACCAACATGCCGAATTTCAGCTTTCTATGACCAGTAAAACGAAAAATCCTGTTTTTTCCCGCTCCCGTGGGAATTTTGAAAAGTCCTCTCTCAATCCAGCTCTACACTCACCAAGCAACCAACATGCCGAATTTCAGCTTTCTACGACCAGTAAAACGAAAAATCCTGTTTTTTCCCGTTCCCGTGGGAATTTTGGACTCTCTCAATCCAGCTCTACACTCCCCAAGGAACCCACTTGCAAATTTCAGCTTTCTATAACCAGTAAAACGAAAAATCCCGTTTTTTCCCGTTCCCGTGGGAATTCGGGAAAGTCCTCTCTCAACGCTCCTTTACACTCCCCAAACAACCTACATGCCGAATTTCAGCTTTCTACGACCAGTAAAACGAAAAATCCTGTTTTTTCCCGCTCCCGTGGGAATTTTGGAAAGTCCTCTCTCAATCCAGGTCTACACTCGCCAAGCAACCTACGTGCCGAATTTCAGCTTTCTACGACCAGTAAAACGAAAAATCTGTTTTTTCCTTATCCCGTGGGAATTTCCGAAAATCCTTAAAACAGTTTTTTACTATTATAATTACCTACTTCTATGCCAAATTTGAAGAGTCTAATAATTACAGTTCATATATAAATCCCGTGGGAATTTTGAAAAATCTTGAAATTAATGTTTTAACTAATATAATACCTACTTGTGTATCAAATTTGAAGAGTCTAGTTATTATAGTTACAGAGATACGGTCACTCGGAATCGAATATATAAATCCCGTTTTTTCCCGTTCCCGTGGGAATTTTGGAAATTCCTCTCTCAATGCTCCTTTACACTCCCCAAGCAACCTACACGCCGAATTTTAGCTTTCTACGACCAGTAAAACGAAAAATCCCGTTTTTTCCTTATCCCGTGGGAATTTCCAAAAATCCTTAAAATAGTTTTTTACTATTATAATTACCTACTTCTATGCCAAATTTGAAGAGTCTAGTAATTATAGTTCATAGGATTCCGTTAAACTGAATATATAAATCCCGTTTTTTCCCGTTCCCATGGGAATTCCCGAAAATCCTTCCTTAGTGGATGCCTACATTGTATAAGGAATCTATGTGCAAAATTTCAAGTCTCTAGGTCCAGTGGTTTGGGCTGTGCGTTGATATATCAACAGTCAGTCAGTCAGTTTAGAATTTTATATATATAGACTAGCTTTTGCCCGCGGCTTCGCTCGCGTGTACCAAGATATCAAGCAAGCAAGCATACAGGCAAGCAAGCATACAGGCAAGCAAGAAAGCATGCAAGCATGCAAGCAAGCACGCAAGCAATATGCAAGCAAGCATGCATGCACGCAAGCAAGCAAGCATGCAAGAAAGCGTGCAAGTAAGCGTGCAAGCAAGCGTGCAAGCAAGCACGACTAAACTTCAGGTAGATACGATCCTTTACAGTATTTCTTTGTATACAATGTTTTTCACTAATTCGGAAGCGAGCACTAAAAATCTGTATGACCAGAAAGAATACCACTAAAGGTCTATACATGCATATGATATTTAAAGAAACTTCCTATAACTCCTAACCGTTAAGGAGTTTAACCTTCCGTCATCAGCTCACCTGGATAACCTGCAAAAATACAACTATCGGTCTATACGTACTTATAATATTTGAAAAAATATCCTCAACTCCTAACCGTTAAGGAGTTTTACCTTCCATCATCAGCTCATCAACATGAGATGATGTCTACCAGACGCAAACACTTAAATAGCTTGAGAAAATATATGAAAAACGTAATGCATGCCTACAAAATTTGAAGGTTGCCCTCGATTTCCCTGAGATCCCGTCATCAGATCCTGATTTGGTGACAATGGGACCATCTCAGGAGTATATTATATTCTTTCGTATAAAAAAATAATTTTTAAAATCGGTCCACAATTTTGACCGCACGATCGGTGAACATACCTACATAAAAAAATACATACAGTGGAATGCATAACCTCCTCCTTTTTTGAAGTCGGTTAAAGAGCCCTTTGTGGCCTATTTACAGTATAAACTTTTGAGTTTTGAAATTTTAGCTTTCTACAGCCAGTAAAACGCAAAATCCCGTTTTTTCTCGTTCCCGTAAGAATTTCCGGAAATGCTTTATTAATGCTCCCCTACACTCCCCAAGGAACCCACTTGCCTAATTTCAGCTTTCTACGACCAGTAAAACGAAAAATCCCGTTTTTTTACGTTCCCGTGGGAATTTCAGAAAGTTCTCTCTCAATGCTCCTCTGCACTCCCGAAGCAACCTACATGCCGAATTTCAGCTTGCTACGACCAGTAAAACGAAAAATCCCGTTTTTTCCTTATCCCGTGGGAATTTCTGAAAATCCTTAAAACAGTTTTTTACTACTATAATTACCTACTTCTATGCCAAATTTCAAGAGTCTAGTAATTATAGTTCATGGGATTCCGTTGAACTGAATATATAAATCCCGTTTTTTCTCGTTCCCTTGGGAATTTCGGAAAGTCCTCTCTCAATGCTCCTCTACACTCCCAAAACAACCTACATGCCGAATTTCAGCTTTCTAAGACCATTAAAACGAAAAATCCCGTTTTTTCCTTATCCCGTGGGAGTTTCCGAAAATCCTTAAAACTGTTTTTTACTATTATAATTACCTACTTCTATGCCAAATTTGAAGAGTCTAGTAATTATAGTTCATAGGATTCCGTTGACCTGAATATATAAATCCCGTTTTTTCCTTATCCCGTGAGAATTTTGAAAAATCCTGAATTTAATGTTTTAACTAATGTAATACCTACTTGTGTATCAAATTTGAAGAGTCTAGTTATTATAGTTACTGAGATAGGGTCACTCGGAATCCAATATATAAATCCCGTTTTTTCCCGTTCCCGTGGGAATTCCCAAAAATCCTTCCTTAGTGGATACCTACATTGTACATGGTATCTATGTGCAAAATTTCAAGTTTCTAGGTCCAGTGGTTTGGGCAAAACATTAAAAACGACACCCATATTGATATTTAGACATTTCAACCCCATCGCACCCCATCCAGGGAGATGGTATTTTACGTATGCCACATCGGATTTTAAAACCGTTGTTGTTTTCATAACCAGCAACCCGATAAACCATAGAAACAACACCCATGTTGATTTTCAGACTTTGTCACCCCTTTCCCCCCTTTTAGGGGTTGAATTCTCAAAAAACCTGAAACACGTGTTTACTCATTTATCATTAGGAGTATTTCTGTGAAGTTTCGAATAAAATAGTCGAACTAATCTTGTTTCCCCATACAAACTTTGAACCCCCTTTTTACCCCCTTAGGGAGTGAATTTTGAAAAATCCTTTCTTAGTGCTCCCCTAGACCTTATAAGGAACCTACATGCCAAATTTGGAATCTCTAGGCCCAGTGGTTTGGGCTGTGCGTTGATATGTCAGTCAGTCAGTCAGTCAGTCAGTCAGTTTCTTCTTTTATATATTAAGATTATACAGATTAAAAAAAAGTACAAAGAGAAGGCCTTAAATTAGGCACGAATCCGTGACTTAAGCATACGAGGGGATATTCCCACTGTCAGTAAGCAGTGCAGTATGCACTGTCAGTATGCAGTAGGCGCCTTTTCACTGATAAGATGATGAACATTACTGTCTGACAGACAACACACTGCCCTTTTTTAAGAGAGTGAAAACCCGTTACGAGTACTGCCAGACGTGGGGAACTCCAACTGGTTATAAATACGGGATTCTCCCTCTCTAGTCTGCTGTCCGCAATCCATACAGAAAGGGGGGAGTATACCCACTACTTTGCCCTCTCCGAGGTTCGGAAGGCGTCATGGGATCCTAGAGATTCTTACCACGAGATAACACCATCATCCAATGAAGTTAGAAGCTTGAAATTTGGTATACATATTCCTTGCGGATCGTAATGATAATTGCTATACTAAACGGGACTTATCACGCAATAAATATTTGTTTACCTCGACGTTTCGGCCACATTGCAGCAACCGATGCTCTGATTCCATGTCTGTGAATGCTGGTGTCCCTCAAAGCTGTGTGCTATCGCCTACGCTCTTCCTTCTGCATGCCAATGATATGCTGCCCTCCGGCGGCATTCACTGCTATGCGGATGATAGTACGGTTGATGCCTCTTACACCGGCCGCGCCGGTATTTCTCGGGAAAACGTTATAGAGTGTCTGAAATTGAGACTTCCCTAAAAGAAATTTCAGAATGGGGTCGACTTAATTTAGTCCGTTTTAACCCCACTAAGACACAGTTTTGCGCGTTTACCGCAAAAAAGTCTGCGTTTGTCGCGTCACCTCTTTTCGAAGGCACTCCCCTTGCTACCACAGCCAGTATCGGAATCTTTGGTATTGACATCTCGAGTGAAGTCCAGTTCCGCGACCACTTGGAGAGTAAGGCTAAATTAGCCTCGAAGAAGCTCGGCGTGCTCAACAGATCGAGACGGTATTTCACTCCAGCCCACCGCCTTCAGCTTTATAAGGCGCAGGTTCGCCCGCATATGGAATACTGCTCTCATCTGTAGGCGGGGGCTCCCCGGTACCAGCTTCTCCCTCTGGATCGCATACAACGGAGAGCGACTCGAATAGTCGGCTGCCAACGAACTTCTGATGGGCTGGATTCCTTGGCGCTGCGTAGAGATGTAGCTTCACTGTGCATCTTCTATCGCATGTACAACGGAGAGTGCTCCGAGGAGTTATTCGGGTTGATCCCTGCCGCATCCTTCCGCCACCGCCCTACGCGACAACACTTCCATCCTCACCATCTGGATGGTTGGTTGTCTTCTACTGTGCGTTTTTCCAGAAATTTCCTGCCTCGCACAGCAAAGCTCTGGAATGAGGTTCCTGCTGCGGTATTCCCAGACCGATATGACCTTCAAGCTTTCAAAAAAAGAGCGTACTCCTACCTAAAAGGCCGGCAACGCACTTGTGACTCTTCTGGTGTCGCAGGTGTCCATGGGCGACGGTAATCGTTTACCATCAGGCGATCCGTCTGCTCGTTTGCCCCCTATACCATAAAAAAAAAAAAAAAAACCGTGGTCACGAGTTAGTAGTTATGAGTGAAAATCACGAAAGTTTAAAACAATAGATCATAATGATGCTAAGAAGTTAGCCAATCGGCCATCGGAGCCAAGCTGAGGGATAAAACTAACTTAGCATAAAAAACACGTCCAGTAAAAATGTGCTTTCATCATTTTCCCCGCGTTTAATCACTTTAAAACTCAATAAACGCATCTTACACCGTCAAATTAATGACAACGGCACCATAAAGACCTTAAAATTACCCAATAAAATACTCCTCCAGACGTTTTTTTTTAATTCATTAGGTCCCCTGCCCTTAAGGTCCTTGGGATTAACATACAAAACGGGGCACTTGCGGCGAATAGGTAAATAAAAACACAATCTGTATCCCCACGGGGGAAATAAGACACGTGTTTATTTTACCCCACCGATGAAGATTTGGGGGCTTTTCTTTATTCAGTCGATTCCAGTATTTAATTTTAAGTTCAACTGTAAAATTGATGAATAAAATTGATAAATAAATAATGTGTAGTATTATTATTTTTAAGTTCAGCTCAATGGTCATTAAAAAAATATCAAATAACTCTTGTTTTCCCATTCTATGATGAAGCAGCTAACAGGGACTTTCACAATGAATGCAACAGCCGTAAAAGTACGTATTACCGAGCTTACAGCATAATTTCGAACAGCTTTCATGTAGCCCCTGTGGCCTAATGGATAAGGCATCGGCCTCCTAAGCCGGGGATTGTGGGTTCGAGTCCCACCAGGGGTACAGCAACTCTTTTGCAGCACGATCATATTTTTTTTTACAAAATTGACATATTTAATAAGTAAAAATAACTGTAGGCACTTACACTATTAAGTCGTACTTTACCTAAAAATATTGTCTAATTTTTTATTTAAAAAAAAATCCCTGCTCCTGGTCCTGTTTGCCTTCAGAACTGATTTAATTTCGTTTATAAAATAAATGTTCAACTCTCTGATCGTTTTTGAAACAAAGGTTTGAATTTAGACCAAAAATAATACCGCTCAAAATGGATTTTGACAAAATATTGTAATTGTGCCAAAAACAAATTATAATAAAATTTATTTTCGCTATAAATGAATTAGGCTCTAATCGAATAAATTTAATGGGTAATTATTTTTTCCAGTCTATGTCAAGTTTGACAATTTCACCACGGGAGATGATGATGATGATGATGACAATAATATTTTTGATGTTATAAAACTGGTATTTTTCTGATTTCAATTATAATTTCATGTGGACGATTTTCCATTCGTACTAAATGACAGTAAATTTCCCACAAACGTCCAAACATTACTTGTTTCATTCCATATTCATGCCGTATCGCAACGTGTGCCAGTACAAAATACCCAATCTATGTCGTAAGGTACCTATACCAAGAAGCGCGGTGTTTCTGCGTATACGCATACAGCATTTCTACGGTAATCTTGGAGCAATAAACTAACGGGAGGTGTCATACCGTACCTACTTACTCATTTGTATACAAGGCTAACAGTGTAATTGTGTAACTTTTTTGACACTGGGCATCGGATTGAATTGACTGTTTTTGTATGGCTGTGACGGCTGGCTGTTTACGAAACCAATTGTCAGCCCATACAAGAACTGTCAAAATGAATGCGATGGCGATTGCAAGGGAGTTAGAATTTTTTTTTTAATTTACAGTATAGTTAGAGACAATAGTGATTTGTGATTAAACTTGGAGTTTAGTGCTAAACCAAGTTTAAGTAGTGTCAAAATATATGAAAGTGTCATCCAGAACCCTCGGTTAATGATTTAATTTTGAAACCTAAGATCGCGCAAGCAGCTTTTGGGGTGCTGTTCAAGTCATAGTTTGAATGAACTAAAACAATTATTTTACTCACCCGCAAGGTTACGCGATAGCTACGTCTACCTATGTAATAAATGCGTGTTCATGCATACAGTGTTTGCCGTCTCCAGTTGTTTTAATGCTCTAGCACCACGTCTACCGTCACCTCCGGTGGCATGACAATTTAGTGCTCCCGAACAAGCACTCAAGTCCGAAGACTCCTTTGAACTTTATATTTTATTAGCTCTAGACTGTTAACGATAAATAGCGGAACATAAATAATGTCTAATACGGCGCGTAATTATTGAATATTAAGTTTGCACGGTTGAATGAATTTATGGTTTGGTTTCGTGCTTATTTTGCTAGAAACGGAGTGAGGAATTTAGGATATGTGGGCAAAAAAATTGTGTGAGCGGATTGGTTTGTTGTTGTACCTAATGTTGTCATGCCCCATCCAGACTCTCCACGAGGCTACACGAGGGATCTCGAGTACGAGACGCTCGAGTGAGGACGATACGCTCGTGTCGCCTGGTTTTTCCTCGCTTCGCCTCGCTGTCGCTCCGCTTTGTGTTGGTTTTTCGGACGCCAGTCAAAGGGACGTTAGGGGGTGACGTAGCGGGCAACTGAATAAATGAAGAATGTGGATGGACAGCACTCCTGCAGCCTCCACTCGTCAAGACTCGTGCCGAGAGCCTCTAGGAGGCGCAACGCGAGAGTGTGGAGCTGGCATCAAAAGAAATTTATATTAAGCAAAAAGCTTTAAAAAACCTGTCTAAAAGGCCTCCGTGAGACAGGCGAAGAAAGAAAGTATAGGACTGTTTATCGTTCTTTTGAGTATAGAATCATCATAAATTTTTAAATGTGTATTTTTTTCGAAAAATAGCGATTACTTCTTGAATTGTAGGTACCTATTTACCTACTTAATAAATTTTTAAATAGCAGCAATAATCACCAAATATTGGGTTCCGAGATTTTTAAATTTTTTATATTTAACTTCACTTTTGCTTCCATCAAATCTTGCACATTTTGCACGAATTGACATAAAATTTAGTTGTAATGCCAGTAATAACAGAATGTAACACTTTAATATAATATTAGTTGTGATAACATTTGACGCTACTCGCACTTTACAACTCTACATCTTAAAAGAGACATATCCTTATTATATTCTGAGGTATCGTGTCTTCCTATTGGTCGTTCGCGGTAAGGCACCTGTCTCACCTTAGCTCCCCACCAATCAGCGCGCTGCTTACCTGGCGGGTCGATGTTAAGGCGGGACCTACCTGAGCAGGTGCTTTAAATTACTAATGTAATGATATATTAGCGCTGTAAGTATTTTATGGTTGGTCAGTTATTGGATACTACCTGTAAAGATATAAGTTGATATGTGAGATAATAAGGAAGTGAAATACTTTTGTTGGGTTTAGCTCTGTCAGCAAAAGCACTAATTCTTTTTCGTTTTAACCGATGCTTACCTATGACCACATTTAGAATGTACGATACGTTGTTATTTTTTAGGGTTCCGGAGCTAAAATTGCAAAAATGGAACCCTTATAGTTTTGCCATGTCTGTCTGTCCGTCCGTCCGTCCGAGGATTAGCTCAGAGACTATTAGGGCTAGAAAGCTGTAATTTTGCACGGACATGTGTAGCAATTATCCGGACAAAGTGACAAAATAAAATTTAGGAAAAAATATTTTTTTGGGTGCCTCCCATTGACGTAAACTTTTTTCGTCTAACCTTATAGTGTGGGGTATTGTCGGATAGGTATTTTAAAATCATTTCTAGGTTGTTAAGACGATTTTTTGATTGATTTTTGAGTGATTCGTTTGTGAAATATCCAAACTTAAAAATGCAATTTTTTTTGTTGAAATCGAGCGTATACAGCTAAAAGCTAAACTGTTGGTATTTAATTAAAAAAAAAATAGGGTGCGAGATACTTATGTCAAATAAACCGGCCAAGAGCGTGTCGGACACGCCCAAGATAGGGTTCCGTAGCAGGTTCGAAAAAAATTTTGCATACTTTATTATTATTAATGTGGTTGTTTTGGTCCCAACGTCGGCGGTACAGCGCCATCTATCGGCGAATTGGGTAACTACCTAATCTAATCTGCAGTCTACTAGAACTAGTATGTATGTTGATTGTTTTTCACATGTAATATATTTTTTTTATTTGAAAGAAGATACTGTTAGCGTGATCTTATAAGTACTTAAAGAAAAAAATGCTTGCAATGGCGGTTAAATTACAATCTTAGTTTAGAAATATTTTTTTACAAAAACTTAAAAACTAGTAGTTGAAAATAATTTTCCTAGAAAGTTTTTATTAAGTTTAACTTACGTGATTTTTTCATATTTTTTAGACGTGCGGTTCAAAAGTTAGAGGGGAGGGGCACATTATTTTGAACTTTCGGAATGAATATCTCCGAAAATATTCACTTTATCAAAAAATGATCATTGAAAACCCCTATTTATTTTCAAATACCTATCCAATGATACCCCACACTATAGGGTTAGTCGAGAAAAAAAAATCACCCCCACTTTATGTCTATGGGAGGTACCCTAAAAAAATTTTTTTTAGTTTTTTTATATAATCACTTTGTTGGCGTGACTTATATATATATTCATGCCAAATTACAGTTTTCTAGTACTAACAGTCTCTGAGCTTAGCCGCGGACGGACAGACAGACAGACAGACAGACGGACAGACATGGCGAAACTAAAAGAGTTCCTAGTTGACTACGGAACCCTAATTAAAAAAGATTATAACGGCTAAGTTTGCTTGAGAATTATTAGTAAGTAGTTTAAGAGTAAAATAGCAGCCTTACCTATAAAATATTGCTTTTTTTTAATACGGACAGTATAATTTATCGTAAAATTGATAAGATTAGGCAAGGATATTTTCATAACGGCTGCGGTGTTTTTTTTTCTTTATTTTTCTACAAAAAAGGGTTTAAGTACATAAACACAAACGGATTAATGAACTAAAACAAACGGATTAACCGTGACTCATATCGACGCAATTAATCTTTAAATTGACCACTCATTTTCTACATATCATAACATCCTTTTCACACACGACGCAAGAAAAAACCCACAATAAATCAAACAAACAACATAATTAAAAAACACGTACACCTCGAAATAGACGTCTATTTGCAGACATTCATATTTCTTTACCTCTAGTTCATTATCTGTTCAAATTACACGGTGTTTTAGCGGCTAAGTTCGGCGGAAATCCGGGGGTAATGAGTGGTAACGACGTGCGGACGTCTCACCTGGATGTGGCTGGGTGAGCGTCAGTGGTCATTAGTGGGGAGGGATGAGGCAGAGCGATGACGTTGTGGGTATCGATATCGACGTTAAAGGTGATATCTCAAACGGCTCACTTTCCTTTTATTTTCTTGTTTTATTTTGCATCTTTTACCCAAAGTGACACTTCTGAACGCAAAGTGAAATAAGAATGCCGAATTAATTCATCATTTATTCCACTCCGAATGAACGAAAAATTAACAGTCTCGACACAGAGAAAATGTTCACTTGGAATTAGCCATTTAAATTTATTCTAAGACGCAAGACTTAATTCGAAGCCATATTGACAGAAATTAAGGATGAATGTTAATTTCTACGTCATTCTAGCTAAATCGTGTGAACATGAAAAATGAAGCATTCACTCGAGTGAACATCCTTTCAAGTGATAGTTCCAGTTTTACTGATTTCGCTTTTGTATAAATGCTCGTAAAGTATGTCATTGTGTTTTGTTTACAAGCTTCTATTTAATTTGTGATATTCGTATGTAAATTGTGGTTTCAAAATTTGTAAAACATTTTTCGACTACTTCCTGATTATTCCCGGTATTCGATAGAGCTGAAATTTGGTTAATGCGACTTCTGTCGTGAGAACTATAAAAATCTAGGAAATATTTCTTTCATCCTGTACCTACTTTTGTCCTTGCTCATGTAATTTTAACCAGTCCTCCCTGAACTGCTACTCTGGGCAGACTAGGTCCAGTACACTTATTGTATAATGTGCTGACACTTGCCTTCCCTTTCATCATCTCTTTCTGTCACTATCTTACAGCATTTAACAGAAAGAAATAGTGAATGCCAAAGCAAGCGTTAGCGAGTTAGACAGTAAGCGTTCCTTTTTGGGATGGCAATCTAGCTCTGGGCCCGCTTGGGAACTAGAGTCCAAGCCTCTCATTATAAGAGAAGCCCCTGCAGTGCGACGCATATAGTCTGGGATGGTGGTGATGAATCTTAACACAGCAATTGACAACTTGAACGAAAATTATTTATCGATAAAGCAGCGGGAAACTCTATCTAGTCTATAGGTAGGCGCCAACTTTGCCAAAACAAATCAAAAACATCATGTTTCTCGAGGTGTCTCTGAAATCTTGGCGTCAAACTAAATCTCATTTTCTTCTCGCATTTTTAGACTTGGCACATTCACGGTTTGAACATATTTTTTATTGTAAGCATTTAAATGTGATGGTGCTTCAGTGGACTATAGAGAACGTGGCTTCCGACACTCCTTTTTGCCTACCTATCATAATCATCATCTTAATCGTAGGATAACTACAGTTAGGTATGTTGGACGTAGGCTTCCCTATGTTTGGAAGCGGCTTGCATCCACCGTGAACCTGCAGTCAAATAAAAATAGATGTAGAACTGTTGCTATTCCACACACCTTTACCTCCGGACTTCTTGCGTGCGGCTTATGACGTATACTTCTTTCATCATCATCATCGTCATCGCTTCGCAGTTGCCACACTAGAACCTTACAGCACCATCGGTCGTTGGCTCCACGAGCGGAACTGAAACTAACACAATACCTCCTAGCGCTAAATTTTCACAATAGTTTTTTTATCCTTTAAATCTGCAATTCCCAAAGTAGTCCACGTGGACCCCCAGGGGTCCACGGGATACTTAAGGAGTTTCAGATTTAGATCCAAGCTTCACATTTTTGTTGAGTTTGTGAATGAGAATGTGGTACAAATGTAGCTGCAAGGGGTCCACCGGAACCAGATAAATTTTGAAAGTGGTCTATGAGAAATAAAAGTTTGGGAACTAATGCTTTAAATGGAAGAAACTATATCTCTGTGCATCCTGCACGAACAAAGTTTACCCGCTACACAACGTAATTTTAGCGCTCATGTCTAAAATACCACTTTCCCAAAATACCAGTTTTTTTTAATTACTACATTACTTATTTATTACATTCTCATTATACCATTATCTCCAAAATAAGACAGTCCACCAAATAAATCACTACCTTGAGTAATCTTCGATTTTGTGATGTGGTGCAACTAGAAATGTGTTAAATAGATAATGCATAATTTTGAAAAATCTGGTATTTTAGGAACGTAGTATTTTGGGCACGAGCGAATATTAGTAGGTAGATTTAAAGATGCATTCGCCTAACATACTTTAGCACGCCATTGTTATCTTAAAAATTTTATAAATTTAGATGCCACAAAACAAAATCGTTAATAATTTATAGAGTTTTACTAAGTATGTTTTTTCATTTCATTAAAACCGTATTCGCCTGCTTTTTAAAAGATAAATAATCGAAACTGCGTGACCGAACATTTCTTTACACATTCAATATAAAATCTAGGACACGTTGGTGTATGAGGTTTCCAGCTGATAAGATAATTCACGATAAAATATGCAATAAAGTATGTTTTAGTGTAGTTTTAGCGCGTTTAACGCGTCGTGTGTGTTCGCGGTGACTAGCGACATCTATTTGTAGTAAATATATCAATTGCACCGTTGAAGTATTATTAAACTTGGCGTTAGCGTTTTTTAGGGTTCCGTAGTCAACTAGGAACCCTTATAGTTTCGCCATGTCTGTCCGTCTGTCTGTCTGTCTGTCCGCGGCTGAGCTCAGAGATCGTTAGTACTAGAAAGCTGTAATTTGGCATGAATATACATATCAGTCACGCCAACAAAGTGGTAAAATAAAAAATAAAAAATATTTTTTTTTAGGGTACCTCCCATAGACGTAAAGGGGTGGTGATTTTTTTTTTCTCGACTAACCCTATTGTGTGGGGTATCGTTGGATAGGTATTTTAAAACCATTGCGGGGTTGCATACATGATTTTTCTATTCAGTGATCTGTTTGCGAAATATTCAACTTTAAAGTTAAAATTTTCATTAAAATCGGCCGTCCCCCCCCTCTAAAATCTAAACTGTTAGGTGGACAAATTTGAAAAAATTCGGAATGGTAGTAAATATATCAAATTTACTAGGAAAATTATAGCAGCTAAGATTGCTTGGAAATTATTTGTAGTTTAAGAGTAAATAGTAGCCTAAGGTATAAAACATACCTAAACTTGGATGATTCCGTACACATACGAAATCCTTAGAAAAATATTACTTGATTTTTTCGTAATGACTACGGAACCCTACCTTGGGCGTGTCCGACACGCTCTTGGCCGGTTTTTTATTTGCTTTTATTATACACTTGGCTTAAACCTTTGGTGCAAGAGAGGAGAGACGTGGGACGGGGGCGCGTCGCAGTCGCACAGCCCCTTGAATTAGTTTACATACTAAATGTATAACTAATCTAACTAACTAATTTGACTAACTAACAGCAAAATACATGACCCTAGGACCCTTTGGAACAATCTCAAGTCTACCTTATTACCTAAAAAGGACACAGAATTACCTTCCAATTTCAATGACCCAAATGTAATAAACAATCACTTCCTTAAATTGCCATGTACTGGAGGTGTTACTATTTCACAATTGACATATTTTGAATATTTTAGGTTTAGTGACACTATTTTTAAAATTGAACTTGTTAGTGTAGACCAAGTTATGCAAATTATTAAGAGCTTAAAAACAAATGCAGAGGGTTATGATGGCATTACTTTAAATATGATAATTTTGACATTGCCATACACACTTGACATAATAGCAAAAATAATAAATAAGTCAATTACTACATGTATAGTCCCAGATGTATGGAAAATAGCAGCAGTGCGACCTCTGCCTAAGATAACAAATCCTACAGAGTTGAGGGATCTCAGACCTGTTAGTATTTTACCCTGCCTCTCTAAAATACTTGAGAAATCTGTATGTATTCAGCTAACCAATTTTTTGGAGAGAAATGAAATCCTGCCAGAGTTACAGTCAGGTTTCAGGAAAGGCAGGAGTACTGTAACTGCATTATTAGATGTTACTGACAATATGATTTGTGCTCTGGATGAAGGAATGTGTACTTTTCTGGTACTGCTAGACTTTTCAAGGGCGTTTGACTCTCTAAATATTGACCTGTTATTGTCTAAATTAAGTTATTATGGGTTTGATGGTGATTCATTGCGTTGGTTTGACAGCTACCTTGACAATCGATGCCAGTATGTAAATATGACTCGAATTGATGGTTCCTTACAGATTTCGGAAAAAGAGGTGGTAAAAAGAGGCGTGCCGCAGGGATCGATCCTCGGCCCAATTCTTTTTATTTTGTATTTGGCTGATATAAAAACACAAATAAGGAATGCTAAGTATCATATATATGCTGACGACATACAGGTTTATATATCTTGCAAGCCCTCAGAGGCTGACTATGCAATAAGTAAGCTAAATGAGGACCTCACTAGAATAACTACTTGGGCGTCAAGCAATTCCCTGCTTCTCAACCCAACAAAAACCAAATATATGGTTATTGGAAGTAAGCAACAGTTGTCTGCTCTGAGATATACTGCTGATGTTAAAATACTAAATGAAAGTATAGAACGGGTGTATGAGGCACGAAATCTTGGTATCTTAATTGATAGTGAGTTGCGATATGAAAAGCATATTGCAAACACAATACGAAATTGCTTTTATAAGCTAAAAGTGTTGTATAGAGCTAGGGCGTTCTTGAGTGAAAAGTTGAGAGTACAGCTTGTAGAGTCGCTGGTGCTATCGAAATTAAATTACATGGATGTAGTGTACGGACCGCGTTTGCTTGCAAAAACTAAAAGACTCGTCCAGAGAGTCCAGAATGCCTGTTCACGCTTCTGTTTTAATGTTCCGTTAAGGGCTCATGTTACTCCTTTCCTAAATAAGCACTTAATGCTTAAAATGCATCACCGACGTAAACTTCATCTGGCTTGTCTACTTTTTGACGTACTTAAGCACAGAGCCCCTATGTATCTTGTCAGTAAACTCACACTTTCGTCTTGCCTGAGGTCAAGTGGAGAGCGAAAGCGTGCCACACAACTGCTTATGCCTCGACACAAAACTGCTGCTTTTCGTGGCAGTTTCAGGTATGCAGCCACGAAATGTTGGAATAACATTCCGCCCCCGATCAGAGACCTAAAATGTACACAAAATTTTAAATTAAAGATGAAAAAAATGATGTTTGAGCACCAAAGGGCTCAAGAACTGCTGAGCCATGATACGAGTGTATTTTGAGTGTTCTTTGTTTGTCGAATTTCATGTCTCTGTAGTACATACCTTGAGTTTTTGTCCCATACGCATCGGAGCGGATGTAACTGTAACAGTTTTTGCAATCATTGAGCAACTTTTTCATTTGTGTATGTTTGGTTACTTCATATAATCGAAGTGTCTGTCGCTGTAGCTTAATTTTTTTCTTAATTTAAACTGTGTTTCTTTGTTTTTTATAATTTTAGTTTTAGATCTGTTTCCCAGATCAGAGGAAAGAACTGGTAAAACTGGTTTTATTTAGTTTAATCGGGTTATGACTGGGTTGTTGTTGTTGTTTCTTCTAATACTTTTTTCTTTTTTTTTGTTTCTTTAGTGTTCCGTGTTCCGCTAGGAAGAGGCATAGGTCTCAGGAACATTCAGCCAATTATTTTAGGGCCACCACAGACCGAAGCGTTTTCGTTGCCGTCGCGCGCGCGCCCCGCGCTTCGGTCTGTGGTAGCCTTGAATGCTTGAATGTTTAGTTTTTAGGGTTCCGTAGTCAGATAGTTTTATGTTAGAATGATATGTTTTTCTTTTTTTATAATAATTATATAATTTGTGTCTGTTTTGTGTGGCCTTCCGTGATGTTGCTGTAGGTACTGTGGCCCGGCGGAAGACCAGTGCTGGTTTTTAACTAGCAACATGCTGAGCCGGGTCCCTTTTTGTAGCAGCACTAATATGTACATTTCTATGTCTATGTCTATACGTATGTTTGTACTCTTATTTTTGCCTGTGTATGTGTTATTGTTGTTATAAAATAAATGTTTTTCTTTCTTTCTTTCTTTCTTTCTTAATTTGGCTCAGGGACCCAAAGAGGGTCTTGGCCTCCGAAACGAGAGCACGCCATCTGTCCCGATCGTGCGCAGCCTCTTGCCAGGCGTCGACTTGAAGACGTCGCAGATCCGCCTGGACACTGTCCCCCCAGCGGTACCTGTATACTAAATGTATACAGGGTGAAATCTAAATGGTGAAAAAAAATTAGTATTTCTAACTCAGTTAACGCTGGGTAACATAATCAATTGATTATTATTTTTTAATTAGTCTGATGAAATTTTTCATTTTGATACTTTGTTGTAATGAAATCACCAGTTCAATGAATGGATACCTCAAATTAAATACGGTTAATTAACATGCTTAGTTTTTCTTATCAATTAACGTATCTAATAGACAAAACAGTTAAATAATTTATGTTCGATTAGTAGCTTTTGTTTTAAGTATCACTTATTACCATTGTTTACTTTTTGCCTCACAAAAGTGCCAAGTTCCCGCGCCAGACAAATCTGCAGGCAACACCTAGTATATTTGGTTTAAGGAAATCAGCGTGTGGCAAAAGAGCCAAGCTCATTAGAAGGGTGTCTGCCCACCCGGTGCTATGCTATCCGATAGCGAGCGGGAAAATATGCGGCCCACGGGACAGGTTTTTAAGAGGGCTTGTACTGTACTGCGCTCACTGAGAAACTGGAGAAATAACGTTTTTTGGGTTATGTTTTGCAGACATATTTTTTATTAACAGATTTGATAATCGCTTCCTTATTTTTTTATAAAGTATTTTTTTTTTCAGGAAAATATGAAATATTTTAAATATATGAATGAATGAAGGACATCATTTGAAGGAGAGAAATACAGAAAGAGACATTTATTTATAAATATTTGATACACATGGTTAGCCAAAACAGGTCAGTCCTGTACTATCCACATCTAACGTTTTCGCAATCTTAACCAGGTCGTTGGAGACCTACCAGCACTGCGTCTTCCAGTCCGTGAGCGCCATTTGAGAACGTTTATACCCCATCGGCCATCAGTTCTACGATGCCACTCGAGTCTGGCGGTTTTTCGAACTATGTCGATGAGTTCTTGCGCAAATTTCATCATAATCGGATGCGCAGTTGTACAATAGAATTAATTAAGGACATTATCAAGAAAACTTACGAAGTGGAGCGCAATGGTTTGTAAGCTAAACTCTCAAATAAATACTAATCATGTAAGTTCGTTCGTTGGCAAACGTAGCGTGGGACGTCCTCAGACTCGGTGGAGCGATGATCTTCGCAAGGCGGCTGGCAACAGCTGGATGAGGTTGGCCGAGGATCGTGCTCCGTGGCGTGCCATGGGAGAGGCCTATGTCCAGCAGTGGACGAACATAGGCTGATGATGATGAAAGTTCGTGAAGTGAAGTTCGTGAGAGATGTCTTGACCCTCACTCTGGGTCGTTTCTGTTGCAAAGGTTTTCCATCGCGGTTCGACGTGGCAATGCAGCTAGTGTATTGGGCACCTTTGCGCCAGGTACGATCCGAGGCGGCTTGTTTGTTTGAATTTGTGTATATTTGACTAATAAAAATTTGGCATCATGTCAAGTAATCTATAATCTATAATGATGAAATCCGCGCGAGAACTAAAGTCTCCGAATAGCTCGAAGAATCGCCAGACTAAAATGGCAGTGGGCAGGGCACATTGCGTAAAAATGATGGCCGATGGGGCAAAAAAGTTCTCGAGTGGCGTCCACGGACCGGAAGACGCAGTATAAGTAGGCCTCCAACAACGGAGCGACGATCTGGTTAAGGTTGCGGGAACACGTTGGATGCGGATGGCACGGGACCGATCTGTTTGGCGAGCCTTAGGGGAGGCCTATGTTCAGCAGTGGACGTCTTTCGGCTGAAATGATGATGATGAATCTATAATCTAGTTATAGTATCCGCAATATTACATTTTATTTGCAATACGTACTTGTTTATTGTATTTCAAACACAATCTTTGTATTGCTTCTGAATAGTAGAAGTCAAATTAAATCTCCGAAAACAAAAACAGAAAGGTTCATGCCCCCCTTAAACACGTGCAGTGTGTGGCGGCTATAACTTGATATCTTTTTTAGCTGACGGCTCCAATAACCAGTTATTGGCCGGTGTGGGGGAGATTGAGCAATCTTCTGAGGGGCAACTTTTTTACCTTGATTCGGAGATTATCGTTATCACCCTGGCCATGTGTGACGCTAGGGGGATCGAAATTAAAGTCATATGTCATATTAAAGTAGAGATTCTAATAAACATAGTTTTACATAATCTCAGCCTGTGTATTCCACTCCAGGGCTCGCCTTCTGTCAGGAAAGAATGGGCTTGGTTTTAGGTTTTATCTAATTAGAACAACGTAACAAATATAATACAAACAAATGTTCGAGTTACGACTAACATAAGCTTCATAAGTGTTTATGAACAAGAGGATTTGTGATACTAAACGGGACTAATGACGCTAACAATATTTATCTCGACGTTTCGGCCACATTGCAGCAGCCGCGGTCACGAATTGGTATTTCAACTTGTGACCGCAGCTGCTGCAATATGGCCGACACGTCTAAGAAAATATTCTTTGCGTGACAAGTCCCGCTTAGTATAACAATTACGAGTGAAAATCACGAAAGTTTAAAACAGTTTAACAAGAGGATAGTCTCCAAAATATCAGCGGAAGCGTTTCGAGTTGCGATCTTCGCAAAAACCAACTCATTGTTAACTGCACTATTATCACATGAATAAATACGGAGCAGAAGAAAAGCTTCCGAACAGTGCTCGAAATTCTTACCTATTATCATAGGGTTGTCGCTCGGTAAAAACAAAAATTAAAAATCAAAATATTTTATTCAAACAAGTACCTAAGTATCTAATATCTGTATATCTACAAACACTACAACAGGTAGGCATCTTTAAAAACAACCGAATACCCGAACTGTGTAGCTAAACGCTAAACGGTCGCGTCGTCGCTAGCGGCACACCTGAACTTTGTCTACTCACTGAGCTAGTTCAAACCGGTTTGTCTCCGAGCGGGCGCCGGTGCACGCCCCCCCCGTCTTGTCTGTGACAGGTCACGCACACATATGTTGTGCGTGTAGTAGTGTAATGCGTGCGCGACGTTGTTTGAACTTTTTATTCTGCTCCGTATTTATTCATGTGCTATTATCATAACGCATTGTAATATCCACAAAAACGAAAAGAGCACGTACTTACAAATTACGTCAGACAGGCGCGCCCGATAATTGACAGTTTGCATGCTCAATTTCAGACAGGATTAGACGACATTTTACACGAGCAAGCTTTGTAATTAAAGATTAGCAGTTTTCAATATCATGACCATCATCATCATCTTTTCATGTGCTTTACGGCGAAGTAAAACATCGTGAGGAAGCCTGCATACACCCGCGAAGAAATACAATGGTGTGTGTGAAGTTCCCAATCCGCACTGGGCCCGCGTGGTAACTATGGCTCAAGCCCTCTCATTCTAAGAGGAGGCATGTGCAGTGGGACGTATATAGGCTGGGATGATGATGATGAGTTTTCAAAATTAGTCAGCAGCAAAAATCAGCCATCAAGTAATTTGGACAGCTTACAAAAATTTTGTTTACAATAAACACTCTAAAAATGGTCATTAATTAACCAATATCCGGTCATCTTGTAATGTGTTATGTATTGTGTCGACTTAATTAACCGTTGCGCTGCATAATAATGACTTGGATTGCAAGATTTAACAATTGGCCGGCAGAGAAGAAATATCTACTTATAAGGAATAAATATCTGAGAAGTATACATTAATTTAGAAATGTTTTCTGACTGTGATTGCTAACCGACAAGCTACTATAGCAGAGCTATAATCGTGCACATAATTATCGTAAAGCTAACAGTTATTTCGCACATTAATCCTAAAAATTCATAGGTGAGAACCTGGGTCTAAACCCACTATCGTCTGCAGAGCAGGCCCATAGGTCAAACTACGCTGCCACAGCCTCTGCTAAAACATTCCAGTTTAATTTTAAAACACCTTGCAGAAACAACAAGCGAGTTTGAGTACTCGTTTAATGCTATCTGTAATGAATTACAGCACACCGACAAAAGTTTGACGGCACTCACAGAAACAGGTTTAATGGCATTCCTTGCATTCAAATAAGTTCTAAATAATAATGGTTTAAACCAGCTGTTGTCTAACCGTTATATTTACGAGAGATTACCTGAGAAATGTGGCTTGAAAAAAGTGTGGTGCCAAAAAATGTTGGCGCGGTGCCCACAAGGTGCTTTGGGCGAGGGATTCACAACGAAATATAAATTAGTTTTGAACTAGATTTGTCGTTGTTGTCAGTAATTGTGGTCGGATTATACGTAGACGATTTTAAATTGAAATCGTGCTTTCGCGACACGTGTAAGAGAGCTCCGCCTGTGTTATATATCTTCATCTAAAAACCAGTGTTTCTTAGTTTTAACATAAAACAATAATATAGACTTGCGAAAAAAACGTGAAAGTTGTATTAGATTGCGAAATAGTAAGAACGAGATGATGAAATTCGCGCAATAAATAGTAAAGTCACCGACAAAGCTCGAAGAATCGCCAAGACACAAGTGGCAGTGGACAGGGCACATCGCTCGTAGAACTGATGGCCGGTGGGGTCAAAAGGCTCTCGAGTGGCGTCCACGGACCGGAAGACGCAGTGTAGGATAGTTTTAAATTAACAGTAATAATAATTGCCGAATGCCCTTTATAAATCACACATTATCCATAAAATAAAAAATTGTACTGAAATAATGTTAAAATAATATCCAAAATAACAAAATTCTTGACTTTCATGTAGACCTTAGGTACCTACTGCGCTAAAAAAATATTGAAGTAACTAAACCATTTGTCAAAGTTAACGAAAATAAAAATACGGTACAGATATCGAAATAATAATCGAAATAGTGGGTTTTATTATGTTTGTACAAACATACAAAAAACAGGATTTCCATTTAAATCTCACACTGGTAACAATATATTAACCTCAGCTAAAGAATTAAGCACATAACAATTACTAAGGTGATTCGGGTGACTTATAAAATTGCCGTTTTTTACGTCGTTCTCCATCAGACTGTTTGTTTGTAAGAAATTGCTCTTTGTTGGTAATTGCGTATATGTAGTTGAACGAGTGCCAAGATCACCTTTAGGGAAATCAATGTCTTTGGCAGTATTTTATGAGGTATTTCGAGTATTCTTTGTGTAAGAAAGAAAGAGGTAAGTGTGCTTCTATATAAGCGGAATGGAGTGTGCGTAATGTTAGATGTCCTATCAGTGGTGAAAGGTACTAACAACCCGATTCCCCCCGGGTTGACTAAACATTCGAAGCTTCTAATCTCTTCCATTAGTGCACTTTCAAGAAGAGGATAAATGGGGTTTTTGAGTTATTTTTGCTCCAAATTTACTTGCAATAAATTTCACGCCCCGCCACTGGAATGTAACATCTCTTGGTCTACTAAATCGTATCAGTTGATTATTCTGGTTTTTCTGTGCTATTAATTTTATTTTTTGCACTTTTGCTTGTAATTTTAGTGACTATTTTCAATATGTCGTAAGATGGATAAACATAATAAGAATTAAAAATTTGATTGAATAAAAAACTTTCTGTCAAGTCTCTAGCAGCGGATCTTTCTCAGCAAATTTTTTTTTTCAAAAGCTTTGGTTGATTGGTACCTATAGTGGAATAAAAAGTATACCTATGTGTTATTCCACAGATTCCGTTACTTGTGCATTGAATGTAATGCAAATCCATTCAGCCATTCTAGCGTGCAAGGGTAAAAAGTATACAAACACATACGAAGACTGCAATAGTCATATAAATTTCGGGCCTATTTTGAAAAAGTTTAATAGTTCAAACACAATTAAACTGATTAAGTATAATATTACCTTGCTTCTGGTTTGTTTCTAATAACAGCACCACACCAACCAATTTTATTTTAATGGGTTGAGACCCATTAAAATAAAATCAAAGCAGAAACGCATTCATTCTCCCCTTATTCAAAACAAGCCTGAATTACACTTCCTTTCACCGGCTAAACACCAAAAAATCAGCATTTCACAAAGTAACAAAAAACACCCCAGGTGTAATCACGCCGGGCGGCCGCGAGGTGTCGCCACTGACGTTGACAGTGACAGCTGACAGCAGTGACAGATTGAGGCGACGCCATCGCCACACCTTTTGTCTATTTAAATGAGCATTTTGTTCTGAGGTGGTTTGTTGGGTATTTTGATGTTATTCCTGGGTATTGCTGCGTTTTGTTTTTGCGTGCTTTTGCTTGACGTGTCCAATTATTATAAGGTACCTACTATTGAGATTTACGAGAAGGAAGTCCGAGTGTTAGTGATGTCTTTATTTAGAGTGTTGACGTGCTTGGAAAAAGTGGGGAAAAACCTGGACGCGACAAATATCGAGATCAGATTAATTTATTATTAAAACATACTAGGTAGGTCTTTTTTGAGAAAAAAAGTACTTAGTTTTTAAAAGGGTATTTCCCGTTCAAATTATCCCTGCCTTTATGTTAGGCCCACTGCAGAGCACTGGCCTCCCCTCAGAATAAGAGGGCTTGGGCTGTAGTTCACACGCGGGCCAAGTCGATTGAATTTTTTCACAGGTGTGTACAGGTTTCCACACAATATTTGCCTTCACCGTAAAGCTTCACATATAATTTTGCACATAAATTCCAAAAAACTCAGGGTTGCGAGCTCGGGCTTGAACCCGCGACCTGCTTGACAGGCCATATAGGGTTCACTAGGCTACCACGACTAGGCCTAGTGTATTTGTATTGATTGCATTTACTCATTAAATATTATTTTATATTTTTTATAGGTACTGACTGTTTCGGACTGGCAAATGCAGCGTGGGACGTCCACCAACGAGATGGACATAGGTAAATCAACTTCTTGATGCAAGTTGTTGATCTGGTTAGGTACCTATAAGATAGGTAGGTATGTCTCCTGGACTACCTTAACGTTTTTATATGAAACAGTAGGTTATGTATGTAGATGTCACTTGCACAACTGGGCGACAGAGTAAACAACACAAAAAAATTGATCCACCCACGGACATTTTGGAAAAGACCGCAGGTTCAAGGTGGATGCAAGTTGCTTCCAACACAACAGTAATGATTGGGCATCAATGAGGGAACCATGTGCTGGAGCTAAATTCACGAACGGGCCTTCACGGGTTTGGTAGCGGTAATTCAATCGTTGGGGTTGGGTTTGGTTTTAACTGCTATTCAGGAATGCCAAAAATCGCTAGTTTGTGAGAGTTTTGGGCTGAGTTTGGGATGAGCCTTATTTATCTACACTAATATTATAAAGAGGAAAGATTTGTACCTATGTTTGTATGTTTGTAATGAATAGGCTCAAAAAGTACTGGGCCGATTTAAAAAATTCTTTCACCAATAGAATGCTACATTCTTCCAATTTGACATAGGCTACATTTCATTTAGAAAAAAATTAGGGATCCTTGGTAAAATTTGAACAATGTAACCGAAGGTGTAGAAAAATGAGTCTTAAAATGTCTTTCGTCGAATGCGCTGCCGAAACTATTAGCGATAGAACAAAATAATGTACAACAGTATTGAAGAACATCATAATGTCTACAAAAAACTCCGCGGTAGCATATGTCCAACTATTGTAGTTATGTCACTACAACAACTTTTTTCATTTTAAACATTAATGAAAATGCTAACCAAATTCAAACCATGCTATTTATGTGTTTATATTAATCCTTATCCAAATAAATTATTTTATGGTAAAGACCATTTAACTACCTATAAAATAGCTTTTAAATTATTTAAATTGGACTTTCCATTCAAAAGATATTACGAATTAAAAAATTCAAACAGTAAACAAAACCGCCATAGCGCCGTGGCCGTTGTTTGCGATGCAGTCTGAAAAGCGCGCCGGGCATCGCGGCGGGCGGGGTGGAGGGGGCACTGAAATACAGGAGTGGGGCGTGCACGTCTGTAATAATTAATAAATAATAAATAATAATTTTTTAATAAATAATAATATTTGTGAAAAAAAGTGTTTTATATCCAAATTTCCAAAAATAAATAATTGTCTACCCCGTGCGAAGCCGGGAGGGGCTGCTAGTTTATTTATAAAGCGTATTAACAGGAAAATAAGGCTCATCCCAAGCTCAACCCTTTCCTATCGTCTCCCAAATGATTGAATTACCGCTCGCAAACCGTGTTGAACCGATAACCGTTGGGGTAGACGAGTTCTTGAGTGGAGACCACGGATCGGCAAACGTAGCGTGGGACGTCCTCAGACTCGGTGGAGCGATGATCTTCGCAAGGCGGCCGGCAAGAGCTGGATGAGAGTGGCCGAGCATCGTGCTCAGTGGCGTGCCATGGGAGAGGCCTATGTCCAGCAGTGGACGAACATAGGCTGATGATGATGAACCGTGTTGGGCCGTTCCTGAATTTAGCCCCAGGAGTGGACGTCCTAAAACTGAAATAATGATGATGTACAGCAATCAACCGTGGCAAACAAATTGGTTTCCATCAAAATCTCAATTAGAAGGGTTGGAGTCGTCGCGTCGGCGTTAATATCTGATGGGCGCTGGGGCGTTGATTGACGCGAAATACTCATTAACGGGAGACAAGGCATTTCGAATAAACGAATCCTGTATCGAAAAATCGTCGACATAAATTTCAAATGATTTTAAAAGACCTATCCAACGACGGGTATAAGGTTAGATTAGACGAGAAAAAAACCCCACTATGCGTTGACTTTTTCAATTTTTCACTTGTTGTTTGCTGCTGCAAAATTCCACCATCGCACTACCCGCCGTAAGTCTAAGTTCCATCGTCACCATCTCGATAAATGGCAGTGTACTACTGTGCGTTTTCTTCAGCACTTCCTGCCACGTACGGTGAAACTGTGGAACCAGCTTCCGGCAGCAGTGTTTCCAGACAACAACTATGACATCGGGGCTTTCAAGAAAAGGGTTTATACCTACTTACTTTAAAGGCCGGCAACAGATTGGCGAATCTCTTTGAGTTGTTGATATTTATGGGCGGTGGTGATCATTTTCCATCAGATGACCCGCTTTCTCGTTTGCCTTCCCTCTCACAATAAAAAAAATGTCCTTGTAAAATAACAGTTTTCTAGCCCTAATAGTCTCTGAGCTAAGCCGCGGATGGACGGACGGACGGACGGCCGGACAGAGAGTCATGGCGAAACTATAAGGCTTCCGTTTTTGCCATTTTGGCTCCGGGCTAAAAATTCAACAAATAGAACTTTAAAAAGAAATATTTGGGAAAAGATATCCGCCCTCACAATTGAGCTTTGCGGTGAAGTAAAACATCGAGAAGAAACCTTCACAAACCTATGTGTGAAGTTCCCAATCCGCACTGGGCCGCTTAGGAACTGCCACCCAAGTCTTCTCAGTCTGAGAGGAAGCCTGTGCCCTGCAGTGCGACGTAAAAAGGCTGAGACGATGACGATGATGATTCTCCCTCTTTGCGGCTAGAAATAACGGTATCATCGACCAAAGTAGTCATCAGAGTAGTAAAATTTTAAGTGTTTCGTAAATACCTGAGTTTCATCGCACTCTTAAACTAAGTGGGGTGTTGACTGTCCTTTGTGAAAGACAAGATATGTGGAAATATCCACCGTTAGCGGTTTCATGTCCAACATAAATCACTATTATGTATTAATCAAGATCACGTTGAAAATGTGTGATTTTATATTCCACGAATTCTAGTATTATTTAAACTAGCTGTTGCTAGCGATTCCGTCTGCGAAGCATTCGTATATCGCTGGCTCGCGGGAACTATGTAAATTTTAAATACTATGTGTATGAATGGCAGCCTTCGACGGTGCATTTTAAGCGGTCTTTTTTGCCACGAACTTGCAAAATCTGGAACGATCTTCCCGCTGGGGTCTTCCCATCGAGTTACGACCTGGGTGCCTCTAAGAGGCGAGTGTACCATTTTCTGCAGGGCCGACAACGCACTGGTATCGCGTAAGGCGCTGCGAGTGTCTATGGACAGTGGTGTTCATTTAACATCAGGTGACCCACTAGTTCGTTTGTCTGGCCTCTCTAACATAAAAAAGCACTATGTAAAACTAGAGACCACGTGTGCGGCAGTCGACACTAAATTTGCTGAATACAAGTGGACTTCATCGTTAGAAATACCTACATTTTTGCCATTCAAAATGAAACTCTGTGTTTTAATGCTTGTGGTTAAAGTTTGATATGAAATACCTAGGTTGAGCCAGTGTAATGGCCGCTATTATATTACTATAAGTTATTTAATACGGTATCAGACGAAACAATAAACCAAAGGATAATTGGCTTGCAGTCGACTCAAGGTTGACAGATGTTACACTGAATATCAAGCAAAGATGAGACAGACCGCAGACCGAAGACCGGTTAGTTTGCGAAAGAGAAAATATTACCTATAGTAATTAGTTTTGTTTTTTTTTTTATTTTACAAGGCGTTATGGTTTCATGCAAACCATATTTTTAACTACTTCTTGGTATCCGATTGAGCTGAAATTTTGCATACTTATAATGTAGGTTTAGTGACGTACTTAAAAGTAATCTGGTAAGAACTTAGTGAAATTCTGGTTGTCCAGCTAAGATTGTATCTGCAGGAATTCTTCAAAGGTAGACGAGTTAAACCTTGGTACAAGTAACTACCTATGTGGTTTAGATACCAATGCAAGTAAAATCGCAAAATAAAACTTGTATTAAAAATGAATTTAGCTAACAAAAATTTACCTCGTAGACCTACTGAGGTCGAGTTCGAGGAATAAAAATGCAATGTATGTACTGACATTGCATTTTTATTGTTGACGGTATGTTATCAGGTTTTCCACTGTCATAAAAGCTATAGAAATGGAGCAAATTTCAATTCAGTCAAACCATTGATAGCGGCTCAAATTAACAATACAATACAATACAATACAATGACTCTTTATTGTACACCAGGAATAATAAGCAATACAGAAAACAGGTACACAGAGAGTAAGTTACAAGGTAAGCAATAGGCGGCCTTATCGCTTAAGAGCGATCTCTTCCAGGCAACCCTTTACCAGAAAGAAGGAAGGACTAGTTTACAGCAGGTGGTGCATCAACAGTGGATCAGAAAATTAAAACGCAACAAAAAATAGTACATCTACTCATACATATATCGTACATATAATAAGTACACGTCTAAAACAAATATAAGCATTGGGATAAACAGCCACATATAAATAAATAAACTATAACAAAGCTAATAATTACAAGAAGACAGATAGATAGTACACCTTAAGCATTGATTTAAAGATTGACAGAGATTTTACAGACAGAAACAGAACAGAATTGACAGAAATTTAATTACAATAAATTACATAGATTTTTAAAATTATCAACATTTACAATACCTAAAATAATTTATTGAATCAGGCGTTACTTTGCGGAGGTCCATATTAATGAACTAAAACAATTATTAACAGTTGAGGAGTTTAACAGTTGGTAGCATAGCATACGGTTGTGGTAACTCTGAAGATGAGCTCTGGTTGAGTTCGAAACGCGTCAGTGTAGCTTGGTGGTGGTGATGGTTGGGTTTATGTGATTTGTGTGTGTTCGTACAGTGTGGAGGTGGAGGAACTGCATGAACGCACATTTCTTGCATAAACGTAACTATTGTAAGGTCGCGGGTGAGCAAAGTAATTGTTTTAGTTCATTAATACCTAAAATCTTGCTCAAATTTACGGCAAATATCAATCGGTCAATTAAAATGCGTTCTTAAACATTTTACATGTCTACATTTTTCAAATAAAACAGATTTATGCCGTGCTGTCTGCCACCCTACACAATCTTTGCCAACTTCAAAGGATTGTCGGCCACTTAGGTGCGTTCCTGGTACTGTCGTTAACGCGTGCATTGTAACCGGAGCGACGCATAAAGGCGGTCCCGGCCGCTGATTGGTCACGCTCTAAATGACTTGGAATTTTCATGACTGAAAGTTAAAAATAAAATGTTAAAGTTAGAAAAAATAGTGTCAAGACTCATTTATCCAGGTAGTTGTTATAATCAGATCATCATCATCATTTCAGATGGAAGACGTCCACCGCTGAACATAGACCTCTCCCAAGTTTGGCCAAACAGAACAGTCTTTCGCCATACGCAACCAAAGCGTTCCCGGAACGTTAACCAGGACGTCGCTCCGTTTTGTCGAAGGCCTACACTGCGTCTTCTGGACCGTGGACGCCATTTGAGAGCGTTTTTAAATGAACTTTGTTTTTGCAGATAAATAAATAAATAAATAAATATCACGGGACAATTCACACCAATTGACCTAGTCCCAAAGTAAGCTTAGCAAAGCTTGTGTTATGGGTACTAAGCAACGGATAAACATACTTATATAGATAGATACATACTTAAATACATATTAAACACCCAAGACCCGAGAACAAACATTCGTATTTTTCATATAAATATCTGACCCGACACGGGAATCGAACCCGGGACCTCAAGCTTCGTAGTCAGGTTCACTAACCACTAGGCCATCTGGTCGTCTAACATACATTGACATTAAAATTTATTATTGATTGGTGCTCCCGTGGCGTTCACAATGGCAACGAGGGAATCGTGCGGTTTTTAGTGAGTATTAACCTAGATATAATGTAGCTTTCTAACGGCAAAAAAATTTTTGAAAACTGTCCAGTAGTTTTAAGTTTATTCGTTACATACAAAAATACAAATCTTTCCTCTTTATAATATTACATAGTGTAGAAAACGGCAAAGAAATCACGATTGCTGTATGGGAGCATTATTATTATTCTGTTTTTTTTGGTATTTGAAAATTTCAACTGTCTTACTATCACGGTTCTTGAGATACAGCCTGGTGACAGACGGACGGACAGCGGGCGGAGTCTTAGTAATTGGGTCCCGTTTTTACCCTTTGAGTACGGAACCCTAAAAAAGGACCGATCTGTTTGGCGAGCCATGGGGGAGGCCAATATTCAGCAGTGGATGTCTTGACAATGATGATGATAATAAGAAACCCCACTAAATAATTATCCTCTTACATCTTGATCAATAAAATTTATGGCCTATAGATCAAAAGCTTTGTACGAGTATGTTTGCGCACGAGTTCGTATATAATAAACGTATGGAGTACCGGATATTGTGACAAAGTAGGTTCGTGTAGCAATAAATATTTACGTAAAGTATTTTGGCGCTCATTCAGTTCAACGGAATTTAGATTTACTATCGTTATGGTAGTATTACGACAGAGTTTTCAAAAGGTCGTACGATAGAAGGAACTAAATTGAAAAAAATAACGTAAAAATTAGCAAAAAAGAACAGGGAGGAACCGAAGATACCGTTGACGCTCGATTTAAATTTTTTTTTTAATGTTAGAAAGGCCTGACAAACGAACTAGTGGGTCACCTGATGTTAAATGATCACCACTGTCCATAGACACCCGCAGCGCTTTACGCGATGCCAGTGCGTTGTCGGCCCTAAAGGAAAGAGAACAGGGGAAGAGGGTGAGGGAGGGGAAGAGGGAAGGGGTGAGGTATTGGGCCCCCGGCACTCTCACTGACCGTACGAAACGCAAGCAGGAAATTTTTACTGCTGCTTCACGCCGGTGTTCTGTGAGAGGGTGGTACTGCCCCGGACGAGCCGGCCCATTCGTGGTGCAGCGGCTAGCTACAACATGGCTCTACCACTACTACAAATTTAATGCATTTTTAAGTTAAATATTTTGCAAACGTATCACTGTATCAAAAAATCGTCTTCGCAACCTCCCATGATTTTAAAAGACCTATCCAACAATCCCCAACACTATAAGGTTAGACGAAAAAAAAACACCCCCACTTTACGTCTATATATTTTTTTCTACATTATTTTACTACTTTGTTGAGATAATTGTTACATTATATCCTTGCAAAATTACAGCTTTTTAGCACTATAGTCTCTAAGCTAAGCCGCGGACAGACGGACGGACAGACAGACAGAGATATAGCGAAACTATAAGGGTTCCGTTTTGACATTTTGGCTCCGGAGCCCTAAAAACAGTTGGGTATTCGAGTTTTTTAGTATTTAACTCCTAGATTCCAAAACCATACATTATTTACCTCACGAGCCCTTAGTTTTTAGTGAATTATCATGGACGCGATCTATGAAACGTGGAAGCCGGAAATTGGGTCAGGGCAGCCACTTATCTAGGGGAAGTGGGCGCCCAGGGGCTTCCGCTCCTGCCAGCGTCGGCTTAGCTGCTGATTAGGGTCTGAATACCAACCACGACTAGCCTTGCAATTGTCGTGAACTTGTAGGTATCATCATCATTTCAACCGTAGGACGTCCACTGCTGCATACCTCATCCCAGCTTATATACGTCCCACTGCAGGACACAGGCCTCTTCTAATGAGAGGGCTTGGGCCGTAGTTCCCAGGCGGGCCCAGTGCGGAGTGGGAACTTCACACACTATTGAATTTCTTCGCAGGTGTATGCAGGCTCACGATGTTGTCCTTTACAGTAAAGCTCATGGTAATAAATTTCAAATGTAATTTCGCAAATAAATTCCGAAAAACTCAGAGGTGCGAGCCGGGATTTGAACCCACGACTCTCTGCTTGAGAGGCCATTGGTCAAACCGCTAGGCCACCACGGCTTTTTACTGCTAGATATACTTAGTTAAGATGTTTAGTCTTAACTAAGGGACCCCATACATCCCTGTATTTGTTTTTTTAATTGTATTTTTTTTTAGTTTATATGTTTATTTTGTTTGTAATTATTTAATTTTTACTTTGATTCAGGAGCTACTTACGAAGGTCCATGTCAAAAAACCGCGATATCTTTTCACATTGCTCTGTCGCTATAGTAGTATGTTCAAGTCGAGCCATTCATACTGACGCGTGTCGCGGTTTTTATTACAGTGTCCATCATCGTCATCATCAGCCTATGTTCGTCCACTTCTGGACATAGGCCTCTCCCATGGCACGCCACTGAGCACGATCCTCGGCCACTCTTATCCAGCTTTTGCCAGCCGCCCTGCGAAGATCATCGCTTTTTTCCGGCGGCCTTCCGTAACCCGGGGATTCTTCGCACCTTGCCCTGCCGTTACCGTGACCGCCGCCTTGATCAGGAATAGCAGAGCGGCCGGGAACTGGGGGCCGTGGTCCGTGCTAACTTGCCTTTTTGGTCAGGTTTGCTCTATTTGCCACGCTGAGCAGGCGGTTGGCAATCGCAGTATATTCACACCGATATCGCTGCTACCCGACTCCGGTGGGACCGATATGTACTTGGTCGCAGAAGTCTCTTAGTCGCCTTTTACGACACCCGCCGAGAAGAGTTAGGGGAGTGCTATTCTTAAGCCGGCACTCCACGGCACATCGAGTCATTCATACTGACTCTTGCCGTAGTTCTTGCTACATACAGGTCATTACATTAATGACCAATTTTTTTATTCTATATTAACTAAAACCTTAAATTATATTTAACTCTTGCTCACATTTGTGTAGAAAGAACGAGAGGTATGTAAATATGATTTGCGTGTCGGCACCTATTATACCTACCACAATTCACATACAGACAATTTCTTAACCATTCAAGCATGTATTATTTTGAGACGACTGGTTGTTGAGATTCCGAGGCAATACTCTTTTTAGGGTTCCGTAGTCAAATAGGAACCCTTATAGTTTCGCCATGTCTGTCCGTCTGTCTGTCTGTCTGTCTGTCCGCGGCTAAGCTCAGAGATCGTTAGTATTAGAAAGCTGTAATTTGGCATGAATATACATATCAGTCACGCCAGCAAAGTGGTAAAATAAAAAATAAAAAAATAATTTTTTTTAGGGTACCTCCCATAGACGTAAAGGGGGGGTGATTTTTCTTTTCTCGACTAATCCTATAGTGTGGGGTATCGTTGGATAGGTCTTTTAAAACCATTGCGGGGTTGCTAACACGATTTTTCTATTCAGTGATCTGTTTGCGAAATATTCAACTTTAAAGTGAAAATTTTCATTAAAATCAAGCGTCCCCCCCTCTAAAATCTAAACTGATAGGTGGAAAAATTTGAAAAAATTCAGAATGGTAGTAAATATATTAAATTTACTAGGAAAATTATAGCGGCTAAGATTGCTTGGAAATTATTTGTAGTTTAAGAGTAAATAGTAGCCTAAGGTATAAAACATACCTAAACTTGGATGATTCCGTGCACATACGAAATCCTTAGAAAAATATTACTTGATTTTTTTGTAATGGCTACGGAACCCTACCTTGTGCGTGTCCGACACGCTCTTGGCCGGTTTTTTTTAAAGAAGTTGGGCGCCGTCTTCGTGAGAGAGGTCTTGACTATCGCTCTGGGTCGTTTCTGGTGCAAAGATTGTCCATCGCGGTTCAACGGAGCAGAACGGCTGTGTTGGGCTGCTTTTTGCGCTTAGTACGATCCGGGGTGGTTAATTTGACTGACTTTTTATTTTTATTTTATTGTATCTGCATATAAAAAAATATTTTCGAACGAAATACTATTAAATAAACTATATCGATACGTAGTACCTACACCACAACTTACTTTTGCGGTTCATCCTTAGCGACATCTAGTGTTTTAACTATGTATTTATTATCCCTCGTTACGCAGTCGCAAAGTCCCGTGGGACGGGAATAATGAGCTCGGTCGGGAATCCGCGTCTCGTCTTAATGGCATTTAAATTAACTTTTTATTTACTCCCCGCCAGATTGGGATCAGGTGCATTAAAATTTTACATTTACGATACTTTTGAAGTACGTATTCACTTTTTTATTTTATTTAAAGAGGTGGCAAACGAGCAGACAGGTCACCTGATGGAAAGCGATCACCGTCGCCCATGGACAACCGCAACACGGGGGGCATCACAGGTGCGTTGCCGACCCTTTTAGGAATTGGTAGGCTCGTTTTTTAAAGATCCCTAAGTTGTAACGCTCCGGGAATGCTGCCGCAGAAAGCTTTTGCTCTATATTGTGTATATGTACAGTCGTGGGTCGCTGTTTCATCAATCATTATCGTCATTTAATCTTTATTTTGCACAATACACAATACCTACTATATTAATAATAGGTTATTATTATTAATTATTAAAGTCAAGATATTCTTTCGTTTTAATTGATACGCATAATGTACCTTTTACTATGATAAAGAATGACGAAAAGAATGTCAAAATTTAATTAAAATGAAATCAAACTACTAAAGTGAAACAACACAGAAATAAGTCGGCATTGAAATTAAATTAAGTAGGTAAGTCGAAATTATGTACACCTAAGTCAATATTATAATATAATTAAATAAGTATGTAAACCAATTTGAATTTAAAAATAAATATAATACAAATCCATTAGGTATAAAATAACCTAAAATTCGAAAATAAACTGAAAATTCAAATTTAATATAAAAAGGTTCCACAATTTGTTAACGATTATAAACATCGAAGCTGTCATCATAATCTCAGTCTATTTTACACCCCCCACTGCAGGGCACTGGCCTTCCCTCTGAATGAGAGAGCTAGGGCCGTAGTTCCCACGCGGGCCCAGTGCGGATTGGGAACTTCAAACAGACCATTGAATCTTCACAGCATGCAAGCACTACCTGCAACGCACCTGTGATACCCTTCGTGTTGCAGGAGTCTATGGGCGGCGGTGATTACATTCCATCAGGTGACCGCACGCTCGTTTGCCCCTTCTTAAATAAAAAAAATAATAATACGGGTTTCCTCACGATGCTCGCTGTAAATCTCATTGTAAATTTCAAATGTGATTTCGCGCATTAATTTTGAAAAATATCAAAAGCGAACCCACGAATCTCTACTTGAGAGGTCTTACCACGACTTTTTACAGTGTATGTGTATAGGTACTGTACTGAACTCGTTATATAGGTATTATTTTTTTTGAAAAAGTTTCAATAACAAACCTTGTTTAATGACACCGGTCGAAAAAGGGAAAAAGAATGGGAATTGACAGGAGGGATGTCAGGAATAAAACGGGGATACAAAAATAATTTTATCCAAAAGGAGAAAAGTGATCCTTAGAATTTGATCCGCGATTGTGTGAGTGAAGTGTCGTGTGGTGTGTGTGTGTATTTTTCTACGGTTATTTCCTCATACTTTCCACAAACGCGACGACTTGAAATGACTATGAATTACGGCGTTGGGAATTACGACAGCGAAAACTTTATAAACAACAGTCGATTTATTTACCAATCATCATATAGCGAGACCGTATAAAGCTGAAGGAAAGGCTTCGCCTAGTCAAAGATAACTAAATTTGGTTTCCAAGAAAGCAGCATCGAGAACTGTCAACTTGATGTCTAATCTACGGGACATACGAGTGAAGTTATAATAATAACAAACTTGTGATAATGTGTTTGGGATTAAAATGACTATAACTCAGTGTCTATTGAATTGGGAGTGTTCTAATAATGAGAATTGTGTAGAGAATTAAATGGTGTATCAGTGTGAAGTACTGCCGTGAGTCCAAAATGATATTTCGCAGGCTAATTTAACTATTTTCAGAAATAGCGGGAGCCTAGAGGCGCGTGACGTCAGCTGTCATGTGGAGTAGAAGAATAGAAGTCAGGAGTCTACGTCAAGGGTTGATGGAGTGAAGATCGAAAGGAATCATTTGACGCGTAAGTCAAAATACTGATGTCTTATTGGGGAACTATGGGGAATTTAGATAATGGAGTAGTGATGAATTACATACAAATATGACAGGGATCAAAGTGACGACTGGAAATTCAACAATAATTTATATCTTAAACCAAAGTATAATGGACTTATTTCCAGTATATTATTATATCCATCATACGTCAGATATTGAGACTATTGGACCAATATAATTGACATCGCAGGATTATATGATCTACGAAACCTCCTGAACCATATCAGGATTGAATAATGATCTTGATGCAATATTAATATATAATTTGTTTGGCATGGATATCCATTCATTGGATATGACGACGGGTTCCTGATTGGAGTTCTGCTGAGAACTGCGAGATGCAGTAGGCTGTGAGGAGAGCTGCTGGAGTATGGAGATGCGGACTTCGGGGCTGTATGCTGGGAACGAGATGTGTTTGGACCATAATCTTAGCTAAGTGTCTTTATAATTTTATTCAACGGGGTAGTGTAAACTTATAGTATATTTTAATCAAACGCGATCTTAACTTAAACCTACCGTGGTTGACTCTCGCGGCTAAACATTTATTGAAATCATACATATAGAACAAAACTACATAGTAAGATAGATGTTTAGGTCAACGGAATTTAAGGTTCAATTTTAAACAAGATTTTGATGACTGACAGTTAATGTCAAGATGAGTAATAGGGTTCTATTTAGCTAATACAAATAAACATGACAATAGGTTTAAATATTTAAATTTTAGAACAGGCCAATTGAATCTTTGTTTAAATAAATTAGAATGTCTATTGGCATTTGATATCGAGAAACCACTTTGGGTTGAGCTATACAATGTTTTGAATTGATTTTATTTTTATTGTCTTTTCTCTTGGAATTATTATTTAAATTTAAATCTTTTTGAAATCCGAAAGGAATTATCTTCGATAATTGACAGTGAATCTGAACAATATTCTGACTGAGAACCTTGTGCGTTTATGTTGTCATACCTTCGTCTTGAAGTAATATTTGAAGTGAATATTAACTGAGCTACTGAAGACCTTGTCTTGAGATAATAGTTGAATTGAATATTATCTGAACAACCGGAGATCTTGTAACCTACTGGGGAACCTATCTTCGATAATACCACAGAGTATTTAAACAGTGAAACAGTTGTACCTTCTAGGTAAGAACTCCCAGTATAATTTTAATAGGGTTTATTATTATTTAACCTTGTGTTTTTATTATGAATTTATTTTTGGGAAGTAATTGATCAATTACTAATAGAAATGGATAAACGGCCATATTAATACTGTTTATCACCCTTGTTGTGTTACTATACAAGTCCATTTAGACTTATAGTGTATTGTATTATCTATTTTATTTGTTCTAGTGAAAGAATATCATTTTCAAAATTCATCCCTTGATTTTGGTATAAAATCTGTTAACCTATTAGAACCTAGAATGGGGTTTCATAATACTTGAGACTAAATTAAACCACTAATACTTACCAGTCCTCAATATTAACCTTGGATCTAGTCAGACCAGTATAGAGAAAGTATTTCCCACACTTCTATCCGTACTATTACTCTGAGAGTGGGGAAGTGACAATACTGGTAGGCACAAATGCCAGTATAGTTACGACCGACCAAGTGAAATGGTCCTGATAGCACGCAGCTACACCATCACGTACCATAGTACAGACGATACAGTTGCGATGGCTAGGCTAAGCAACGGTTGATGTGAAGCTTTCATTATGCGGTCTGTAGATTATCAAAATTATTATTTTGGGTGCGAGGATTGGCGATATACGTATGGTCTCCAGGGGTCAATTCTGCCTCTGGCGTGCTGAAGGTTGCCCCCTAGTGTTCGGTCTGACCAATCGGAACGTAGTGATTATGCGTAATCCAACGGGGTGTCTACTTACTCGCTCGGCAATAGGTGTCGTTAGTGAGGTTGCGGCTAAGGATAAAACGTCCCTAGAGGCGATCCGTGCAGAATTGGGTGTCTTAGGGAGGTACGTGGGGGGAGGCCAATTACTCGATCTGGGTTGTAGACCAAGTAATGGAGCGTCCTTCAGCTTACTCATACATTAATCGAAGTACCTTCTTATTATACTAGAGTCTAAGGGGGGGAACAGAAGTAGTCTCAAGTGAGTAGGGTAGTTACTCCGTGTAAATTTTAGGAGTAATGAAATCCTTCCATAGGAGTAACTACATTCTTGTTTGTCCTCTTACTCATTTGGTGACTGATACATACGATCTATAGACGGGCGACATAGCTTGTTATTCCCTTGCAATGGTCATGGAAGGCTCGAGGAAAAGTGACCAGTATGGTGACGAACTTTACTGGAAAGAGCGGGGAGAGGGCTCCTCCTTTACGAGTATAAGACCATAGTTCTATATAATGTCTTCTAGGGCAAATAAATAATACTAATTATTAAACCTTTGTCCATTTCTGTCTGGGGATTTATATTTAAGAATTTATATATATATTCGCTATAATCTATCTATTTACATGAGTATGTAAAGTCTAATAGTTCACCTAGTTGTGAACCCCGGTCACTAGTATTATTTTAAAGGGATACCACAGTGTAGGAAATTATATAATAAATAGACGATCACGCCAAAATAAATAAATATTATCGGAGCCTAAGGCTTAGCACAGTACCTACGTAATTGCCAAACCTTTTCACCCAGAATTCACCCATTTAATAGTACATTACTGCAGCGGCCGCGAAATAGGGGATTGCCGGCCGAGTAGTTATAGATGGCCGAGTGTTAACGAGGCCATCTAGAGATACGAGGCCGGTAATCCCTGTTCGTGGTCAAGGCTTGTATAGAGTTTTTCTCAAACATGCATCATCATCATCATCATCACCACCACCACCATCATCACCATCACCCACCATCACCATCATCATCACCATCACCTACCATCACCATTATCATCACCATCATCATCATCACCATCATCATCATCACCATCATCATCATCATCACCATCATCATCATCACCATCATCATCATCATCACCATCATCATCATCATCATCATCATCACCATCATCATCATCACCATCATCATCATCATCACCATCATCATCACCATCATCATCATCATCACCATCATCATCATCACCATCATCATCATCACCATCATCATCATCATCATCATCATCATCATCATCATAAAATCATCGTCATCATCATTATCATCATCATCATCACATCATCACCATCATCATCATCATCATCACACCATCACCATAACCACCATCACCATCATCATCATCATCTTACCTTAAATAAGCGTAGTGGCAGATTGTCATAATGAACCAAAACGCAAATATTGCTTATAGTTTTTTTTAAAGGCTAAATGCTATGATGCCATAGACCTATAAACGTCATGGTATGAAACAACAGACGATCACATCGCTGGCCATGGCCAGCAATGTTGTATGAAATTCCATTATTGACCTCTCGTCTAGCCGCACCTGCAACGTGACACTTCGTGGCGTATTATAAGGAACATAACGTCAATATTTCATAGCATGTTTGAGAAAAACTCATAACACGTGGCAGTACCACGCCGCCGACATCCGCCCACCTCGTTCAGATCAAAGTACCGACACCATCGTTATTATTAGTGCACAGGTAACAAGAAAGCTTTGAAACGTAAAACTTCCGGTCGTAACGCTGTGGTGGTGTGATGACCACGTTGGAGGTTTGTACCTGCAGATGTGCTGCCTCTGTGAGGCCAATGAAATCAGTTATGATGGACATTTTGTTAATTGCACTTGCATTGTTGTTTACCGTTTAAGAGTTCCATTCTATGGAGACGATCCTGGCAGGACCAACAGAATTTCACTATCAGATCATTTTCATTGTACTTACATAAACATGGTAAATTTTAGCTCTATTTCTGGTAAATTTTTGACTTCGACCACTTCCTTGTGAGTCTATTACAAGAAAGTGGTCGAAGTCAAAAATTTAGAAACCACAAAACTTAATTTTACATACGAAATTTTTCGAACGGAGCAGATTTACACGATCAGTCCAGCGAAAATAACATTCTAAAATGCGGCATATTATGACATAATATAATAGTAATGCAAGCCATGGAGCGCAGCATTCTATGTGTTCGGAGAACTGATAGAATAAGTAACACCGACCTGCACTCACAAAGAAGACAAAAACAAACAAAACAAAAGACAAAGACTCACAAAGACCGCCAAACTCAAGAGGGACTGAGCGGGACATGGCTGCCAAATGCATCCGGATCACTGGGCAAAAATCGTCACCGATTGGGTTCCAAGCGACGGGCACCGGATCGAGGGCAGACCAAAACGGAGATGGCGGGATAACTTGGACCGTTTTGACCCATTTTGGCGAGATTTTGCGTGGGACTGAGACAAATGGAAAGAAAAACGGCAGGCTTTTGCAGTGGGACATTCATTAGGCTAATAAAAAAAAGTGATAAAGGAGTCAGTGAGTTACTTGATTGGAAGTAAGTACCATCAGCCATAACCACCGACCATAACCATAACCGTAACATCGGAGGCTTACTGATGCGTTAAACCTTTAGGCTAGATCCCAAAAACGTCTCACATTCCTACCAGTAATTTTACCGGCTGTCTTACTCTCCAAGCCGAAATACAGCAGCATAAGAAGCATAGCTACATATATTTCGTACTAAACACAAACTGAAATATAGATGCACAGAAAAAACCCCAGAAAAAAGACCAATGCTGGGAATCGAACCCAGGTCCTCAGCATTCCGTGCCGCGTGCCATACCCCTACACCACCACTGGTCTAGAGATTAGACACGAATCTTTCCTATACATCATACATTTCAATCTGCTAAATCATCACCTTATGCAGTGACAAGCGCACATCTATGTTACACCCTCATCGAGAGATTTTAACACTCACGGGATGACCGTAAAAGTAATAAAAAAATGAAGTTGAAAAAATAAGTACAAAAAAAAAAAAAAAAAAAAAAAAAAAAAAAAAAAAAAAAAAAAAAAAAAATACTTCATAGCTAACTTGTTTATAGCTACATATGTTTTGGCCACAATGAAGAACACGTTCTACGCAATAATAATCTATAATAATCCAAAAATACCGCATGCAACATCGATATTTTATACATTTTACACTGATGGCGTGCTTCTTTGCATTTCGTCGACACTTGTTCCAATCAATAACGTGGTATGTGACACTTACGACTCATCAAACGGGCTTTATTGCGTATATAATAAATAGGTAGCTAAAGGGTATTTACTGAGCGAATAAATAACTTTTGAGCAGACTTTTACGGTGCCGTGTTTCATTTTTTTGTTTGTTTTATTGATCTGTTGTTTGGAAGGTGCGTTTGTTAAACATAATTTTTGATGCTAAAAAATACTGTTTTACTGTCTGTGTCAGATCTTCTTCTTCTTCTTCTTCTTCTTCGGCGCATTTTCGCCCACCGTTGGGCATACGCATCTCCAACCTTTCTCCATCCAGATCGACTATCTGTTTCTCTCTTCCAGACCGGTCCTGCTGTCTCCACAATGTCATCGGACCATCGGGCAGGCGGTCTGCCTACATTTTTTCTGCCTAGCCGGGGTCTCCACTCCAAAACGTGCTTGCTCCACCGTTCGTCGTGTCGTCGGCACACGTGGCTGTGTCAGATATTGTATGATTGTTTTTTAAAGAAACTTAGATGAGAGAGAGAGAGAGAGAGAGATGTTTATTTACACATATTCGATACACAGGAAATACAGTTGACAGGAAAAGATACAAAAAAAAATCATCGAATAGTATAAATTGGGCCCCACTCAGCATAATGTTGCGGCAAACCACAACGCTGTTTTTCAGTGGGACCCATAGATAAGGGGAGACAAAGACTATCGTGGTTTGATGAAGTGAGTAAGCATATACACATCAAAAAAGTCTTGGGATAATCATTCATCATCATCATCATTTCAGCCGAAAGACTTCCACTGCTGAACATAAGCCTCCCCCAAGGCTCGCCAAACAGATCGATCCCGTGCCATGCGTATCCAATGCGTTCCCGCAACCTTAACCAGGTCGCTACACTACACTGCGTCTTCCGGTGCGTGAACCTTTTTGCCCCAATGGCCATCGATTCTACGAGTGCCCTGCCCACTGCCACTTGAGTCTGGTGATTGTCGAAGCTTCTGTCTTCTTACTTCTGTCAATAATACTGACAAAATAAAATTGATAGAAGTAAGAAGAAAGAAGCTCCAAGAATCGCCAGACTCAAGTGGCAGTGGGCAGGGCACTCGTAGAATTGATGATATTATCATCATTGCAATTTCGTGTGATTTTTCGACGTCAACAACTTATCGCTAAACAAGTCGAGTTGACCTTTTCATTCCACGACTGTTCACCGTAGGTACACCTAACAATCTCTACCAAAGATTCAAACGTGATTGGCGGTTCGCATTCCAGGAAAGTAGTTATTCCAGGAAATTGCTATTGCCTATTCCATAACACTTAGAACAGACGTTTCTGTTGGCCAACTACCCTGGGTGGGCATCGGTAGTCATGCCAAATTTATTACGCAGCCTTTAAGAGCTCTGCGAACACCGATCCCGGAAGTTGCGGTGTGATAGTAAAACAATTTACGATTACGCGTGTGTCCGTCTGTCAGTTCGGCCGTAAAGCTTGTCCGTCTTTATTAGGTTTGCACGTGAAGTTCTTGTTTACAAGTGAGTTTATTTTGATTATGTCTATTGGGAATGTTGGGTATGGTAATTTGTGCAACGTGACCATTTTATGAAATACCTTACTTTAATAGCCTAGTGATTTGATCTCTGGCCTTTCAAGGGCAGGGTTGTGAGTTCGCATCCTGGCTTGTAGGTACTTTGAAATTAAATTTGATCTTTACGGTGAAGCACACAGCAAATAAGGTACATGGAGGTTGCAATTAAGGAATGAGAGTTCTATACTTTCTGGTATTTAGAGATAAGTATTTCTGTACTTATTTTGTTTGTATTTGAGTAAATAAATAATTAATTAAAAAAATGGTGTGTGTGATTTCCAATTCGCACTGGGCCCGCGTGGGATGTACCCAAGCCCTTTCATCCTGAGAGGAGACATGTGTTTTGTAGTGGGAAGTAGACAGGCCGAGATTATAATGAGAAAGATTATATTACTAGCTCAGTTAATGTTAACCAATCTTACTAAAAACTCATCTGAGCAAAAGCATCTCTGTGCGAGCCAGAGATTTGAACCCACAATCCTCTGCTTCGAGGCCATAGATCAAACCGTTAGGCTACCACGGCTTATAAATCATCATAATCATCATCATTTCAGCCGAAAGACGTCCACTGCTGAGCATAGGTAGGCCTCACGATAAAATTGCCTTGTATTTATTAATTTTGCCAAGTAATTAATTTTGCCCCACACCTTAGAACAGAAATTTACCTTCATTTTGTTTGGAGTAAAGAACACGCAGCAATCGTCAATGCTTCCGTCTTTTGATTGATCGCTTTTAAACACGCATCTTAATCACAAATCCTGTCAGGCATATCATTCACTAGAACTCAATCTAGCACCGGATTCCAAAATAAATTGACCGTGGCAAAAGATCCGGAACTGAAATCACCGTGCCGTCACTATCACCAACAGACAGGGAGACAGACGTGCGAAAACTTACACCTTCTACTAATGCAACATTAATACTTTGCAACTACCACGACATCACACAAAAAACAATCCAAATCTCGAAGCTACAACCATCGCTGCGTCAATAAGAAACACTGTAAACACCAGTAGAGTATAACGAGCGATAGATGCCGTAGTTGGTTTATTTTCGCTTGGCTGATTAGTTTGGTGGTGAGTAAGCGTGACACACATAATGACAGGTGGACATTTGTAGAAGTCAAAGTGAAATGTCAACACTATTTTGTATTAACTTTCAATTTATAACGTTAGCATCCTGTTACATCCGGTCTGGAATTCTGCATTCAAAAAGATTTATTGCGCGGAGACATTGACAACGCTATGAAGGAAAAATGGGATGGCGTCATCGTAATCAGCTTGTAGAAAGTCCACAGCTTAGCTTATACTAAAACTTTTTTACCCTAAAATGCACCATTTCGTCCTGCTTTCGAGTTAACGACACGTCAACGCGAAGTCACCTAGCAGCAACTAGCAGTTAGTCTTGCTAAAACTATTCCGACTCTGCGGGTGTCCTGAGTGTTAGATGTGTGATGTGTAGTTTTATGTAGTTTTAAGGTTTAAATTTGAATATGTATGTTAGTCTGTAAGGTATTTATCTATGGGCCTATGCAGCCTGAAATAAATGTTTATTATTATTATGTTGGTACGGATTACCGATCACGGGCCCATGGGGACCCGGTCATTTGAAAGGCATTCATGGGGCCAAAGCCAACATGAAGAGGCCTTTGGTACCATATAATATAAATGAGATGGGCGCAACTATGGAGGTCTATCTCCTAATACACCATGAGGATGTGCTAGCGGACAGTCCTCCACAGTTGCCAATCTATTGCCAGGTAGGAATCGACATGGAATTGGCTATGGGGTTGGGATGTTGTGGACAGGATTACCGGGCTATGGAGTGAGATAACGGACACCTACCATTTCAATATCTCATAAACTGAACTTTTGGTAGGCGGTGACTCGCCATTCACTAAATGGGCCCCTCAAACTATTGCCCACTCGGGGTAACGAGGCGGTAACATTGGTGTGAACGGCTAAGGATGGAGAGGTGTTCCTGGACTTTAAACTTCAAAATGCCAACTCGCCACTTACGGAAACACATCCATCCTTCGAGCATTTAGCTCTTGCGCTCCACTCTAGGCGGCCAACAAAGGCAATTATTATTATTATTATTATTATTGGTTCATGCTCGTACAGTAAATTAAACAAGAATCGGAAAAACTCCCGTCACTTAAAAAAACTATCCCTATTTTTTATAGCAGAGACTTCCTAACGAAGATACAATTTGCTTTAATGACATCTGTAGACTGGAAATGGTTGGTGTCATTCCGACTCCTAAATAAGTCCTAAATTGTTGTTTTATTATCAAGTCAAATGAGGGGCGTTTTTCGACCATTGCAAATTAACAAATTATAATTTCAGTCAGTAATTTTTCGCTTTTCTTGAAGAAATAAGCCACACCAAACGGAAGGTCTTTATAAAACAGTACAGTGTGCATACGGTACAATTTCGATTTATTAAAATTTCATGCTAACGGTAAGTATTTCTTGGTGTGCAACAGTGAACTTATAGCGCTTGAAACGTCAATAAAACTACTTATTTGTGAGTGTTTAATAATAAACTTTGCAATGGCCTTTTTAATTTTCAGATAGAAACCATCACCCAGGTAGTCCCACAAACATAACTGTCTCATAAATATTCGGCGAACACTTTACATAAATCCTGCCTACACTTTGTTCTGCGAAACCTCACGATTACAGTATTCTCTTTTACTCATGTCAACTGTATAAATAAAGAAATGAATGCTAGGATTAAGCAATCTGGATAAGGGGATACTTATCTACTGTGAGTAAAGTACTTAAGGTTTGATTCTTGTAGAATACAAGTAGATATTGGTAGGCATCAATTCGATTAGACTAGTATATTACATTTGCAATAACTATTCCGTTTAATAGCTTGTCAAGCTAGTCATAATTATGATGTCCCTTGAAAAAGGCGGCATTTTCAAAAGTCTTTTATATTTCACACTAATAATACTGAAAACTATGATTGATACTCGAATTTATGTAGCAGTAAGTAGTAAAAAGGCAGCTGCATAAATACAAAGTATAAATCATAGTTTTCAAAGTGTTATTAGTGTTAATATATAAAAGATTTTTGAAAATGCTGCCTTTTTCAAGGGACACGGCTCGCTTGACAAACTCTATCACCGACTATTAGCCCTGCAAATTATCAGCTTAATATAGGTCGATATTCAATACCAACCTACTAGCTTGTAGCTAGCTATTCAACACACCACTAAGATAGTGTCGAACGGAATACAGTGATTCCAAACGATACCACCGATGATGTCGTTCTGGTGGCATCTAGTAGAACGAACGACACAATGCAAATAACTTAAAAGACTAAGTAGCAAGACCACGTTTATCTTCATTGTCGCTCATTGCGAACTCTATCCTACAGGATTAATGAAGACTTTCTACCAAGTCTCTTGCAGCCCAATCTTCTTGATACAGATTGTTATTCCGAAAGCGCTGATATTAGGTATAAAAAGGTTTGTAAAAGAGCCCTTTGTCGTGTACTTTCCACTCACATTATAAACTTGAAATTATATATGAATGGATGGGTGGATGTATGGATATTGTTATTCTGTTACGCTAAAACAGTTTAAAAAATTCTGATGAAATTTGGCACACAGGTACTTTATAACCTGAATTAACGTGTTCGATACTTTTTATCCTTCAAAATAGCATAGTTCCAGCGATAAAGGAATTCTCCACAGACGGAGTACTGGGCAAAATCTAGCACAGAAATAAATTCCTGATTCTGATTTCGGTCGTCAGAAAAAAAGTCTGCACGTCAAGAGACAAAAAATAAGAATAACTTTAAAATCGTTCGCGCACCGCTTTCTGTGGAACCGTACAAAGAGTACCAACTAAGGCAAAGTCCAAAATACTCCCTGAGTCACCAGTTGCGATGCGACACGCACAAACATACCTGCGATCAGAAATAATCACAAAGGAGGGAACAAAGAGATAATTCTGAATCATGGAAGGTAAGGCAGACGGGTATGCGTGAAATGGGAAGTTTTATTTTACTTAGTTTGAAAGTACTAACAAGATTGTCGCCGAGTTTATCCTTAAATATTGTGTTGGGTGTTTTGTTTTGTGGTTCGTTTGTTTCATGATTCATTTGTCTTTTGAGTTGTCTTGGAGTTTAAGTTTAATTATTTTAAGGAATTGAAGAATGAAGAAGTACCTAGAAGTATCCAAGTAAGCATCCAGGCGGGGGAAGAGTTTTCACTCTTATGTTGACCTCACCCTATGTGTGTTACAGAGTAGTGACTACTAGTCATACTAATTTCACCTTGCGAAGGTCGCATGCGTGTGCGCAGGGCATAAATCAAGATGGGCGTCCAGGAACCGCGCCGGATGCCGGCTTCCACGTAAATATTGACTGACATACGCAACTTTAACCAACGGTACTGTTGATTAAGAAAAGAAAGTAGATAAGTTTTTTGACAAAAAATCTTTACTTTTAAACTCAGAAATGTTTCGTCTATACACAAATTGCAGAATGATGAGAAACTCCATGTGGTTCCCAGCCTATAAGCCATATTTTTCCGTTTTTTTTTTAATGTGTTTTAGTTTCAGTACAATTTGTGATGACAGCAGTTAGTGTGGTGGTGGTGATAGATGGATTTTTGTGATTTGTGTGTTTTTGTAAAGTGTGGAGGTGGACGAACTGCATGAACACACATTTCTTGGATTACGTTTATTGAGTTCCTACTGGTCGGTATCAGAGCGTACTGAGTCATTGTTTACGCTTAGTTTAACTGTCTGCACAATGAGTTCGTCTTGCAGTCAACGCGTAAATACTTAGTTGTTACGAATCCTCAATAACACTGCACTAGATCTTAATTATAAACTGGCAACCACTTGCACAACACCATTCATCCTACATCTGTCACAGAATTGTAAATACTTATAATTTACAGCACACCGCCCACGGCGATAAAATGTCAATTCCTGTGAAACTCCAAGCTTTGTGAATGACTGAGTGAATGAAGACGTTGTGTGTCGACACACTTTTGTTGGTGAACCGGGATAATTCTGGAATATTGACAGTGCAACGTGTTATTAATGATCTCGCGGTGTTTAGCATTCGCATATGTTTGTTGATGATTGCACAATTTTGGTTTAGCAACTGTGTAGTAAAAACTGCCTAGTGGTTCGACTTTATGGACTCTCCAGCCTGACTATATTTGGTTCAAACTCGGGCTTGCACCTGTGTGTTTTTCGGAATTTATATTTGAAATTTACCCTGAGCTTGAAGTAAAGGTAAACGTCGTGGGGAACTTTCACACACCTGTGAAGAAATTCAGGAGAAGTGTCCCACTGCTGGGCAAAGGCCTATTGTTTTCTCCATTCATCCTGATTTTGAGCGGTATTCCATAAGGTAAATGTCTAGATCGTCCCGCAGACGTCTCCTGGGCCTACCTAGTTGCCTCCATTCATCTTGTGATATTCTGTTCATGACCACTTTAGCCCCACAAAATGGCGTGGCCTGCCCAGTTCCATTTCAGCCTTTATAATATTTTTAGAAACATATTTTCATGTAGTTATTAGTACATTATTGCCGTGGCCTGGAAGTAGGCAATTGCTGGCTGAGTATGAGTATTAAACGGACGAGCTTGCGAGTCCGTTTCACTAATACGAAGCCAGCAATTGCTATTCCAGCCGAGACTAATATAAAGCTTTTCTCAAAAATGGTGAAGGATAAAAAATAGAATAAACTTTTATTAACTTAAATAGGTACAAAGAATTGCAAATTACTTGAAATTAAATGTCATTAAACCCTTTCCCGCCTTTTTCCATAAAAAAAAACTGCAGGTGTATTTTTCTACCGAAAACACCACAAGCTGTTTCAAACACAATAAAAAAAGTCTGGAGTTCCAACAAAACCACTGATACCGGTCATTTGATTTGGCTGTATACGAATAGTGCCAAATTAACACCATGGCCGTTTTAACTTTTTAAAAAGTTTGAGACTCGACAATAATGGAATTTGTATGAGACATTGTTGTCGAGTTTATCGAGCCTGCAATGTTTTTAACTTTTTAATTTTTTTACTGACTATAAACTATGCACTTCGCGTTCTGATATGTAAAGAATAATGTCAACTTTTACGGATATTTTTGAGAAACAAACATTTATTGAGCTCAACAAAAGAGTCAGACTGACAGCAGGAAGGATACCTAATCTGAAGTGAAGTAGGATCAACAGTCATCCCTGCAAGCCACAACATCTGCACCCAAACAACGATTCTATTGTCGATCGCCGTTTGCGCATCGTAAATCGATACTTCGACCACCCACGCACGATGCGTATAATTGCAAAATAAAATTGATCAGACACTTCAACGCTGTTGGACAAATGTATCACATGAAATCAAAGTCAAAATAATCTTCATTTTATTTAAGCTATATCAAACACTTATGAAAGTCGCAGAATCAACCACCGAAAAACCCTGTCGATAAGAATCTGGCAAGAAACTTAACAAAGTATAAATTTTTTCAAACAGATCTACATTGTTATTAAATTTGACGACCGGATAGCCTAGTGGTTAGAAAACCTGATTATGAAGCTCGAGGTCTCGGGTTCGATTCCCGGTCGGGGCAGATATTTGTGTAAAAAAAAATTTATGTAGGTATTTAAGTATGTATTTATCTATATATGTCTTGGATGTTTAATATGTATTTTAGTATATATTTATCTATATATGTAAGTATGTTTCTCCGTTGTCTAGTACCCATAGTATAGTCGATCAAGTAAGTGCTATACCATTTTTTGTGACAGTTCCTACATCAGAATAAAAACAATAAGGCTGATTGTCACATTGACTTGTAAGTGAAAATAGCCTTTGATGTCTTAAGTCATACAACTGACATTGAACTTTAGGGTGGTAAAGGAGTTTCTTGGTCGACTATACAAGCTTTGCTTAGTTTGTGTCAATTATCCTATTATTATTTATTTGCATACCTACATTATAGCTGAAGGGTTTAACATAGCAATTCTTATTATCACAATAGATTCTGATATGATTTTTGAGACTAGGCATCGCTAATGCAGATTAAAATTATTTCTAAACATCATGATATAATCATTAATTTTATATTAATGTTTTCTTGACGATAGATTTCAATTTTGTAGTTGTTTGGTCGGTTATTGTTTTGGATTCTTTTTAATTTAAAAACGTACCTATGCAATTTCCCAGAAACGAATGTTTGGTTTTAGCCAATCCGTAACACGGGACTTTAAGCTTTCCTGTGTTTTAGTAACCTTTGGCTTATCGACGTTAGTGGGAAAATCTAATATATTCCTTCTTACATCCATGATTATTTAACATACTGGGTGGCCAACTTGGAGGTATACAACTTTTTTTTGCCTACATTTTGTTTTGGCGGCAAATATGACAGTTGTTGCATGAAAGTTACTTTGTGTAGATACGGCAAATTTGTTATGGAGCGTTTTACGACTGAACAACGTGTTTTAATTATTAAAACGTTCTACTCAACCCAATAATGTATTGCGGAAACTCTAAGAAAATTTATTGAACTGTAACATTGATTGGCCCCCAAGATCGCCTGATATAACAGTTCCTGACTTTCTCTGGGGATATCTAAAGGGACGTGTCTATGCTAACAGGCCAATAAACCTTCAGCAATTAAAACAAAATATTCGAGACACAAGATAACGCAGAAAATGTGTGAAAATGTAATGAAAAACGCGATGAAAAGGATTGCTGCTAGAGGTGAACCATTTGTCGGACATTATTTTCCATATTTAATTGCCGGCCCTAAAAACTATATTTAACAAGAAATTTTATTCTAATAATATCAGCAGCTCAAAGAGAGTCACTGATCTGTTGTCGGTCTTTAAAAATTAGAGGGAATAGGGGAATATTTATTATATTTCATTGAATAAAATTACAAGACTAAAGTGTATACCTGTTATTTGGCCACCCTGTATAAAACGACGCGAGTGACCCGATCTATAATGTACTGTACGTACACTATCTGTCAATACCTTAAATGTGTACACGTGTTTGTGTGCTCGTAAACCAAATTGGCAATACACGCATAACCCGAGTTTATGAAGGTAAACGTTTATTTGGGATTGACCTCACGAGGTGATGAAGGCTGATGGAGAGGTTGTGTGTGTTTGAGAGCAGATTAGTCAAATATTTAACCTCTTAATCAATAATCTACACTGGTTTTCTTGCTAGAACTGGGGCTAAATTCAGGAACGGGCCTTTACGGGTTCGATAGCGGTAATTCAATCGTTTGGGTTGGATTTGGTTTGAACTGCTATTCAGGAACGTGAAAAATTACTAGTTTGCGAGAGGTTTGGGCCGAGTTTGGGATGAGCCTTATTTATTTGTTTATTTATTTATTAATAAGTTGTGTGTTCTAAGTCTAGTTTAGGTAAGTATAAATGAACTAAAACAATTACTTTGCTCACCCGCGACCTTACAATAGTTACGTTTATGCAAGAAATGTGCGTTCATGCAGTTCCTCCACCTCCACACTGTACGAACACACACAAATCACATAAACCCAACCATCACCACCACCAAGCTACACTGACGCGTTTCGAACTCAACCAGAGCTCATCTTCAGAGTTACCACAACCGTATGCTATGCTACCAACTGTTAAACTCAGTTTAACAGTAGAGTTTAACAGTTGGTAGCATAGCATACGGTTGTGGTAACTCTGAAGATGAGCTCTGGTTGAGTTTGAAACGCGTCAGTGTAGCTTGGTGGTGGTGATGGTTGGGTTTATGTGATTTGTGTGTGTTCGTACAGTGTGGAGGTGGAGGAACTGCATGAACGCACATTTCTTGCATAAACGTAACTATTGTAAGGTCGCGGGTGAGCAAAGTAATTGTTTTAGTTCATTACTATGGACCTCCGCAAAGTAACGCCTGATTCAATAAATTAGGTAAGTATAATTAATTTTTTGTATCTATTGTAACGATATGGTCTTAACCTGTCATGTTACATCTAAACAGATAAATAAATAAATAAAATGTGTGTTTTCGATTTTTGTACCGAGCTAAGCTGGGCCGCCGAGGTAAATAGTACGACAATTTATTTTTACTATAAGTTAATTAAAAAAAAGCTTTTAAACTTAGTAACTTCCTAAAAAAACATTAAATCGTGCTAAAAGAAAAGTTCTGACTAACTGTCTCGTCAACACCCGAAGCTAAAATATCGCATAAAAACTCTTCTTATGAAGTACCTAGACACGGAGTAAGAAATTCCCGTGGAATACAAGCTTTACAGTGAGTAGTTTAAGAAACCTTTATCTACTGCGAAGATGTTAATTTTCCCCATCATATTTTTAAAGTTTATCGAAAGCTCAAGGAACAAATATGCAGTAATAATAACATCCACCTTTTTTCCAATAATGCTGAACAAAGGAAACAGCTCCGAGAGTATTTTCCAATAAGTTCCGTGAAGCTATGTTACTGGCAAATCCAGTAATCGGTATTTTTATAAAATATCTATTAGGTATCACTCAAATCAAAATCAAATAATTTTATTACCTACTAAATTCATGAAATTTTATATCCCGCAAAATGGTCCGCAAATTTTATGGTCTCGCCGGAAGACCAGCGCTGGCTCCACCTCAGGAGTCCGCATTTATGCTGAGGCAGGACCTTTTTCACACATAATTAAAGGTTTTATTTTTATTTTATATATTTTGTGTGTTTTGTGTGTGGAATAAACTTTTTTCATTCATTCATTCAATCAAATCTATTTAAGTGTGGGATTTTTATAAACTTTTTAAACAGTTGACGTAAACTCATTATGAATCAATTTAATGGCTTTTGCCCGCGAGTTAACCGGGAACTATTCAATTTTGCAGGATTAAAGCTATCCTATGTCTTTCTTAGAGACTAAAACTATCTCCATACAAAATTTCTTCATGATCGGTTGAATAATTTAAAAAGCAAACATACACAAAAATTATACCCACACTTTTACTACCTGTGGCCCGCGACTCCGCCTGCGACGAATAGGTGTATAAAAAACCGGCCAAGTGCGAGTTGGACTAAAAAAATTTTGAGTTTCAGTTCTAAGTATGGGGAACCCCCAAATTTTATTGTTTTTTTTTCTATTATTGTATGAAAATCTTAATGCGGTTCACAGAATACATCTACTTACCAAGTTTCATTAGCATAGTTTTTATAGTTTCGGAAAAAAGTGGCTGTGACATACGGACGGACAGACAGACAGACATGACGAATCCATAAGGGTTCCGGTTTTTGGTATTTGGCTACGGAACCCTAAAAATAGCCTACGTCTACGATCTATTTTCAGACCTAGGTACTTAAAAAAAATCATAAAAATAGGGCAACCCGTTTCGTAGGAGTTCAATAACAAACACTGTGAAACAAGATTTTTATTAGAAGATAATAATTAGTCAGATCAGCAGGTATTCTGCTATCAAACTAAACTTAATTGATCGTTTTTAATAAATTATTTAAAACAATAGATATTTATTTAACTCATGAGAATGGCCTTTATTAAAATTTTAATCTTCAATTTTACTAATATTTACCTCTAAAGATATAGCTATTTGACAAACAGACAGGCAGCCGACCCAGAAAAAAACACAAAAAAATATTTTAAAAGTATCCTTATAAAATGCGACCTCGCAATTTCACGGCAACGGAAATAAGAACAGTCTGCTTTGGCTTTATTAAAATATGCCGCCGTGTTCGCGATCGTCATTTCAATTAGTCGACTATTTATACGCGCTTTGAAAATGCTCGTAAATGTCCAAATGTCCATTTAGCCCGCTTTTTGTGTTTTGATGTTGCATTACAATAAAATGGCTGGCTAAAATAAATGGTGAGCTAAATATGTATGACCTGCCTAGCTTTGGAACCGTCCAGAAGGACGGTAGCCCGTTTGCCGTGGTGATGAAGTTGATTCCAGAGTCGATAATTAATAAAAGTTAGAGAATCATACCATCATATCATATATCATTCTTTGTTTGAAGTTAGATCATCGTACTTAGTAACAATATGAGTGCTTGAGTTTTATTACAAAGTTTTGAGCATTTCCAAGGGGTATTTTTGGGAAATTCCGAAATTTCAACCGCTGGGTTGACACAAACGAAATGTTGTTCGGAATTTATGTGTGTGTGCCGGAGAACGGCCAGCGACGACGAGGCAGACTAAGAAGGAGATGGCGGGACGATTTGGACGTGTACGCAAAGCACTGGCCTGACATTGCGCCGGACCGGGAGCTGTGGACGTCAAGAGGGGAGGCCTTTGCCCAGCAGTGGGACACTATAACAGGCTAATTAAAAAAAAATGTGTGAAATCACATTTTGTTTGCCATAAGCTATACGGTAAAGGAAATCATCGTCATGAAACTTTCACACACTAACGTATGTGAAAATCCAAATCCACACTAGGCCTGCGTGGAAACTACGGCGCAAAACCTTTCATAATGAGAGGAGGCCTGTACTCTGCAGTAGGACGTTTGTAGGCTAGGATCATAATATTTATGTATAGTGTATTTTTTTATTTGTTTACGTCAGCGTATGTATTATTAAATTATTATTTATGTATCAGGACTGGAAACATAAAATCTTATTAGTAACAAGACGTTTGTAAAAACTCGAGCGCATAAGAACTTCCGTGAAACAAAATATTAGTGATGAGTCCCTCACTCGTGAGGTACCTCGTTTGAGTTCCTCATCGCGACAAAATGAGGGAGTACTCGAATTGCAACTTTGAAACACCTCATTTAGCTCCTCATTTTCTATCACAAGACGCGAGCACAGAGTACGAGGCGCGAGGTGCGAGCATAGATAACGAGGCGCGAGGCGCGAGCACAGATAACTCACTATACGAAGCGGCAACGATGCGCGTGCCTCGCTACGCATTTACTCATTCAACTCATTGCGAGTTGCGATCGTTTTAATTCCTCACACCTCACCTCACCTCAAATGAGGGGTACCTCGCGAGTACCTCGCGAGGCAAAACGAGTTACTCCCTCATCCTCATTTTAAAAGCATGAGTTACACAACGCTACAAAATATCCAGGCCAAAAAAAAATTAGTGTTATTTAATTTATAATTTATTGAATCAGGCGTTACTTTGCGGAGGTCCATATTAATGAACTAAAACAATTACTTTGCTCACCCGCGACCTTACAATAGTTACGTTTATGCAAGAAATGTGCGTTCATGCAGTTCCTCCACATAGCATAGCTATGCTATGGTAGCATAGCATACGGTTGTGGTAACTCTGAAGATGAGCTCTGGTTGAGTTCGAAACGCGTCAGTGTAGCTTGGTGGTGGTGATGGTTGGGTTTATGTGATTTGTGTGTGTTCGTACAGTGTGGAGGTGGAGGAACTGCATGAACGCACATTTCTTGCATAAACGTAACTATTGTAAGGTCGCGGGTGAGCAAAGTAATTGTTTTAGTTCATTAGTGTTATTTATTTCACTAATTTCAACTACAAATGTACAAGTCAGTTTTGTGTTTAGAATTACACCTATTTATTTGTTCTGTGAATGTCGTAAGAAGCGACTAAGGAAATATGTTAAGATATTATAGCCGATAGGCTAGCAATCTGTCACTATTCCACCGCGTTTATCTAACTTTAAACCTAAAATTGCTAAAATTAGCCACGAAATGTAAATGTAACGTTTCGTCTACTCCCTTTTGGGATACAGGCGTGATGTTTGTATGTATTTATGTTTTTTTTTATTTTTATCTTATACAATATAGGCTTGCGTTTGACCACAATCACGCCTGATGGAAAGCGAAGATGATGATGCCTACGATGGAGCACGCTTACCTTGCCTAGTAAAAAAAATGTAAAGTCTAAAGTAAGTATTTAATGCATTCGTTAGAATTTAGTGTCGCCTCGGTGGCCCAGCGGACGTCAGACGGTGACGCGCCATTACCACAAATTAATGCTAGTGCTAATTATTGGCCACTGCCCGCGGAGCCAAGAACGTCAAGCAGTTTAGTGTTAGCTCGTAAAGCTATTAAAATTTACTGGTAATTGTATCAAAATGATTTACGCACGTTTAAAGTCATGTTTAATGTAGATAATGTTTACTTACTAAATAAAGATAGACAGACTGGCAGATAGACAAAAGGACAGGTGACGTGAGAGGATTACGGGGAAACGAAAGCAAAAGTAAGTACCTAGTGTCATCATCATCATTTCAGTCGATAGACATCCACTACTGGACTGGATAAGTTCGCCAAACGGACAGGTCCTGCACTATCGTTCCCGCAACCTTTACTAGGACCGTCGCTTCAATTCGTTGTTAAGTAGTGTAATTACTAACAGTTTTAAGTTTTTAACAGATTTAAAAAATTGGAGACTTTATTTGAATATATAAACCATGAGATTTTAAATAATTTATTGAATCAGGCGTTACTTTGCGGAGGTCCATATTAATGAACTGAAACAATTACTTTGCTCACCCGCGACCTTACGATAAATACGCCTATGCAAGAAATGCGTGTTCATGCAGTTCCTCCACCTCCACACTGTACGAACACACACAAATCACACAAACCCAACCATCACCACCACCAAACTACACTGACGCGTTTCGAACTCAACCAGAGCTCATCCTCAGAGCACCACAACCGTATGCTATGCTACCAAATGTTAAACTAGGAGGTGGAGGAACTGCATGAACACACATTTCTTGCATAGACGTTACTATCGTAAGGTCGCGGGTGAGCAAAGTAATTGTTTCAGTTCATTACCATGAGATTTGGCAGTCAAATTGAAATTGCGGGATTTTACAATTTTTTATAGGAATTTTCTAAAATTACATGGTAGTCTTCACGTATCACGAACATTCGTGCAAATGTCTTTAAACTTAGCGGTTAAGATTTTCAGATTTTACACGGATTCCGTGGGAACATTAGGTCATATTTAAGTCATAGGAAAGAGCAGCAACCCCTCTGTACTGGCAACGATAAGCCTGCGCGTGCCTACCAACTTGATGTCTTCTGTTGCTCTCTTAATGAGTTCACAAGAGTTACTTTATTTGTATTATGCTATCACCACAGAAATAATAATAAAGAGGATAGAAGTGCCTTAGACGCGTGACCTTGGCGCCGCGCTTGTGACTCGTAGGTCACAAGCGCGCGACTTGTGGCTCAGTGCTATTTGAAACGTGGGTATGACAACAAGTGCTTTAAAATGGTGTTTTGCAGCATTAGCAATTGCGGAAACTCGTCCACTATGTGTAATTACACTAATAAGGGGATTACATTTCATTGGTATGTATTAATTTAATGTAATAATGCGGTTTATATCAAAATACAACTTGAGAAAATATTTCATTATGAAATATTGGTTTACACGTTATTAACACGAAACTTCATATACCATTGCTACTCATGCCCATAAAAACGCAGATCGTTTTGAATTATACGCAGCAATGTAAAGTAATTTCTGATAACCCTTCCGTCTTGCACAAAAGTTCGTGGTACGGACAAAAAACAGGTTACGACTAGTACAGACATAATGCCGACGCGGCCAATAAATGGCGCCGTTGTGTAAATGTGGGTATGACTTACGTTGAGTGTTATTTAACGCTATCTCTAAGGTGTAAGGTTCATAATTGTTTGTAAGCAAAAATATTAGTAATTGTGTGCGTGATTGCGTAGTACGGTTCCGGTCTTTTGCATGTGCGCATTAACACAGTAAGTGGAGGGGATGAAGCAGCGACACGAGTTCCGGAAGAAAATAGGAACTAAGGCATTTCTATCCTCTTTATTATTATTTCTGTGGCTATTACTAATGAACTAAATTGTAAGTGAAATGTGCTACTCTATCGTATTGGGTAACTGTTAAGATAGATGTAATGTGATAAATAAATAAATAAATAAAAATAAATATTCTAGACGTCCCGCCATCTACATACCAAATTTCATTCAAATCTGTTCAGAGGTGGTAGTGTGAAAGGAGTAAGAAACACACACTCAAACACTTTGGCATTGATAACCACTCAGTTGCTCACGTGGAAAAAAAACCGGCCATGAATTGCTCTCGCCTTGCGTTGCAAACAGCGACGCGGTGTCGAATTACGTTTAAAAATCGATTTTTTTAATATTTCTCAAATATGAGTTACATAAATTATTACACAATAAAGCCAAAGAAACAGAGAACATGTTTCTAGTAGTAGTTTGGTGGGCTATTGTATTGAAATAATTAATAAAAATGCACAAAAAGCAAAACAATGCTTACGTACCTACGAAAACTCGGGGCACTTTTTCGAGTCGATTTCAAACACTACAAACCACTTATAAACACTTGAACTTATAAAAACAAACACTACAATTCTTGCCAATAACAACCGTATGCGTAACATTGTATTTACTAAACACGATATAATTTATTTCATCACAAATCTAAACAGCTGATCCGTGACCGTTACGACTCGAACTTTACTTGTGTCGTCGGAATATTTTTTTTCCTTCGAATTTTGTACCATAGACCTTCGGTTTTATTTTTTTTAATGATGCTAGTTTATCGCTCTGTATGAATGATACTATTAAGGTCTCAATACACGTTGACCAACATAAGGAGAAGACAAAAACTGTGAGATCGGTGTCTGGCAACCACAGTTGCCAGAAGCATTTTGCAAAAATATATTTGGCAACCATAGTTGTTCAAAGCACGTGAGTGGATAAGGGTTTCAGTTTTTGCTATAGTGGCAATGGAATCCTAATAGTCACTTTATATAACTTAGTAGGTACTGCTAGCTTGATTTAACTTGTCTAGACTTTGCCCAATCACCTTTGCTAAATATGCCGAAGACCTAAACTAGGAAGGTACTTACCTAAATTCACTGATAATAATAGCTCGAAAAATATGTAAATTACAGTGACAATGGGCAGGATACATCGCTCGAAGAACAGACAACCACTGGGGCAGATAGGTTAGATAAACTAGAAACTAATAAAATTAGAAATGTAATTTTGCACGTAAATTACGAAAAATTCAGTGGTGCGAACCCGTGTTTGAATCCACGATCATTTTATTTCTATTTGCATATCATAAAAATTACATTATTAAAATATTATAAGTACGAGTACGATAAACCTGGGAGGGCATTACAAAAGAGATTTAAAGCTAAAATATTAGCCTAAAACTCAATATCAAGCCTCTGCTCGAGAGCTTTTACGTCAAACCTTCAAGTTATCACGGCTTTTTTGCTCAAGTGGCGACCGTGGACCGTAGCTTTGACAGGCTCCCACTAGATGGACCCATCGTGGGTAATCTGATGCATCATGAGGCATGTTGTCGTACATAGTTGCGTTCCAAGGGGAAGGACTTTGTTCACCAATGGACGTCTTTCAGCAGCTGATAGTGAGACCTTACTACTTTGTTCAACTAATCGGTATACTAACCTTTGGAATTCACCGCAGCTAATAAAGTAATAAACATAATGCGCGTCTACAATGGTTCAACCCGGCCACGATTTGTCGCAACCGGCAGGCAGCGGCAAGCATTTTATCAGTCCATTGCGTGTACTTTGTTTAGCAATGGACTTCTTCCAGCTGCTGATAATGAGACCTTACTACTTTGTTCAACTAATCGTATACTAACCTTTGGAATCCACCGCGGCTAATAACCATAATGCGCGTCTACAATGCTTACAGCCCAGCTACGAGTTCACGTGACTGGCGGAAGCGGCAAGCGTTTTATCAGTCCATTGCGTGTGCCGCTAGATAATCACTGTGCGGTGAGCGTCTCGGCCGCGCAATGTACGGAGAAAACGCTCGCCGCTGCCGTTAGTCGTACGATGTCGTGGCCGAGCCATTAGGGAGAACATCTTAATGTAGTCTTGCGCATACACGTAAACAAAATCACCTGGAATCTATGGCGGAACAGTTTTTGTGTTTTTGGGGTGACCATGTTTGTCGTATTTACCTATCGTAGTTTTTATGACTTCGTAACACTCGTCTGAATCAAAAAGATATGCATTTTGTTTGTTTGTTTTGGGTAAGTTTTTAGGGTTCCGTACGTACATACTGGTACTAGGTAATTGGTAGTGCGTATTTGACAGCCGCCGTAACGTGTGGTTTCGAGAAGAAGGGCTACGGATTAGTCCGAAACATGTCCAGTTAAACTCGTTTTAAGACGTGAGCAATCCGTATACTTTCACTATGAGTGAGTCTCACGGTAGTTTCATGTTTAAAATGGCAAACTGTGTTCACACTTCTAAATTGTACTTACAAAAAATACAATTTTTTTCTATTTAGTCTCGTACTTCCCCAAAAGTCAAAGTTCCTATTGTCTACCTGAATTTTTTTATTTTTATTTTTGTAATGTCACTGTACTGTTTTTGGTGATCAATAAAGAATATTGGTATTGTATTGTATTGTATTGTTCTTTGTCCACACTGGACCCCTGTGGGGATTATGGGTGTTCATGCAGTTCCTCCACCTCCACACTGTATGAACACACAAAAATCACACAAACCCAACTACCACCACCCTCAAACTACACTGATGCGTTTCGAATTCAACCAGAGCTCATTTTTGGAGTACCCAGGGTACCCAGGGTGGTGATAGTTGGGTTTGTGTGATTTGTGTATATTCATACAGTGGAAGAAGAGGAGGTGGTGGAACTGCATGAACACGCATTTTTTACATAAACGTGGCTATCGTAAGGTCGCGGGTGAGCAAATTAATTGTTTCAGTTCATTCATTACCTGTGTGTAAGTTTGGTCAAGGGTACGTTATGAAAGTCTAGTCTTCTAGGTCTCTAATTCTAAGATGGTCACCCCAATGATTGGCACGCCGACTGGCCCGTCGCCAAGCTGAGCTGTTTGCTTGTAATTCGGAATCAATATGCCCGCACACGTGCGTGCCGCTATTTAGCGCGTAAACGCTGTAATCGTGCCTGTAATTCAGCTCAAATGTGACGCCATAGCGCGTAGCCTGAGAGCTATTGACATTTAATTATTGGCGTGTACGGCGAAATGCAACTATGTGGCCGGTTGTTAGAATGGAATGGGCAGATTCGCTTATTTTCGTACAGCCAAGCGGACTTCAGGACTTTGTTGAAGTAGTTCACAATATTTCATTCTCACAAATTATAAATATTTTATGTTATTTTCGCCATAAAAATTATGTATTTCTTGCCGTCTAGGGGAATTAAAATAGCCTACGACCTATTCTCAGACCTACTAATACTAAATATAGACAAAAAAAATCTTAAAAATCGGTCTAGCCATTTTGGATGAGTTCGATAACAAACACTGTGACACGAAATTTTTGTATATTAGAATGAAAATAAAGGCTGGGATGATGATGATGATGATGATGATGATGATGATGATGATGATGATGATGATTTACATAATGTAGGTTGTATGACAATGGAAGTACGTCGACAATCAGACAGTCGACAAAAAACTACTTAAGGGTGACCCAAAACTCAACTAACCTGGTACCGAACGAGATCCGAGATAACAATGCAATATTATTATGACATAGCGCTGATCTGATGATGGAGCTGGAAGGTGGCCATAGAAACTCTGTAATAAAACTATACAACCGCATCGAGTTTCAGCTCATTTGATTCGTCTTGACGAGTACTTTGATCCTAGATGGTAACCAGGGTCTGACGATGGAACTGGAAAGTGACCATAAGAACTCCGTAATAAAACGAAGTAACCCCATCAAACTTGGTCTCGTTTGTTTCGTCTTGATGAGTACTTTGGTAACCAGGGGCTAAAAATACAGGCAGCAAAAAAGCTTGTATTGAAAATATTTTATTTTTTTCAAACTTATTTCGAGGCCAAACTGATGATTTTATCCTACGTATCTAATTATACAAATACAAACAAAAAGCATGGAAATATCTTTCTACTAATCTGTTTGAAGTCGGTGACTCAGCACGAGCCAGCAGGAGTGGACCTAGCCATCAACCTTACGTACATACTATCTATTGGGTTTCTACCACTCCTGCTGGCTCGTGCTGAGGCACCGACTTCAAACTGATTAGTAGAAAGTTGTTTTCATGCTTTTTGTTTGTAGTCGGTTCAATTTTTATTTCATTTCTTTTGCTTTTTAGTTCTTGGGTGTTTTTGAAGTCGGTTTTATTTTTTATTTAAAAATTATTACGTTACTCTCTTGAATGTTATAAAATATATTTAACTGGTTTAATAGCATTCTCTGACAGTCAACCGCAAGGTGACACAACAAATGAGAGGTAGAGAAACATCAAACGAAAACAAAGAGCGTACAAACGACCAATTTAATATTAACGGATTAGTTGCACATCAAAACTTTTAGTTACCTAACTGAGATAAAAAATAGGGCGCAGCTGTTTGAACTATTTTATTACTATCAGTAAACGAAAATGAAGACCACAATATAAGTTTTAGGAGTACCCATGGGGATTTAGTTTAATCTCAGAATCAATCAATCAATCAATCAATCATTTTATTTGCAATAAAAGTACACAAGTATACATAAATCGGTTACAAATACATGTACAATGCAATAGTTTTACATTAAATACTTAAATACATGAAGTTACTATTTACAGCCGCACTTGATCATTCAAATTTTTATTAATGAATTAAATTAAATAATGTAAAAAAAAAATTAAATCATGTCATATACTGAATGTCAATTTAAATAAAAATAAATAAGTAAATCTAATATGTCTGATCTAGTGCGTCTGCAAAATATTCGTCTGCAAAATAATCAACTCGAGACCCAATGGTTTACGAAAGCGAATCAACGGGTAAAAGCTAGTATAGGTAATTATAAATATTAGATATGCGTAACTATTCTATTCATAGTAGACGCCGTCTATCAGGTATATTTTGGAATCATAATGTGTAAACTACTAACTAAAGAACTGAAACAATTACTTTGCTCACCCGCGACCCGGACTAACCCGGGTGGAGGCGGGTAAGCAATGTAATTGTTTCAGTTCATTAATATAGACCTCCATGAAGAAACGCCTGATTCAATAAACTACTAACTAACGTTAAAGTCGTAACATAATTTTGTACTAATTTACTAACCAATAAATTCAATGGTGTGTGTGTGTGAAGTTTCCAATCCGTGCTGGGCCCGCGTGGGAACTACGGCTAATCCCTCTCATTCTGAGTGCAGGCCTGTGCCCTACAGTTGGACGTATATAGGCTGGGGTGATGATAATGATGAAACTTAAAATTGCTAAAAGTAGTCCTGAAACCGAAATTTAGCGTTTCGTCTGCCCCCTTTGGAACACCGGCGTGATGTTTATAATCACTACTATTATTACTATTATCATCACCCAATAGACAAGTTTTAAAGCTGTCTTGTGTTAATTTGTTCCCATCAAATACCTTTCCGCAGCCAGAAAATTAAAACAAAGCTTCACAAAAATACCTGATGTCGAAACGCTCCGATGGTCCAACGTCGGGGGTTCTATTCCCGGCACATCACACCTGTCGTGTAGGATTAACTGCTCCAAAATCCCGTATTGTTCGACATGTTTTTACTAATACTATTTTAAGATAACGGGAATATTTAACGGTTAAAACTAAGGTGGGGACATTTAGGTGGAGTAGATCGTTTGGAGCAGGATCAGCCGCGCGTTGCGTCTCGATTTTGGCGGAACAAAATTCGGAAGGAAATTCTATTTTGCACAAAATTTAAAATAGTCAAACTGACTAGGTACTCGCTTAATTTTTTATAGCATAGCCGCTGTGTAAAAAGATACATTTTTTTTCTATCACGCCTGACCGGTTTTATTACGTTCGCGCGTCCTGGTATGGGGTCTTTTACTTTCAATTTGATTTTGTTTTTACGTGTTGCTGTAAGTATACAGTCTGTTATGACAGGAGATCCCACCAACCCAACCAATAAGACTAAGTAATTGTACAGAAACGGGCGAGGGTCGGTCAAGGAAGTAACCAACGGGTAAAAACATAAAAGACCGACCCAAGCACCCCCAGTGCCCAGCGGGAGAATGCATGCTCCTCTCCCGGCCTTCCAGCAAATGGCTGAGGCAGGACACTGTGGGTAGATTAAGTCCCCTCCCTACCCTCCCCTCCTCAAAATTTAAAGCACACGTTTTTGTTTTGATAACCAATAGAGAAGGGGACTTGTGACCGGGTTTTTTAGTCCGTGCAAGTCGGACACTGTCTGGGCCCTCCATTCCCAGATCGTCCGAAGGGATTTTTCCCGAGCACAAGTCACCCTTCCAATCCTTAAAGTAAAAAACAGCAAAGACTTCGCGTCTTTGGCCCCTCTGGCGACTCATTCAAAAAAAAAAAAAAAATGTATACAGTCTGTTGCCTCAATATTCGTAGTATCTTGCAGACCACTGTAAACTATCTTTATTTAAATATCTGGAGCAACCACTTCAACCTCCATAGTTCTAATTATAAAACGCGCAATTGATATCAATACCGTTATATTTTAAATCTTTGGTAAACTTAGATCAATAAATGCATCCATGTTGCATCCTGGTTTACAAACGGGGCTCATAACTAGGTATATTATGTTTTATATTAATTTAAATGTTTTGTTGCATCCACTGTTGCTGGCATGTCTAATAAATAAATAAATAAATAAAGATGTTATTTCCAACAGGCCTTGACTATTAATGAACTGAAACAATTAATTTGCCCACCCGCGATCTTACGATAGTTACGTTTATGTAAGAAATGCGTGTTCATGCAGTTCCACCACCTCCACGCTGAACGAACACACACAAATTACACAAACCCTAGGATGCAGCGGATGGCGCTGTACCACTGCAAAAGTGACGATGGCAGGCTAAAAATTTGTGTCTAAACTCCTGACCAGTGGTGGTGTAGGGGAATAGCACGCGGCACGGAATGCCGAGGAACTGGGTTCGATTCCCAGCATTGGTCTTTTGTTTGCGGTTTTTTCTGTGCATATATGTTTCAGTTTGTATTTTGTTATAGACTCTAGCCAAGAGGGACTCGACATGTCCTCCAAACCAATCTCTCGGAACGCCTGCCACGGATCGCCAAACTTGCAGTTTGGTAGTTACCTAATATTAATGATGTGCAATGTCAAGAGAAACACTTTTTTAAATTGACATTGTAGATAAATAATTTTGCAGTTGTCGAGACTTGGATAGTTAGTATTGCACATCACTAACGTTAGGAAGCCTCCAAACTTCTCGCTAGATAAAAGGGTATTTTTTTTTAATTTATAATATTAGCAAGTACGTAGGACAGCCCCTATTTAATCAAATAGAATATATTATTTTGAGTAGTCTATGGAACTGTCGAGGAGAGGTGCAGCTGACAATCATAAGACAAAAATGAATACAGTATTGGCTGTAAGGTTTTTTTAGTTTAAAATTAAAGCAGTACAGTTCAGGATTTTAATTTTTAAAGTCTACACATACATACATAATAAAAAGTTTTGCCAACCACATTCTATTAAAACATCTCTCACCTATTTGCGTGAGCTCGGAGCGTTTAAAATTCTTGTTTTCGCTCCAAAATATTCAGATTTAGTTTACCTCGTATACAGATTGATAAATAGGCCCGTTCCACTATCACAACACCGTAATCAACTATCATAAACCTTGTACTCAATACTGAAACAATGATGAAAAACTTACAGCAAACGTATGAATATTCAGCCTGAACTCTCCGTAGGAGCCACCTTCTTTTACAGTATACGACACGATTTCTTTAACATTTCAGTCCATTGCTGAAGGCCTCCTCCAAGGTTCACCAAATAGACTGGTCCTGCGCCATCCGTATCGATCGCGTTCCCGTAACCTTTACCAGGTCGCGTTCGCACTCCATTTGTTGGAGGCCTTCATGGACGTCACCCGAGAACCTTTTGGTCCCATCGGCCATCAGTTCTATGAGCGATGTGCCACTCGAGTCTCGCGATTCTTTGAGCTTTGTCGGTGATTGCGCAGATGTTATCATTTTCTTAAATATCTTGACAATTTCTTACATGCAGTGAATGAATAGCTTATTAATATAATGATAATCCCTGGGTTCAAATCCCGGCTCGCACCTCTGAGTTTTTGGGAATTTATGTGCATTAAATTACATTTGAAATTTACCATGAGCTGTACAGTGAAGGAAAACATCGTGAGGAAACCTGGATAAACCTGCGAAGAAATGCAATGGTGTGTGTGAAGTTCCCAATCCGCACTGGGCTCGCGTGGCAACTACGGCCCAAGGCCTGTCATTCTGAGAGGAAGCCTATGCCCTGCAGTGGGACATATATAGGCTTAAGTCTCTGTAACACCTATTGACTGTAAAAATTGTCTTATTCAAATTGAATTGAATTGAATTGAATTGAATTGAATTGAATTGAATTGAATTGAATTGAATTGAATTGAATTGAATTGAATTGAATTGAATTGAATTGAATTGAATTGAATTGAATTGAATTGAATTGAATTGAATTGAATTGAATTGAATTGAATTGAATTGAATTGAATTGAATTGAATTGAATTGAATTGAATTGAATTGAATTGAATTGAATTGAATTGAATTGAATTGAATTGAATTGAATTGAATTGAATTGAATTGAATTGAATTGAATTGAATTGAATTGAATTGAATTGAATTGAATTGAATTGAATTGAATTGAATTGAATTGAATTGAATTGAATTGAATTGAATTGAATTGAATTGAATTGAATTGAATTGAATTGAATTGAATTGAATTGAATTGAATTGAATTGAATTGAATTGAATTGAATTGAATTGAATTGAATTGAATTGAATTGAATTGAATTGAATTGAATTGAATTGAATTGAATTGAATTGAATTGAATTGAATTGAATTGAATTGAATTGAATTGAATTGAATTGAATTGAATTGAATTGAATTGAATTGAATTGAATTGAATTGAATTGAATTGAATTGAATTGAATTGAATTGAATTGAATTGAATTGAATTGAATTGAATTGAATTGAATTGAATTGAATTGAATTGAATTGAATTGAATTGAATTGAATTGAATTGAATTGAATTGAATTGAATTGAATTGAATTGAATTGAATTGAATTGAATTGAATTGAATTGAATTGAATTGAATTGAATTGAATTGAATTGAATTGAATTGAATTGAATTGAATTGAATTGAATTGAATTGAATTGAATTGAATTGAATTGAATTGAATTGAATTGAATTGAATTGAATTGAATTGAATTGAATTGAATTGAATTGAATTGAATTGAATTGAATTGAATTGAATTGAATTGAATTGAATTGAATTGAATTGAATTGAATTGAATTGAATTGAATTGAATTGAATTGAATTGAATTGAATTGAATTGAATTGAATTGAATTGAATTGAATTGAATTGAATTGAATTGAATTGGGATGATGATGATGATGAGTTCTCGTTTGTCAGTAGGTTTTAAAATCTCTAAAACCATTATTTGTAGGTAAGTATATTTATCTCGCATATTTCGTACTGATGACCAACCTTCCTATCGACGACAACGACGACGAACTGGTAAAGGTTACAGGTATTACTTGGATGCGGGTGGCGCAGGACCGATAGTTGTGGAACTCTTTGCGTGAAGCCTTTGACCAGCAGTTGACGTCTTTTGGCTCCCAAAAATAGAAATGTTATTATGCAAAATCACTGCATGACGTTTGAACAATAAAATTTGCGGTTGCTCTGATCACACTTGGTGCTTGTACCGTGCATTTGCCTAGACATACCAGCTTCAACATCAACATCATCCAACCTATGCTCGTCCACTGCTGGACATAGGCCTCTCCCATGGCGCGCCGCTGAGCACGATCCTCGGCCACTCTCATCCAGCTCTTGCCAGCCGCCTTGCGAAGATCATCGCTCCACCGAGTCTGAGGACATATCAGCTTATTTAATTATTGAATATATATGTATATATATATATTTTTTTTTTCTTTTAATTTTTTTTTTGACGGTGGAAGCATTCTACGCTTTCACTGAACATAGATATAGTCAAGATGTAGGTATAGTTTTAATTTTTTTTTTAACTAAGGGACCCAATACATCCCTGTATTGTTTTATTTTTTATATAATTATTATTTATTTTTTTATTTAATTCTATATTTGTATGGTTTTTTAGTTTGTAATGTTCTTGCGGCGCATTCTTCTTGGCAATGATGGTCCTTATGAAAGCGCTGGTAGTTTAAAAAAGTGACATGTAAAAGAGCTCTTTGCAGCCTATTTGCAGAATAAACGTTTTGATTTTTTTTTTAATAAATTGCAAGATCGTCGCGGCTCCGTAACGACTATTATCTCATCGTATAGTTTAAAGACTCCCGCGCCGATTAGTTGAGAGCGAGCCAAAAGATTAGGGATCTATCGGTGTACGTAGGTGTAATGGATCGCTAAAAAACTCCACGGAACTTATCTAGAATATTTATACCGAAATAATACCTATAAAGTGGTTATATTAGGTGGGTTCGTTGATCCGCGGAATTAGTTTTAGGAAAACGGTGAATGCTATATTTTAGTTTATTTTGAGGATAATTGATATTAATCTAGCGATTCTAGCGCTCGAGAGCGTCAACCTTTGATTTGAGTGTTTATACTAGAGTCGTCTAAATTTTAAACACATTAAGCACCTACTAAATTTATGATTTTAGAACAAATTTCGATAATGGTAGTCATGTGAACTGTAACAATTTAGAAGCTGAATAAAAGTAAATAACAAAAATATTGCAATTTCCTACGCCGTCATAAAGCATAATTCCGCCAATACCTCAGTGGCCGTTTTAAATTTAAAATTCACGCGACGTCCTCATATTAATTACTTTTCACCCAATTTCGCGGACTGTCAAACAGAGTAACAAGTCAAAAGAGTTGGTAACGTGGGCTGAATCAAGTATTACCTTCGCCACAGAGATGTCATTTGCCGTGAAGAAAAGTGTGCCAGACATACATCGCGCCGTTTCAACGCAGAATCAAAGAAGCGTGCTGATATAACCGACAATATACAACAACTTATAAAAACCATCGTTATTTTTCCAGGTTATTATTCTTGTTTTGAAATCATGTGCCGGTTAGATGTTTACGTTTTTTTTGCTTTTTAATTCGAATAGACGTAGGTAAATGTCCGTTTCTCCACGGCCATTCGTTATGCGTCGTTCTATTTTCAAATTCAAATTCGTATCGTTTGGAACGCGAGCACCGGAAATGATTGGATAGTGAAACTTACCGGTGTGTTTATTTTTAATTCGTTTTGTTGCCAGTTCTAATTTGGTATACATTTATTATTTTGTGTTGCCAGATATCAAAATATTAATTTTAATTTAAAGTGTTTGTTTAAGGAATGTTAGGAATACAAATAGGATGTTCTACGTGTGAGATTTGTATGTTAGAAATAGAAGTTTTACGTGAAAACACGTGAATGTTTAAAAGAAGAACATTATAAGCAGACATCTGCTGCGGTTGACGGAAATAATGCAAAAGACAAACTACTGAAAGATAAAGCGTACATCGTGCATTAGGAGGGCCTTTGTATTAGGTTATTTTTAATTGAAAAGAAAAAACCGGCCAAGAGCGTGTCGGACACGCACAAGGTAGGGTTCCGTAGCCATTACAAAAAAATCAAGTAATATTTTTCTAAGGATTTCGTATGTGTACGGAATCATCCAAGTTTAGGTATGTTTTATACCTTAGGCTACTATTTACTCTTAAACTACAAATAATTTCCAAGCAATCTTAGCCGCTATAATTTTCCTAGTAAATTTGATATATTTACTACCATTCTGAATTTTTTCAAATTTTTCCACTTTACAGTTTAGATTTTAGAGGGGGGGGGACGCTCGATTTTAATGAAAATTTTCACTTTAAAGTTGAATATTTCGCAAACAGATCACTGAATAGAAAAATCATGTTAGCAACCCCGCAATGGTTTTAAAAGACCTATCAAACGATACCCCACATTATAGGATTAGTCGAGAAAAAAAAAATCACCCCCCCTTTACGTATATGGGAGGTACCCTAAAAAAAAATATTTTTTTATTTTTTATTTTACCACTTTGTTGGCGTGACTGATATGTATATTCATGTCAAATTACAGCTTTCTAGTACTAACGATCTCTGAGCTTAGCCGCGGACAGACAGACAGACGGACAGACATGGCGAAACTATAAGGGTTCCTAGTTGACTACGGAACCGAAAATGTTTGGTAATTTATTGAATCAGGCGTTACTTTGCGGAGGTCCATATTAATGAACTGAAACAATTACTTTGCTCACTCGTGACTTTCTGCGAGCTAAGTTCGCGGGTGAGCAAAGTAATTGTTTCAGTTCCTTAAAATGTTTAGTATATTAAATAAAAAAAAATATATATATCACGGGACAATTCACACCAATTGACCTAGTCCCAAAGTAAGCTAGGAAAGCTTGTGTTATGGGTACTAGGCAACGGATAAACATACTTATATAGATAGATACATACTTAAAATACATATTAAACACCCAAGACCCGAGAACAAACATTCGTATTTTTCATACAAATATCTGCCCCGACACGGGAATCGAACCCGGGACCTCAAGCTTCATAGTCAGGTTCTCTAACCACTAGGCCATCTGGTCGTCTGGTTGTATTATTATAAAGCAAACCTAACCTACCTACTGCATTCTATAAGATGGCATTTTTAAAAATCCTGAAAAAAGATACTGTTTCAGAAATAAGTCACTGTATGACTAACCTTGATTACGAAGAATGATGCATTATGACCTAAATTATGCGAAATCAAGGGATCCTTTGCAAGGAAAAAAACAAAACATGTAAAAACGAAACCTTTGTTTGTAAGTACCAAAAAATGTCTATTACTTTTTCGTTAAAGTTACTTTTTAACTGACTTCAAAAAAGAAGCAGTTTCTATATTTTTAAAGCTTTTTTACTGGTAAATACTATATCATTTACTACTCCAACAATTCCCACTGGTCCCTAAAAGCCAGCCGCAATAATCGAGCAATCTCGCGACGTCCGTCGTCCGCACGGCGGCATCTAAACGAGATCGTCTATCTGACTGTCTGTCAACCTGAACCGACCTACACCGTGTGATGAGATTAATCCGTAATATCACAGCCACTGTCTTGGTAAGTTCGACTGTTTACACTAGTAAAATATTTTTAGAAAATTATAATGTAACTTAATGTTTTTTTTTTTTTAATACTATATAGGCTTGCGTTTGGCCACAATCACGCCTGATGGAAAGCGAAGATGAGGCCTACGATGGAGCACGCTTGCCTAGTAAATGCTCATTCACCCTAGACTTGAAAGCGGTCAAAAAACGGCTGCGGCTAATGTAACTTATTTTTAAGGACAACATAATAACATTGTGAAAAATTTATGGTACGCGCTATTGCATTAGGTAAAAACCTGTAATGATAGTTGCTTGAGTAAATAAATAATAAGATATTAAAAAAAAAAAATTTCTACATCTGTAGACTGTTTTTACATGATCGCGAACAATTAAATAAGAACATAGATAATTATGACTTCAGAAATGTCTATACTCTACGAGTATTCCCCATAACAGCACATTTGTGTCGTAATGTCGTTATAACGATACTCCTAGCTGCCACAGATTATTAAATGTAGGTTACTTACACTCAACACTAAAGCCCAGTTTAGAACTGTAAGGAAAAGCCATGCAAGTTGCACAAATATGTCAAATTCCCCCTGTTTCGCCATCCATTGATCAAATTTATTTAACGGATAAATGTGATGCCGTCTCTGTTTGTTTTGTTCGAAAAGACGGAGCCGGCATCACATTTATCCGTCAGTTAAAATGAATCAATGGGTGGTGAAACAGCCCCTAAGAGTAAATAGCAGCTTGACCTATAATCCTTGCTTAATACGGATAGTATAATTAATAGTAGAATTAATAAGATATGCAAGGATTTTTCGTAACGGCTGCGGAACCCTATCCTGAGACGCTCTTGGCCGGTTTTATAAATTCCCAAGGTATAGGCAAAACGACAAGATTTAATATATTCACTAACTGATGATGATGTGATGACGGGCTTTTGTATTTTTGCTTTCTTAGTTAAAAGAGATGAAGAAGCTCTATCACTGAACTCCCGAACGAAGTCGCGGGCGAAAGCTAGTCATAAATACTAGTAAATAGACCTTTGATCAAAGCAAAATTTAAACCTAAATCGTCCCCTATCACACCAATAAAGCCAAATCACGTTATAAAGCCAGTTTACGCGAATTCCAAGAATATTGCTACGTCCGAACGATCGTTTAACACCTCAATGGCACCTGGCGAACGTAAACCTGGTTCAACGTGATAAAACACGTTTCCTACATCAAAACACCGCGTTAAACTATTTAATGAGCCTTATTTATGTTGTAAATAAAGTTGTTAACGTAAATTAAGGAGGCATTCCTGCGTGCGTTGCGCGATCACACGAAAAAGAAAAGTTGTGTATTAATAATTCAAACACTTGTCCATAGATACAATTAAACAATCAAATTTAACGATAAGTTTTTATTAAGAAAACTATTTTGAATACAAGCTTTTTTCTGACTGCACGTTTTACCCTGGTTACCAAAGTATACTCGTCGAGACAAATCAAACGACCCCAAACTCGATGCGGTCGTGTCGTTTTATTACAGAGTTCCTATGGCCACCTTCGAGTTCCAACAAAACAGCTCTATGTATGTCGTTATAATTTTGTAGTTTCATCGGATGTATGCTTGCAAAATTTCAGATCAGTCAGTCGGTTGAAGATATCTACTTCAAAATTGAGTCGAAAAATTCCGCCCGAACACACATAAGTAGGTAGTTACATTGCAAGTTAATAAAAAGCTTGTAATAAAAAAGAATAACGTTTCCTATTCCCGTTCCAGGAGTAATTCCGAGAAAATATGCAACTGATGTCACTTTTACAACTAAGGCAAATCTCATGACACCTGACACTTTAAAATCCATCGAGCCATTTAGACTGCAGGGCGTGCCAAAGTATGATACATACACACATAAATAAATAACGTACGAAAAACATAACCCTCCTTCAGCAGTCGGATAAAAGCAGTATGTTCCAAATAAGTAACCGCTTATGGAATAAGTGCTATGCCAGAGCAGGTATAACACATAAATAGCGTTGCCGATGCCGTTACCCACATTCCCTCTAAATATAAACGTACTAAATTAAAAACTGTTCTTTGTTCGCTGGCTGCGCGTAGCTGCACTTTACAACTCTTGAAGAAATGCGTTCAGTTTCGTGTAACCGTTAATGCATGACTCCGTATTTGGCGACCTGGAATAGACGACAATAATGCATGACCTGCTAATTCACACCCTATGACAAAGAGGCAGTCGTATCAATGTGCGTGATCTCCCCATTACTATACTTACATAAGTATTTATGTTTAAAAATGCCCCCGTGGCATCGTACCCAAGGCTGGCAGCATACCCTCGTAGAATGGCGGTGGAGATTCGTTGAGAGATATAGCTGCCAGCCCTTTGGTCTCCAGTGGTGTCGACCAGACGCTTTTGCACTTCTTTAAACGAGTTGTGTGAGCCAGGACCCCAAGGCCCCAGGGTCTCAAAGCTGAATCGAAACCCTGGTATTTTAATACTTTCCTTAGACCCTGATGTTTTAATACTTTCCTAAACCATTACTTAAACTCCACAGGTTTTCAATAGTGGCTCAATTTGTCAAACCTTTTATGCAAAAAATGTACCCAAGTAATAAAACAAAAAAATGCGTGAGGATTTGAATTATCACAGGATCAGGTAAAAAATATGATAATAGGTAGGTACTAGATGTTGCTCCCAGCTTCGCTACCTTTGTATTTTTAAAAAATTTTTGGCATAAGAATAAGAACCATCTCCTGACAGTAAAAAACGCAACAAAACAATAAATAACGAAATTGGTTCACACGTTCACGCGACTGTTGTAACTAAGGGAAATAGGCATTCATTTTCTTCTTCTAATATACATATAAAAATCTCGTGTCAAGGTGTTTGTTATCGAACTCCTCCGAAACTGCTTGACCGATTTTTATGAAACTTTTTTCTCTGTACTCGGTAGGTCTAAGAATAGGTCGTAGGCTATTTTTTATTCCCCCAATATTCTTCGCAGACGGAGTCGCGAGCAACAGCTAGAAAATATATATATACTAGCTGTAAATATTGCCGTCGACTCCATCTGCGGGCTGGCCTAGATATCGTTTTTTTACTGTTTGATATAACGAACCCTAAAAAATTGTAGCAAAAAATTTGGCAATAAACGAACGCTTATTAAGCCACAATAAAATATCAATAAAACAGCATCTAAACTTGCTTTTTAAAAGTTAAAAACAGGAAACTACAAACTTCTCCCTGACGTTAATAACATTGAAGTTCAAAGTGGTTCAATTTGAATATCTAAAGAAACATTATGTGGAGTGGTCGTTAAATAACGTTTTACATAAAGCACAGGTGTGGCGGGGACAGACTATTGCATCAGAGCGAGATGTCTTTGATGTGTCTCCGTAATTTGTGGGGCTGCGCAGGTGTGGGTGCGCCAGCGCACGTTTATTGCTGGACTAATGGCACCACTTACCTTTGTGGATAATTTAAAGAGCACAAGTTTTTGACGTATTGAGAAAAAAAATGGCGTCTGTTAGATTAAATATAAGTCAAAGCTAATTTTTAGAGTCACCGTCATCATGATTTCAGCCGAAAGACGTCCACTGCTGAACATAGGCCTCCCCCAAGGCTCGGCAAACCGATCGGTCCCGTGCCATCCGCATCCAATATCATATTATTATATCCTACCCATTCTCCGACTTTAAGAGGATACGATGGCTGAGAGACTTTTGAGAAATAGGTATTTTAATGATATGTCGCTGTCTTGCCCGAACCCCTCCGTGTCAGTACAGCGAGAGCGGGATAACTGCAACTCAGACTGTTAATAGGCGCGTAAAATTGGTCAAAACAGCATTTCGTAGTCCCCTGTTTTCTTCTCGAAAACTGGACCAATAAAATTATTTTTTTTCAAAAATAATTTGAGGACAGATTTAGCTATGCCCCTATGTTTTCCTTTTTTTGTTTATATGAGGGTTTTTTTCTGATGTGTGTCTGAAAATGACGTTGAAATTGGACAATTTTTTCAGTTTTTGAAAGCTCATATTTCTTATGTTAATTGAAATATGGAAAAAAACGAAACATAGGGGCATAGCTGTGGTAGATACAGATTACACAGTAAAAAAAATTTGGCTCTAAAGCCATTATCCAGGGAGGAAATAGGGGACTAAATTTGTATGGAGATATGGTGCGCATCGTATCCTCTTAAGGGTAAAGACGAGCGTAATTTTTGTGTCGGGGGTTAATAAAAGTCCTATTCGTGTAAAACTCATTTTGCGTCGCTGTGTAAACGAAACTGGAGTTTTGTATGAAACCGAATGTAGCAGAAATTACGCGACCGAAATTACGCCGCTCACGACTCAAAAAATTACGCTCGTCTGGCTTCATCCTAATTACGCCGATTTACGTTACGTTTGAGTACGAAAAACTAAACCTACTCCCACTCAAAAATTAAACACACCCCTGAACAAGGTCTTCCGAAATACCGAAACAAATCGGGGCCCTCCCTAATCACAGTCACGAGTAGAAAGAACCGTTTGATTTCTGGAATTAAATGTTCTTCATTCAAAAACGTTTGAATCCACAGTTCCACGGTTTCGAATTCATAAATAGAATCGGAAGTCGGGTGGTAGGTATCTGTGTAAGACAAACAGCCGAATATGAAAGGTGCATTTATCGGGAGGTGAATTAAAACGCGAATCGGATTCATAAACACAGCGCGATTACTGGCGCGGCTGTTCTACAGTGGAAGAAGATATAATAGATGAAAAGCGAAATAGATTAAACTTAAGTTGAAATAGCCGTGGTGGCCTAGCGGTTTGACCTCGCAAGCAGAGGGTCGTGGGTTCAAATCCCGGCTCGAACTTCTGAGTTTTTCGGAATTTATGTGCGAATCAGCGCTGGGGTGTTATAAACGCCTCAGCATTATGCTGAGCCAGTGTCCAATTTGCAACCGCAATGACACACTTTATTTTTAGCCTTTGTATTGTCCTTTTTGTAAAAATATTTATGTGTCTTGTGTTGTTGTAAATAAATGTATTTTCTTTCTTTCTTTCTTTCTTTCTAAATTACGTTTGAAATTTACCGTGAGCTTTATGGTGAAGGAAAACGTCACGAGGAAATTCAATGGTGTATTTGAAGTTGGCGAAAATGGGGGGAGGCTTTGCCCAGCAGTGGGACACTTCTCCAGGCTAATTAATAATAATAATAATAATAATAATAATGTGAAGTTGCCAATCCGCACTGGGCCCGCGTTGGAACTACGGCCCCTTCATTCTGAGAGGAAGCCTGTGCCCTGCAGTGAGACCTTTATAGGCTGGGATGATGATGATGATGATAATCTTAAAACTAACTAAATCAAAAGCAACGAGACGTGATATACTTCCACTTACATCCTTGTCGGGTACAATCATAATTAGTATCACGCTCCTTTTCTCTCTCATGCCCTAATTTATCTCTTCTCGTTGGCCTTTCCTTACAAAATAATGCGATACAATACTACAACTCTTTACTGTACACCATATAATAACTAATTAAGAAAAAAAAAAACAAATTGTCTATACACACAAAATACAATAAAATAAAAATCAAAATATAAAGTCAGTCAAATAAACCGCCCCGGATCGCACCAGGCGCAAATGTGCCCAACACACTAGCCGCATTGCCCCTCTGAACCGCGATGGACAACCTTTGCACCAGAAACGACCCAGAGCGATGGTCAAGACCTCTAATTAAGAGAAATAATCCACTCTAAGCAATGGACGGCCTTGTAGCATGAGAGCGATATCTTTCAGACCACCTTTGTATTCATTTCATCATCCAACATTAGTAAATTATAAAAACTTTTTGTTAAAATATCTATTTTTAATACAAGCTTTCTTTGCTGACTGTATTTTTTGCCCCAGACTACCAAAGTGCTCGTCAAGATGAAAAAAAAACTCAAAAATCAATACGTTTATTCTGCAAATAGGCCGCAAAGGGCTCTTTTACATGTCACTTTTTTTAAACTACCTACCAGCGCTTTCGTAAGGACCATCATTGCCAAGAAGAATGCGCCGCAAGAAACTTGGCAGGAAGTTATCTTTTCAAATTAAAATATAATAAATTACAAACTAAAAAACCATACAAATATAGAATTAAATAAAAAATAATAATAATTATATAAAAAAACAATACAGGGATGTATTGGGTCCCTTAGTTAAAAAAAAAACTAAAACTATATCTACATCTTAACTAACTATATCTATCAAACGAGCCCAAACTCGATGCAGTCGTGTCGTTTTACTACAGAGTTCCTATGGCCACCCTCCAGCTTCATCATCGGATTACCTCTATGTCATAATAATATTGCATTGTCATCGGAATTTATACATAGCATGCAAAATTTCAGCTCAATCGGTTGAAGATATGTATTTACATTATTTCATACTAAATACGAACTGAAACATGGATGCACAGAAAAAACACAGAAAAAGACCAGCTCCGGGAATCGATCCCGGGTCCTCAGCATACCTACACCACAGCTGGTCGGGATATAAGCACAAATTTTTTCCTATGCGTCACAAGTTGAAAAATAAAAAAAAAACAAAAAGATACTTCATACATAGGTACCAATCTTGAAGAAGATATTTTACTTTAAATTTTAGTTGTCAGGTTCCACTGCAACAAACATACAATGCAAGTTAATAAAAAGCTTGAAATGACTTGCTTGAATATCTAGTACTAGGATAATAAATTAGTAATGTACCTATTTAAAATTATTGCATTATTATAAGTTATCTAAACTTCTCTGCGCCAGATAATCTACAAAATAATGGTAATCGAATAGCAGTGTCAGCCTACGAGACAGGCCCAGCCTAGTGTAGGTGATACGGGAAATCATGTGTTAAAGGCATCGTACAGTGTTTTATCGTATCAAATTGTGAAAACTTTATCTATGCTAATGGGTGAACTGTAAATAAATAAAGATTTTATTATTTATTATTATTTTTATTAATGAAAAATAGTAATGCGTCCATTCTAGCACAGCCGCAGTAACGTCCAGTCCACGTATTTCCGGTGCCGTTAAAAACGCCGACAGATGAGTGACGTGACGGCTGTTTACCTCCGCGCAACCGGCGCTCAAACAACCGGGGAAATAGGTCTTTAGACAATTTCAGCAAAAAATCGGGAGGAATTGCCGCGTGTGATGACGTCACGTGACCCGATCGCGCGTGGTCCTTGAGTGTTGAAAGACCTTAAATAAATAAATAAATAAATAAAAATAAATATCACGGGACAATTCACACCAATTGACCTAGTCCCAAAGTAAGCTAGGAAAGCTTGTGTTATGGGTACTAGGCAACGGATAAACATACTTATATAGATAGATACATACTTAAATACATATTAAACACCCAAGACCCGAGAACAAACATTCGTATTTTACATACAAATATCTGCCCCGACACGGGAATCGAACCCGGGACCTCAAGCTTCATAGTCAGGTTCTCTAACTACTAGGCCATCTGGTCGTCTAAATAGTAACAATGTTTACGTAAAACAAGGTAAGAAAAGAAGGGGGTAAAAAAGGTAAGGTGAGATGTCGATTTGTATGTCTCGGAGATGCAGTACTGAGTCGAGTCACCAAGTTTAAATACCTGCGGCATTGGGTTACCGCACTGTCTGACGACCTAGATATAGAGAGGGAGCGAAGGGCATTATCAGTGAGAAGCAACATGGTTTGCGCGACGACCAGATGACGTCTAAACGACCAGATGGCTTAGTGGTTAGAGAACCTGACTACGAAGCTCAAGGTCCCGGGTTCGATTCCCGTGTCGGGGCAGATATTTGTATGACAAATACGAATGTTTGTTCTCGGGTCTTGGGTGTTTAATATGTCAAAGTCAAAGTCAAAATTCTTTATTCAATTTAGGCATCAATTGATGCTCCTATGAATGTATTTAAGTATGTAGTATGTAATATTAATATAAGTATGTATGTTTACATACGAATCTTTGTGCTTGAGTCTTGGATCTTTAATATCTATAAAGTGTTGTGTATTTTATCTATTAAGTAAGTATGTTTATCCGTTGTCTATAACCCATAGTACAAGCATTGCTTAGTTTGGGACTAGATCAATTGGTGTCAATCCTCTCATGATTTATTAATTTATTTATTAATTATTCCTAAGTCTTACATTTTTATATCAAAACTAATTATTAACATTTTATGAGCGTCTAAAATAAACTATAACGCCCTTGCCCTTCTAACTACCTAAATAATCTAACTTTATGTCGCTACAACCTGTAACTATAAATCATTACAATGATGATAGCACAACCAAATTTGCAATCCATTGCGCAGTGAACACGCCCAACCCACGGCAGTTAGCTTACGTCACATGCAATGTATCAAATATTAGAAAAACTCTCCTTCGCCGTTGGTCACGCGTGGTAGCTGCAACGTACTAAATCGTTAATGGCGCTGTTACACGCTCGCTTTTTGGCACTCCTGCGCAAGTCGCTTTGATATTTAATAGTTTCTTTCGTTTTATTATCGCGACATGGCCGTTAGTTTGGGGAACGATGTGGCATACTTTGTTGGGCAGGTGATATATCAACTAAAAAAAAATTGCCGAACATTCCGACCCGCGCAATGAGGGTTCTCTACAAAAACCATTTTTTTGTGTCGTAGTACTTTGTATTAAAAGCAAAGAATTTCTAGAGTTCAGTTATTTTCGAACTTTATTTACACTTGGAATTTATTCTCCAAATTTCACAATTTTATAATATTATCAATAGAAAGATGCGAGTTTGGATATGAAGTATCTTTTTGTATTTTTATTTATTGCGAAGGAGTGTTGACGTCTCTCGATGAGGGTGTAACACAGATGGCGCTGTAGCGCTGCTCAATGTGATAAGTTAACGAACTGAGATGTGCGATGTATGGGAAAAATTTGTATCTAAACTTCTGACCAGTGGTGGTGTAGGGGAATAGTACGCGGCACGGAATGCTGACGACCTGGGTTCGATTCCCAGCGCTGGTCTTTTTTCTGGGGGTTTTTCTATGCATCCATGTTTCAGTTTGTATTTAGTATGAAATATAGAAAGAGGCGTACAAAAATAAGTTTTTTATACCTCATAAATATGTCCCATAGCTCTAGGTATGACGTCGAATTAAAGGAACGATACACATAATGAAGAGAGGATGAAATCGATACATATTTTTGCACTTAAAACTACTTGTATATCTTAATGCATAACAAAACTCCTGACCCCACTCAGTAAAAAGTCCAGGCTTTACTAATGAAACTTAAAATCTGATATTGTACACAAGTAATTATAGACAAGTAATAAGCACATATTTTGCGAAAGTCTAAAAACGAAAGTCTTCAATCGTGCTATGAAAAGGGCTATGCTCGGAGTTTCTGAAAGATCGAATACGTAACGAAGTGATCCGCCAGAGAGCTAAAATTATCGACATAGCCCACCGTATTAGCAAGCTGATGTGGCAACGGGCCGGCCATATCACCCGAAGAACCGATAACCGTTGAGGTATACGAGTTCTTGAGTGGAGACCACGGATCGGCAAATGTAGCGTAGGACGTCCTCTGATTATTGCGAAATTCCCAAATACTGCAATAGTGTCGACGCCACGGGTGCAAGCAACGTACCAAAATAATACAGGAACAATGAAATACGATTATTCAAGTATCCCAATTTATATTACCGTAATGAAACCAATATAATCGGCCAAACAACGTTTCACTTAGACAAACAATTTACACAGTAATACACTATAACCCGTCTGTGTAAACAAAGATTTTGTAAACCTAATAAATTCTCCGCGACTTCAAACGTGCAAAGAGATTTCTATCAACGGTCCCGAAGCAAAAGTGCATAAGTTAGATTTCCACACCTTCGCTCCGCTGGCGCCACCACAGACAAAACAACATAGTCAACACCTAAAATAAAGCACTTAAACCACCATTTATCACATTTGCGTACGCACGCAATTTTTTTTCTATTTCGACATTTTCGACGTGCTGGCCAAAACTAACAACATTATGGAAAAAAGAAAACATTGGGCGGATCATGGCTGGAAATAGGTGTGCGTTTTAAAAATCGAATGATTTAGAGGTCTGTTGTCTTGTTCTTTTGTTTTGGTATCGGTTGAGGTATGAAGATGTTAAGATGTAAATTATACCCGTATTGACGACCGTTACCGACCGACCGTAGACTTTACAATGGTATTAATTAGATGAATGAAATGCGTGTTACTATTTTGCCACTTTCTTATTACACTGATGAGTTGTAGGACATTGTGAAAATAACTAGATAGCTACTACATACCTATATGTATTCCTATTCCTCTATCATATGGTACTTATATGGTACTTATCGATAACAGGATTGTCGATGTTATTAAGTATTATATCAAAAACTAACCACCATGTCGTTCGTGCCAGAAAAAATATACAAATAATAGTATAAACCCTAAACTTACGGAGCTAGTGACTTAAAAATTTGGCAGTCAATACATTTTTAAGAAAATTAAAAAATCTTGAATTTCTCAAGGAACTTAGAGCTAGCAATTTTTTTACACTGTGATTTTCAAGTGTCTTACCTTTAAAGATACAGCTATGTAACATACGAACAGACAGATAACTTAAGTAATAGCTAGAGCTTGGAACCCGCACCAAAACCATTGACATACAATTGGGATGCACCAAAAAAAATATAGTTTTTATATTTTATTTGGAAAGAATAGGATATTTTAAGTTACCATTTTCATCGATTTTGAATTTGGTTGAGTATTTAATTTTTTATAATTTTTTTAAGAAATACGTTTGATGACGTCACAGTGAGAGAGCCACGTTCCATTACCTAGAAAAATTCAAGTCGTACATAACATAATCTGTGGCACTGCTGAGGCGCTACTACGAAATTCGAAAATCGAAGTTCGTATCGTATTATCCCTCTCACTCTCGTGTCAAATCATATTAGCGTGAGCGGGACTGCACAAAACGAAGTTCGAATTATGCACTTCGTAGTAGGGCCTCTGATTTGTCTTGTCACTGTCAATAAAAAGTACAAGTACGGCTTAGGGTCCTAAATGAACCATGACAAAATATAGTTTTATTTATTTCTCTTCTTTTAGCTTCAATTATTCCTGTTTGTTAAATGGTGTGATAGTAAATAGATATTTTTTATTAAAATCTGATATTTAAATTTTTTTATATTTACTTATAACGTAGTAATTTAATAATTAAATTTGTAAAAATACATTGGAAATACTCGTATACATTTCGGACTTTACGATAAATGACAACTGTTTAAAGCCAGGTGCGCATCATGTGATTAAAGTTCTGTCTTTGTCACTCTTTGCTGTTATAAGCAGGACAGCAACATTTCAAACTGTCAATTTGCTTTAGAGTGTAGACCTGCTTTATACCTTCCTTTGTGACGATTCACTGCAGGGGTCAAATGAAGGTCATCACTTAAATTTTCTTTATTTAATTCATTTTATCATATTTTTGGAATCTGATTTCTGAGAACGCTTCACAAAGCCTATTTCTCCAAACGGTTTTCGATTTATTATACGTTGTCAAAAATTGGGACATCCCAATTGGTGCTACAATTTTTTTTTATATACATACATATATTTAAAACTATGTATCTGTCATACTCCAAACTAGGCTGAGCCTGTTTATTAGTCGTCTGTGGGTACTAAAGCTGTATATAAAAGTATCTCTTGTAAAGGATTTAACCTGTGATAAGAGCATCCCATTTGCTATGTGGTAACAACAAAAAAAAGTGTAAGCCAATTAAGTCAAAATTAAAAGTTAATTCCCCATTAAAACCCTCAGTTAGAAGTAACGTTAACGTCCCAGCGCAGAATCGAAGCCATTTGTAAAGATTACGCGAACAAGTCGCCTTAAATACCTTCATTATAAGAGCTTTGTAAATAAGCACTCCATTTTACTTTAAACTTTAACCAGCTTTCGTAGTCTCCAAAAATCGCTACACTCTGTATAGGTAATGTCAAGTGGTTCCGTGATATGGTTTGCCTCTCAAGCAGAAGATCGTGCTGACTTTTTCGGAATTACATTTGAAATTTACCTCGTGCTCTACGGTGAAGGAAAACATCGTGAGGAAACCTGTACCTGTTGACATTTGATTTTTGCATGCTTATAAGCAAAGCATAGTGTCTCTAAAATACACATTTGTCACCACCACTGTAACCAGCAGTAATACCTATGTTTGCAAATAAATCACTTTGACTTTGTATACCTGCGAAGAAATTCAATGGTGTGTGTGAAGGTTCTAAGTTGCATAGGGCTCGCGTGGGAACTACGGCTCGAGCCCTCACATTCTGAGGAGGCCTGTGGCCTGCACTGGCACGTAAAAAAACCAAGATGATGATGATGACACTGTCCAGTGCAATGAACTTATCTGTAGGTATAAACTCACGAATACACTCCTTTTTTAAATGGCTATAAAACAAAAGAAAAACGGATAAAAGTTTTTACTTAGTTTTAATAGGTTCTTTTAATAAAGCAGCTTCCCTGACGTGTTGTGTCAATTTTTGAATTTCAAACTATTAAAAAGAAAACCAAATCTGCATGTAGATATTCCTTTTTTTTTAATAGAAAGTGTAAAGTTAGGCTCTGACATTGCATTGCATTGCATGTTCACTGTCACTTATAGATTAAAATCGTCGGGTATTGAGATTAAATTTGTATATTGAAGGTAAAACAAAGCTTGAATGACTATAACTAAGAATAAAACCATTTTTTTATTTAAAATGACATCACTTAGCGGTACACACAATGGTTCTTACTCAGACTCGAACCCCGCTGCGTTGGCTAGCGGTCACCCACTGGGCACACTAGCGCTGCACGGTCACCCGCGGTACTAATGGATACCTTTTGTTTTCAACCAATTGATAACTCAATTTAGTTGATTGTTTAGAAGAGAATAGAAAATGCATTCAGGCTGAATAGATTTTTTTTTAATTTTAATAGGTATTTTAACGAGACTTGAGCACATCTAATGTAGGTACTCTATCAGCCTAGTTTTTTAAAAATATGACTTGATTTTATTAGCAGAACGTTTGCTCAACGATTTTTGAAATGAAAAAAATGATGCGATTTTTTTGTTTTAAATTTTTTTCAGCTATTTTTTCAATAGCATCGCCATAAAAACTCTTGCTGTTTTAAAATATGAAATCCAGAGATTTATTATATATTTTACTATTGCACATTTGTAGGTAAACAACGTCTTAAGTGTTATAACCTTATTATGTTAAAGAACAATTTTTGTATGGTTTTATTATTTCAAAATGATTACATGATACTATAATTATAGTGAATCAGGCGTAGTGTCCGACCGAAGTTTCGGTTTCGGTTTCGGTTTCGGCCAATTTCGGCCAAAAAAGTGATTTCGGCCGAGGTTTCGGTTTCGGTGTAAGGTTGTTATTTTGACAGGTGACAGCACGGCCGTTTGAGTCGATGTTTCTTCCGTTTTTCTCATACTTCGGCGTTTTTTCCAATTATCTAGAGACTTTCAAATCAAACTTTGTTTGCGTAAATCGTTGCAGGGATGCGGATTAAATAATTATTTTGGACGTGGGTGCTGGTTTTGGAAATTAAAATTTGGATTTTGACTCTAGTGAAGTGCTTCATTAAAAAAAAAAACCGTATATGGCAATAGTGACAGCTCTACGTGAAGGAGGCCGGCTTTGGGGTGTACGGCCATTTTGTTGATGCTCGCAGTGTTTGTCGTGTTCCAAGTGGGAATTAATCCTTGTTTTGGGTGAGTTTCTCTGGATTGACCTGGTAAGAGCGTGGAATGCGCTGTTAGCGTCCTGGTATACTTATTTTTCATTTTGTTTCAGCACGGTGGTGTAGTAGAAGTGGGTGACGTGGAGCGTCGCACGCGGAATCATCCTGAACACTTGGTATGTGGCTAAGCCACTGGAGCCCTGCCTTTCCTTTGGGTCGACAACGCTAATCCTTGATCTTTGGTTGTAGATTGCTGTGGTGTCCGAGGTCTTGCACCTTCGTTGGAGTTGACAGCGCGACCCAGGCGACCAAGCAAGTCCGCATTTCCTCCACGGTGCGTGCTTATGTAGTTTTCAAGTTTCTATGGTGTCCGTTCACCGAACTGAGCAAGCCGGTTCCTCCTGTCCTTAAGGAACCACTCTGGAGTTATTTCTAATCCATGATCCGTCCACAGGAGGTGTTAAGACACGGCCTTGTGTGTGTGGCTGTTGTGGCTTCGTGTAGAAGCGTTTCAAGGAGGCTTGGTGGTTGTGAAGCAGGTTGGTCTGCGCAGTGTGGCGGCTGTCGGCGACGCTGGGACGTCGGGCACGAGACGCCGTCCGAGTGTGGCCTACAGTGGCCCGCAGCCAGGTTTGGCCGTTTCACAGCCCAGGTACAGGAGTGCCCCTATATTAGTTTAGATACATTTGGTATATCGGATCACTGGCCAATTGCATTCACGACCCTGTGAATTGTAGTAGTGAGTTAGGATTTAAGCTTAAGCCTATATGGTCTATGTATGTAAGTGTGTGGAGAGGGCGGGATAGCCGGGGAAGAAATTGTTAAGTATACATAATAATATACATCTTGTTGCACCTACTACTTGGTTTAATTGCCCACCCGCAGCACCACCCCGCTACCCCGTGTAGAAAATACATTACAATCGGCGCCCGAACAGTTTTGTGATAGTGTTTGCAAGGGTTTCTCTGTGATTTATCCGAGGCTAAATCACAGGTTGGTCAGTGATTGGATCAGTAGCTTAATATATTTTGTTTTATCATATTGCAATAAAAACAGAGTGTTATATTAATTGAATCCATATTGTTGTTCTATGTGAGTCAAACCATATTACTGATGCCTATTTTATATTACAATTCCTTGTAACCGAGGCAACTTATATGTGTGTGTGGTGATTTACTTGTTTACAAAACAGACTAATAAACTGTTTTTAATAACCGGTTAAAAGCTATATAGTGCGGTTTAAACTTAAATTATAATATAAAATTATAACTATAATCTAGTAGTCATCTACCATAATGGTCTAACTAGTTTGCCTTGAAAGTGGTGATAAATAGTAAATAATTGTCAGTATAATTTCATTAAATATTGTCAACAGATTGAAATATTAATTTAAAGCATTAAGTAACACAGATTTACAACATTTTGTTTTGGTTTTGCATCCATACAAAAACAAGATAGTCAAAATAAGTGGATTTATACCTACCTACATTGAATTTAAAACATAAAGTTACAGCTAGATTTACAAAATTGAGTTTTGGTTTTATATACAAAGATAATAGAAATAGTCTAAATAAGTGAACATATACCTACATTCATAGTTACTGGTCAAGCTTTTGTTCTTCCATTGTGCATTATTGCTTTTGTTTATAGTGTAATTAAGTACATATATAGTTATAAAATTGTTCTACAAAAACAAATACATTTAAATACATTACATTAATAACGTAACTAGCTGAATTGGAACTTAAGTTTTGCTTAGTAGTAACATTAATACAGTGACAAGTAAACTTGAGCAGATATAATAAGGTGATTGAGCTATTGTTATCGTGATTGCAAGTGGCCTGTTGAGAAGTTTTACAAAATGGAGGAAAAACCAATTGTTTTCCACTTACTGCATAAAGATGAGTTAATTTATGAGGTGAAGATTCGAGGTGAGCAGCCAGTTGATTCTTATCCGGGCTTAAAGACCCAAATTCGAGACTTGGCAAAGAAAATACCTAGCGATGAGATTGACTCCTTTTCAGGTGACTTATCGGATGAGTTGCAGTGTATTGCTAATAAATTGGTCGAATTGGCGAAATTGACAGCTGACGCGCGACTTTCCTTAAAAAATCTGAACAGGATCCAGGCTCTGAGTAATCACTTATTTCACAGATTGGGACGTTTACATCCAACAAACCCCGATGACTGCGAGCTGTTTAACGAATTAACTATAAAACATAAAGAGATTACTCAGAGGGTGGACAATTTGTTTAGATTATTTAAGAGTAGCCAGGACTCACAAGAGGAAGGTGAAACTTCACCTACACATGAGTCCACGCACACACAGGTCGGACAGGTCATTAATGTGTCTTGTAGTAGAAATAAAGGTGTCCACACACTGAATTTAAAGTTTAATGGAAAGACAAGTGTCATTGCGTTTATTGAAAGATTAGAGGAACTGTGTCGAAGTAGACATATTTCAAACGACGAACTGTTCGCTTCTGCCATCGAGTTATTTGTAGACGAGGCTTCTTTTTGGTACCGCGGCGTGTGCAATGAGGTTCGTGAGTGGAGTGACTTAAAAAAATTACTACTTAAGGAATATTTACCATTCGATTTTGACTATAGATTGATGCAGGAAATCCGTGCGCGTACACAGGGTCCGGACGAAAATATCACAATCTATTTAAGTATAATGAAAATTTATTTCAACAGATTGAGGAAACCTATTAGTGACGAAGAACAACTAACGATTGTCAAATACGGCATAAGGCCTTTCTATTCGTCACAATTAGCACTAACACGAATTAATTCATGGTCAGAATTGAAAGAACATTGTAGGTTGCTGGAACATGCTAAATATCGAGTAGGGGCGTTCAAAGAGCCGCCGCCGGTGTCGAATGGGTTGTTGTGTCCCGATTTGGCATGTCAGTCACCAAGTAAAACCTATACGACAGTGGATGCGGTTTTCAATAGCGCAAACGAACTTTTTTGTGTACAGTGTCGGATAAATGGACATGTTTTGAAGGATTGTAAGGCTCCAAAGTATATATTATGTTATCGTTGTGGGGAAAAAGGAGTTACTATGCGTGATTGTCCCAGGTGTACCGCCGGTCCGTCAGGTGGCCCAAAAAACGAGTAGGTGTGGGCCGGGACTTTGTCCCACCTGCACCGCATAACAGGGTTATGCGTGGCAGGAGGGATAAACCCCTGGTTCACGTCATAGCTGGTAATGACCATCGACCATTTAAGAAAGTATCCATTTACGGATCTGTGCATAGTGGTTTATTGGACTCAGGTTCAGAAATTTCTATAGTAAACAGTAAGATTTTAGGTAGTTTACCCAATAATGTCACTAGGTACAGGTCACACGATCTCGACATAATAAAAACAGCTAACGGCTCGTCATCTCCCGTCACTGGTTATGTATACCTACCGGTTACGGTTGACGCCAAGACTGTTGCTGTCAAGTTTTATATCATACCCGGCGTGACGACGGACTTGTTATTAGGTATTAATTTTTGGAGGGCCTTTGGTATAGCTCCGGAGGTCCTTGCGTTATGTGGCAGGGTTCCCGAGAGGAACGTTAGTGATTGTGAGGTTTCTGAGGTTCATTTGAGTGACTTTGATTCTCTTAATGAGATTGAAAAGTGTCAGGTATTGGAGGTTATACAGAAATTTGAAAGTATTTCTGCGGAGCGTAAAGGTTTAGGACGCACCAATCTCATTGCACACACTATTGATACGGGTGATGCCATACCCATCAAACAACGTTTTTATAGGATGTCACCCGAAAGGTTAAAGGAACTTAACCGACAGTTAGATGAAATGCTGCGAGACGACCTAGTAGAGCCTAGCACTAGCCCATGGAATAGTCCCGTCACTTTAGCACCTAAAGCCGACGGTTCTCTTCGATTTTGCTTGGACAGTCGTAAACTTAATGACGTCTCTAAACACGACTCTTATCCCTTACCATATATCTCAGAAATATTGGATAGCTTGAAAGAGGCTAAATATTTGTCATCAATAGATTTAAAATCAGCCTTTCATCAGATTCCGTTGCACCCGTCATCGAAGGAAAAGACGGCCTTTACAATTCCTGGCCGCGGTCTGTTTCAGTATAAAGTGATGGCTTTCGGGTTGACTTCAGCACCGGCAACGCAGCAGCGTCTGATGGATAGATTGTTTGGCCCTGAGTTTGAAGGAAAGGTCTGGTCATATTTGGACGATTTAATCTGTGTGTCGGCTACTTTTGAGGAACATTTGACTCTGTTGCGTGCCGTGGCTGCTCGTTTTGAAAAGGCTAATCTAACGATAAATCTGGCCAAATCAAATTTTTTCCGGAGTCAGTTGAAGTACTTGGGCTATATCGTTGATCGGCATGGACTGAGAACGGATCCTGATAAAATTAGTGCTATTAGAGATTTTCCCACCCCCGCCTCTAGAAAAGATGTGAAGCGTTTTCTAGGAACCGCCTCATATTACAGACGCTTTATAAAAAATTTTAGTTCAATTGCGGGACCACTAAACGCTCTCACGTCTACGCGCAGAGGCGCCCCGCCTTTCGACTGGTCCACCCAGGCTAATAGGGCTTTTGAGGATTTGAAAACCGCCTTAACAAGTGCTCCGGTTCTGGCTTGCCCCGACTTTGACCAACCTTTTGCCGTTCACTGCGATGCCTCCGATTTTGGGATAGGCGGTACGTTAACGCAGAACTGTAGTGGCGAAGAACATCCAATTGCTTTTTGTAGTCGCGCACTAACATCTTGCGAGCGTAACTATTCTGCTACGGAAAGGGAAGCATTAGCAGTGGTGTTCGTAGTAGAACATTTCCGTCCTTACCTGGAGGGAAGCAAGCCGTTTAAAATCTTCACGGACCACGCCAGTTTGAAGTGGTTTTTAAATTTGAAGAACCCTAGTGGTCGATTAGAGAGGTGGGGCTGTCGCTTGTCACCTTATAATTTCACAATAGAGCATAGACGCGGTGTCGACAATGTGGTGCCTGACGCGCTCTCCAGAGCGGTGCCAGTATCCACCTTGGAACCCGCGACGACTGATCCGTGGTATTGTGACATTTATAAGCGTTGTCGTGATAAAGCTAGAAGTTGTCCAAATTTTCAAATTATTAATAAGAAGCTGTTTCGATATACCAAGTCAAAGAGTAAGCTGCGATCAGACTATGACTGGAAGGAGGTTGTCCCAAGTGACTGCAGAGATGCGATTTTGATGGAAAATCACTCAGAGCCAACGGCAGCTCACTTGGGAATGACAAAAACCTACCAGAGGCTGAGGTTGCGCTATTTTTGGCCTGGTATGTACCAGGATACAATAAAATTTGTTTCAGAATGTGACGTTTGCAACGCTTATAAATGCCCCAATGTTAAGACGCCGGGGTTAATGGGTAGTGCTAGGGTCTGCTCGCGTCCATTCCAGTGTCTCAGCATTGATATTGTTGGGCCTTTACCTATGTCTAGGATGCAAAATACTAACCTGCTTGTGGTGTCGTGTTATTTCACAAAGTATTGCTTACTTTTTCCTTTACGCCGCGCCACCGGTAAGGTGATAGCGCAGCGGCTTGAGGATCATGTGTTTCTTGTTCATGGGATTCCACAGACAATCATCTGTGATAATGCCTCAAACTTTAGTGGCCACGAAGTTCGATCATTATATTGCAAATATCAAATACCTCAAGTACATTTTGGCCCAGTTTATTCGCCCCAAGTGAATCCCGTGGAGAGACAAAATCGTACGATTTTGACAGCTGTTTCTAGTTTTGTCGGTACCGACCATCGCACTTGGGACGTTAATATCCATAAAATTCAATTTGCGATAAATACATCTGTGAGTGTGGCTACGGGTTACACCCCTTTCTTTTTGGTGCACGGTCGCGAGGCCGTGGCTGATGGTAGTATTTACAAAGATTTCGAAGACATCGACGAAATTGTCTTTTTCTCACGAAGTAACCTTTACAATGACTTGGGCGAGCTTAAACAGGTGTTTGCTGATGTTAAGGAGGAGTTAACGAAGGCCCACCAGATAAATGCTAAATACTACAATCAGCGGCGGCGAGATCTGGAGTTTGAGGTTGGGGATATTGTTTGGAAACGCTCTTTTAAACAAAGTGACGCATCTAAGTATTTTGCATCCAAGTTGGCCCCGAAATATGAGAAATGTCGTGTAGTTAGGAAACTATCCAAATTAGTTTATGAGTTGGAGGATGGGGATGGCAAGCCTGTAGGGAAATGGCATATTAAAGACATGAAAGTGGTACCAGAAAGGGGCTGACTCTACATAGAGTAGTGGGGTAGGTTGACATTAGCCGTTACTCACCTTTTTGCCGTACAAAGCAGGGATTGACCCTTCGGAGCACGAACACTGACATTGTTTTTAATTTTTTTTTACATCTTTCTTTTACAAGCATTTTAATGCTATTTTATACATTTTGGTCTTTGTATATAGTTGGAGTAAGTGGGTGTCGGACGCACGGCCCGCGTCAGTCGCCTTCGCTCGCCGTGCCGCCGACGCCGACTGATCTCGAGTTTGGTGGGCGAGTGCTAACCTCACGTAACAGCATGTGTTACGTTTTTAATTTTTGTGATTACTTATTTTGTTTCGAGAGTGAGTGAACGTCGGACGCGCGGCCCGCGCTGGTCGCTCTCGCCCGCCGCGCCGCCGACGTTGACCACCCTTTGATAGTATAGGCGGGTCTGTTTGACCCTTTCGAGAGTGAGTGTTGATCGTCAACCTGGTGGTCGCACTCGTTTTTTTATATATTTTCATTTATGTCACGTTGAGAGCTGGCCGGCAGCGGTCCCGTGACCGAACGGATCGTCCTGGCTTGCTTTTTGTTGATGCCGTGTTCTCTCGGTGGTTTAAAAACAGAAAATTTTTTTTTGGTGCAACGGATTTTTTATGTATTGGCTTAGTGATTCATTGTTTATGTGGAGATAGCTGGGGCCCAGCTGGAATTTCCCTCTTTTGTCGGGAAATTCGTCTGGGAGGAGGGGTGTTGTAAGGTTGTTATTTTGACAGGTGACAGCACGGCCGTTTGAGTCGATGTTTCTTCCGTTTTTCTCATACTTCGGCGTTTTTTCCAATTATCTAGAGACTTTCAAATCAAACTTTGTTTGCGTAAATCGTTGCTGGGATGCGGATTAAATAATTATTTTGGACGTGGGTGCTGGTTTTGGAAATTAAAATTTGGATTTTGACTCTAGTGAAGTGCTTCATTAAAAAAAAAAACCGTATATGGCAATAGTGACAGCTCTACGTGAAGGAGGCCGGCTTTGGGGTGTACGGCCATTTTGTTGATGCTCGCAGTGTTTGTCGTGTTCCAAGTGGGAATTAATCCTTGTTTTGGGTGAGTTTCTCTGGATTGACCTGGTAAGAGCGTGGAATGCGCTGTTAGCGTCCTGGTATACTTATTTTTCATTTTGTTTCAGCACGGTGGTGTAGTAGAAGTGGGTGACGTGGAGCGTCGCACGCGGAATCATCCTGAACACTTGGTATGTGGCTAAGCCACTGGAGCCCTGCCTTTCCTTTGGGTCGACAACGCTAATCCTTGATCTTTGGTTGTAGATTGCTGTGGTGTCCGAGGTCTTGCACCTTCGTTGGAGTTGACAGCGCGACCCAGGCGACCAAGCAAGTCCGCATTTCCTCCACGGTGCGTGCTTATGTAGTTTTCAAGTTTCTATGGTGTCCGTTCACCGAACTGAGCAAGCCGGTTCCTCCTGTCCTTAAGGAACCACTCTGGAGTTATTTCTAATCCATGATCCGTCCACAGGAGGTGTTAAGACACGGCCTTGTGTGTGTGGCTGTTGTGGCTTCGTGTAGAAGCGTTTCAAGGAGGCTTGGTGGTTGTGAAGCAGGTTGGTCTGCGCAGTGTGGCGGCTGTCGGCGACGCTGGGACGTCGGGCACGAGACGCCGTCCGAGTGTGGCCTACAGTGGCCCGCAGCCAGGTTTGGCCGTTTCACAGCCCAGGTACAGGAGTGCCCCTATATTAGTTTAGATACATTTGGTATATCGGATCACTGGCCAATTGCATTCACGACCCTGTGAATTGTAGTAGTGAGTTAGGATTTAAGCTTAAGCCTATATGGTCTATGTATGTAAGTGTGTGGAGAGGGCGGGATAGCCGGGGAAGAAATTGTTAAGTATACATAATAATATACATCTTGTTGCACCTACTACTTGGTTTAATTGCCCACCCGCAGCACCACCCCGCTACCCCGTGTAGAAAATACATTACATCGGCCAGAATCCGGCCGAAACCTTCGGCCGGGCCGAAATTACTTCGCGGCCTCTCGCGGCTCTCGCATCGGGAGCGCTCGGCTTAATTCGGACACGCTCGGCCGGGTAGGTATAGGTAATGCATCGGCGGCCGGCCCAGCTGGGACCAGCAACAGGAGTATGTATGAGTGTTGTTTATTTATTAAATTATTATTTACTTTTTAGAATCTGTTTGGCGACCGCTTTAGCCTAGTTGGTAGTGACCCTGCCTACGAAGCAAGAGGTCCTGGGTTCGAATCCCGGTAAGGGCATTTATTTGTGTGATGAGCACGAATATTTGTTCCTGAGTTATGGATGTTTTCTATGTATTTAAGTATTTATTTATCTTTATAAGTATGTTTATCGTCGACTAGTACCCATAGTACAAGCTTTGCTTAGTTTGGGACTAGGTCAATTTGTGTAAGATGTCCCCTAATATTTATTTATTTTATTTATTTTTATTTGTTACTGCATTTTATGCTGTGATTAATGAACAATACGTTTGATATTAGGATTGTGAATTTAGTTTAGACGTGATAAGAATAGGTTGTTTGTTTTGAATAATATGCCAAGACATTTTTCATTAAAAATAAACGTTTTTTATTTTGTTTAACAAAAAAAGTAACTGTTCTCATATAAGAAATCCTTGCAATAACCTTTTCCTTACGATCTGTACAGTAATTTTAAATATTTTGTTTGATATGATACGTCTTCAAAAATTTCGGTTTCGGTTTCGGTTTCGGCCGAAATCAGAAAAAAACCGAATATTCGGTTTCGGTTTCGGTTTCGGCTAAAAATCGTGTTTCGGTCGGACACTACAGGCGTTACTTGCGGAGGTCCATATTAGTGAACTGAAACAATTACTTTGCTCCCCGTGACCTCACTTCTTGCCTTGCTAGCCGGTGAGCAAAGTATCAGTATGCTTAGTTTTACTTCACCAAATACTTCTCGATCGCGTTTACGTAAAAAAAATCAATTACTATGGAAATATGGATAGCGCCTCCGCACGCGCGAGCCCATGTTTCCATAGAATTGAAATTTTTACGTAAACGCGATCGAGAAGTACTACCTATTTGGTGAAGTAAAACTTATAGTAAGTATACAGTTCATTACATTACATGATAAATTCCACAACTAAAATACCTACCTAAATAAAAGTAAAACTGTCTATATCCAAAACCACATAACCCCATTTTTCAAAAATTCAGTCGCACGTAACATCCATGTTTTACGACGTCCCAAAAATAAATTACGAAAAACGCGCACAAAATTCAAAATGTACGTACGCGTTGCGGTACATAAACAAATTCGGTCATTTCATAAAACGTCTGTGTTCCATTTGATAGGTTTCATATTTCTGACCACAGGGGGCGCTCGTAAAGGCTTGGCTTGCTGCCCTACTCGCTATTTATTAACGATACGACTAAGGTATTGCGTGTTGAGTACGGGTTTTAATAAAAATTTCACGGATATTGCTTCTGTAAAATAAAATGGCGAAGTATGTCTCTTGGCGGTATAATTTGTGTTATTTTCTTTGACAGAATAAGTAGACCATGTTTCTTTATGAATGTTAATAATACGGTCATTTTTAGGGTTCCGTAGTCAACTAGGAACCCTTATAGTTTCGCCATGTCTGTCCGTCTGTCTGTCTGTCTGTCAGTCTGTCTGTCCGCGGCTAAGCTCAGAGACTGTTAGTACTAGAAAGCTGTAATTTGGCATGAATATATATCAGTCACGCCGACAAAGTGATTGAATAAAAAAAAGTAAAATAATTTTTTTAGGGTACCTCCCATAGACGTAAAGTGGGAGTGATTTTTTTTCTCGGCTAACCCTGTAGTGTGGGGTATCGTTGGATAGGTCTTTTAAAATCATTGCGGGGTTGCTAACATGATTTTTCTATTCAGTGATCTGTTTGCGAAATATTCAACTTTAAAGTGAAATTTTTCAATAAAATCGGCCGTCCCCCCCCCCCCCCCCTCTAAAATCTAAACTGTTTAGTGGAAAAATTTGAAAAAATTCAGAAGGGTAGTAAATATATCAAATTTACTAGGAAAATTATAGCGGCTAAGATTGCTTGAAAATTATTTGTAGTTTAAGAGTAAATAGTAGCCTAAGGTATAAAACATACCTAAACTTGGATGATTCCGTACACATACGAAATCCTTAGAAAAATATTACTTGATTTTTTCGTAATGGCTACGGAACCCTGGGCGTGTCCGACACGCTCTTGGCCGGTTTTTTTAAATCTAAGATGATTGATCATTTGCTATGCAAGGGCTTTGCATTTTATACCAGACCTGTGCTTATTTGCATAATGAAATATTTTCTGACGATATAATTAAAGTGTACAACATGTTAGCCACATAAGCACAGGCCTCCTCCCAAAATGAAATGACTTGGGGTATAGTTTTCACACACATGACGTGTACAGGTTTCCTCCTAATTTAAAGTTAAATAGCAAAATGTATACCAAGTAATATTAAAGGTATAACTCTCTCCGTCTGTTGCCTTTTCGCGCTTAAACCGCTAAACCGATTTAGATGAAATAAGGTATGGAGAAAGTTTAAAACCCTGAAAAGGACATAGGATAAATTTTATCCTAGAAAATTGAATAGTTCCCGCGGAATAGCAAACAACAAGTACCTATACAAGCAAATAAGTTTTACTGATAATGTTAAGGTTACGGCACAAAATCTATACTAATATTATAAAGCTGAAGAGTTTGTTTGTTTGTTTGTTTCTTTGAACGCGCTAATCTCAGGAACTTCTGCTCCGATTTGAAATATTATTTCAGTGTTAGATAGCCCATTTATCGAGGAAGGCTATAGGTTATACATCATCACGCTAACACCAATAGGAGCGGAGCGGAAGAATGTTTCAAAATCGGGGGTTTTTGAAGTAAAACTTCTATAGGCATGAACTAAAACAATTACTTTGCTCACCCGCGACCTTCGCGCGAAAGGTCGCGGGTGAGCAAAGTAATTGTTTTAGTTCATTAATATGGACCTCCGCAAAGTAACGCCTGATTCAATAAATTACTTCTATAGGCACGCTTGACTTGGGAGTACGGTGGTGAATGTGAACACATGTGGGAGGGGGGGTTGGGAGGGGGGTGCGCGGGGGCGGAGGTTGCGGGGGGGTAATTTTTTTTATATCGAGGACCTAAGGAGGAGAGCCATAATTGATGAAAAAGCAAATAGGATAAGAAAAATAAGCAAGTCCACTGATAGACTACATCTTGCCGGATATTAGAGGGAGCAGAGGGTTAAAGAAACTACTGTGTGGATGTTCTCGGTGGTCTATGGTGGTGCCATGACTGACAATTCTACTCACGCTGATATGTTTAATATTCTTAAACCTATATACAATACTTAGTAAGGTAAACTTCCCAGTGCTCGACACCGACCCAATACATGGCGCCTTCAATCTTATGTCGGTAAGAGAGGTGACCGATGGGTGTCATCTTCATCTACTAGGCGTTGAGGAGTCGAGCATTGGTACGTCAGTGATCTTGCGTGACCAACAATTTCTTAACCTATCACACGTACAAGATTAATGTTAATGAATGTGGCTCTCGCCACACATACAATAGCATAGCACCAAGTAAAATACACTCAATATCCTAGTTTTAATTTTAAACTTCCATTCAAGAGGATGTTAATATTTTACAAACTTCTTTTACCTCTTCAGACAATATTTACCACTTCGTCTTTGAATAACTAAGCTAAATAAATCTAATTCGAAAAAGTTTTAAGTTGCTTAAAAATGTATGCACTTACGTCCTATTTGCAAAACAGCTAAAAAGATAAAAAGAAAAAGGGCGTATAACTAAAGAGATAAAATAGACTTAAGACGTTTTATCATCAGGCCGGATGAACCACCTTCAAGTAACCGGGGGTTTTAATTGAATGTTTGAACAACGATGTTTAACTTAAACAGGGCAAGTTTTACTACATTTTTAACCGTTAGTTAGGTTCTAGTAAACATAGGCACAATAGCCGTGGTGGCCTAGCGGTTTGACCTATGGCCTCTCAAGCAGAGGGCCGTGGGTTCAAATCCCGGCTCATACCTCTGACTTTTCCGGAATGTGTACATATGTGCAAAATTACATTTTAAATTTACCATGAGCTTTACGGTGAAGGACTGCATACACCTGCGAAGAAATTCGATTGTGTGTGTGAAGTTCGCAATCCGCACTGGGACTTCGTGGGAACTACAGCCCAAGCCCTCTTATTCTGAGCGGGCTGTTTCGTGCAGTATAATGTACTCGTACTCGTATATAGACTGATATAATAAACTAAATGAAACAGTTTATTGAATCAGGCGTAACTCTACGTAGGTCCAAATTAATGAACTGAAACAAGCTTATCTCTTTAACTGAGTGTAGTGCCACCAGTCGCAAAGCACGAACCTACCAGGAAAAGAACAAGATAAGACTAACTAGAAGTTAAATCTCGCGGTCGCGCTATAAATTCAACTAAGCCGGTTAATTCTACTTTAACTGGGGCTCGAGAAACTGGTCCGTGTTTTTGAAATTGTATCTTAAAGGTGCTTATCGGTATTTCGTTGTAATCAGGGGGTTGGATCTTTATTTTAGTAAATTATTTTCAATTGAGTTATTTTATTCAGGCGCTTGGCACATCTACGCCAACAGACTGAATCAACTATTTATTTGTTTTAAAGCAGTTAAAAATGTTATCAGGGCTTAAAAAATATCATGGGAAAAAAATATCATGGGACAATTCACACCAATTGACCTAGTCCCAAAGTAAGCTAAGCAAGCTTGTGTTATGGGCACTAGGCAACGGATAAACATACTTAAATACATATTAAACACCCAAGACCCGAGAACAAACATTCGTATTTTTCATACAAATATCTGCCCAGTCAGGTTTTCTAACCACTAGGCCATCTGGTCGTTTAATTAAAGTTAAAATGCGTTTTTTTTCTAAGAGGAAGCCTGTGCCCTGCAGTGGGATGTACAAAGGTTGGGATGATGATGATGATTATGCCTTATCAAATCCTGAAAACTTATTCAGTGGTATTTAATTTAAACATGACCAATAGCTGCTGAATTAATCTGAAACGGTTTTAAAAACTAGTTAGTATTTTTTTTAAGTTATACGCATAAGTAGCATCTAATCTAATTTGCCTTAGAAACAGGCTACTTTAGTATCCTAGTTTAGGCATTTAAGTTATTTATGAATATAGCACGGTATTGTTTGTATTATGTTTATGTTGTTATGTTTAGGTTGTTAGTTTTCCATTAAGGTCAATTTGTATCGAGTCAGTACTTTAGTATGTCGGTCTTAGTTTACTAACACATAGATATAATCTCAGCGCTTACTAACGACTTTTCTTGTAAATAATTAATTATTTTAATAAACAATTTGAATTTGAATTTGAATTTTGAATTTGAAACTTTAAGTTCTCTAAAACCTAAATTAGGAACGCATGTGGAAATGTTTCCAAATGACAGTGATGATACCATCTGCTGACCCATTCGATCATTTGTATAAAAAAAAAACTGATAAATGCTTGACAAAAAAATACCAATTCTTGTTTACGAGCAGAAAAACACACCTGTAATACTACGTCTGTCACCACCGACATAAAAATACGCAGGAAACTGCTGGCTGCATAAATCAAATACGATGATCAAAGTGTTTAAATTTAGAACATTATATTTTATCCGATGTCAAACCGGCGTTCATAAAAAAAAACTGCGTTCCGATTTCAAAAATACAAACTCTCAGGTGACTGGTTTGTGACGCATGCTTTTATATCAACGTGTTCTGCAGTTTTAATGTTACCATTACTCAAAATTATTTATGTTCTTCTGTCTAAGTGGTTAAGGTTCCTTTTGGGTTTATTTTAGATACCGAGAGTGCATTTTTTATCGTGGTTTTCGGCGTTTTAAGGTGTCTCAATCATTTGGAAAGTTTACTTGCACGTTAAGGCGTTTGGTATATTTTATTAATGTCGTAAATTAAAGGTGCGACGTTAGTTATATTTTTGAAAGTGAAATCAGGTGATTTTAATATCATGTTATTCATTATTTATTATCAAGCTAGATACATAAATTTAGAGTAAAATACGCAAGCTGGTGCGCATGCACCGTATGATTGATACATACTCATTCCCGATAAAAGGCGAGATGAATTTAAATGGAATTTAGCATGTAGCTAAACCTCTGAAACAATATATTTCTCTTTTATAATACCAAAATCAATCAACTCAAAATCAAAGCGTTTATTCTGCAAGTAGGCCGCAAATTAGGGCTCTTTTACATGCCACTTTTTTAAAACTACCAGCGCTTTCGTAAGGACCATCATTGCCAAGAAGAATGCGCCTTTCTAGATATTCCCACGGATTCACATAAAAACCAACAGACATGCAAGTTTGCACAGTTTTTCTAGTCATACAATACTTATACTTTATAGATACAACGTAAAAGAAAACCAAGATACAAGTTTTCTGTTTTATTTTCAAAATGGCTAGGCCTTCGGCTTATATTCTTTCAATTTTAAATTAAAAACTCGAAACGTAAAATTTTCCATGATGATTTAATTTCTCACCTAACCCACGTAAGTTTAAAATAAACATCAGTAATTTCGAGAAAAATCAACTATCAGCTTTTGAGGACACCTCGTCATTAGTTTAGACTGTCCGCCATTAGTCTTAGCAAACAGGTGGACGCACGCCGTTATTAATCGGCGAAAGAAAACTGTATGAAAGGACATGTTAATGGCTTAGCTAAGGAATTTCGGAATCATTAAGTTTTTCATTTTATTTTTCTTCAACGGGTCTATGAAAACACTGATATCGTATTGTATAGAAATAAAACATTTTTTTCTTCTACAAAATCTGGCAAACAAAATAATATATATATTTCTCACTGCAATTCACAATAATAATGTTACTTAACTTAACTTTTGACTGCGATTTCGTCTGCGCAGAAGTCGTGTTACAGGCTAAATACGGTGTTATTACAATGTCATAAAGGCGCTGCCATGGAATAACATTTCGCACTCGAACTAAACAGCTTTTTCATCTAATTTATTGAATAAAGCAAAAATCCGGCACAGCAACGTCCAAAAATGTATCATCATCGGTTTCAGTAAGTGAATGTATCTATAAATCCCGTTTTCTCATCCCGTTTTCCAAAAATCAGTAAATCTTGGACCGTAGTTCCTACGCGGGCCCAGTACGGATTGGAAACTTCACATGGATCCACAGGTTTGCTCACGATGTTTCTCCTTTACCCTAAAACTCATGGTAAATTAATTTCAAAAGTAATTTCGGACAAATTCCGAAAAACTCCGAAGTACAAGCCTAGAACTTACGACCCCTCTACCTGAGAGGGTCATCATCATTTTCAGCCGAAAGACGTCCACTGCTGAACATAGGTTTACCCCAAGGCTCGCCAAACAGATCGGTCCTGCGCCATCCGCATCCAACGCGTTCCCACCACCTTAACGGTCGTCACTCCATCGTTTTGGAGACCTACCTATACACTGCGTCATCCGGTCCGCGGACTTCACTCGAGAACCTTTCGGCCCCATTGGCCGTCAGTTCTACGAGCGATGTGCCCTGCCCACTGCCACTGAAGTCTAGCGATTCTTCGAGCTATGTCCGTGACTTATTTCTTGCGCGGATCCCGCAGAAAAATTCCAAGCATAATGCCCTCTCCATCGCTCTCTGAGTGACTTTGAGCTCAGGCCCATCTTTAACGGTTGTCCAAAATAGAGCTACAGTATTATTAAGTAAAATATCTTAACAAGACGCACTAATTATATCACAACCGAACCAGATCAATCAAACCCACCCCTGGGCCGGGAATCCAAAAATCCCGGCGTTTATGAAGAGCCGCGTGAAATATTCATTAATTGATCCCACCCCTTCGGTCCTTATTACCGGGGGTTGATTAAGAACCTGGATATACGTGGGAAAGGAATGGGGGTGTTTATAAGATGCGGAGCAATAAAGATAACAAGATCTTACGACGGCAGTAAAGAAACAACTGCAATATTTACAAAATTGACTTTTTTTTGTCAAAAATCAAAATGAAATCTAATTCCTCAGTCAAAAGATAAAAAATGAAATCTTTTACATAGTTTCGCTGTGTATATCTGTCCATTTGTATGTCCTCGGCTTAGATTAGCAATATCGGTTTAGGATCTTATCTAGTACAGAAAGTTATACCTAATTTGGTTTTATATACATAATATTAATAATGAACATAGCGTTGCATGCCAAACTTTTCCACCACTGTAATCAGTTGTACCTATGTTTACAATTAAATCACTTTGACTTTGACTTTGAAACCAAGGAAGTAGAAGAATAAAAAAAAAAGAATAAAGATTTAGAAGGTGATAATCATCACCGAAAATGTATCGCAACTCGTACTATATTTCTCGTACCGCCTAAATAATAGTACATTACTGCAGCGGCCGCGAAATAGGGGATTGCCGGCCGAGTAGTTATAGATGGCCGAGTGGTAACGAGGCCATCTAGAGATACGAGGCCGGCAATCCCTGTTCGTGGCCAAGGCTTGTATAGAGTTTTTCTCAAACTTGCATCATCATCATCATCATCATCATCATCATCATCATCATCATCATCATCATCATCATCATCATCATCATCATGATCATCATCATCATCATCATCATCATCATCATCATCATCATCACCATCACCATCATCATAAAATCATCGTCATCATCATCATCACATCATATCACCATTGCCACCATCATCATCATCATCAATATCACCATCATCATCATCACCCACCATCACCATCGTCATCACCATCACCTCCATCATCATCATCATCATCATCATCATCATCATCATCATCATAAAATCATCGTCATCACCACCACCATCACCGTCATCACCACCACCATTACCATCATCATCATCACCACCATCACCATCACCATCACCACCATCATCATCATCACCACCATCATCAACATCACCATCATCACCATCACCCACCATCACCATCGTCATCATCATCATCACCACCATCATCATCATCATCATCACCACCATCATCATCATCATCACCATCATCACCATCATCATCATCATCACCATCATCACCATTACCAATCACCATCATCATCATCACCATCACCATGATCACCATCACCCACCATCATCATCGTCATCACCATCATCATCATCATCACCATCATCATCACATCACCATCATCACCATCCCATCATCACCATCCCATCATCACCATCATCATCATCATCACCACCACCATCACCACCATCATCATCACCATTACCACCATCATCATCATCTCACCTTAAATAAACGTAGTGGCAGAATGTCATAATGAACCAAAACGCAAATATTGCTTATAGTTTTTTTTAATGGCTAAATGCTATGATGCCATAGTACTATAAATAACCGTCATGGTGCTGTGTCACATGAAACAATAGACGATCACTTTGCTGGCCTTGGCCAGCAATGTTGTATGAAATTCCATTATTGACCGCACGGCCGCCCGCACTGCTAGCCGCACCTTCAACGTGACACTTCGTGGCGTATTATAAGGAACATAACGTCAATATTTCATAGCATGTTTGAGAAAAAGCTTTTTTCTCAAACATGCTATGAAATATTGACGTTATGTTCCTTAAAATACGCCACGAACTGTCACGTTGCAGGTGCGGCTAGACGAGAGGTCAATAATGGAATTTCATACAACATTGCTGGCCAAGGCCAGCAAAGTGATCGTCTATTGTTTTATGTGACACAGCACCATGACGTTTAATAGGTCGACGTGGTCGACGTGGATGGATGGATGGACGGACGGATGGACGGACGGACGGAGGGATGGATGGATGTTGATGGATGGATGGATGGATGGATGTTGATGGATGTTGATGGATGTTGATGGATGTTGATGGATGTTGATGGATGTTGATGGATGTTGATGGATGTTGGTTGATGGATGTTGATGGATGTTGGTTGATGGATGTTGATGGATGTTGGTTGATGGATGTTGATGGATGTTGGTTGATGGATGTTGGTTAATGGATGTTGATGGATGTTGATGGATGTTGATGGATGTTGATGGATATTGATGGATGTTGGTTGATGGTTGTTGATGGATGTTGATGGATGTTGATGGATGTTGGTTGATGGATGTTGATGTATGTTGATGGATGTTGATGGATGTTGTTTTGATGTTGATGGATGTTGATGGATGTTGATGGCTGTTGATGGATGTTGATGGATGGATGGATGGATGGATGTTGATGGATGTTCTTGTTCATGGATGTTGACGGATGTTGATGGATGTTGATGGATGTTGATGGATGTTGATGATGTTGTTGGTGATGGTGATGGAGATGGTGATGGTGATGGTGATGATGATGGCGGTGATGATGGCGGTGATGATGGTGGTGATGATGATGATGCATGTTTGAGAAAAACTCTATACAAGCCTTGGCCACGAACAGGGATTGCCGGCCTCGTATCTCTAGATGGCCTCGTTAACACTCGGCCATCTATAACTACTCGGCCGGCAATCCCCTATTTCGCGGCCGCTGCAGTAATGTACTATTATTAGCAGTACGGCTGCTCACCGAAACTAAGATTATTTAAAAGCGAAAAAGTTTTTCGGGTGCGCCGGTGGGATTCGAACCCACGTCTCCTGGGTATGCGCCCCAACGGGTGTTCTACCAATTGAACCACGTCGCATCCAACCGACTCCCCCGAAATTCTTAATCGCTTACATACACCAACAGTGGCGTGTGGTAACATCCATCGCAACTATTAGAAGCTACGACTCCTACGTTCCAAATTACATTGGAAATGCGTAAGAAATGATGTACCACATCTATTTATTCAAATATTATTTATTTTATTAGCAGTACGGCTGCTCACCGAATCTAAGATTATTTAAAAGCGATTATTTCGGGGGAGTCGGTTGGATGCGACGTGGTTCAATTGGTAGAACACCCGTTGGGGCGCATACCCAGGAGACGTGGGTTCGAATCCCACCGGCGCACCCGAAAAACTTTTTCGCTTTTAAATAATCTTTGATGGATGTTGATGGATGTTGATGGATGTTGATGGATGTTGATGGATGTTGATGGATGTTGGTTGATGGATGTTGATGGATGTTGGTTGATGGATGTTGATGGATGTTGGTTGATGGATGTTGGTTGGTGGATGTTGGTTAATGGATGTTGATGGATGTTGATGGATGTTGATGGATGTTGATGGATGTTGGTTGATGGTTGTTGATTGATGTTGATGGATGTTGATGGATGTTGGTTGATGGATGTTGATGTATGTTGATGGATGTTGATGTATGTAGTCACGGAACCACAATCAGTTGCAACATTGTATTCCATTGTATAATTAGTAACACCTCATTTGACTAATCCTAATGCGAGAGCGGACTAATTCAAGGATCACGTAATAACAATAACTTCATATTTACGATGACATTTATGATCAATCCGTGTTCTTGAGCTGTTACGCCAATTAGTAGAGGGGTGACTAAGAAAATACCAAGCATAAGAAGCATATATAAACTGGAGCTGCGTCTCCTAAGATCATTCTGCTGCACCTCCTCTCTCCGTATAGTTGTATTACTAACCATCAGTGTAACTCAATATAAAACCTAACACCCAGTTCGACTTTTAATCATCTCTACATTGAATCGAAGGGTTTAATTCAGTCAAGAGTGATCCAATAGATCACGTGCTCGGCAGGCGACGTGATTATGTTGATGGATGTTGATGGATGTTGTTGGATGTTGATGGATGTTGATGGATGTTGATGGATGTTGATGGATGGATGGATGGATGGATGTTGATGGATGTTCTTGTTCATGGATGTTGACGGATGTTGATGGATGTTGATGGATGTTGATGTATGTTGATGATGTTGTTGGTGATGGTGATGGTGATGGTGATGGTGATGGTGATGATGATGGCGGTGATGATGGTGGTGATGATGATGATGCATGTTTGAGAAAAACTCTATACAAGCCTTGGCCACGAACAGGGATTGCCGGCCTCGTATCTCTAGATGGCCTCGTTAACACTCGGCCATCTATAACTACTCGGCTGGCAATCCCCTATTTCGCGGCCGCTGCAGTAATGTACTATTAATTTGAAAAATAATATCGTAGCGTGTAAAGAAGCCTACAAGACGCAGGGGCCGCTAATGGGTTGATGTCACTCTTGTGGACTACGAGTGTTATAGAGACGCAAAATTATATTTATTTAAGAAAGTTTTCAATTAGGTAATACCATACGAGGACTGGTTTTGATAAGAACGTGCTTAGAAAAACAAAACATGTTTTTTTGTGTATAATATGTATTTATTTATTTGACGAAGTTGCTATCTTTTAACGCTGTGCATTATTTTGACTTGAATAAGCCATGCAAAAATTGGATTTCGCAAAATAGGCCTCAATGGCGGCAATGACCTCTTAATTTGACACAAATCTCTTTCCAACGAGCCATTTTTTAGGTTTAGAAATTTAAAAAAAATAAAATTATTTTATGGAGATAAGTCTGGCGAATAAAGTGGACAAAACAGCAATTTCTACCGTAATTCTTATAATTTGTTCTGCTGTCTGGGACAAGTCAACTGATGCATTGTCACGGCCGTAAAGAACTTTAACCTTTGTTAAAAATTCTTACTTATTTCTTCAAAAAGCATCATTTTCGCCCAATAATGTTGAATAGTATGAATGGTCCTGATGTATTTTTTTTTCATTTTTGCAACTAATCAAGATGTAGGATTCCTCGTGAGTACCAAAAACGGTTGCCATGAACTTTCTAGTCGATGGGGCGGTCTTTTCTCTCTTTAGATCTGGGCCCTGTACCACAAAAGTTTCTCATACTAAAATGTTACAATTTTGTCGATTTGTAGCACTTGTAACTTTTGTGGTACAGGGGGCTGGTTCATCTGGTAAAATCCACTGCTTTGGTTGTTCGTTATTTTCTGGGCTATAGTTGTGAATCCACGTTTCGTCCAATGTTGTAAACTTTTTGGATTGCAAATAATTTTTTCTCAAAGATGCAATGAAATGTTAACTTAACGTTCCAAATAATAGGCCGGGACGTATCACGGAAATTGCGGGTGCGGTTAGACGAGTGCTATGTAATGGATTTTCATACAGAATTGCAGACCTAGGCCGGGAAAGCGATCGTCTATTGTTTCATGTGGCACAGCATCATGACGTTTATAGGTCTACGGCATCATGGCATTTAACCCTAAAAAAAAAGCAATAGTTGCTTTCTTTGCAATTTTAATTTCTTGAAGTTTTTTATTTATTTCATTGCATGTTTGAGAAAAGCACTATACAAGCCTCGGCCGGAACAGGGGTGTCCGGCCTATGCAGTAATGTACTAATTGAATCAGGCGTTACTTTGCTGAGGTCCATATTAATGAACTGAAACAAATTACTTTGCTCACCCGCGACCTTATGATAGCTACGTTTATGTAAAAATGCGTGTTCATGCAGTTCCTTCACCTCCACAGTACGAACCCACGCAAATCACACAAACCCGAATATTACCACTACCAAGCTACACTGACGCGTTTAAACTCAACCAGAGCTCATCTTCAGAGCACCGTAACCAATTAACCATTAACTGTGCTACCAAATGGACTAAGATGATCCACTAAGTTAGATGAAGCGCATGCTCGTTTGCCTCCCTCTCACTAAATATAAAAAAAACCAAAGCATTTCTGTAGGTTGTCTGAAACAACATCATCATCATCATCATCATTTCAGCCGAAAGACGTCCACTGCTGAACATAGGCCTCCCCAAGGCTCGCCAACCAGATCGGTCCCATCCGCATCCAATGCGTTCCCGCCACCTTCACCAGGGCGTCGCTCCATCTTGTTGGAGGCCTACCTACACTGCGTCTTCCGGTCCGCGGCCGTCAGTTCTACGAGCGACGTGCGTTTATTATTATTTTATTAGAATAACATAAAGTCGTCTCCAGAGCTCTCGCTGTCCGCGCAAGCATACTAATTAAAGGTGAACAAGCCCCGAGGTTTTCACGAACCATAACAATCGCTGCGACTAACTGCAACGTGAATTGTATACTACTTACACCAGGAACTGTTTTACGTATGCCATGTTCTTTTCATTCGATAGCAAAAAGAAGAGAGGTTAAATCTTACAAATTTTTAATTATCTCTAATGTGTATGTTTGAAGTTGATCCTACTAATATTATAAATTCAAAAATTTGTACATTCGTCCGTTTTTTATATGATAGGGGCAAACGAGCAGGAGGGTTTGTTGGAAAGCATCACCGCCGCCCGTGGCCACCCATAACATAAGTTACGGATGCGTTGCCGGCCCTTTGAGAAAAGATTAGACTCGTGTTTTGAAGATTCCCAAGTCGTACCGGTCCGGTTTCGGCCCCATCGGCCGTCAATTTTAAGAGAGATATGCCCTGCCCACTTAGCAATTCTTCGAGCTATGTCCGCGACCTTAGCTATTGCGCGGATTTCATTTCTAATGCAAGCCCGCAGAGAAACTCCAAGCATAGCCCTCTCCATCGCTCTCTGAGTGACTTTGAGCTTTCTTATGAGGCCCAACTGTTGTTACAGTTCAATATAATAATTAAAATTGTACACATTAGAAATGATTAAATCCGCGCAATAACTTGCCACCGATATAGCTCTCAGAGTTGCCAGGCTCAAGTGGCAGTGGGCAGGGCACATCGCTCGTAGAGCTGATGGCCGATAGGACCAGGTTTTCGATTAGCGTCCATGGACCGGATGACGCAGTGTAGGTAGTTGTCCAACAAGGTGGAGTGAAGACCTGTTCAAGGTTGCGGGAACGCGTTGGATGCGGATGGCACAGCAGTCTGATTGGTGAACCTTGGCCTATGTTCAGCAGTGGACGTCTTTTGACTGAAATGATGACGATGATGATGTACCTACAGTCCACTAAGAAATTCCTTAATGGCGTACCGTACTTATTACGCGGCCTGAAAGAGGGCTGATCTCGTAGATTGTAAACTAAAAATTATTTTGTGTTAAAAATAATCTTATTTCGTAGATACCTACACTAATCTGGAATATGAAACATACATTTTTTTTCATTTTGGAATAATTGCTCATTACATCACTTAACAGTCACGCCGCTCGCATTCCTAGTATTCTTACCAATAATTACCGATTAGAACGAAAAATGGAGATACTTAAAAATCGCGAACTTTAATTTTACGAACCGGACAACCCAAGCTACAATGTCTGCAGTCGGCAGTGTAGTTTATTTACGCGACGCCAGCGCCCCAAACGGCGAGTAGCGGCGATTCTATGGTTTGTTTCTGAGCAAAATGCAAAGCGCGGCGCGCGGATGTATGATTTCGTTGTTAAAATAAAAAGTAAAATTCATTTTCATCATCATTATCATCCCAGCCTATATTCTTTCCACTGCAAGGCACAGGCCTGCTCTCAGAATGAGAGGGCTTGGGCCGTAGTTCCCACGCGGGCCCAGTGCGGATTGGGAACTTCACTTACACCATTTAATTTCTTCGCAGGTATGTGCAGGCTTGCACCATAAAGCTTAAGCAATAATCGCCATTAAAAGCTGACTGTTTAGAAGATTTTTCCGGTACTTCGCCGATGTAATTTCAAACAAAATAAATCTATGGCAATATAGTTACAATGTGGTCTCCTGTAGAACGATAGATAAAAACACAACATGGCTACAATTAACAACGATAAATTATTACAGTAAAATAACGAAATAAATTAAATAATTTTGAATATTTACTTATGTTTAGGCATTACATTTTAATAGTGACCAAGTTAGTCTTGTTGTAGAAGGCGTAAAGGCGGTTAGACACTTAAGTCGAGCCATTAGTATAGTAACCTAGATAAATAATACGTAACATAGATTAAGTAAAGTGCCTACTAATAATAATTATAATTATGTACTAAAACTATTTAAATAAATGAATTGAATTGAATTTAAGAGAGCGTCGAGCGGTGACTCATCATGTACTGCAACTACATGTAGCTGCAGAGCTGGTATCCTGTGAGAGACTCAACATGCCAACGTGCTCCTAAATATTTTTTTTTTCGTAAAAATATTCACTGTTTTTTTATGCGTCCAGAATCCAAACCGCAAGTCTTAACTGAGCTTAAAATATGACCTAATTTTTATCTAATATATAAAAATCTCGTGTCAAGGTGTTTGTTATCGTACCTACTCCTCCGAAACGGCTTGACAGATTTTTTAAAAGAAATTCTCTATATGCGGTAGGTCTGAGAATACGTCGTAGGCTATTTTTACACGCTTTTATTTTTTATTTTTTAATTTTTACACGCTTTATATTAGCTTCACCTGTATGTATGTTTGTAACCGACTCCTTAGGGCGCGATTTTGACCCACTTCCCGGTTTCCGATTGAGCTGAAATTTTGCACATATGTGTAAATTGGATGACAATGCAATATTATTGTAACATGGAGCTGATCTGATGATGGAGCTGGATGGTGGCCATAGGAACTATGTAATAAAACAACACAATCCCGACGAGTTTGGGCTCGTTTGATTCGTCTTGACGAGCACTTTGATCCCAGATGGTAACCAGGGTCTGATGATGGAGCTGGAAGATGGCCAAAGGCACTCCACAATAAAACGACACAACCCCATCGAGTTTGGGCTCGTTTGATTCGTCTTGACGAGCACTTTGATCCCATATGGTAAATAGGTTCTGATGATAGAGCTGGAAGATGGCCAAAGGCACTCCACAATAAAACGACACAACCCCATCGAGTTTGGGCTCGTTTGATTCGTCTTGACGAGCACTTTGATCCCATATGGTAAATAGGTTCTGATGATAGAGCTGGAAGATGGCCAAAGGCACTCCACAATAAAACGACACAACCCCATCGAGTTTGGGCTCGTTTGATTCGTCTTGACGAGCACTTTGATCCCATATGGTAACCAGGGTCTGATGATGGAGCTGGAAGATGGCCAAAGGCACTCCACAATAAAACGACACAACCCCATCGAGTTAGGGCTCGTTTGATTCGTCTTGACGAGCACTTTGATCCCATATGGTAACCAGGGTCTGATGATGGAGCTGGATGATGGCCAAAGGCACTCCACAATAAAACGAAACAACCCCATCGAGTTTGGGCTCGTTTGATTCGTTTCGACGAGTACTTTGGTCCTAGATGGTAACAAGGGTCTGATGATGGAGCTGGAAGGGGGGTAGGTGGCGGGGTGGTGGGGGAATGGGGTATGTGGGGTTAGGGGGTCGGGGTTTAGAGGGTTGGGGGTAAGGGTGTGGCGGTTGGGGTTAGGGGATGGGGGGGTGTTGGGGGGTTCGGGGGTAAGTGATTTTGGGGGGTTGTGGGAAATGGGGAGGGGGTAAGAGGCCTAGATGGTAACAAGGGTTTGATGATGGAGCTGGAAGGGGGGGGGCAGGTGGCGGGGAGGGCTTGGGTGGTGGGGGTCGGGGTTGGGGGTTGGGGGTCTGTAAAATGAAAAGGGGGATTAGGGGATTGGGGTTTGGGGTTGGAGGGGGGGTTGGGGAAATGGGGTGGGGATGTTGGGGGGTTGGGTTTAGGGGGTTGGGGGGTTGTAGGTGAGGGGGGTAGAGTTAGAAAGAAAGAGGTTTACGTTTAGTAGTGTAGAGCAGTGCGCGCGCACCAAAGACCAAGTATAAGATGGACTGATTCTATTTAAGACGAGCAAAAACCGTTTTCTCTTTTTAGCACATGGAAACTCTCACTGTGAAAAAATGCAACCAAAAAATAGAAAATAAATAATAGTTTAAAAAAACTAAAAAACACGCTTTAAAAAATAAAAAATAAATTTTAATAAATTTCAATTCACCATTCTTATAGTACAGTAAAAAATCTTTATAAGCAATTATTATATTGTTATATCCAGATCAAAACTTGTAAACAATTCTAAATATTGATAAAATAAATAATAATAGTTTAAAATATTTTATTGTAAAAAAAGCGTGGGGTGCTTTTTAAGATGTTATCAAAATGATAATCCTTGACAATTGACACCATGCACCCCACGCTTTTTTTACAATAAAATATTTTAAACTATTATTATTTATTTTATCAATATTTAGAATTGTTTACAAGTTTTGATCTGGATATAACAATATAATAATTGCTTATAAAGATTTTTTACTGTACTATAAGAATAGTGAATTGAAATTTATTAAAATTTATTTTTTATTTTTTAAAGCGTGTTTTTTAGTTTTTTTATACCCCTATTCTTCGCGAACGGAGTCGCGTGCAACAGCTGGTTTCCAGATAGAATTGTAGAGTCCGCAATAGCGAATTTAGAGGAGACGAGGTCTCAGACAATAACTAGAGGTAATAATAACAATATTGTTTTTATTTTACATTTTAATTTTAATTATTAACTACTAAACTAAAGGACAATACATCCCTGTAAAAACTAAAATATTATAATAATGATGACCTATGTTTCGATACACACCTAATTTTTGCTTTTTATATATTTTCAATTTACTTTGTTTTGATAGGATTAAACTTTCGACCTAGTTTCAAGAAACTGCAAGCAGCGCATCCTTCTTGGCAATAATAGTCAAAAACGCTGGTGGTATAAAAATAATGAACACATAAAAGAGTCCTTTACGGGCTAATTACAGAATAAGCGTATTGGTTTTAACTATCATTTATTATTCTTGGAAAAAAGTAGTTCAACACAAATCAAACTAAACTTGAACTCGAAACTCAACTAAATCCAAATTATTTAACCATAATAAATAATATAAAGTACCCACTAACATCTATTACACGATAAGTTGGACACAGAAATCGAACAATTAAACATCTTATATCACAATAAAACTTCCATAATTACCAACTTGAAGCCGAAAATCGATCTCCATTCACTCAATCGCACCCTTCATTCACTCATTCTCTTATTATTACCGCCCGCGGCCACAAGGGGAACAAACTATACTCCCACCAACACAAATAATACAGTCACGATGAGTCTTACTGCAATAATATTAGGGTGGCTTTTAAATAAGCTAACATATGACAGATAAGGTATTGTTCCCTCTTGAACATTTTAATTTCAACCTACGTGTGGTTTATTTATTTTATTTAGCAAATAAAATGGCCCTGGCGGCGTAACGGTCAGCCGGTGTTATGAGTTTTTTTATTTATTTCGCTCGCTGGGATTATAGAGTAATAAAGGTGAAATGTAAATAATATGAAGCAGATGCGGGTTATTAAAACGATAGGATTTTATTTGGGGCATTTGTCGCTGATTTACTTACGCTGGTTATTGCTTGGTGAGTTGCAGGTGTTACAAAGTAACTGAAATCGAGGTAAAAATGAAATAAAAAAATCGTCTTCTAACGCATCGATGGGAAAAACATCCGGAATTTTCCACGGACATTGATGGTTGCAGTTGTTTTGAAGTTCGGTATGAGTTCTACTCGGGAAAAATTATAAAAGTTGCATTACATTGCGAGGCTTTAAAGCTAACGAGTTTGAAGTGGTCAATCAAGCGCAGCTATGTAATGCAATTTGCACGAATTTTTTGCAGGTCTAAACTATGATAAGTAAAGTGAAGCCACGAAGTTAGCAAACAAACAAAGAGATAAACAAAGTTTATCTATTTGTTATGAAGCTTAACACTACTTACTATATTATTGTATGCATATGTGTAGTAGTTCACATATTAAATACAACAGAAAATTAAACCTAATTCTTAGAACTGAAGGTATGTGTTTGTTATGTCGAGTCTTGCAAGTTAAATTTGACCTAATTTCCAGTGACAAAATCGACTTGTAATTTGATTCTCATTTTGTTCGGATGACAATTCGTAGGTACGAAAACGTGTTGTCATTCGTCCACCTCGTCCACCTAATAGTAGACCATCCTGTCAACGCCTTGTCTTTCGATTTGTCGAGAATCGTTCTTCCCCAGCGGTTATCTCCATGAGTGATGCCGTTCTTTCTTAACAACATTTTATTCTTATTCAAGCGAAACAAAAGATTTTAATTGCAAATTAATAATCATTTAACAATAAAACCAATACCGAAAGCATATGAAATTATTTCCCCTACCCTTCCTTGCCGGACAAGGGGTTGTAATTATGCACCCTATTCATTAATAATACTTTGCTCCCCGCCGCTCACCTACAGCGAGAACGACATACTAGTGTTAAGAATATATAAATAGTGCACAGTTTAAAAACATACAGACCGACGAGCAAAAGAAAAAAAAACTTTTAAAAACCAACCAAGTTCGATTCAGATTCAACTTACTTACTTTACTTTCGCTGGCTCAACGACCCGAAGTGGATCTTGGCCTCCGACATCAAAGTGCGCCATTCCTTCCTGCTCTGTGCCAAGTCTGACCAATCGGACACGTCCAGCTCTTTCAGATCATTAGAGATTAGCCACTTTATCTTTCCAGCGGTATCTTGGTCGACCCACCGGACGCCGTCCGGATGGTCGCCCAAGATACACTCTTTTGGCAGCTCGATCCTCTCCCATTCTTTCCACATGCCCCAGCCATCGAAGTCGGGCAGCTTTTATTTCCCCGATGATATTCAGATTCAAACAAGTATTTATCATAATCATCATCATTTACGCCGAAAAACGTCCACTGCTGAATATAGGCCTACTCCAAAGTTTGCCGTCATCCGCATCAACTCGTTCCAGTAACCTTATGAGGTCACCGCTCCATCTTGTTGAAGGCCTAGATACACTGGGTTTTTTGGTCCTCTTGGCCCCAACTGTCATCAATTCTACGAGCGATGTGCCGTGCCCACTGCCACTTGAGTCTGGCGATTCTTCGAGCTATGTCGGTGATTTCAGTTCTTGCGCGGATTTCATGTCATTTGTAATCCGATCCCGCTGAGAAACTCCAAGCATAGCCCTCTCCATCGCTCTCTGAGTGATCTTGAGCTTGAGACCCATTCGCTAGCGGCCACGTCTCAGTGCCATAAAGTCATCGCTGGCAACACACACTGGTCAAAGACTTTTGAATTGAGACACTGCGGTATTTTATATGACAAGGTATTGCGGAGCTTCCCGAATGCGAGGGTTTATTAAAAAACATTTTTTTATGTATCAGTTGTTTTTTCACTTTTTCTGTTTCTTGTGCTCAGGCCGTCCTCTTTCCTCTTCCTCCATCTGGTAGGGATCCCTTAAAGGGATAAGTTCTCTTTTGTATAATTTATCTCAATGGTTTCCAGTAATGCTTTTTCTTTATTTTTTGTATTTTTAAAGGATTTACATACATATATACCTTCATCGATCATCATCCCAGTCTGTGATTTGTGTGTGTTCGTACAGTGTGGAGGTGGAGGAACTGCATGAACACGCATTTCTTACATAAACGTAACTATCGTAAGGTCGCGGGTGAGCAAAGTAATTGTTTGAGTTCATTAGGTAATACGTCTGCAAAATTTTAAGTCCCTACGCCACTGGTTTAGGCTGTCCATTGTCATGTTTGTCTTCATGAGACCGATGGATATTAAAGAGTAACAAAACGCTGCTGTGTCGCTTGATCGTCTGCCAGGATCCACAAATCAAACGGTGGCGATGCTATCATCAAACAGGTATTATCGGAGCCAATAAAGGTGGCAGTCATTACTGGAGCGCACGCGCAAAACGAACCCATTGACGGTTGCTTAAGCATAGAGACGTGAAAACGTCTTGCTGCTACTAAATTATCGATAAATAAACCCGATGTTCCGATGACGTCAAAATATCAAAGTTTGTGATAATTTGTTTTTCTTGTCTTTTTATTTGTATTTTTAATTTACAGCGCATTGGTGTTATACTGTAATTTTTATTGATGAATAAATAAAGATGTTTGGATGTTTGAGTAAATTATGCAATAAGAGTTGAACGGAATTAGATGAAAGTTAGCGTACAGATAGACAAAGATCGGGATCGAGACATAAGATGCTTAATACACCACACACAACATTATCTATTATGCTGTGCTTTAGAATTATATTATAGTCCATTTATTTATAAGTATATTGTGTATCACTTATCTGTGTATGTGTTTATGTTTTGTGATGTGTATTATTGTATATTGTATATTTTTTCCTTGCAATAATATGATGACAGTGTCTAATGACTTCACTCAGTTAGACACAGAAGCATTTTCTAGTCCTTAGCAGTCCGCACTCGGATATATTAATTTCGATATCGATATCGATAGCTAACACAGCGGTATAGTGCGACCACTTTATCGACCGTCGCGCTTCATCGGTGATGTATGCCCGCGCCGGCGCACTATCGCCGAAATGCTAGCAACAGCTATTCTCGGCGCAGCGATTAGTTGCCGCCAACATATTAGTTGCTGGTCATTGATGATTTTAAACAATCGATTGATTTGAACCTTAATCTGATCTTGAGCGTTATTCTTATGATGTTAATATTCCAATGGCCCACACAAAGCGATTTAAGCGTGAAGAGCTAACAGACAGACATACTTTCGTATTTATAATATTAGTATAGAATATGTAGATATTAATTCATATAGGTGAAAACTTAAGTAAATCAACGTCAAAAGCAAAGTCAAAATTCTTTATTCAATTTAGGCATCAATTGATGCTCCTATGAACGTCGAAGAATCTACCACCGGTTCGGAAAATGACCTGCTGTATGTAGGTAGTGCACAGTATATGGAGCTGAAGTCATTTTATCGAATTTGGAACTTCAACTTGTTTATGGACACGTTACTACTACTAACAACAGTACGCTTAGTATAAGTTTTAATTCACCAAAATACTTCTCGATCGCGTTTACGTAAAAATTTCAACATGGACGCGCGGCCGCGGAGGCGCCGTCCATGTTTCCCTAGTAATTGATTTTTTTACGTAAACGCGATCGAGAAGTATTTTGGTGAAGTAAAACTTATACTTACTAAGCGTACAGGTCATTTACTCAAGTTTTTCACCTACATATAATGACATATGTTTAAACCACACACCACAACGTAATCCCCAGTAGAACCAGCCATATAATCCGCCTAGCGTACCTGCCACTAACAGGATTGCCTTCACGCGCGCGTGCGCAGCGCCTGATTGATCCGAGCGATTAACTGCGCTTATTGTGTATAAAAGGGAAATAGGATTAATCGATACGCTGTAGTTTCGACTCTATTATTGAAAATAGGATCAAAAATAAATCAAATCTTTTACTTCAAAGTCAAAGTTAAAAGTGGTTGACTCTTCGACATAACGAGCTTCAATTGAAACCTAAACCGATTAAAAAGTTGTGAATTTCACTTTGAATATCTTTGTTCAATTTATAGACTAGTTTTAGCTTACCCGCTATTATTTTATTAAAAAAAAACACAATTCACGGTAACGAACTTTAATTCAAACGGTTTTTACAATAATCACAAAAACAAGGAACAAAGACTGTAACTCTTATAGCGTAATTAGCACGATTCAGCACACAAATAAATCAATAAAAGCAAATAGAAAAGCAACTCAAGATAGCTCACAAATCACGGAGACAAAGACGATGCTTCCACGCCGGCGGCTAAGGAAAAAGTGGCGGCAGTGGCCAGTTGCTCTCGCTCGCCACGCGGCGAGCGGCTGGTATTTTAAAAACTAGTCGCGTGACGTCACTTTACTGCTTCTGGCTGCATCTACCCTAACACGGCCTCTCCTGACGGTGTGTCGGCCTCGACAGCAGGTGCATCAGTTTCATTAGAAGGCCCAGGCAGTGGAACATCTGTGTCAGAACCTTCCGTATCGTCATCTGAAAAACCATAAGAATCATTTAGGGCACAATAGCGAACAAGTTATGACCTACGTTATTAGTCATCCTTCCACTCACAACTCTCATGAGCTCCAAAAATCATTCTGACAGACATACTTGCCAAGTCATCTTTCATTCTCATACAGATAACTACCCTAAGCGAGACGTCTCATTAACCCCCATTCGAAGTTACACGCGTGTGCACACACATTCACATACATACAGACGTATACCTTGTGACTATGCCTTCGACAGATACATCACTGTCTTGGGCATCGGACAGAGGCATCACTGAATCGCTTGTCCAGGTGACAGACAGAGGCATCACTGAATCGCTTGTCCAGGTGACAGACAGAGGCATCACTGAATCGCTTGTCCAGATGACAGACAGAGGCATCACTGAATCGCTTGTCCAGGTGACAGACAGCGGCATCACTGAATCGCTTGTCCAGGTGACAGACAGAGGCATCACTGAATCGCTTGTCCAGGTGACAGACAGAGGCATCCCTGAATCGCTTGTCCAGATGACAGACAGAGGCATCCCTGAATCGCTTGTCCAGGTGACAGACAGAGGCATCACTGAATCGCTTGTCCAGGTGACAGACAGAGGCATCACTGAATCGCTTGTCTAGGCGACAGACAGAGGCATCACTGAATCGCGTATCTGGGTGAGCAAGAGAGTCCGGTACTAATAAATAAAGGGCACACTTACGTTCAAAGAAAGTCGCACCTGTCTCTGGACACCACTCTCCACGCCATGGTACCATGTACTGAGCAGCATCCTGCGTGGTCTTTTCGTATGACCCACCAGCTTTAGTTCGTATCGGCCTCCACGAAGCACCTTGATAACCTTGTAGGGTCCTCTCATCCCCGAGTCGAGTTTACCCGTTCATTGAGACTACTTTATGACAAATACTAAATCGTTAACAGCAAACTCCCAAGGAGCCCGCCTATGCCGATTGATATAGGAGTCTTGCTCAACCTGATTCCGTCGTAAACGGTCGCTAGCCCTAGCCCGACACAGTTCACGCGAACCTTCTCTATTCGGTCGTGAGCCTTCTAAAGCCACGTCACGAACTAGAGCTCGAATTATGGGAGTAGTTGAATCTGACCAAATGAGAAGATTAAGAGCAGACGCCTGAGTGGTTTTTTGTTTGGTAAGGTTAAGTACTAGCTGCAGCTTCCATAACTTTTCAGACCACAAGGCGTTTCGATGACCTACCTCAATTCTCATCATATTGAGGATCGTACGCACGTAAGTAATTCCATCACGATTAAGGACGTCAGTACCAATTATTATGGGAGCGGAGCTCATGCATCCAAAGGGGACTACTACGAGGTCAGCTTCTATAGAAATGTCTTTAAACTCGATTGTCAAAGTAACGAAGCAGCTTGCAGTAATTTCTTCGTGACTAATTCCTTTCAAAGTAGAAAGTCTTGGCTTTTTATCGCACGAAAAGTATATAAGGACGTCTTCAGAAATTAGGGAAATGTCAAGTGCCCCACTGTCTATGAGCACGTCGATAGCAATACCCTGAATGACAGCCGTCGCTAAATCTTTATTACCTAACCTCATCTAAACGCTTTAAACAAAGCTTAGCGCCCTTTGGTTTACCGTTACGAGACCTTTCCTTCGCGAAACACTTGTCTTCAGTGTGACCAGGTTTGTGACAAAAAGTACAGCTGCTATTTTTCTGATCTACCTGTTTTTTCTCCGTTGAGTCATATTTTGGTTTCTTAGAACAGTTGCGACTTTTATGCCCAGCCTGTCCGCATATAAAACACTTTATGTCAGAACGGAAATGGACGTTTCTTTTGACTAGGTACATGCTTGTCCGGTTTGTTGCGGGTAGGCTTGGCATAAATGGCTAAAAATGAAGCCAAAGTATCAGGATTATCTGGATTAGCGTTAGCAGCTGTGGCCCTAACTTGCGCATCGGTTAGTCCACGTATGACTATTATTTGCGTCATCAATTCGTCGCTAAGTCCTTTTACAACCCTAAGGCGCAGTAAAGTACGCCTGGCGTACTCAGCGTAAGTGGCATACCTATCGGACGTGGTGTTCATGGTTTCGAATAAAATATTCGCATAATCTAACTTACGCGGGCATAAAGGTTTAAACTCACGCACAAAATTAGTCCAAGTCCGATCAGTAGTCACCCACTCATGTAGCCACGCTTTCGAGTCCCCCTTTAGGCATCCCGCTACACGAGAAAGACATTCGTAATCGTTCCACCCGTTTATTAACCTGGCTCGGTCTACTTCCTGACACCACGCATCTATGTCGTGTATCGAGGGGAACATGACACGTAATAATTATGAGATCGCGCTGGATTTAAAGATTTGATGGCATCTACTAAGATTTGTGTCGACTGAGGCAAGTCTGAACAGTTATTATGAACGTTAAGGTTAGTGTCCGCACTATTATTACCTATAGCACAGTCGCGATTGACATTAGTCGGAGAGGTTAGATGAACCGTTTGATCGACCACGCTAGCACTGGCAGAGTTATTAACCGTAGGGAAATCACTAGAATTCAAACTAGCGTGCCTTAAAGATTCTATGGTTGGATTGTCAATAAGTCTCGAAGTGGCAGACGTGGTCGAGCCTTGGTACACTGGTCGCACAGTGCTCGGCGTGGTAGGGATATCACTAGTCACAGGATTAATAGTTGCAGACGACACGGAACCGTTATTATTACTCTCGATAGTGTTAAGTCGCGTAAGAATTTAATTTAACGTGTTTTGTAAAGTTTTCTTTTCAAAAGACGGCGTACGCGACCTGTGTTTGTGTCGATGACGACGTGATTTGCTACGCGATCTATGAGGACGGTCTGACATTTTTAGAACACTAAAATAGACCGCACACCAAAAACTAGACAAAAAAAAACACAGCAGTACTTTGTTCCTTGTTAATAAAAGTACAGGATGGCTCCCGCTCACTTCGGGCATAAGCCTATCCCACTTCTGATTTTAGCTTACCTGCTATTATTTTATTAAAAGAAAAACACAATTCACGGTAACGAACTTTAATTCAAACGGTTTTTACAATAATCACAAAAACAAGGAACAAAGACTGTAACTCTTATAGCGTAATTAGCACGATTCAGCACACAAATAAATCAATAAAAGCAAATAGAAAAGCAACTCAAGATAGCTCACAAATCACGGAGACAAAGACGATGCTTCCACGCCGGCGGCTAAGGAAAAAGTGGCGGCAGTGGCCAGTTGCTCTCGCTCGCCACGCGGCGAGCGGCTGGTATTTTAAAAACTAGTCGCGTGACGTCACTTTACTGCTTCTGGCTGCATCTACCCTAACACTAGACTATAACAAGCCGTCGAATAACTTAGCACAGGTTTAGAAAAGCTCTGTTTAGAAAAATCCGGCAAGAAACTCAACTTTTTTTGATCAGATCTAACATTGACATTTAATTTTATACGTACATCTTATTTTTTTAATACAGTAGGTAAGGCTGACTTGCACAGATCCGAGTTAACTGTATAACCCCGAGTTAAGAGCTAACCCAGGTTTAAGAAGTGTCAAAATGTATGGAACTGTTATACTTAACCCAAGGTTAACGACTTAAATTTTTAACCCTAGACTGTGCAAGTGGCCCTTAGTTAATATATAGCAGGACTACACAGCCTATAAAGATACATAAATAATATCGAAAAGTAAAAAACACGCATGCAAGTTAATCCGGCAAGAACTATCAAAACACGAGTAGGGCGACCCTCCTTTCATGTCGGACAGTCCCGAAATAAACTGTCCGGCATTTGTCAGCGATACCTTGCTTTCCCGACTTCTGAAAAACAAAATTTTACGCAACACATATCATAGTGGACAGGGGTATCGGGGCACGCACTGTGCGGGTTCTTGAATTATGCCTATGGTTTTTTTTAGTATGGTAACTGAAACTTTTTCAATGTGACAACTGAAGGGACAGTTGCAATGTAGTGATTGTAATTGTTTGCAAATTTGATAACATATTAGCTGTTTCCCGCAATTCAGTCTGGGGAGAATTCGTTCATCGACATCTTGCAGAAACTATGCAATTTTCCGGGATAAAAGTATTATATTATAATACATGACATGGATTAACATATTATATTAATCCATGTCATGTTCGATAAAGTATCTGTGTGCCAAATTTAATCAAAATTCGTCTAACAGTTTTGGCATGAAAGAGTATCAAACATCTGTACATCCATTCATACAAACTTTTTCATTTATGATACCAAATTTTATTCTTGTTTCGTGTTTTGCTAATTTAAGGGAAGGAAATTATGACGGTATAGTTTCGTTATTACTTGTAAATTAGAAATAACCCGATATCCATTAATTAATGTTATAAAATTACACCTCTCACGATGGATTCAAATAAAAATCTTTCTATAAAAATATCCGCGAAAGATTGTTTAAAAAATATTCTCAAAAACAAAAATCGCAGTGCGTACGCGGCGCTAGGGTGGCCAGGCGAGGGGCGATGTGGCCACGGTCAGTGCGCGCGCTCTAAAGAAGTGAATAAATCTGCCGCGACAAGGTGAATATAAATATAAAGAATCCGCGGACAAACTTCCGGACATTTTTGTAGGGTTGTCTGCATAGGCAACTTTAGTTTTGTGAATTTTAGTGTATTAAGTAGAACTTGAAACGTGTGAAAATCTGGACTGTGATGAAATGATGATTTAATTGTGAATTATGATAAAATTAATTTAATATACACTAAAGTCCAAAAAAACTACGAAATAGTATAAAAATAAACAGAAAAGGTGTAGAAATACAGGGACTTTGCTACAGATCCATTCTTGGCAATTTCATGATCGTAACATTCTACTTGAGAAGTTATACTGAGGTCAAACTACTAGGCTACCACGCTATAGCGCCCTAGTTTCATATGCATCATTGACTAGCACCATCACTGATGCAAACGACACTGCTATGTACCGTAACGGTGCTAGTCAACGATGTGTTTGAAACTACTTCGCTAAAGCTAGTCTATTATAATTCTTATATTTTCGGTGGAGTGACAGCCCTAAGCAGCGGTCACCGACGTGGTGATCATAAACCCGCGCATGTTCTTACATAATCATATTCTTGGATCCGCTCAGGGGTGGACGGGGTCGTCTACGTACAGGGTGGTTTGCCTGCACAGTTAAAGAGTTGCTTTAACATAGACACGTTAATAGACGCCATGAAGATAATTAAATGAGTAGGTCATTTTATTAGTAACTGTCATATTTGACATAAACGACCGCTTTAGCCTAGTTGGTAGTGACCCTGCCTACGAAGCAAGAGGTCCTGGGTTCAAATCCCGGTAAGGGCATTTATTTGTGTGATGAGCACGAATATTTGTTCCTGAGTTATGGATGTTTTCTATGTATTTATGTATTTATTTATCTATATAAGTATGTTTATCGTCGTCTAGTACCCATAGTACAAGCTTTGCTTAGTTTGGGACTCGGTCGATTTGTGTAAGATTGTCCCCTAATATATTTTTTATTTTATTTATTTTTTTAAAGTGTTTGAAAATGGCACATGGCGACAATATTGGTATGGACATGTTTGTAGATCGCCTTAAGAATAAGTCTTCAGAGTACGACCACAACAAGTAAAAATTTGATTAAAATTTAATTTGATTTTTTTTTGTGCTTAGGCCTAGCTTGTGTGTATTATTGTATCAGGTGGTGCTGTTGCGTAGCTCAAATCTGGGCTCTACAGATAACCAGCGTTGCTGCACTCACTGTGTAGCAACACATGCTGAGTGGAGACCCTTTTTCGGTGACAATTGGTGTCACTGCCATAACAAACTTGTTTTATTAGGTGTGTCTGGTGTGACGACCAGATGGCCCAGTGGTTAGAGAACCTGACTATGAAGCTTGAGGTCCCGGGTTCGATTCCCGTGTCGGGGCAGATATTTGTATGAAAAATACGAATGTTTGTTCTCGGGTCTTGGGTGTATAATATGTATTTAAGTATGTATCTATCTATATAAGTATGTTTATCCGTTGCCTAGTACCCATAACACAAGCTTTCCTAGCTTACTTTGGGACTGGGTCAATTGGTGTGAATTGTCCCGTGATATTCATTTATTTTATTTATTTATTAATGTTGTTTTCTACTGTTTGGTGTTGGTACTCTTGTAACCTTAAATAAAATATTTTTCTTTCTTTCTTTCTTTTCTTTAAAAAAGATATATCGATGAGTTACAATCTACAACTTAAATTAATTTTTAATTAGTTGACAGGCGTAAATAATTATCAACTTGTACTTCAAATTCACCAACGAGAGGGACGGACGATTTGGTGAAGGCCGCAGGCTTAAGGTGGATGAAAGCCGCTTCCAACCGTAATGACTGGCATCAATGAGGGAGGCCTATGTCCAGCAGTGGACGTCCTACGGCTGAAACAATGATGACGATGACTTCGAATTCAGCACAATCTTTCTCCACTTTCAAATGGTATTACATGTTCTACTATTGTTTTGCATTGCTGCGGTCTTAAAGAATTTGCGTTTCTAATTAAAGTGGAAAAACAATAGATTATTTGTGGTGTACAATAAAGAGTCATTGTATTGTACCTATTGTAAAATGTCAATACCCAGAATACGGCATGCACGATCCTAGTAGCTCCATGGTCTATATTTGATTCCCGAACGGCCCCGCAATTTTATCATGCAATGTTTCTTTATTTTTAAGTATCAATACAAAATACAAGACAGCCTTTGCCTCCCGTGTCCGTACGGAAATGGGCAGCGAGACAAACTACGACACGCGTCATAACGCCCCCCTCGCCGCAAATAATATGATCTGGCTTGCAGCTTATATGTATATACTTTTACGTCAGAGTACTGTCGTAAATTGATAAGAAAAGTACAATGCGAATAGTCTATAACCTCAGTAAAATAGAGGTGCTTCACTGTGAAATAAACAAATTAAATTACATGTTGTAAAAAGTATGCTAGATCCCACAAACTCCGCAAACTGGAATATTTGCCGAAATATCTAGTTCCAAATTGCATCAATATACGAGTACGGAAAACGCACATGGCAGTGCGTGTTACCAAATATACTCAACTAGCTTTTGCGCGCGACTCCGTCCGCGTGGAATTAGTAACAAAAACTTCAGGTTTAATTATTGTTATGTTTAGTTTTTATTATGTTAAATGAGCGATTGACAGCAGCATATAAATTCTGCTGAGTTTTCGCCCGCTGTTTTGTAAAAAAATAATTTGTTTATAAATAAATTTAAAAAAAACCTGATCAAGAAGAAATACACGGTGATTTTTAATCGGTGTTCAGGAGTTGCAAAATATTAATCCCTAGCCAAAATGGATTTTGATAGATGAAGATTTCAAGCAATTAAGTCTGTGTTCAATTTAAAAAAAGTTATTGTTAAAACTTCCTCCATCCACCGAATGCATGGTAATCCTAAATTTGTCGAATTTAAGAAGATTCGTCACGTGTCATTTCTTTGGCGGGAAATTTGACAGGTCTCGCGTCAAAGTTTGTTTAAGAAACTGACTTGTCAAAGAGGTTTTAGGCTCATAGACAAAACCATGTGTAGGTAAAGTGACAAAGATTTAAATTAAAAAATGATTTTCGAAATACCTAGTAATTACTTTTTAGAAAAGAAGTTTTGTTTCATTCACTTACCTCCTGCCGCCCACGTCAAATTTTGTTCAATGAAATTTAAACTTTTTCACTGAACTTAAACTTTTTTTTAAACCTTTTTTTTTTAATGAGGTGAGTTCGATGTCACATTAGAATAGGTCCTAATAATAGGACATCGGACCTCAGGAGGTTAAACTTGGTCGCTACCGTATATTTATCTAGAAAAATTGGTTCCTAATCACCGATAAAAAAATCATCGTGTATATGACTTGGTTGTTTGTATGACGCCTTGTGCATGACTTTTTAATGATTCAGCCGAAACACGTCCACTGCTGAAAATAGGTCCAAGGTTTGCCAAACAGACCGGTCCACCGGCATCCGCGTCCAACGCGTTCCCGTAACCTTAACCAGGGGGTGCCCCTTATTCGCATAATTAGGAGTAAGATATACAAGGATTGTTTCGTAACTTCTGCGGAACCCTATCCTCGGCGTGTCCGACACGCTCTTGGGCGGTTTTATTTCAAACCAAACTCTGATGTTTCTAGTGATTAAATATATAAAGCTACCTAGTAATATATAAGTGTATTAAGTCTTTATACTATAGGCTTCACTTACGTAGACCGTTTTATCTGGCAATAATTTAATAAAATTTTAAATTATAAGATTTTCCTAAATTCTCAAGGAAATTCAATTATGTACCTAAATTCCATTGTGGTCCATGTCCAGTCCATGTTGTGGTGTAATATAATATAATGCTTGAAACAAACAAAGACAAAAAGTATTATTATTGGTATCATTTCTATCGTACACTTGTCGACCTAAATTAAAATAAGGTTTCCACGAAACACACCTGGCCTCTTTGCCGTTGCAATAATTCTGATTTAGAATTAGCTTACCTAGGTACAGATATATTCGTCCTACTCCATTAGCTTAAAGTCCACAATCGCTCAGCAAACAGTATAAAGCCCGCCACACACGAAGCGCCTTGCATCATTGCACGCGAGACGCATCAAGTCGTTCGACCGTTGGATTCAAAATTCGAACAACATAGTTGTTGACAGCCAGTTCTTTATCGGGGCGATTCAGTCATTTTCGTAGACATAATAGACAATATTATTCATTGCTTTTGTAATAAAAACAATGTCGAAATAGAAACACGCTAGCGTACAATAGGTACAGTCAACCAATTTGATTGCTAGGCCACTATAGAACCATGTCATAATTAATAAATTTGGTTATCTTCTACGACAGTGATTATTGCGTGATGTATGTTACGCATGTATGATTCGTGCGTGCATGCGTATGTTGTGTTTGGTTTGTAACTCTTTCAAGCTCAAACGGAACCTGGATAATTTAGATGAAACAATAAATAAATAAAAATAAATAAATACCACGGGACAATTCACACCAATTGACCTAGTCCCAAAGTAAGCTAGGAAAGCTTGTGTTATGTGTTGTGTTACAATAAGTAGATAATTCATCTTTATCATCATTCCAGCCCATGTACGTTCCGCTGCAGGATACAGTTCTCTTCTCAGAACTAAAGGGCTTGGTCCGTAGTTTCTAAGCAAGCCCAGTGCGGATTGGAAACTTCACACACACAATTTTTTTTAGGTGTCTCCAGGTTTCCTCACGATGTTTTCCTTCAACGTAACACTCGTGGTCAATTTGACAATTTCATTATATAAAATTTGCAGTAGAGTTCCAAAAAACTCAGAGGTGAGCTCTCTGCTGTGCGCTATTCATCTAATAATTGTATGTATGTATGTATGTCAGTACGTTTAGTTTTGTGTATTTTTGTTATTGCTTTCATTGCTGTAAATTTCACCACCTGCTGAAATTTATTCCTTACTTCTTTCTCTTGTTACAGGTTGTGTGCAAGAAATTGCGCTGAAGAGATAAGGCCGCCTATGGCATACCTTGTATTTGTTTCTGTATGAACAATCAAAGAAACTGAATTTCTTACCAGGGTGGAACCTCTTCACAATCAATTTCCCGATGATTTCTTTGCAACAAAAAGGTTCCATCCTGATACGTAAATCAGTTTCCTCAACTGTAGCTCGTTTTCTGTATTATTTATTCCTAGCTGATGCCCGCGGCTTCGCCCACACTAAAGTAAATCAAAACGCGTTTTCCCGTGGGAATGAGATAGGTATTTTCCCGTGGTAAAAAGTAGCCTATGTCACTCTCCAGCCCTTCAACTATGTCCATACAATAAAATCACGACAGTCAGTCGATAAGTTTCGACGTGTAAGAAGGACAAACAAACAAGCAAACACGCTCATAATATTTTTTTTTTTGAATGAGTCGCCAGAGGGGTAAAGACGCGAAGTCTTTGCTGTTTTTTACTTTAAGGATTGGAAGGGTGACTTGTGCTCGGGAAAAATAATATTAGTATGGATGTGGTGTTCAGTAAAGAGTCGGAGTATTGTCATCATCATCATCATCATCATCATCATCATCATCAGCCTATAACAGTCCACTGGCTTGACATAGGCCTCCCCCAATGAGCGCCATTGCGCCCTGTCCTCGGCTAGACGCATCCAGCTTCTACCAGCAGCCTTTCGGATATCGTCACTCCACCTGGCCGGAGGGCGTCCTACACTACGTTTGCCAAGACGCGGTCTCCACTCAAGAACTCGTTTACTCCAACGGTTGTCGGTTTGCGAGGTCGCTCAGCGAGCTATTGAACGAGCTATGCTCTGAGTTTCTCTGAAAGATAGAATCCGCAACGAGAATATCCGACACAGAACTAAGGTCATCGACATAGCTCAGAGAATTAGCAAGTTGAAGTGGCAGTGGGCTGGTTATATCTGTCGAAGAACCGGAGTATTGTACGGTAAATAATCCCATAAAAGTCCATAGTTCCTATAAAGTCACTCCAATTTAACAGCCAGTTAATAATAATTCAATAACCCCCATTAATTTTCAGTTAACCACAACTTTTTCCAACTTGATACATTAATTAAGCACCTTATCTCTTCCCCGCAAGTCCAAGTGCATTTAAATTTAAATCTAGGACCACCTTCGCAGTAAGTTTTCAAGTAATTTACGAGCGAATATTAAGTATCACCTACCAGGGGAACACGGCCGGGGTGGAGTTTTGTATGTTTTACTAATTGCCAAAAGATGTTAATCAGGCACCGGAGACATACAACCATCTTGCTCTAACTCACGAAAATCTGTATTCGTTCTCTCACCCAATTATCTGTCACCGAGCTCCTGAAGATATAACTCAGCGAAGCAAAAACCATGACAAGGAATTAATTAAAGCTCAAGGTAAATAATGAAGATTGTCGCTTCTTCTAATGAGTTTTAGGTAAAAGTCTGTTTGGTAAAATAATTACTGTTCAGGTAATTAAGAAGTTTGGGGCGATGCAAATGTGCGGAGTTAATTGCTCAGAAAAGATTTTTGGTTGTTTATTATTTTTATTGCGGTGGTGGGGAAATTATGATTTGGGAGGATTATTGTCCCTATTTGCATGCAAGTTCAAAACCAATTTAAAACGAGTTGGACTCGCGCACCGAGGCTTCCGTACAAATTTTTGGGTATGTCAAAATATACGCCGTGAACAGCCGTAAATAATAATCCCGTGTTAGTGGAACCCTGCTTCTAAGTAAAATGTACAACGCATTATGAGATCATTTTATATTGGTTAGTCGATACCCCCCTTAATATTTAATATAATTATATATTTACTATTTGTTGTTGTACGGGCCACAGTAATACATATCTATCGGTGAAAATTTCAAGAGTCTAGTTAACACCATTATAAAGACAGAGTTAAAAACGCTGAAAAAAAACACGTTTCTTGTATGACAACCGGGCAACTATCAAAATATATAAAGTTTAAAAATAATAATGGACGAAATACCTACATGAATGGTCATTTGATATCATGCAATTTTCTGGGAAATTCTCAACTTTACAGGATTTTCATAAAATAAACCTAACCTAACCTAAACCAATCTGTAGATTACACAATTAAAAAAATTAATTTAATCAATAGTTTCATAGATAATTTGAGTATATATTATGACCATTATGTATTTCGTCCATTATTTGTTATAAACTTTATATATTTTGATAAGCACCCGTTCACTGCTGGACAAAGGCCTCCGCTGAAGAGTTCCACAACGATTGATCCTACGTTGCCCACATCAAGTTGTTCCTGTGACCTGGAGCTAAATTTAGGAATTACATACCACGACGATTTGACGACCAGACGGCCTAGTGGTTAGAGACCCTGACTATGAAGCTTGAGGTCCCGAGTTCGATTCCCGTGTCGGGGCAGATATTTGTATGAAAAATACGAATGTTTGTTCTCGGGCCTTGGGTGTTTAATATGTATTTAAGTATGTTTCTATCTATATAAGTATGTTTATACGTTGCCTAGTAGGTACCCATAACACAAGCTTTGCCTAGCTTACTTTGGGACTAGGTCAATTGGTGTGAATTGTCCCGTGATATTAATTTATTTATTTTATTTATTTTTTATTTAAAAAACATATAAATTACAATATAAAATCTAAGATACGATTAATTAAATTTCAAAAAAATACAGGGATATTTATGGGGTCCCTGATTAGTTAAGCCACAAAGAAGACATGTTATTTTACCTTATTTGTAAACATTTTAATAAACCCCAGTTTAATAAACATTACAAACTGTACATGACAAAATAACATCGCTACACGTTTTCCTTTGCAATCCGTTATGCAGACTGCCCTTTGAAAAAGCGCAACAAAAAACGAGCAAAACCGCATGTTTGAATAAGTGTGTGATTGCGGAACCCTTTCACTCGAAGGTGAAAGCTTTTTGCTTTTTGGGTTTTCCTTTTAAATACATAATAATATGTATACTCGGATGAAAATTCTCTAGGTACGAAAAATGTGGAAGTTAATATTAAGGTAAACCGAGGTAGTCTAGTGGTTTAAACTATGGCCTTATGAGCATGAGGATGTAGTGAGTTCTAGCTTGGACTTGCATTTTAAATTTACCATGAGATTTTCGGTGAAAGAAAAACATCATCATCATCAGCCTATCGCAGTCACTGCTGGGTATAGGCCTCTTCTATGGCGCGCCATAACACTCTGTCTTCGGCATCCATCCGCCGCCAGCGACCCTCCTAAGGTCATTCGTCCACCGTGCCTCAGGACGCCCTACACTACGTTTCCCCGTCCGTGGTCTCCATTCGAGGACTCGTCTGCTCCACCGCTCATCAGCTCTGCGACAGACGTGGCCAGTCCAACGCCACTTCAGCGAAATAATTCTTTGAGCAATGTCGATGACTTTCGTCCTTTGTCGGATAATGAACAAAAACATCTTGAGCCTATCTGCTTGCATCTGCAAAGCAACGCAGTGGTGTGAAAGTACACAGGATTTCCCAAAACTCCATGATGACTAAGTCCAAGTCTTGGTACCGGGCAAGAAGTCAAGTTATGGAAAAAATCCATGTAACTAGATATGTTTTATAAAATATCTACTTAATACTGAAAGTGATTTATGTTATGTGACTGTATCGCTAAGTAACATGGAGTTTTTATTTTATTTTTACCAGAACTGAAATCGGCCTCTCGCCCAGTACCAGATTATGGTTGAGTTTTGGGAAGCCTGTAAAGATAAGCTCGATTGTTCTGAAAAAAACATTGACAATTGAGTAATAAATAATTAAAATATAATAATTATAACAATGAATAATTGTGTTTAAATAGAATTAATGTGTCTAATATAATTGTAAACAAAATACTCAATTTGGCCCTCTGATATTGCTTTGTCCTTACAGGGCATCACATGTATAAATAGGTACCAACCTGCTTAAATTGAAAATTGAAATAACATAATCATAATGAATATAATTTAAATGTAATGTAATAGTAAATGCATGATTTTAATATAAATACGATACAATGAAATGTTTAATTTAGTTCTAAGTATTATTGTGTGCCCTTGCAGGGCGTCGTGGACTGACTATACAACTATAACATCTTTTGAAATGTACAAGACTTTACAGTGAAATAAATAAATAAATAAAACAAATGATCGGTGCATAAAAGAGAGACGTAAATTGCTAGATTTTTATATAAGTAGTTTTTTAAATTCAAAGAAAAGAAAGAAGAAAGAAAGACACTAGTTTACTATTGAAATCATGATAAATACAGTGAATGTGATTTTATCAAATCACGACAAGTCAAGCAAAGAGCTGGGCCCCAATGAATTTTAAATCGGAAAACCGAAATTAAATTTTAAACTTTATTTTAATTTTCCTAAGCGGTTTTAATTAAACCGTACCCTCGGACCGCACGCCGAAACAATATCCGATTTTAACACGAAAAAACCTTTTTATAACCAATTGAGGATTTTCCACGCGGCCAAATGCGAAAAAGTTGGACAAATTACATTCAGAAAGAGGACGGTGGGAATTAATTTGAAATTACAGAGAACTGGGGCAGTCGGCACCGGAATTCGATTGCGATCATCGGCGAGGACACGTTTGAGCAACCCTGGTGCTCTCAAAATGTTTCTGTTTATTATTATAACTAGTCCATTCCCTACAGTTTTGCTTGATCTAGCAATTCAATTAAAATCCCTGGAAACTACGCAATTACAAAATTTCTATGGGGATTACTTACTTCTCTGGCGCCCAAAGTGTGTCTTGGCCTCCAATACGAGTGCACGCCAAAGATCCCGGTCCTGTGCCGTCTCTCACTAGTCACCAGCCTCAAGCTCGCGCAGATCCGCCTCCACCACATCTGTCCAAAGGTATCTGGGGCGAACGGCACCAGGATATCCCTTCCAGGGTAAAGGGCCTAGCCCTCTTCACACTATTACATCGACAAAAACACTCGTGAAAAGTTCATGTCTGTTCAAATAATTCAATGGAGTATGTGAAGTTCCCAATCGGCACCAAGCCTGCGTGCGTTGGAACTACAACCCAAGCGCTTTGTGTCAGGAGGCCTTCTAGAAAAAGAAGCCTTTTGAGAAGCTTCAGATAATCAGATATATTCCAAGTTAAACAATTAAAGTGAAATTACTTAAAATAATAAATTGTGTGCGTACGCTTTTCCAGATCTCTGTTAATAATTATAAGTACTGCCATATTGCACAGAAGAAAATGTATATTCTTATAGCTGACCCCGCAAACGTTGTTTAGCCATACATCACCTAGGGGTTTAAAAAATATCCTACGACCTATTCTCAAACGTACCAAGAAAGGAGAAAAAAAAAAAATCGGTTAAGCCGTTTCGGAGGAGTTCGATTACAAACACCGTGACACGAGATTCTTATTATATTAGATATTCTACAAACATTCTACCAGACATTTTTAAGCTTTAGTGCCATTATTTTATCGAAAAACGTACTTCTCGCTTTCGCTTCGCGTGCTTTGCCAAATGGTAAAAATCCACCTCTGGACAGATGGTACGTGAACTGAAGTACACACCTTTGTACATACGAAGGGTAACTGCATAGTACAATGCCTAGCCGCAGGGTACAGAGGGTACGCGCGTGGCGTGCGTACAAAGTACGAGTATCGTCAAGCATTAGGGTCATGAATTGAACAATATCTGGTTCCGATGTAGGGTGCAGTGGATGAGGCATAGCAGTTTGAATTTTTAGTTAAATGAGCAAAGAACATCTGAAAGGTAGATTAGCAATTGGATGTCATTCATCTTTGTTCTCTGCTGGTCAACTGACTGTTCCACGACTATCGGTCCTAGAAGAAATAAGAAGAAAGAAGAATGCAACTCCAGAACCTGACCGCCCCATCGACCGTGGGTTCTCCGAGAAATGTGCTGTCCATAGTCACTTAAGTCTGGTGACTTTCCGAGCTACGTCAGTAACTCTGGTTCTTCTGCGGATCTCCTCATTTCTGATCCGATCTTAGCTCGCTCCATCGCTCTTTAGGTAACCTTGGACTTTCTAAAAACAAGCAAAGAATCAAACAAATCAAATTACCAACAATAAAAAAGTTTTTTAACCTTACTTATAACTTAATGAATCAGGCGATAAGTCTTGGCGGAGATCCATATTAATAAACTGAAATAATTACTTTGCTCACCCGCGACCTTACGATTAGACTAACATTTGGTAGCACAGTGGACGGTTGTGGTGCTCTAAAAATGAGCTCTGGTTGAGTTCAAAACACGTCAGTGTAATTTGGTGGTGGTGATAGTTGGGTTAGTGTGATTTGTGCGTGTTCGTACAGTGTGGAGGTGGAGGAACTGCATGAACATGCATTTTTTACATAAACGTAGCTATCGTAAGGACGTTGGACGTCACGTCCGGTGGGTCGCCCTAGATACCGCTGGTTGGACGAAGTGCAGAAAGACGTAACCGCCCTCGGCGCAGTCAATTGGCGCGAGGTGGTGCAAAATAGGGAATAGTGGCGCTCTCTGGTGTCGGAGGCCAAGATCCTCTTTGGGTCGCTGAGCCAGTGTAGTAAGTAAGTAAGTAAGCTATCGTAAGGTCGCGGGTGAGCAAAGTAATCGTTTCAGTTTCTTATAACGTTTATAGCCACAACATGAGACGTTATTTAGTACAGCCCACTTCCACTAAGGTTTAGGTACTTTACTAAATTTAAACAAACTCCATATTATAGGAGTAAACTAAAGAGTACGTCGAAAATGTGACGCGTGAAAGTCAATTACAAATATTACATTTGGCTGGTTAACCCGACGCCATAACTTTTGCTCGTGTTGTTGGCAGCAGCTGATGTTTGTTTACATTCAAAGTAAAGTACCTAAACCTTTATAGTATAAGTTTGGCGACCTTTTGAGCTGTGTCACTTTGGTTCTCTTGGGATCTCAGAAAAATACGTCAAACTAAATGCCATATCCATCTTTCTCATCTCCCGCGTTTTTCACCTTTTTATCTCCAACAATGGCACTCGATATGATTGCCCCGGGCAGCAAACGTTTAGAGTAATATGGGGGCTGATTGGCTTTTTGTACCCGCTGAGGTGTTGCTGTGATTTCTATGGGTTATTTTGCTGAAAACGTATGAAAAAGTGAAGTGGTTACTGAAAAAGGCGGAGAAAAGGAACCATGAAAAGAGATGCAAGTTAGCTAAGGAAATATTTCGATGAAGATTTAAGGGCTCGCGCAGACAGAGAGCGGTCTGGAGTTTCGAGTTCTGCGTTCAGAGTTATTCGATTTGACCGCTCGAGAGTTCCAACTTCCAACGCACACAAGAGGCGGTCAAATTCTTGCGTTCCATTTCATCCATGTTTTTGTATGTGCAACATGTCACTAGAAAGTTCATGTTTCGAAGAAGAAGCATTGATTTTGTGGAGCCTTGAAACTTCTAAAATAGAAGAAAATATTGAGTGCACCTATTAACATACGAGAAGAATCCCTTGCCGCGGCAATTTCAAGCCACTTTTCTGCTTTTTTGTCACGATTTTTGTAGTGTACATGACTTAAATCATAATAATCTCCTTTTTCTAACCAATTTGATCAGTTTTTCTGTATTTGCAACTTCAGACATCGCGGTGAACGCTGCGTTCTCTATCTCGGCGGCAAAATAACTCTAGAACGTGGCGTTTCGCTTTGACCGCTGCGGTCTGACCACCTGCTGTGAGCGTTATCGTAAGGGATTCAGTACATTCGAAAGAACGCAGAACTCTGAACGTGGAACTCGGCACTCCAGACCGCTCTCTGTCAATTTTTACCTGGTTGTCGAAAGATGATTCGAGATCACTAAAACAATGCATTACGCACATTCGATCCGTTCATGTGTCAATCGCGCGGACAAAGTCGCGGGCTTAGGCAAGTTTGTAACAAAAAAAACAATAAGCTAACACGGACCAACCTAAATACTCCGTAAACATAGCCGTTGAAGCGTTCGCAGATTCCCCTGAACTTTGCAATAAGACCCGCTTCCCCAAAAGGCACCTGCTCGAAATAACATCAGGAGGTGTTTGCCGAGTTACAGACAGCGGACAAACTAGATTACACGCCTCCATCACTGTCCGACTAGATTGATGGGCTCTTTGGTCAAATGAGACACACCGTCCCAAAGCTCCGCAATTGCCAAACCGACCTTAAAGACTCTCAATACCAACTACCCCAACCGCAAAAAGTATCTTGGACATTGTTCTCACTTTTCTAATCTGTCATTATACTCCGTGAATTCATATTTGAACAATTCTCAACTGTGAAACGTTTGGGTAAGGTTGGGAATCGATAGAGCGTGCCGGCTTTGATGTTTTGCACCTATCGATGATCTATCATTGTAGATAGACTCGATTTGTTGGCTGGATTTTAATGGTAGATTAAAATGCATTGTCTTGATAAGATAATTCAGTTCGTGACAGTTGGAAGGCGAATTACTAATGGTGAGACGAGTTGAGTTACTAATGAGAAGTTAACGCAAATAATGAGAATCTCTGACAGAATATCTCTAGATGGCGTTGGTATCATGACGTACATTTGAAATAGCGATGCCAACATGGATTGAACTATCGATAGTATTGCCAATAGTATCGTGACCTCGAAAAATAATCACAATATCGATAGACCTATCGATACTATCGATAGGCATCAATATTATTGCGCAAATCGATTTTAGGTATTCTATGCACTCGTGTATGTGTGCGTGAGAGCGGCTATAAGCGCCAGCGACAATAACCCGTCCGATGGCCGAAGAAGAACTAACGCAACTAACTAAACTCAAGATTCAAACTTCTAGAGACCAATTATTTAGGTATTGTTATCATATTAAGTAGTAAAACAAATAATAATAATAATAATAATAGGTCCCCATGGGCCCGTGATCGGAAATCCGTACCAACATAATAATAATAAGGCGTAGGGATGTGACGACCCCATCGCCCGCTGGTGTTGTGGTGTCTGTCACCAGCGCAGTCAGTCAAAAGGCGTAGGGATATGACGACCTCATCGCCCGCTGGTGTTGTCGTGTCACCAGTGCAGTCAGTCATCGCAGGGCGGCTTGTGGCGAGCTGTTGGTGCGTAGCGACACCACGAACCCGAGACCTCCAGGGGTACACATACACACATGCGCTTATACACACACTCACACACAGTTACACACCCACCCCGCCTCTAGTTTGCCTTTGTTGGTCGCCTAGAGTGGAGCGCAAGAGCTAATGCTCGAAGGATGGATGTGTTTCCGTAAGTGGCGAGTTGGCATTCTGAAGTTTAAAGTCCAGGAACACCTCTCCATCCTTAGCCGTTCACACCAATGTTGCCGCCTCGTTGCCCCGAGTGGGCAATAGTTTGAGGGGCCCATTTAGTGAATGGCGAGTCACCGCCTACCAAAAGTTCAGTTTATGAGATATTGAAATGGTAGGTGTCCGTTATCTCACTCCATAGCCCGGTAATCCTGTCCACAACATCCCAACCCCATAGCCAATTCCATGTCGCTTCCTACCTGGCAATAGTTTGGCAACTGTGGGGGACTGTCCGCTAGCACATCCTCATGGTGTATTAGGGGATAGACCCCCATAGTTGCGCCCATCTCATTTATATTATATGGTACCAAAGGCCTCTTCATGTTGGCTTCGGCCCCATGTATGCCTTTCAAATGACCGGGTCCCCATGGGCCCGTGATCGGAAATCCGTACCAACATAATAATAATAATGGTGTTGTCGTATCACCAGTGCAGTCAGTCATCGCAGGGCGGCTTGTGGCGAGCTGTTGGTGCGTAGCGACACAACGAACCCGAGACCTCCAGGGGTACACATACACACATGCGCTTATACACACACTCACACACAGTTACACACCCACCCCGCCTCTAGTTTGCCTTTGTTGGCCGCCTAGAGTGGAGCGCAAGAGCTAAATGCTCGAAGGATGGATGTGTTTCCGTAAGTGGCGAGTTGGCATTTTGAAGTTTAAAGTCCAGGAACACCTCTCCATCCTTAGCCGTTCACACCAATGTTGCCGCCTCGTTGCCCCGAGTGGGCAATAGTTTGAGGGGCCCATTTAGTGAATGGCGAGTCACCGCCTACCAAAAGTTCAGTTTATGAGATATTGAAATGGTAGGTGTCCGTTATCTCACTCCATAGCCCGGTAATCCTGTCCACAACATCTCAACCCCATAGCCAATTCCATGTCGATTCCTACCTGGCAATAGATTGGCAACTGTGGAGGACTGTCCGCTAGCACATCCTCATGGTGTATTAGGGGATAGACCTCCATAGTTGCGCCCATCTCATTTATATTATATGGTACCAAAGGCCTCTTCATGTTGGCTTTGGCCCCATGAATGCCTTTCAAATGACCGGGTCCCCATGGGTCCGTGATCGGAAATCCGTACCAACATAATAATAATTATGTAGGGATGTGACGACCCCATCGCCCGCTGGTGTTGTGGTGTCTGTCACCAGCGCAGTCAATCAAAAGGCGTAGGGATATGACGACCTCATCGCCCGCTGGTGTTGTCGTGTCACCAGTGCAGTCAGTCATCGCAGGGCGGCTTGTGGCGAGCTGTTGGTGCGTAGCGACACCACGAACCCGAGACCTCCAGGGGTACACATACACACATGCGCCTATACACACACTCACACACAGTTACACACCCACCCCGCCTCTAGTTTGTCTTTGTTGGTCGCCTAGAGTGGAGCGCAAGAGCTAATGCTCGAAGGATGGATGTGTTTCCGTAAGTGGCGAGTTGGCATTTTGAAGTTTAAAGTCCAGGAACACCTCTCCATCCTTAGCCGTTTACACCAATGTTGCCGCCTCGTTGCCCCGAGTGGGCAATAGTTTGAGGGGCCCATTTAGTGAATGGCGAGTCACCGCCTACCAAAAGTTCAGTTTATGAGATATTGAAATGGTAGGTGTCCGTTATCTCACTCCATAGCCCGGTAATCATGTCCACAACATCCCAACCCCATAGCCAATTCCATGTCGCTTCCTACCTGGCAATAGTTTGGCAACTGTGGTGGACTGTCCGCTAGCACATCCTCATGGTGTATTAGGGGATAGACCTCCATAGTTGCGCCCATCTCATTTATATTATATGGTACCAAAGGCCTCTTCATGTTGGCTTCGGCCCCATGAATGCCTTTCAAATGACCGGGTCCCCATGGGCCCGTGATCGGAAATCCGTACCAACATAATAATAAAGGCGTAGGGATGTGACGACCCCATCGCCCGCTGGTGTTGTGGTGTCTGTCACCAGCGCAGTCAGTCAAAAGGCGTAGGGATATGACGACCTCATCGCCTGCTGGTGTTGTCGTGTCACCAGTGCAGTCAGTCATCGCAGGGTGGCTTGTGGCGAGCTGTTGGTGCGTAGCGACACCACGAACCCGAGACCTCCAGGGATACACATACACACATGCGCCTATACACACACTCACACACAGTTACACACCCACCCCGCCTCTAGTTTGCCTTTGTTGGTCGCCTAGAGTGGAGCGCAAGAGCTAATGCTCGAAGGATGGATGTGTTTCCGTAAGTGGCGAGTTGGCATTCTGAAGTTTAAAGTCCAGGAACACCTCTCCATCCTTAGCCGTTTACACCAATGTTGCCGCCTCGTTGCCCCGATTGGGCAATAGTTTGAGGGGCCCATTTAGTGAATGGCGAGTCACCGCCTACCAAAAGTTCAGTTTATGAGATATTGAAATGGTAGGTGTCCGTTATCTCACTCCATAGCCCGGTAATCCTGTCCACAACATCCCAACCCCATAGCCAATTCCATGTCGCTTCCTACCTGGCAATAGTTTGGCAACTGTGGGGGACTGTCCGCTAGCACATCCTCATGGTGTATTAGGGGATAGACCCCCATAGTTGCGCCCATCTCATTTATATTATATGGTACCAAAGGCCTCTTCATGTTGGCGTTGGCCCCATGAATGCCTTTCAAATGACCGGGTGCCCATGGGCCCGTGATCGGAAATCCGTACCAACATAATAATAATAGTTTATTTCATAAGCCTCTTACAAAGGAAATAAAAGAAAATATAAAATCAAGCAATTAACATTATACAAGGCCTGATATTATCGATACAATTTAATAGTTCCCTGGCCTTCATGCTAGGATACCCTGTGTGTGTTGTGTTAAATACATATTTAAAAAATATCTAGCTACACTAGGCCCTAGAAGAGACGACGATGACTTTGTATTTTATTTCTATCGAGCAAAATGCATGTAATCGTGTTTCGAGAAACACTGGTTACTAGAGTGAATCCTCAAAATATCTTACACATGAATTTCAGAACTGAGCTTTGCTAGTAATGATACAGCAAGGGATTAAATGAATGCAACAAATGCGCCAAAAGCTCGGTAGACCTTAAAGTTGAGCCATATTTTCAATTCATTCCAACACTTTTACCCATTTTTAAATGGCAAAACACATCAACACATCATACTTATTCTGACAAGTACAAAACGGTATTTTCCTCCCACTGTTCAAAATTTTCAAGCAAACAAAACAATTGACAACAAAACAACCCAAACCGTCACAGAATCCTCGCAATAAAACTAAATTGGTTCAACTAATTCCTTCAGAACTCATTACCTCACCTCAGTTCCCTACACCGTGACGTCTAGACGCAGCTAAATAAGCTTTTTATATCGCGATTTCGCCGATAACTGAGTTAAAATGGTAATACAACGTCTGTAGGGGCATTAGACAATTACACAGACAGACCAACTTAAGTTTACCACTAAATAAATAAAAACCAATCGATTCTAACTCTAACATATCAAAGAAGAAGAGCTTTTTGGAATTTGGGAGGTGCTAATGTTATGTTTGTTATTCGAGTCGTTGTAAAAACGATACTTTAGCCGAAAAACGATTTTGTCCGCGATAAAATCAGAATAAGGGTGTGTTTCATAAATATTGTATTGCCCGTATGCATTGCGTGACATAAATGTATTATCGGGAGTATTTTTTGTTTTATTACACTTCGATAGTATCAATCGATTGATACCAATGGATGGAATAGAGCTTGGGTAATAATCATAAGCATCTTTTTCTACATAAATGTCAGTTATAATCTATAAACAAAAATTTCGAAAAAATGTTATGTAATAATCTGGATAAATTGTCTAGCAATATTCTCCGACACCAACATTCATGATGCTACATAAGTACAAAAAAATAATAGCTATTTAAGTTGGTTTTGGACAAAAAGACTGGCTAACCTTCAATAATGAATTTTCTTAGAAGTTCCATTTTAATACAAGCTTTTTATACTGAATGTACTTTTTGCCCCTGGTTACCATTTACGACCAAAGTACTCGTCAATAATACGAACCAAACGAGCCTAAAATTGATGCGGTCGTGTCGTTTTACTACTGAGTTCCTATGGCCACCTTCCAGCTCCATCATCAAATCAACTCCATGTCATAATAATATTGCATTGTCATCGGATTTACACATTCATGCAAATTTCAGCTCAATCGTAAATCGAGGAGTGGGTCAAATTTAACTTGCAAGATTTGATGATACACAGACAACGGGACAGGACTCTGGTGAAGGTAAATAAAAGCTTGTAAAAACAAAACAGGGTTTTTTACTCACGTCTTAAAACGACCGTGACGTACGACTCCGAGAGGAAGGGCTACAGATTAGCCCGAAACATGTCGAGTTAAACTCGTTTTAAGATGTGAGTAATCCTTTTATTTTCACTATTATTTATCTCAATAAAAATATTACATTAAATTTATGACACACACTTCGCCAAACTGCAAAACAGTTTGTTGGCGAATACTACACTCCTTATTTTTTAACATAATGTTTCTATACCTATACTCATACCACCATTACCTACACCTTATAACCTCGGTCCCAGGCGTAACATCTGCCTAGAGAAATATTTCTCTATTGTTGCTTAGGTAGGTAATGTTACTGTGAAAACGTGGTACTCGTATTTCTTTAGTCACTTGTTGTGTCATACGAAGAGCAATAGTGACTATAGTGCTGAATATGTTGACTGTGCTTAATTAATGGGTTATGTATCGCCTGAACAATTCGATGTATTCTCGGGACACGTTATTCATCTTCACTCAGACAAAGCTTCTAATTAGGTACCGATACTTAGGGCATAGTTCACACAGAAGAAGAGGAAAGAATTTTATTTTCCCGATAAATAAACATTATTAGTTATTACCAAGTAAAAAGTAGCCTAGTGGTTTGCTATACGGCCTCTCAAGCAGAGGGTCTTAGGTTTTGGATTACCTGTGAGTTAAATAATCAATCACACAAATCAATGACAATCTTACACAAATCGACCTAGTCCCAAACTAAGCAAATCTTGTACTATGGGTACTAGACAACGATAAACATACTTATAGATAAATAAATACTTAAATACATAGAAAACATCCATAACTCAGGAACAAATATTCGTGCTCATCACATAAATAAATGCCCTTACCGGGATTCGAACCCAGGGTCTCTTGCTTCGTAGGCAGGGTCACTACCAACTAGGCTAAAGCGGTCGTTATGCAGACTTTATGTGCAAAATCATATTTTAAATTTACCACAAGCGCTACGGTAAAGGAAAATATCGTAAAGAAACCTGCTCACACCTGCGAATAAATTCAATTGTGTGTGTGAAGTTCCCAATCCGCGCTGGGGCCGCGTGGAAGCTATGGCCGAAGCTCTCTCACTAGGTATACACCGTGAAATTTTAGTGGTTGTTTTCCCGAAACGAGGTGATTTAGTATCGATTGTACAATCGATTTATAATTACTATTTTGACTAGAGTCAAAAATCCAATTGTGAAAAACGAAAGTCGAAAATGACCGCAAACCAACAGTAATGCTTCGTTGGTACCTAACCTATCGTACGATCGTACGCTACTTGTACCAACGAAGCGTTACTATTGGTTTGCGGTCATTCTCGACTTTCGTTTTTCACAATTGGATTTTTGACTCCAGTCAAAGTAGTAATTATAAATCGATTGTACAATCGAAACTAAATCACCTCGTTTCGGGAAAACAACCACTAAAATTTCACGGTGTATAATAATAAAACGATTAGCGATATAACGATTAAAATAACGATTCTGGCAAATTGATCTAACAAATCGGTAGGTTTAGCACACAGATAAAGAGCTCCGTCGACACTGGGGGGTTACTACGAAATTCGAAGTTCGAAGTTCGGATCGTGCGGTCCCTCTCACTCTCGTAATAAATACCATTAGCGTGAGCGGAACGGCATGAAACGAAGTTCGAATTTCGCGCTTCGTAGTATAGGGCCTGTTTCTTTGTCAATTCAAATTGGGAAAAAAACGCTACAGTCAAAATCTATGGTGAGAAATTAAGCATTTGGGAAAAAATTCGACTGGGAATTTTGTTACGCGGACGGAACAAACAAGTTTGGGGAACGATCTAGTTAGTTCTGTCAGGAGCGTAGCAGGTGGAAACAAAATAGTATCTGCATCCCTTTGCTGGGAAGGAGGAGGCTGGGGTGTATGTAGAACTAGAAAAAAATTACGAAAGTTTACCGCCTGTATGAACAAGCTCCAATTTTCCCCGAACGCGTGACTCCGCATTGTCGCCTTTGCATTTTGTCGACTATTAATCCACAGCACTGCGATTTGTCTCCTTAATTAGCGATAGCCACCAGAACACGCTACAAAATTTGCGTTCACGAATGTCTTATGACGTTGGAAGAAGGTAAACTTTACCGTGATATACGGATTAATTTTCTTGGCTTATGGTTTGCTGTTATTTCTTGAATGTGATTTGAATGCCATTTTAAAAGGGACATTTCTGTGAATGCAGTTGGTATAAACTTTTTTTACGTGTAGCATAAACTACCGTTTATCATCGTTATTTAGAAAACTTCGTGGCGTCACGATGTACTTACACTTTCTTTTAAATCTATTGTCAGCAGAGTTCTCATAGAATTTTGCAACTAATTGTGAAATAAGAAAGGTTTGGTGTTTAAATCTTCTTTAAAACTGTGTATAATTTGTAGTAACATTATTAATTTGAAAAGGTCAAATAGTTTGTCCATTTTAAATTATCACCTATACCATTTTACAGCAGAGACTTTATCATATTACTGCACGTGTTTAACTTTTAGGACTAACATCAAATCACTAAACAAATCTTGTGAAATGCAAAACGAGTTACCATTTTTAACTGATTTCGTCATTTCACTAAACAGCCCTTAATCTGTCTGATCAAAATGGCTGATTTTTTCTCGGCAAATGAATGGGAAATGGTGTGTGATTTGGGCATATCCTTAAGAGATTTGTTCAAATCTCTGTTTTGGTCATTTCCCTGCGACATATGCATACATAAGTATTTATCTACTGTATCTCGCTGGCATTCAACACGATGTACAAGGCTGAACTAGGTCGTAAAGCAGCATAGGTGCAGCGCACGTGTCGGTGCCGGCTGACCGGTAATTAGACCGGACATTAATCAAGACGCAAGTGTGGCGGAGGCCTAATTACCACCGGGGAAGCGCGGCGTGTGGCCGGACTTATTTGTCCATGTATTATCAGTGTGTATTAGTATCTAATTGCTATGAAACTAACCTTGATGCATGGTTTCGCTGGCGCAAACTGTTACATCGGAAGTAAACCGCAATAGTTGCAAGTGCTACATATCATCATATCAGGAAAACTCAAAGAATTTTTTTTAATCCAGACCCTCTGCTCAAGGGTCCTCAAGGGTCTATAGGTCAAACCACTAGGCTTTCACGGCTGGCTTGTTAATAATGATAGCAAGAAAATATATTCACTCGTCACGAACAAAGCTATACTACGGGAGAACGCTTTACATGAGATAGTGACTCAGATCTATTTTCTCGATTTTCATAGATCGATGCTTAAATTCACATGGTCACAGTAAAATCTTGACCATTGAACACCGTGCAAGTTTTCATAGGAGGCCATCATTTTTAGGGTTCCGTAGTCAATTAGGAACCCTTATAGTTTCGCCATGTCTGTCCGTCTGTCTGTCTGTCTGTCCGTCCGCGGCTAAGCTCAGAGACTGTTAGTACTAGGAAGCTGTAATTTGGCATGAATGTATATATCAGTCACGCCGACAAAGTGATTACATAAAAAAGTAAAAAAAATTTTTTTAGGGTACCTCCCATAGACATAAAGTGGGGGTGATTTTTTTTTCTCGACTAACCCTATAGTGTGGGGTATAATAGGATAGGTATTTGAAAATAAATAGGGGTTTTCTAAAACCATTTTTTGATAAAGTGAATATTTTAGGAGATATTCACTCCGAAAGTTCAAAATAATGTGTCCCCCCTCTCTAACTTTTGAACCACACATCTAAAAAATATGAAAAAAATCACGTAAGTTAAACTTAATAAAAACTTTCTAGGAAAATTATTTTCAACTTAATCAGTTGAGCAGTTTTTAAGTTTTTGTAAAAAAAAATATTTCTAAACTAAGATTGTAATTTAACCGCCATTGCAAGCATTTTTTTTGTTTAATTACCTATAAGATCACGCTAACAGTATCTTCTTTCAAATAAAAAAAATATATTACATCTGAAAAACAATCAACATACATACTAGTTCTTAGTCACCCAATTCGCCGATAGATGGCGCTGTACCGCCGACGTTCGTTGGGACCAAAAACAACCACATTAATAATGTATGCAAAGATTATTTCGTACCTGCTACGGAACCTTATCTTGGGCGTGTCCGACACGCTCTTGGCCGGTTTTTAAATATTCCAGCATTCTCTAGTAATCTAAAAATACCGATGCAGTCACCAAAACCACACACAACCGTTCCAGCGCCGTTAATTGCAATGAAATAAATCGCCTTACATTTTCACGGTCGAGACAGGATCAAAGAGTTTCGTACACTGACCCACGCATGCTACCTTTGACTGTCACCATTTTGATCCTTAAGGCTTAGGGGATAAGGGTCATTGGGGTGGGTTAAAGGTGATGTGTATTAACGCTGAAGGGAGAGACCCTCTGGACTGTCCACCCTTGTTCATAGAGTGAAGTTCGTTCGAGGAATTGTGGTGAGAATTTAAACGACGGCAAAGACGGACTTTTTTCAAGAAATAAAGTGGCATACAGGCAAAGCATGTCGCTTGTGGGTAAGTGAGTAAAGTATAAATCTTCCCAGGTGAATTTTTCGCTTCGAGCCCTATCTTTCAAACACAAACGGTATCATCATAGTATTAATAGGTTCAAATTTAATGTAATGGCTGGAAGCGAAAAATTTACCTCGGAAGATTTATACTATACCACTATACTTGGATACTCGCAAAACCAAGAGATTAGGTACCAAGGCGTTGATAGTCTCCCTAGTCTCCCTAGTCCTTAATCGTTATGATAAAAATCCATTTAGAATAGGATAATGTTTGCATGCCAATTCATTTAATTAGACAAACTGCACATTGACATTAAATATTACATACAGGGTGAAATTTTGAACGTGATACAAAATTAGTGTTTCAAGCTTAGTTAATGCTGGATAACATAATGCATTTACTCAATTGTTGAAATTGGTCTGATAAAATTGGTCTGATAAAATTTTGGATTTTCATACTTTGCGGTAGTTAAATTATGAACTAAATGTATGGACACCTCAAATTTAACAATACGAATTCTAACAACTGGGTAAGTGCATTATGTTATCCAGCATTAACTAAGCTAGAAACACTAATTTTGTATCACGTTCAAAATTTCACCCTGTATAACCAATTGTAACCATGTCTAAAGCAAAAAAAAATATCATTTCATTTAATTTCTGCAAGCGGAGCTCTAGAAGCAGTGCTTTATGATGAACCGCTACAAGAAAAATAACAGTATACAAATCACAACATGTCCAAAACCACGCAACAGTATTCGTCGTACGCAGTATACGCAGTCCGATGCACGCAGATTCCCGATACGACACCTGAGTACACTGCACCCCTGCGATTACTGTGGGGGAACATACGCATAGAGTACGGAGTCGGCTTTATTAATTTTTGCTTAGGTTTATTCGACATTAAATTTGTTGATTTATGTAGAAGCGGTTTTGCATTACAAGATACACGTGTTGCACAAATGTAGCTATATTGTGCGTGTGGTTGGTATTTTATTTATATGGGATATAAGTTTTTAACGTTTACACGTTTATTACGCGTTTCTTTAATTAGGGTTGGCCATTATAATTTTAAAGTTACTAGCTGTGTAAATGTGTAATAAAATTATTATTAAATAAACATTATACGATAATTTTGTAGCTGAATTTCAAATCTTTTCACCAACTTGACAAAATAAGATTCATAGTAATTTATTCAATCAAATCACAAAACCTACGAGAACCATAAATTGATGTCTCTATTATTAGGTAAAGCTGTAATATTTAGGGTTTGTGAACTAATCTAAATTATAATTGTTTGTATTATTATAGGTTTGTGTGTATTAACATTTAACACTAGCAGCGAGTAAAGTTGTCTACTTGTCTGCAAATTCAATCCTGAAACTATTGGAAACGCGTAGCAAATAGTTCTTCTCCACACCTCCCAACCGCTTTAAACATATTCGATCACCGTACATTAGGGGTGGCCAGCCAAAAAAATTGTCGCAGGAACAATTACGCGGCATCTGGCAACCCTGACGATTCACCCACCGGCGTATGCGCAGCGCCCAAACAAAATTAAACTTTAAGAATGTAGGAGTAACACTGAGTTTTCCTAGCGTGTCTTTTGAATAATCAGCTGATATGCTGATTGGATTTACACTGCCTGAACGGAATAAATTAAGGGAGTACTAATGGGTTTTTTGTTTTTACACATGTGTTAGAATATAATTTTGTTCTTCGTTAAGTATACTTATGCGTTAGACTTTTAATGAGCTGTCCGTTAGAATAATCTGATTGAGTGATGCGGCATCATAAATGTAGGAATTAAATCTATGATTGAGTAGGTAGTCAGTTAGAATCAAAAAATATTGCACACGTAAAGATAAAGCGCATCTAAGTTCGGAAGTGCGGCCCGTGGTGTCACGTCTAAGTATGAAGAGTATCAAGGCGTACTTAAGTCACTTGGAACTTTAACGGGCTATAACTATCTTCATAATTTTTTGTTCAATTGACAAAAGAAAAATATGCACCCAATATTTTTTTTAAATCTAGCCTTTTGACGCTAAAAATTTTAACGGATTGGGACGAAATTTAGTATGTACCTTAGTAATTATGTAGATAACTGTCGGGAATAACATTATAGATAGGCTACTTTTTAATCCACTGTTCCCACGGGGTCGTGGGAAGAGACGTGAAATTTTGAACGAGTGTATTCTTCATCTGATGTTGGAGGCCAAGACCCACTTTTTGTCACTGCGCCCTGGTAGTAAGTAGTAAGTAAGTATTCTTCATACTTAAAAACGCAAAAGAACACGATAGTGTAATTGACTTAGATTCAGTAAAAATTTGGTGAATGATACATACATACATACAATCACGCCTCCTTCCCAGCAAAGGGGTAGGCAGAGACTATTTGTTTCCACCTGCTACGACCCTGACATATACATCTTTCGCTTCCGCAACACTCATTAGTCTTTTCATACAATGCTCGCCGGTTTCGAATGCTGAATGTTTTTTTAAATAAACAAACAAAACCCGGAATTTCCATTTAACTGCTGAACCATCTCACGAGAACGAAGCCGTGGGCAAAGACAAGTGTTTTAACAAATCAACTGACCACTTGTCACTGTTTAGTCTAGACTTTCGTCTTTATAGTTAGATTTTAATGCTAAATCCACGGTTAGGTCACAATCGATACGTGAAACAATGGGTCGCACACGGCTCGTAAATACCTGCGTTTTATCGCCCTTGGGGGGTTAGCTGTGGGCCAGTAGTGGGGCGAGCGCTGGGGATTTTGAGCAAGTAGCTGTTCAATCAGTCAATTCGAAACGCTAAACCCCTAGACGGTCAGAATGCTTAAACTTTCAACGCTCTGTCAAAAAGAACAGCTCCCTCTCACTCGTACGCTATGACATCGGAATGTCAAACGTGAAGTTGAACCCTACAGAAATGCATGTAGGTAAAGATCGCTCTTATATATCAGTCGTTGGCGTAGGTAGAACCTACAGTACTGTGCTGATATATGTGTTGTTGGCGTCGAAAAGGTTAACAAGCACGTTAATGTTACGAGCATCATCATTATTTAAGCTGAAAGTCGTCCATGATGAACAGACACAACACATAAATTAATAAGCCCAAAGGTTTGCCAAATAGACCAATCCTGCACTATCCGCATCCAACCAGACCGTCAAAACCTTACCCAGATCGTCACTTAATATACTTGGAGGCTAACGTACACTGCATCTTCTGGTCCGTGCACGCTACTCTAGAACCTTTTGGCCCCATTCATATCTACGAGCGATGTGCCCTGCCCACTACACTGCCACCTTAGTCTGGCGATCTGCCGTGTCATGACAAAACACTGTAACTCGAGTTACAGTGTTTTGTGGTAGCACCGTTAAATTAACTATTCGGACCCTAATCTATATATGCATGCTTCGGGACTTCTTCAATCCATCCTAAAGACTTATCCTTTCTAAAGACTAAGAAATATATTAAGATGAGAATGTTAGTTTTAGGAATTGTGATGTTAGCAATATGAAAATATATATTATATTTAAATGAAATTTAAAGTAGCATTTTCATACGAGTATAATGTCATTAAGTATCACGTTACAGTGTTTTGTTATAGCAACTCTCATATATTATTGATAAAGCACATTACGACATAACACGTTTTTGCTTGAAAATTCATGTAAAAAGTAAAAATTGTAATATTATTTTTCTTTGTACACTACTAGTATCACATTATCCGTGATTTGTTCAAATTTTATTGCAATCAGATAAAATCAGATATTTATTCACTGTTCTGTAGCCAATTAAAGAAAGCAAAAGTTATTTGCGATTTCTGAAAAATAGGTGTTTTTAGATACAGTGTTTTGTCATGACACGGCAGCGATTCTTCGAGCTATGTCGGTGACTTCAATTCTTGCGTGGATTTCATAATTTCTAACGTGATCCCGCAGAGAAATTGCAAACATAGCCTTCTCCATCGCCCTCTGAGTGACTCACAGATTAGGGTTGTAGATGTATTGCCAGTTTAGATGTTTCAAAGACAATACTTACTTCTTGCGCCAGTAATTCTACTGACAACCTTACTCTTCACGCCGGAACACAGCTGCTCAAGCGATGCATCTGTTCTCCGTTTATCTTTATGCTATTTGCCATCAGCTTGCTCCTTGACGTACTTTCCATAAACGTATTGTTCTAAGAGCAACAACATTACACCAATACCAAACGGGGCATAGCATAACGGCGAACTACCTGGCCTCTGTCGTGGAAGCCGAAATTTGGCGGCGGGCCAGCACGACACGTGGCATAAATACTCGATAATAGCGGCCGGTGTTATTTGCGAAAAATCGGACATCGGACATTGTTGGATGCTATCGAGTAATGATGGATGCGGTATGATGTAACTTAAACGTCAAAAAAAAACATTTTATTTATAGGGAACAAACTTGAACGAACTTGAAATGGTGTTTTTTTTTACAGAATACTGACTCGTGATTGACCTGTCCCACCTGATGAAGTACACTCGGGGTAAGAAAAGGTTCGTCTTTCGACTTTCGACTCTATGCCAACGAGTTAAGGTCGAAAAGTGACGAACCTTTTTTGAAGACACCTTGAAGAGCCCCAGATTGTGTTGCATAGCCTGCAACAGATACATTAGCCTGTTCACATTAGGTATATTGATTTCTGTATAATTGGTTGTCTGGAAGAGATCGTGAGTATTTATTTAATTTTTTGCAATATCACCGTACTGTTTTTGGTGTTCAATAAAGAATATTTGTATTGTATTGTATTGTTGTATGTTTCTGGAAATACGTATGATTTCCTCTTAGTATATAGGCTGGGACGATGAAGGGATGACTCTTAACTTTTGCCACGTGCACAGAGAGAACAAAAAAAATGTGTATGACTCTTTTAATTTGCTGTGGCATAATTTGATAAGGTTTATTAGTTCAAATACAATTAAGCAGATCAAAGTGTTGCCATACATGCTTCAGTTTTGTACCGATACTAAGTTTCGTTGCGACGCTTTTCGCTGGCGTTCGATCCATTGTATATGTCTTGTGACTTGTTTCTAGATTGGTCCCACTGAAAAACAGCATTGCTGCAACATTATGCTGAGTGGGACCTAATATTACTAGGTACATGTTTGATGGTTTTTATTTATGCCTTTTCTTCTAAGCATGTTTTCCTGGGTATTGAATATATTATGTACAATCGGCTTGACACCTTAAAGGCCCAGTTTGCGTGCAGTGGCTAGACATCTGTCCATACCAATCCATACAAATGAACTTCAACGGCTGCAAGCAAATTTGTGTTGCAACTGGTAAGCTGGCGTTTGGGCCGATCGTACATCTCTCTATCTCCATTCCTCTCTGGTTGAACTAGTTCAACAGAAGCGCAGAAAATGCTTAAACGCTCTTCGAATGTCCAGAAACAAAATGTCTGTCCAATTTCGTGGAACCGCTCGAATGTTCCCAGGTTATATCCTAGTAATAAACACCGTCCTTAAGACATTTATTAATTAGAATTATTAATACGATTCATAAATTTGGTGCGTAAGTCAATTATGTTTTACGCTTAATGTCCCCTAGCTTTTTACTGTTATCATAAACTCTGGAGCTAATGGGCCTAATTAGAATGTGGGCTCACCGAGTTCGCCGAATGCCAAATCAGTGATGGGTTGTCCATATTTCTATCAGTTTAAGACGAAACTATGACAACGCTGGATCGGCAAGCTCTAAGAGAGTTTCCATTAAATTTTACTCTAAAATAAGAAATACACCGTGAATATTTTATTACTGAAATGTATTGATTTTACCATTAACGTTGGTCAAACTTAATTTACTCATTTAAATGGGTCTCTCTGTATTATCATTATCATTTCACCCGAAAGACGTTAATTGCTAAGGTGGGCTTGCGAGAACCTGGGTTAGCTACTTAACTCCGAGTAATTGCTAACCCAGGGTCAAGAAGTGTCAAACTGTATGGAAATGTCATTCTTAACCCAGGGTTAACGATTAAATTGTTTAACCCTGAACTGTGCAAGTGGTCCTTAGGTCCAAAGGTTCGCTAAACAGACCAGTCCTGCGCCATCCGCATCCAACGCGTTCCCGCAACCTTAATCAAGTCGCCGCTCGATCTAGTTGGAGGCCTATCTGCACTGCGTCTTTCGGTCCGTAGACGCCACTCCAGAACCTTGGCCCCAACAGCCATCAGTTCTACGAGCGATGTGCCCTACTCACTGCCACCTGAGTCTAGTGATTTTTCGAGCTATGTCGGTGACTTTAGTTCTTGCGTTGATTTCATCATTTCTAATGTGATCCTCCAAAGAAACTTCAAGAAAGCCTTCTCCATCGCCCTCTGAGTAACTTTGAGCTTTCTTATGAGGCCCATCGTTAGCGGCCACGTCTCAGTGCCATAAGTCATCACTGGCAACGGACACTGCTCAAAGACTCCACTCCGTATGATTGCCGAAAAACACCCGTATTTAATCATAATTTCCAATAAAATTGCGCAATTTTGTGGCGATAAAGGTAGGTCAACAGACGTCACCTATAAGCTCCGTCTTAATACATTCCAAACCCATATTCACTAACTAACTTTTAAGTCGTAAAAAGCCACAGAACTAACCAGGCACAATAAAAATGCAATCAAACGTTCAAAAATACACTCGGCCAAATAAAAGCGGGCGGTAAATAATGTTAGTGCATTGGGCGAATTTTACTGCGGCTTGAAAGAAGTTACTCGAGCACGGTACCGGGAAAAGTACCGGAATAAATGCACCCGGACACGGAATGCTTCGATCGGCGAATGTAGGGCGGGTAATACCGGGCTATGGACATGACGTTACTTTTGCAAGCTATTGACGATCCACGTCAGATTTAATTATTTTTCTATTGCCATTGTGTCCGCATATCTCTTTTTACTTAAAATTGATCCGCGATTGACCCCTATCTCACCTGGTGAAAAGTGGTGATAGGGCCACAGGTGCTATCTCACTGGTTCAGTAACTATTCAGTCTAGCAGTTCCTATTAGGAGAGATGAAGCGAACCGCACATTTTAATAAAAATGCATTAGCATACGCAAGATTAGCTAAGTGTGCGATGAATATGTACCTTAAGGGGTCTTAAGTCTTATACACCACACTTAAGGCAAATAAACATTTCTGTTCATTTGAAATTTAGTACCTACGTCACTTCCGAAAAAAATGCCCTGGTAGAAACTTGACAAATAATAATTTAACTTCCATACACCCATCTCTCTGAGGGTCGTGGGTTCAAATCCCGGCTTACACCTCTGAGTTTTTCGGAATTCATGTGCGAAATTTACCTGAACTTTACGGTGAAGGAAAAAATCGTGAGGAAACCTGGATACACCTGCGAAGAAATTTAATGGTGAGTGAAGTTCCCGATCCGCGCTGGGCCCGCGTGAGAACTACGGCCCAACCCCTCTCATTCTGAGAGGAGGCCTGTGTTCTGCAGTGGGACGTATATAGCTGGGATGATGATAACGATGACACCCATCCATACAAACTTTCAAGTTTATAATTTAGACCTAAGATTAGATCCTTCTACATAATGTGTGGTTTTTATACAGGCCAAAGTTACCTATGGGTCAAAGTATCCCAACTTTAAAAGCTGGTAACACACGCGTTGTAACAGCTCTAAACAGATCGCATGTAAGTACAGTCAACAGGGCGGCACTTGGCGGCGCCAGGTGTTCAAACCGCGCTCTAAATTTAACGTCTTTATTTGTAGCCGACTGTACCTTCGCAAACTAATTGGAAGCCCGCGATTTTAAAACAACATTTATTTCTGAACATGCTGCGGCTTGTGGGAAGGGGTGCAGTATGAATCACACCTGGCTATTTTGAAATTTGCTTTGGTTTCGAGTCAAGTTACTGGTCGGCCAGGATGTGATCGAACATAAAATAATATGCAAAAAATATGGATTAGAACACCCGCATATTGCATTGAAATGTATTTGAGGAACAAATAAATTTATGTAGGTGAACAAAATAGCCTAGTCCATAAAACCTAGAGTGCAGACCACGTTTGGGAAAGCGTAGTGTAAGACGCCCTGCGACACACGTTGGGCTGATGACCTTAGGAGGACAGCTGGCAGCGGCTGGATGAGGGAAGCCCAGAGTCACGAGTGTTGGCGCAATATGAAGGAAGCCTACGTCCAACAGTAGCCCTACAATGGCTGTAGATAGATAGATAAATAGCTAGTGATTCCGTATACCTACACTCAACACACTCTGCGCAAAGACTTTCGTCTTAAAGCAGGGTGGTTGTTGCACTGCATCCCATTGCGGAGTGCGGAGCGACGACTTCGCGTGTGGCGACGTCGCACCATCATCTTGATTTCAGGCGATATGTCAGGCGAAGTTTCGCGAAGGCGCATGACTGCCTGACGTCGCTGTGGATATAAATTAAGTGGTGCGATGTTGCTGGATGTGTCAGGTGAAGTTTCGCAAAGTCGCACAATTTCGCCTGAGGTCGCTACTGACATAAGTCGAGCGATGTTGCCAGATATTTCAAGCAAAATCGCGCGACATTTGTCGCCTAGCGTGTCCCTGGCTTTATTATACGAATAAATCAAAGTTAAAAACTCCACCTACAAACACCAAACATCGCGACACCACCCATAAACTCCCTTAAATTCCACAGAAGCAAACACAATTTGCAACGGTAATTAAACGCGGCCGCCATTAATATCTGATAACGCAATTAATTCTGTTCGTAAAATTTTCAATTTGCTTCAAAAGTTTGAGGTGAAACTTGCTTCAAAGATAAGGTTATCTCGTCTGGGTTCGCAATTACAATTTTGTAAGTGAATTTGGCGCGGACGGTCGCTGTTTTATCAAGATACGTTGGCCAATTTACAAGGTAGCGGCGGTATCTACTCCGTTCCCTACCCTAAGAGAGATGGAGTTTTTAGAGTAACTCCTACTGATATTATAAACCTGCTACTTAGCGAACTAAAACAATTACTTTGCTCACCCGCGACCTTACAATAGTTACGTTTATGCAAGAAATGTGCGTTCATGCAGTTCCTCCACCTCCACACTGTACGAACACACACAAATCACATAAACGTTAACGTTTGGTAGCATAGCATACGGTTGTGGTAACTCTGAAGATGAGCTCTGGTTGAGTTCGAAACGCGTCAGTGTAGCTTGGTGGTGGTGATGGTTGGGTTTATGTGATTTGTGTGTGTTCGTACAGTGTGGAGGTGGAGGAACTGCATGAACGCACATTTCTTGCATAAACGTAACTATTGTAAGGTCGCGGGTGAGCAAAGTAATTGTTTTAGTTCATTAATATGGACCTCCGCAAAGTAACGCCTGATTCAATAAATAAACTGCTACTTAGCTTCGCTTACGGTCATAGAGTTTGACTTTAAAAAGGTTACGGCAACATTTTTAGCGCACAACGTTCGTTCGGGCAGCGCTATCTATTGAAAGCAGACTCAACATTGAATTCAATAAATAAATAATAAAAAAACAAGATTTTTGTCTATCTGTACAGTCAACCAATTTGATTCCTAGGCCACTATAGACTTTGAATTAGACAAATTGAATTAACTATTAGACAATTACGAGCGCGCGCAGACAGAGAGCGGTCTGGAGTTCCACGTTCCGAGTTCCGAGTTCTGCGTTCTTTCGAATGTACTGAGTCCCTTACGATAACGCACACAGCAGGCGGTCGGAACTCTCGAGCGGTCAAAACACAGAACTCTGAACGCGGAACTCGGAACTCCAGACCGCTCTCTGTCTGCGCGCGCTCTACAACGTCAGTGCAGGTCAAAACATTGTCAACTTTCCGAGCACGACTTGCAATGAACGTATAGTACATTACTGCAGAGACCTGTAAGTAAGCCATCCTGGACGAGGAGAAGTTTGATGGCCGAACCGCTAGGTGAGGCCAGCAATGATACGAGGCCAGGATGGCGATTACTGGGCGAAGCTTGTATAGTGCTTTTCTCAAAAATGAAACAAGTTGATAAAAATAAAGTAAAAGTACACATTGAAAAATAAAGAAAATCTACGACCCGCCATTAGCTACTCACTCGCTAACCTATGTTTGTCTATGGTATGATTGTTTTTTTTATAGGTACCTGGCGGCGATGTTTAGGTATCTTAGTGGTGCCGGATAATCGATTATCAATTAATCGATTATTTTCCCCCTAAATAATCTAGATATCGATTATCCAATCGATGTATCGATTATATCGATATAAGCGATACTAAGATTCATACAATTATATCGATTACAATCCATTAATCGATTATAATCGGTCAAGCACACGATGTAATCGATTAAATCGATTATATCTACATAATCGATTTAATCGATTAGACTGTAAAATATTAACAATCGATATAATTGATTAAATCGATTAAATTGTAAAATATTAACAATCGATATAATCGATTTAATCGATATAATTGTATGAATCTTTGTATCGATTATATCGATTTAATCGATACATCGATTGGATAATCGATATTTAGATTATTTGTGCGCCGCAATTATAATCGACGATTAATCGATTCACCAACAATTGTCCGGCAATCTGCCAACTTTAAATTACAAACGTCATAATTTTAATAAAAATTTTCTTAATTTTGAAAGAATTGAAACACGAAAATTGTAATTACAACAACATAAATTAGTGAAAAATGTTCCAGTTATTTAATCAGATAACTCACATTTGCATACATCCTCTTAAGTGTGAACTGTTTTAGTAGTTTAAGTTTTTCACAGACGTAGAGCACGGGTTCCAAATTTGAACACTTGATGAATTTCATACTTACTTCTTGGACAGTTCGAGAGTAGAGCATGGGTTCCAAATTTAAACACTTGATATGTAATGGAATTTCATACTTACTTCCTGGCAGCTCGAGATTACTTCCTGGCAGCTAGCAGCTAGTCTCCAGGATGCGTTACTTTCTACGACGTTTTTGATGACGTAATGGCAACATTTCATACCATTTTTGAGAAAAAGAGTTTTACGTTTTCGATCCCTGAAATGAGAGGAAAAAGAAGTTTTGACAGACGGCCAGTTACAATTCATTCATTAGATTCGTTGACACACGTTCGCAAAGATCGAGTTTGTCATCTGTACGCTTAGTATAAGTTTTCCTTCACTTCAATACTTCTCGATCGCGTTTACGTAAAAATTTCAATTCTATGGAAACATGGAAGCGCGCGCGCGGAGACGCTGTCCATGTTTCCCTAGTAATTGAATTTTTTACGTAAACGCGATCGAGAAGTATTTGGTGAAGTAAAAACTTATACTAAGCGTACTGTACCTTTACCATGAGTTTACACTAGAGTACCACTACCATGAGTTTACAATGACCGTACTCGATAGCGACTGCGTAAATGATTTGTATGGAGACTCCATACTAATCATTTACGCAGTCGCTATCGAGTACCGTCACTGTAAACTTATGGTAGTGGTATTAGTTCACATTGACCGTACTCGCTAGCGACGGCGTAAATGATTTGTATGGAGAATTGTACTTCCGTAAGTGACCGCTAGAGGCGCTGTACAATTCTCCATACAAATAATTTACGCCGTCGCTAGCGAGTACGGTCACGTAAACTAGTGTAAACTCATGGTAGTGGTACTGATATACATCACGCAATAATCACTGTCGTTTATCTTCTACGATTGAATTGATTCATTTTGACATGGTTCTATGTGGCCTAGGATTCAAATTGGTTGACTGTACCTAGCGGTAAGGGTTGTTTCGAAGAACTACTTATTTTACGTTGGCAGCACTGTCTTAGAGGTGCTGCGTTTCGTTGTTCCTTTTTTGGAAAGCGTTTGGTTCGTATCTGCGTTCGACTTATATGGATTAAAAATGAGTTAGAAAACAAATGACCGCCTTGCGCTAGCTGGACGATAGTTTCTCGAAATACGGAACACTTACGAAGAGCACGATGATATTGTCTGGGATTTCATATTGGAATTTTTAGGAAACCCTGAGATTTCAGATTTACTGTTTATGCGAGTGAAGCACGTTTAAAGGCAAGTATAAACGCTTATTGCTCACTTCTATGAGTATTACTAAAATACCCGAGCCCTTCAAATCCTCCCATACACAGAAACTAAACTAAAAACAGAATAACAATGCAGTGAGACGTGTGCCACATTGCATACAGCGTGGTGATTGCTTCAGAAATAGCACCCACCTGCCTGGTTATAAATGAAAACAATTAAAACGTAGAAGAGGTAGGCGCTAGGTAGCTTTGATTAAACGTTGTTTTGCGAAGGTCTATAAGAAGTTTACTCAACCAGGAATCCCTAATCTTTGTTCAACTACAACTCCCCCCACAGATACCTCTTGCGTCATTTAAGCGAAAACTTTACAACTGGTTGATAAATAAATTTATGTCCATAGTGTATCTGAATTTTTATCCCCAAAATATTGTATTGATACTAGCTGTTTGCCCACGACTCCGTCTGCGAAGAATAGGGGTATAAAAACTAGCCTACGACCTATTCTCAGACCTAACGAATACAGAAAAAAAAAATAGAAATCGGTAAAGCCGTCACGGAGGAGTTCGATAACAAACACCGTGACATGTGATTTTTATATATTAGAAAGAAAAAGATTATCTTACCTACATGAAATATTAAATGTTGTGACATAGTATCAGTTTGTGTAATAATAATAATTGTTTAATTGCTGGTAAAAATAACGTTCTAATGTTTATTATATAAAATTCTTATTAATTTATTAGGTTGAATATCGGACGTCTCTCCGATATGCAATAAATAAATTTATAAACCACTTAATTTGATTTCTTTACTTAAGTAAAGGCAAGTACTTAAATGTGTCGTTTGACCTAATATTTTAGGTACGTATTTATTTAAAACACAGGTAAATTTTGTGTGTGGGTTAGGTGATAAAATTGGCGAACTGTCAATTTGGCTAGGTGGGCAATAAGAATATACCTGCCAAGACTTGCTGTCATTGTTAACGTCTGAACATTTTTTTCGTTGACATAATTTATGTTCAGAGGTGTTTAAAATGACACGCTTGATCATCATCATCATCATCATCATCATCATCATCATCATCATCATCATTTCAGCCGAAAACGGTCACCGCTGAACATAGGCCTTCCCAAGGGCTCGCCAAACAGGTCGGTCTCGTGCCATCCGCATACAACGCGTTCATTACCAGGAAGTCGCTCCATCTTGTTGGAGGAATACCTACACTGCGTACACACATGCGACACGCTTAGTATTTTAATTGAAATATTACAGTACCTTCTAACAACGCAATAATATTAATAACCACTAAACTAAGCCATCTAGATTAATTTTCAATAAACTAGGAAAGAATATGTGTCGTAGCTTTGAAATAAATGAATAATTGCGTTTTCACAGCTTAGATAAAATATATTAATATCTAATACGTAGTATGAAATTCCCAATCCGCACTGGGCCCGCGTGGGAACTACGGCCCAAGCCCTCTCATTCTGAGAGGAGACCTGTGCCCTGCAGTGGGACGTATATAGGCTGGGATGATGATGATGATGATGATTATAAAATTCATGATTATAAATAAAATAAATATTAGGGGACAATCTTACACAAATCGACCTAGTCCCAAACTAAGCAAAGCTTGTACTATGGGTACTAGACGACGATAAACATACTTATATAGATAAATAAATACTTAAATACATAGAAAACATCCATAACTCAGGAACAAATATTCGTGCTCATCACACAAATAAATGCCCTTACCGGGATTCGAACCCAGGACCTCTTGCTTCGTAGGCAGGGTCACTACCAACTAGGCTAAAGCGGTCGTTAAAAATATTAGGATTATATATATAATGGTCACGGATGTTTGCAAGTAATTTCAATCTGAATTGGTTCTCCCTAGTTTCAAATGGCATTTCCAACTACATTAAAACAAAAATTTGATTTAAATAACCTGCTTTTACTTTAAATTTTTATCGGTTGTCGCTCTCCCTCTCTTTCCATTAATGTACGTGAAATGGCATGGTTGCCTGGTCCTTAATTGACTACCTTCTCTCCACCAATATCATTTTCGAATCTTATCAAAGACTGGTGAATAAACCCAATACGAATCGGACTAACTACAGACACCTCAGCAAAACAGCTACAAGAATCAAAATTAGCGTCTAGAACTCTAGAACTAAACCCAGGGGCGTTAGCATTCCTAACCTGCCCATTAAGCCCCACTAAAACACTAAATCAATCGTTCTGGTCAACCTAGATCCAATTCTCCAGCTAATTTAGTGGCTCACCTTTACACAACAATGCAATCGATAAATCGCTAACACCTCGCGCTGTCGTCGGCGCGCGCGCAAGCCGCGCGCTTGCTGCGTGCCGCCGGCGTGCTCGCGGCGTGCCGGCGCGCCGACGCCAGGGCTGGCTATTTTGTTTTTGCAACGTCGTTGGTAATTACTTGGAATGTGTTTTAACGCATCGTTATTTTAGTTGGGTTGTCGACAATTTAGCTTTCAAACTAAATGATGAAAACAAGTTGAAGTTTTTTAGGTGATATAAAATTGATGTTTTTGGGTCCGCTATCGTTAATTAGTCTTATTTACTTTTGTGTTCACACTTTGATTACGATTTAGGTGTAATAAAGTATAAAGATCCTGAATGAAATTAGAGCAATCTAAACGATTTCATTGAACTTTAGTATGTTGTTTTAACGACCGCCTTAGCCTAGTTGGTAGTGACCCTGCCTACGAAGCAAGAGGTCCTGGGTTCGAATCCCGGTAAGGGCATTTATTTGTGTGATGAGCACGAATATTTGTTCCTGAGTTATGGATGTTTTCTATGTATTTAAGTATTTATTTATCTATATAAGTATATTTATCGTCGTCTAGTACCCATAGTACAAGCTTTGCTTAGTTTGGGACTAGGTCGATTTGTGTAATATTGTCCCCTAATATTTATCTATTTATTATTTGTATTTAATACAACAATTTTTTTAACGTAGTAGTTACGCTTTTTGAGACTGGGGATCGCCAATGCGGATCGGAATTATTTCCAACATCCTTGTCTATCATTATAATCATTAATTTTATAGTACGCACGCCTTAGATATTAATGTTTTCTTGACGATGAAATTTAAATTTAAACTTGGTTTATATACACGTTTAATCACGAGTGAAGCCCGCTCGCCTTCGTTACTTGCGAAAACCGTTCATTGATATTTTCATTTATATATTATCAATGAATGCATTGTGGGCCTTAACAACATCTTCATGACATTTCAAGCCAGTGACAGCCCTAGGTGCGCAGGAGTAGCCAGTAAACGCCGGGGCGTGAGCGACCGGTGTAACCACGTAGCTTATTATGCCTGCTACTAAAGGTGAGATATTTGGACTTGGTACAGGGAAATGTTCTATTATTAACAAAGGTGTGTTCATTGATTAAATTTTTTCTAGGTAATTTTGTGGGAAAAACTATAGTGGGACATATTTAGATTGGGATTACAATGAAAATTACTGTACAATATTATGAATACTTACAAGAAGGATGCCGGCTGCTGGTTGCACGCCATTCCGTCAGCCAACACTGGTACTTTTCTAGAGCCCAACACTCTCAGAATTTCTATCTGCCTGCGATTTGGAGTAGCAGTTTGCGTACCGCATAAATGCCCCTGCGGCTTTGACCTCAAAGAGACCAAACCGAACCGACCTCGACGCGCTGGGACACCACGGCCATTCGTGCCAGAAGAGTGCGGGCCGCTTCTGTAGACAATCTGCTCTCAATGACATTATCCGTCGCTCTCTTACCACTAGTTGCCACCGTCGATGTACTTGCGTTACTGGAGCCATAGGGCATCGCCAGAGATGATGACAAGAGACCAGACGGAATGTCATTGATTCCGTGGAAATTGGGTCGTGTGCTAGTGTGGAACGCTAACTTGTGTATACACACTAGCTCCGTCCCACGTCCACGGAACAGCAAATCAAGGTGGTGCAGCAGCCGAAGCGGCAGAAAAACTTAAGACAAGACAAAGAAGACAAAGAACAAACACAAAGACAAAGGTCTTGGCTCTGAATACAACTTTGTTCCATCCGGGGTTGAGACCTTTGGTCCGTGGGGCTCCAGTGCAAAAAGTTTTTAAGTACAAAGATATTTCTAAACGGCTTTGTGATACCACAGGTTACCGAAGAGCAAATTACATTTCATTAAATAAATAACCTACATTATGTGCATAGGTACAGTCGGCCAAAAATATGGTCTACCACCCTACGGTTGAAGTTCATTTGCACGTCATGATACAACTAGATCGATGTTCCCTTGCAATAATACGATTACAGTGACTAATGACTTAACTCAGTTAGAAAAGTCAACCTTAACGATATTTAGATCTCACAGAAACTTTTGTCAAAACGGGATGTATTACAATACCGAAGTACGAAAGACCGAATGTATTAAAACATCGAATGGGTCAAAAAACCGACACGATTTTTTTCTGAAACCGTAAATAAATAAATAAAAATGAATAAATATCACGGGACAATTCACACTAATTGACCCAGTCCCAAAGTAAGCTAAGCAAAGCTTGTGTTATGGGTACTAGGCAACGGATAAACATTCTTATATAGATAGATACATACTTAAATACATATTAAACACCCAAGACCCGAGAACAAACATTCGTATTTTTCATACAAACATCTGCCCCGACACGGGAATCGAACCCGGGACCTCAAGCTTCGTTGTCAGGTTCTCTAACCACTAGGCCATCTGGTTGTCTCCGTAAACTTCTCAGAATTTATGAAAACGGCATCATACAGAACCCATTAGGTTAGGTTAGTTTAGTTTTATAACAATCTTAAAACGTTAACGGTTTCAGAAAAAAATCGTGTCGGTCTTTTGATCCATTCGATGTTTTAATACATTCGGTCTTTCGTACTTCGGTATTGTAATACATACCTTTACCTAGACCTTTTTATACACAACATTTTATGCAAAATAAAGTTGCTTACTTACTTACTTACATACCCGTCAAAACTGGTAGACCACTTTCTTGGCCGACTGTACTACCTAAACATGTCAGTGAATATATATCGACTCAACTATTTCTTCAATCGGTAAATGTGCGTATTTTGTTGAATTTTGTGCTATTTCAAAAACTCAAATTTCATCCCGTTGAGCCTGACTTAAAATGTTCCGTTTTTAAAGAGCTTTCCCAATATTTGTGTTATGGCATACGCGCGATACGCAATAAAATCTAATCAGCAACGCGCTAAAGAAATAAATAGCGTTCGAAAATAAACAGCAGCCAGCTGTAAATTACCTGTTGGGTCTGTGAGGCTGATCGACAGATGTGGGTGAGAGTGTTTGATACTTGAAAATATTATAAATAAATTTTAAAGTTCTCTCATTTTTCTAAACGATTTACTGTCATTAAAACATTTGTGTGCGAAATTACATTTGAAATTTACCATGAGCTCGGTGAAGGAAAACATCGTGAGGAAACCTGTATACACTTGCGAAGTAAGTAATTCAATGGTGTGTGTGAAGTTCAAAATCCGCACTGGGCCCGCGTGGGAACTACGGGTCAAGCCTTCTCATTTTGAGAGGAGGCTTGTGACATGCAGTGGGACATAATATATAGGCTGGGATGATGTTGATGATGACAAATAGAAAATCGTCTACTGGAATTGTCAGTTTTGAAATTTGACCAAAAATAATACCGTTTAATATGAATTTGGACAAAATGTAATTTGTGCTGAAGTATAATAATGTATTGTATAACGCAATTTCTTTTCAACCGACTTCAAAAAAAGGGGAGCTAATCGTTTGCATGTTGTTTTTTTTGTCATAAACGTAGTAAGCCTGATTTAATTAGTCGTTAATAGAATTGGTCATAATTTTTTTACGACTACATCAATTTTGAAAATTGTACGATGGGACAAATGTTACATTTTCAGCAATATTCTGGATGAACCACTTTCCTTATTGAAGCATTTCATGGGCATTTTTCTAATTTGATGTATAATTTAGAGTGGACAATTATCCATTTATACTAAATGACAGTAAAGGTGCTTTAAAATCGACCGATTCATCTTGGTAGTCTGGGGCTCAAGTGGGGCTTTTATTAGGAAGTTTATAAACCATCTATTGTACAAAAAATAATAAAAAAAACACAATTTGACAAACTTGAGATACATTTACAAGCGTGAACAAACTTTTAGGTTGATAATTTTTTTGTGTACTTAAAGACAGCTGTACGTACGTCTCTCGTCAGGTCTGCAACCGACCTTGCCCAAAGGCTCAGGCTGAAAACCAGCGCTGGACGGACTGTCTGTTCAGCACATGATGAGACTGGGACCTATTGGCTCAGAAGTGTTTTTTTAAAGTATTTGGCCACTTTCAAGTCTAGGGTGAATGAGCATTTACTAGGCAAGCGTGCTCCATCGTAGGCCTCATCTTCGCTTTCCATCAGGCGTGATTGTGGTCAAACGCAAGCCTATATTGTATACATTTTTTTATTGTATTTTTTTTTTGTAAATGTTTTGTTTATTGATATTGTTTTATTTATGTTTGTGTTCTGGCAACAAAGCAAATTCTTTTCAGTGGAATATTATTAGTAGGAAATATAAATAGTAGAATTTATTGCCAAGTCTCTTGCGGCGCATTCTTCTTGGCAATCCCTGCTTTTTTTTTCTTGGCTTCTTATTTCCTTACGACATTTACATGTCAAAAAAGTAGCCATTTGCGGCCTACTTGCAGAATAAACGTTTTGATATTTTTTGTTTCTTTTTGTATTTTTTTTTTATTGAAAGTATCAAAACCGTCCGCGCACCGCGGGCCATGTGGCTCTCGTCGCGTGCGCATCCCGCAATCACCATTACCTGCCTGGATATTTTTACGCGCTATTCGTACGCTTATGTTCTCGATTGGGTTTAATGCTGTTTAAACTGACGCCATTTTGGATATTGCTGTACCAAAATTAGAATAATAAACACTCAAACGTTGAGAAAATAACAACGTAGGCCAAAGGCATGCAAAGTCATTTTTTGAAAATAATACTTTGCAGAAATATATTTGAAAATAATACCGGATTTGAAATACCGTCTATCTATCTAGGTACAGCCCAAAGAGTATTGTAATATTATATGAACAAGAGTGGCAACTCTATGGTCAAATATGCATGTATGGAAGGTGCTGCTGCCCTACGCCCTGGTGAAGAACTAATGTGACGTATCTATAGAGGTATACCTATCTATATGTATATGTTGGTAGTGATGTACAGCTATAATTACGCGTAAGTTTAATTGATAGGCTAATTGCCACTATTCGTATTTTAGCCGTCTAATTCAAATCAGCATATACAAAGTATAAGCGGCTAAACCCGATTTGCACTATACGGCTAAAATACGAACATTGGCAAGTGGCCTATCAATTAAAGTCCTTGACCGTACAATTTGGTACGTCATGGCCATGGCCGATGAATGACAACTGACAAGTTTGACAAGTCAACCAAGATGGCCGCTAATTTAGTTCTTTACCAAACAACCAGAGATCGCTGTAGTCGCATGAAAAGTGTGATATATGTAAGTGTGCCCCCCCTGGTACAGCCATACACTGCTGGACGTAAGCCTCCCTCATATTGCGCCAACATTCGCGATCCTGGGCTTCCCTCATCCACCCATTGCCAGCTGTCCTCCTAAGGTCATCAGTCCAACGTGTCGCAGGGCATCCCACACTACGCTATCCCAAACCCTGTAAATCCTGTAATATTTTTGATTCCAATAAAATAAGGCAGGTGGCTATTTCCGCCAACGATTAAGCCTGGCTATTCAACGCGGTAACGCTGCCTGCCTTCTGGGAACTATGCCGTCGGGTGACATCCTAAAAGATATTTTTTATTTATAAATTTTTAGTTTTAGGTTCAGTTTTATTTTCCTTTATTTATAAATTGCAAATAGTTATTGTTTATTAAATTCTGATATTTAAATTATTTTAAGTATAATTACTTGTGACGTAGTAATTTCGAAAATAATATTAAAAAGTATGATCTTTTTAAACCACTTTGCGAATTAAAGAGTGGTAAATACGGTCCCTTACTGTATTTAAATTATGTTTACAATACGTTTACTTTTAGTTTACCACTGACAGATTGCTTGCCTTCATTTCATTTCCAACTTAAACAGCATGCAAATAAAGAAGTTATTACAAAGTCTGCAAACGTGGGTAACAGTATTCTAAAATTGGCTTTATTTTTAGGTCGTTAAAGTTGAATATGAAATGAAGGCAAACCATTTGGCAGTGGTAAACTTTATGTAATTTTACTGTAATATGAATTTACTACGCTGTGTTTATACCTACTGGCTAAAATAAAAACATCTTGTGTCGGTATACCATGGTTGCAATTAATAAAAGATTATGAATATGTTTATTAGATTATAGGTATATATTATGACAATGATTTGGATAAATAGCTAAATTGGTAATTCATACTTCCATACTTAATTATTTTATTATTATAAATGTGAAAATGTGTTTGTTTGTTCGTCCTTCTTTCACGTCGAAACTGAGCGATGGATTGCCGTGATTTTTTTATATGTGCATAGTTGATAGTGACATTGACTACTTTTGTGGCATTGGCTACTTTTTACCACGGGAAAATACGTTTTAATCTACTTCAGCGGGGACTAAGCCACGGGCATCAGCTAGTAACTACTAGATACAAATTGTTAGAAAAGTGCAGTTATGAAACTGTGTTTAAGTAGCCTAAGTGGATTGTCCTGTCCCTGAAGCAGAGGCTCGTGGGTTCAATCAAACCCCAAGCTTGCGCCTCTGAACTTTTCACAACTCATGTCCCAAATCACATATAAAATTTACTACAAGATTTATAAATGGTGAATTCAATGATATGTGGTTGAGTCGACTTAAGCCACTGACATTATGTACCTGCAATTATGGCAGAAGAAGTACGGCGAATAATGTGAGCCACTCTAAGCCCCCGCCATTTACCGATAATGAACTGCGTTAAGGGATGGGACAAGAATTACGATAATTTGTATCGATAATATCCGAATCTTACAACCGGGTGACAATCCGATGTCAAACACACGTTGCTCTATTATTTCTCTAGCAATGTCACTCAAAAAGCAATGAAGAGCTACGAAATATATATATGAGATCGAAACAGAAATCAAGAAGTCCGATGAATTAATAGAATATTTGTGTGTTAGTGTGTGTGTGTGATTATTAAATCAAAATAACCTTCCATTTGAAAACTCACCTTGCTATTTCACGAAATCCGCCTGGAAATGAAACGCAAACAGTTTGAATGGCAGCTGATGAGCAGTTTGTTAAACATAAATCAACGAGGATCCGGTGCAAAACCGTGTTATATCTCAGAACCTAATTATAAGGTGTATTACGATTTGAAGATAAACATAAAGTGTAACTACTTATTGATAGATATATCAACAGTAGGTAGGTGTATTGTATAACGCGCGGACTCGACTTGTGATTGCATTAGCTGTCTCTTTTTCATCATATTAGCCAAAAGACATCTGCTGCTGCTAGACCTTTGCGTCTCCTGAAGAGTTTCACAATGATCAATCCTACGCTGTGTGTATAAAAGTGGTTCTTGCGACCTCTGCCAGATTTTCGATTTATCTTGTTGGAGACCTTCTACTATTTGGATGAAAATTTGTATGTAGATTACAGGACGTCTGGAAAATCATTATAATTTTACTTTTAATCCCAATATTTCTATTTTCATTCCCCACGGAATCCACATAAAAATTAAGTCATTAAATTTTTGACACGTTTTCGTCATACAACGTAAAATGAAAATAAACATTTAAATTCCCCCTTGGGAATTTACTAAAATCTTGAAGCGAAGCCGGATAAAAGGTAATATTTAATAATTTCATCATTAATAATAATAATTAGCCTGGAGAAGTGTCCCACTGCTGAGCAAAGGTCTCCCCCATTCTTTCCATGCATCCCGATTTTGAGCGGTGTCCATCCAGTTTCCAAGGTACACGTCCTAGGTCGGCCCGTCGGGCCTACCTCGTCGCCGCCATCCATCTTGTGGCATCCAGTCTGTGGCTATTTTATTTAACATTATAAATTATATATTGTTTATTTGTTTGTATGTAAAGATATTTGACTCCTAAACATCGACAGTTGAAACCGTCACATCACTACAAAGACATTAGGGCTGTCACAAAATGAAATTATACATCGCATGTACTCGTGCAATACGCGATTGTTTATTCTTCCCCACTTACCTCCGCTCGAGGTAAATTCAACTCTAACTAGTCGCAATAAGGGTGTATTAAACGAACGCGAACATAAGCTTAAGACAACCTGTTTCATGAGTGAGTAAGCCCCTTTATCTCAAGGTGACACAGTGCGGTTTATTATTCTGCGGAGAAATGAGTCGAGAAACTTATATGTGTGGAAGTGTCTGTTTAGATTAGGGAAGATACTGTTCTTATCACGGGTACACCTGTAATCATCTTCATCATTCCAGCCTACATAACCTCTGCAGAGCACAGGCTTCCTCTCAAAATGAGAGGGCTTGGGGTTTAGTTCTCACCCGTGCCCAATGCGGATTGGGAAATTCACATACACTATTGAATTTCTTCTCTTCTTCATTACATTTTAAACTTAATAAAGAAAACAGCGCGAAGTGATATCACCACACAGTGCAAGCTTTCTCATTCAACCCAGCAGTGGGACACGCGTACGCTGAAGACGAGATGTGAAATGAAATTAATTTACTTTGCTGGAACATACACAGCTGGTGTTGGTGTTACTTATACTTGTCGGCCACGTAGCGATTGTCCGGTCTACAAAACTACTATAATCTTTACTCTGTAAATGTCACTACATTGGCCTCAACTTTTTTTGCGTTCCGCATCACTACAAAACAAGCAATACATCATCGCCTAAAGATCATAATTATTCATAGTTCCTGTTATTAATAGTAGATATTAATAGTGCGCAATAATGTACACTCATCGAGACATCATGGATTAACAATTAGCTCTAACGGCCTGGCCACGACTTCGCGGCGGCGGCGAGCGTTTTCTTTGTTCATTGCTCGGCCGAGACGCTCGCTGCACAAGGTACACCTGGCGGCACGCGCAATGAACTGGAAAAACGCTCTCCACGTCGCTGGTAAGATTGGCACTCACAGTAAATTACGCAAATAATATATAAAGTCCAAGACTTTTTTCACTGAAAAAAAGGATTGTAGTCCTACGGTTCCGAGATACAGCCCTGTAATAGACAGACAGTGTAGCGACATTAATATAAATAAGAAATAAATAGTAAAATAAATATCACGTGACAATTCACACCAAATTGACCTAGCTCCAAACTAAGCAAAGCTTGTACTATGGGTACTAGGCAACGGATAAAAATACTTAAATAGATAGATATTAAACATCCAAGACTCGAGCATAAACATTCGTATTTTTGACATAAATATTTGCTATTTATTTCAAACTAAATACAAATTGAAATATAGATGCACAGAAAAAACCCCAGAAAAAAGAACAATGCTGGGAATCGAACCCAGGTCCTCAGCATTCCGTGCTGCGTACTTACCCCTACACCATCACTGGTCTAGAGGTTAGCGACGAATCTTTCCCATACATCGTACATTTCAGTCTGTTATAATCACCTTATGCAGTGATAAAGCGCGCATCTATGTTATGCCTTCTATCGAGAGACTTAACACTTCTTCGGAACTAACCACTCACCTGGACCAAGAGATGGCGCTACTGTGCCAACTTTAACAAGTTAGGTATGAAGTATCTTTTTGTATTTATTTTTTCAACTTCATTTTTTTTTATTACTTTTACGGTCATCCCGTGAAACCATTATATTTCAAACTAAATATTTGCCCCGACCGGGAATCGGACCCGGGACCTCAAGCTTCGTAGTCAGGTTCTCTAACCACTAAGGCCATCCGATCGTCGAAATATATGGTTCCGTTGGTCACCCTTCCGCTACAGAACCCAAATACTCGTTTATCCATGTAAACAGCTGTCTGCAATACAGTATATCCGCGCGTGTCTAAACAAAGCACAATACATTGTAACGCAAACGCCGGACAGCACTGACGAATTATATTATTATGTTTAACACAAACCACTTTAGCGTTTCAACATCGTCACCCAGCCTATATACGTCCCACGTGGCACAGGCCTCCTCTGAGAATGAGAGAGCTTAGGCCGTAGTTCCAGCGCTGGCCCAGTGCGTATTGGGAGCTTCACACTCACCATTGAATTTTCGCAGGTGTGTATGTTTCCTGGCGATGTTTGCCTTCAGCGTAAAGTTCATGGTAAATTTCATATAATATTTTGAACGTCAATTCCGAAAAACTCAGAGGTGCGAGCTTGGGCTCGAACCCTTCACTCTCTGCTTGAGAGGCCATAGGTCAAACCACTAGATACCACACGGCTTTCCACATACCTACAGTTAAGTATAATTTTCAATGCAACATTCTAGTGTGTACAATTTAGGAACGAAAATATGCTTTCAAAGTGTTAAATTAAAGTATCTGAAATCGGATGAACCAGGGAACCTTTTCTCAACCAATTACACGATGATTTCTTTGGCAAATGTACGGAACGTTAACATGAAATTTGCAGAGAAATGGTTCTACTCTAGTACGCGATTCAGTTTCTTTGACTGTACAGTCAATGACTTTAATTCCCTACCCATTTCGTAAAAATGTCGTGTAATATTCATCATCATCATTATCATAAGCCTATAACAGTCCACTGCTGGACATAAGCCTCTCCCAATGAGCGCCATTGCGCCCTGTCCTCGGCTAGACGCATCCAGCTTCCACCAGCAGCCTTTCGCAGATCGTCACTCCACCTGGCCGGAGGGCGTCCTACACTACGTTTGCCAAGACGCGGTCTCCACTCAAGAACTCGTTTACTCCAACGGTTGTCGGTTCTTCGACAGATATGACCAGCCCACTGCCACTTCAACTTGCTAATTCTCTGAGCTATGTCGATGACCTTAGTTCTGTGCCGGATATCCTCGTTGCGGATTCTATCTTTCAGAGAAACTCCGAGCATAGCTCGTTCCATAGCTCGCTGAGCGACCTTAATAATAATAAGCAATGCATTAAGGTCGAAATGTCAATTGCAACACGTCAAAACAACATCGTTGCTAGCTCTTATGGTGACAGTTTGCCGTACGATATTCAAACTTAGGTGGGTTGGAAATTAAATTCCTCGACTGTACTCGTACGTTGTTCTATTTGCTTCTCTACAAACCAAACGAAAGCGAGCTCGTCGCAATATCTCAACATCCAAAATCCTTCCTTTTAACAGAGTCCTAAGTAAATCTACAAATAAGCCGTTAACCTGCCGATTTAATCTTCGATTAGTCTTCATTACGTGGCTTTCGCTAACTAATAGTTACTAATAGCTCCCGCTGTACAACTGGTCTGTTCTTCACCGCGCTAGACCTTTACCCCTTTGTGTTAGAGTTCAAAGTGCTTAGTTTTGACTGCATTGGTTTTAGTTAGGTTAACTGATGTAGTGCCTAGGCGACAACAGTCGGATTAGGGGTGTCAACCTATAGTAATTATGAACACGATTCCAGGGTTGTCGCTTACCTATGTTAGAATACGAGGGCTGGCTCCTTGGAAAAATAACCGGCCAAGTGCGAGCGCGTGGACTCGCGCACGAAGGGTTCCGTACCATTATCTATAAAATGGCAAAAAAATATGTCTGTTGTATGAGAGCCCCCTTAAATATTTATTTTATTCTGTTTTTTTATTCTTTTTTATTATTTGTTGTTATAGCGCCAACAGAAATACATCATCTGTGAAAATTTCAACTTTCTAACTATCACGGCTTATGAGATACAGCCTGGTGACAGACGGACAGCGGAGTCTTAGTAATGGTAATGGTCTCGTTTTACCCTTTGGATACGGAATCCTAAAAAATATTTGGCTCGCTCTCTCATCTCGGCCTATGTTCCATACCTACCACCCCAGGGCATTGGCCTGCTCTCAAAATCGAGGGCTTGGGTTGTAGTTCCCACGCGGGTCTAGTGCTGATTGGGAACTTCACACACACCATTGAATTTCTTCAAAGTTGCACGCAGGTTTCCTCGAAAAAAACCGGCCAAGTGCGAGTGGGACAGAGATCCAGACAAACAGACAGACATACAGATAGACAGACAGACAGACAGACGGACGGACAGCGGAGTGTCAGTAATAGGGTCTTGGTTTTACCGTTTGGGTACGGAACCCTAAAAATTAAGTAATTTTGCTAGAATCGCTACTTAAAATTAAATTATAATTTAATTATATTGTGTCATGTCATGGTATATAATAATATCTTTCCTATCGACTGCAAGGATAAAATAATAGTTTAAAAAAACTAAAAAACACGCTTTAAAAAATAAAAAATAAATTTTAATAAATTTCAATTCACTATTCTTATAGTGCAGTAAAAAATCTTAATAAGCAATTATTATATTGTTATATCCAGATCAAAATTTGTAAACAATTCTAAATATTGATAAAATAAATAATAATAGTTTAAAATATTTTATTGTAAAAAAAGCGTGGGGTGCATGGTGTCAATTGTCAAGGATTGTCATTTTGATAACATCTTAAAAAGCACCCCACGCTTTTTTTACAATAAAATATTTTAAACTATTATTATTTATTTTATCAATATTTAGAATTGTTTACAAATTTTGATCTGGATATAACAATATAATAATTGCTTATTAAGATTTTTTACTGTACTATAAGAATAGTGAATTGAAATTTATTAAAATTTATTTTTTATTTTTTAAAGCGTGTTTTTTAGTTTTTTTAAACTATTATTTATTTTCTATTTTTTAGTTGCATTTTTTTCTTTCTAACTTTACCCCCTCACCTACAACCCCCAAACTCCCTAAACCCAACCCCCCAACATCCCCCACCCCATTTCCCCAAACCCCCCCAAACCTTACACCCTTACCCCCAATCCCCTAAACCCCCCTTACCCCCTCCTCATTTTACAAACCCCCGAGCCACCTAAACCCAACCCCCCTAACACCGAACCCCCATACCACCGGAAACCCCCCCTCCCCCCACCCCCACTCCCCCCACCCGTCACCTGCCCCCCCCACCCACCCCTCCCACACCCGCCACCTACCGCCCCCCCTTCCAGTTCCATCATCAAACCCTTGTTACCATCTAGGCCTCTTACCCCCTCCCCATTTCCCACAACCCCCCAAAATCACTTACCCCCGAACCCCCCAACACCCCCACCCTATTTCCCGTAAACCCCCCCCCCCCATCCCCTAACCCCAACCGCAACACCCTAACACCCAACCCTCTAAACCCCCGACCCCCTTACCCCATACCCCATTCCCCACCAACCCGCCACCTACCCCCCTTCCAGCTCCATCATCAGACTCTTGTTACCATCTAGGACCAAAGTACTCGTCAAAACGAATCGAACGAGCCCAAACTCGATGGGGTTGTTTCGTTTTATTGTGGAGTGCCTTTGGCCATCTTCCAGCTCCATCATCAGACCCTGGTTACCATATGGGATCAAAGTGCTCGTCAAGACGAATCAAACGAGCCCAAAATCGATGGGGTTGTGTCGTTTTATTGTGGAGTGCCTTTGGCCATCTTCCAGCTCCATCATCAGACCCTGGTTACCATATGGGATCAAAGTGCTCGTCAAGACGAATCAAACGAGCCCAAACTCGATGGGGTTGTGTCGTTTTATTGTGGAGTGCCTTTGGCCATCTTCCAGCTCCATCATCAGACCCTGGTTACCATCTGGGATCAAAGTGCTCGTCAAGACGAATCAAACGAGCCCAAACTCGACGGGATTGTGTTGTTTTATTACATAGTTCCTATGGCCACCATCCAGCTCCATCATCAGATCAGCTCCATGTTACAATAATATTGCATTGTCATCCAATTTACACATATGTGCAAAATTTCAGCTCAATCGGAAACCGGGAAGTGGGTCAAAATCGCGCCCTAAGGAGTCGGTTACAAACAAACATACAAACATACATACAAACATACAAACATACAGGTGAAGCTAATATAAAGCGTGTAAAAAAAGGTTATAAGGTTAGGTTATAGGTTAAGGTTTAAAGGTTAAAGGTTAAGTAGGATACAATTTTAAAGTTTTGCATGCCAATGTATGGTGAGTTACGTTGATCCACACTGATTTTTATTTTTTATAACAGCCTATGTACCATGATTCGAGCAAATAAACCTTTGACTTTGACTTTGACTTTTGACTTTATCAGATAAATTGCATTCACGAAAAACGTACCTAAGTCTAGTAGTTCCGTTGACCCAGTTTACCTTCTTCCAATATTATTTTCAAATTACCTACGTGATTTCAATAATCGGTATCAATACCAATACATACCTACCTAAATACGTCAACCAGTAAGGACCAAGATAAACTTTGGAACCTAGTCGCTTTCAGTCGTTACATCATTTCGTATGGTTGCTCAAACATGACGTTAAAGAGACAAGGTACAGAAGTGATCACTTATTTACGACGTTGACCCAACAATGTAGTTTTGCAGCAATCTTTGGTGTCAGATTTCGTTCGTCGTGCCAAACGCAACAGGAAAGTCTTGCATTTTGGCATCACTCGCCTATCTGTCTGTAACTAACTGTATTTTTAGACACAAATGTTTTACAGGTGTAAATTGTTATTGTATCTTCGATGGTATCAGGTTTGTGGGGGGAGCGATTATTTCATCATGATCATTATCATCAGCCTATAGCAGTCCACTGCTGGACATAGGCCTCCCCCAATGAGCGCCATTGCGCCCTGTCCTCGGCTAGACGTATCCAGCTTCTACCAGCAGCCTTTACAAAGCGATTATTTACAGATTTCAAAAAAGGAGCTCTTAATCTGGCTAACATTTTTGATGATAAATTACTCCGTAGCTGAATTTAGTATTAAAGTCATTCTCAAGTTTATGGAATGACCAAGAGAAATGTGGATTAAGATTCATCTTTTTCTAATTATATAAAAAATTCGTACATAAATAATTGTACGAATAATTTCATAAAAATCGGTCAAGCCGTTTAGGAGGAGTTCGATAATAAAGACCGTGACACGAATTTTTTATTAGTATAAAATTGGAAAAAGATTAATCTTAATCCCTATTTCTCTTGGTCATTCCATAACTTGAGAATGACTTTAATACTGAATTCAGCTACGGAGTAATTTACCTACCAAATGGTAGGTCTGAAAATAGGTCATCTGCTATTTTTTATACCCCTTTTCTTCGCAGAAGAAGTCGTGGGCAACAGCTAGTTATAATTATATAAAAATATCGTGTCACAGTGTTTGTTATCGAACTCCCCAAAACGGCTTGACCGATTTTTATGAAATTTTTTGTCCATATTTGGTAGGTCCGAGATATTTATTATCTGCAGCATGCTTCGTCAAAAATAGCAAGTAATTTCCTAATTACTTGCTTATTCGGCTAAGTATCCACTGTCATAAAAGCAATCAGCTCACACCCCGACAGGTGCGGCTATTCACGCATCCCATGCGTTAAGGAGTTAACGGTTATGACTATAATTAGTGCACATAACTTTATGCAAAAGACCTCTCGCTGGAGAAATTATATTTTAGAATCACGTTTAATTTTGAGATGTGGTGTGTTATGATGTGGCCTTTTGGAGAACCAGTCGTTTTAGTACGTAGTCTTTTTGAAATGTGGTCGTTTTAAGAACTAGTCGTTTTGCTATCAAGTCATTCGGAGATTCGGCTTTCTACAGAGATGGTCCTTCATCATGATGATTTGGTCAGGGTAATAATTTATAGGTAGTGTACCCCAACAGTATACCCCAAATTATCTTTTAAAGCATAAACAAGACTTAGAGCAAGATTCCTTTCTAAATCCAAATAAAATTTTACTTAAGAAAGGGGAACGAAAGTTGAAACTATCTCCTGTGCTCTTTAATGGGGGCAGAAAGCGTCAAAATTGGTCAAAATTACACTTATTGGAACATGCTCATTCATGCTAAAATGGTTTGATGGATTCTGATGAAATTTAGGACACAGATAGTTTATAACCTTGATTGACATATAGGATACTTATTATCCCGAAAAATTGGGTAGTTACCGAGGGATAATCGCGGGAGTCGTGGGCAACACCTAGGGCAATATATTTTGCTAATACAGGCTATGTACATTTTTAAACTAATCCCTTTTATTTGATGACTATACACATTTCGTCGGGTTTTAAATAAGCATATACGTGTCACCGCTTTCAGCTGCCATAACCGAAGCGTTAAGGTGCGCTATAATAATTATCATAACGAGTTCAAATTTGGTTTAAATGAGAATATAACGAAGTTTGCTTAACGCCAAGAGACTGTGAGATGTTAAGGGAGAATAGACACGTTTACTGGGTTCCGTGGCTCAAAAAGAAAAAACCGGCCAAGGGCGTGTTGGACACGCCCAGGATAGGGTTCCGCAGCCGTTACAAAAAATCCTTGCATGTTTTATTAATTATACTGTCCGTAATAAACAAGCAGTATTTTATAGGTCAGGCTGCTATTTACTCTCAAACTACTAATAATTCTCAAGCAAACTTAGGCTTTATAGTTTTCCTTGTTAATTAAACATTATATTTCCTCCAATCTTGACTTTTTTCAAAATGTTCATATCAGCAGTTTAGCTTTTAGAGGGGAAACATTCGATTTTAACAAAAAATGCACTTTAAAGTTGAATATTTCTTAAACAAATCACTATATCGAAAAATCCAAATCAACTACCAAATCTAATGGTGTAGGCGAGTGAACCCGCGGATAAACGCTAGTTTCCATATAAAACGTTTAGTTAATAGTCGTTCAAAAGCAAAGTGGTTACCGCTAATTATCATAAACAACATTGTATGTATGTTTGTATGGAGCCAACAGCTTAACCGGTGAGATGAATCTCACAGTTTATATTCTCCGAGAGCGAATTACGACTGGGGACTTTGTATGAATGAATTCGAGGGACCAAATGGGTTAAGTGTTCTTAATAAATGTTAAGAAGAGAAATGAGACATAAATTATAATATTTTGTGTAATAAATTGTGGTAATATATGACATATTAATTTGGATTCTGCAACTATCTTGATGAAATCCGCGCAAGAACTAAACTCAGTATAAAAATCGCCAGACTCAAGTGTTAGTGGGCAGGGCACATCGCTCGTAGAACTGATCTGATGGGGCAAAAGGGTTCTCGTGTGGCGTCCACGGACCGGAAGACGCTGTGTAGGTAGGCCTCCAACAAAAAAAAAATATTTATTGTACAATCAACATCAAATTGGTTACAGTGCTCAATACATAAAGTAGGTTTGTACGGAGAAGTCACAGGAGTTGTCATACATTCTGACCCCCAAGGACCTGTGTCTTGGGGGACTGATTTTGAGTATCTCCGGCTTCGGCCATCGACGTACAATATTTACAGTGCTGATGATCAATAGCAGTGAACTGAAGTTATACAATAAAACAGTAGGAACAAAATTAAGATTAGATGGAGCGACTTAAGATTAGAGGATCGCGTTGGATGCGGATGACGCGGGACCGATCTGTTTGGCGAGCTCTCCTTAGGCTCGTAGAAAAACCCCTAGCATAGCCCTTCTATAGTTTGATGAGCGATTCTGAGCCTATTCATTAGGCCTAAACATTAATAAAATTATTCATGTCATAAACAATCTAAGCCGTGCTGGCCCAGTGGTGTGATCTATGGCCTCTCATGCAGAGGGTCGTGGATTCAAATCCCGGCTCGCACCTCTGAGTTTTTCGGAATTTATGTGCGAAATTACATTTCTAATTTACCATGAGCTTTACAGTGAAGGAAAACATCGTGAGGAAACCTGCATACACCTGCGAAGAAGAGAACAATACAGAATCATTTTTAATTATTGTGACATTGGAAGACTATCTCCAATATTATTATTTTTTATTTTTTTCTTTTTTTTGACGGTGGAAGCATTCTACACTTCCACTAAACATAGATATAATTAAGATGTAGGTATAGTTTTAGTTTTCAACCGACGAAAACAAAAGGAGGAGGTTCTCAATTCGACGTGTATATATATTTTTTTGTTTTTTTTTTTTTTTTTTATGTATGATCACGCATAACTTTTTACAGAGTAGTCCGATTTTGATGATTCTTTTTTATTAGAAAGCGTATTCCCCGAGGGTGGTCCCATTTAAATTTGGAAACAATATTCTTACCCTAAGGGTAGAAAAACAGGGGATGATTGATTGTTCAGTTACTGATTGCACTATATGACCACGCATAACTTATGACAGAGTAGTCGGATTTTGATGATTCTTTTTTTATTGGAAAGCGTATACCCCAAGGGTGGTCCCATTTAAATTTCGAAATAATATTCCTACCCTAAGGATAGGAAAACAGGGGATGATTGACTAACTTTTTACAGAGTAGTCTGATTTTCATAATTCTTTTTTATTGGATAGATAGGGTATACCTTGAAGTTGGTATTATAAATTTGGAAAAAAAATGACCCCAATGATGGAAAAAAAGTATAAAATAAAAACTTTTTAACAAAAAATTAAACTGCCGAAAAAACTGAAAAGCAAAAAATAATACCTTTTTTGTTTGACCTTAATCTAGGTACCAGTTTGAAGTCGGCGCCTCAGCACGAGCCAGGAGGAGTGATAGAAGCCAATCAGGTAGACGATCATAGGTTCACTCCTCCTGGCTTAGTGCTGAGGCACCAACTTCAAACTGGTACCTAGATTAAGGTCAAACAAAAAAGGTATTATTTTTTGCTTTTCAGTTTTTTTTATTTTTAACTAAGGGACCCAATACATCCCTGTACTTTTTTATTTTATTTAAATCTATGTTTGTATGGTTTTTTAGTTTGTAATTTATTATATTTTAATTTGAAAAGATGACTTCCTGCCAAGTTTCTTGCGGCGGCGCTGCTGGTAGTTTTAAAAAAAAGTGACATGTAAAAGTGTAAAAGAGCCCTTTGCGGCCTATTTGCAGAATAAACGTTTTGTTTTTTATTTTTTATATTTTTGATTTTGAAGAAAAACAATGGTAGTGTGTGAAGTTCCCAATTCGTACTGGGCCCGCGTGGGAACTACGGCCCAAGCCCTCTCATTCTGAGAGGACGACTGTGGCATGCAGTGGGACGTATATAGGCTGCGATGATGATGAAACAATTTAATAATAATTTTACGGACTTTAAAATCAGTTACTGTAAGGCAACAATGCCACAACAAAATGGCAAACAGTTCACAGAATAAATACCTCATCATTAGACGTATTTAAATGCACACGATGTTATTTTCGGGAATTCCCACGGTAGTTAAATTCCGATATTCAAAAGCAAGATCTTTTTATTTACACGGGTAAAGCCGTTGATAAACTTAGTAAATAAACGAGGTGGTTTCTCATTGAAATATTAATAGTGTCTATTTAAAAAAAGATTGGGGTTATCGCTTATTCAGTGCTTATTTTCATTGTACAACTGATAACATTTTACTTTAATAAACAGTCCTCGTAATGACGTCGAGTTATTGATAAGTACTGGAATTTTGCCATGAATACGAATATGTTTTTTCTTCACGTCATTAAGATGTTAATTTTATATCTTTTTAGGGCTAGGGTGAAGGTTGAGTTCGTGGTAGACTATTGGTCTGACCTATGGCCTTTAAAGCAGAGGGTCGCCGATTCGAACTCTCACTTTGCACCTCTTAGTTTATCGGAATTTACCACGAGCTTTAAAGTGACGGCGAAAATCGTGGGGAAACCCGCACACGTGCAAAGAAATTGTGTGAAATTTCCAATCCACGCTGGGCCCGCATGGGACCTACGGGTCAAGCTCTCTGAATGTAAGAGGGGGCCTGTGCCCTGCAGTGGGATGTGAATAGACCGAGATGTTGTTAATGTTGAGTTAATGACAAAAATACCCCCTTTTTAACCAGCTAACTTCGTAAGTCCATGACTTTTTACGACAGACATAGTGCTTTAGACCGAAATAAAAATTCCCGGTTTCGTGATTTTGGAAATTATTTCAACATAGGTATTAAAAGTTCTTAGTATTTCATTGAATAATTTGTATTTCAAAGAATAATTTGTATACGGGGTAAGTCGACCTATTCCCGTTACGGGGTTACGGGGGAGGCCATTTGCAGTCTATTTTGTCCCATAATGCCCTATGCAAAAATTAACCATTTATGAGATAATTGAAATTTAAGTTTTTAACGTCCCATTAAATGTCTCGTCATCTCACCTCCGGCTTGCCCACTACTGGGCACATGCTTGCGTGATAGAAAAATAAATATCCAGACATCCAAGTACCCGAACATCTTTACACACTTTCTCATTTATAATACTCGCATCAGTAGGTAGGATTGTATTTTATTTTTTATTTTTTTATGTATCTGACGGTTATTAAGTCAATTGTTACACTGCTAACAAAATTAGAAAACTGTCTTCTGAAATAAATGTTTTTTTATTATTATTATTTTATGTACTTGTATGTGCCCAATTCAGCGTAAATAAAAAGCGTATCTTTCGTTTTCTCCTATATTATTATAGCTCTAGCTATTTGTCACCAATATAATATATAATTTTAAGTGCGTATGTTTTTAGATAAAAATATCCATACGAGACAAAATCTACTCACGCTTGACTTGTTTATTATGTCTTTCACGCTGGGCGCAAGCGTATAGAAGATATCGCGGTAAAACCGTATACCGCGGCTACTATCGTATTTAAATGAAAAACAGTTCAGACTACAATCAGAAACATTCGTCTTTCTCAAGTGCCACTTGTGCTAAAAAGAAAAAAGTGTTTTGTTTCAAGTGAAAAAATTATTGGTAAGTTACAACCATTGATGTGTGTTTTAATCGACTTCCTAAGGGGAGAGGTAATATTTTCTTCTGTGTATACATGGTGCCGCATCGTGTACGACAAACTTAGGGGAGATGAACATAAATATAATTTATTTCATACTAAATAAATTGAAAAAAAAACAGCTATTATTTTTTTAAATAGTTTTGCATCTGATAATACACCTATTCAAGATTATTTTAAAAATAAAAAAAATCCAAGAATAATTAATTCCGAATGTCACAACTCAAAATCATAGTGAGTGAGTATACATTTTTCAAAAAATCAGAAAAAAACATTTTTTGAAAACATCGATTCTTTTATAAATTAAGGTAGGGGTATGCCCTTTAACCTACGGGACGCCCTATATATTGAGTAATTATCAAAAATATTGACTACTGTGGGCTTGTTTGATTAGTTTCTGTTTGATTCTCGAGTTGAGACACAAATGCAATTTTTAAAATTGGTTCAGAATATAATGTCATCCACATTTTAATTTAGTTTATGTTTTTTTTTATATGAAAATAACTAATAATTCTGAGTGTTTCCACGTTCTAATTCCCAAAGAATCTCGAATTATTTACTTTCTTACTCTGGACTAAAACCATCGTGTGATATAGAAAAAAATACGTAAAATAAGGTCACTCACGTATATTAATACAGTACTACTAAGTCGAAGTATGCCAGACATATTTCAAACCAACCTTGAAAAAGAACCACGGATTGGTTCAAAACATGTCGGGCATATCTCGACTACTAATACGTGAATAGCACGTGTTCTTTATATTAGTATGTAATTACTTTCTCACTTATGAATCTACCATAAACCGGAGTAACTTTGAATCTGCCGGGGTGACCTTGAAAGTAGTTTGACGATGAACCCAGCCATTTTTACTAACGTTTGCTGGTCCCAGTCGATGTCTTGATTGGTCTTCTTTTTGTATACATGCATAACTTTCACCGCACGATTTTCAACAATTTTTAAACTATCAAAGTAGCCCCAATTTGATCATAGTCATGTTAGTTTACAGTACTTCGTTGATTCAAATACATAATGTATATCGAGCTTAGAAGCAATACTGTTTACTCCTCTTTACGTTAACTTAATACGTCAACAATTTGTGCACTTGTTCCAGCGGGATGCAGACAAAGTCCCGAGCAACAGCTAGTTAGACTACATACTAGAATTAAAGTTTTTTTTTAATAGCCTATTGGACGTCCCACACCTAGGCAAAAGCATTCCTTTTTTTTCCACCCGTTTCTGTCCTTCGCAAAATCTAGCCAAAGTGGGTCAAAATGGTCCAAATCATTCCGACATATCCATTTTAGTCCACCTCTGCTCTTAAAGTGAAAATTACTGAGAAAAAATCTAATTTAAAATTATCATTCTATATTTTACAGGATATCATCATGCTATCATTGTTGATACCACTGCTGCTGCCAATCCTGGCCACAGCCACCATCGAGATCAACATACAAGCATCCAATACTTATGAGGGCACCAGAGGCGTAATAACTGGTTCCAGCACGTCTGTCGTATCCGAAAAAGACCGAGAACTCTTCCGAATACGAGACTGGGAACTCAAACAAGCAGCCTACATGTATTCTGGAGGCAGACCTGATGACGTCTACGTAAAAAGTCCCACACCTTTAGAATGGGGTGATTTATATTCCAAATTGGACTGGGAAGAGGTCACGCGCACAATCGTCCCAAAATACGCAAAGATACTTGATATTAATACCAACTCTGTCATAGTAGCCAGAAAGCATTTTAGGAATAGAAGCCAGTGGCCGTCGACTTACGGCGGAAATTTGTCGCAACAGGCTGATATGACTGTAAAGAACACTTGGATCACCGGGGGATCTTATAACTTTGGAGATCAGATTAGCTACAGCATTTCAATTGGCTCTTTTGGTATTGGAAAGTCCAGAAGCGTGTCTTATTCTAATTGGTTTGGATACGGACATGAAACAAGTTCAGGGATATCCATTGGGTCGGATATATCTGTTCAACCAACATTGCAACCTGGCCAGGAAGTTGATGTGCTCCTGACTGCCACCAGGGTTGTTGTGCGTGTTGAAGTGACGTATGAGGCGACGTTAAGTGGTTATGTGGGTGCTAACTATGGAAGAATATACAAGGGACACCATTTCTGGGGTTACGATGTGAACGAGTGCTTGAAGGCGGTCGGAAAATCAAGAAAGATTACTTTCAAAGAGGTGATAGAGGTCGGATTTTACTTTGACGAGGATGTGACGTCTTCGTAATATTTTAAACTTAAGTATTAGTATTTTAAATTGATTGTGTGATCGAAAAAGTATAAATAAAATAAAATAAATAAATAAATAAATAAATATCACCGGACATTTCACACCAATTGACCTAGTCCCAAAGTAAGCTAGGCAAAGGCTAGGCTAGGCTAGGCTAGGCTAGGTTATGGGTACTAGGCAACGGATAAACGTACTTATATAGATAGATACATACTTGAGTACATATTAAACACCCAAGACCCGAGAACAAACATTCGTTTTTTTCATACAAATATCTACGCCGACACGGGAATCGAACCCGGGACCTCAAGCTTCATAGTCAGGTTCTCTAACCACTAGGCCATCTGGTCGTCTAAGTATGTATATTTATTGTGTAAATAATTTGACTGTGAATAAAGTAAGTAAAGAAAGTTACTGTCTTTCTTTGTGGTGTAGACAATCTTCCATCTGCATTGATTAGCTCCCAAACTGCATTTTTATTGCGTCTCAAAACAATTACAATCTTTACAGGGAGTCGCAGTATTGAAAACATTGTTAATCCCTGGGTTATACGAGTTTAATTTCGATAAAGTTGTAGTTCTCAAAAACTGCATACAATCTTAAGCCCGCATAAATCGTGTGGGGCCATAAAGCATGCTTAATAAATCGCCAAGCGCGGAAAATATACGGCGTCCCTTGCAGCCGCGTGATGAATAGGCGCAGGACGTCATTAAACGCACTAATTTATACCCTCGTACAAAGGCGGGCGATAGTTGATAATTTTTTGCTTGTTTGCGCGACAAAAAATGTGCTTTTCCGCCGAAGGTGAGAATGCACCAAACAATAACGAACTAAGAACGGAAACTGTAATTATACTGATACAATCGCTCCGTCACGTTGACGTCAGACATCTCAGCCGAGGCGGAACCCGTCTCACTTTTGTTTTTAATTATACGTAATTTCAATGTTTTAACTGCCCACCATTATTAATCACAGAATTAGAAGGAACAGAAACATCAAGAGCTATAAGGTAAACGTAACAATGCTCGACTCCTCAACGCCTACTACTTACTATGACATAAGATTGAAAGTGTCATGTATTGGGTCAGTGTCGGGCACAGGGACGTTTACCTTATCACACTGGCGATTTACGAACGTATTAGAAGCGGGGCGAATTTCCAGAATCAATGTAAATTTTTCGCCTCTCCTATTAATACACAAAAAAGTTGTGATAACCTAGTGATTTCACCTAATGGCCTCTCAAGCAGAAGATCGTGGGTTCGAGCCCGGGCGTGACTAAGTTTTTCCGAATTTACGTGCGAAATTACATTTGAAATTTACCTACCATGAGTTTTACGGCAAGGAAAACATCGTGAGGAAACATGCACACACCGGCAACTCAATGGTGTGTGTGAAGTTTCTAACCCGCACTGAGCCCGTGTGGGAACTACGGCCCAAGCCCTTTCTGAGAGGTGTTTGCCCTGCTTTGGGACGTATATAAGTATTTCGTGTACTGTGTAACTTCATTGACGACCACCAGACGACGACCACCACGACCAGACGACGACGACCAGATGGCCTAGTGGTTAGAGAACCTGACTACGAAGCTTGAGGTCCCGGGTTCGATTCCCGTGTCGGGGCAGATATTTGTATGAAAAATACGAATGTTTGTTCTCGGGTCTTGGGTGTTAAATATGTATTTAAGTATGTATCTATCTATATAAGTATGTTTATCCATTGCCTAGTACCCATAACACAAGCTTTACTTAGCTTACTTTGGGACTAGGTCAATTGGTGTGAATTGTCCCGTGATATTTATTTATTATTATTATTATTATTGGTTAATAAATTATTCTTATTCTTGTATATGTATAGGATGATGTTGGTGATGATGATGTGCGACTTGATGGATTTAAATGAAATTTGGCATGCAGATGGGTCGTACACACACTTTTTTGTCCGCGGCTTTCTTGTGGACATGGCAAAGGTCTATAGCCAATATTTTTTAGTCAAGTCTACATCGGAGTGTGGGATGCCTGGCCAACTTTCGACCCAATTTGAATAAATCTTTAATATGCTGACTCGATATCGTTAATTTACTGTCGGCAGGAGAGACAACTTTTTTCTGAGGCTGTGTATTACCCAGATAGCTGGATTTCTTAAATGGGTCAATCAACCTTTTTTTGTAAACGATTTTCTGCTACTTTCTATGAAAACCGAAATAATTAAAAAACTGATTATTTTTCCTTATTTAAAGTATTTATATTTTTATATTTTATTTTTATTAAATTATCAAAGCTATACTTCGTTTTTTTAGCAAAAATACTTCTATAAGAACATTGACATAGTCATTCATATCGTGATGATTATTTTTAAAAAAGCGGTTAATAATCTGTCTGTCTACCTTCTACCTGTCTAAGTTAACATTTTTTTCCTCATTTCTATTGTCGAAGAAGAAACTGAAGTTCAATACTAGCTAAATTATAGTCAAGAAAAATAAAGGAGAATGCTAGTAGTAAATATATTATAAAGGTAAACCAGGGACTGAATAAAAGAATTAAAGGTAAAAAGAGAAAGATTATTGAGCAGTTACAATTGTTCACTCGTAATTAAGTGTTTGTAAAAAACTCATTTTTAATAAGTAGAAGCTTTCATCACTACACTCAATAACTGCTTGCATTATCATCGTAACTACATATCCGTACCAAGTTTCAAGCTTAGACTTTTATAATTTGAACATGACAATAACAACATTGCTAGCTGAAAAAAATAACTTCATTATCTTTGGAGCTACATGATTTCGATATTTAATACATATTTTTGTACAGCAATCTAGATGTCGAATAAAATGACGCGTGATGCCAAATTACCTAATTTTTCGCAATTTTCTCTCACCTCGATATCTGTTCGAGCGACCCACTTGCCGCGACACGATTTGTCGCGCCGCAGCAAGGTTGCGAGTACATCATAATTAGTCGGTATCGCGTGCGTTAGTTTGATGCTTGACAGAAATAATATCGAGGGGTATGCCGGCAACGATATTAAAACGATAAAATCTTTTAAAAATCTCGTTCAAAGTGAAAGGCAAAGTCAAATTTCTTTATTCAATTTAGGCATCATTTGATGCTCCTATGAATGTCGACGAACCTCTACTACCACCGGTTCGGTAAAACCCTATTGAAAAGAATCCGGCAAGAAACTTAACAAGGTATATTTTTGAACAGATTTTTAAAGATTAAATTACATAGGTAGTACATCTAAAGTATTTAATACAATTACATTTTTTAACTTATAGTACGCCTTAGATATTAATGTCTTCTTTACAATGGAAGTATCTTTGTATACGTAAACCCACTGTGAATTTTGCAATTGAATACTACTAGAGCTCAAGGATTTTAGAGCTCAAGGAGCTTAGCGATTTAAAATCTGAGCCAGTGATTTTGTGGCCGTAAAATTATAATCATCATTCATTATCATCCCAGAATATTAACGTGCCCACGCGGGCTCAAAAGTAACTCTACAAGCACCAATGAAGATTTCCTCACGATGTTTTCCTTCAACGTAAAGCTATTAACCGTAGAACTATGCCAAACAATAAAGAGAAGTGATTTACATGTTACTTTTTTACACTTAGTACCAGCGCTTTCAGAAATAATATCATTGCCAAGAAGAATGCGCCGCAAGAAATTTGGCAGCTGTCATTTTTTCTACAATTTTTTTTTTATGATCCACTAAACCATTAATACAAGCATGAAAAATTAAATGAGAAATACATAAAAGGCAAATTTTCTTATATAAAATACCAGACTTACATAGTATGGGGTCTCAAAGATGCAAGCAGCTGCTGTTTACGTTTAGTGACGATTAAGTACACCGTCATCATGCAAATATCTAACATTACTATTATAATTAATGTGTGTAGATTTGTAAGTTGTGAAATGCGTTAGTATTTTAGGATTGATCGTTAAAATTGGTGACAGCGGAACACGCCAGGATTCACTGTGGTTGATATATCTCCTTGACTCTGATATTCTGAGACTAGAACAGACCATCCAATTAATACCACGGAACTTGATTAAAACGTATTCTAGCGGTCATAAACCGGTTATTTATTGATGAAAATATTGAGACAATATCCCAATTATACCGATCCTTAAAATACCCCGTCACGCGTCATAAAAACCATAACAAATTTATACTGTCCTCTATTTTAAATGAAAAATAGTAAATATGCTGGTATCTCGACTAAACTAACATTTATTACGACTTCCTCCGGATGATTTGTCGCTTTCTAACATTTCATAACGAGATGAGGTGCTATCGCATTTTTATTACTCTTAAATTTCCTTGTAAAATATGATTTTGTAAATATTTTGCGTTGGACGAACATACCTGAGTGAAATATGTTTGCTTGGAAATATTTTGACACAGTTAATAGGAATGTGGCGACACCCCTGCCACATAATGTATACTCAGCGTTTTAGCTAGCCACGCGGGACTCGCGGCCAACGGTCTTTAGTCGGTACACAGCCACCTTACCAGCCACGCGCATACCAACGCGCCCCGACTCCCGCCTGGTTAGCCCATCCTTCTGATCTTTATGTGAACTATAGATATACTGTGTATGTTATTAAATAATATTAACTACCAACTCTTATTTACTCATCTCCAGAGTTAACAACCCACTAGGTAGTTAAAGTGGTGACCCCGTTTTAGAACACGTGCAAACTAAATTCATTTGTGTAGCTAACCAGGCGGTTAAATTCAGTGCATCCACACCGTGACCTTAGAAGTAGAAACCCCGACAGTCGAGCAGCCAGTATCCAGCCTACGCCGAACTGCTATCTGATAGCGTTACAAGCAAGATAGCACCGTTCCGGACGAAATCACCAAAATTACAGATAATCGTTAAAGCAGACAACATCGCCGCCAGACGTCGTGTCATTGGAAATCCGTCTACAAGCCATCACAGCCGACAAAGCGTGTGGTCAGAAGATCTTCTATGCACCGTCGAGTATCGTCGCAAGGATTCATGCCACCAGACGCAGAGGATCATTCTTGAAGTCATTACAGCCGCAAAAGCGTATGACATGAAGATTTTTTCGTCAAAGCATGGTCAAGCGGGACTTCACGCGCCGCATTCCAGTCCAGTCACGTTGCGCAGCAGTGGAGCAGCGTCAGCGCGAGCACAGGGCGATCAAGTTACAAGTGTAAACACAAGCGCGACGACGCGCGATTCGTTGAATCAGTGATTTGCATCGATATTAGCATAAACATTGTATGACTGTATAGTCGGATTGAAAAAAAAGGCTCGAGTGTAATATTAGTTTTTTTTTAGTGTTTTAAATGTACGTAAATTTTTCAAAATTAAATTTTTCAAAATTGGTGGGGGGAGTGATGTGGCGACACCCCTGCCACATAATGTATACTCAGCGTTTTAGCTAGCCACGCGGGACTCGCGGCCAACGGTCTTTAGTCGGTACACAGCCACCTTACCAGCCACGCGCATACCAACGCGCCCCGACTCCCGCCTGGTTAGCCCATCCTTCTGATTCATCTTGGTAAGTTTTTGAATCCAGTTCCGATGTTCATTAAGGAACTTGATTAATAGAGTCAAATCTCTCATTAATATAAGTTTCTTCACCTTTTTAGGCATCTTTGTGTTTACAAGCTCTGAAATGACCAAGCCGTCTTGGGAATTAGAAGAAAATGATGGTTCTCCAGTTGTTGATATCTTCAGGCATCCGTATTCCGAGGTGTATGTGAATCCATCCTGGAATCCCGCCATGATGTCCATCTGTCTCCAGGGAGATCTCTGGGATGAGGAGGAGGAGGCCTCCTTATAGTAATTAGCTGGAATACTGGTAGGGAGGGCAGTTATTTTGATTTATAGCTCGTCGATTTTGGCACCAGTTGATGCAATACTACTGTTCAAGGTGTTTAACATGCCTGCAGTATGCTCTAGAGACAATTGATAGTTCTTCGCCTGCTCAATCATCGTTTTGTGCCTTAAACAGGCATGATCTACCATTGATCCCAATTGGGTCATAAGACCTGCATGTTTCTTGGCGTTTACGAGTCTCAAGGCTGCGATAACTGCTGATAGGGCATGATACAACTCAGAATGCCCCGCGTGTAAAGCCCTGGCTAACACCCACTTAATATCCTCCCAGTCCCCCCCGATTAACTCTGCAAGCTTGAGCAGCAAGGGCTTGCAGTTTTCCAAAGAGGGGTAGTTTTCATCTAGCAAGGCGATCCCCATTAAAAAGCTCTCCTCGGATGGCTGCTGTACTTCCTTGATCAAGTTCGCAAGTTTGCCTCTCATCCTCTTGACGTCTTTGGACTCCGGTTGGGGATTGGATGATTCATGTTGTTGAGGAGTTGCTTTGGCTGCTTTTTGTTTTCCCCCATTGGAGTCATGCGGTTTCCCGGAGATGGCGGGCTTCTGTGTGCCCTGGGATCTCACACATTCGGACCTCCCAGGATTGCATGGTGCTGGGATAGGTGTAGTGGAGGTGGAGGGCCCTGGTGAAGAGGTGCATGTTGGGGCACACAGATCTTGGGGAGGAGGAGCAATCAGAGAATCGTGGGCGCTTGGGCCGGCAAAATCGATGTTGCGATATTCATCTGGATCCCGCATCGAGACTGTGTCGGCGAATTGATCGTCCTTGAGCGAGATGACGCCCGACTCGATCATCTCCTGGTACAGGTCGTTGCCCTCGCGCGTGCGCTCGCCCACGCCCGCGAACACGGAGTACCCTCCGTGGGCCTTGGCCACGTTGTTGATCAGCTCCATGATGAGCACGGTCTTGCCGACGCCGGCGCCGCCGAACAGCCCGATCTTGCCGCCCTTGACGTACGGCGCCAGCAGGTCCACCACCTTGATGCCGGTCACCAGGATCTCCTGCTCGACCGACATCTCCACGAACTCGGGCGCCTCGGCGTGGATGGCGGCCGTCTTGTCGGTGGGGATGGGGCCGCGCTCGTCGATGGGCTCGCCGATCACGTTGATGATGCGGCCGAGCCCATCGACGAGCGCGGCCCCATCCCATCCCATCCTTCTGATCTTTATGTGAACTATAGATATACTGTGTATGTTATTAAATAATATTAACTACCAACTCTTATTTACTCATCTCCAGAGTTAACAACCCACTAGGTAGTTAAAGGAATATGCACAACCACCGAATTCAATTGAAGTAAAAAATCATAATAGCACAGAATCTGCTAATTCTAGTCCAACTAAAACTTTTTTAAATATTTTTTAGCTGTCAAATACATAATTCTACACAAAAGACCATATGTTTTTGTAAAAATGAAACTCATCTGAGCGATACAATAACACTATCGTTACAGTCATTTGCGTTTTTTTCTCCTTTGCGTATCATTGGTAAATTTACAAACCATGAAGCCATATTATCATTTTCTATAGCCAAAATACCATTTTACTTCCCAAAAACAAACACTTCTGAGCGATACAAGAAAACTATCGTTACAGCAAATGACGCATTTGCGTTTTTCCTTCTTTACGTCTGACAGGCAGGCATACAATCTCTAAAGCCATATAGCGTTTCGTGCGTATTATTTTAAAATTCAGCATTTTGTACCTGTTATCATCTATTAACCAAAATACCATTATACTTCCCAGAAACGAACACTTCCGAGCGATAGAATAAAACTATCATTAGAGTCATTTGTGTTTTCTTCTGCTTTACCTCTCATAGGTAAATTACAAGCCGTCAATTATAAAAAACCAAGCCAACCCAAACATTCAACATCGTCCAACAATCGCCCTACGAACAGAAAAGCCTCTTAAAATGAGAAAGCAATACAATGTACCTCTCACCTACAAGTTGGCGTAAAAAACTAAAAGCGGGGATTAAGCGCTCCGAGTTAAGGGGCACCCAGCGAGTTAAGGTGGGCGTACACGCGAAACCACTCAGTGGTTGCCATTAGAGACGCCATGTGGGCCGCAGGCTTTTTAAACTCGCACGATAGATATGTCGAGCGTTAGAGAAGTTTTATAGCCTTTGAGTTGAAAAAGATTTGTAATTTTTTTGTCGCTTTTAGATTTTTGTGGGTATCGTTTTGGGGATCTTTGACAAAAGCGATCGTTTTGTGTTTGATTAAGATTGTCTTAAGAAAATTGGGCAACTCGTAATTCAAGTAATGAAAATTGCTGTAAGTCACGGGACCCTTGTCACAGCAAGCCATCATTGTACTTATCAAGGAAGTCACTTAGTCATTACCATCTGTAGGGACAAGTAACCCTTCTGTAACAGTCATTACTTGCGCTAGAAGAAATTATTTCTTCTAAAGTCACTGCACTTATTTTAACCTCGTTAGGCCCCACATCCTGCAATTAAGACAGACTTCTAATCAAATGTCAAGTTTTCTTAATCGCTTTAAATTTCAAATTCATCATCATCATCATTTCAGCTGTAGGACGTCTACTGCTGGACATAGGCCTCTCTCATTAATACACAAAAATTCAAATTCTGGTGATTGAAATCTGACGTAAATTTTACGAGTTTAACCTAAGTAAATAAATATATTGTCTATCTGTGTGACATATTTACTCCACATTTTATTACAAACGTCAAAATTGATTACAACATCACTTTGCACCTCAGCATCAAGACATTTCCCAAATTTTCATCATTTGCCAAATCGCCAATATTTTGTTCAAATAATTTCAGTTCGCAGCGGATGTTTCTCTCACCGCCTGTCACCAACCAAAGGTGTTCACATAATAATCATTGTCCTAATTACATTCAAAGTCATAAATAAATCGCCGGTTTCCTTATAAATTAGCTTACTTAAAAGCTTATATTTTGTCGAAATGTCCTCCGTTTGTAAACTGGTACCTAATTAGGAATATTAAAGAGACTTTGTACCGTTTTGTTGTTATGTGTCACACTGTAAGGTTTGGTCCACACTAGGTATTTAACTTTATCAAATTCTGGTGCCTATTTGATTAAAAAGGATGATGACCGATCAACTGACGTATAGTCGACCAAGAAATTCCTTTACCACCCTAAGGTTCAATGTCAGTTGTACGGATTAAAACATCACAGGTTATTTTCACTTACAAGTCAAGGTGACAATCAGCCTTATTGTTTTTATTCTGTTGTAGGAAATGTCATAAAAAATGGTAAAGCACTTACTTGGTCGACTATACATTTATTAAAACTGTCAAAACATGACTCTCCCATAAATTTTCTATGGCAATTGCGAGGTACGTCACTTGTTTGGCAACTCAATTGACTACATATGTTTTGTTTGATAGGTAAAAATTAATCTGTGTTTCAGGGCTAAAAAAAGTGTTTTTTTCACTAAAGTCGAGTCGAGTTATGCGTGCCTTGGATTTTTTGTTTTATTAGTATCATCTTCCCTATTATAAACTTCTATAATTATAGTTTTTCAAATTAATTTTTAATGTTTTAGTATATGATTAGGTTAGTTTGACTAAATAACTTTGTCATCTCAATTGACTACTTAGGTGTTTGGATGTTTTTTACTAAATCACTGTGACATTTTTGAAATCTTATTGTCATATTTATATTTCACTAATTTAAAGTACTCCTTAAAGCTTATTTAATCAAATGATAATTGAACTGTGAGTTAGTAATTTAAGTTTTATTGTAACTAACATTTTGAGCCACGAGCTTGAAATAAATGGTAATTTAATTTAATTTTAATTTAATTTATAGCATTTCAAATACTAGGACAAAGTCAAAGTCAAAGTCAAAATTCTTTATTCAATTTAGGCATCAATTGATGCTCCTATGAACGTCGAAGAATCTACCACCGGTTCGGGAAAACCCTGTTGAGAAGAAACCGGCAAGAAACTCAACAAGTTATATTTTTTCAAGCAGATAAAGTATTTAATACAATTAAATTCCTGCACATTTTTCTGATTTACTTTCGACCTTTTCTGGCAAAAACATCCACGCTCTTCTAGTGTCTGAAACATGGCTCAAACCATCACTTAATTCTTCTCTTTATCCTTTACCTGGGTTTCGTTTGATTCGCAATGACAGAACTGGATTGCAAGATGGCGGCACCAACACTGTGCGCGGTGGCGGTGTTGCTATTTATCTGCGTGGTGATATTGCTTGTCAGGTGGCCGCACAGTCACCCTCATTGCCATCTTACTCCAAATCACCAGAATATTTGTTTCTTGATGTCTCTCTCCATCACTCTAAACTTCTCCTCGGAGTGTATTATAGTCCAACATCAGGTGTAAATTATTTTGAATCCTTCGAGAGGACTTTGGTTGACCTCTGTCCGCAGTTTGAACATGTTGTTGTCATGGGTGATTTTAACACATGCTTATTGAAAAATGACCATCGTTCACTTAAGCTGCAATCACTTATAAGTTCCTTTAATCTTAGTATTTTACCTCTTAGTCCCACACATTTTCCTCATAATGGCCCTCCTTCACTTTTAGATCTTTTGATCACTTCCTCACCTAGTTATGTCATTTCTCATGGCCAATTTAACGCTCCCGCCTTCTCTAATCACGACTTAATATACGCTTCATTTAGAATCCGTCCACCAAAGCGTAGGCATAAAATTGTTCTGCGGAGAAATCTCCGTGATGTAGATCTTCAAGCCCTCCATAGCGACCTGAGCAGTGTTAACTGGCACGCCATTGAGGCTCTTTCCGACGTTGACCTGAAGCTTGAGGCTTTTAATAGTGCATTGCTTGAGGTTTTCGACAGGCATGCTCCGCTGAAGCCTACGCGTGTTAAGCACAATCCGGCACCGTGGCTCACGCCAGAAATCAAGAACATGATGGCAAAGAGGAACAGGGCTCGCATTAAACTGCGTAGTGTTCCTTCGGATGAGAATCGTCAGAGGTATGTGTATTTGCGGAATCGCTGCAATAAAGTATGTAGGGAAGCTAAACGTCGTTACATATATCAGTCAATAGATAGTTGCCCCCCTTCTAAACTATGGCAGTTCCTTAAGTCTCTAGGGGTGGGCAAATCTCAACAAACTCCTTCTTCTACCGTGACTGATTTCAACGGCCTCAATAAGCACTTCAGTACATCGCCTGTACAGTTGGATCCCATTGCAAAACAGCACACGCTATCTCTTCTTGCCAATACTCAACACCCTGACATCCCCTTTTTTGATCTCGGTTGCATAACTTCGCAAGATGTCCTCAATATTCTTAAAACTATCCGGACGAAAGCGGTTGGTGAGGATGGCCTGGGTGTGGACATGCTCGTGCTGGGGGCGGAAATCATTGCACCCATCCTATCCCATATTATTAATTATTCATTATCCTCGGGCTGTTTTCCTTCATTGTGGAAACGTGCTCACGTAATCCCTCTTCCTAAAAATTCGAATCCTAGTTCCTTCTCTGAATATCGTCCCATTTCAATTCTCCCGGTTGTATCCAAAATAGTCGAACATTTCGTAAGTCGTCGTCTCTCCTATCACCTGAATAGACACGACTTATTTAATCCTTTCCAATCTGGTTTCCGTCCTGGCCATAGCACTGTCTCCGCTCTCGTCAAGGTCACTGATGACATACGTCATAATATTGAGAACAGAAAGCTGACTGTTTTAGTGCTGTTGGATTTTAGTAGTGCATTTAATACCGTGGATTTCGATATCCTTTTAGGCATACTGAGCACTTTAAATTTTTCTTCCACCGCTTTATCGTGGTTCCGTTCCTACCTCTGTGGGAGGCAACAGCGAGTCAGGATTGAGGACGCTTTTTCAGCGTGGTGTGATCTTACCGCTGGTGTCCCTCAAGGGGGTGTACTGTCCCCTCTCCTTTTTTCTATCTTCATTAACGGTATTACATCCTCTTTGAATTCTTGCTACCACTTATATGCGGACGATTTGCAAATTTATTCTGCTGCTCCTCTTGACGATCTTCCTCGATTGATTGAACGCATTAATTCTGACCTTACAACCATTCGCGATTGGGCTGCGAGCTTTGGCCTCAAGGTTAACGCGAAAAAGACACAAGCGATCATGTTTGGCAGTCCATATTTCATTTCTCAGATTTCTGATATGGTAGTTCCTAACCTATATTTTGATGGTACCGTTATTCCTTTTTCGCCTACCGTCAGAAATCTGGGAATTATCATGGACCAGACATTTTCCTGGTCAGCTCAGGTTGCTGAGGTCAGTCGGAAACTTTTTGCCTCACTTCACTCGCTCAGACGCTTGCAAAATTTCCTGCCTCTCCAAACCAAAATTACCCTAGCTCAGTCTCTTTTACTTCCTTTGCTCGACTATGGTGATGTTGGTTATTTGGACCTTGCTGAGGGGTTGCTTGATAAGCTTGACCGCCTTCAAAACGTGTGTATCCGGTATATCTTTGGTCTCCGTAAATACGACCACGTTTCTCACTTTCGCGCGCAGCTGAGGTGGTTGCCCATCAGGGAGCGTAGGAACATCCACGTTCTGTCATTGCTTTTCAACACTCTATTTAATCCTTCCGCCCCTTTATACCTTTCCGAGCGTTTCAGCTACTTGGCTGAAGGAAGCCAGCATCGTTTGCGGTCGAGTACCAATCTTCTTTTGGCCTGTCCTTCTACTTCTTCCAAAATTTACTCAAAATCATTTACTGTGCAATCTGCTAGACTGTGGAATCGATTACCCACCTCCATTAGGCAATCTCCTTCCGTGGTGTCGTTCAGGGAAGCTTTGAAGAAGATGTGGCTCACACCATCACTTTAATATATTGAGAACACTGCTTATTTATTATATGTATTTTGCATATATATGTTGTATATGGTAGTATATTATTATTAGGTTTCTTTATATTATGAGTTTATGTATTGTATTTACTAAAAGTTGTATTGTAGCCTTTGCTTTGTCCGACTGTATTATTTTGACTTACTCTTTGTCGGTCCCTTACTAAATGCTCCTTTCATCCACTCAAGGGTTGACTGGTAGAGATCCCTTAATGGGATAAGTTCGCCTTTGTACATACATTTCAACGGTTGTCAATAATGTATTTCTTTTTTTCCTTATTTTTGTACAATAAAGAGTTTACATACATACATACATACATAAATTTTACCTTACTGAACTTTTTACCAAATTTTTTGGGGGTAGTTCCAATAGATAGATCTCTCTCCAGGCAGATGTTATGCCTGGGGACCGAAGTCCAATGGATGAAAGTTGGAAGTTGTATTTATGCAGCTGAGTTGAGAAACTTCGATAGCGTGATGTAGGATTGTAGCAATTAGTTCCTTATGTGATGACTAGATGGCGCTAGTAGTCGCTACATCAGCCCCCCTTTTAGACCGGAGGTCGATACGAATTGCAGTGGAGTGCAGTCTGTGCGTCATGTGGGCGCTTGCAAGGGCCAGTCGCTCGGAGCCTCGTCGGCGAGCATTGTTGTTCCTCTGCTACTTGTAGATGCATGCCTGTCGCGTGATTGCTCGGAGCCTTGTTGGCGAGCGTTGGTTGATTGATTGGCAAGTGGAAGTAGTGGGAGGAGGATTTGCGAACTGTAGACACCAGGCAGATAATAGATACATGCTAATGGTGCACAGTGCGGTGAGCATGGCTTGCTGTGAGACTGCGTCATCGTCTTGTGTGTCTGAAGATTGCGATTTTGTCCAATATCGTGGGTCACCAATTTGGGGGTAGGCTGCATAGAGAGATCTCTCTCCAGGCAGATGTTATGCCTGGGGACCGAAGTCCAATGGATGAAAGTTGGAAGTTGTATTTATGCAGCCGAGTTGAGAAACTTCGATAGCGTGATGTAGGATTGTAGCAATTAGTTCCTTATGTGATGACTAGATGGCGCTAGTAGTCGCTACAGCTAGTGCCAGTAATGTCGGAAATATTTACATTTTGTTGTTTTTGTAGTTTAATAACTATAAATTCAAAATTTTAGAAACCCCCAACGCAGTTAAAAATGTTAAAAATGATTATTTTCTCTAGCTAGTGTTAATAAAACTACACTTTACCCTTCAGGTATTTTAACAGCGCTGGCACTTAACACCGGCCCACAACGCGCGACCATAACTCGCGCACTTTACGGCCATACCTTATTATTTTGGTATGACTAATTTGGTAAATGTGTTAAATGCACATTCTTAAAAATAATTATTTTACCTCCTTTTCAGAGATTTCATTTGGAAAACTTAAATAGTATTAATGTCAAGAAACAAAAAAATATTATTATACCTACATAATGAAGTTATGCGAAAAAAACATTACTGGATTTAAAAAATTATCAAAAAATTCCCACGGGATGTAGAAAAAATAGGATTTATATAACTGATATCAATGATGTGATGGATGTTTGAAAGAACAGAAAGAATGATAAAAACTTTTTAACAAAAAAATATACCGCCGAATAAACTAAAAAGCAAAAAATAATACCGTTTTTGTTTGACCTTAATCTAGGTACCAGTTTGAAGTCGGTGCCTCAGCACTTAGCCAGGAGGAGTGGACCTATAATCGTCTACCTGATTGGCTTCTATCACTCCTCCTGGCTCGTGCTGAGGCACCGACTTCAAACTGGTACCTAGATAAAGGTCAAACAAAAAAGGTATTATTTTTGCTTTTTAGTTTTTTCGGCGATTTAATTTTTTGTTAAAAAGTTTTTATTTTATACTTTTTTTCCATCCTTGGGGTAATTTTTTTTCCAAATTTATAATACCAACTTCAGGGTATACCCTATCTATCCAATAAAAAAGAATTATGAAAATCAGACTACTCTGTAAAAAGTTAGTCAATCATCCCCTTTTTTCCTACCCTTAGGGTAAGAATATTATTTCCTAATTTAAATGGGACCACCCTTGGGGTATACGCTTTCCAATAAAAAAGAATCATCAAAATCCGACTACTCTGTAATAAGTTATGCGTGGTCATATAGTACAATCAGTAACTGAACAATCAATCATCCCCTGTTTTTCTACCCTTAGGGTAGGAATATTGTTTCCAAATTTAAATGGGACCACCCTCGGGGTATACGCTTTCTAATAAAAAAAGAATCATCAAAATCGGACTACTCTGTAAAAAGTTATGCGTGATCAAACATAAAAAAAAATATATATATATATATATATATATAGTACACGTCGAATTGAGAACCTCCTCCTTTTGTTTTCGTCGGTTGAAAATAGATTAATAATGAAAAAAATTGAGTAGCTTTACCAAAAATTTTTTGATTTCTGTGCGGACGAAGTCACGGGCAATGGTAGTACTCAAATAATTCCTACAAAACAACACCCTCTGTATCATAAATCTACCACTTCCATAAAGCAGGTCGTCCACCTACGCATCCGTCATTTCTTTATCACAAAAAGGCAATATCCACCTTCAGAAAAATGAGGTACGCGCGCCCTCCGGCCTCTAAGACAACTATTTATCGAGAAATTTCCCATAAATCAGGGAGTTTTTATCTGGCAATCTCAAAGGTGGGGTAAATAACAAGGTGGCATTGGCGGTAAGCGTTTTATGGCCTTGTTGTAAATCGACTTCTTTCAGAATTGAGTTTGGAAAAAATATCATGGTAAGCTTTTTTAACTTGTAAGAACTTTGGTTCCAATCAAGGTCGCACACACTCTACACGCACTCACACGCACACATGGACACACATGCTCACTCGCATACACATACCCGCACGCTTATCAAACTGACAACACATGGAGACACACATACACATCATACATGTCTGGGTACTTAAGCCATATAACCACAGGCCATGCCTGGTTTTAGTTTATTTGTAACTAGCCTTCCGTCCGCAGCTTCACCCGCGATAAATTAATTTTCCCGTAGGAAAAGGTATTTTCCCGCGGTAAATAGTAGCCTATGTCACTCAGTGATAATGTAGCTTTATAACAGCAAGATAATTTTTAAAATCGGTCTAGTAGTTTCGGAGCCTATTCAATGCAAACAAACAAATAAATCTTTCCTCTTTATAATATTAGTATAGAAGTATAGATATAGATATAGATAATTAGTTTCCTATTTTTTTTTATTATACTTCCATAAATTATTTAATGTTACAACTAGCCTCCGCTAAAGGGGTCAGTCTGAAAATCAGCGCTGGCGCATGCTGCCATGTGTCCTAGCACTTACTGAGATTGGTACCCATTGCCGGAACGTAGCTGGTTTATTTCCATTTGTCTTTGCACCTGTTTTGATATTCCTGTACCTAATTATGTTGTGGCAATAAATGATTTTTTATTTTTTTTTATCTATTTACTTTGATCAATTATAACTGTAGATCCACAGTCGCGCGCCCGAAAATGTCCGAGCCAAATGAGCGCCACTTTAATAAAAGTGGCCTTCTTTTTTTTCTCAGTACGTTGCGTGAAATTGTCAAGTTTAGCTGTCAAGTGTCAACCGAAATTCGACTGTAATGAAGTAAAGACTAGGTTCAAATTTCTGTGTAGGTGATGATTTTAATTGTTATGCAAACAAATAAAAAAGTTCGGACATTCTTTGAAGGGGATTTTGTTCGGCAATGTGTATCTTCAGTTATAATTGATCAAAGTCTATTTATTCGCACTAAGGGTTTTCGCTCTTCCTTCATCAACCGCACAGCTAAGGACTGGAATTCCCTGCTTGCGACTGTGTTCCCTGAACACTACAATTTGGTCGCTTTCAAGTCTAGGGTGAATGAACATTTAGGCCCTTACATTTCGAGGCTACTTTAAGCTCATCACCCACTTCATAGCCTATACATAACGTCCCACTGCAGGGTACAGGCCTCCTCTGACAATGAGAGGGTTCGGGCGGTAGTTCCCACGCGGGCTCAGTGCGGATTGGGAACTTCACACACACCATTGAATTTCTTCGCAGGTGTATACAGGTTTCTTCACGATGTTTTCCTTCACCGTAAAACTCATGGTAAATTTCAAATGTAATTTCGCATATAAATTCCGAAAAACTCAGAGGTGCGAGCTGGAATTTGAACCCACGGCCTTTTAGCTTTACTTTTAGCTATTTAAGGTTAAATGTTACAACAATTGTGACAGGTTGCTAGCCTATCGCCTACAATATACCTCAACCTATTTTCTTAGTCGTTTCTTACGACATCAACGGAAAAAATAGAAATATAATTCTAAACCCGGCACCAAACGTCCCAAATATTAAGATCATTATTATTAATTGGCCTGGATAAGTGCCCCACTGCTAGACCCTATCCCCCCCCGCCATTTTCTCCATACGTATACGTCCCGATACGGCCGCAACATACACACGGTATCTGAAAATCTTTTCAGAATGAGAGAGCTTTGGCGAGGATTTTCACGCTTATATGCAGGCTTCCTCACGATGTTTCCCTTTACGGTAAACCTCATGGTAAAATCAAATATAATTTCACAGATGAATTTCAAAAAACTCAAAGATGCGAACCCGGTCTCGAACCTGCAACCCTCTGCTGGTGAGCCATAGGTCAAACCACTAAGCTTCAGCGACTTTTAAACTTATTAGTTTACAATATCAACATAGAATACGAAATTTCAACTGAAATTTACGTGAGCTTTGTAGTCAAGGAAAAGATTTTGAGAAAACCTGCACACACCTGAGAAGAAATTCAGTGGTGTGTGTGAAGTTCCCGATCCGCACTGGCCCCGCGTGGGAATTAGCCCTTTCAGTCGAAGAGGAGGTCTTTGTCGTGCATTGAGATGTATTTAGGTTAGGATGACGATGATGATGAACATAGAATACAGTATATTCTTTAAACCCTACCTACACAGCGGTTACAAAATGAAGTAGCATTGCACCGCCGAAACATTCCAAACTGCCTGTTCACTGCAACCTCGAAAGCTGCCAGCTTTAAGCCACCGAACTAACCAACTATATCACTGACACCTACCACGTTTAAAAAGCAATTCCACGAGCACGCCTCAAACACGCGTCATTCGAAAATCCGCCGAAATCCCCCTGGATCCATCGAAATCCGCGGATCCCGCGCATGCATGCGACGGTCGAACGACTCCGCACAAATAGACGGCTGATTTCCTCCGTCCAATATTTACGCGAAAAATGAATTGAGCGGTAGCAAAAGGCTTTAATCGCGTGCTAAAAAGGTGTTACGGTTTAATCGTGCTTACTATTACCCTAGACATGTACCGACGGTCAAGGTCATAAATATGTTATGTAGGATCAACGTCATAAATAAGTGATTACTTTTGCACCTTGACACTTTAACGTCATGTTGACAAGCCATACGAAATTGGGTACGTAGATAACGACTGAAAGCGATGAGGTACAATAATTATCACTTTGTCAGGAATATGTTGTACAAATCTATGTCACTATAGCTAAACCGTTTAACTGAGTCTGAGCTTGGGTATGACGAAAAAGGGGGCCGCGAGAGGTGCGGGCGACAGGCACACGAGATGCGCTCGCCGCTCGCACCTCTCCCGGCTTCCTTTGTCGTCATACCCCCCAGCCCCTGTACCATGCGGGCGAGGACTCAGGTAAACGGTTTAGCTATAATCATAAGGTTAGTTAGTGGTTGTTTGGTAACATTGGCTACACCCATGTGTCTCAAATTGATCCGGAATACGGATGGTGTGTGTAAAGTTGTTTGTTGCACTACTTGCACTAAGTCTAAGTGGAAACAATGGCCCAAACCCTCTCATTTTGTGAGGAAGCCCGTACCCTGCAGGCTACAGGCTGGGATAATGAAGTTTTATGTACCATAGTCACAGTTTTAAGAGCATCAGAGTTTCATTACGTAAGTGTGTGACAAGCAATTGCTAGTTGCTTTAAATTATTCGACACAACCATTTGAACTGTAATTTCCCACCTTAATTCGGACGAGCAAATCCAAAATTGCGCGCCACTCTGTCTGGTTAACCCTTTTCTGCAATATGCAATACCTAATAACCATTGCATTGACAAAATGACAGCAATATTTGTTCGCAAATGAGACCGTGTAATTAAACGTGTCCGAGCCAATCAAACCAATGTCCGTTCAGAGTTTAAATCGATGCGTAAATAATTGGATACGGTGCTTGTTAAACGTACTAATATTATAAATGCGAAGTATGTGGGTGCGAGCGTGGGTTTGTTATTTTTAAGTGTAAAATTAACATTCATCATCTTGTCAGCCGCTAACGACGGACCTCATAAGAAAGCTCAAAGTCACTCAGAGGGCGATGGAGAGGGCTATGCTCGCAGTTTCTCTACGAGATCGCATTAGAAATGATGAAATCCGCGCAAGAACTAAAGCACCGACATAGCTCGAACAATCGCCAGTCTCAAGTGGCAGTGGGCAGGGCACATCGCTCGTAGAACTGATGGCTGATCGGGCAAAAAGGTTCTCAAGTGGCGTCTACAGACCAGAAGACACACTGTGGGTAGACCTCCAACAAGATGGAGCGACGACCTGGTTAGGGTTGCGGGATCGCGTTAGATGCGGATGGCACGGGACCGATCTGTTTGCGAGCATTAGGGGAGGCCTTTGTTCAGCAGTGGACGTCTTTCGGCTGAAATGATGATGATGATCATATCAGCCGAAAGACATCCCATGCCGAACATAGCTCCAAAGGTTCACTGAACAGACCGGTCCTGTACCGCATCCAACGCGTTCTCATAACCTCAACCACAACATCGTTCCATTTTTAGCGAAAATAAACGGATCACTCACGTCTCAAAACGGGTTTAACTCGACATGTTTCGGGCTAATCCGTAGCCCTTCCTCTCGGAGTCGCACGTCACGGCGGCTGCCAAACGTGCACTGCGTGCTAACGCCCTGGTCGCGCGGCTACTCGACGCAACTGACAGCGACACACAACTAGCCGCGCGACCAGGGCGTTAGCACGCAGTGCACGTTTGGCAGCCGCCGTGACGTGCGACTCCGAGAGGAAGGGCTACGGATTAGCCCGAAACATGTCGAGTTAAACTCGTTTTGAGACGTGAGTGATCCGTTTATTTTCACTATGAGTGAGTCTCACGGTAGTTTCATGTTTATCGTTCCATTTTGTTAGGGACCTAGGTAGGTACATACAGGACTCATTTAAACGGTCAAGCTATAATAGTTCTTGACTGTCAGAGCACTTACTATTCTATTCTCATGGATTATCAGGAACCTCCTGGAATCTCAAATCCGCTACCAGAGTTAAACTAAGCTACATGCGAGCGAATCTGCGGCTAACGGCTGATTTCAAATGCTATCTGCACTCAGAAACGTTAGTTAAATAATTAATTTGCTCAATGGTTACATTGGATTGTCATAACGGATCCTGGTGATGCTCTGTATAGTGTAATGAGGTCGAGTGTTGTTTTAACTGTGGCTGTTAAATTTTGTTGTTATGGAATAAATATACAGTAATTTGGAAAACGGACGATTTTATGAAAACAATTTAAATCCTATTAATATTATAAATGAGAAAGTTTGTGATGATTTTTGGATTTTTGTCAGTCAATCACTAGAAACAATTTGTAAGAGACAGTTTCGTTATATTCCGATAGATGGCGCTAGCGCAGTCGTATGATATCTCTGAATCGCACTGTTAAGATTTTTCCTAGCAAGTATAAAGTCTGAGAATGTTTTTGTAATTTTAAATATTGTAACCAACCGAGGAGTAAGGGGTTCCAAACAACATCCTTGACCTTGAGAAAAAACCACGGGTTTTACGAAACTGTCAAGCATACCTCAACTACTAATAGTGATCCGTGCAAATAAATTTCAATTCAAATGCCAGGCAAAGCCGCAGCAGGAAGCTATCAAATGATAATTAATGATCGTTTCATACACAAATTAGATAAAGTTTACCCTGATCCTGATAATCAAGTTACCTATATTATACCAGAATCCCCCCTTGGAGCCAATTACCTCTTCACCTCCGCACCGCGACGTTGACGAGCACTCGTTAGAAAGTTGCAGACAATAGAGGTGAGCGCTACAGGCTGCTGCCGAAACTGTGGCAATATTTTAAGTTTTGATAAAACCAATTAGGTAGATTCAACTTCCACGGACTGGCAAGCGCAGCGTGGGATGATGACGAGATTCAACTCCGAGAAAGAGGTCAATCAACGAATTAGACTCGGCTGGGCAGCATTCGAGAAGCTACGCAATATCTTGGAATCTAATATACCGCAATGTCTCAAGACAAAACGTCTTTTTCCAGTTTGTGTTGCCAGTGATGACTTATGGCACTGAGACGTGGCCGCTAACGATGGGCCTCATAAGAAAGCTCAAAGTCACTCAGAGGGCGACGGAGAGGGCTATGCTCGGAGTTTCTCTGCGACATAGCTCGAAAAATCGTCAGATTCAAATGGCTGCGGGCAAGGCTTGGAGAACTGATGGCCAATGGAAGCAAAAGGTCCTCGAATAGCGTCCACGGACCGGAAGACGCTGAGAAGGTAGATCTCCAACAAGACACGGACGATTTGGTTGAGGTTGCGAGAAAGCAAGCTGTTTAGCGAAACTCGGGGATGGCATGGCTTATATTCAGCAATGTACGTCTATGGTTGAAATGATGATGATGAGGTTTTTGAAGATCCCAAGGTACCAAAAATGCCACAGAAATTCGTTTTCGCCCGCGTATTCCCGCCTCGCAACACCCTGTACATTAATAGGTAACAACGTTAAGTAAGCATGTTTTGTCTCCTAGTTAAATCTTTGTTCGCCCCCCTCCCCCTTCCGTCACAGTGACATCAAACGCGCAAAGTGACAGGAAGTGAGCCCATTGTTAAGTTTCGGGCTTGTTTTAATAGCGACTTTGCGGTGAAGTGGTAGAACGAGGTTGCCATCGATTTTTGGCTTTGAAAATGAGAAATAATTACGATTAACACTTTAATGCACATTTTAAATTATGAAATAAAAAAATATCTTATCTTATCTAATACATCATCCCAGCCTGTATACGTCTCACTGCAGGGCACAGGCCTCCTCTCAGAATGAGAGGGCTTGGGCCGTAGTTCCCACGCGGACCCAGTGCGGATTGGGAACTTCACGCACACCATTGAATTTCTTCGCAGGTATATACAGGTTTCCTCACGATGTTTTAATTCACCGTAAAACACATGGTAAATCCCAAATGTAATTTTAAATAAATGAACATTATTTTGCTCACAAATTTCGAAAAACTCAGAGGTGCGAGCCGGGATTTGAACCCACGACCCTCTGCTTGAGAGAGGTCACACCACTAGGCCACCACGGCTTTTACACACTTTAATGCATAGCGTGTCCAAAAGGCAACGCTGTACTAGGGGCGTTCAATAAAAAGTGAGAATGAGTATGTTATAAACAACTTTTACTAAATGTCATTTTATTTTTCGACATAGTCACCTTTTAGCATAATACACTTAGTATATCTTTTTTCTAAACTTAAAATTCCATTTTTAAAAAAGGTCTCATCTTGAGTACTTAAAAAATCTTGTACTGCAGCGACTACCGCGTCGTCGTCTTCAAATTTCTGGCCTCTCAGGTATTGTTTCAATCTCGGAAATAGGTAGAAATCACTGGGAGCGAGATCTGGTGAATACGGAGGATGCTTAAGGATATCGAACCCAGCATCACGAATTGCAGCCATTGCAACGGCGGACTTGTGTGCCGGGGCATTGTCCTGGTGGAACAGCACAACTTTCGAGAGTTTACCTCGCCGTTTTTCGCGGATCTCATTGCGCAATGTTGCTATTTGTTTGGCGTATAAAGTGCCCGTAATAGTGGCTCCATGCTCGAGATACTCAATCATTAATACCCCTTTACCATCCCAAAAAACAGAGCCTATGACCTTACCGGCAGATGGGCTCACCTTAAATTTCTTCGGAGTTGGAGATGATGGCCTTTTCCATGTCACAGACTGCAGTTTCGTTTCAGGGTCGTAATGATGGAGCCATGTTTCGTCCATTGTTATAAATCGCGCCAAAAAAAGTTCCCGGTCTTGCTGCATCAGGTTCAAAGCTTCTTGACAAATCTCTAGTCTAGTTTGTTTTTGCGTGTCAGTAAACATTCTTGGTACCCAACGCGCAGATACCTTTTTCATACCCAAGCGTTCATGTAAAATATTATGCACGCTCCCCGTTGAAATCTTTACATTTTCAGCAATAAAACGAACTGTGACACGACGATCCGCCGAAACTGAGTTTTCGACTTTTTTCACATTTTCTTCAGTTACTGCTGTAGTAGGGCGTCCGGAGCGGGGGTCGTCCATTGTCGATGTTCTTCCACGTCTAAATTCGGCGCACCAACGTGCGACTGTCGAATACGGAGGAGCATTAGACCCTAAAGTGTCCCGCAAATCCAAATTGACTTAGTCCGTAGAAAAATTTTTCAAATACAAGTATTTGATAACGGCGCGCAGTTCAATTTTCTCCATTTTCGCTAACGTACTCAATAGCATTGCAAAGAAATTACCGTATATTTTTTTAAACAAAAGACAGTTAGTTTTTTTTTTCATAGCAATCAGCTAGATAGATTAGCTTTACCGGCCAGTATTTAATTTCGTAATATTAAAAGTGTTTGCATCTCATTCTCACTTTATATTGAACGCCCCTCGTATTTAAAGTTCATTTTCAAACATTGTATTTTAAGTAATTTCAAAACTCATAGTGAAAATAAACGGATCACTCACGTCTTACGTTTGCAAATGTGCACGTTTGGCAGCCGCCGCGACGTGCGACTCCGAGAGGAAGGGCTACGGATGAGCCCGAAACATGTCGAGTTAAACTCGTTTTAAGACGTGAGTGATCCGTTTATTTTCACTATGAGTGAGTCTCACGGTAGTTTCATGTTTAAAATTTCAAAACTTATAACTTGTGCAGTAAGGTTTGAAGTTTTGTCAATATTTAAATTTAGAAATGTACTGTGCAGCGTTTCATTTTGAACACGCTATGCATTAAAGGGTTAAGTGAAGAAAATGTCAAACATCGTGAGAAAATTTGCACACACTTGCCAAGAAATTCAATGGTGTGTGTGAAGTTTCCAATCCGCACTGAGCGTGGAAACTACGGCCCGAGTTCTTTCATTCTGAATGGAGGCCTATACCCTGCACGGGGATGCATGCAGGCTAGGATGATGATATTATTTATTTTATTAGCAGTGCGGCTGATACCGAATCTAAGATTATTTAAAAACGAAAAAGTTTTTCGGGTGCGCCGGTGGGATTCGAACCCACGTCACCTTTCTTACGCATTTTCCAATGTAATTTGGAACGTAGGAGTCGTAGCTTCTAATAGTTGCGATAGATGTTACCACACGCCACTGTTGGCGTATGTAAGCGATTAAGAATTTCGGGGGTGTCGGTTGGATGCGACGTGGTTCAATTAGTAGAACACCCGTTGGGGCGCATACCCAGGAGACGTGGGTTCGAATCCCACCGGCGCACCCGAACAACTTTTTCGCTTTTAAATAATCTAGGATGATGATGATGATAATGATGTGCAGTGGAGTCCTGTGCCCTACAGCTGGTGCTCAAACAAAATTATTTACTTACTAACACTTTTCAGAACCCTAAAAAAATCGTGCGTGCAGCTCCTCCGTGCGGAAGAAGTGAAACTTCGTAACGTGGAAATGAAACAGGCACTTATACATAAATATGAACCTTATTGCAATAACATAAAGAACTAAATTTACTTATGCATCTATGTGTTTAAATTACTCACTAGATGGCGCTTTTATCAAGTCTCATACAAATTTGCACAGACAGTAAGCGGCTAGCAAGCAACCACCTACAGCGCTAGCGAAACAAGTTACATAACTCGTCGCTAGATGGCGTTGCTCCTCGTGCGCACGTTATTTTCAATAATTTTTCTTGATTTTTCGTAATAATCAATGATATTCAATACTTTTTTTACTAAATACGTTTAAAATACTTTATTCTACGATCTACCATTAAAATAGTTTTGATTTTTACAAGTTTTCATACCAAACCACGCAATTGTTCTGGTTCGTTAGTATAATATACAATGCGAACGTTTCGTAAACGTCAACTTGCGTTGCATTACGTTGCGTATTTAACGCAACGCATTTAACGCAACGCTTGTTGGAAGTCGCATTAGAAGTTTCACTTCAAAAACCATGTTTAAAATACACCTTTGTCATTTTAACACACGCATTCAATCACCTCCCCTCCGAAATCTAAAGACAAAAGACTATCAGCGGTGTAATTTGAAATTAAATGACTCCTAAAATTAACAAAACACACCTCGATACATTAAAACTGGGTGTGCGAGATAAAACCCCTGGCACAGTGTTGCCCAAACTGTGGGGCCCACCGGTGGGTCATAAGCAGGTAATTCTTATGTCTCATCTCATTCCAGCGAAATAACTGAGAGGGCTTGTGTCATAGTTCCCATGCCCCAGTGCGGATTGAGAACTTCACTTACACTATTGAATTTCTTTACATGGGTTTCCTCGTGATGTTTTCCTTTACTCTAAAGCTCATGGTATATTTCAAATTTAACCCATGGGATGATGGGACACAGTTACACGCTTACACAAAATGACCCAAAAATGTCACAATAATAATCTTAATATATAAAAGAAGAAACTGACTGACTGACTGACTGACTGACTGACTGACTGACTGACTGACATATCAACGCACAGCCCAAACCACTGGGCCTAGAGATTCCAAATTTGGCATGTAGGTTAGGCATAAGGTCTAGGGGTGCACTAAGAAAGGATTTTTCAAAATTCACTCCCTGAAGGGGTAAAAAGGGGGTTCAAAGTTTGTATGGGGAAACAAGATTAGTTCGACTATTTTAATCGAAACTTCACAGAAATACTCCTAATGATAAATGAGTAAACACGTGTTTCAGGTTTTTTGAGAATTCAACCCCTAAAAGGGGGGAAAGGGGTAACAAAGTCTGAAAATCAGCATGGGTGTTGTTTCTATGGTTTATCGGGTCGCTGGTTATGAAAACAACAACGGTTTTAAAATCCAATGTGGCATACGTAAAATACCATCTCCCTGGATGGGGTGCGATGGGGTTGAAATGTCTAAATATCAATATGGGTGTCGTTTTTAATGTAGGTATAGCCCAAACCACTGGACCTAGAAACTTGAAATTTTGCACATAGATACCTTATACAATGTAGGTATCACTAAGGAAGGATTTTTGGGAATTCCCACAGGAACGGGAAAAAACGTGATTTATATATTGGATTCCGAGTGACCCTATTTCAGTAACTATAATAACTAGACTCTTCAAATTTGATACACAAGTAGGTATTACATTAGTTAAAACATTAATTTCAGGATTTTTCAAAATTCTCACGGGATAAGGAAAAAACGGGATTTATATATTTAGTTCAACGGAATCCTATGAACTATAATTACTAGACTCTTCAAATTTGGCATGGAAGTAGGTAATTATAATTGTAATAAACTGTTTTAAGGATTTTCGGAAATTCCCACGGGATAAGGAAAAAACGGGATTTTTCGTTTTAATGATTGTAGAAAGCTGAAATTCGGCATATAGATTGCTTGGGAAGTGTAGAGGAGCATTGAGAGAGGACTTTCCGAAATTCCCACGGGAACGAGAAAAAACGGGATTTATATATTCAGTTCAACGGAATCCCATGAACTATAATTACTAGACTCTTCAAATTTGGCATAGAAGTAGGTAATTATAGTAGTAAAAAACAGTTTTAAGGATTTTCAGGAATTCCCACGGGATAAGGAAAAAACGGGATTTTTCGTTTTACTGGTCGTAGAAAGCTGAAATTCGGCATGTAGGTTGCTTGGGGAGTGCAGAGGAGCATTGAGAGAGAACTTTCTGAAATTCCCACAGGAACTAGAAAAAACGGGATTTTGCGTTTTACTGGTCGTAGAAAGCTGAAATTAGGCAAGTGGGTTCCTTGGGGAGTGTAGGGGAGCATTAATAAAGCATTTCCCGAAATTCTTACGGGAACGAGAAAAAGCGGGATTTTGCGTTTTACTGGTTTTAGAAAGGTAAAATTTCAAAATTCAAAAGTTTATACTGTAAATAGGCCACAAAGGGCTCTTTAACCGACTTCAAAAAAGGAGGAGGTTATGCATTCCACTGTATGTATTTTTTTATATAGGTATGTTCACCGATTTTTCGGTCAATTGTGGACCGATTTTAAAAATTCTTTTTTTATACGAAAGTATATAATATACTCCTGAGATGGTCCCATTGTCACCAAATCAGGATCTGATGACGGGATCTCAGGGAAATACTCATGGTACACGCGAGCGAAGCCGCGGGCAAAAGCTAGTAATAATAATAAAATGATTATTTATTCAAACTTTTTAATGCAATTTTGTTAGTAATACATAATCACCTTATACACTTAATGTTAGTAGTTCTCTATGTTAATTTAACTTAATTTATTTATTCAGAAAAATGTTTGCATTGTCATGTAACAGTTTTTGAAATTGTTTTTCGTAGTTTTCATGCGGCCTTTGAGGACCACTGACTTTAGCTTCTGTTCACACAAGTAAGCCGCTTGGTGGCAATTAAAATCTTAACGTATACGGTTAATAAACACCTTGGTGGGGCTGCAGGGGAGAGAAGGGCAGGTGTCGATATATTATAATATTATGGTTGTGACAATAATAATTAACTGAAATAATTACTTTGCTTACCCGCGACCTTAAAAAGAGTACCTTAGGTCGCAGACGAGCAAAGTTATTTTTTCTGTTCATTAATATACAATAAATTACAATAATAATTAGCCAGGGCCGAAAGGTTCTCGAATGGAGACCATGGACTGGAAAGCGTAACATGGGACGTCTACAAACGAGATGGGCGGACCGTTTGGTAAAGGTCGCTTCCAACCGTAATGATTGGGTATCAATGATGGAGGCCTATATCTAGCAGTGGACGTCCTACGGTTAAAATGATGATGATGAATAATGATAAGTACCTGGGTGACCTAGCGTCGCTCGGGCTACTCGAAGACACGCGTTTATCAAATATAAGATCAACCTAGATCGATTGTTAGACCCCGAAAAACCCCACATAGCCAGTTTTATTGAAATCGTTAGTCTTTTCCGATATGCCATTATAAATATAGAATAATCGTTCATTGAAAAAAATTGGTATTTATCAATAATTTTAAGTCTGGCCAATTCTCAGACTGTATGTTAATTTGTTTTAAAAAAAAAAACGAAAAATTAATAATTTGCTTCATGCCAAATTACATAGTTAAAATGGAACGTATAACATAACTTACGTAGTTGCTAATTTAAAAAAATGACACAGAAATAGAGATAGTCCAACAGACAGCGGACTAAAAAGTCACCTAAAGTTCCGTTTTTCCTTTTGATGTATGGAGCCTTAAAAACGGCTTAGCTTTTTTAATTGTAAATGTACACACGCTAGTTTAACAAACAAATTACCCCATTTCCCCTCAGCGTAGGCTTTATCGACTGCCCCCCACACGTCGTTAGAGGTAGAGAATGGAATTACCTCGCGTTCTAACTCCCGACAATAATCTTTAGATGCCCTCCACCGTCTTGAGGGTTGTTCCTGGATGAGCCCGTCAGTTTTCACTGTCTTCTATACGCGGTAAAAAAATCAAATTAAAAATGAAAACGTTTATTCTGCAAGTAGTCTGCAAAGGGCTCTTTTACATGTCACTTTTTTAAAACTACCAGCGCTTTCTAAAGGACCATCATTACCAAGAAGAATGCGCCGCTGGAAATGGGTAATTTTTTAATAGTGCACAATTTTTTTAAATTTGCTTGCCTATTATCAATAACAATTTTAACACATGTTGTGTTATTTTTACTCTAGCTTAAAAAATATTAAAGATATTGCCAATCCAATGATTCCATTATCTTGACGATATTCACACGAGAACGTAAATTTGCAAGAAAAAAATTTTTTTTCAACTTATTTTACTGTCGTAATATATTATGTTAACAATACAAAATGTTAAAATTTGTGCACTGATAAAATAATACCCTGTATTTAACACGTTTGCTACCATGAGTATCACCGGTGGGATCCCGTAATCTTCTTTATGAGGCCATGAGCATCACGGATGGGATCAAAAGCTCATATTTCAGGGTATTGTTTTGAGGATTATTTTGGGGGCCAGATTCAAACTGTGAATGCTTTTTTGTAGAGGATACTCTATAGTTAGTCACAAAAACTTAACTATTTCGAATTTTAAGATACTAGCAAATACTTCGCCTCCGTAATAGGACGATGTTGTGAGCATCACCGGTGGGATCACTGAATTTGTATGGAGCGTGGGAGTAACACTTTAGGTGAAGTATGGTAGGCAGCTAACGTGTTAATAATTGTGTCTCAAATTCAATCATAACCGGGCACCGGGTGAAAGGTCAAGATTAACCAGTTCTGGAAGAAATGAGAAAAATCCATGTCCATTTCCAGTAGGTTCAATGCCGTGACACATGACACATGATATTGACGTGATACATCAAACCCAAAGAGATGAGTTAAACTTAACGTAATTTAAAAAGGAAACACTGGGTCATTGAATTAAGAAACTATACCTTGGCCAAGCACGAAATATACATCTATAACTAGCTGTTGCCCGCGACTCCGTCTGCGTGGAATTAGAAATTTGGGCAGCTTATTTTTTTATCCAATTTGCTTTTTCATCAATTATGGCTCTCCTTAGTTCCTCGATATAAAAAATTACCCGCCCCCGCACTTCCCTCCCCCCCCCCCCCACCGAACACATTCACCACAAGTCAAGCGTGCCTATAGAAGTTTTACTTCAAAAACCCTCGATTTTGAAACATTCTTCCGCTCCGCTCCGCTTCTATTGGTGTTAGCGTGATGATTTTATAGCCTATAGCCTTCCTCAATAAATGTGCTATCTAACATTGAAAGAATTATTCAAGTCGGAGCAGTAGTTCCTGAGGTTAGCGCGTTCAAACAAAAAAAAACCTGTTTGACAAATTCTTAAAATAGACGTATCTTTCTTATTTGTGAACCGATTCAAATGAAACAAACACTAAATGTTAATCCAAGAAAATACCAACATATCAGTGAAAACCGCATCCTTCTAGGTTAAGCCGTTTCTGAGATTAGCGCGCACAAACGCACAGACAAACAGACAAACAGACAATAATTCTAAAAATCATTGTTTTGGGTTCTATTGCGCTAGTAAAAAGCCCTAGTGACAGTTTTTCTCAAATATCTTCAATGTACAGACACCGACTTGTTACAGATTTATTATATGTATAGAAGATTTGGCCGTTTTCAAGTCTAGGGTGAATGAGCATTTACTAGGCAAGCGTGCTCCATCGTAGGCCTCATCTTCGCTTTTCATCAGGCGTGATTGTGGTCAAACGCAAGCCTATATTGTATAAAAAAAATGGCACGCAATAGTGTGTTGCTTACACTATTTTTACCCAATTTCGTGTGCGTTAAATTCCCGGTTCCCTGCAGTAGCAACCTCACTCTCTCTAGCACTTCGTCAAATCCGCTAAGACCCCTATATCGGCGCGTTGGCTTGCCGACTGTAGATAACTCGGTTATGTGTTTAAGGCCATACCATTTTACTGTTATTTCAGCACTACGTAAGTTTCTTAGACTGTTAATTCACTTAGAATAAGTATTTGGTAGATTGAGCTTCGTTGAAATTGTCTTCATTAATTGCAACCCTAAAACCCTTTTGATCCGTAGTGTGCCTTAACTAATCGTGTAACTTAATTTTTGTACGATTCCTACTTCAATTATTTTTCCTTAAAGGGTTATCGTATTCAAATCCACGCTGTCCTATAAAAAAGTATATATTCAAAGCACCTGGTTCTTAAATAGCTTCAAATGTCCAAAGTGCAAAACATTTTTAGATACAATACAATTCCCCCTAAGCGGGGTTCCATCGATTTGGTAGACGAAAGGAAACTGCACAAATGGAGAATATAGTTTAAGGTTATTTGAACAAAAATTGCTACAGTTAAAAGCGTCTGAAGTCACAACTATGAACATCATACATAACTAAATAAAAAACTAAAATGAGTAAAAATGAGCAAAAATTAAAATCTACGTAACATAATAGTACATTATTGTCGTGGCCTGGAAGTAGGCAATAGCTGGCTGAGCATGAGTATTAAACGGACGAGCTTGCGAGTCCGTTTAACTAATACGAAGCCAGCAATTGCTATTCCAGCCGAGACTAATACACCGTGAAATTTTAGTGGTTGTTTTCCCGATACGAGGTGATTTAGTTTCGATTGTACAGTCGATTTATAAATTACTATTTTGACAAGAGTCAAAAATCCAATTGTGAAAAACGAAAGTCGAAAATTACCGCAAACCAATAGTAACGCTTCGTTGGTACAAGTAGCGTACGATCGTACGATAGGTTAGGTACCAACGAAGCGTTACTATTGGTTTGTGGTCATTTTCGACTTTCGTTTTTCACAATTGGATTTTTGACTCTAGTCAAAATAGTAATTATAAATCGATTGTAAAATCGATACTAAATCACCTCGTTTCGGGAAAACAACCACTAAAATTTCACGGTGTATAAAGCTTTTCTCAAAAATGGTGAAGGAAAAAAAAATAGAATAAACGTTTGTTAACTTAAATATGTACAAAGAATTGCAAATCACTTAAAATTAAATGTCATTAAACCTTTTCCCGCCTTTATTCATTAAAAAAAACTGCAGGTGTATTTTTCTACCGAAAACACCACAATCTGTTTCAAACACAATAAAAAAAGTCTGAAGTTCCAACAAAACAACTGATACCGGTCATTTGAATTGGCTGTATACGAATAGTGCCAACTTATTACCATGGCCGTTTTAACTTTTTAAAAAGTTTGAGACTCGACAATAATGGAATTTTCTCAAACATGCTATGAAATATTGACGTTATGTTCCTTATAATACGCCACGAACTGTCACGTTGCAGGTGCGGCTAGACGAGAGGTCAATAATGGAATTTCATACAACATTGCTGGCCAAGGCCAGCAAAGTGATCGTCTATTGTTTTATGTGACACAGCACCATGACGTTTAATAGGTCGACGTGGTCGACGTGGATGGATGGATGGACGGACGGATGGACGGACGGACGGACGGACGGACGGACGGACGGACGGAGGGATGGATGGATGTTGATGGATGGATGGATGGATGGATGTTGATGGATGTTGATGGATGTTGATGGATGTTGTTGGATGTTGCTGGATGTTGATGGATGTTGATGGTTGTTGATGGATGTTGATGGATGGATGGATGGATGGATGTTGATGGATGTTCTTGTTCATGGATGTTGACGGATGTTGATGGATGTTGATGGATGTTGATGATGTTGTTGGTGATGGTGATGGTGATGATGATGGCGGTGATGATGGTGGTGATGATGATGATGCATGTTTGAGAAAAACTCTATACAAGCCTTGGCCACGAACAGGGATTGCCGGCCTCGTATCTCTAGATAGCCTCGTTAACACTCGGCCATCTATAACTACTCGGCCGGCAATCCCCTATTTCGCGGCCGCTGCAGTAATGTACTATTGTATACGACATTGTTGTCGAGTTTATCGAGCCTGCAATGTTTTTAACTTTTTAATTTTTTTACTGACCATAAACTATGCATTTCACGTTTTGATATGTAAACAATAATGCCAACTTTTACGGATATTTTTGAGAAAAAGCTATTTAGGAGGACCGGATAGTCAAGTGATTAGAGAACCTAACTATAAAGCTTGTGATTCCAGGTTCGATCGCCGGTCGGGTCAGATATGTATAAAAAAAATAGAAACGTTTGTTCTCGAGTCTTGGGTATTTAACATATGTTTAATTTTGTACCTTTTGACATAAGTATGATCATCTATTCTGTGGTCTAGTTCCCATAACACAACATTTGCATACTTCGGGTCTAGGTCAATTGGTATCAACTGTTCCGTGACATTTATTTAATTTTTGCTTATCTCACTTTCTCCAAAGTAAAACAATTAACTCCTGCCTCCCTGACCCAAATTAAGGATCTCTTTAACACTGACATTTCTATTGCCCCAAATGACCCACACAAACCGTCCAAAGGCAGAAGGTAACACTACAAGGTATTGTTTAATTGGCCTTACCCGTATCTCAATTATCGAAGGTGGTTAGGGTTGACTTACGGCGTGTTAATGCTCCCGACGTCGTCGCCAATTACGGCCCCGTATTAAATTTACCTGAAACTATTAGGCTCGTTTGGACCCCGCGCGCAGTGGAAGGGTTATTGTTATGATAATGCTTTGTTTATTTACGTACGAGTATTGTTAAAATTAAAGTTGTACCTAACAATAAAATTGTATTGTGTTGCAAATGTGTCTTGTGAATTACGGTAGTGGAGAAACATGGTTGAAAGTTTCTTTGCAGCGATTTTAGTGCATACTTGATATGAATTTTTACAGCGTAAACCAAACATACTAATTAATATTAAAAAAGCGAATGTGGCTGACGTAGCTGGAAGAATCGCCAGACTTTAGTGGCAGTGGGCAGGGCACATCGCTGGTAGAACTGATGGCCGATGGGGCGAAAAGGTTCTCGAGTGGCGTCCACGGACCGGAAGACGCAGTGTAGGTAGCCCTCCGATAAGATGGAGCGACGACCTGGTTAAGGTTGCGGGATCGCGTTGGATGCGGATGGCACGGGACCGATCTGTTTGGCGAGCCTTGGGGGAGGCCTATGTTCAGCATTGGACGTCTTTCGGCTGAAATGATGACGATGATGAATGTATCTTTCTTTGTGGGTGGGGGTTTCTTTAGGGAGTTGGCGTGTGGCGGGAAGCAAAGCTACGACTGCTTTCAATTCAAACTTAGGTGATATCGTGAAAAGGAGCGAAAAAAGCGGTTGATGCAAATTAAAAGCACTAGAATACCTACATTAACGAACGACCGCTTTAGCCTAGTTGGTAGTGACCCTGCCTACGAAGCAAGAGGCCCTGGGTTCAAATCCCGGTAAGGGCATTTATTTGTGTGATGAGCACGAATATTTGTTCCTGAGTTATGGATGTTTTCTATGTATTTAAGTATTTATTTATCTACTAGCTTTTGCCCGCGACTCCGTCCGCGTGGAATTAGTAATTTGGGCAGCTTATTTTTTATCCAATTTGCTTTTTCATTAATTATGGCTCTCCTTAGATCCTTCCGGAAGAAGTGAAACTTCATAATAAACCAACCCGCTCCCAATCCGCCCCAACCCGCTGTCAACCCGCCCCCAACCCGCTCTCAACCCGCTCTCAACTCACCCCCCACCCGCCCCCAACCCGCTCTCAACCCGCCCCAAACCCGCTCCCAACCGGCTCCCAACCCACCCCCAACCCGCTCCTAACCCGCCCCCAACCCACTCCCAACCCGCCCCCAACTCGCTCTAAACCCGCCCCCAACCCGCTCCTAACCCGCCCCCAACCCGCTCCCAACTCGCCCCCAACCCGCTCCCAACCCGCTCCTAACCCGCCCCAACTCACTCCCAACCCGCCCCCAACCCGCCCCCAACCTGCTACCAACCCGCCCCAAACCCGCTCCCTACTCGCCCACCCGCCCGCTCCCAACCCGCCCCCAACCCGCTCTCAAGCCGCCCCCAACCCGCTCTCAACCCGCCCCCCCAACCGCTCCCAACCCGCCCTATCTAACTGGGCTATCTAACACTGAAAGAATTTTCGAAATCGGAGCAGTAGTTCCTGAGATTAGCGCGTTCAAACAAAAAACCTGTTCGATAAATTCTTAAAATAGACGTATCTTTCTTATTTGTGAACCGATTCAAATGAAACAAACACTAAATGTTAATCCAAGAAAATACCAACATATCAGTGAAAACCGCATCCTTCTAGGTTAAGCCGTTTCTGAGATTAGCGCGCACAAACGCACAGACAAACAGACAAACAGACAAACAGACAATAATTCTAAAAATCATTGTTTTGGGTTCTATTGTGCTAATAAATAGCCCTAGTGACAATTTTTCTCAAATATCTTCAATGTACAGACACCGACTTGTTACAGATTTACTATATGTATAGATATAAGTATGTTTATCGTCGTCTAGTACCCACAGTACAAGCTTTGCTTAGTTTGGGACTAGGTCGATTTGTGTAAGATTGTCCCCTAAATTTTTATTTTTTTTTACATCAGAAAGATTTTAAAAAGTCAAGTAATTTGTAACAGTAGTAAAGCTACTTAGAAATAGCGTCGTGCGTATAGAAGAATAGTCGTAGCGTGAGGAAGTAGAGAATCTCCATAAAGCTGAGCACGCTACATCCCAGGAACAAGCCAGCCATGCTGCCGACAGCCACTGAAACAAAAAATAAATTAGCAGCCATTCATCCGTGACTAACTTAGAACATGACCTACTCAAAAATGACTAACCTAGAACATGACCTACTCGGAAAATGACTAACCTAGAACATGACCTAAGTCAGCCAAAGGACATTTTCCATCTCCTAACCTTCCGCTTACGCTTCCTATGCTCAGAGTTTCTCTGCGGGATCACATTAGCATTACACTGTTCATCCATAGGCCACAAAGTGATCACATCACATCAAATCTATACTGGTTTGATCTCGGGGTCACAAGGCCTCTTACATCTTGACAGATGATTTAAGCAGCGTCCAACACTACTGCAAATTCCAAATTGCTGTGGGAGTCGACTGCAAATTGAGCCGAGTAGAGGACAATTGGAGAGGTGGCGAAGAAGATATTTTAATACGAACCCAGCACATCAGTAAAACCGAAGATTATGTCTCTTCTGTACCTCATCCTCGGATACGTGACGATTCCCCACTGAAGGTTGGTCCCCAAAAACCACGGCTGCAAAACCTGGAAAGAAAATGATGTATTCTACATTGACTTGGATGTAACCTTGACGTGATCAAAATCAAAACGTTTACTCTGCAATTAGGCCGCATAGAGCTCGTTTAAAAGTCTATTTTTTACTCTACCAGCGCTGTCGGAAATACCAGCATTTCCAAGAAGTATGCGCCTCTAGAAACTTCGCGGAAAGTATTTTTCCGAACAAAAATTATATTACAAACTACTTAACTATTAATGCAAGCAAGACAAAGTGAATTAAAAATATGTAAAATACAAAAATTACATGGGTATCAAAACATATTTCATTACTATTATCGAGATCATTTTCATTGTTATTATTAAGTATTTAATTCAACTAGTCTTAGAGCTGTACTATAGGTACCGATTATGACAAAATTTAATGAACTATCTGCTGCTTTCTTGCTTTTTCACAACTAAACCAACCGATACCTATAGTAACAAAAAAAGTTTTAGTTTGGTGACACTGGACAAAACCAAGATGAATCCGATTTCAAAATGTACGAAACGCCTTAGATTTTATACGTTTTTAATTTACATAAGCGGCATGCTTACAGATGATTGTATGACGTAGTTCACATCGTCGCATACCGGGAAGCAGCCACAGTTGATTTTCTTGTTCTTCCCACTCTCCAGTTTATAAAGCTCATCTGAAATATATAAAAAATACAGTTACTGAAGAACAAAAGCTTATTAAGACCGCTATTTTAGTAAGTATATTATGCTTTGGTTTAAATTGTCACTTTAATACAAAAAAATTTCGCTTGCTTCTTTTTGCATTGCATGTACTTACTACTTATCTACACCAAACAAACACAAACACCAAATCTTAAGTCAATCCGAACACTTAAAGAGTGTGAAAATTTGACTCGCAAAATAACCGTGCAAGCAATAAAAACTTATCAAAAAACCGTGCTATTACAAGCCGGTCTCGTACATGAAAACCATGGCGCAAGCCACACAGAAGAGACGTGGGACGGGAGCGCGTTGCAGTCGCAGCGCCCCATAAATCAGTAAAAAAAAAAAATATAAGGGGGGACAATCTTACACAAATCGACCTAGTCCCAAACTAAGCAAAGCTTGTACTATGGGTACTAGACGACGATAAACATACTTATATAGATAAATAAATACTTAAATACATAGAAAACATTCATAACTCAGGAACAAATATTCGTGCTCATCACACAAATAAATGCCCTTACCGGGATTTGAACCCAGGACCTCTTGCTTCGTAGGCAGAGTCACTACCAACTAGGCTAAAGCGGTCGTCTATCTATCTATACATATAATAAATCTGTAATAAGTCGGTGTCTGTACATTGAAGATATTTGAGAAAAACTGTCACTAGGGCTATTTATTAGCACAATAGAACCCAAAACAATGATTTTTAGAATTATTGTCTGTTTGTCTGTGCGTTTGTGCACGCTAATCTCAGAAACGGCTTAACCTAGAAGGATGCCGTTTTCACTGATATGTTGGTATTTTCTTGGATTAACATTTAGTGTTTGTTTCATTTGAATCGGTTCACAAATAAGAAAGATACGTCTATTTTAAGAATTTATCGAACAGGTTTTTTTGTTTGAACGCGCTAATCTCAGGAACTAATGCTCCGATTTGAAAAATTCTTTCAGTGTTAGACAGCACATTTATCGAGGAAGGCTATAGGCTATATCTCATCACGCTACCACCAATAGGAGCGGAGCGGAGCGGAAGAATGTTTCAAAATCGGGGGTTTTTGAAGTAAAACTTCTATAGGCACGCTTGACTTGGGAGTACGGTGCACGGTGTTGAATGTGAACGCGGGTGTGCGGGGGCGGGTGCGGGGGCGGGTAATTTTTTTTATATCAAGGTACTAAGGAGAGCCATAATTGATGAAAAAGCAAATTGGATAAAAAAAAAATAAGCTGCCCGAATTACTAATTCCACGCGGACGGAGTCGCGGGCAAAAGCTAGTTTTCATACTAAATCTATTATAAAAGCGTCGCGATCCAAAGCATACAAAAGAGACGGGGCGTAGATGCGGACTGCGACGCGCCCCCGTCCCAAGTCTCTTCTATGTGGCTTGCGCCCTACAGCATCATCTTTAATTTAACCATTGTTACGGTTAAATATAACAGTAACAATCATCACCTTTATATTTCGCTAGACATTTCATTCCAGCCACGTTGCATATTTTCTCGTCGCCTGGGAATAAATAATAGCAATGTCACATTACAATCACTTTAATGAAATTCATCTGGCAAGCACTGCAATCTTCTGTACTAAAGGAGGTAAAAAATGTAGTTTTTTAAACGAAAATAAATTTCGCGTGTGTTAGAAAGGATTTGAAGCCACATTTCTTGGCTTAATTAACGTGTCGAGCGTGTCATATCCAACTATACTATTACGTTCCCTACCAGTCCACCTAAATAGCTTGGTGACACGTAGGTATGTATCATACCTAAGTATGTATCATAGTAAAACCAGGATAGCTACGTGTGTACAACACATAAGGTGTGTAGTCGTACACAAATACCCGCCCTTCCACTTTCACAATACACAAAATGTGATGTACAGACATAGCTACTCTTGTCAACTAGCGATAGACGTTGAAAGAACGGACTAGTTAATTGAACGGTCCATGTAGAATCAACGTTTGGACGATCCACCGACCGAGTGTCAACTAGTCGAAATCTCAGGAACAAAATTGTAACTTAATACAGTTCATTAAATAAACCAAACAAATATGAACTACGTCCCATATAATGTACTGTAGACAATTGCAACCACAGATTAATAAGTTGTAGAAATCGACGTACCTACCGTTAAGTTTGAACATCTACATAACGCAGAGATCACGTCGACTAGTCGATGCATTCAACTAGTCCATGAACTATAGTTGATGAACATAAATAAATGGTCTAGTTGCGTTAAGTAGCGTGGTAGCGGAGCAGCAAGGTAAAATATGGACCTCTGAAAATAAATTTCTGTGTATCAACTAAAAAGGTAAGTTTTAAATATCGTACCGATTCGTCTATAGAAAAACGGTATGCATCCGCAGTATTTCAAACACAGACGGATCCGGCACTCCATCCGGCACATCGTGTAAGTATATACTGCGTTGTGCTTCAATACATTCTCGTTTAGGAACCGGCAGCGACGTTGTGCTACTGTCAACCTGAAATAAGGCCAAAGTCTAAATATCTTTATTCAATTAACACACACTAACTACACACTAAATATAACACGCACGCACGCTATAACACGCACTAAATGCCCTCTCATTCTGAGAGGAGGCCTGTGCCTTGTAGTGGGACGTATATGGATGGGATGATGATGATGATGACGGCGCACTAAATGTCGTAGAATCTACCACAGGTTCGGAAAAACACTTGAAAAGAATCCGGTAAGAAACTCAACACGGACACGGTATATTTTATTCAAAACAGGTCTACAATGTTATCTTACTAACTTCCAAAGTAGATACGCTAGGTATTTGAAGCTAGGGATCGCCAATACGGATCGGATTTTTCCAAACATCCAAGTGTGATAGGAATTAATAAGAAGTCAGTTCAATATAAAAAAAAAACTCGACACTCGGCTGGAGTGTCGATCAAAAATAGTCCAAGTCCACACAAGTCATGTCCAAAACTCCACATGAATGTTCTCACGCTTAAACAAGCAAACTCTTGCAAAAGTGTAACAATAAGATCACTGCTGTTTATCAAATTTATCGATTGATTGAGATTTCCATACTTGGAGGCTTCAGGCGAGGTGTAGACCGTGAGAGCAGTCACATACATCTTCATGTAGAAATCTTGCTCCGATGTTTGGGACTTCGTCGATATGTCAGGGACTTCCAATGGACCATGTATGTAAACCTAAATAAAATAATAATAAATGATCATTTACTCGTAGAATGTCATTCATTTAATAATCAAAAAAATACAATAATTACAGTAGAAAATACCCTCTTAATTAAAAGGTAACAATATAAAACACAATTCATAAAATGCTGTCAGTCAAACAAACCGCCCTGAATCGTACCCGGCGTACAGGCACACACATGCAAACACCGACACACACAAGCTGAAATGTTTAATTTATTGTTATTATTATTCTTCAATGGCATGTTACTGGTTTTTTGATCTTTTTTTTTGTTTCCTTCTACTCATTTACTTTTCCGTTCTTCCATAATTTTCATATAATATGTAAATATTTTTCTGTTGGTTCTTAAAACACAGCTACACTGTCTCTCGTCAGGTCTGCAACCGACCCTGCCCAAAGGCCCAGCCTGAAAACCAGCGCTGGACTGTCTGTCCAGCACATGCTGAGACTACCTACCTACCTATTGCCTCAAAAGTGTTCCTAAGTTATTGTATTTTTTTTTTGTATTTGTAAATGTTTTGTTTATTGTTCTTAATATTGTTTTATTTATGTTTTGCGTTGTGGCAATAAAGTAAATTGTTATTCTTAATCTTAATACGCTAGCTGCATTGCCACGTTGAACCGCGGTGGACAACCTATCCTCGTAACTCTATACCTCGTATAATTGTTTGTTGCATATTAAGTATTCAGATGTAATATTATGAACTCACGTCATAACCAGTGGATAAATTTATGACTTGTGCAAACACTTCACCATCCAGAGGATGCACGAAGAATGTGTCGTTTTGCATTTTTATAGCATCCCACTTATTAGCGTCTCTATAGCTGTAACAATATCAATTTATTTAACTTTTAATAGATAGTTTCTGGCTCTTAATAAAGGATCATCATCCATCATCATTTCAGCCGTAGGACGTCCACTGCTGGACATAGGCCTCCCTCGTTGATGCCCAATAATTACGGTTGGATGCGACTTGCATCCATCCCCTTTTGGCCTTCACCAAATCATCCGTCCATCTCGTTGGTGGACGTCCCACGCTGCGCTTACAAATAAAGGATGAATCAAATTTAATAATTCTTGTGTAGAAACCCTAGCGCCTCATTATTTTGGCAACTTACCTAGGTGAGTTATACTCAGCAACTTTAGAATTGACGGCATAGCACAGTCCCATTTCAGTAACGGTCGGTTGTATCTTCAAATTGATACCAGACGCACCTATAGTCAAGGTAGGGCCAAACGGGGCAGTCAGTCTGACCAAAATCTTGAGGTACTCATCTGGACTAATCGGATCAAACTCTGGTAGGTCTTCGAAATTTTTGTACGTGGAATTGGAAAGTTGTCTTATAAAGTATTCCAAAGCTGTATTGTTTTCAACGGTTGATGTTCTGAAAAGAGATTTTGGGTGGAGATCAAAAAGCTGGGCCACGTTAACTCGAGGTTAACCTAACAAAACGACTGATCATACAAAACTTTCATAGTAATTTCACCTACCAGCATTAAGGTGTCCGACGTTTTGAACTCTACCCTTTTCAAACAGAAACTGTATTAATGTAGTTTAAATAAAAAGTACTTTTACAACGCGATGATTATATTTACTTCACTGTAGAACCTAGTACAATTTCTGCTAAAGAACTTATTATACATTTTATTTTAAAATTCTACAAGTGTAATCAATTGCAGTTGTCCACCCAAATTATAAAACCATCCTTATTAATATCCTTTTGGTTCTCAGATCCTCAAATACATGTATCGATGGGTCCTACGAATAAGGGCCAAAGTGTTTTTTTAAAAATTCGTGTTTTATACGTCATAGGTATCTATAAACTATATACTTAAAACATGCATTAAAAGAAATACTGTTATTAAGTTATTTTACGACTTTTTATGTCAGTAGAATGGTCGAACTAGACATAATTTTAACGTAAAAGGGCTAAACGCACGTTTGACACTTTTACGCGGTAAATCCCCGGCGGTTCGTTTTAGTCTGTGGGCACAACTGCCATTCAGGTACCTACTTGTACGTCAAACGTAATGCCGCTGCCGCGATATTTACATCGTGTAGTGTTGTTGTTATTTTTTTAAATATCTGTTGTATCTTGGGCAATGTTACCTATCTCTAAAACAAGATGAAGCATATAGTAGAGGAGACGTGGAAGATCGACCTTTACCGATCTGATAACTCGACGAATTATATTTTTTATTAAATAAAATTTATAAACAAATATGCCTATGATATAAATATAATTAGTGTTGTAACTAGAACTATGTACCTTTTGGAGAATAAATAAATAAATAAATAACTTGCCTATCGAAAAGTGTTCATAGATTTTATTTTATTTTATTGTGGAGACGAATCAAACGAGTCCAAACACGAATAATTAATAATTCGTAATTTCATTAATTCAGTATGGCCAAAGGCACTCCACAATAAAACGACACAACCCCATCGGGTTTGGACTCGTTTGATTCGTCTTGACGAGTACTTTGATCCCAGATGGTAACCAGGGTCTGATGATGGAGCTGGAAGATGGCTAAAGGCACTCCACAATAAAACAAAAAAAAAAGCTAGGAACACTTTTCGATAGGCAAGTTATCATAGGCATATTTGTTTATAAATTATTATTTGATAAAAGATATGTCTCATCGAGTTATCAGATCGGTGAAGGTCGATCTTCAACGGCTCTTAGACCACAATATAAGCATCACGACTACATCAATAAGAACTCGAAGACATGTTGTAGACAGGGCAATAGAAGTGCCTTTAATTTTATGCTACAATAATCCACTACCAATTGCACCATCAAAGAAAAAAGATTTACTTGATTTGTGTCACAAAAACATAATCCCCCCGCTTACCACAGTTACTACGAGAGTTTGGTAGTATCAAATGACGATAACGACTAAAACTAAATTAAAACTTACTTACTATTCGATTCTGTTGATCTCAATAGCTAATTGATACATTAAGAAGGTAAAATTTTATCCTAGAAATATGCTATTACTGCCAAAGTGTAAGCTAAGACTGCAAGATTGTTTTTTTTTTAATTAAAACGATAAAAAAATACAAGTGCTACTTGTACTTAAGCCCTAACAATATACCAAATTTTACAACGTATAAAGACCAAAGTGACTCAAAAATCATGAATTACTATTTTATTTCCTTCAAACGTACTAAATTGTTTTAATTTATATTGTACAAAAGCTTTATATGTACATACATTACATGAATATTGTAACTATTATATTTTTACTAAAGATTTTTAAGTAGAACGCGTATATAAGCCAAAGTGACACATAGATCTTTTTACCAGTTTTTTTACACGAGTTTATTTCTCTTAAATTCACGTATATCAGCGTATGTACAATAACTTTTAATCAAGTATTATTTTATTATAATTAATTTTTTGGGGTTAAAGGCCAAAGTATCATTAGCTAGTGTGCCAAATTTCAGAAGCCACGGATACACCATTTCCGAGTTACGACGGTGTTTTTGTTTGAGAGCCCATCCTGTAAAGTAAGCATTTTACACTTAAGCCCTTGTACGTAGGACCCATCGGTATGATTACTGTACTGTTTTTCCTAACCGAAATCCAACTCACTTGACAAATAACTCCAATTTTTTCTCATCGATCCTAGTATGAGGGCAGATGGTGACGCAAGGGAACGTAGTGTTCCACGCAAACATGTCCCGGTCCATGGAGACCACGGTTGGTGAGGACTGGTAACGAAACCAGGTGGTCTGAGAGAGGTAGACTGAGCCGAAGACCGAGAGGATCACCATAGTCAGCCAAAGGAGACTGGGGAAGAATATAATGAAGTAATATAATACTGACACCTTTAAAATACGCAATCAAATGCACGAAAATTCAACACAAACTGAAAGACTGGATAAAACGGTGTATATTGAAGGAGACCTATGATCGAACAACAGACTGCTATATTTAGGGCCGATGATTATGAACTAAATCCAAAAAAATAATAAAAATCATGGAACAATAAAACAATAAACTAAAATGTTACATCAATTTCGAATCTTGGATGTTTATTATGAAATTTAGTAGGTATAGACTTATTTATTATATGTATGTTTACCTATTCGTTGACCCATAGTATGTACAAGTTTTGGTTAGCTTGAGACTAGATCAATTGCTGTCAGTAAAACTCCCCCTTGATATTATATTTTTGTCTAGTCCCAAACTAAGCAAAGCTTGTACTATGGGTACTAGGCAACAGATAAACATTCTTATTTAGATAAATAATGAAGTATTTATTAAACGTCAACGTATCTCGGTCGGGATCGAACCCGGTACCTCAAGCTTCATAGTCAGGCTCTCTTACCACTTGACTATCTGGTCGGCTTATGTAAATGGAGTATTAATATTACTTACACTTCAAAAACGTGTCTTCCAGTAGCAACCAAGTGATTCAAGCCATGTATAGAAGAAGTCTCCAGGAAGACTACCAGGTAAGCTGTAGCTTTGTTTCTTAGTAACCGCACAATGCCAGATTCTTTCGACTGGTTTGTCTTCGCTGAGCGTGATAACTCATCATGGATTATACGAGCTTGGTAAGTACGTTCGAAAAACATTCTTGATTAAGTCCCCTGACTTAAAAATTAGTGGATGTCATAGCACTAGAGAGTTGTTGCGTAAACTTCGGTGACGTCTTGAGTTAGCAGCGGTGTTTCTCACTAATTTCGACTTGGAAAGAGATCCATCCACAAAGGAAGTGATAAATTTTAAATATTGTTACTGAATACTCTGTTAACACAAAAAAAACGTTGCACGGAAACTGAAATATTCTGCTACTTTGAAATAAACATTAAGGAAATTAACGTTTTATGGAGTGTTTTTGAAGCTTATAGATAAATTACCGAGAGCGTGGAATTGTATATTTTTTTTCTTGCGAGAGGGAGTCAGACGAGCAAGCGGGTCATCTGATGGAAAATGATCACCACCGCCCATAAATATCAACAACTCAAAGAGAGCACAGTCGCCAATCTGTTGTCGGCCCTTAAAGTAAGTATAAACACTTTTCTTGAAAGCCCCGATGTCATAGTTGTCTGGAAACACTGCTGCCGGAAGCTGGTTCCACAGTTTCACCGTACGTGGCAGGAGGTGCCGAAGAAAACGTACAGTGGTAGACTGCCATTCATCGAGATGGTCACGATAAATAAAAATTGGAGAGAGAGATCTCTGTCTTGTTTCCTCTCTCTCAATAACATGGAATTCCTATAAACACACAATACCACTTAACACTTATGTATGTATGTAGCTATTAGTGTGCAGTTTATTTTATTTATCTATCTAAACAGCGATCTGGGTGTCACCAACGGTACTGGCTGAAAATCAGCGCTGGGGTGCTTTAAACGCCTCAGCATTATGCTGAGCCAGTGTCCGATTTGCAACCGCAATGACACATTCTATCTTTAGCTTTAGTGTTGCCTTTTGTTTTGTAAAATATTGATGATGTGTCTTGTGATGTTGTAAAAAAATGTATTTTCTTTCTTTCTTTCTTTCTTTCTTTAACAGAACTACATATGCAATTCCACGCTCTCGGTAATTTATCTATACATAGGCTGTGTCACTTGCGGCCTGTACTTCATCTAAGTATTCTAAAACATGTTCAAACAATTTAAATGCCTATTACTTGGAATCAGTGTTTTTTCTACAAATACAATTTTCAAACCCACACAAGATTTTAAACTAGTGTAATAAAAGCTTATAAAAATTAGATCAAACAAGCACACCGTGTACCTACCGCAACCACAACCAAAGTTATTCTTCGTAACCTAAATTGACGTGACAATTCTACAAAAGCCGTGACAACTCGTGGCCAGCTTTCATTACCCAATAATTTAATGATTTGATGATATCATCCAATGAATCTGGCAATTAGCCGGTTAATATTAATGAGTTTCCACTTGTGTTGATTTTATCAGTTTCGTTGTGATTGCTACAGTCACGAAGCACGAAAATCACGTAACCATTTTGCCTAATGTTCAGTGAATATGATAATTTGTAAACCAGTTTATCATGATCGATATTATATATATTTTGAAAAAGTGATTTAATTGATGTTCACAGGCTTTAGAACTTACTTGCTTTTAAGCTACTTCTAGCTTGTTTACAAGAAACTTCGTGAAGAGGGGCAACGGATTAGCCCAAAACATGTCGAGCTAAATTCAATCATAGACGTGAGTTAACTGTAATTGTTTTCACTACTTCGTGAACATGTTTGGATTTTGGTATTTTGCACAAACGTAAAAAAACGAACGTAAGTAAAACTGACTCAGATGAAATTTAGTTTGAATATAGTTTACATATATATCCTAGGTAAAGTGACTAACGAATCCTTTACAGACGAAGTCACGGGCAACAGAGAGTACTTACCATTATAATACATTATTATACTATTTTTGTTGCCTAATAAAAATAAATACATGACATAATAAAATTAACTTTAAATAAATTAAATAAATATCTATATATACATATAATAAATCTGTAACAAGTCGGTGTCTGTACATTGAAGATATTTGAGAAAAACTGTCACTAGGGCTATTTATTAGCGCAATAGAACCCGAAACAATGATTTTTAGAATTATTGTCTGTTTGTCTGTTTATCTGTTTGTCTGTTTGTCTGTGCGTTTGTGCGCGCTAATCTCAGAAACGGCTTAACCTAGAAGGATGCGGTTTTCACTGATATGTTGGTATTTTCTTGGATTAACATTTAGTGTTTGTTTCATTTAAATCGGTTCACAAATAAGAAAGATACGTCTATTTTAAGAATTTATCGAACAGGTTTTAGAAGAATTAATAAGCTGAAGAGTTTGTTTGTTTGTTGTTTGAACGCGCTAATCTCAGGAACTAATGCTCCGATTTGTGTTAGATAGCCCATTTATCGAGGAAGGCTATAGGCTATATATCATCACGCTAACACCAATAGGAGCGGAGCGGAGCGGAAGAATGTTTCAAAATCAGGGGTTTTTGAAGTAAAACTTCTATAGGCACGCTTGACTTGGGAGTACGGTGGTGAATATGAGCGCGGGTGTGCGGGGGGGTTTGGTGGGGGGTGGGGTTGGGAGGGGGGTTTGCGGGGGCAGGTAATTTTTTTTATATCGAGGAACTAAGGAGAGCCATAATTGATGAAAAAGCAAATTTGTTAAAAAGCATAAGCTGCCCAAATTACTAATTCCACGCGGACGGAGTCGCGGGCAAAAGCTAGTAAATAAATATAAATATTAGGGGACAATCTTACACAAATAGACCTAGTCCCAAACTAAGCAAAGCTTGTACTATGGGTACTAGACGACGATAAACATATAGATAAATAAATACTTAAATACATAGAAAACATCCATAACTCAGGAACAAATATTCGTGCTCATCACACAAATAAATGCCCTTACCGGGGGATTTGAACCCAGGACTTCTTACTTCGTAGGCAGGGTCACTACCAACTAGGCTAAAGCGGTCGTTAAGAAATTAACACTGTAATTCAAAATAAAATAAAATTAACTAAACTAAAAAGTGAATAAAATTTATAAATGGTTCCCCCCGCGACATGGACCCAAAGATACTGGATATTGCCTTATTTATTTAAAGATATTGCCTTGTTTAAAACAATGAGCAATTGTGGAGATAAATGAAACAGACTACAAACAAACGTACTCGTTTCTTCAAGTTTTTATTAATAACTTTTAAGTTTGGATAAATAAAATTTATTACTCCACATGCTTAATTTTTGTCATTCATACCTCTTATTTGCAGAATTTAATCATTACATTCGAAAATAAAATTGTCAGAACATTGAAATATATATAAGTTCAAAAATAAAATAATAATATTACTTACTCAAAATTTGACATTGACACTGTATGAGCACTCAAAAGACACCACTACAACATGAACAAATAAATATCCATTAAAAAAAATAAAAGTGATAAATCGACGCACAGGAACGTATTTCATGGAAGATGTTCTACAAACAAAATTAATAGGCATTATGACACAGGCCATCAAAATCACTTTTGCTTAAAAAAATAAGACGAAAACAAACTTACGGAGAGCGCTGGAGTTGCTGAAATTGAGCTTTGGGATTGGGGAGGAAGGGGAGACTTGGCTGATGAAGTTTTTTGTAAATATGGTTTAGAAAAATCACCTCGCGTCAACGCTCTGACGGTATACCAACAAAGTTTCCGTTTAATAAATTCGTAGTTTGAACACGTTCACGGGTTAAGTGATGATTAATGATGTCTGAAAGGATGTTGACACGTCCTCAGATCTGCGTTGTATGGAAATAAAAGAGTAATATTTTTAGTATTTTAGTAAACAAAATTTGCCGTTTAAAGGCATTCTGGAAGTAATGTATATTTGGTGTTGTTTCTATTCTTGTTAAGGTGTTACATTAGTTTGATATAAAATTAAATATTTTGTCAAATCAAAGGAAAGAACAACAAACAATCAGAATATTCCCCATCCAATTCATTGCAGTAGATTAATGAATTTACTTGCTTTAAAATCTAAATTTTTATTGCATACGTGGTGTATCTCAAGTCAATTCGATCATTACAATTGGGTGAAATTCGTCTTGCGAACGACTCCAACAAACAGACATCGCAAGTTAAATAAAATCTTGTAAAATACTAGCAGCTCTTTATTTAAAAAATCCTTCATCAATTGAAAAAAGCTTCCAGCTTGTAAAATATTATTAAAATACCCATGAAAGGATACAAATGCCCCAAAGCAACAGGAAGCAAGGTAAACACGACTCACCTCCGGCGCGTCATAATTTCCGAGTGTCATGTCTCGCGAAACAAATGAAGCGAACGAAAAAAATTGAATTAAAACTGCGCTTTTACCTTCGACAATAACTGAGGGTTCCGTAGAAAAAATTAATTACCATCATCTCAGTCTATACACGTCCCACTGCAAGCCAAAGGCTTCTTCGCAGAATGAAAGAGCTAGGAGCGTAGTTCCCACGCGGGCCCGATACGAGTTGAGAACTTTACAACACCACTGAAATGCTTCGCAAGTATGTGCAAGTTTTTTCACGATGTACCTTCACTGTAAAGCTCATAATGAATTTGAAATGTAAATTCGCACATATTTAAATTTTCCTTGAGTAATTTATGTATGAAATTAAGCATATAGCCTCTCAAGCACAGGGTCGTGGATTCGAGTCCGGGCTCGCACCTTTGAGTTTTTCGGAATTTATGTCCGATAATACATAAATGTAAATTTGAAACTTACCGTGAGATTTACGGTAATGAAAAACATTGTGATGAAACCATCACGGATCTGCGCAGAATTTCAATGATGTGTGTGAAGTTCCCAATCCGTACTCGGCCCGCGTGGGAACTACGGCCCAAGCCCTCTCATTTCGAGGGAATGCCTGTGCTCTGCAGTGGGACGTAAATAAGCTAGAATGATGATGGTGATGACGATATTATCGAAGAAATTCAACTTTCAGCGCCAAAGAGATTCTTACTCGGTTAAAAAAGTTTTTGTTTGATTACGGGACCCTAAAAAATCACAACGGTCCATTATTCCTCGAGCTCCCCTAATTAATTTCACGTCAGAAGCGTCGGTGACAGTCTCGCAGTGAGGGAGAGGTGGTTATTCAAAGCTGCAAGTGCGATAAAGATAGCGCTAGGCGCGTAAATTTCATTAGCATCTTGTATTCAAAGAAATGCCACTCTTTTATAGACTTGCCTGAACTGAGAGGTAAATGAAAAGTGAAAAGCATAGGACTAATCTAATATAATAATTATTATAAATGTGAAAAATTGTATGGATGGATGGATGGATAGATGTGTGGATGTCTGTTACTCTTTCACGCTAAATTTAGCATACAGATAGTTTATAACTTTGATTAACGTATGGAATCAATTTCTTGTTTTTTTTTTTTATTATGAGAGGGAGGAAAACACGCAAGCGAGTCATCTGATGGGAAATGATTACCACTAGGTACCCATAAATATCAATAACTCAAAGAGAGTCATTAATCTGTTGCCTGCCTTTAAAGGAAGTATAAACCCTTTTCTTGAAAGCTCCGATGTCATAGTTGTCTGGAAATACTGCTGCCAGAAGTTCATAAATCAAGAATGTTCAATTAGGTTTCCATGGCTAAATAAAAATGGAAACCTCTGCTCAAAGAACTTTAGTTAAACAGTGGGCATCTTTCGGCTGTTGATGATGATGATGAATAATAACGAACGTTACAAGTAAACATAATAATTCTAATGAATTCAGCACACGGTGGCTCCCAATTACCAAGACGGTACGGGAACAAGCATAATTCCGGGACTCTACAGAAAGTACCGTGTAAATATCAGGCGAGGTGGGAAGCTCTACTGCTGGGCTAACGTGGAGAACTATCCTGAAATTTAACACTTTAGGTGAAAATAGTTCAGAGAAGTAATGCGGCTAGTGTCTTGGAGTCAATGCCTGTGGCAGAAAATTTTGACGACATTTTTTACCTATGTATTTTAATTTACGGTTTATAGTTTATTTAAGCTTTAGGTAAGGGTCCAAAGATAAATAAATAAATATCACGGGAGAATTTATACCAATTTAACTTGAACCAAATTAAGCAAAGCTTGTTTGTACCTAACCTACTATGGTTACTAGACAAGGGATAAACATACTTATATAGATAAATACGTAAATAAATACATATTAAACATCCAAGACTCGAGCACAAACATTGGTATTTTTCACACAAATATCTGCCCCGACCGGGAATCGAACCCGGGCCATGGTTCCCACGCGGCCGCAGTGCGGATTAGAAACTTCACACACACCACTGAACTTCTCTTATGGCTTATGCAGGTTTCCTCACGATATTTTCTTTTGCCATAAAAGCCATAGTAAATTTAAAATATAATTTCGCACATAATTTCGCTCAAAATCTCAGATGCCAGCCCAGGTTCGAACCCACGACCATTGAGACCTTAAAGGGTTTGTCACACTGGACGCGTTCTGCGGTCCGCGCGGTCAGATCGCATATCTATAGAAAGAGAGAGAGACCGACAATGTTGTTCATACATCATGCAGGCTGCGTTCAATTCGACCTGACCGCTGACCGCAGAACGCATCCGTGTGGCAAATCCTTGAGAGGCCATAGGTCAAAGCACTAGACCACCATAATATGGCGGTTCTCCTCAGTATTCTTTATTTAACAACAGTCCTATTCCATCCCAACTTACCCCCAACACCGCCACTTAATTTGAACATCCGAATGTTTAATAAAACATCCACTTTGATTTACATCCGAACAAATCCGTACCTTTTGCGCTTGTTTAGTGTAAACACGCCCTTACGGCGCTCTTTACTCGCTAAGCAATTTGAATTTTCAGCTTAATTTTCTTCGCTCATGTTTGTTGAGGTTGTTCAGCATTTTAATGATGTATAATTAATAAGTGTTTCTTGTATGACTTACGAAGATGAATTAAAATATTTTTTTTGTTAAAAATGCCACTTTTAATACAAGCTTTTTTCTGACTATACTTTTTGCCCCCGGTTACCATCTAGGACCAAAGTACTCGTCAAGACGAATCGAACGAGTCCAAACAAGACACGGTCGCGTCCTCTTACTACAAAGTTCCTATGGTCACTTCCAGCTCCATCATCAGATCAGCTTCATGTCATAATAATATTGCATTGTCATCCGACGTACACATGCGTGCAAAATTTCAGCTCAATCTAAAACCGGGAAGTGGGTCAAATTTAAACTTGCAAGATTTGACCCGTACATATATACATAGATTGCAAGTTAGTAAAAAGCTTGTAATAAGTGCAGTAATAACTGTTTTTCGCTTTGTCTGTATCCTGTGGGAACTTTATAAGTTACCGGGATAAAATATAGTAGGTATATGTTACTTTCTGATATTTATTACACACTTTACTAGCGTTAGTAACCTAGAAGTTTGACCCTACATAAACCTCTCAAGTCAAAAGTTTTGGATCAGTGTGTGCCATGCCGGTGATGACTTATGGCACTGAGACGTGGCTGCTAACGATGGGCCTCATAAGAAAGCTCAAAATCACTCAGAGGGCGATGGAGAGGGCTATGCTCGGAGTTTGATTGCGGGATCGTATCAGAAATGATGAAATCCGCGCAAGAACTAAAGTCACCTACATAGCTCGAAGAATCGCCAGGCTCAAGTGGCAGTGAGCAGAGCATATCGCTCGTAAACTGATGGCCGATGGGGAAAAAGGTTCTCGAGTGGCGTCCACAGACCGGAAGACGCAGTGTAGGTAAGCCTCCAACAAGATGGAGGTATAGGTTACTTATTGATATTTATAGTGAAAATAAACGGATCACTCACGTCTTAAAACGAGTTTAACTCGACATGTTACACGTGCACGTTTGGCAGCCGCCGTGACGTGCGACTCCAAGAGGAAGGGCTACGGATTAGCCCGAAACATGTCGAGTTAAACTCGTTTTAAGACGTGAGTGATCCGTTTATTTTCACTATGAGTGAGTCTCACGGTAGTTTCATGTTTAAAGTTATTGATATTTATTATATACTTTACTAGCAAATTATTATACTAAACGGGACTTATCATCAGACAGGGCTCGCATGGGAACCACGACCGCAGCTCTCTCACTTTGAAAAGGAGGTAGTATAGTATAATAGGACGTAGGTATAATAAACAGACTGGAATGTTGATGACTATACTTAATTATCGAAAACCTTCGGCTTTTAACACATTTTTATATTAAAACTACGTGCGCACTCTCCAAATATCGTGACTTTTAAATATTCGAACCATTCTTCTCCACAAACGTCAAAGTAAGATCTTATTAGCACGAAGAAACTGGCCAGAAAGAAAATTTAAATAAAAAACACATTTCGTAAAAAGAATCCGGTGTTAACTTAAGCCGGCGACACACGCCCGTCCCTAAAGGCGGCGACACGCGAACAAATAAAACGCAGGCAAATTGCCTCCTGGAGGTAACACCTCCTAATAAAAATTCCTGCAAATCAATAGGTTTTTTACGCCTTCCGTATTGTATTTTATTTTGCCGTACGATTTCGTATTAAAGGGACAATTCTGGATTGTCGCGAAGTCCTAGCGCGAATGGAACATCGTGATTGTTGTATAAAAAATGTCAAGTTAATCACTAAAATATTTTGCTTATTTGTGTCATAAAAATTAATCAAAAACTTTGAAAAACAGCATAGATGTGAGAAATAATATTTCCATCACTAACCGCAAAAGATCAACAACATTTGAGCGATAAGACAACGGTCTTATCGCTCAAAAGCGACAAATATTTATAGATCGTATTTAATTAATTTAATGTTTCTGACATTATTTGTGATTTATCTTTGAATGTAATCAAATAAGTAATTGTGTAAAGAAACCATAAAATAATTGTTCTTCGTGTACTATTAGTGTTCATGTGTTTACTAAATTGAAATTTTGCTATATTTTTTTATAAACCCGTTTTTATCCAATAAATTAAATAAATGATTAAAACAATCAATAGAGTAGTTTTTATATCGGAAAATGATATAGCTCCGCATAATACATACGACCAGACGAGGTCGATTCCGACGACCAGATAGCCTAGTGGTTAGAGAACCTGACAACGAAGCTTGAGGTCCCGGGTTCGATTCCCGTGTCGGGGCAGATATTTGTATGAAAAATACGAATGTTTGTTCTCGGGTCTTGGGTGTTTAATATGTATTTAACTATGTATTTATCTATATAAGTATGTTTATCCGTTGCCCAGTACCCATAACACAAGCTTTACTTAGCTTACTTTGGGACTAGGTCAATTGGTGTGAATTGTCCCGTGATATTTATTTATTTATTTATTATAATAACGATAAGCGAATTCTCCACAGACGAAGTGGTAGACAACAGCTAGTTAAAAAAATTAAAACGAAATTAAACCGTTACAAATTTCTCAATACTAATGTGTTATCATGTGCTACTGCTACACTTTAAACCTTATCGCATTGGAAAACCCACAAGTTCATAAGCTAAGCTAAACTAAGTTAAGCTAAGCTGATATCATTACCGTATGTTTTTTTTTATATCCGGTCACTTAAAATTAAAATTTTAGTGTGTATGATAGCGCGCAATCAACATTTTTTATAAAAGTTAACCGCTTGGGCGATATTAAATGTCATTATGAAAACAATTCTACTTACGTGAGCATTTCTAAAAAAGTTTGTACCTACATTTAATTTTAGACTCCGAATTGCATATAAATTTAAAGGTAAAGTAGCGTGAATACAACAGAGCTTAACTAACACAACCCCCCCAAATTTCCTGATTCATACGTATGGAATTTTTCTTTTTTGTTACCACAGTAAATAGTAAATGCGATAGCAAGCGTCCGGTCGTTAGATGATCTACTAGATTAATATTGAAGCTTTTTAATAAGACTAAGTACACGGACACAAATGAGCAAGTCACGATCCACCACCACACCGGTGGCAGAAGTGATCCTGCTGGTAAGTAATCACTGCTGCTCACAGACTCTTGCAACACCAGAAGGATTGCAAATGCTTAGCCAACCAAAAGGTTAAAATTAAATGCTTCTTAAGCCGATAACTCTCCACACTGGAACACTAAAAGTACATTGTTTAAATGTTTATTTGGGTAAAAACGGTACAATTTACTTAGGTCTAAAAAGCGTATAAATACCTATCTAACTTTAGGCAAAAAAAATCCACCGAAATGCTAACCCACAATTTAGTGTTTTCAAAATTACCCAACAAAAAAACTACAGATTTTTATTTCACAATAATATGACAAAAAACTCATATAGTATACAAAAGGAATTAAAAAAAAAATTAAATCTGTTTATTGCAAATTAAAGTGCTACAATTTTTTTTCTTTATAAATAGTATATACTTAGTTACAATCTTCGTATCAAAAGACACTTACGGGTCTTCGTATGCTGCAGCAATTACACGAAATTTGATTTAACGAATAACTGACTTTGAACAGCAAGTATCAAACACTTTCGCTCAACATCCAGTAAATAGAAAACACGGCTCCCGTATCTTGCAATTTGCATGTACGCGCGCGTGTGCGTGTGTGTGTGCCGATTGACGCTAAATGTTTGAACACTTACAGTATTTATTGGCACGTACAACGATCGGGAAAAATTCCAATAGGAGTCCCATTTCCTTCTGGAATTTGGATGGGAAAAGAATAATGTTTAATTTGTCCGAACGATTTATGCTGGAATTAGCTTTGTTCCTGTTCTTGTCCGTGGGAATTCGATTAGTTGTGGATTGTTTATGTTTCTGTTTTTAGTTTAGGTGTCAAGCGAAGAGAGGCAAAAGATTTTTGACGGATTCCAAGATAAGAGAAGGCTTTCAATTTGGTTACATTTTTTTGATGCTTCCTCAGAATTTCGCCGTTTATAAACCGATTTCGTTTTTACCTGTTATAATTACCTACTTGCGTGCTATAAAAAGTCTAGTTCTAGGTAACAGGGTACTGTTGAATTGAATCTAAGTCCCGTTTGTCCTTTATCCCGTATCTTATCCCGTGGGAATTTCATCAAATTGTCCTAATTTCTTGCCTACATCATAAAAGAAACCTAAATGCAAAATTTCAGCCTTCTCTGGCCAAGGGTTTGGACTAGACGTTAGTGAATCAGTCAGTCAGCCAGTCACTCAGCTAATATTTTTCTTTTTAACTACACTTAGTATGTATATAGATGTATCGACTGGATAGCACGGAACTTTAAACAGCGCATAGTCCGACATGAACTTGGCCGGCTTTTCAAAGTTGGTTATACACATCATTTTGCCCACTTTAAGAGGCATCTTACTAAATATATTGAGCCAATTGAAACTGTATGCGGGTGTCCTGAACGACAAATGGTTATCACAGGATGTACCAGTTAGAGACACATCAGACACATTCGGGTTTTGTCCACAAACAGAGTTAGCTTTTCGAATGCGTGGGAGCACCTGTGACTACATTATCTGACGCACTCGCAATCAGTTGTTATTATGGTACAACAGTAAGATGAGGGTACAGTCCCGGAATGAAAAGGTTCATCACTTTTCGACTCTATGTCAACGAGTTAAGATCGAAAAGTGAGGAAGGAACCTTTTCATTCCGCTACTATATTTTGACCGAATAGAAAGTAATTTTGGCCCACATGAAAAACATGGTACATTTTTGATTGTTGTCATCCTATTTTAGAGTACGCCATAATTATTATTATGTTGTATAGGTACATAATATAATAACTCAAAAGTTATCATCCTAGCCATACAGAATGTCTCAAAACATACCGATAAACTAGTACTGGGCAAGAGGCGGACTTATCAGTTCTGGAAAAAATAAGTAGACATTTTTTTCGAAAATATCTAATATTTATTTACTTTCAAAAATGATACATGTTGCCCTCGCCCCAAGATTGTCTTTAGGACAGCCGGTTTATAGTACCTACGGGTAATCAATATTTGATTAATATTACTTTAAAATAATGAGGATTTTTTTATTTTGAATACTACTTACACAATCATGTTTCATAAGTTTCATAGCCATAACTTTTCCATATCCGAGTCATAAGATATATACAATTAAATATTATATTACATACATCCCAGCCTATACATATACGTCCCACTGCAGGGCACAGGCCTCCTCTCAAAATTAGAGGACTTGGCCCGTAGTTCCCACGCGGGCCCAGTGCGGTTTGGTTACTTCATACACACCATTCAATTTCTTCGCACATGTATGCAAGTTTCCTCACGATATTTTCCTTCTCCGTAAAGATCATAATAAATTTCAAAAGTAAATACTAGGGGCGTTCAATAAAAAGTGAGAATGAGTATGTTATAAACAACTTTTACTAAATGTCATTTTATTTTTCGACATAGTCACCTTCTAGCATAATACACTTAGTATATCTTTTTTCTAAACTTAAAATTCCATTTTTAAAAAAGGTCTCATCTTGAGTACTTAAAAAATCTTGTACTGCAGCGATTACCGCGTCGTCGTCTTCAAATTTCTGGCCTCTCAGGTATTGTTTCAATCTCGGAAATAGGTAGAAATCACTGGGAGCGAGATCTGGTGAATACGGAGGATGCTTAAGGATATCGAACCCAGCATCACGAATTGCAGCCATTGCAACAGCGGACTTGTGTGCCGGGGCATTGTCCTGGTGGAACAGCACAACTTTCAAGAGTTTACCTCGCCGTTTTTCGCGGATCTCATTGCGCAATGTTGCTATTTGTTTGGCGTATAAAGTGCCCGTAATAGTGGCTTCATGCTCGAGATACTCAATCATTAATACCCCTTTACCATCCCAAAAAACAGAGCCCATGACCTTACCGGCAGATGGGCTCACCTTGAATTTCTTCGGAGTTAGAGACGATGGCCTTTTCCATGTCATAATAGACTGCAGTTTCGTTTCAGGGTCGTAATGATGGAGCCATGTTTCGTCCATTGTTATAAATCGCGCCAAAAAAAGTTCCCGGTATTGCTGCATCAGGTTCAAAGCTTCTTGACAAATCTCTAGTCTAGTTTGTTTTTGCGTGTCAGTAAGCATTCTTGGTACCCAACGCGCAGATACCTTTTTCATACCCAAGCGTTCATGTAAAATATTATGCACGCTCCCCGTTGAAATCTTTTCAATTTCAGCAATAAAACGAACTGTGACACGACGATCCGCCAAAACTGAGTTTTCGACTTTTTTCACAATTTCTTCAGTTACTGCTGTAGTAGGGCGTCCGGAGCGGGGGTCGTCCATTGTCGATGTTCTTCCACGTCTAAATTCGGCGCACCAACGTGCGACTGTCGAATACGGAGGAGCATTAGACCCTAAAGTGTCCCGCAAATCCAAATTGACTTGGTCCGTAGAAAAATTTTTCAAATACAAGTATTTGATAACGGCGCGCAGTTCAATTTTCTCCATTTTCGCTAACGTACTCAATAGCATCGCAAAGAAATTACCGTATATTTTTTTAAACAAAAGACAGTTAGTTTTTTTTTCATAGCAATCAGCTAGATAGACTAGCTTTACCGGCTAGTATTTAATTTCTTAATATTAAATGAGTTTGCATCTCATTCTCACTTTATATTGAACGCCAATCGTATTATTGGCAGCTCTAAAACCGCAACAGTGTGAAGAGCACGGTAGTCGGCCGCATTTGGCGAGCGACAGCTACCAGCGCCTAATTATGGCCACCGCATTAGGCGGACAGACTAATGTGAAGACGACGTTCGGTCGCCGAAGTAGTTTGAAACAAGTTCGGCGACCGCATTAGGTGAACGAAGTAGTGTAATTGCCGCATTACTAAGCGACCCCATACATCCCTGTAAAACTAAATATAATGATGACGAAATTATGATCTATTGCTGTTGGAAAAAATGACTTTCTGCCATGCTTCTTGCAGCGAAATCTTTTTGGCAATGATGACTTCCCGAAAGCGCTGGTAGTGTAAAATAAATACTGGCTGCAACATAGAAGATAGTCATTAACTTATTTGCCCTCTTGACCCTCCTATCAACTAAAATATAGAATTATCTGTCAACACAAACATACAATAATGAGTCAACAAATCCACTGTTAAGTCCTATCAACGCAACAACACACACCAACAAACTATCACAACTACTTTTAAAAAGCTCGTACCACAATTCAGTATGTGAACTAAACTGAACCTTGAAGCACATTACGTAAAGTTCACTTAATAATAACATCGCTTCGGAGATACGAGATTTTTGTCGCTATTTATAAACATACTCTGTCACTCCTCATTCGTGAATTGGACATCGGACAGGACAGTTACTACACAGGCTTAAAAATGCAGTGCGTTTACTTAATTCTTCTGGTAGCGGCGTGTCAGGGTTTGGCTGTTCAGAAGTTGAAGGGACCTCTGGGGAAGCCTGAGATTCGGTCAGTCACTGCCCTGGACCCACCTTCTGTTGAGGTGGTGTGGAACCTGGTCCAAAGTATTGACGAGAAGGACCCCGTCATCGGATATAAGGTAAGTCATATTTTTAAATTTATTACCATTGGAAATTTATAACCAAAAACTAAACTTTGTTTTGCAAATAGGGATTCCGTGAAGACCATCATTGTCATGAATAATGCACCACTGCAAGATTAACAGAAAAATCAACATAGGAGTAATTAAGATTTTTTTTAGCGACTATATTTATTCCATAAGACAATTATGACATTTTTTTTTACATACAACTTATCTTATAAACTAGGCATCAAACGTAATTAGGTTTTTTTTGTTTTTAACTCAACTAAAATCTTATCTTTTTTTGCTCGGCGCAGGTCATATCAGGTCTATCTAGGTTCAGGTCCCAATTGGTACACCTAAAATATTTATTCTTTAAGTGCAGGCTATTCAGTATTTTTTCTCTCATTTGCTCAAAGGTCAGTTGGCAGAAAAAGCACACTCTATGTCGCCTCTATGCACACATACCAATAGTATTTTGAATCCATACTTCTATCTGTCTGTCTGTTACCTCTTCACGCTTAAACCGCTGAACCAGTTCAAATAAAATTTAGTATACGGATATTTGGAGTCCTGGGAAAGGACATAGGATAGTTTTTATTCCGGAAATCACCCTAAAAGGTGAAAAAGGGGGTGAAATTTTGTATGAGAAATCAATAACTGTTGAACCGATTTAGATGAAATTTGGTATGGAGGTAGTTTAAGTTCCGAGACAGGACAAAGGATAATTTTTATCCCGGGAAATTACACAATTCCTGTAGGAACCGCGATAAACGACTTCCCAAGCGGACGGAGTCGCGGGCTAAAGCTAGTCTACTTTATAAAATACTAAAAACATGGACACCATTTCTGATAATTGTCTATTGTTAGCAACTTGTTTGGTCTACACAGTCTATGACATTCAACATGAACTTACTCATAGTGGTCGTACTATCGATACGATAAGTTAATTTACCTATGACTCAGGGTAATCTTTTCTCATCGCCTCATTGTTCCTCAATTTGTCTCGCTCACGCATCGGAAGCCCTACTTTGAGTGAATGAGATCACAATAGACCCACGCGCAAAAAAAATTGTTCAGATATTTAATAGTACATTACTGCAGAGGCCGGGACTTAAGGGGTTGCCGGCCGAGTATCTAAGTTGACGGCCGAGTGGTACACGAGGCCGGCATGATACGAGGCCGGGAACCCCTGTTCCGGCCGAGGCTTGTATAGTGCTTTTTCAAACATGCACCATCACCATCATCATCATCATCATCATCATCATCATCGTCGTCGTTATCATGATGATGATGATGATGATGATGATGATGATGATGATGATGGTGGTGATGGTGATGATTATGATGATGATGATGATGATGATGATGATGATGATGATGATGATGATGGTGATGGTGATGATGATGGCGATGATGATGGTGATGGTGATGATGATGATTATGACGATAACGATGATGATGATGATGGTGGTGATGATGATGATGATGATGATGATGGTGATGATGATGATGATAATAACGATGATGATGATGATGATGGTGATGATGATGTTGATTGTGAAATATTTCTCTAGGCATATCACCATTACCATCACCATCACCATCTTACCTTACCTTAAATAAGCGTAGTGGCAGAATGTCATAATGAACCAAAACGCAAATATTGCTTTTAGTTTTTTTTTTAAATGGCTAAATGCTATGATGCCATAGACCTATAAACATCATGGTGCTGTGTGACATGAATGAAACAATAGACGATCGCATTGCCGGCCTAGGCCTGCAACGGTGTATTTTGAAGCCTGTTTTAAGGAACACAACGTAAACATTAAATAGCATGTTTGAGAATAGTACATTACTGCAGCGGCCGCGAAATAGGGGATTGCGGGCCGAGTAGTGATAGATGGCCGAGTGTTAACGAGGCCATCTAGAGATACGAGACCGGCAATCCCTGTTCGTGGCCAAGGCTTGTATAGAGTTTTTCTCAAACATGCATCATCATCATCATCACCACCACCACCATCATCACCATCACCCACCATCACCATCATAATCACCATCACCCACCATCACCATCATCATCACCATCATCATCATCACCATCATCATCATCACCATCATCATCATCATCACCATCATCATCATCATCATCATCACCATCATCATCATCACCATCATCATCATCATCACCATCATCATCATCATCATCACCATCATCATCATCACCATCATCATCATCATCACCATCATCATCACCATCATCATCATCATCACCATCATCATCACAATCATCATCATCATCATCATCATCATCATCATCATCATAAAATCATCGTCATCATCATTATCATCATCATCATCACATCATCACCATCATCATCATCATCATCATCTTACCTGAAATAAGCGTAGTGGCAGAATGTCATAATGAACCAAAACGCAAATATTGCTTATAGTTTTTTTTTAAAGGCTAAATGCTATGATGCCATAGACCTATAAACGTCATGGTATGAAACAACAGACGATCACTTTGCTGGCCTTGGCCAGCAATGTTGTATGAAATTCCATTATTGACCTCTCGTCTAGCCGCACCTGAATTGTGGCACTTCGTGGCGTATTATAAGGAACATAACGTCAATATTTCATAGCATGTTTGAGAAAAATTATTTTGTATGCGATGTAGACCGCGTGTATAGACTATTGTGCTATAATGGTGTAAGTGTAACGTTGAAATATAAAAAGCCGTTGTGGCCTACTAGTGGTTTTATGTGCGAAATTATGTTTGAAACTTACCATGAGCTTTACGGTGAAGGCAAACAGCGTGAGGAAACCTATACACACCTGAGAAGAAATTCAATGGAGTGTGTGAAGTTCTCAATCCGCACTGGGCCCACGTGGGAACTACGGGCCAAGCCCTGTGATTTTGAGAGGAGGCCTGTGCCCTGCAGTGGGACGTATATGTAAAGGCTGGGATGATGATTAAATGTTAATTAAAAGTACGGCTTACATCCCGTAGAAGATAAGTTTAATATGGTAAAGATGATAAAAAATCCATTGTTTCTATGAAGTCGAGTGGATGCTATTCATAGATCGATGGATCCTATAGTGAATATGGACATGACTCCACTAATCAAATGACGTACTTTTTATAATAAGCTCTCAAAACACGATTTTCCCTTAGATTTTGAATGGAAACTACCTAGCTGGTTTTGACATCACTTATTGGTCAATTCAATCGGCTAAATAATCCAATTTTCCAGTTAAATTAAACTTATTTTTTTAAGGCTAAAATGAAGAGTTTTTTTAACTGATTCGTGCCTTTGAATTAATCTTTTATGGTGTTAACTTTGATTCATTTAAAACTATTAAAATACATAATTGTTTTGTATTTTGTAAAGGCAACTGTTGCTATCGTATTGTAGGTGCAGGTACAATGTTATACATTCTTTTGTTGTATGGCATGTAATACTCATAATGGATTTGATAAACAAAATAGTACGAGTTAAAAACTAAATCAGGAAATTATGGTGTACGATATCGATGTTTTAACTCAAAACAATTGAAGTAAGAGTCAATAAAAATACAGAGGACATTTTTTCTGTAAATCGATTTTATTAACAGCCAATCGTTTTTGCAAGCTTTTATTTTAGGCATTTTAGTCTAGTTTTATTTGTGTCTGATTGTGTCAGTAATCAAATTTGCGAGTTGAATAAAACCAGTTTTAGAAGTATTTTGACTTGAAGTTTGGTCTTGGGATGGAGCTGTCAAGCATTTCAATCGCCGTATCAATTAATCACTAAACTTTGTGTGTATAATTAAATCTTATCCCAAAATAAGATGATGACAATCCTAACTAATATTATAAATGCGAAAGTAAGTCTCGCTTTCACGCTAAAACTACTGAACCGATTTAAATGAAATTTAGTACACAAATAGTCTAGAGCCTGAGAAAGGACATAGGCTATATATCATCACGCTAACACCAATAGGAGCGGAGCGGAGCTGAAGAATATTTCAAAATCGGGGGATTTTGAAGTAAAACTTCTATAGGCACGCTTGACTTGGGAGTACGGTGGTGAATGTGAACGCGGGTGTGCGGGGGGGCGGGTTCTGTGGTGGGGATTGGGGGTGCGGCGGCGGGTATTTTTTTTATATCGAGGAACTAAGGAGAGCCATAATTGATGAAAAAGCAAATTGGATAAAAAAATAACCTGCCCAAATTACGAATTCTACGCGGACGAAGTCGCGGGCAAAAGCTAGTTATAGATAAAGCGTTTAAATGAGTCCTTGCCTGCGCGGTATACGGGCTGGAGGGGTATGATCACAAAGGGGCCGACAGGCACACCAGGCGCGCTCGCCGCCGGCACCTCTCCCGCCCCCTTTGTCGTCATACCCCCCAGCCCCTGTACCGCGCGGGCGAGGACTCATTTAAACGGTCTAGCTATACCTTAAAACTTCGTAATGATTAGTTCAATACTTTTGACTGTACTAAATTACGTACAAGTTAAAATATTGTAGTATCTACCGACTCGTGACATGGGAAGGCCCCCAACAAGATGGACCGACGATCTAGTAAAGGTCTCAAGAACCACTTGGATGCGGCCAGCACAGAACCGATCGTTGTGAAACTCTTTGGGGGAGACAAGTCCTGCAGTGCACGATTTTTAGCTGATAATGATGATGATGATTTTTTAATTTCAGATCAAAGTGTGGGAACTTCAGCCAATCATAATCTTCAAATACGCTGAAGTGGACGGAGTCATGAAGTTGGTGGAGGATATTGTACAACCCAAGGTATGGAAGCTTTAGAAACGTCAGCCTATGGAATGAATATGGAGAAATATTAACTGCTTCATAAACAAGTCAACTTTGATCATGATTACCATGAATCTCTTTTTAACCAATCCAGAACACCAATTTAATCAAATACATAATATCAGTGAATATGGACTACATCTAAAAGGTATTTTACAATTGACAACATTTCATATTTCTAAGACTATAATTTGATTCGTTCTCTGTATACTGTTTGGAAAGAGAAAGACGCTGATAGTTTTAAATTTTCACTTGGGTTATTAATTAATTTATTACAATTTTTTTAAAGATGTGCTTATTCTAAAAGAGCGTAACGATAGAATAGATCCATTACTTTTGTCTAGTCTCTATTAAAAAAAAGTGATGACGTAAATTTGACATTAAGGTTGTATCAAATTTAAAATTATGACAGCTCTTTTTTCTAGTGAAAAGGGTAAAGGAAACATATCTATTCTGTGGAGGTACAGATAAGTACACATAATATGTTTTTTAAATATGTTGAATTTTTTTAAATATGAAGAAATAAATTATAATAAATATTTTTCCGTGTTCAGGAGGCGATACTCTTTCGATTCCTGTAGTAATTTTCAGGTGGTAAAAAAATTAAATGTTGACAATTAATTACCCAGACCTAGCGACCCGTCCCGACTACGCTCGAACCTGTCAAACGCGCAAACTGTCACACGCACTAAGATTAAATTAGAAAAGTTTATATAGCCGTTAAGTTTTCTGTAATTTTTAGAAATTAGCAAAAGTTAAAAAAAGATGAATTAAATCAGTAAAGTCATTCTCGAATTAGCGCGACAAAATTTTTTTTTCGTTTATTTTTTAATATAAATAAATAAATAAATATTAGGGGACAATCTTACACAAATGGACCTAGTCCCAAACTAAGCAAAGCTTGTACTATGGGTACTAGACGACGATAAACATACTTATATAGATAAATAAATACTTAAATACTTAGAAAACATCCATAACTCAGGAACAAATATTCGTGCTCTTGCTTCCTAGGCAGGGTCACTACCAACTAGGCTAAAGCGGTCGTTAGCACATACATAACAATATATTTAAGTACGCCAAACTGTGAAACAGTTTATTGGCGTCACGTTCTGACAATAAGATTCTTGTGCAAAGTGATGCTTACTTACTAAATAACTTTACTAAAGACAAAAAGATAAAATATACAAACGAAGACTCAGTCATCATACCCATGCAGTTTTTATTACAGGGCTATAAGGTTTATATCTGTTTACCCTTCGATAGTGACTGAAGTCTTCGCTGGTACAACCCTATTACTAACCTTAATATTACATGTGCACATTGATATTTTTTAGATGCAAAACCAAATAAATTAAATAAGTAGATACATTTAGTTATCATTATCGTTTAGAATTTTTTTCAATTTAATTTTTAAACTCCCTATTTTTAGTTTTATAGTAAGTATAGGAATTCAATTAAATAAAGATAATTCAGCATGTAGTTGGGTTAGTGCTCTTCAGTATTTTACAAGCTTTTATTTAAAACTAAATACAAACTGAAACATAGATGCACAGAAAAAACCCCAGAAAAAAGACCAATGCTGGGAATCGAACCCAGGTCCTCAGCGTTCCGTGCTGCATACTTAACTTGTAAAAGTTGGCCTAGTAGCGCCATCTCTTGGTCCAGGTGAGCGGGTAGCTCCGAAGGAGTGTTGAAGTCTCTCGGTAGAGGGCATAACATAGATGCGCTTTATCACTGCCTAAATGTGATTATAACAGACTGAAGTGTACGATGTATGGGAAAGATTCGTCGCTAACTTCTAGACCAGTGATGGTGTAGGGGTAAGCACGCAGCACGGAACGCTGAGAACCTGGGTTCGATTCCCAGCATTGGTCTTTTTTCTGGGGTTTTTTCTGTGCATCTATGTTTCAGTTTGTATTTAGTTTGAAATATATGGTTTCACGGGATGACCGTAAAAGTAATAAAAAAATGAAGTTGAAGAAAATAAAAAATAAATAGAAAAAGATACTTCATACTTAACTTACCTTTTATTTAACTTGCAATGCATATATTTATGTATGTGTATCTATGTATGTAAGATGGGCTGCAATGCAATGGTTTGATCGTTTGATGTTATTAACATACCAGCGCGCGCGCGCGCTCACGCGATTATCGCCCGAGATGTCCATGCACTTTTGCAGCCCACCGTACATGTCAAATCTTGCAAATTTTGACCCACTTCTCGATGTTCGATTGAACTGAAATTTCGCAAGTAAACGTGTTAAATCGGGTGACAATGCAATATTATTATGACATGGAGCTGATCTGATGATGGAGCTGGACGATGGCCATAGGAACTTTGTGTAATAAAACGACACAACCACGTCGAGTCGTTTGATTCGTCTTGACTTTGATAACCAGGGGCAAAAAGTACATTTAGCAAAAAAAGCTAGTATTAAAATTAGTTTCAACAAAAGACTTATTTTTGTACAGATCAACGACGCAGTAACTCCCCCTGAGAAGGAAGCTCGTGAGATCGTGGTGCCAGGTCCCCTGGTCTCCAAGGCTTTGGTACCAGACCTGAAGTTGAACATGATTTACGAAGTCAGGGTCCGCGCCTTCACCAAGACCCAGGACGGTCCGCTATCGGGGTTGATGAGGGTCCAACTCCAAGACGACGAGCCCAAGAAACACGAAAACAACATTTATAAGTTTGTTTAGACTGAGGCTGAATTAAATTAGTAACACAAAATCATGTCTTTTATTTATGTGGTACTAGCTGTTCCCCTTGAATCGGTCTGTCGCTAACCCGCGGGAACTAGGTATTCATTTTTTTCCATTAAAGAGTATCCTTAAATGTTAATCGTTTGTTATTTAGTACTTTACCTTAAGAGGGTTTATACCTGCTGAGCTGGCAACGTTGCATTTTTGTTAGTTTTTCTCGATTATTCCATAAAAATTGAATGAAAATTAAAAATGTTTTGTATACAAATTGTTCTAATATACAAGTTAATGTGTCTACTGCAATAATAATTCGTAATAAGACTTTTATTTTCTTTAAAAACCGTTAGGTAATAATAAAGACAAATAATACAGAGAAAAACTAACAAAAATGCAACGTTGCTAGCTCAGCAGGTATAAACTCTTAAATGCATAAATTCCTTGAAGCGATTCACCGAATCGCATTTCACCTTGAATGAACAAAATCTCAATGACTGTTGTATAGATCAATGCACTAATATTATTTTTCTCCAATATTTTTATTCCCATTCGCATTTTTCCCCAAATGCTTTTTTCCCACTATGATTTTTTACTGAAGCTTATTTTCACAATCGCTTTTTTCCCCAATTTTAATTGACACAGAAACGTAGGTTTTAGGTTACAATGTTAAGTTTGCATCGGCCCGAAGGGCCAATAGCACATAGAAACTGGAGCTCCGCGTGGGCGGAGCGCCGTCGACACTGTTTTCGTGTCGATTCAAATTGGGAAAAAAGCTACTGTGAAAATAATCTTCAGTAAAAAATCATAGTGGGGTAAAAAGCATTTGGGGAAAAATGCTAATGGGAATAAAAATATTGGGGTAAAATAGTATTGGTAAATTGATCTATACAGTCGCCTGTACTTAAGATACGGTCACTTTGACAGACACATGCCTCGTCAGGTGACAACACGTTACACTATCCTTGTCCACTTAATCCTGGGTCGACATGGTTGTATTGTAAGTAGTTTTTGCTTGATGGCTTTGTTTTGTTTTCAAATATAATTATGATGCTTTTATCCCAAGGAACTATGTGGGGATAAAGTTTAAAGCCTTCGCAATATTCTATCCTTCTAATATTATGAAAGCGAAAGTGTGTAAAGATGTGTACATGTTTGGGTTTTTCGATGTTTATTATTCAATGAATGATGCAATGCAACTTGGCATACATAAAGATCTGTACGCTTATTCTCTAACGCGTGAGCGCTTGCCATCGCATTTACTAAGTATCTCTTTCTGTCAAACGGTATAAGATGGTAACAGAAAGAGATGGCGAATGCAACAGCAAGAGCCTACCCGTTAGACAATGCGTCTGGATTGAAGACTGGTTAGATCAATTTTATCAAAATCTTTACTTAATTCCTAGAAGAAAAATATCCATTCGCATTTTTACCCAGAAGCTTTTATTCTCACTGTACTTTTTTATTGAAGCTTTTCACAATCGCGTTTTTTCCCAACTTTAATCGACACAGAAACATAGGTAGGTTTAGGTTATGTTAAGTTTGCATCGGCCAAAAACACACAGAACTGTTTCTGTGTCAATTCAAATTGGGAAAAAACGCTACTGTGAAAATAAGCTTCTGTAAAAAAACTATAGTGACAAAAAAGCACTTGGGAAAAATGCGAATGGAAATTTTGCTACTAGGAAATGACGGTTACAGTGAAATTGATCTAACCAGTCCGCAAGCCTGACAAAGTTTTAATCTCATGTCAAGATTTACCAACTAAGTACCTACAAATACAAAAAAAAAGTCTAAAAATCGAAAAAATAAATCTAGTTTCACAGCATTATTTGTCATTAAATTTAGATACAAAAAATTGTAACAAAAGGCCTGTCATCTAAATAGTAAAAGTCAGATGGTAATGGAAAGAGATGACGAATCGATAGCAAGCGCCCGCGCGCTAGTCAACACGGCCTCTGTTTAATTAATGTTTAACGCGTTGGATGTAGATGACGCAGGACCGATCCATTTGGCGAATGATGATGATGGTGATGATCCCAATTTAAGTGATAACTAAGAAAAATTAAAACGTCTGGATAAACGGCATCCACAAAATAAATAATGACGCGAAAATGCCTAAATTTTTCGAACTTTAATTATATGATAACATGGCTTAATAAATCAAAACATACGTCAAACTAAATCAGTAAAACATTTTCCTAAAACAAAATTTCAAGTGCCTGCTAAACATGAATAGCAAACACACGTCTCGCGACAATTGCACATTTATTTGACACAGGATTTAAATATCTATTGTATTTACAAGGTATCGGGCCCGCTGGGACGCGGACGGTAGAGTCGTGCGCGCCGCTCACCTCAGCAAAATGCAATTAGATGCGTCTCGGGAGGATGACGCGACCGACATGCATAGGCCAAGAGCTAGGGGCGTGTTAACTTTTAAGATTTAAAAAAGTAAAATTAGTAGATATTTATTTAAATACTAGCTCGTGCCCGCTTTTTCTTCCGCGTTAATTGAGCTCCGCTCCTATTGGTCATAACGTGATATTATAAAGCCAAGCTTTCCGCGATAAATGGGCTATTCTACAAAAAAATATTTTTCAAATCTAACTTTTTCAAAATCCTGAGATTAGCACGTTCAACCAAACAAACTCTTCAGCTTTATAATATTTACTTTAATTAAAATTAAATATAAAATCATTACCATTTTTAAAGTTTTTCAGCGGCGTCCACACTAGTCTACATCACGATGATGATGATGACGATGAGACGCTTGCAACATAAAATTTTGCCACACTACAAACATCCTCTTAAGGCCCTACCGAGCTTTTGGCGCTAATCGATTTTAGGTATTCTATGCACTCGTGTATGTGTGCGTGAGAGCGGCTAGAATCAAAGCCTTGCGTAAGCGAGAGCGACACAAGTTCAAAATATCTTACACATGAATTTCAGAACTTAAGCTTTGCTAGTGTAATGATACAGCACGAGATTAAAATGAATGAAATAAATGCGCCAAAAGCTCGGTAGGGCCTTACCTGAATAATAAAGAATTTCATCAGTTTTTTTATAATCTTTAGTTACTGTCAAAATTTGAAAACCTGTTACAGTCCTGCACATGGGATCTCCACTACCAAATAAACACACCACAAATCTGTCTACGTACTTACCTAAAAATCTGTATACAAATCTAGCTGCAGGGCTTGAAAATATTCAAGAAAAATACTAAAACCAATAAAATGTGTCCGACATCTCCTGTACCGGTCCTGCCCTCGCCGATTTACATATAAATTGTACTTAACTCACGTGACGTCTCTCGTTTTTAACTGCCCTAACCGCACCCGAGCGGCCTCGAAAAAACCAATCTACGTCTGTCCGTAGTTCTACTTTTACTATGGAAATTGTGAACAATTATTTTTAAGCGTCAGGTTAGCTGACGCGTTTAGGTTTTCAGCCGGTTGTACAGTGAAAAATAAAGATGGATGATTGTGTTCAGTCTGTTAACAACCTAGTTGAGGTTTCCGGATTAAAGTCACCGACATAGCTCGAAGAATCGCTAGACTCAAGTGGCAGTGGGCAGGGCACATCGCTCGTAGAACTGATGGCCGATGGGGCCAAAAGGTTCTCAAATGCCGTCCACGGACCGGAAGACGCAGTGAAGGTAGGCCTCCAACAATGGAGCGACGACCTGGTTAAGGTTGCGGGATAGCGTTGGATGCGGGCGGCACGGACCGATCTGTTTGGCGAACCTTGGGGGAAACCTATGTTCAGCAGTGGACGTCTTTGAAAATAAATGGTGATGATAATGAAAAACTATAAGGGATTAAGTAATTTGAGTACGAAATTACTGCTGCACAATCCTGCAAAGAAGTGTGTGAAGTTCTCAATCCGCACTGAGCCTGCGTGGGAACTACGGCTTAAACCTCATTTTCCGAGAAAACATGTGCCCTGCAATGGAACGTATATAGGCCAAGATAATGGTACAATGATCTGTGATAAAAAAAATGCCTCCCTTGGGATTTAAAAAGACCCTAAGGAATGGAAAACCGATATTACTACGAGTATAAAAATCAAGGTCTAACCAAAGAACAATTACCAATCCCAACAAATGCACTTTAAAACATCTCAATCAGCTCCCATCGAGCATAAAGACCGTACCAATTTACTTACTTCTCAATGCGTCGTTCCGCCATCCATAACCATTGTCAACTTTTTCTATATCCATCATATCAACCATTTCATACAATAACACTCGGCGACTTGAAATATATCCAACTTAGTGGACGGTGTAATTCAATTTGGTAAATTAGATTTTCCGTCGAGTTACCTGCGCTCCCTCCATAACATGTGACGTTAGATATGGCGTTACTGACAGCCAACGTTGGACCAAATGTTGGACGTTGTGAAAATGTACTATTATTTCATTTTTAGCATTGGCCATGTCTTGCTAATGTCTAGGATAATTTGAACGTAGCCACAAGAACAACTTTTAAAGTGTCGCAGAATAGAAAATGTGGATTTTATAGCATTTATATTACTAGCATTTGCCAGTGGTTTTGTTCATGAATTATTTATTGTGATTAGTTAGTCTTAGCTACAAAGTTTCTAAAATAAGTCGAAAACACGCGTTTTTCCAAAGATAAGACCAAGCTAGTTCGATTTCTCGCTTCCAAAACGCACAATTGGTAGCAAAATTAATCGATTTTTTCTTTTTTCGTAGAAAATAAATTTTGAATTCACTATACGTGTAAAATTTCCATTAGAGTCACAATAATTTAAATTCAAGTGTGTCTTTTTTAACTCCGACGACAAAAATTAAGAACCTTTTCACTGGTTTACCGCGCATCTGGAGTCTAAAAAAAATTAACTTTAATTGACCTGTTGAATGTTCCCTTAAAGATAAAGGAAATTACAAAAACATGGAGTATTCAAATGGTACATCTTTATTTATTTCTTATGTGAGTAAAGCGATTAACAATCACAAACTTGATATAGTATAATGTATAATTTACCTAAAGATTGAAACATTAAAATTTAAATTCACCGCGCTATAGAGAAAAGAAATATCAAAATTGTAGAAATGAATCTCAAGTTTGTCAAGGGAACTATACATTTGGCAATGTTTGGCCAACATGGGGGGTGAAATTAGATTGCTACAAGTGGGGTCAACGACAGTCGCGAAATGGACAATGGGACGACGAAATATGAAATTATGGGATGGCTAAAAATAACCAGAGATAACAATGGTTTTGGATTTCCTGTTCTGACTCTGTAAAACTGTACCTAATACACGCCAAAAAATAGGGGAATACATAATAACTCTAGTATGATTTAAAAATCAAAATTACTTAAAGCAACCAAAACAGAACTTGCAGCTTAAGTCTGCTTAAGTTCTTTTAAAATAGGAGAGTATTTAAAATACGAGTATATTTAATAATTTTTCCATAATATCAAGACAAACAGAAGCGTTCCAGAAAGATACTAATAGATTTCCCGCAATAAATAAAGTATTTATCGAGAGAATAATTGACAGAAACTAAGAAAACCTAGTATACTACACTTTCTGTGCTAGGCAAATATAAACAAACTTATTTATAATTATCGAATTCGTCTCCGCTCGGAATAACAGAAAAATTATTAAAATATCGGAATAATTACGGAATTGAAAGTCTTACGGCATTTAAACGTTAAAAATAGGGAAAACTTGTGTCAAGGTTACGGAAATTTCTTTATTCGCGACGTTACCGGTCAATTGTCATCATAAAATCTAGAAACGGTTTTTTAATTTAAGGCTGTTGTAAATTTCGAAATGTTTTGAACTGGTTGTTTAGTAAGACAATAGGGAGTTCGCCGGGACAGCTAGTGTGTTATGAAGTTACATATATCCAATTTAGATAACTTTAATTTCAACACTAGATGAAAAAAAACCGCCCGTTCCCATGGGAATTCCGGGAAAATATATATCCTATGTCACTCGTGGAACTGAGACAAATCCAAAGACACCTCACACTTCGAAATCCATTGAGCCGTTTAGGTTGCAGGACGTGCCAAAGAATGACACATAAAATATAAATACGCTCAAAAGACGCTCATAAAAAAAAACAATATAAAAAACAACTCCTTCGACATTCGGGTGAAAATAACGTAAAATACTATGCTATATAATTATATAACGCATTCAAACTCATAATGCGCGAGTTATAATTATGTGTCAAAGCAGCATTTTCCGCACTCCATTCCTGAATCAAAACACGCCCCGTTACCCCCGAGAGTGACTTGCGTTAAATTGGAAAGCGAAACAAGGTGAAAAATATTATCAAGCGGAACTGTTGAGGCTCCGGTGGGACCGGGGCTTGGAGGCGGTTAATGTTTTAACTGAGAGCTTTTCAAGAGATTCAAGGTGATTGGGAAGGTTTGCGTTGTATTTTGTTTCTATTTTCTTTTGTTACAAAGAACTGCGGTATCTTAGATTATTGTAAGCGGATTTACAAAATTTGACTTCCAAAAACTCATCATCATCAACCCTATGCTCGGACGTAGGCCTCTCCCATGGCACGCCACTGAGCACGATCCTCGGCCACTCTCATCCAGCTCTTGCCAGCCGTCTTGCGAAGATCATCGCTCCACCGAGACTGAGGACGTCCTACGCTACATTTGCCGATCCGTAGTCTCCACTCAAGAATTACAAAAACTGTAACCGATCAAACAGATAATCAAACAGGTCCTTCAAGAAAAGAGTGTATTGTTCCCTTAAAGGCCGGCAACGGACTAGTGACCCTTTTGGGGTTTCTGGTTCTCATGGGTGGTGGTGATCGCTTACCAACAGTTGACCCACTTGCTCGTTTGCCTCCCTCTATCAATAAAAAAAAATACAAAATTCAAATCCATCATTAAGAAAACCGCAAAAATTTATAGTCATGGTGGCCAAGTGGTTTGACCCATGGCCTGAGGGTCGTGGGTTCAAATCCCGGCTAGCAGCTGAGTTTTTCGGAATTTATGTGCGAAATTACATTTGAAATTTACCATGAGCTTCACGGTGAAGGAAAACATGCGGGGAAACCGGCATACACCTGCGAAGATATTCATTATTGTGTGTGAAGTTCCCAATCTGCACTGGGCCAGCGTAGGACTACGGCCCAACCCCTCTTATTCTGTGAGGAGGTGTGTGCCCTGCAGTGGGACGTATATAGGCTGGAATGATGATGATGATTAAGAAAACATTAACATCTAAGGAGTGCTATAAAATTACCTAATGTTTATGTCAAAGGCATCATCGTCATCATCATTTCAGCCGAAGCCGTCCATTCCTGAACATAGGCCTCCCCCAAGGCTCGCCAAACAGATCGGCCCTGCGCCATCCGCATCCAACGCGATCCCGCAACCTTAACCAAAGGCCGTATTGTCTAACGCTTCTGACGCTTGCCTTCGCTTTCACCATCTCTCTCTGTCATCATTTTGTACCGTTTGACGGAAAGAAATAGTGATTTTGAAGGCAAGCGTCAGACACGTTCGACAATAAGCCTGCAGGTCATTCCATCCCTCAAGTCGTAGGCCTACCTACACTGTTTTTTCCGGTCCGTGGACGCCACTCAGAACCTTTTGGTTCCATCGGCTATCTGTTCTACGAGCGATGTGCCATACCCACGGCCACTTGAGTCTGGCGATTCTTCGAGCTATGTCTGTAACTTTAGTACTTTTACGGATTTCATCAATCATTTCTTATGCAACTGCAGAAAAACTCATGTCGAGGACCATGATTATGTCAATTCGCATTAGCGTTAACTAGCTTCAAACTGCAATAGGTACGCTATTTGAAGCTAGGTTAGTCACTTTGTACAGTTAATAATCATTTAAAAATAAACATTTTGCTTCAATAAATAAATTAGTAAGCTTGTCTAACGAAATGTTAAACAATAAAAATAAAACTTGCTTTCTTACGTTCGCTCGACCGTACTGCACTCCAAAAATAAAATCCGAATCTTTGGAATACTTTCGCCGGAGTCAATGAGGTGACAAGTCTTCCGGCCGCCGTACGCCGTAATCTCGCTTATCCGGTACAAAAAGGCTCGGCAAGGTAAATTCATCGATAGTCAATTGGGCTTACAAATCGTGGGGCTTGCCTTAAACGACTTTTAGCCGGGGCACAGGGCTGTCACGACCGGATCGAGCTGAATTTTATACCGTCAAGTCTGGTGACTTTGGCCCTGAAGAATAAATAGCTCCAAAGTTAATCCCAATAGCTTATTTTTTTTTTTTTTTTTTTATCATCATCATCCTAACCTATAAACGTCCCATTGCAGGGCACAGGCCTCCTCTCAAAATGAGAGGGCTTGGGCCGTAGTTCCCACGTGGGCCCAGAGCGAATTGGGATCTTTACCTATATATAGATCATCATCATCATTTCAGCCGAAAGACGTCCACTGCTGAACATAGGCCTCCCCCAAGGCTCGCCAAACAGATCGGTCCCGTGCCATCCGCATCCAACGCGATCCCGCAAACCTTAACACTGCATCTTCCGGTTCTTACACTAATAAAAAAAAAAAAAAACACAGACGAATTGAGAACCTCCTCTTTTTTTGAAGTCGGTTTAAAAGAGGTCCTAAGCAACCAATATTAAATAACCCCAGACCGCGTACATTTTGATTAAACGATTTTGACATTATTATCTACAAATTTGGACGCTACCTACACTCGGTGCGCGAGTTCGACTCGCACTTAGCCGGTTTTATAATCTTATTGTCACGCGTGTATTTTCCTCAATAAGTGCCGTTGTCACTACCTAATCAAAATCAACAAAAAAATATTAAAAAAAAAGAGTTTCGTTTGTCAACCCTGCGCTGCCGGTCGTAAAGTGCGGCAAGGGACGTAATGTCCCACGTGCACGCAGCCACTCGCCGAGCAGGAATGGGGTTAGCTTCTTATAGCTGGTCATCGGCTATTCTAACACTGGCTCTTGGACTATAGTTGAAAGAAGATTCAAAGTAATAATTTTACTAATTCCAAAATTAATTATTTGCGTAACACGTTCGTCTTGCGGCAACTTCAATGTATAAGTCCCTACGTCAAATGTTGACTTGGCCGGTCTAGTAACAGTCAGCCATTAATAATTATGGTCTACCACCCCACGGTTGATGTACATTTGCCGGTCATGATAACAACGAGGTCGATTTTCCCTTGCAATAATAGGGATGTTTCCTAGGTAAAAAAATAATAATTCTTATTAGTCCGTATTTTACATTATCAAAAAATATTAGACACGTAATTTTTCTTTTGACAATTAAACAAAAAATGACGAAGATATGGCGCGTTGAAGTTCCGCGTGACGAGGCGTGACGTCACTTGTTCCTAAAACGCTCATACAAAGTGTAGGAACAAGTGACGTCACGCGAAACTTCAACGCGCCATATCTTCGTAATTTTTTGTTTAATTGACAAAATAATAAATACGTGTCCATTATTTTTTGATAATCTAAAAGACTGACTAATTAGGAAAGTAGCCTATTATGATGACAGTAACTAAATGACATCCCTCAGTTAGAAAAGTCAACCCTAGCGATATTTAGATCTCACAGAAACTTTTGTCAAAACTGGGGGGGCTACTTGGGGGGCTTCGAAATTCGAAAATCGAAGTTCGTATCGCGTCGTTTTAATCGCTCATGTATTAAATACTATTAGCGTGAGAGGAATGGCACGATACGAAGTTCGAATTTTGCACTTCGTAGTATAAGGCCTGGTAGACGACTGATTCGAAGCTAATTTGCTGTGAAAGACGTTAGGCATTGAAGGGTTCTGTTTTATCACTCGGATTATCCGAGGCGGATGTTCAAAAGGTCGTAGCTCATTTCAATCCTTTTCCTCTTATTGTTAGTTCTATAATGAAACCAAATCAGACGGGCAGAGCCGTAATAAACCCCGTCTTATTTTATCAAGGGTTAAAAGTATAAATTTCCGCCTTCCATTTTCCACGAAACACTTATCTGGGAAGACTCCGCTCACCTCGCGCACCTCTTTACGAGCGGCCGCTGATGGTCCAATTACTGGCCAGCCCCACGAAAGGAGGTAGTGGATATACCAGGTAAAACCTGGCTGCGATTTTTGGCAATCCAGTCAACCTAATTGCCAGGCTCTAAAACTCTGTATGAAAGTAGAAAATTTCACTTCCCGATTTTTTTTACGGTTTACCCGTTAGAATTTTTAAACTACGCAGAAACATAAAAATATTGGAAGTACAGAAAAGTATGGCTGAAGCTGGGAATTTATCCCAGTTCCTCATTATTCTGTGTTAAATAGAAATATTTTTTATCGGATTTAGATCGTTAAGTAAATTAGTTTAATTTTGAGTTACTTACTACTAATTTTTTTTTTATAAACAAAAATTATAAACCTTAAAATAATAAACAAAATAAACCTGAATGGATAATGTAGACCGCAACTACCGTTAAGGAGTTCTTAAAATTTTTGAAAGAAAGAAAATACATTTATTTACAACATCACAAGACACAATATTATACAAAACAAAAAGGCAATACTAAAGCTAACGATAGAATGTGTCATTGCGGTTGCAAATCGGACACTTCAATATTTCTTATTTTTTTATTTTATATTTTTTTATTTTTTATTGTTCGGAATTTCAATATTTTAACACATTTACGCATCTTGATTACGAGCAGACAAAAAAGATTGCGAGTGTATGTTAATGTTCTGTGTTGTGTAGACAAGTGACCATTTAGCATTTCTTGCAGTGCGAATATTTCAACGCATCCTTATTATTCTTTCGTCGGCCAAACGTTCGATATATCGAGGTCGGTCACTCCCTTAGACTTTGTTACCTCGACTGGAATTGCTTGTCCTGTAACTATACGGTCTTTCATGCTATTATTCTTGCTCTCTTTAGCTATATGTTTATGGTTTATAGCGCGATGGATGTACTCATAGTAAAGTAAGCTTTCGTCAAGGTTGTGAGAATTATAACAATTCCGTTATTTTACTCCTTATCCTGAGTGAATCAACTTTTTTGTGTTATTTACTCTGCCCCGGTAGTCCAAGTGACATATTAATACTGTTTCATAGAAAACTACGTAAGTTGTCCAGGAGACAAAATTTGTGTAACCATAGCAACGGGTGGGAAGAAAAGTTGATTTTCATCTCTCATACTCGGAAAGTGAGGCAAATCATATCTGACATACGGGAGGATTATGTATTATTTTCTTCCCAAGGGTATAAATGAATTAAAAAAAATAAAGGCATTGGCTGTCAATGGAACACATACGCATTCAGCCAAGCATTACGGCATGGAATAATTAAGTATTGAGTTTTTTTTTCTTAATTAGTCATATTACAAATTTTATAATGCCAGTGAAATATTATTAAATTAAATTATTAATTTCTTATTTAGTGACTTAAACCAGAAAAGTTAGAAAATGTTAAGAAAAAAACACGGTAAATGACAATGTTATTGTCCACACAGCCTATCTCTATACAGCTTAACTCCTTGGTTCAAATTGGTTACTTACATATTTTATAAATAAATTTACTAAAATACCTACTTTATCTACGGTTTTCATTAATTATTATATTGAACATTCTAAATTTTATTAAATTAATTATTCTTTAACAATAAACTCCATTGAAATATTTTACAACGATCATATTGACCAGTTTAGACATTTTTATTTATTTATACTTATATTTTCTTACTTTCCTTGTAGTCGAAATGAAAAGCAGAGTGTTTAACTCGGGAAAAACACCAATATCACCCTCGAAATATTGGCACCCTCGCTGTGCTCGGGTGCCAAGTAACCTCGTGTGATATTGGTTATTTTCCTCCCTTGTTGAACAATCTACTATTTCACATCTACATCATAAAGGTACCCTCTATGCAAAATATCACCTTTATAAGGCCAAGGGTGTGGATTGGGCGTTGTTGAGTCAGTCTGTCAGTCAATCAGTCAGCACTTTTCTTTGTATATGAATCATCCCATCCCAGCCTATATACGTTCCATGACAATGAGAGGGCCCGGCCGCAGCTCCCACGCAGGCCCAGTGCGGATTGGGAACTTCACACACACCATTGGAGTTCTTCGCAGTTTCCTCACGATGTTTTCTTTTACAGTAAAGACTAAAATAATGATGATGAAATGATGATGATGATCTATGGACTTAAATGATGTCTGCAATAAAATTTTTTTTTTGTAAAGCTCATTGTAAATTACAAATTTAATTACGCACATAAATTCCGAAAAACTCAGAGGTGCGAGCCGGGATTTGAAACCACGACCTCTGCTTGAGATGCCATAGGTCAAACCACTTAGGCCACCACGGCTTTTCATATGAAATAGAAGGAGATAAATGGAAATTTTCCAAAAAAAAAGTTAAAACACGTAACCACAGCCGCTCGGTTTTGGAGAAATCCTGGCCCATTGTTCCGTTAAGTTGAGGTGTGGACCCAGAGTCACGTACGGGCCCTAATGGCCGCCATGACAGGTGATCTGAGTGCACTTACTACTGAGAGTTATTGGGTGCCATTTTAGGTTATGGTTACAGTCGAGAAAATTTAAAATTTTAGAGAAAAGCTCCGAAATAGGTAAGATTTTGATTTTTTTTTAATCTTTAGGAGTCATAGCCAGAGATGGGAATTTTCACGGCAAAATATAAGACTGTCGCAATCAAGCTAGTGTTAGAACCAATTTTTTTATCGATGTGGATAGTTGTGCAATAGAAGAAAAAAACGGTCCACTAATTAAAAAAAAACATATTTAATACAGAATTTTAGGTCAGGTTTGTATAAAATTATATAGAGACAGATAACATTTGGTAGCATAGCGTACGGTTGTGGTGCCAACTCTGAGGATTAGCTCTGGTTGGGTTCGAAACGCGTCAGTGTAGTTTGGTGGTGGTGATGGTTGGGTTTGTGTGTGTTCCTACAGTTTGGAGGTGGAGGAACTGCATGAACACGCATTTCTTGCTTATGCTTGTAACTATCGTAAGGTCGCGGGTGAGCAAAGTAATTGTTTCAGTCCATTAACATCAAATCAACTAAAATTAATTCAACAACCTTACATAATTTATACCAAAACAGTTCCAAAATCAATATCAGCTAGCAACTATGTCAAAATAAAAAAAATAAATGGAATTGTATAAGATTTTATTTACATGCTTTTTGATATTTCGATACCCTCATAGAATATTCTAAACATAAATTTACTTTAGAAAAAAATTAAAATAAAATTTTCTTTCACAAAAAACACTTTAATAACCCCTACCTCCTCTTTCAAAACAATCATTCAAAGAAAGTTGATGCCCCAACCTGGCCGTTGCGCCCCGCTCCCCCAACCACCTGAGCCCGTATTTGCCCGCAGTAAAAGGTGGTATCCGGTTACCATCTCAGCTTACTGTTAAACGCAGTTTTGTTCTTATTGTAGCTGGTAACATTCTACTAATAACCTCCGACAAAAAGTAAAACCGCCCAAGTGCGAGTCGGACTCGCGCACGAAGGGTTTCGTACCATTATCTATAAAAACGGCAAAAAAATCAAGTTTGATGTATGGGAGCCTACCTTTACCTTAAATATTTGTTTTATTTTAATTACACCGGCGTGAAGCAGCAGTACTCCTGCTGCGTTTCGTACGGTCAGTGAGAGCGCCGGGGGCCCAATACCTCTCCACCTCCTCTATTCCCTTTCCTTTTTCCTCTCCCTTTTAGGGCCGACAACGCACTGGCATCGCGTAAAGCGCTGCGGGTGTCTATGGACAGTGGTGATCATTCAACATCAGGTGACCCACTAGTTCGTTTGTCTGGCTTCTCTACTCTAACATAAAAAAATATATTTTTAAAGTTAATATTTTATATAATTAATATTCTGTGAATGTTTCAAGCGTCTACCTGTTGCCGTTATCAATATCGAGCAAAAACGAGCAAAAAAATCACGTTTGTTGTATGGGAGCCCCCTTGAATATTTATTTTGTTTTGTTTTTTAGTATTTTTTGTTATAACGGCAACCAAACGGGCGGCAGGCCCCTGTACCGCACAGGCGATCACTCATTAAAACGGTTTAGCTAATAGTGTTGCGAACTCATGAGTGGTGGATGTGGTACTCACTGACCATTAAATAAAAAAAATTGTTTATTTTCAGGCAACATAGCCCATAGTACATAATTAGTAGGAACATTTGCTTAGCCTATATTAGTAAGTATATAGTATAAAATAAAAACACGTCACATTATTTATCAATTAATTAACAATGCACTCAAATAACTATCACAGATGTCGACCAACAATTTTTTTTTTTTTTAGGGAAAATATCTTTATTGTACACCAGAAAATACAGATAAAAATAAAACAATTAAGAATACAGTGAATAAAACTTAACTATAAACTAAATATCTAACTATTACAAACTAAATTAAATTAAAAACTAAACTAGATTAGATTGATTCCATAGACCAACAATTAATTAATTTAAATTTAGGATACATTAATATTTAAGTAACAATTGTATAGTTATTAAAAATGTCATGAGTTCGACAAAATTATATTTAAAAACACTAATAAATAAACAATAATTTAATAATTAATCAGATAATTAATTAACTCTCAGTCCACATGCAATCCCACCCATGTTTTCAGGATGGAACAATCTAGTTTGTCAGCAATGACCTTCAGAGATGACTCATTTTGCTTTTCCCGCCCTGTAAAATCTGCCAAAAAAAAACAGAAATCTCATCGTTGTTTCGATAACCTAACAGGTCCAAGAGGAGTAAACTTGCTCCAATCATTGTGACAATATACAAACACACAAATCAATTACGTCAGGCACCGGTGTGAGAGCGAGATGACGAATGTGATTCATTTGTCATCATCATCATCATCATAATCCTAGCCTATATACGTCCCACTGCAGGGCACAGGCTTCCTCAAAGAATGAGAGAGCTTGGGCCGTAGTTCCCACGCGGGCCCAGTGAGGATTGCGAACTTCACACACACCATTGAATTTCTTCGCAGGTCTATGCAGGTTTCCTCATGATGTTTTCCTTCACCGTAAAGCTCATGGTAAATTTCAAATGTAATTTCGCACATAAATTCCCAATAATTTTAACCCACGAAAATACAATGGCCTAGTACCTTGGCCTCTGCTTGAGAGGCCAAGGTACTAGGCCATAGGCTGGGAAGATGATAAAAAAAAAAAAAAGATAATGGGTATTTTCAGAAAAAAGTGTACCCTGTACTTTTTTGAAAAACCTAACAAATTTTGTGTTATTTCCACTCAGAATCACAAGCACTATCGATTTAAGCAATAAAAAAAGTGTCCCTCGTTTAATTGTCAGTTTTGTGACGCAGTTAACCATACATGTTGTAATTATAAATTTTGTATGGAAAGTTAAGGATAATTCAGGCAAAACGGGTACATTTTTTTTCTGAAAACACCCATATATAGGTACTCACACTAAATTACAAGTTTCTAACACTTGGTCTTTGACCGTAGTAAAAAAGCTGTCCCAAGTATTTCTCCATTTTCCTGTTTTTCTTGGGAATGCCCATAGGAAGGATAATGAGGTATTTAATAATTAAAGTCATCGATCAGAGCGACGTTGATCGAGCTGTTTGTCTGTCCACTGATTTCATTAGGGGGCGATGATCCTTGACGTGGGAGGAAAATCTTAAGACCAAGCAAAAACTGCTTTAAGATACTTCGATCAAGCTACTGCTCGAAAGCTAATTTAGATACCGTTAAGACACATAGCAAAAAAGTACGGATAACTAACGTCTATAATCGAGTTTAGCTCTACTTCATAATCATCATCATAATTTCAGCCGAAAGACGTCCACTGCTGAACATAAGGCCTCCTACACGGCTCGGCAAACAGATCGGTCCCGTGCCCTCCGCATCCAATTTAAAATTGATTGTTTTTCACATTTTGTTACACTACCTATTTAATTTTCTAATATTTTCAATTCATCATTTCATCCAAAAGATCTCCACTGCTGAAAATAGGCTGCCCAAGTTTGACAAACGGATCGGTCCACCGCGTTCCCGCAACCTTAACCAGGTCGTCGCTCCATCTTGTTAAAGGCCTAGGTATACCTACATTGCGTCTTTCGGTCCGTGGACGCCATCGGCATTCAGCTCTACGAGCGATGTGCCCTGCCCATTGCCACTTGAGTTTGGCGATCCTTCGAGTTATGTCGGTGACTTTAGTTCTTGCGCGGGTTTCATCATTTCTAATGCGATCCCGCAGAGAAACTCCGAGCATAGCCCTCTCCATCGCCCTCTGTGTGACTTTGAGCTTTCTTATGAGGCCCATCGTTAGCGGCCACGTCTAAGTGCCATAAGGCATCACTGGCATCAAAATTGCCATTTGTTAGCACAGCTTGTCGAATTGCCCTTGGTATCGTTGTTCTGGCATCGGTCAAGTATAGGTAACGCCATCAGAGTTGAGGCGAATGATTACACACACAGCTACATAAAGTACTGATTGCAAAAAAAGTAGCGAATGAATGAAATGAATGAGTGAATGAAAATGTGAATTATTATGATCTTAAGGTTAAATACCTACGCTACCATGCATATTATATTTTTTTTATCATATAACCCATTTTTGAAATAAAACAATTTGAAACTGATAAGAAATATTCGCAACAAAAAAATCGGTATTTTATAAAAAGCGAAAAATATGCTTATCTGAAAATATTTTATTTTCTGTTTTGTTTGAACTAAATGTATTTTCTTAAATAATTCTTAACGAAATAGGTTGAAGAAATTTTTAGTCAATTTTGTAATTCACTGTTGAGTCTGTCGGTCTTGCTGTCGGTACGAATAAACATCAAAATTCCGCTGTCATTACATGAGATGTGGTTGTGTGCGTGGCCTCAACTCTGGTGGCGTTACCTATACCAGATAAATGAGATAAACTTCTTCCAAGTTAGGTGTGGAGCTACCTTAATATAACTGCTTCGTAAAAACTTTTAAAAACCTAAATGCAATTAAACACATTAAAAATCAAAATTATTCAAACTATTTTCGTTCGTTTCCTTCTCCGCCGCGAATTTAATTTACCAAAAAGAAAATTAAATTAACAATAACAATTAAAGACTGAAATTACCTTCGAGTCTTTAAAAATTACAGACGATGTCATAAGTCGTTCGCTGTGGGTGACTGCTAACGTGCCAACTTACCACTCCACTTATCACAAGTAAAACAGCACCAAAACTCTTTAAAATAAAGTCCATTGCAACTACCTGGGTAACTTTGTCATGCAATAAGACGCGTTCGTTTGCGTTTACCGACTTTGAACTTTAAGTTTTTGCGTTAAGAGAATTGTGGGTGCATACGTTGGGTGGTTTCCGTTTTCTGGAGAAATATCCGAAGGTTTGTGACGTTTAATCTTGCGTACAACGCGTCGGTCGTGGGTATCACTTGCCGCCTGCTTCTAGTGTTGGATAAACTGGCTATCGATGGTATCGATGTCGATATAAAATTTCACAATTACTTCCCGGAAGGAACTACAAATTTCTGGTCCGGTTAAAGTAGGACCAGTAATTTGTTAACCCGGTATGAATAACAAAACAAGGTTTATTATTATTATATGCTGAGCCAGTGTCCTATTTACAACCGCAATGACACACTCTATCTTTAGCCTTGGTGCTGTTCTTTTTGTAAAAATATTTATCTGTCTTACGTCAACAACTGCGAGGTCGTGGGTAACTGCACTCAACATTTAAATTTTTCCATTGAGTTTTATTCTCACAAAAAAAATATTTTTCTTGAAACGAAATAATAATTATGGCTCCAAGGGCCTCTTCACTTGTTTGACCTCATAAATATATTTCGAATGACCGGGTCCCCATGAGCCAATGATTGTAACTCCATACCAACATAATAACAATTTTCAACATTTTTCAGGGCATATATAAATTTAACTATGGCGCGTTTTACATAGTTCAACCCATTGTGTATTTGTGAAACACATTTCTAAATTATCACACACACAAACGTTACACGCATACTTTACCTAATATGAGTAGAATTATCTTTTAGATTCACTATAGCAGAAAGACAATTATCGACAAAACTCCCCTGCATGGCCCCTCCCTAACCACAAGCGTCTGCAGAAATTCAATTAACATTACCTCCAGTCGCATGCACCTTTATTTCCGTTCGGAGTCACTTACCCCCTCCTGGTGGGGGGGCGGTAATGAGGTCCGGCTGTCGTTTAGTTTGGAGGTAATGGTATACGTGAGGAGGGCAGTTTGGAGGATAAAAACGGGCCAAGTGCGAGCTCAACCTGCAAACGAAGGGTTCTGTGCCTATAAATAGCAGTAAAAAGTGGTAGCCTAGTTAGTGGTTTTCCTTTTCAGTTCGTATTACCCACTAAGTATTATCAAGGATGATTAGACTGGATTAGCAATTGCCATAGTACAGACCGACCGCGGAAAAATAGTTCGATTATTAAATCTAGATGGCGCTGATATTATAGCCCGAGGCTTTGAAAGCAAAACAATAAGACTACAGATGTTTCATATTAATACAAATGTATTATTTTTGAAAAATATGGCATAATAATACATTTTCAGTGATATGAAAATCTGTAGTCTAAAGGGGGTGATCCATTGGCGAGCAAAACCAACCAACCAACGCCAACGAACTCGCGAGCCAAAGGTCTAAAACCGCCAATGGAGCACTTAAAAGTCTGCGGACTTTAGAATTTCAAGTATGCAACAGCGAGCCAGCGAGCAAATCCGACGGTTTTTAAGTCCGCAAAAGTCAAAAAAGTCAAAACTTTTATTCTGCAAATAGGCCGCAAAGGGCTCTTTTACATGTCACTTTTTTAAACTACCAGCGCTTTCGTAAGGACCATCATTGCCAAGAAGAATGCGCCGCAAGAAACTTGGCAGGAAGTCATCTTTTCAAATTAAAATATAATAAATTACAAACTAAAAAACCATACAAATATAGAATTAAATAAAAAATAATAATAATTATATAAAAAAACAATACAGGGATGTATTGGGTCCCATAGTTAAAATATATATATATATATCAGAGATAGTCTTCCAATGTCACAATCATTAAAAATGAATGTGTTAAAACACATTTCAGGTCAAGTAACCATTAAACTTTTGGATTTCAAAGGCAAGCTTACGCCTGCCGCCCCCAAAGTTTGGCTCACACGCACTCATGTCATGCTCTGAAAGCAGAGCCTAAGCCTTATGGGACCGTCTTGGGAACTTCGGCGTCGCAGGCCTGTGACTAGTTAATAAAGTATTAATTAAAATATAAAAGTTTAAATCCATAAGCTTAACAATATACAGCCTTAAATATAGCAAAGGGATGTATAAAGTCCCTGAGTTAATAATAAATAAAAATAGTTCATCTAAATAATTCAGAGATGTATATAGTCTCTAAATGTCAACGTAAACTAGTTACATAATCATTAGAGGTGTAAGAAGCCTCCAAGGTCAAAATTAATAATAATATTAATATAAAGAGCTGGAGATTTATAAGGTCTCCGAATATCAAACAAATAGGTACCTACTTATTATAATTAAGTGGACAACGGCAACAGAACCAGAAACTAGCCGCGGATTGCGCCGTGACACTACAAGTCACACTTCACATCACTTCACATTACAAAGCACATCCACATAAACATAAACATACACACACAAACACACACACGCACACACAAACACGACTACATCATAAGTATCACATATCGACATACTAATTATCTTCGGCTTTCAGTCTTGGCCATGTCGCATTATCACATAAGTACTCCTCAACTTTATAGTATGCTTTCTTCAGGAGTGCACTCTTTATGTATTCTTTGAAAGAGTTGTGTGGCAATTTCCATGCTTCTACAGGGACTTTATTGTAAAATCTCACGCAGTTTCCCACAAAGGATTTGCTTATTTTCCGTATACGGAATTTAGGGACGACAAGCTTGTGTTTATTACGAGTGTTGATATCATGTACGTCTGACATTTTCTTAAAGGACTTGATATTTTTGTGTGTATACAATATCACATCATGTATGTACTGTGAAGCTACTGTGAGGATGTTTATCTCCTTAAAGCGTTCTCTTAGTGAAACCCGGGAGCCAAGGTTGTAGATAGACCGGACTGCCCTCTTTTGTAGAATGAAGATCGTTTCGATGTCGGCTGCCTTGCCCCAAATTAGCAAGCCGTAAGACATTATGCTGTGAAAATAACTGAAATAAACAAGCCGGGCAGTTTCTACGTTGGTAAATTGCCTGATTCTTCTTACAGCATAGGCGGCAGAGCTCAATCTACCAGCAAGACCAGAAATATGTGGACTCCATTGCAAATTTCGATCCAAGGTAAGACCAAGAAAAACAGTCTCATGCACAAGTTCCAGATTTTCTCCATTTAAGGATATAGTTGTGTCAACCTGTCTTACATTAGGCAACGTAAATTTTATACATTTAGTTTTGGCTGCATTCAGTAATAAATTATTTGCGGTGAACCAGTTTAGCGCAGCTGTTAAAGTCTCATTGATGTGACTTTGATCTTCTTGTTGCCTGTTTACTTTAAAAATCAAAGAAGTATCATCAGCAAACAATACTATGTTACACTTCTTTTCTAACAAGTGGGGCAAGTCATTTATATAAACCAGGAAGAGAAAAGGACCCAAAATGGATCCTTGTGGTACTCCAAGCTTCACCGCTGAGCCACCTGACTGCGTTCTATTTATGTCCACTTTTTGAAATGCAAATGGATCACCCCCTTTATTGTTTTGCTTTCAAAGCCTCGAGCTATAATGTCAGCGCCATCTAGATTTAATAATCGAACTATTTTTCCGCGGTCGGTCTGTACTATGGCGATTGCTAATCCAGTCTATATCATCCTTGGCATTATCTAACTCTGAGACTTTCGGAATTTATGTGCGAAATTACATTCGAAATTTACCATGAGCTTTAAGGTGAAGGAAAACATCGTGAGGAAATCTGTATACACCTGCGAATAAATTCAATGATGTGTGTAAAGTTTCCAATAATAATCCGCACTGGGCACGCGTGAGAACTACGGCCCAACCCCTCTCATTCTGATAGGAGGCCTGTGCCCTGCAGTGGGATGATGATGATGATGACAAATGAATCACATTCGTCATCTCGCTCACACACCGGTGCCTGACGTAATTGATTTGTGTGTTTGTCTATTGTCACAATGATTAGAGCAAGTTTACTCCTCTTGGACCCGTACGCTTAGTATAAGTTTTACTTCACCAAAATACTTCTCGATCGCGTTAACGTAAAAATTTCAATTCTATGGAAACATGGTCGCGCGGCCGCAGAGGCGCTGTCCATGTTTCCCTAGTAACTTTTTTTTTTACGTAAACGCGATCGAGAAGTATTTTGGTAAAGTAAAACTTATTCTAAGCGTACTGTTATGTTATCGAAACAACGACGACTTTTCTGGTTTTTTTTGGTAGATTTTTTGGTAGATTTTACAGGGTGGGGAAAGCAAATGAGTCATCTAATGGTCAGTTCGCAACACTATTAGCTAAACCGTTCAAACGAGTCCTCGCCTTTGCTATGCGAACACCTGTGAAAAAAATGGCGTGTGACGTTTACGAATCCGGGTGCGCCTTGATAGATATAACAACATTTGATATAACTGTAACATTTGGTATAATGCTACATTTGATATAATGCGATTTACTCAAAAAGTAAACTTCGGAGGATTGATATTAATTCTATTTGATATGCATTAGGTTAGGTTAGGTTAGTTTATTTTATAAAAGAATCGTAGAATGTTTACTTCTCGAGTAAATCGAATTATGTCAAATGTAGCATTATACCAAATGTTACAGTTATATCAAATGTTGTTATATCTATCATTACACACCCTTACAATCCACACTGGGCCTTCATGGGAACTGCATCACAAGCCCTCTCACTCTGAGACGAGGCGCAGTAGTGGTAGAGCCATGTTGTAGCTAGCCGCTGCATCACGAATGGGCCGGCTCGTCCGGGGCAGTACCACCCTCTCACAGAACACCGGCGTGAAGCAGCAGTAATCCTGCTTGCGTTTCGTACGGTCAGTGAGAGTGCCGGGGGCCCAATACCTCACCCCTTCCCTCTTCCCCTCCCTCAACCCCTTCCCCTGTTCCCTTTCCTTTAGGGCCGACAACGCACTGGCATCGCGTAAAGCGCTGCGGGTGTCTATGGACAGTGGTGATCATTTAACATCAGGTGACCCACTAGTTCGTTTGTCTGGCCTTTATAACATAAAAAAAAAAAAAAAAAAAAAAAAACATAAAAAAAGTGAGTGTATAGGCTGATGTTGATTATGGTTTTAAAGATAAAAATTTGTGACAGACATACGTACAGTGTACCTTATAAGGTTCCACTAAGGTACGGAATCCTAAAAAACTAGTTGTAGATAGGTAGTGATTGTGAAACCAAGAGGTTATGGTTTTAATAAGGTGAAACTGCGTCTTTCTTGTGATATTGAGTGAGAATAAGCCTGCGGGGTAAGAACTGGATAACTTTAACTGCTCTTATTTTTTTTTTATTTATTTATTCATTTATTTCAAGCATGTAGTTCATAACAGGTTTAGTAACAGTTTCACTTATTGACTACATATTATGTACAGTCAAGGAATTTAATTTCCTACCCACCTAAGTTTGAATATCGTACGGCAAACTGTCACCATAAGAGCTTGGTTTTGACGTGTTCCAATTGATTTTACGACCTTAATAATGCTTTGTGAATATTACACGACATTTTTACGAAAAGGGTAGAGAATTAAGTTCCTTGACTATACATTCTGCATGCTCTAAATATACTGGGACTTTACTCATCAAGGCCGAATCATAATTTATAGTAAGATCATGTAAAAATGAAATACTTAGCAACAAACAAAAACAAAGTTGACGTTCAAAATAACAACACGATATTGTAGTGTGTGGTGCTTGGTGAACATATTGTTATCATGAATGACTCAATCTAAAGTATGCAAGGATTTTTTCGTAACGACTACAGAACTACCCTAACCAGGGCATGTCCGACACGATCTTGGCCGGTTTTTATAAAACCTTGTTTGAACTAATTTTTATTTTGCTCTATGTTTTGACTTTTTCCCAAGTTTTTTCTTCCGTTGAGTTAATTACCTACCATTTTTCATAGAGTTTATACAACCGTAAATAAATGGAAGATTCGAAAATTATAATGGTAGTTTTAGAGCACTTTATTCTCAAAGTATAATCGAAAAAGCTTTTGATTCTGAACAAACATCACATTAAATTTTCCAAATTAAAAAAAAAGTCAAAACATACAACAAAATTTTTGGTCCGTTTATAACATAGCAATTTTTTTCTTTTATCTTTAAAATGTTTACATACACGTGTATCCCCCATTCATCATCCCACCTTCCATCAAAACAATCCCATTTGCAGGCAGATCAGTGATTCCATTATAAAAGGGTCTTGCATCTGATAAGCTATCTGCCATCGACCATCCGTCTACGTCAGGCTACCTTGATGCCCCCGGCTATTAAGAATACGTCTGTTGGTGGTGGTTTCCCATAATTTCGTTTGACATAACGGTCAAGGGTCATAATATTTAGATGTCATAATGATCGTTGTTCATAATTTTACATGTTTTATATTCATGACTTGCTGTTGCCCGCGACTCCGTCTGCGTGGAATTAGTAATTTGGGCAGCTTTTTGAAACATTCTTCCGCTCCGCTCCGCTCCTATTAGTGTTAGCGTGATGATTATTAGCCTATAGCCTTCTTCGATAAATGTGCTATCTAACACTGAAAGAATTTTTCAAATCGGAGCAGTATTTCCTGAGATTAGCGCGTTCAAACAAAAAAACCTGTTCGATAAATTCTTAAAATAGACGTATCTTTCTTATTTGTGAACCGATTCAAATGAAACAAACACTAAATGTTAATCCAAGAAAATACCAACATATCAGTGAAAACCGCATCCTTCTAGATTAAGCCGTTTCTGAGATTAGCGCGCACAAACAGACAGACAAACAGACAAACAGACAATAATTCTAAAAATAATTGTTTTGGGTTCTATAATATTGTGCTAATAAATAGCCCTAGTGACAGTTTTCTCAAATATCTTCAATGTACAGACACGGACTTGTTACAGATTTATTATATGTATAGATAGATAGATAATTTATTATAAATCTTCTTTACATCTTCTAATTATAAAAATCTTGTGTCACGGTGTTTGTTATCGAACTCCTCCGAAACGGCTCGACCGATTTTTATGAAACTTTTTTCTCTGTATTTGATAGGTTTGGCTATTTTTTATACCTACCCCTATTCCGCGCGGACGGAGTCGCGGACAACAGCTAGTAAATACTATAAGACAAAGTTGCTTCCGGCCGTCTATTCCTCTGTATGTGCTTATGTTTAAATAAAAAAATAAATTTTAAAAATATCATGGGACGATTGACACCAATAATTGTCCTAGCCCAAACTTGTACTAAGTGTACTTACTAGACAAATGGATAATCATATTTATGTAGACAAATACAAAACAAACTTTCTTAAATACAAATTAAATACCCAAGGCTTTCGTATTTTTCATACAAATATCTGCCCCGACCGGGGATCGAATCCGGGACCTCAAGCTTCGTAGTCAGGTTCTCAACCACTGGGCTATGCTGCCGTCAAATGCCGCCGTGTATTGCTTTCAAATTAGGTATGCAACGGATTTTAAAGTAGTATTCATCAATAGATAGAGTTATTCAAGAGGGGTATGTATATGTATATGACAAAACAATAATAATATGACATAAAGCGGAAACATGCAGATTCGATTAATCTATATGATTTGTTCTTTAAACATTCCCGGGTTGGTTTTCATTATAATAAATCACAAACACAACAAACTATACTAATTTGAAAACTACATTCGGAAAATATCTCAGGTAAGTTCCGCATGAGATCCCGCACATTTCAAGCTTCACGCTGAGCTAGTGATGTAATGTAAATAGCTCAATAATTCATCGATATTCGCTAGATGCCAGACTGCATAACTCAACGTGTCGCTAGGGCTGAGCGCGAGAAAATATACTCGATAGTATTTTGACTACAGCCTTTTTGTGAGTATTAACATACATAACATTTGACTATAACAGTCAGTGTTAAACATTATCGTCTTTTCAAATACTGCTCACGAGGTTCTTACTTTTAGTGTCACTAAAACATTTTTTTTTGCTCCTATGTTTTCGGTGAACTCGTAAACAAGAACGTAAAATGGTATCAGTATTAACTTAGTGATCAAGTCGTACAACAAGCAAACATGATTTGACACAAGAATAAGCACTTCATTTTACAACTTAATTATCTGGTAATTAGTAAATTATTATTTAAATTTAAAACCAAATTACGTGGTAGCATTAAGTTGGCTCGTTTTCGAAAATGTTAATATACCTACATGTAGCAAAAAATTAATTATTATGAAAATAATAAACAATACAAATACAATATAAACGTTGGTGAAACGGTAATGAATCAAAAACTTCTAGATTTACTCCACTCTCGGGTAGCTTATGATGACTTAATATCAAGTTCCTCTGTCACAGACGGACAACGAACCAATCCTGTAAAGATTTATGTTATGTCGTAACGTTATCCTTAACTCTGAATCCAAAAAAATAATTGTTTTGGTAATAATGATAAACAAACAAAGTTTTCACTCTTCCTTCATCAGCCGTACAGCTACAGAGTGAAATTCCCTACCTGCGTCTGTATTCTCTGAACATAACAATCTGGGCGTTTTTAAGTCTAGAGTGAACGAGGATTCACTAAGCAAGCGTGCTGCATCTTCGCTTTCCATCACGCGTGATTGTGGCCAAACGCAAGCTTCTATTGTATAAAAAAATTGATAAACACGTGACGTACTAATACCTAATGTTGTGCGGGCGTTATATCGATAGTTGGCACACCCCTATCCCGGGAATGTGACAAATGTGCGCGTCCCGCGCGGGCTCGTCTCTAAACACACAATTTCACTCTTATTTCACGAACTGCTGCCCCGACTGCAGCCATTTCTGCTTTGCAAGACTGTACTTGCGATTTGCATTGAGATATAACTTTGACATACCTACGCTTTTAGGAAAGTTGCCGCCGAATAATTCATTTTTTTTTGTTTTATTATAAATTATACCTACCTATCTGTTTTGTGATGTTTAACCATTGTTACGCGTAAAAAGTAACAAAATTGCACATAAGTACAGAATTTTAAATCTAATATATAAAAATCTCGTGTCACGGTGTTTGTTACCGAACTCCTCCGAAACGGCTTGGCCGATTTTTATGAAACTTTTTTCTCTACACTCGGTAGGTCTGAGAATATTTGTAGGTCGTAGGCTATTTTTTATCCCCCCCCCCCATTCTTCGCGGACGGAGTCGCGGGCAACAGCCAGTATCTACATAAAAATAAGCCGTCAGAGAATCGTGGGTTCGAACCCAGGCTCTTGCCTCTGAGTTTTTCGGAATTAAATTTGAAATTTACCATGAGCTTTTCGGTGAATGTCAACATTATAAGAAAAACCTACACATTTCAGTATGTGCGAAGTTCCCAATCCGTACTGGGTCCGCATGGATCCTATGGCCCAAGCCTTCTCATTCTGAGAGGAGTGGGACTTATATAGGCTAGTCAATTAATAGGTTAAGCGTTCAAAAACGAGAAAACAATTAACCTTCCGTAAACATTTCAAAACACTTGTCTCTCCTTTGTTTCTATTGACACCTGAAACAAAACAACAGCAGGATGCAAATTAATCATACCAAGCGTTTTAATCTGGAATGGAAAGTTCCAGAAAGTTCGAGAAGTTTCAAAACAGGTGTTAATCCAGGACAAGTTTGCGAGACGCTTCCGGCTGACGTATGACAGGGAGCCCAGGCGAACTGTACTGTACTGCACTTCTCTATCACGTCTTCCCTGGCATATTTTGATAGGCTTGCCACCCAGCTTTAGCTTTTCATTATTGAACCACATAGAAGAAGGTAAACTTCGAGTCAAAATGCGGAAAGAAGGAGGACCATTCTTTTTACTTTTAATCTGGTGTATTGCATTAATTATCTCGAGTGCTATTTAAAAAAGTCATAGCGCAGCAGAGAGGAAACTGCCTCTTTTTCATTTTAAATGTTTTAATGAAACACCTTAATCTTTACTGAATCTAATAGTAGACGAGCTTTGTAAGATTAATTATTCGGAAAGGGGTTATACCAGACGACAAAAACGCGGCGTTTCTTAGAGTATACATACAGTTTTTAAGGGTTTTTATTGTTTCTTTAGAACTTTAAATTGAATATTTACATCCTTTGAGCACGTGCTGCAGGGAAAGCCTTTCGTAATTTTATTCTAGTCTTAGTATTAAGTTACTTTTTTTAAAATTAATTACAGTTTTAAACTTATGTAATTCAACTAATTTATGTTACTATTTGATATTATAATCAATAAATGTTGTAAATGTTATGTTTGTGGAGACATTAAAAATTACAATAAGTAGCAGTCTTACTAATGTTATAAATCCAAAATTTTGTGAGTATGTGTGTTTGATTGTTACTATTGCAATCTATAACGGGTTGACGGATTTGGATGAAATTTGTTATGAAGATAGCTGGATTATGGAAATAACATAATATAAGTAAGTAGCCTCCTAATTCTTATCCCGATTTTTCTGCAGGATCGGGATAAAATCTCGAAATATCAACCAACCTTAGAGACAAAATTTAGCACGAGTGTTTTTTAATGAACCTTAATAAAATCCACGATGTATATTTGAGAATTCCCTGGAAATTTACTAAAACCAAAAATTACACAAAAAATATATTATATGCATAGGTATGTGTATAAACCAGAAAGAAGTAAATCCTTCATTATGCAAAAATAAATAAAGACACACAATAATCGACAACCCTTGTGATTCACATACAGAGGCAAAGTTATATCTTAAAGGGATCTCTACCAGTCAAGTTTTGAGTGGATGCGAGGAGCATTTAGTTAGAAATATTCTCACCGCAGTTGTCTCGTCTTGCGCCCCCTTATCCGCTGCTCCGGCAGTTTTGAGCCGCAGCCGGACCGCTCCTAATTAATTGGCTTGCATTCGTTTGCATGAATTACTCAGGTACGCACCCTTTTTTGGGGTTCCGTAGCCAAAGGGTGAAAGGCGCTGAAGCTCCGCTGTCTCTCCGTCTGTCACTGGTCGTCTGTCTTTTGAACTGTAATAAGTAGACTCTTTTTTTTCGCGTTGGATGCGGATGGCGCTGGACCGATCTGTTTGGCGAGCCTTGGGGAGGCCTGTTCAGCGATGGACGACTTTCGGCTGAAATGATGAATGATGGTGATAAATTCAAGTGTCTCAAGTTTTCCGTCAAATTTTTGTATTTTTCGCTATCGCATAATATGTGTAAATAAACACATCTCTCTCTTTCGCTCGCTCTCATTTCAAAAAATATTATTGGGTATAGTGTGGAAGGCAAGGAAAACCACTCTATTTTTGCAAGAAAATCTCAAATTTCACTAGAATTCGTTGTGCAATGTGAGTTTTAAAGGAGAAAACTTAGGGCCGACAACGCATCGCGTTAAGCGCTGCGGGTGTCTATGGACAGTGGTGATCATTTAACATCAGGTGACACACTAGTTGGTATGTCTGGCCTCTCTAAAATAAAAAAAAATAAAAAATAAAAGGCGGCCAGACTCACGAAATCATTTTTCCCCAAGCTAAAACAGACCGCTCAGTCTATAAAAAGTTTTCATTCAACAAACGTATTCCACGAAAGCTTCATCTTCATAAAAAACTTAACTTATATATACGGAACTCTTCGTGTACGTATAGGACACTCACTTGTCCGATTTTTCCTCCAATCCGCTTACTAAAGGGCTAAATAAGCAGATACGGGACTGGGGGTAAGTCGAGGCCTCGATTGGATTAACAGACGCTCAGTATGCTCATGGGTGGAATCTGATGAACATGGAAGACAAATTGCTTCACTTTGCTGTAGGTAATGTCAACCAATTTGATTCCTAGCCCACCATAGAACCTTGTCGCATTAACTACTAGATAATTACAACGTCAGTGGGGGTCATAGGATTATCATTACCAACTATTCGATCACACCTTGTTGCATTAACTACTAGATAATTACAACGTCAGTGGGGGTCATAGGATTATCATTACCAACTATTCGATCACACCTTGTTGCATTAACTACTAGATAATTACAACGTCAGTGGGGGTCATAGGATTATCAACTTTCCGGTCACAACATGTAATACACGTTAAAGAGTTTATAAACGTTTTCGCTCTATGACATGAGAAGAAGAAAAAGTATCGACCGACGGATAGAGGCAATTCAAGTTATTAAAGGATTTGCCACACTGGATGCGTTCTGTGGTCGCGGTCAGGTCCAATTGAACGCAGCCCACATTATGTATGAACAACATTGTCGGTCTATCTATTTTGTATAGATGTGCGATCTGACCGTGCGAATCGCACGCACGCGCAACATATACATACAGGGTAATTTTTAGTCAGTGCACAAAAATTTTGATATTTGATTCAGTATCGTTGATAGATCACGATCATAACATTAACAACTTGTTCGCAAAGATCGAGATGTCATCATGACATACTTCTCGCAACAATCACTATCGCAGAATATGCATGGTTCTGTAGTGGCCTAGCACTCGAATTGGTTGACCAGTACTTACATGCCATCTTACTCTCCACGCCGGAACACAGCGACGCAAGAACTGCTGTTAAGCGACAGGATTAATGAGTAATACGGTGGTAGTGATACTGACTATACCATCCGTTTGACCCCTAATGACCGTTGTACCTATCACACGGGTATTAAAACTTTGTTGCACCTAAATAGATTATCCTAAGCATACAGGGCGTCTATAAATCTCCTCGGTGCTTAGTAACCTGTGATACCCAAGTCCCAGGTCTTTGAGTATTTAGTCTAACGGAGGCGACGTGCGCACCAATTTCTAAATTGCTACAAGTAAGAATAATTAAAGCTTGGAATATTTCAGAGTTCAATAACTCAGAAACGGCTTAACTGTCAAGATTAAACTAATTTTCTATTACAAAATCTTCTTATTCGAGTAATTCGTTTGGGAGCTATGACGACACGAACAAGTAGACAATACACTCGTTAAAAATGTGACACTTCTGTTTGAACCGAGGGTCACAAAACTGACGCATTTAATGGAGGCAATACTACGAAATATCAATATTAATAACATGTAGGTATAATAAAATATGAAACGGAAACACTACTGAAGAAATTCAATGGTGTAAGTAAAGTTCCCAATCTGCACTGCGCGGCCCGCGTGGAAACTACGGTCCAAGACCTCTCATTTTGAGAGGAGGCCTGTGCCCTGCAGTGGGATGTATGGAGGCCGAGATGAATGTTGAAACATTTATCCCATATTTTATATTGTAATTCATATTTTTTTTTGTTTGTAATTATTTATTTTAGTATCGTGTCTTTCTGCCAAGTTTCTTGCGGCGCATTATGGTCTTCTTGGCAATGATGGACCTTCCGAAAGCGCTGGTATTTAAAAAAAAAAGTGTCATGCATGTACAAAACCCTTTGCGGCCTATTTGCAGAATAAACGTTTTGATTTTCATTTTGAATATCGACGGTTATCTGACTCAACCTCGTTTACAAAATTTTGCTAAGTTGGAATAACCGCTGCAAGTCGTGTGACTAAAATCGCTGTCAATTGAAATTGCGAACAATATAAATAAACCATTTAATGAAATATCCATATTCTAGCACTTGTTTATTGTTTTAATGGTTTAGGATAGTGTTGTGGTGAGTATTGATTAAATAACACACGGATTTAGCAGTATTTGCTGAGGGAAAATGGAAATTAAAGACATTTTAAATACAAGGTTTGTTTACATTGTTTGCAATTTCAATTGACTGACAGTTTAAAGTGGTATTTCCAATTTTGTAAAATTTCATATAGGAGGTTTTTTTTTTATTTCTAGTCTAACCAATATTTTATTCAACAGGTTAAAAAACAATAACAAATATAGGAGGTTGATTCAGAGACCCGTCGATACTTGTTTTACTTTTTACTTTCTATGTATAGGCCCTTGGTATCTCTCCTGTTGGTTTAATGCCCCAAGGATCAGGTGGACCGCACTAATCCGGATCGGTGCGGTTCTAGGCGGATCAAACACGATTTTAGACTTACCGGAACTTTGAAGGTGGATTGGGAGTTCAAACAGCGAGGCCTGATCGGACGGGCCAATTTGGGGCGGCTGATTGACCGGGCTTCAAGCGTATTTTAACTGAGATGACAACATAAATAAGTTTTTGTTAAAAAAAACATTTTCAATACAAGCTTTTTCGCTGACTGTACTTTTTGTTGACTGTACTTGCATTGTCATCCAACTTACATAAGTATACCAAATTTCAAGCAAATCCGACCGCTGGAAGTGGGTCAAATTCGACTTCTAAGATTTGACCCAAGAATAATAAATTATAATAAAACAAACGGGGTGAGCTAAATAAAAGCTTGTAAAAACAATCGAAGGCGCCATTCTATTACTAAGCTTTTATTGTTCAAACTAATCGACGACCGCTTTAGCCTAGTTGGTAGTGACCCTGCCTACGAAGCAAGAGGTCCTGCGTTCGAATCCCGGTAAGGGTATTTATTTGTGTGATGAGCACGAATATTTGTTCCTGAGTTATGGATGTCTTCTAAGTATTTACGGTAAGATTGTCCCCTAATATTTATTTATTTATTTATTTAAGCTTTTATTGCTGAAACTAATCAATATAAAGAAATACAAAAAGAGTTGCTCGTAAACTAACACATTGACGCTTGCCTTTGCTTTCACCATCTCTCTCTGTCATCATCTTATACCGTTTGACAGAAAGAAAGAGTGATTGCGAAGGCAAGCGTCAGAAGCGTTAGACAATAAGCCTGCTGGTTTCCCGGTTTAGTTATTTGCTCTTGAGCAGATTTTTTATGTAATTAAGACCCATGATTTATGAACTCTACTGTCTTTACCCCTACTCAACTATTTACAATTTAACCGCCCATTTTCCCCATTTTTCCGATATTAAAAACACACTAAGTATTCAGCGCTGTCACCTTCATAAAAATTTATTCATCACCCCGATAAGAACTTCCCCGGAAAATTACAGAAGCAACGGCCAAAGTACAAAGGAGAATGTTTAGAAGTGTCGTTTGCTCAAATATGCGAAGGTAATGATCTTAGTAGGGGCCGCCGAGCCCCCCCTAGCCCCCCGAACTCCCGCCGTCGCAAATTGAAATTATTTTTTCATTAAAACTGCAAACTTGGAGCGTTCAGGTGAAGTTTGGCGGTTTAGTTTAACTTTTCTCAAAGATGGATGACGGCGTGTTTGCTGTGAGGAATTTAGTTGTAAAACGACGGAATATTCTTTTACACAGTCTAGTCCTTTTAGGGTTCCGTGCCCAAAGAGTCCCATCCCAACGGGACTCTTTTTCTCAGACTCTGCTGTCTGTTTGCAATTTCGTTTGTCACAGGGCTTTACCTCTTGAACCGTAATAGCTAGACACTTGAAATTTTCACCGATTATGTATTAGTGTAGCCGCTATAACAACAAATATTAAAAATTAAATTTAAATTAAAGGGGGTCATGATACAAGAAGCGTGTTTTGTTTTCTGCGTTTTTAACTTGATCGTAAAATGGTATTAACTAAAATTACTTGAAATTTTAACAGATATAAATGATCCGACAGTCTTGATTCTAAGTAAAATGTACGCAACATTTTACTTAGAAGCAAGGCTCTGCAGCTCAGGCCTGAAATGTCCGTTTTCCTATAATGTATCTTTCCCAAAATGTCTGCTTTTCCATAATGTCACGTCTTTTGTTTATACAAAAGCAGACATTTTAGGAAAACGGACATTTCAGGCCTGAGCCGGCTCTGCTAACAATGGATTATCATAGTTACGGCTGTTTACGACATATATTTTGACATATCTAATAATTTGTACGGAACCTTCGGTGCGCGAGTATGACTCGCACTTGGCCGGGTTTTGCTCTACACAGCAGTGTTGTGTAAAGCCTTAACAACTCGACTCGCACCTTGTCTGTGCTCGTAACGCGGTAACCCTTACTTAGACTTGACATGTCTATTTACTTTTCATCACTCACAACTGTCCCACCCTGTGTCCACTACCTATAAATCATACGTCTGTTGCATTTCAGGTGGGGGATTACCGTCGGCCATCTTGATGTGTTGGCCTTCGGGCAGCTTCAGTAAACTTCGGGTCTTCGACAGATGTCGGGAACGTCAGGTTGGACGAGGGAGCTCGCGCGTGTAAATAGGGTATTTAGGGATTTAGATTTGCAAAATAGGGGGCAATCGTCCTACTATATATTATCTAAATGCAAAAGTTTTTCAATGAATGTAATGAATGAAAATGTTACAATCAAAATTACAAATTCTATGGGGTGCGGTTAAAACACGACGTGCAATTTTCAATCCGGAATTAATGACAATAATGTTGGAACTGTTTTTTTATACAATATAGGCTTGCGTTTGACCACAACCACGCCTGATGGAAAACGAAGATGAGACCTACGATAGAGCATGCTTGCCTAGTAAATGCTCATTCACCCTAGACTTGAAAGCCTTGAGCATTTTAGGCTTGAAATTTCCACTTCTTAGCTGTGCGGTTGATGAAGGAAGGGCTAAAACGCTTTGTGCGATAGCTCATAATTGAAACGTGGCCGTTAACGATGGGTTTCATAAGAAAGCTCAAGGTCACTCAGAGAGGCGAGTGAGAGGACTATGCTCGAAGTTTATCTGCGGGATCGCATTAGAAATAATGAAATCCGCGCGAGATCTAAATTCACCAACATATCTCAAAGAATTGCCAGGCTCAAGTGGCAGTGGGCAGGGCACATCGGCCGTAGAACTGATGGCTGTTGGGGCAAAAAGGTTCTGGAGTGGCGTCCACGGACCGGAAGAGGTGTAGGTACGCCTCCAACAAGATGGAGCGACGACGACGACGACGACGAAGGTCGCGGGAACGCGTTGGATGCGGATTGTTGAATTGCGGGTTGTTTGTTGAACTTTGAGGGAGGCCTATGTTCAGCAGTGCTGTCTTTTGGCTGAAATGATAATGATGATGAAAATACAACATTATAATTAAAGCTAAAGAAGCTAAACTTGTCGGCATACGGGTGCGTGCGTATGTGTAAAACGGCTGGACAGATTGTGCTGCTGTAAAAGGGTCTTCAGAGACGAACATACGATCTATTTCGAAAAACGCGTATTTTGAGTTTTGGTCTAAGCGAATCTCGGTCGCCCGGATACTAATAATTATGGGACTAATAAACATGGCGCCACCAGTTACTTCGTGCCTTACTTATGCTGTATATTTGTAAAAATACATCGAGAAATTGTCAAAAATGCACTGCACCACCTACCGCTAGAGGGCTCTATGAGTATAAAAACGGAGAAGATAAAATGAAAATTAAATATACGATTATTGATATTGTTATTTAATATTACGAATAATTTAAATATAAAAGTTACCGCTAGAAAATACCACAAAATGACACTTTCCTGTGGCGGTTGTAATCAGATGATTACAAACAGAGAATACCTAACTTGTACACAATGCAAAAATAGCTACGATCTAGAATGTGCGAATGTCCCTAGCTGCCGTTTCTACAACATAATGGACGCGGAACGCAAAAATGCATGGATATGCCCAACATGTAGATGTAAAATGCCTAAGACGAATAACATTAATACCCCTGTGCGATCAGGAGAGATAGAACTACTCGATCAATCTGAAATAGACAATGTTACTCAAAGGAAAAAAAGTAAGAAAAATGATAGCATTATTAATACTACTGAAGACCTGAGTTTTCTTGGTGACACTGTTTGTACTGATATTCCGACATCAGGGATACAAACAGAATTTACACTGCAAAATCTGAGCGAGTTAATTTCTAACCAATTAAAGGAAAACAATAAGTCTATAATATCGGAACTGAAAAATGTACTAGAAATTGAAATTAATAAAGCTATAAATAGCCTGAGAAATGAAGTTAAAAAAGAAACGAATGCCCTATTCTTGCAGAATGATTTAAGAAAAACTGATATGGAAAAGATAAACTCTAAGCTGGAAAATTTAGAGAAAGAAAATAATAAATTAAAAATTGAAATAACCGAACTAGAAACCAAAATTAAAACGTCAAATATAAATGACAAGCCCGAAATTAATAAGAAAAAAATTGTGATATACGGCCTTGTCGAATATTATGACGAGCCGAAATGCAATGTACATGATAGAATTATAGACATGTCTCGAGAACTTTTGAACCTTGATTTACTAGGTTACGTAGAAGACTTTTACAGAGTGGGAAAAAATAAACACAACAACCGACCCCTAGTCGTAGAACTCCTTAGTAAGAGAATGGCAAATTGCATCTTTGACAGAAAACATCTTTTGAATGGCTCGGGTGTGTCAATTTCGGAGTTTTTGGATGCAAATGCTCGAAAAACCAGAAACACCTTAAGGGAAGCAATGCTGTCTGCCCGAAAACAGGGCCAGCACGCGATAATACGTAATAACGAGCTGATAATAAATGGTAAACATGTAACTTTGCAAGAAATAATTAATACTCACATAGACGCTACACCTATAACAAGCCACGACAAACACTTTGCAGCCCAAAATGTTACTCAACCCCTGAAACATAACTACGAGACTAGAAATCGTACATTTCGAAAGTAAGATCCAACAAATAAATATAATGTTCCAAAATTTCCAAAGTTTATATAACAAAAGAGACATATTAGAGGCTTACATTGATGACAATAGGACATTCCAAGCAATATGCATCACAGAATCATGGCTCTCATGTGAAAAGATGGACATGGTACAAATCAGCGGTTACAAATTTGCAGCATCCTACTGTCGAGAGACTCGCGTGGGAGGCGGCGTCTGCATCCTGTTGCAGCACCACCAGGAGAGCATAGAAGTAACAGATATCAGTGAAATGTCAATAGAGTACGTACTGGAAGTTTGTGCAGCGGAGCTCCCCCTACATAAAGTGTTGCTAATAACTATGTATTGGAATAGAAGAGAGGAGGATCAATTTTATAAACAACTTAAGAAAATTTTGATCTACGCTAATAAAAAATACAGTAAACACAGAATAATTATCGGGGGGGATTTTAATATAAACATTTTAAAACAAAATCCTAAAACAAGTAAATTCTTAGATTTTATGTTAGAAAATAATTATACCCAACACATTAAAAACCCAACTCATATTACACCAACTGCCTCCACGTGTTTAGACCTTATATTTACTAATTTCATTGATCAAAATGTTTACACAAAAACAGAAAATTTTGGCTTTTCAGACCATATCGGAACTACAATCCACTTAAAATTGCCAGATAAATGCCAGAAACCATGTACTTGGTATACGGAAAAAAGATTTTTTAACCTCAAAAATATTGAAAACTTTCGGAAAAAGTTAAATGAAGTAAATTGGCATAACATTATAAAATATGAAAAAAATATAAACGAAAATTATAAAGCTTTTCATGAACTATTAATAAATATTCTGAACGAATGTATACCAAAACAAAGAGTAAAATTAAAATCATCATACAAAAAATATTGGTTAACTGTTGGTGTAAAACAATCCTGTAAAAATAAAAGACTATTAAAAATATTAACAACAAAAACAAACAACGATATACTAAAACAACATTACAAAAAGTATGAAAAAATATTAAAAAAAGTTATTAACACAGCAAAGAAAATACAGTACATTAATAAAATGGTAAGATCTCATAACAAAATAAAAACAATGTGGAGCATCATAAATGACCGTACAAATAAAAAACTTAAAAAGGACAAAAATAATATAAAAATACAAATAAATAATACCTTGATCACAGATCCTAAAATAATATCAAACGAATTTAACAACTTTTTTGCATCCGTAGGCGAAACAAAAGTGAGAAATTGCAATGATCCAACCGCGCCACGAGCGCGTGGCCGGCCGGTGCTGCATCCCGCTGAAAACTCCATGTTTCTCCGCCCCACAAACCCTCAGGAGGTCCACAAATATATCCGGAACCTTAAAAACAAAAATAGCCACGGAATAGATGAACTCCCACCGTCCTTATTCAAATACTGCGCCGACCAACTTGCTATACCTTTTTGTGACCTGATAAATCAGTCTTTTAATGAAGGTGAATTCCCAGACCTTCTTAAAAATTCTATAATCAAGCCGATACATAAGAAGAACAGTAAAATAGATTTGAGCAACTACCGGCCAATTGCACTTTTGCCTACAGCTTCCAAACTCTTTGAAAGAGCTATGTGTGACCGTGTCTATGCCTTCTGCGAGAAATACAATATTTTTGATGAATGTCAAAATGGGTTCCGTAAAAAAAGATCAACCACCCTCGCAGTATTTAATTACATGCAAAAAATATTAGATACAATAAATAATAAGAAATACGCGATAGGAATACTATTAGACATGTCTAAAGCTTATGACAAAGTTCAATATGACATACTACTAAACAAATTATATGGAATAGGGATTCGCGGATTGGCTCATAAATGGTTTCAGTCCTATCTTAAAGAAAGACAGCAATACACTGAAATAGAGTTTTATGACACAAACACAGGTGAAATATCTAAAATCAGGTCAGAGTGCAAGACAATTAATTCTTCTATTCCGCAGGGAAGCGTAATCGGGTGTCTCTTGTTCATTTTATACATAAATGACCTTCCAAAGAACATGCAAGAGCCATGTGTATTATTTGCAGATGATATATCACTCATCACAACATGTGAAAACAACAAGAATAACACTATAAATCAAAAACTAAAACTAATATTAGATACTACTTCAAACTGGCTCTCCGAACATAATTTGGAAATAAATTATACAAAAACTAAAATTATGTCATTCCATCCCTACCAAAAATCTCCGTTAAATATAAATTTTAGCTATAACAACGTACAATTAGAAACCGTAAAACACTTTTCACTGCTCGGATTAGTTATAGATACACACATTAATTGGAAATCACATGTAAAAAAATTAAAATCAAAATTATCTAAGTTTGTTTATGCACTATATGAAATAAAAAAAACTACTGATTTGCACACAGCACTTGGCGCCTACTATGCGTATGCGTACGCCTGGCTTAGCTACGGCGTCATTCTGTGGGGTAATAGTACCGATGCGCAAACCCTTTTTATCTTACAAAAAAAACTAATCCGTATTCTTGTAAATATAAAAAACACAGAGAGCTGTAAACCTCACTTCAGGCACCAAAAAATTCTTACTCTGCCATGTATGTATTTACTAGAAATATGTAAATTCGTACGTAAATATCCGAACTTCTTCAAAAAACGACAGGACCTGCCCTTAGTATATTCTCTAAGACACAAAAATAGACTAATTTTACCTCAATCAAAACTTAAAATCCTTTCAGCTAGTACGCAAATCATGTCAGTTAAAATATATAACAAATTACCGAATATTATACAGAATGAAAACAATGAAAAATTATTTATAAGTAAACTTAAAAAATTTATGTTAGAAAAAAGTTACTATTCCATAAATGAATACCTAGATGATAAGTTATAATGTAAAATAGATATAAGTAAATATACGAAATAGGTACATGCAAATTATAAATGTATAAAATCTAGTTATAAGGCTGCCCTCTCGTCACATGTTTGCTGTGCCCAACAGGGTCCATGATGATCTAAATTGTACCCTAATTTAACACATGTAACACACATTATGGAAAAGCAATAAAAATTTGAGTATTTGAGTATTTGAGTATTTGAGGAGTAAAATTAGTAGAGTTTATTCAAAGGACTTTTACTATTGTAGGACTCTAACGACTTTAGAGTTCCTTTGTAAAATAAATAAACTGAATGAAGCGGCGAGCTCGTTACAGCGACAGGTGAGGCGGTGAATAAGTAATTAATTTTATTTGTCGACTGTACCGACAGCAAATACGGCTTCAAAATTTCCGGAAACTCGAGATATTGAACACCAAAAGAGGTCAAGTTTGTTATTTAAAAATTAATAAAATACACTTGAAAACGGCTCTTAAGTAATTTACTAGCTTTTCCCCTGGTTACGTTTGAAACTTATGGTAGGTGAACTTCTCAATCTACAATAGGATTACCGAATAATTGACTGACTGAATCATCAACGCTCAGCCAAATCCTTAGCCATAGAAGGCGGAAATTTGGCATTATAATAAGGACGGATTTGTTGAAATTCCCACGGGATACGGAATAAACGGGATTTATACATTCACTATCTGATACCGATGATGATGATAATGATGGATGTGTTTGGATGTTGCTGTTGCTGGATTTTTGTTCTATGCGAAGTCACGGGCAAAAGCTAGTCTACAATGGGAATGCGTGGAGACTACAGCCCTTAGCCCTCTCATTCTTAGAGGCCCAGCAGTTGGTGGTTAAATATTGGCAGAAGATGATGATAATTATTGACTTTCACAAAGTAACGCCAGAATCATTGAATAACATACCTAATGATTTTTCACGGAACTGAACCTTATTAATATCGCTACACTGTCCGTCCGTCTCTCTGGTCTGTCTGTCCGTCACATAGCTGTATCTAAAGAATCGTAATAGAAAGACAGCTGAAATTCATACAAAACTAGCTAATGCCCGCAGCTTTGTTCCCGCTGAAGCAGATTGAAACGTATTTTCCCGTAGGAATAAGATTATTTCCCCGTCGTAAAAAGTAGCCTATGTCACAACAACCAAACAAACAAACAAACACATTTTCACATTTATAATATTAGTAAGTATGGATAAGCCGTGGTGGCCTAGCGGTTTGACCTATGGCCTCTCAAGCAGAGGGTCGTGGGTTCAACTCCCAGCTCGCACCTCTGAGTTTTTCGGAATTTATGTGCGAAATTACATTTGTAATTTACCATGAGCTTTACGGGGCAGGAAACCTTCGTGAGGAAATCTGAATACACCTGAGAAGAAATTCAATCTGTGTTCGTATATAGACTGGGATGATAATGATGATAATGATCAAGCTAAAAAGTAGCCTATGTGTTATTTCAGTCGTCCAGCTATCTAAATATCTAATTTCATTTAAAGTCGTCCAGCCATTTGATGATGGTGACAAATTGAACTTTTTTGCACACGGTACTTATTTCGAGTGTCGGAAGGAATAGTAAACAGACTTAAATTCTTCATTTGAAGGTTCTGTGGTCCAGGGTCTGCAGAAAGAGGCTGTATTTGAATAGTTAATTAGTTAAGGGACTTAAGATACAAACGCGAAAGGCCTTAATGTAACCTAATTGCTGACGGTAAGAGAAACATTCAAGTGACTAATGATATCAGAAGGCGAAGAGCTTAATTATTTATTAATTGAAAATTAAAAATGAGTGAAAATCATGAAAGTTTAAAAACGTGTAGAATTTAAATTCACGGATTGTGTAAATCGAATCAACGAAAAAAAAGCGAAACCATTCATTTGTTTCTTTCCATTCTTAAAAGAGATGAATCCCCTAAATCCGACATAATTCTCCAAGCCCTTCGAGTAAACACCTGTGAGTGCTCTTAATAACTCAAACTGATTAATTCTGCCCAAATCCGTCCCTTTGTGACAAAGAAAAATTGAAAGGAATGGCCAACAACCTGCTTAGAGGCTGGCCCAGTGTTCGGGAATAATGGCTGCTGTCGTGTGGTGATAGAATTCAAAGTCCCGTGAGTTATGGGGGGAGCACCTTAAAGATTAAGTCATAGGAGACCATCGGTAGTCAACAATGAGCAGACTTAATAGTAACCAACGTTGGGCAAAAATTTTACATAAAAGAGACTTTGCATTTTAGCCGACCAGATGGCCTAGTAGGTAGAGAACCTGACTACGAAGCTTGAGGTCACGGGTTCGATTCCCGCGTCGGGGCAGATATCTGTATGAATAATACGAATATTTGTTCTCGGGTCTTGGGTGTTTAATATGTATTTAAGTATATCTATCTATAATAAGTATGTTTATCCGTTGCCTTGTACCCATAACACAAGCTATGCTTAGCTTACTTTGGGACTAGGTCAATTGGTGTGAATTGTCCCGTGATATTTATTTATTTATTTATTATTTCTTTTTTTACTGAAGGGGTAGTCAACCATACTCAATAGTAACCAATATTGGGCTATTTTTTTCTTCGTAAAAGTGCCCAGTACGAAAAGGAGATTAATACTTTATCACAGAAAATTTATTTGCAAATTTTAAAGTTTGTGAAAACTAGGTGATTTTAGGTGTATTCGTGTTACAATAACTTACTTTGCAGTAACTCTGGTACTCTGTATTACGAGTATCAAAAATGCACTGTACACTTAGTTACAGGATGTGCACATTAATTTAGGCTTCTTTTGTATTTTACTCCAAAATTACGATACATTTTGAACCTTGAACTTTTAAATTTTACCAAATTCAAAACGATGTAAGATGGTGACAGAAAGAGATGGTGAAAGCGATGACAAGCGCCGGCACGTTAGACAATATGGCCTCTGGTCACCGCTACCCGCTCCGCTTGTCTCCCCGCTACATCTTCCCTCTTCCACCACGCCAAGGTAAGTCAGGCAAGATGTCCGTCATTAATACTACAGCGTGAGTAATGGTGGCCGTGCGCAAACGCAGCAATAATGCCGCTGTTAATGCTCAATGGACTGGCTCATTCGTTCAGTTGAATGGGATATTATTTTTTAGCGGCACCAATGATGGATTGCTTTTAGATTTGGATGTTTGATTTCGCTCTGTTGGGTTTTGTTAGTAATTTTTTGAAGTGAAAGTTGAGGGCGAATTTAAATTGTAATTGTTTTGATCACATTGTTCAGAAAGGCTTTGTTGTGGTGAAATAAAATGTGAAAAATTCTAGGCAATTGATTGGAACATGAAACACACTAAGTCAAAGTAATTATGTATGTATGTATGTATATTTCTTTATTGTACAAAAAAAACATGAAATTAACGAATAACAAGAGAAATTGTACAAAGGCGAACTTATCCCTAAAAGAGATTTTAGATTACTCGAACGGAATCGCGGCATAAATCTAGGTGGTTAAATAAAGACTTCATAAACAAAATGTCGTGTTATGAAACGTGCAAAGCCAAAACTGCGGCGCGTCCGCCGGACGCGAGTATTTATGTTGGTACACTCGGAAATTATTCGCACCACGCTATTTGCATCTCGCCGTTTTACAGTATCTTTGCTACAACATTGGGGTGTGCGGTAAATCATGCTGAGTGTACCTTATGAGTTGTTATGCTCACCGAATTCATAGCTCATTCATCGTAGCTCGAATTATTTAAGCAAGTTTACAATTATTTTCTCCGGATTTATGAAGGACATCATGATCATCATCATCATCATCGGCGATAGCTTTACTGAGATGTTTAGTGAAAGAGGAAATTTGACGGCCGGATAGTTAGAAAACCTGACTACGAAGCTTGCGGTCCGGGTTCGATTCCCGATCGGGGCAGATATCTGTGCGAAAAATACGAATGTGCTCGAGTCGTGGATATGTATGTAAGTATTTATTTATCTATAATTAGTATGTTTATCCGTTGTTAAGTACTCATAGTACAAGCTTTACTTTATTACTTAATTAATTTTTAGTGAAAACTTATTACATAATTAATCAAAATGTCAGCAAAATTGGTTAGTAAAAAAAACAAAACTCTTAAAAACTAAGTTAGTACAGCACCAAACAAACAATATACATGAACTAAAACAATTACTTTGCTCACCCGCGACCTTACAATAGTTACGTTTATGCAAGAAATGTGCGTTCATGCAGTTCCTCCACCTCCACACTGTACGAACACACACAAATCACATAAACCCAAAAACAAAGCAAACAAAGCAAGCAAAGTAACGCCTGATTCAATAAACAATACACACTAAATTTATCCTAAAATTATTAATTACTTTGGCTTTACTTAGTTTGGGACTAGGTCAAATACCCCATGATTATACCTATGTATACTATACGTACGTGTATGTTATACGTCCCACTGTTAGGGTACAAAATCTCCTATCAAAATGGGTTTGGACCATAATAATATTTCCCACTCGGGCCCGATGCGGATTGGAAACCTCACACACACCATTGAATTTCTTTCTTCAAGACACTAATCTGCCACAACTTGATAAAGAGTCATTGTAATTGTATCCTTAACTTATAATAAAATTTAGGTAAGCGCCTATTTTTTTACAGACAAAGACAAGGTCTACTTAAAAAGCACCTTTTTCTTTTGACTCGATATTTAATATGGCTCACGTAATCACGCCACTTGCAACTACGTACCTTTGTTTCATTTCCTGATACTCTGCCTTTTTCAAACGGCCCAATCGATTGCATGCGCTCGTCGATGTGGAGATGGACTCGAAAATAATAGTTATTTAAATTTTCTTTTATAACCATAGCTCGGACGTCATCGCAAAACAATCGCACCACGGTAATAGAAAAAGGTTATTAGAGTCGTGTTATATGTACAACAACAATTTAATTATAACGGTAACCCCAAATTGTCCAATATGTCTGATGATTGAATCAACATTTGATGCTTCATGGCTAATTTTAGCTGTCGTAAAACTGTTTCAGGAATAACACTTTGACAAGAACTAAGACAGAATGAAACTAAAAAGGGCTAAATGCTATTTGCGATAACATCAAATTTAGATAATCGTAACCTTAGGTTACAACCACAAGGTGTTGTGGCCCACGCTGAAGTGGCAATGGGCCGGCCATATATCCCGAAGAACCGATAACCGTTGGGGTAGACGAGTTATTGAGTGAAGACCACGGATCGGCAAACGTAACGTGGGACGTCCTCAGACTCGGTGGAGCGAAAATCTTCGCAAGGCGGCTGGCAAGAGCTGGATGAAAGTGACCGAGGATGATGCTCAGTGGCGTGCCATGGGAGAGGCCTATGTCCAGCAGTGGACGAACATAGGCTGATGATGATGATGATGAACCTTAGGTACACTATTGCGACTCTTGTCTCTTTAAGATCGCTTGCCTTCTCTCTAATGCTAAAAAAAAAGTAATATAGAAAAGCCGTCTCCTCATTATCTCCCAGATCTCGTTATTAGCTATGATCGGCCGGCACCGAACTGCGGATTTCAATAAAGCGATCCGCCCTTTTGTAGCTGCGCCCGCGCCCAATATTTGAGCGCAGCTTATACGGCGATATTAAAAGATTCATCTCAGATGTGGAGCACCTTGTACCGTTACTGTTTGATTAACCCTTGCACACAAAGCTATTGCGATTGTGTACTTGATTACAGGAAAACCTAGGGTGAACAGAGCACCGTTGCCATCGAATAACATTAATGATAATAATTATTACTATAATTTATTATTTCAATCTTCAGAGATCATAGTTTACATCAATTGACGACCGGACAACCTAGTTGCTAGAGAACCTGACTACGAAGCTCAAGGTCCTGGTTTCGATTCCCGGTTGGGACAGATATTTGTCTAAAAAATACGAATGTTTGTGCTCGAGTCTTGGGTGTTTAATATGTATTTAAGTATGTATTTATCTATATAAGTAAGTTTCTTCGTTGTCTAGTACTCATAGTACAAGCTTTGCTTAGTTTGAGACTAGGCCAATTGGTGTGAATTGTGCCGTGACATTTATTTATCATAAATTAATTAAAAACAAAATCAATTACTAAAAGCATTAGTATAAACTAATCTAATCTTAGTGTTAGTAAGCAAACATTAAGACTTATTCTGCAACACGTTGTACTCGTATAATGCGTATACGTGTATTTATTTTTACAATTTCCGTTTTTCGGCCGGGAGACGGTTATTTTTTCGAAAAAACTTAAGTTTCGAGTAATTCGAAAACTAATAAATTTCGACCTCAGGTTGACTGGGCTATAAACATTCTAAACAAGCTCTAGATAACCCGTTTCAAGGAACTTTTAGGTTCACTTTGTCCACATTCCCATGTCGTTCACATTCCTACTTCGTCCACAATCCCACATCAACATTCCCATTTCATCCATATTCCCATTTCGTCCTTTTCCCACTTCGTCCACACTCCCACTTAGTGAACGTTCCCATTTCGTCCATATTTCCACTTCGTCCACATTCCCACTTCGTCCACAATCCCACTTCGTCAACATACGTATCCGATTTTAATGCGGTTTTCGCTATCACTTAGCTTAAATATCAGAGAATATTTTATTTTGTGATTTAGGTACTCATGTTAAGAAAAATACCGACGCCGGAAAACAATAAGGGCGTAACCCTAAAAACCCAACTTTACACCAGAGCCAAAAAACCGAAAAAAAAACGGAAAAAAAATCATAACTTTGTAACGGCTTGTCGTACGAACGTAATTTTTGGACCATAACTATAAAATATAAATCTGCATTATATTGTTTACAAACTGTTAACTTGGTATTGCCAGGAACACGAGAAATCGAGTTACGCCCTATGTCTACAGAAATTACAGACCTCAAAAATGGCGTAACTTGACATGATGTTTGTACTGAATCAGAAAATGATAGCAAATTAACTGACTACAAAAAGGTAGTAACTGCTTTTTGTTTTAATTTCGCGTAAGGAACGGGGGTGTAAGCACGTTCGTAATGCATGACAATGGCTAGAAAAAATGTCGTAACTTTAACCTTTCCAAATTCAATGATATTAATGAAACGTCATAAGCTTTTGTTAACACAAATTTATTAAAATTTAAAAAAAAATCTAGCAACAAAACTTTTTTTAACTTTGTTAAATATGAATATGTTAACATTGAAACATTCAAAAATTGTGTTTTAAATGATCAATCATCGTAATAACAATTTTTAATTCGTGATTCAGGTTGTTTATTCATTTATTTCGATGCCATCTAAAAAAAATGTAAAATTAACAATTTATATCCCAACGTTAGGACTACTCTAGCCTTATCTAATGCAAGCTTAAAACTTAACTGAGATACCTGTCCAACAGCGTAACTATTATTCTTTTCATAACATCATTATTTGACCACACCGCTAGATAGACTTTGATCAATTTACTACATCTATTAATTGGTGTAGTATTTGTTTGTTGGTGTATACTTGCGTTATTAAAGTTTAAGCAATCAGCTAGATAAAACTTTTTTAGTACCTACTTAGGTCTAGTAAGGACTGTAGTAAGAGGTCCAGAATTTGATTACCGGCTTAAGCAATTAAAAAATAAATTTTCATGTTCTTTTTGTAACATATTTTTTTTATTTAATCTAAAAACATATTTATCATTATTTGTAAGGTACTTATACAGAGTGAAAAAAAACGAACGAATGAAGGGCAACTACCTTTAATATTTAAAATAGTATAATCTATATTAAGGACTCTTTCTGTTTAAAAAAAATACTGCATTTATGCAATAAAAATAACATAAACATAATAAATAACATGTATTGTTGCGTTGTTGTTTAATGATGTAGAGTTTTATCTTTAAATAACATACACAATACATTTATAGACCCATGCACACTCCGAATAGCCGTCGGTCTCCGGCTTGGTGTTGAGGTTTGCGTGGACCACAGTTGTGCCTCCTGTGGAGCCCCCGTAGATTGCCTCGGCCACCACGGACTTGCTTGCTCCTCGGGTGCCGGCCGCCTGTCCCGCCATGCCGCCCTTAACGACATCCTCAGAAGAGCGCTCGTCAGTGCCAACGTTCCTGCTGCTCTGGAGCCCCAGATCGTGCGGAGTGATGGCAAGCGCCCTGACGGGATGTCGTTAATTCCATGGAGGATGGGCCGTGCACTGGTGTGGGACGCCACTTGCGCCGACACCTTGGCAGCGTCCTACCTCCCCACAACGAGCAGACGTGCCGGTGCAGCGGCCGACACCCGAGAACGGCTCAAGGCCATTAAATACGAGTGTCTCGGCGCCCAGTACGAGTTCGTCGCATTCGGTGTCGAGACACTCGGATCGTGGGGCAAGGGCGCACGAGGGCTCTACGGAGCTCTAAGCAAGCGCCTGAGAGAGGCAACAGGTGACCCTCGCGCAGGCAGCTTTCTCGCACAAAGACTTGCTATAGCAATTCAACGTGGGAATGCTGCCTGCGTGATGGGCACCCTACCTAAGGGTCCAAATTTAGATAATAATTTTTAGTTTTTAATTTCTGTTTAGCTATTTTAAGTTAGTTTTAGTTACATACACAATCAATATAACAGAAGGTCACGAATACCAACAATTAAGTTTCGTTTTTACACGCTTTATATTAGCTTCACCTGTATGTTTGTATGTTTGTATGTATGTTTGTATGTTTGTTTGTAACCGACTCCTTAGGGCGCGATTTTGACCCACTTCCCGGTTTCCGATTGAGCTGAAATTTTGCACATATGTGTAAATTGGATGACAATGCAATATTATTGTAACATGGAGCTGATCTGATGATGGAGCTGGATGGTGGCCATAGGAAATATGTAATAAAACAACACAATCCCGTCGAGTTTGGGCTCGTTTGATTCGTCTTGACGAGCACTTTGATCCCAGATGGTAACCAGGGTCTGATGATGGAGCTGGAAGATGGCCAAAGGCACTCCACAATAAAACGACACAACCCCATCGAGTTTGGGCTCGTTTGATTCGTCTTGACGAGCACTTTGATCCCATATGGTAACCAGGGTCTGATGATGGAGCTGGAAGATGGCCAAAGGCACTCCACAATAAAACGACACAACCCCATCGATTTTGGGCTCGTTTGATTCGTCTTGACGAGCACTTTGATCCCATATGGTAACCAGGGTCTGATGATGGAGCTGGAAGATGGCCAAAGGCACTCCACAATAAAACGAAACAACCCCATCGAGTTTGGGCTCGTTTGATTCGTTTTGACGAGTACTTTGGTCCTAGATGGTAACAAGAGTCTGATGATGGAGCTGGAAGGGGGGTAGGTGGCGGGTTGGGGGGGGAATGGGGTATGGGGTAAGGGGGTCGGGGGTTTAGAGGGTTGGGGGTTAGGGTGTAGCGGTTGGGGTTAGGGGTTGGGGGGGGGGGGGGGGTTTACGGGAAATAGGGTGGGGGTGTTGGGTGGTTCGGGGGTAAGTGATTTTGGGGGGTTGTGGGAAATGGGGAGGGGGTAAGAGGCCTAGATGGTAACAAGGGTTTGATGATGGAACTGGAAGGGGGGGCGGTAGGTTGCGGGGTGGGGGGTGTGGGAGGGGTGGGGGTGGGGAGGGGGTGGGGGGGGGGGGAGAGGTGGGGGGAGTGGGGGGGTTCCGGGGGTATGGGGGTTCGGTGTTAGGGGGGTTGGGTTTAGGTGGTTCGGGGGTTTGTAAAATGAGGAGGGGGTAAGGGGGGTTTAGGGAATTGGGGGTAAGGGTGTGGGGTTTGGGGGGGGTTTGGGTAAATGGGGTGGGGGATGTTGGGGGGTTGGGTTTAGGGGGTTTGGGGGTTGTAGGTGAGGGGGTAAAGTTAGAAAGAAAAAAATGCAACTAAAAAATAGAAAATAAATAATAGGTTAAAAAAACTAAAAAACACGCTTTAAAAAATAAAAAATAAATTTTAATAAATTTCAATTCTTTATTCTTATAGTGCAGTAAAAAATCTTAATAAGCAATTATTATATTGTTATATCCAGATCAAAATTTGTAAACAATTCTAAATATTGATAAAATAAATAATAATAGTTTAAAATATTTTATTGTAAAAAAAGCGTGGGGTGCTTTTTAAGATGTTATCAAAATGACAATCCTTGACAATTGACACCATGCACCCCACGCTTTTTTTACAATAAAATATTTTAAACTATTATTATTTATTTTATCAATATTTAGAATTGTTTACAAATTTTGATCTGGATATAACAATATAATAATTGCTTATTAAGATTTTTTACTGCACTATAAGAATAGTGAATTGAAATTTATTAAAATTTATTTTTTATTTTTTAAAGCGTGTTTTTTAGTTTTTTTAAACTATTATTTATTACACGCTTTATATTAGCTTCACCTGTATGTTTGTATGTTTGTATGTATGTTTGTATGTTTGTTTGTAACCGACTCCTTAGGGCGCGATTTTGACCCACTTCCCGGTTTCCGATTGAGCTGAAATTTTGCACATATGTGTAAATTGGATGACAATGCAATATTATTGTAACATGGAGCTGATCTGATGATGGAGCTGGATGGTGGCCATAGGAACTATGTAATAAAACAACACAATCCCGTCGAGTTTGGGCTCGTTTGATTCGTCTTGACGAGCACTTTGATCCCATATGGTAACCAGGGTCTGATGATGGAGCTGGAAGATGGCCAAAGGCACTCCACAATAAAACGACACAACCCCATCGAGTTTGGGCTCGTTTGATTCGTCTTGACGAGCACTTTGATCCCATATGGTAACCAGGGTCTGATGATAGAGCTGGAAGATGGCCAAAGGCACTCCACAATAAAACGACACAACCCCATCGATTTTGGGCTCGTTTGATTCGTCTTGACGAGCACTTTGATCCCATATGGTAGCCAGGGTCTGATGATGGAGCTGGAAGATGGCCAAAGGCACTCCACAATAAAACGAAACAACCCCATCGAGTTTGGGCTCGTTTGATTCGTTTTGACGAGTACTTTGGTCCTAGATAGTAACAAGAATCTGATGATGGAGCTGGAAGGGGGGTAGGTGGCGGGTTGGGGGGGGAATGGGGTATGGGGTAAGGGGGTCGGAGGTTTAGAGGGTTGGGGGTTAGGGTGTGGCGGTTGGGGTTAGGGGATGGGGGGGGGGTTACGGGAAATAGGGTGGGGGTGTTGGGTGGTTCGGGGTAAGTGATTTTGGGGGGTTGTGGGAAATGGGGAGGGGGTAAGAGGCCTAGATGGTAACAAGGGTTTGATGATGGAACTGGAAGGGGGCGGTAGGTGGCGGGGTGGGGGGTGTGGGAGGGGTGGGGTGGGGGGGGCAGGTGACGGGGGGGGAGTGGGGGGTGGGGGTGGGTTTCCGGGGGTATGGGGGTTCGGTGTTAGGGGGGTTGGGTTTAGGTGGTTCGGGGGTTTGTAAAATGAGGAGGGGGTAAGGGGGGTTTAGGGGATTGGGGGTAAGGGTGTGGGGGCGACTGTCGAATACGGGGGAGCATTAGACCCTAAAGTGTCCCGCAAATCCAAATTGACTTGGTCCGTAGAAAAATTTTTCAAATACAAGTATTTGATAACGGCGCGCAGTTCAATTTTCTCCATTTTCGCTAACGTACTCAATAGCATTGCAAAGAAATTACCTTATATTTTTTTAAACAAAAGACAGTTAGTTTTTTTTTTCATAGCAATCAGTTAGACAGATTAGCTTTACCGGCCAGTATTTAATTTCCTAATATTGAAAGAGTTTGCATCTCATTCTCACTTTATATTGAACGCCCCTCGTATCATCACGCTAACACCAATAGGAGCGGAGCGGAGCGGAAGAATGTTTCCAAATCGGGGGTTTTGGAAATAAAACGTCTATATCTCGGGAACTGCTGCTCCGATTTGGAAAATTCTTTCAGTGTTAGATAGCCCAGTTAGATAGGGCGGGTTGGGAGCGGTTGGGGGGCGGGTTGAGAGCGGGTTGAGGGCGGCTTGAGAGCGGGTTGGGAGCGGGTGGGGGGGCGAGTAGGTAGCGGGTTTGGGGTGGGTTGGTAGCGAGATGGGGGCGGGTTGGGAGTGGGTTGGGGCGGGTTAGGAGTGGGTTGGGAGCGGGTTAGGGGCGAGTTGGGAGCGGGTTGGGGGTGGGTTAGGAGCGGGTTGGGGGCGGGTTGAGAGCGAGTTGGGGGCGGGTTGGGAGTGAGTTGAGAGCGGGTCGGGAGCGGGTTGCGGGCGGGTTGAGAGCGGGTTGGGGCGGATTGGGAGCGGGTTGGTTTATTATGAAGTTTCACTTCTTCCGGAAGGATCTAAGGAGAGCCATAATTGATGAAAAAGCAAATTGGATAATAAAATAAGCTGCCCAAATTACTAATTCGACGCGGACGGAGTCGCGGGCAAAAGCTAGTTAATAATATTTCCGAAGAGAATATGGACAAGTTTTGGAATTAAGTGATTGAGGTAATAAACGGACGAATTGGGAATGTGGACGAAATGAAAATGTGGACGAAATGGGAATGTTGACGAAGTGGGAATGTGGACGAAGTGGGAATGTGAACGAAATGGGAATATGGACGAAATGGGAATGTTGACAAAATAGGAAGTGGACGAACTGGGAATTGATTATGGACACTGAACTAGGAGGTTGAACCTAAACGTCAAGGAATAAATCGAATCATACGTCACTCTGTATAGTTTAGACTAGAAATTCTTGCAAAATTTAAGTATTTGAAAACCGTCATACATTTTCGTTCCGCGCTATATGCATGCCAACACTCCAAACCATCCCAATCGCAAACAAAATCCAAAAACACAATTCCTTAAGCATCGAGCGACCGCAAAAGTTTTACAAGCATCTGTTTCCTGCAAAATTAAATAACCGTAGACAATGCATAGGTAATGCGGAAACTTCGTTATATAAAAATCATGGAGACCGACTAAGTTCAGGGAATAAAGTATTCATTGTAATTTGCGAAGTTTGAAGGCAGGTGGATGTTTCGGGAGTTTATATTGTTTGTCTGTTGGGGGTTGTTGTTGACTTCATTGTTATTTGTGTGTAATCTCGGCATCATAATTTAAAATATTAATTTATTAATATTAATTAAAAAAGCCGTGGTTAGTGGTTTGACCTATGGTCTCTCAAGCAGAGGGTCGTGGTTTCGAGTCCGGGGTCGCATCTCTTAATTTTCGGAATTTATGTGCGAAATGAAAAAGTGCTTCCATAACTTGTTAATTATTTTACTATTAATTATACTGTCCGTTTAAAGAAGCATTATTTTATAGGTCAGGCTGCTTTTTACTCTTAATAAACTACTAATAATTCTCAAGCAAACTTAGCCATTATAGTTTTCCTTGTTAATTTGACATTATTTTCCTCCCATCCTGATTTTTTTTTTCAATTTTTATACCAACATTTTAGCTTTTCGAGGGGGGACGCTCGATTTTAACAAAAAAATGCAATTTGAAGTTAAATATTTCGCAAATCACTATATCGAAAAATCGCTTTCACAACCTTGAAATGATTTTAAAAGATCTATCTAACTATACCCCACACTATAAGGTTAGACGAGAAAAAAAAATCACCCCAAATTTACGTCTGTGGGAGGTACTCAAAAAAATTGTTTTTTCTACATTTCATTTTTTTACCTACTTTGTCCTGGTAATTGCTGCACATGCCTATGCAAAATTATAGCTTTATAACCCTAAGTAATAGTCTCCGAGCTAAGCCGCGGACGGACGGACGGACGGACAGACGAATGGACAGACAGACATGGCGAAATATAAGGGTTCCGTTTTTGCTATTTTGGCTCCGGAACCCTAAAAATAACCCGTATAATAAGCCCGAGCACGAACTCACGACTCTCGCTTAAGCGGCCATAAGGTCCACAAGGCCACCAGGCTTTTTAGCACCCCTATCGCATTTATAATATTGATAGGACATCAAAGATTGTTCATTATATAGAGAGTCACATTCGAAAAGCGATTCGGAATTAAATATTCAGTTTGACGGACAGGTGGCGTTACAGGCGGTGCGGGCACGTCGCGGGCGCGTCGCGTAGCGCCACTTCTTTATGCATGAAGGCTCTTGTGATGCTGAACGCACGACGTCGATATGTGAGGGTAGAGTAGAATTAGTAGGTAATGTAGAGGCGTCGCGAAGGTATTAATCCTTTTTCAGGCTCAGTGCATAATTATAGCGACCACATAAATGCATACGAAAATATAACCGTACAGCTAAGGAGTGGAATACTACCCGCGACTGTGTTCCCTGGACACTAAAATCTGGCCGTTTTCAAGTCTAGTGTGAATGAGCATTTATTAGGCAAGCGTGCTCCAAAGTAGGCCTCATCTTCGATTTCCATCAGGCGTGATTGTGGTCCAACGCAAGCCTATATGGTATAAAAAAATCAAGCTTGCTCCCTTTACAATAGATATGGTAGAATATAAATTGAAATTGTAAAAAATGTGTTTTCTTTATATATTAATCTTGCATAGCGTATCTAAGTAGACGGGGCGTGGTTAAGTGTTAAAAATTAAATAAGTAGATAGGCAGCTATTTAAAAAATACAAACTTTAATCAAATGATCGCTTTACTAGCTGTTTTCCTGTGAAGAATTCATCTATCGGTTTTATTTTTAAAGTATTGGATATATTAATCTTAAAAGTCGTGGAATGATAAATTTATAATTGATCGTGAGCTTTAAGGTGAAGGAAAACATTTGGCATATGGTTAGTTTTAGCTGAGCATCCACGTTTTTACGTCTTTTATTACATCCTTTTATATGCGATTTCATATAGGCCAAAGCAACCCTCTATTGGGTGAAAATATCCCGACTTTACGGTACAGTGAACTGTCTACCGACGTGACTCCTCTGTGCCCAGATGTGGGCAGGGGCGCCATTTACATTTATATTGCGAGACGTCCGCTCACCTCAAGCCGACTTGGATCCATTCAATCGACTCTATTGTCCGCTTTTTATTCGACCAGATGTTTGAGTGACCAGCACGAGAACTTTCTAGACTTCAACGAAACCTTCGAGATTAAAAAAGTTTGAAATTACCTTATGTGAAAAGTCTGAAGTATTTTCAATTTCTTGGATACTGTGTGTTGACAGTATGTATGACAAACGTTTGCCTTATTTGGTATTTTATTATCTCGCCTCATTCGTTTTTCGTTTAATTCTTATTTCGTCTCATTCTGTATTCGTCTTCGTCTTGTTCGCTATCCGTCACTATCTTTTTTGGTCAAATTCTGCAACTTGTCTATCTCTTAATACGTCTTATTCGTTTTTTGTCACGGTCTTCCTTGGACTCATTTGTCGTTCTTCCCTTTCGTATTTTGTCTCATTTACTTATTCGCCAAAATTATTTCTATACGTTCGGTGCTGGTTAACAAATGTTAATAAGTAAATGAGACAAAAAACGAAAGGGAAGAACGACGAATGAGTCCAAGGAAGACCGTGACGAAAAACGAATAAGACTACTAAGAGAGAGACAAGTTACAGAATTTGACCAAATAAGATAATGACGGATAGCGAACAAGACGAATAAAGAATGAGTGACGAATACAGAATGAGACGAAATAAGAATTAAACGAAAAACGAATGAGGCGAGATTTCAGACTATTAACTGTAGCTAGCGGTATTTTGCGTGGTGATTCTGATTGTCCCGAATTGGTGGCTCAGTTGATGCGTCTGTATGTTCCCTCGCCGACTAAATTTCTCTTACGGCCACGCTGTCGCCATTTGTTGGCGGCGCCGGCAGCACGAACGGTTTACCGCAGAAAATCTCCGCTAGTTCGAGCTTTGCACCAGATGAACTCACTCCTCGAATCGACCCCAGGCTGTGATTTGTTTGCAAGCAGATGGTTACAACTGTGTGAGGCATGTATGAGATATTGCGAGAAGATGGATATACGACCTTCTTCTGTTCAATTTTAAACTGTATTGTATATTCTTTGTAAAAATTGTATCTGAATTTCACAGTGCTTTGGTTGATCTGTTATGCTGTGAAATGTAATGAATTAAATAAATAAATAAATAAATAAATAATAGGATACCGGTAGAATCACTAGGATACCAATGGGGATAACCTGATAACTAAATAAATGTTCAATCCATAACCATCTTGAGCACCGTAGAAACGCCACGCGTCAAGCTGTCGCCAAAGTTTGCTAGGAGATTATAATACAAATTTCCAGCCTCTTAAACAGCAAAAAGTTATTTAAATAACAAAGGCTTACCTTGCCTCGAACGGCGCTAATTCCCCATTGTTTGTTCCATTAATCAGATTGTTCGAGTGCGGCGCTGTTTGAGGCATGAATTATTCAATGCTGTACGCTCTGCAGGTAACTACAGGGTATGAATAAGATGTCGTATTTTTAATGTTAACATAAATTGCACTGGTTCAAAAAGTCTCTTGTTCTCAAATTTTTGATACTTTTAAGATGGAACGTTAATTATTTTCGATAAAGGAACTCCCTACCTGTCATTAAATTTTGCCCCCTAAATTCCCATGTCTGTTAATGTCAAATTCTTTGTTCTAATAATGAGTTTGACCTATGGTCTTTCAAGCAGAGCGTCGTGGGTTCAAGTCTGGGCTCGCACCTCTGTGTTTTTTCGGAATTTATGTGCGTAATTTTACTTCAAATTTACCATGAAGGGAAACTTCCTGAGGGAATGGGGCTACACATACACCTGCAAAGAAATTCAATCGTTTGTGTGAAGTTCCCAATCCGTATTGGGCCCGCGTGCTACAGCCAAAACACGTTCTCAGAGGCATGCACCCTGTAATGATAGTGATAGTGGTGATAGAGAATGAATTATCCACCGAAGAGGAGAACAATGTGTAACGGTAACGCTTGTGAGAAACGTCCACCTCTCTCGTCACATCTGTCGACGAAGTCTTCGCTCCACCAGTCCGCCTTCATTGAACATCTCAGTGAAACTGACACCAACTTCGCGCGCGTGTTAAATGTTTATGAATATTATGTCTTAAATATTATATTTTAGTAAACTGACTGTAGCCCTTATTTTCGAAACTACTGGGCCTTAAATAATACTTTTTTGACAATTCAATCTCTCAATGCTTCATCAATTCTCTCAATTTCACTAAAACCTTCAATGATCGGCATGTTTTACCTTTGATCGTTGATTGCTAAATCTCCTAGTATTGTGAGTAGTAAGTCCGGCCTGCCATTGTCGTAGCAATACTACGCCGTAGCAAACGCTACGACACGAATAAAATTGGTGTCGTTATTAATAATATCACTTCATACAGAATAAAAAACGGTTAAGAGCGTGTCGGGATACGTGCGATAGGTATGGGGTTCTGTACTAACATGCGATTAATTCAACACTAGCTTTTGTTCGGGACTTAGTCCGCGTACCAATAAAATATATGGTCATTATCCCGATCTCTATTAAGCGGAAAATTCCAAAAACCCCTTTTTACTGCACCTTTACGATCCTAAAGGAATGTTACGGGGATAGGGTCCCATTGAATTGAATATATTAAATACCGGTAAACTGGGGTTACTTAAGGAAATTTTGGGGCTACTTTGATAGATTTCAAATGGTTATAAAAACGCAAATGTTCATAGCTCGATTGAGAAAATGACGTAAAAAGTTAGGTGATTTATCAATGTAGTTATTTCACTGCCACGGACGGTCTAAAAAAATAAGGACACGGTGTAAAAAACTGTTTTCTAAAGTAGCCCCGCATTTCAAAGTAACCCCAGTTTACGGTACATCCCGTTTTTTCCTTATACCATGCGAATTTCAAAAAATCATCCATAATAGCTATCCTATGTGCCAAATTTCAGCACACTTCGTTTAGCGATTGGAGCTGCCCGTAGATAGATCATTCAGTAACAGTTGCCTTTTATATTTACAGATTATGTAAGGTTTGATCGACTATTACTTTTATTTTAAATTAAAATTATTTAATTTACAATTTAACTGGAGGTCCCAAAATTCGACCACAACCTAGTACCGGGTGAAGGGGAGAGATAATAGAGAGAGAGAGAGAGAGAGAGAGAGAGAGAGAGAGAGAGAGAGAGAGAGAGAGAGAGAGAGAGAGAGAGAGAGAGAGAGAGAGAGAGAGATGTTTATTTACACATATTCGATACAAACACAGAAAAAAAATACATTTGACAGGAAATTTACAAATAAAAAAAAAATATCGAATAGTATAAATTGGGCCCCACTCAGCATAATGTTGTGGCAAGCCACAACGCTGTTTTTCAGTGGGACCCATTTAAAAACTAAACACAAAAACATACACACTGTGACGACACGAACGCCAGCGAATAGTTCGCAACAAAAACCAAATTAGAAGCCGGAAGTAAATATGTATGATCGGCACTTGATCGGCTTAATTGCATTTGAACTTTTAAACTGTAACAAATTAAGCCAAGATTTGTTATGGCTATTGCAGTGAATCATCAACAATTTCAATAATACTGATACTGCTGAATAAATAATAATAGAGTCACATAATACAATCTAACTGACATGGGTATTATATAACAAAGACATTTACCTTTAAAATCATATTACAATGTCACAAATTATACACTTTCGCATCATTTTTACTTTGAATCACTCTCACAGACACGCAGCAAACGCGCGGTCTTACCATACCGTCCGCGGAATGCTAAAAACATTCGGATCCCCCTCGCGGATCCCTCAAATTTAATCACGCATCGATTATCAGCGTACCTAAAAGGTGTGGGATTATTGGGATCCCCAAAATGAGGGATTGTGGCATAGACTTACGAGCGACATTGATGGATTCACCTTCGCGAATTGTATCGACATCTTCCACCTCGCCACGATACCATTGCACCCAGTTACGCTCAAAAACAACTTTAATACTATCGGTTTAAGAATCGTTGTTGTGACATGTCGTAAGTCGGTAATGGTCCTTTGAACCGGACAGCTCCGAAACGGATTGATATCGAGGAGGACTTATCATAAGCTGGTTTTATATAATTTTATGTTTGGATTTAGTAGAGTTTTATGTAGTCTCAATGCATGCAATATATGTACAGATTAAACGTCCTTGGAGACGTAAAAGTAGGTGAAGACGGAATTTATAGAATCATACCATATTTTCCTTGCGACCTCTAAAATTCAATATATTTTCAAGACTCTAGAAATACTGAAGTCATTTTTGTGGTAAGTCAGTAAACCGTACCATAACATGAGTTGTATGAAGAAAAACATCATGAAGAAACCTGCATACACCTGCGAAGAAATTCAATGGTGTGTGTGAAGTCCCCAATCCACACTGGGCCCGCGTGCAAACTACGGCCCAATCCCTCTCATTCTGAGAGGAGGCTTGTGCCCTTTAGTGGGACTTATATAGGCTGGGATGATGTGAAAAAACTCGCCGAGCCACAAGTACGCGAACATAATAATAATGGAGTGGTAATAGGGTTTACTAGCGCAGATTTCATCATTTCTGATGCGATCCTGCAGAGAAACTCCGAGCATAGCCCTCTCCATCGCCCTCTGAGTGACTTTGAGCTTTCTTATGAGGCCCATCGTTCATAGGGGGCCTACCAGGCATGGGACCGATCTGTTTGGCGAGCCTTGGGGAGGCCTATTTTCAGCAGTGGAGGTCTTCCGGCTGAAACGTTGATGATGAGGGTCTACTAGCATAGAATATGCTATATTTCATACAGAAAATGGCGATTGGCATGCGGGCTGTTAACCCGCTAATTGCTGGCGGACACAATAACACTCAGTTTGCTCCCAAATCCCTCTATACATTTTTATTGGCCGCTCCACCTTCGGACGTGACAGGGTTTCGTGATACAGCCCGTTTACACTGGGTGGTTGGGACGCGGCGGTTACTGAAATGGGAATGAGAACGATACGGGAATGTAGACGAGTTGGGAATGTGGGCGATATGGGAATGTAGACTAGGATGGGAATGTGGACGATATGGCAATATGGAAGAGTTGGGAATTACATAGTGAACCTTAGCCTTAGCGGTTTTAGGGCCGTAATAATTTAAACTCGTATCTGCAGCGTACATAATGAATAGAATTTCGAATGCTTTTTAGAAGTTTGTTGTACTTAAGTTCAGTTTAATACGGCCAACTAATTTTAACTTAGGATACGTTTAGCCTAGTTGGTAGTGACCCTGCCTACGAAGCAAGAGGTCCTGGGTTCAAATCCCGGTAAGGGCATTTATTTGTGTGATGAGCACGAATATTTGTTCCTGAGTTATGGATGTTTTCTATGTATTTAAGTATTTATTTATCTATATAAGTATGTTTATCGTCGTCTAGTACCCATAGTACAAGCTTTGCTTAGTTTGGGACTAGGTCGATTTGTGTAAGATTGTTCCCTAATATTTATTTATTTTATTTATTTATTTAAGTATTTACACCACAAAAAACTTCTGTAGAAATGTCCGCTATCCAGACTTAATATTTTTGGCTGTGTCTGGATAGTCAGTCAGGGCAAATGCGTCCATAAATTCAAATATTCCTTTCAGCGGTTTTCTACCGTCACAATTAGAGCGTTTTTAAAATTGCTGCGTGCGTTCCAACCACAGCCGTTGGCGCGTGTGATTCGTTTCCAATTGTGTAAAGCAGGTAAACACCACGGATGCTCATGTTGTATAGAAATATTGCCTTTCACTGTGACCTTTTTTAGAGTTCCGTGTTTCAAAAAGAATAAAATAACCCTCATAGTTTCACTTTGGTGAACGTCTGTTTGTCTGTCAAGACTTTTTTTAAGAACGCGTGGAAATATCTCATCTTCATCATTTCAGCCGTAGGACGTCCACTGCAGTGCTGGGCATAGGACTCCCTCATTGACGCCCAATAATTACGGTTGGAAGCGACTTGCATCCACTTTGAACCAGCGGCTTTTACCAAATCGTCCCTCCATCTCGTTGGTGGACGTCCTACGCTGCGCTTGCTGGTCCGTCCTCTCCATTCGAGAATTTATCGGCCCCAACGGCGAACTGTTCTACGCGCTATATGGCCTGACTATCTGGCTTGCACACAGAAGAGACTTGGGACGGGGGCGTGTCGCAGTCCGCGTCGTTTGTCCGCAGGCCGCGTCTCCGCCCCATCTCTTCTTTCTGCTTTGGATCGCGACGCCTCTATACAATTTAGTATGAAAACTTTTCAGTTTTCCCGCGCGACGGCGACGCGCCCTTCCCACGTCTCTTCTGTGTGGCTTACGCCTTACAAACACACTTTATTTAAGTGCAATTAACATTTAAATGACATTAATATTCTAGGGAATGAATGGAACACCTTCAGAAAACAAACTAAATGTTACCCAAAGCGATAATAAATATGTAAGGAGTACTCTTTAATTTCAGATACAAAGCAGGTAAGCAACACGACAAAGCAAAGAATACATTTCATTGCATTAAAACTGGATACCAAAATATTAATTTTAAAGCAATAATGGTGGTTGAAAAACCGAATTATAGGTGAGCATTTCTAAAAAAGTTTGTTGGACATTTAATTCTGGACTCCGAATCGCATAGAAAGGACCATGGGCAGAAATATCCCACCAACACAACCCACCAACGGAAACGAAACATGTCTCATTTAATAGATCTTGGCATCCTGATGATTTTTTATTATGACGAAGATCGCTCTATGTATGGGGTTTTCTTGGAAAACCGTATTTTGTTTTTATATACTTTATGGTTATTTCGTTGGTTTTCGCATTGGATGCGGATGGCGCAGGGCCGAACTGTTTGGCGAGCCTTGGGGGAGGCCTATGTTCAGCATTTTTCCACATTTTTCTAATAGAAAAAAAAAGATAAATTTAAAAAAATCGTTTTAATGACACAAAATCAGTGAATTTATTAATAGGAAAAATGGGTTAATGCCACAAATGCATGCTCTTAAGCCGTGCACAACGTAGGTACGTCTGCAAATCAAACTGCAAACACAAAAATGCAACAAAAAAATTGTGCCCGCAATTAATTCCAAATCGGCAGGTAGACAACCGCGTCCACGTAGTGGCAAATAAAAGTGGCCACATTTTTGCGCGGCACGTGAGTGGAATCCAATCATTTTTTCTTCCCCCGATTGATTGGGGCCGTTATTTTGCAGCAAACAATAGCAGGTGGGCTTTACGCGGCCAGTGTTCCGTGTAAAAATGGATTTGCTGTGGAACGGACGTTTGTTATGGAATCGTTTCACGGTTTGTGGGTATTTTTTTATTTTAATGATAGGTGCAATTTGTGATAGCTATTTCTAATGTTGTACAATGTTATTGAAGTGAAACTTATAATGCGACTTCCAACAAGGTCGCCTTAAACGTTTAACGCTACCATGGAGGGGTATGTGTACTGCCGAAGCAAGTAATCTCGCATTTTATATATACTAACGGATGTTAAAAACTTCGATAGTGCGATGCAGAACTCATACTGTCTGTGCAAATGTATGAGACTTGATAAAAGCGCCATCTAGTGATAGATGCATAAGTAAATATAGTTCTTTATGTTATTGCAATAAGGTTCATATTGATGTATAAGTGCCTTTTTCATTTCCACATTACGAAGTTTCACTTCTTCCGCGCGGAGGAACTGCACGCACGATTTTTTTTATTTCAAAAATATGTAGTAGAGGTATAGGCATGTATGTATGTATGTATGTATGTAAAACTCTTTATTGTACATAAAACATGAAAATAACTAGTTAACAAGAGATACAGATGCACAAAGGCGAACTTATCCCTTAAAGGGATCTCTTCCAGTTAACCTTAGAACGATTGACAGGACATTAGAGACAAGAGTAGGCATACAATGCTGAGTAAAAAAAAAAAAGAGCCGAAATTAAAAATAAACCCAAACTAACAGAACATAAACAATACCCATACTTACAAAGAATACACACAAGTACACACATATATTATATAATGAATACAATAGACTAATACATATCATAACAACATAAATAGACCACATAAAAACTACAAATACTTACATTAATATACGCATATACACTAAACAAAGAACACAACAGAGGTAGTCTCAATTTAAGAGGAACTGTCAAGCCAGTACGCCCCTAAGCGATTCCGGAAGATGGCTATTGACTGCGACCGCCTGATGTCACTCGGCAACCGATTCCACAGACTAACAGCGTGCACGGAGAAGGATTTGGAATAGGATTTGGATTTAGATATAGGAAAGGCTAGCAAAAGATTATCACTTGACCGCAACCGGTTCCCAGACCCAGCAGCCAAGTAATTAAATCTGCATGGCATGTTATCCTATTATGAGCTTTACAGTGAAGGAAAACATCGTGAAAAAACCTAACACACGTGTGAAGTAATTGAATGGTACTATCGTGATTTTCACTCAACTATTATACTAAACGAGACTTATCGCGCAAAGTTGCGTGTTTGCGTGATAATTCCTAATTTATTTAATAACAGTAATAATTCAATGGTGTGTGTGATATTCCCAATCAGCATTGGGCCCGCATAGAATTTACAGCCCAAGCCCTCTCATTCTGACAGGAGGCCTGTGCCATACAGTGACGTAAGTATACAGGGTGAAATCAAAATGGTGTCAATATTAGTGTTTCTAACACAGTTGGCGCTGGGCAATACAACTGCACTAACTGATTTGTTATAATTAATCCTTAGATTATTTATACACTAGGATAGAGTGTCAGTAGCAAACATTGCGATCCAAAACGTCCAAAAATCCATTTGACAGCTTCATATTACGATCGCGTTACGTCATTCAAACTGAAGGGAGGCAAATGACATATAAGCCAATCGTTGGCTTATATTTTTCGGATCGTTTTCATGCCGCCTAAGGTCTATCTAGTGTATAAATAATCTAAGAATTAGGGGCTGTTTCACCACTTTTCTTAAAGTTCGGATTAGCTTAATCATAACCTTATTTGACAGATGGAATTAAAATTTCTGTTTCACCAGTCTCGATTAGCGCTAAGTGACGGACAAACTGTTTCTTAATTTGACCATCAGATCAGGAGGCATTTAGCATTTTTATCCGTCACATAAAGTTAGTTTATTTTTTTGTGGCCATGGTTGGAGAGCCCTTCAGCCGGTTTCAGAAATATAAATCAAAGTATTTTTTATTTTTTAAAGAAAGAGGTCATGCTAAATTGCATAAAATAATTTAAATATCAAGATTTGAATAAAAAAATGTAGTTACACTTTTAGTATGTAAAAATAAATCCAAAATTTCGTAATATTTTTTAATAACAAACTTTTTTTCAGTGGCTCAATCGTTTGTTCTACCTGAACTTGTATGTCGCCATTAAAAAAAAGTTTATCTGTCAAATGGTTTGGCGCCACTTTTCGATTCGTTTTACGTGATTTTATTTTTCTTTGTTATTGTTAACAAAGTATCGTAATTAAATACCGTTTTTGGCTCAATTATAATGTTACATATTTGTTTATGCAAAAAAAATAGATGTATTCAAAAATTATATAGCTAACCATTTCTTTTGCTTTAATAATGAGTGACTCTTTGAACGAAAGTGTGCGAACAGGAACGCGTGGTCGTGAAATGCGACGTTGCCATTCCGACTTTTGTTAAACCCACGATTAGTTAAGTGGTACTTAGTTTGCACAGGACCGGAGTGGTGAAACTGAAAAAACACTAGCTGACAGATTTGTCCAGTACTTAGTTTATTCATTGGTTACGTAACCAGCAATTTGACAATAAGGTGGTGAAACACCCCCTTAATCTAACTAAATTTGAGGTGTACAGTCAAGTGTTAAAATATGGGTGTACACAAATTGCTCAAAAATATGTCCCATAGCTCTTATGTCGTCGAATTAAGGTATAGGTATATAACGATGGGAGGATTAAATCAATACTTATTTTTGCACTTGACCGTACATTGAATTATACTGAGTTTGTGAAAGTATGAAAATCCAAAACTTTATCGGACTAATTTTAACAATTGAGTTAATACATTATGTTACGCAGCATTAACGGAGTTAAAAACACTAATTTTGTACCACCATTTAGATTTCAAACTGTACTGACTGGAATGACGAATTTTAGTAGGATTGTAGACCCTTTTCAGTGTCCCCAAGCACACCAGCACACTGTCCCCAGTAAGTTACCCACGTGCCGCGACTGCAGACTTGCACTCCGCCTGCATTTTCTTAGCGGCTTTTAATGTTAATTGCGTGCATTTAATTAAGGTAAGGTAGTGTATGAGGCTGGGTCAGTAACCTTTTGTTGGTGACTACTTGTAGTATTTGTAGTTAAAATTCTATTGATGTTGCTATTACAATAAGTTACAGAACATTATAAATAAATAAATATCACGGGACAATTCACACCAATTGACCTAGTCCCAAAGTAAGCTAAGCAAAGCTTGTGTTATGGGTACTAGGGAACGGATAAACATACTTATATAGATAGATATATATTTAAACACATATTAAACACCCAAGCCCCGAGAACAAACATTCGTATTTTTGATACAAATATCTGCCCCGACACGGGAATCGAACCCGGGACTTCAAGCTTCGTAGTCAGGTTCTCTAACCACTAGGCCATCTGGTCGTCTAACTACCGTCAAACCTATTCTACCGTCCATTATACCGTCAAACGTTGCAACTTTACCTAATTCAGGGTGTCCACGGGCGAGGGTCGGTCAAGGAATCAACCAACGGGTAAAAACATAAAAGACCGACCTAAGCACCCCCAGTGCCCAGCGGGAGAATGTATGCTCCTCTCCCGGCCTTCCAGCAAATGGCTGAGGCAGGACACTGTGGGTCCCCTCCTACTCCCCTCCTCAAAATATAAAGCACACGTTTTTTGTATTAATAATCAATAGAGAAGGGGACTTGTGACCGGGTTTTTTAGTCCGTGCAAGTCGGACACTGTCTGGGCCCTCCATTCCCAGTTCGTCCGAAGGGATTTTTCCCGAGCACAAGTCACTCTTCCTACCCTAAAGTAAAAAATAGCAAAGACTTCGCGTCTTCGGCCCCTCTGGCGACTCATTCAAAAAAAAAAAATTCAGGGTGTCCAATTATAACCAGAGCAAGAGTACCACCACCACCAACACCACCACCACCAGTACCAGAGAGGACCAGTTGTGGTGTAGGGGTAAAAAGCACGCAGCACGGTATGCTGTGGACCCGGGTTCGATTCCCGAAGCTTGTCTTTTTCTGTTTTTTCTGTGCATCCATGTTTCAGTTCGTATTTAGTATGAAATATAATAAATAAATAAAAATAAATAAATATCACGGGAAATACTGGCCAAGGCCTCTAATTCTGAGAGGAGGCATATGCCCTGCAGTGGGACGTATTATAGGCTGGGATTATGATGATGATGATGATAGACCCTGAACTTTTGCCACGTCCACAGGAGAGACACGAACAAAGAACTGTGTCTGACCCAGCAGCGAAACGTCACTTAACTCTCTAGGGTGCAATGAAATAAAAATTAAATCCATTATACACCCCACGCGTTGTTCACTGAAGCAGGAAATCGAGAAGTTCAATACCTAAACGGGTGAGGCAGGTGTCCCCAACTTTTATCAGGCGAACTTATTGAATCGGTAATCCCCTTTTATTGGCCGTAGTTTCAGTATAAAACCGGTAATTGTGGATAGCGGGTTATCGGTTTTCTTTTTCAGTTCGGTCGCGGTGAACTTTTAAATTGTTTTCAATGTTTCTTGTTCATTGAATATGTCGAAATTTACGATTTGTTAAATGATTTTTGGTCTTTATTTTTGTTTACTTTAACAAGTTTGGTGTGAAGTATCTTTTTGTATTTTTATTTTTTCCAACTTCTTTTTTTTACTTTTACGGTCATCCGCTTCACCATCACTGCTGCTACTTAATGTGATTATTTATCCAGGCTGAGATGTGCGATGTATAGGAAAAATTGGTGTCTAAACTCCTGACCAGTGGTGGTGTAGGGGAATAGCACGCGGCACGGAATGCTGAGGACCTGGGTTCGGTTCCCAGCGCTGGTCTTTTTCTGGGGTTTTTTCTTTGTACCCATGTTTCAGTTTGTATTTAGTATGAAATATAATATGGTTACTTTATTTAATTTAATTTAATCTGAAAATTTGGGGCCATCCTTTATCTAGATGACTGGATAGCCTAGTGGTTAGACAACCTGACTATTAAGTAATAATCTTTAATTAAATTTAAAATAAGCGTCAACTTTTACTAATAAAACTAAGAATATAAAATAACAATGAATAAAACTTAACTAAGTATAAACACTAACAAACTATTAAAATTAAAACTAACTATATTAAAATAAAATAAACTAAAACTAAATTAAATCTAAAAATGGCCCCTGTGGCATGGTACCGAAGACGCTGGCAGCATTTCCTCGCTGGATCGTAAGACTGATGCGTTGAGCGAGGAAGCTGCCAGCTCTTCGGTCTCCTGTGGTATCTCTGAGTCTCTTTAAGTTAAGTTATTAAGTTATAGGTCCAAGGTTCGATAAATCAATTCCTTTAATGGAATTAGTTGGATTTTTATCCTAGTAGTTATTAATATTGGAACAAAGTTTGTAACCAATTTAACTTTGACTGCTTTTCCAGATACATTTAGTTATATTTACCGAAACCCACAGTTTTAATTTAACTCGTTAATAGAACTGATTAATTGATAATTAGAACTGATGGGAATAGACCAAAAATATAGATGTTTGTTCTGTTATTTGATCTTGGGTGTTTAACAAATTATTGTATTTAAGTAGGTATGTTTATCCGTTGCCTAGTATCTATTACACAAGCTTTGCTAACTTGGCGACATTTAAATTTTTAAATATCGTTTGAAATTAAACACTGTTTGGAGTAAAAAGTATGTTTGTGCGTGTATGTCTGCTGTGGCTATAACAAAATACCCATAATTACCTACGTATAATAATATTCGTAGATAATTACATCACAACCTAAATCAAGCAACCTCAATTCTGAAAAAGAATTTAAACTTACAAAGACAGACTTCCCTCCCGCCATCTTTCTTTTGGTAAAAAACCGGTGTTTACCAGTCCTCGTCAGCGCGGACAGGTTTAATTAACAAACCCCAACAGTGGGCCCTAACGAGGCACAGACGCGTGAAAAATTTACAAGAAAATTCTCGTTAATCTACTCAGTAATTAGGTACTTGAGAAAAAACTATGTGAAAAAAATTAGGCTTAAATGAGGCGTTATTAAAAACGCGAGAGTTTTGTTGGAAATAATTACATGGAAAAAAGCTTTGGTGGCCTATTGGTTTGACCTATTGGCCTCTCAAGTAGAGAGTCGTGGATTCGAGCTCGGGCTCGCACTTCTGAGTTTTTCGGAATTAATTTGCAAAATTACGATTGAAATTTACCATGAGCTTACTGGTGAAGAAAACATCGTGCGGAAACCTGCACACACCTGCGAAGAAATTTAATGGTGTGTTTAAGTTCCCAATACGTACTGGGCCCATGTGGGAAATACGGCCCAAGCTTTCTCATTCTGAGAGGAGACATGTGCCCTGTAGTGGAATGTATATTTTTACTCTGTGTTTATTTTTTAGAATCCAGAGCTAGCCCCGGAACGTAACAAGTTTCTTTTAAATGAAACACGGTTAGGTTTTCAGAATCTGCTGACGGCAGATACGAAGATTTCACAGTTCACATCATAATAGAAAAAATGGGAAATGAATAAAAACAATTAAAATTTCAACTTCTCACACTTCACTATCACAAAACCCAGCGTCCACTATCTTAAAAACTTTCAACAAAAACCGTCTCAAGAAAAATGCTATCTCTCGCGGTCCGCTGGGTCCTTCCGCTCACCTGCCCCAAGTCGCTAAACGTTGATTAATAACGCGAGAAACTATTTCGGGATGCCGGCGCTGTTCGGAATGAACTTGATGTTCTGCGAGATTTAATGGTAGGTTTAGAGGAGACTTTGATAAATTGTGCGGTAAAAACGTGTTTGTTTATGTGCGATTTCCGTGGATGTTGTGTAGGAATGAGAGAGAGAGATATAATATATTTACATATCAGCTGTTGCCTGCGACTCCGTCTGCGAAGAATTCGTTTATCGCTATCCCGCGGAACTACGCGATTTTTTTGGACAAAAACTCCTGGGACTATCTTTATACCAAATTTCATCTAAATCGGTTCAGCGGTTTACGCGTGAAGAGGTAGCAGACAGAGAGACACACTTTCGCAATTATAAAATTAGAATGGATATGAATATTCGATACATAGGAGAAAAATACATTTGAAAGGAAAATATAATTTATAAAAAAAATCGTGCGTGCAGTTCCTCCGCACGGAAGAAGTGAAACTTCGTAATGTAGAAATGAAAAAGGCACTTATACATCAATATGAACCTTATTGCAATAACATAAAGTTAAAGAACTAAATTTACTTATGCATCTATCACTAGATGGCGCTTTTATCAAGTCTCATACATTTGCACAGACAGTATGAGTTCTGCATCGCATTATCGAAGTTTTTAACATCCGTTAGTATATATACAATGCGAGATTACTTGCTTCGGCAGTACATATACTAATGCTTTCATACCCCCTCCGTGGTAGCCTTAAACGTTTAACGCGACCTTGTTGGAAGTCGCATTAGAAGTTTCACTTCAAAAATCTCGTGTCACTGTGTTTGTTATCGAACTCCTCCCCAACGGCTTGACCAATTTTTATGAAACTTTTTTGACTACATTCGGCAGGTCTGAGAATAGGTCGTAGGCTATTTTTTATACCCCATTCTATCGCGGACGGAATCGCGGGCAACAGCTAGTCTGATATTTAAAAATCTAGTGTCACGGTGTTTGTTATCGAACTCCTCCCAAACGGCTTGACCAATTTTTATGAAACTTTTTTGTCTACATTCGGCAGGTCTGACAATAGGTCGTAGGCTACTTTTTATACCCCATTCTATCGCGGACGGAATCGCGGGCAACAGCTAGTCTAATATATAAAAATCTAGTGTCACGGTGTTTGTTATCGAACTCCTCCCAAACGGCTTGGCCAATTTTTATGAAACTTTTTTGTCTACATTCGGCAGGTCTGAGAATAGGTCGTAGGCTACTTTTTATACCCCATTCTATCGCGGACGGAATCGCGGGAAACAGCTAGTCTAATATATAAAAATCTAGTGTCACGGTGTTTGTTATCGAACTCCTCCCAAACGGCTTGACCAATTTTTATGAAACTTTTTTGTCTACATTCGGCAGGTCTGAGAATAGGTACTTTTTATAGGTACTCCATTCTATCGCGGGCGGAATCGCGGGCAACAGCTAGTCTAATATATAAAAATCTAGTGTCACGGTGTTTGTTATCGTTGTTTGCGTGATAAGTCCCGTTCAGTATAATATTATGAGTGAATATTACGAAAGTTTAAAACAATATCACTTGATCAATTTAATCGTATAAGTTATTATGGTTTATGGTTTAAGATATTTATTTCTCAAAAGATTCAAAAATCACTTACTAAATACAATATTAATCTTAATATTATAGTAGATTGTTTAACAAGGGACTAAAACAAGCCATAATGACACAAGATATTTAGCCACCCGAGCAGGGCGAGGGTGGCTATAATTCGCGTGTCATTATGATGGTAGTTTAGTCTCGCGTTAAACACTCTACTTTTCACTTTGAATGCGAGGAAAAAAACGATGTTTTATACGAATCTACAATATTACTTTTATACAACGTTCGCTCAATACGAGCAATGGACGTCTGTTCAGAATTCAAATAGCAATTTAAATTTGTTCTGCGATTTTTTTTTGTTGAGTGACGCTTTAAATGTTTGCATATTTAGCCAACAGATTCAAAATTGAAAATTATTTCATAGCTAATTGGACTAAGTATGCATACTAAAATTAATTCATCTTTAATATAATTAAATAGATTAATATTCGTAATTATTCATCGTGTTATTTAATTTTTTAAATATTTTTTATTTAGTTGTCATTTTGAGGTTATTTTCACGTCCTAAAAGGCTTCCACAGACCGAGGCGCGGGGCGCTACGGAGCGCTACAGAGCGCTGGAGTGCGCTGCGGTCTGTGGATTTTTTTAAATTGTCTATGCCCAGTCACTGAAAATGGCAATAATCCTCCATTCACAAACACCGTGATTGGCAGTTTAGGGGTTTCCAGAGAAAATTAAAAAAAAAATACTTTAATCCCTAGACATCAAAAAAGAGCTTTAGTCCCGATATGCAGAGACTAAAGTAACATTTTAAGAGCATGAGAAGTGAAAAAATATAAAAGGGAGTGATATCTTAGCTATATTGTACGTTAAAAATAAGGTTTAATTAAAACGATGACGTTTAGACAGGAGTTACTAAATAAATGGTTTCACAAGTTACAGCAACTTTTCGTATGAGCCCGTGAACGAGTCAGCACCATTTGCCTCGTACCTTTAAAGGCTATTCACAACCATTTCTCTTTTTAAAAACCTCCAGACACTTCCTTTTCGTTTTTCAATCGCTACGGAGCTATCGCGATAAATGCTTTTGTTTGGGCGCCTTTGGATATGTTGCTAGAGTTGATAAAACCATGAGAAATATGAAAATACTAGCTGACCCGGCAAATGTAGTTTTGCGTTATATCACCTAGGGGTATAAAAAATTGCCTACGACCTATTCTCCGGCCTACCAAATGTAGACGAAAAATTTCATAAAAATCGGTCAAACCGTTTCGGAGGAGTTCGATAACAAACACCGTGACACGAGATTTTTATATATTAGAGAAGATTAGTTGTATGTTGTACTTGATGTTATATTCTAGGATAAAAATTATCCTTTATCTCAATTCAGATTACAAACTATCACTGAGACAAATTTTATCAGAATCAGTCAAACCGTTCTAGCGTGAAAGAGTAACAAACGTCCACACATCCATACAAACTTTGAAGCTAGTGGGATGTAACCCTTTCATTATCATCATCCCAGCCTATACACGTACCATTACAGGGCACAGGCCTCCTCTCACAATAAGAGGGCCATAGTTCCCACGCGGGCCCATTGCGGATTGAGACTTCGCGCACACCATTGAATTTGAAATGGTTTTCCTTCACTGAATGTATGTATATATCTTTCTAATACATAAAAATCTCGTGTCACGTTGTTTGTTATCGAACTCCTCCGAAACGGCTTGATCGATTGTTAAAAAAAAACTCTATATTTTTTTGGTAGTTCTGAGAATAGGTCGTAGGCTATTTTCTAAACTATAATATGGAAAAACAACGTTTGCCGGGCCAGCTAGTAGTATGATGAATGCTATGGTGTGTCAGTCTGTTTATCCGTCTATTACTTCGTCACGCTCAAACCGAGTTGAAATCAGGTATGGAGATGTTTTTAAACCCAACTGTTTTTATCCCGTATCCCTATTAGGGATGACGACTGGGTCATAAATATGTCATTCTATTTAGTCCGTCAGTTAGATAATGGTAAAATATGGAACACGTATTTTTTGGTTTATCAAATTATTAAAAATCGACAAAGTAATCATCTTAATTCCGGAGTGGGGGCACGTGACGTCACTCTTAGGTAAAAATTGTACCATATAGTGACGTCACTCGAAACTTCGAAGCACTGTATCCTCGTCATTTTTTGTTTGTCAAACAAAATTAAAAATACGTGTACAATATTTTTTAATAATCTAACTGACGGACTAAACAGTTTTTTGAGTCGTCTAGCCTATTGCATAATTCCCGCGGGATAGCGATAAAATAAGTTATTTGCAGATGGAGTAGCTTGCAAATAAATTCCGAAAAACTTAGGGCCTACGCTAGCTGACGCGGACGGCCGCCGCATGCGCCCGCTCGCGGGTCTAAAATGTACCGAAAATCCGTCGCACGCGCCCGCGCCACTTAGCGCTGTTCATACAAATTCTTATTAGACGCGCGCTCGACGGGCGTCCGTTCCGGGTAATCCGCGTCAGCTAGCGTAGGCCCTTAGAGGTGCATGTCCGTGTACCCACGACCTCTAGTCTGTTTAAGAAGAATAATTCAAACTAGGCTACCATTTAGAAGAATGGCCTTTTCAGTCCCATATCCAGGTCTGCGGGGTGCTTTACCCCCTTTAAAGGGATCTTCGGAGCTGGCATGAAGCGTTGAGCCGTCCGGACAGGTGAATGGATGCTTCGGCCCATCCGCGTTTAGAAGCCTCAGAGTCACAGGCTGAAGCGGGAATGACAGTGAGCAGGAGGCTTATAGGTAAACCATTTAAATGAGTCCTCGCGCGCGCGGTGCAGGGGCTGGGAGTATGACGACAAAGGGGGCGGGGAGAGGTGCGGGCGGCAGGCACACGAGGCAACTGTTTATTTTTTCTGAAACTGTAAACTTTTCAGGATTGTTATAAAACAAACCTAACCTAACCTACAGAATAGTCCTGAAATATATCCTGAATAGAGTACAGTTTTAGAAAAAATAAACAGTTGCCGAATTAAACATTTGCCAAATGAATCATTTTGCGAAATAATTTTCACCGAAACCCCAGTACCCGTACATAGACTGTTATAATAATAAAAAAACACGGGGCACTTGACAGTTAACACCATTGACCTAGTGCCGAAGTAAGCAAAGCTTCTGTTATGGGTACTCGGCTACTGACAAATGCACTATTATTATTTATACCTAATATACATTTTTTTAAAGAATAAAAAAAATAAAAAACAATAAAGTTAGTTAAGTATGAAGTATCTTTTTCTATTTATTTTTTTATTTTCTTCAACTTCATTTTTTTATTACTTTTACGGTCATGAAGTTGAAGAAAATAAAAAAATAAATAGAAAAAGATACTTCATACTTAACTTGTAAAAGTTGGCCTAGTAGCGCCATCTCTTGGTCCAGGTGAGCGGGTAGCTCCGAAGGAGTGTTGAAGTCTCTCGGTAGAGGGCATAACATAGATGCGCTTTATCACTGCCTAAATGTGATTATAACAGACTGAAGTGTACGATGTATGGGAAAGATTCGTCGCTAACTTCTAGACCAGTGATGGTGTAGGGGTAAGCACGCAGCACGGAACGCTGAGGACCTGGGTTCGATTCCCAGCATTGGTCTTTTTTCTGGGGTTTTTTCTGTGCATCTATATTTCAGTTTGTATTTAGTTTGAAATAAAGTTAGTACCAGGCGTAAAGGTGCCGCAATTGCCCCGCAGAACCGCAATAGACAACTTTTGCACCAGAAACGACCCAGAGCGATGGTCAAGAATAATTCAACGTATCGTAAGGTCACAGCTATGGTCTTGGTACTACTCTCACAAAAGTTTCCCCGCTCACTCCCCTCCCTTGCCCCCCACTCCCCTATCTATTAATCAGCGCCGATGCTTACCCTCTTTAATTGAATGCTCGACTCAAACGCTCATCGCGATCATCAATACCCAGATTTCTTTTTTTGAATGCAGCTTGCCGTTTCTCTCAGTTATTTGGTGATTTTTTAAACTTTAAAGAATTAAAATGCTAGCTTTAGCTCGTGGCTTCGCCTGCGTCAGAAATTGCTTCACGAGACATATTTATAATCTAAGAGTTTGAGTAAGTACTAGATTCGCTCGGAAAATGCTATCTATAGATTGCAGATGATAACGCGTGATCTTAAAAAAGTAGGCAGCTTTGTTTTCAGGCAGTCACAGGCCTCCTCTCAGAGTGAGAGGACTTGGAATGTAGTTACCACGCGGGCCCAGAGTGGATTGAGAACTTCAAACACAACATTGAATTTCTTTTCACGACACGACGTTTTCCTTCACCGTAAAGCTCATATAATTGTAATTTTGCACAAAATTCCAAAAACACAGAGATGTGAGCCCGGGGTTGAATCTTGGACACTCTGCTTGAGAGTTTACAGAGTAAACCACTAGGCTACCTATCTGCAGTATTACCTTTATGTATAACAAATTCGAATTATCAAAAAATTCGTAAACAAAACACGATCGAAAACCGATCCCGCGAACGGCGTTCTGAAATTAAATTCTAAACCAATAAAACTGACCTTTGCCCTGTCGTTTAAAAACATCAAATAAATTAGAGGCATGCATCACACTGGCTGAATAAAGGCCGGCGCACACTTCATCGGCATCAATGCATAGAATCAATCACTCACCGTGTGTTGGCGTGCTATAAATCCAGCCAGTATTCAGCCGATTTTCCAGCTGCTTACACCTCAACCGCTTTCGACCGTTCGATTTTTGTAAATGTCATTGCGGACGTTCCTTTGTTTTTTGAATTGATGTTCCAGGGTTAACGAGTGTGTAATTTATTTATTTGAAAATGGAAATTTATTGCATTAGTGGTACGCTTTGAAACGAAGAATTTTATTCATTCATATAAAATATCCAACATTTTCGTACAGCCATTATAAAGATTAGGTAAATATTTTGTGTTACTTAAGTACTATAATTGACAAAAAAATGGAAGTCACTTTTTTATAAAAAATGTCGATTCTCAACTGGACCGTCACAAAGTTTTCACTTTAAAACAATAATAATACATTTTAATGTCAAAATCTCCATTGTACCGGCACAAGTATGAATTATATTATAAATATTATAATTATTTATCTAATTGAAATTATAACCATAAATTAAAAATTTTAAAAACCCCCAACGCAATTATGTCACACGTATGTTTGAACATAAACTAAATGCCCATTATGCGTCTTAGATACCTTCCGCAGCTAACAAAAGAGCTGATATCTTTGAAAAGGCTGAACCGATTTTGATAAAACATTTCTAAGAACCATCGCCAAGAAACCTGCTTTCTAATAAAATCGGCATCCAAATCGGTTCACCCGTTTAAGAGCTAAGATGCAACGGACAGACACACAGACAGACAGACATACACACACATAGCGGTCAAACTTATAACACCCCTCTTTTTGTGTCGGGGGTTAAAAATAGGCTTTAGTAGTTAATTCTAAAGTTTTATTCAACTTCTAATCACTTGTGTTTTTTTTATGACTAAGCCATAACCACTAAAATTTCGAAAGAGAAATACAGGCTGATTCAAAGCCGCCGCCGCCCACACAGCAAAACCCACTTTATTCCCCCATCCACCATATCAAAAGCACCTAACACGACAATCTTCGTATAAAGCCCCTTCAGGTTAGCTTACGATGATATACGGGCTGATCGCGGGTTCGATGCCCACGTAACACTTCGTATTTTCTAATAGTAATAGCATTTGACTGTATTTCTTTCCAACCGATTCAAAAGGGGAGGTTATGCTGTAAAATACCTGGTTTTGCGCTATCATCGTCATCATCCGAATTGAATTGTTTTTTATTTTACGCCACATTTCTTGCTTTGCGCCCTTCAGTTTAGCTTGTATTAAAGCTTAGCTTGTGAGCATTATTATTGTAACAAGTGGAGCTGTCGTGTAGCTCAAATCTGGGCTCTACTGAAAACCAGCGTTGCTGCACTCTCTGCGTAGCAACACATGCTGAGTGGAGACCCTTTTTCGGTGACAATTGGTGTCACTGCCATGATACACTTGTCTTTTAGATGTAGTTATTAATGTTATTTTCTAATAGTGAAAATAAACCGATCACTCACGTCTTAAAACGAGTTTAACTCGACATGTTTTGGGCTAATCCGTAGCCCTTCCTCTCGGAGTCGCACGTCACGGCGGCTGCCAAACGTGCACTGCGTGCTCTGCTTCAGAGGTAATAGGTCTAACCACTAAGCCACCAAGGCTTCACGGCAATAATACGTTCACCCTGTATTTCACGTGTCATTTAATGTAACTTTACAGTAGCGTGTCAGTGTCAGTCTAGCGTCGGTGGTAACGCGTCACGGGCCGTGACGCGGCGTGACGCAGCCTGACATGTAACATGACGCGGTTTGAATACAGGTGTATTTTAGGGTAAGAAGAGTCTTTATGTGGACATATATCTATGTACAGTCGCGGAATGAAAAGGTTGGTCACTTTTCGACCTTAACTAGTTGACATAGAATCGAAAAGTGACGAACCTTTTCATTCCGCTTCTATACAATATATAGCTTTCTTTCGCTTTTCTTTTGACAATAACTTGCGTGACAGACATTCACAAGCTTTTATAATTATGAATGAAATTTTATGAAATTTTATTTCAAGATAACATAGATCTCATCATTGTTAGTTAGTACACTTAGGGGCTGTTTCACCACCCATTGATTAATTTGAACTGACGGATAAATGTGATGCCGTCTCCGTCTATTCGAACAAAACAAACAGAGACGGCATCACATTTATCCGTCAGTTAAAATTAATCAATGGGTGGTGAAACAGCCCCTTTTAATCATAAAATCTTTTTGAAAAAAATATAATTATGTGTGTTAATAATTATTTGTCAAATATAAGTTAAATATGATGGTGCAATGATTATAGACTTGTATCACTATGCTGCGATCCAAGGGCATACAAAAATGAGTGTTCGGTTATGCAAATTAATACACAAATTAAAAAACTGTTAAAATATCACGCTAAATATACTCCTTCAATGAATATGTGCCAAAATGATAATAAACAATTTTTTTTAATTGTGCACATTCTCGGTCATCAGTTACACCCTCTCACAGAACACCGGCGTGAAGCAGCAGTACTCCCTGCTGCGTTTCGTACGGTCATTGAGAGCGCCGGGGGCCCAATACCTCTCCCCCTCCCCTATTCCCTCTCCTTTTTCCTTAGGGCCGACAACGCACTGGCATCGCGTAAAGCGCTGCGGGTGTCTATGGACAGTGGTGATCATTTAACATCAGGTGACCCACTAGTTCGTTTGTCTGGCCTCTCTAACATAAAAAAAAAAAAAAAGTTAATAATCGTCCAAGTTAATCAACTAATTGATTGATTCAGGTATTACTTCGCGGAATCAATGAATATAAAGTGCAGTATTAAGTTAATAGAAGCCGAGCTAGCCCAGTGGTCTTTTCCTTCACCGTAGAGCTCTTGTTAAATTTCAAATGTAAATTCGCACGTACATACTGAAAAGCTTGAAAGTGCGAACCGGAGTTCGAAGCCATGACCCACTGCTTTAGAGGCCACACATCAAACCACTACAACGACGGCAATGTGGAAAGTATTTGCACAATCTCTTTCATTGAAATCCCAAGACACACTGGGCCCGCGTAGGAACTACGGCCCAATCACTTTCATTCTAAGAGGAGGCCTGTGCCCTACAGTGGGGCGTATTTAGGCTGGCATGATGATGATGATGATAGAAAAGTTATTCGTAGTATAACTCTTTCTCTACATTCAATATTTATTTGTATCAATTAGCACCACTCATGCGACTGACCAAGGAACGTTTTTAACCGCATCTCGAAGGTATTTGTTCAGTTTTGGCAGCGCGTCTGTTTGCTCGGTAAAATGCATGTTTGCGTGCACCTCTTTAACTAAGTGGTCAGAAATGGTCGGATTCTATTACACTGAGAAGTTTGTTATAAAAAAACTACTAGGTTTTGTTAGAGCGTGGGACATCCCGCCCGCCGCCGTGGCGCGTAAAAGAGTTCGTGATTTCCTCCCTCATTTTTGTTAAATACTAATTACGATCACCTTTTAACATACGTTTATTAATTATTACACAAAAATGATTCAATAAAGTCGTTGGTCATGGACCGGTCGTTGACAATTCGAGCGGCTCTTCGTTGAATGCGGTTAAATGGAAGAACTGATCGGGAAAGGAATGAAACGGTATTGCAAAGAATGAATAAAAACTTGGAAGTGATACGTATTATAAAACAGAGGAAACTGTGTGTATTTGGGGCATATAATGCGTAAAGATAAGTATGTTCTGCTTCAGCTTATTATCCAGGGGAAGATACAAGGCCGCAGACCACCTGGCAGAAGACGTACCTCCTGGTTAAGAAACCTTAGAGACTGGTTCGGGATGAGTACCAGATCCCTCTTTCGGGCGGCAGTCTCTAAAGTAAAGATAGCTCTAATGATCGCCGACCTCCGGTAGGAGAGGGCACTACAAGAATAAGAAGAAGAAATGGAAGAAATTGATACTGAGGCGTTCCAGCCCAGAGATGGGAACAGTATTCCATATGAAGTCTAACTACTTGAGCTTTATAAAGTTGTAGATGATAAGCTGGTTAGAAATACAAACCCGCTCTACTAAGCACTTCCAATTTCTTTGAAGCTAATTTAGCTTTACCCTCCAACTGACCACGAAACTGAACATCACTCGAAATGTCAACACCCAGGATCCCAATAGACAACCCGGTACCAAGGGGAGTTCTCCCAAATGAGTGATATACATCAATAGGGTATTCATATAGGTACCAGAAGAATCATTTATTTAAGGACTATTTAGACTAGTTACTGACCCGAAAAGTGATAAAAAAAATTAAAAAAAATATATCACGGGCCCCGAGAACAAACATTCGTATTTTTCATACAAATGTCTGCCCCGACACGGAAATCGAACCCGGGACCTCAAGCTTCATGGGAGCCTATCGATGTTTAGAAAATTTTATTTCCGAAGGTTTAGAATCCCGAAAACTTCATTTGTCCGAAAGCATTTTTTTCTGAAACTGTAAATATTTCAGGATTTATTTCAGAACCATCGTGTAGAAATTTAGGTTAGGTTAGGGTTGTTTTATAAAAATCCTGAAATATTTACATTTTCAGAAAAAAATGCATTCGGATAAATGAAGCATTCGGGATTTTAAATATTCGGAAAAATAATTCTAAATTTTGATAGGTAACCGAGGAAACGTGCATACACCTGCGAAGAAATTCAATGATGCGCACTGGACCCGCGTGGGAACTACGGCTCAGGCCCTCTCGTTCTGAGAAGAGGCCTGTACCCTACAGAACGTTTATAGGCTGGGAAGATTTTCTTATTTTTTTGGAATCGGCTCAATTAATTTCACATTTTTTTGCACAAAACTTGTTTATAAAATTAGATTAAAGCAAAACAAACAATCGTCGACTTAAACGGAACGGTACCGAGCACGAGCCCCTCGGGAGCACAGAACCTTCGTTTTATTGCCCGTTGTTAACCTGCTCGCCGACTCTAGTTTAAGGTTGCCAGGTCGGAAAACAAAATATCACGGCAAAGTGGTAAAACTTGGAGATTTTGAAGGTAACTATTAATTTTGGGGGGTAAAAAGTATCTTGTGTTAATAAAGATTAACTTTCTGTTAATCATTATCATCCCAGCTCATATACGTCCCACTGCAGCGCGCAGGCTTTGTCTCAGAATGAGAAGACTTGGGTCGTAGTTACCATGCGGTTCCAATGTCGATTGGGAACTTCACACACAACAAATGAATTCCTTCGTAGGTACGTGCATGTTTCCTCGAGATGTTTTCCTTCACTGGTAAATTTCCAATGAACAATAATATATTGCATATAAATTCCGAAAATCTCAGAAGTTTGAGCCCGGGCTTGAACTCACGACTCTCTGCTTGAGATCCCATGGGTTAAACCACTAGGCCACCACGTTCTTCTATTTAACACTCACTGGCAAAATTATGCTCCAATGGACAGATCAATTTAAAATAAAACTATCTAACTAATTAACAGGAAAATTTTAGTAATACTCTTAATATAAAACGCTCTGACCTTCGTTGGCGAACAATATTAGCTCCCTTGAAAACTAACTTCACTGTCGAGCAAACAAAAAAATCTTAAAAAGAAAACTTAGAATTTGTTCAAAACTTTAAGATACCTATACAATTAAGCGTTTAGGTTTGCAGAAGGATTTCTTGGCGTCGGCCCCAGCAACTTCCCATATAACTTAACCTGAGGTGCAGAAAAGTTGGTAATGAGTTTTGCTTTCGGGAAGCACTGAGTTACATGTTAGTTTGAGATATTTGACCGTTGTGTCGTCGTTATAGGAGAGTTTATCGGAGCTTTTTGATTGATTAAAATAGATGTATTTGATCTTACGACGCTTAACAAATTAAATGGTTAATTTGACACGATTTTTTTGCTAGAATTGCGAAGTAGTTTAGTACTGTAAAATCGGAGTACTTCGACCTATTGGAAAGTTACTTTGGTTCATATAAAAACCATTTCTAGAAGAGTGTAATTAAAGACTAAACTATTAAAAACATTATTATAGTGGCCTAGAAATCAAAATGGTTGACTGTACCTCAGTTATCAATTAGATGACGTTGACCACGTGATCATTATACTATGAAAATATTAAGTACCGTAACTTTACATAAAAATAAAAAAAAATAAAAATTAATAAAAATTTACTTTACTTTATTTACTTTACTTTTTTCACGGATTTCTAATAATGCTTAACCTGTTTATTTATTATACCTTTTTTTAGCCTTTTTTTGTGTCCCGATGCTGGGAAAAGGCCTCTTCTCTCTTGCTCCTCTCCTACCTATCAAAGGCGAGCTCGCGCCATCCCACATTATAGGCATCTAGGTCGTCCCTCTATCTACTCTTCGGTCTGCTTCTATTACGGTATCCGTGACTAGGGACCCATTCCGTGGCAATTTTGGCCCAACTTTCTGGGTTCATTCGGCAGACATGTCCAGTCCATAGATGTTATATACCTGATAGCGATTAACTTAATTTTATTCTGCAAAAGAGAAAAGTTCGTTTTAGTCGAGAAAAGCTAGTAACTTACGCAAGTCAACAGCAATCAGGTAACTTCCCCTCTTGTCCCTCATCTCATAACATAAGTCGCTATCCTTTTCCTATGTCAGCTCAAACACCACCGCACCTATCACCGGAATAACCCCATAGCTCAGATGAAATGTGTCTAGACCGCAGTGACCACGCTTCCTGCAGTTGAGCGCCACCTTATTTATATCGACATAGGGTTGAAAGCGCCAAGGCATAGCTGTGTTAGTGGGGATATTGTGGATGTGAGAAAACATCATATTTCAACCTTGCAACCCTTTGAAGTTCACGCGAGGTGAGCTCTTTAGCAAATGAGACTGCGTAATTGTAGGTGGAAAAATGTGTAAGACAGTGTACACTTTGTTTAAAGTTAAGCTTGTTCTACGTATGTATGAACAACAAGAAAAATTTATAGGAGACTCAAAACTCAATGATAACCTGATACCGGGCTAAAGGTTAAGATATAACAGTTATGGAAAAAGTATAAAATAAAATACCTGGATCATACACAACGTAAGAAACTAAAGTTGTCTCTCCCGTGGACATAGAATTAGCGACTCCAAGTCAACAAGCTTATGATTTATTTAAATGGGTCGAAAGTTGGCAGGCCGTTCCGTTAAAAAATCTTGATCAAGTGCGTTTAGTTCGAGATATGGGTGCTGATTCTAATCGGAATCAAGTGCGGGTAGTTCGAAAGACTCGAGCGGCTAAACGAACTTGACACCCTACATTTTAGTTAACTCGTGACCACGGCGGCTGCAATGTGGCCGAAACGTCGAGGTAAAGATTATTAGCGTGATAAGTCCGGTTTAGTATTAGTAATAATGCGTTCCACAAAACAAAGTAGACCATGTCCACAGGAGAGACTCGGAACTAAAATGTGTATGACCCACTTATTAAAATTAATATAGTGCCCAATCCACTATGGGGTCGCATGGGAACATTGGGAACACGATAGGGAACTTCACACACACCATCTAATTTCTTCACATGTGTGTTTTCTCACGATGCTTTCCTTCACTATAAAGCTCATGGTTAATTTTAAATGAGGAGTGAGCCCGGCCTTGAACCCGCGACCCTCTACTTGAAAGACCATATGTTACCACTAGGCTCCCACGACTTTTTACTTTAAGTTCAATAAACCCATCAAAGACAAAAACCTGTACAAACCAGCAGGATTATTGTCTAACGTTTCTGACGCTTGTCTTCGCAATCACTATCTCTTTCTGTCAAACGATATAAAAGGATGACAGAAAGAGATGATGAAAGCAAAGGCAAGCGCCAAAAAAGTTAGACAATACGGCCTCAGGACACAAGATAGAATTAATTATTAGTTCTGTGGTTTTTTACTTTTTCGTAATGGCTCAGAGGTTTTTAGGGTTCTGGGGCCAAAATGGCAAAACTGAACCCTTATACTTTCATCATGTATGTCTGTCCGTCCGTCCGTCTGTCTGTCTATCAAACCGCGGCTTAGCGCAGTGACTATTAGTGCTAGAAAGCTGTAATTTTAATTATAGCAATTACCAATTAAAAAATCTGGATGGGAGGAAATATCTCAAAACATCGGAAAAGTATAACGGCTAAGTTTGGATGAAAATGATTAGTAGGTAGTTTAAGAGTATAATTAATAGTACGGACAGTATAATTAATAGTACGGACAGTATAATTAATAGTACGGTCAGTATAATTAATAGTACGGTCAGTATAATTAATAGTAGGTAAAATTAATAAGATTTGCAAGGGTTTTTTCGTAACAGCTGCGGAACCCTATCCTGGGCGTATCTGACACGCTATTGGCCGGTTTTTTTACATAAAACTGGCCCGTGATTGACCACTATCTCACCTGATGAAAAGTGCATAGGGTCAAAGTTGTACCTCACTGGTGGTGGTTTTCGTCTTGCAAAAACGTGCAGTACGTATCATATGCTATGCCCCTCACGGAACCCCCACAAGGCAACTTTTCATAGATAGCAATATAATGACACTAACATCACAATACTTATTTTACATAATTAAGAGGATACGATGCGCAACATTTCTCCATACAAACGTAATCCCCAGTTTCCTCCCCGGATAATGGCTTTAGAGCCAATTTTTTTTTACTGTGTAATCTGTATCTACCACAGCTATGCCCCTATGTTTCGTTTTTATCCATATTTCAATTAACATAAGAAATATAAGCTTTCAATAACTGAAAAAATTGCCCAATTTCAACGTCATTTTCAGACACTCATCAGAAAAGAATCCCTAATATAAACAAAAAAAAAAGAAAACATAGGGCATAGCTAAATCTGTCTTCTAATTATTTTTGAAAAAAAAAATTTTATTGGTCCAGTTTTCGAGAAGAAAACTGGGGATTACGAAATGCTGTTTTGATCAATTTTACGCGCCTATTAACGGTATGAGCTGCAGTTGTCCCGCTCTCGCTGTACTTACACGAAGGGGTTCGGGCGAGACAGCGACATTTCATTAAAATACCTATTTCTCAAAAGTCTCTCAGCCATCGTACCCTCTTAAGTACATTAGAAGTCATATACAACTATTTCCAACAAAAACATTTAAAAGTGCACGTATTATGCAAAGAAACAAAAATATGTTGGACTCAGCATGTTGTCGACTTGCGAAATCCAGGAAAACTGTGAATATTGCAGGGCCAGGAATCTACAATAGACTACCCGACTGCATCAAAAATATTCAAAACGACCTGACATTCTCCAACCGACTAAAGAAATGGCTAACAAAAAACGCTTTTTATGACATGTCAGAATATAATAATAATAATAATAATAATGTATAATATGATTTGACTTGTAAAATTTGTAATTTTATTAATAAATGAATATGAATATGAATATGAATATGAATAAGTAACAACCTATTCTCTCTACCTGTGAAGAGCCCTAGGTATCTATTTGGAAATAAAGACGGCAGCGATTTCCATTCCTTAGCACTTAATATAAACTTCTGTCGCATTTTCAACACGTTAACCTTTGAACCATTAAACCTTTTCCTGTCTAACCGTGAAATTATCAGTTCACAGTCGACTACACGGCGCGACCATTACCTGCCAGGTATGATTTGCTACCCCCGCCGCTAAGAATTACTAGATTGAAGATAAATTGAAAGACTAGACCTAGGAATTTATTGGGAAACTTTTAGTCTTATTCGGTGAGCTACGAAGGAACCGGGGCGAGACGAATAGACTTATCTATCACATTAGTTGAAACCAAGGTAATACTCGTAATATTTGTTTTAAACTTGAGCAATTTTCTTAGTCATGGTGGCCTATAGCCGTGGTGGCCTAGCCGTTTGACCTATATGGCCTCCCAAACAGAGGGTCGCGGATTCAAATCCCGGCTCACACCTCTGAGTTTTTCGGAATTTATGTGCGAAATTACATTTGAAATTTATCATTATTTATTTGAGGTCGTAATAATATTTATTTGAAACTTTAGCAATTTTCATTCATAAATTAATAGTGAGTAGAGTCGTGGTAGGCCGTGGTTTGACCTACAGTCTCTCATGTAGAGTGTCGTGGGTTCCAGCCCGGGCTCGATTTATTTGCGTAATTAAATTCCAGAAAAACACACTTAGTTAGTTAGTGACGCCTTCTTCACTAATCAATAATCATAAATTAAATTATTCATTACAAAAACTTTTGAAATCCCAAATGACTTAACATTGTCCAAAAAAGACCAATGCGCCAATGTTGGTCAAACATCCACGTGCCAACATTGGCCAGGGCTCGCCAACCTTTCATTATTTGTAAGTAACAGACGTCTGCATTATGCAGGTGTTAGCACCGTGCTCACGTCGCGTCAGTAATTAGATGAGGCTCATTACGACCCCCTCGGTGTAATATGGTTATTGGGGACTGTCTTCGGCTTTGCATTTGGCCGCCATTTTTGCGCGGTAAGTGGGTGAGGTAGTTTTTGTTGAGGTTAAGACTAAGTTGTTCAGACGCAGGAATATTAAGGGAACCCGCGCGAAGATTATGGATTGATATTTTGCGAAGGATGGAATTTATCATCATCATTATCTTCCCGGCCTATATACATCCCACTGCGAAGCACATGCAGGCTCTCAGAATAAGAGGGCTTGGGCTGTAGTTCCCACGCAGTCCCAGTGCGGATTGGGAACTTCTCACTCACCATTCTCACCATGCTGTGTTCACGATGTTTCAAAAACTACTTTTTAATACAAATTTCTTTCACACATTTTTTAAAAGGCGTCAGAGGTGGAGGCCTGGGCTTAACCACTAGGATACCACAGCTTCAAAAATAGAATTATTATGATATTATTTACGATTTTGAAAAAAGTAACGGTATCTCCGAGAAAAAGTTTGATAATCTTAAAGAAAGACATATAAAACAGCTTATAATTTCTTGTTTTTTTTTTTTTCTTAGGTCACGTCAAGCTTAATCGTGTAAATTTCAAATAATCAAGAATTATAAAATGTATACCTGTTAAAAAAGTTGAATCTACAAAGTTGAGATATAACTTAGCCTTAATGCTACTTAGGCTAGGTGTCTGGGGTTTTACGTAATTGTCTGTGCTGGGGAGTTCTTTAGCTGTCTACTTTAATGAACCGAATCTGAAAAGGTGAAGGAGGAAACAAGACATTCTGATTAAGTAATAGTTGTTGAAATTGGTTTCTTGAAAAACAAATTGCAGTATTACAGATTAACATTTATGTAGTACTAATCACAACCCGCGGCTTTGCCTACATTAATAATAGAACTTAGCCCAAGAAAAGTAACAGTAACATTTTTAAAATGCAAAATTCACTCCGACAAAGTCATCTACTTATTCATTTCAGACGACACGTCATTTTTAAAGCCAACGTGTCTTGTTTAATGTTAAAATATTATCCCGGAAAAACGCATTACCATCCCATTAAGTATACTTTGTCTCAATTCAGAATTCAATTCAATTAAAAAAAAAATTTTTTTTTTCCAACTTTATTTTTGTCTATCTGTTGTACGCCAAGTTTCATCCAAATCTGTTTATCCATTTTTGCGTGATTGACTAACGAACAGTCAAAGTAAACATCCAAACAAGCTTTGTCATTTATACCTAATAACAATATTAGGTAGGATAATTTTTATGATACTTTAACAGTTCAAGGAAAAAAAACACAATTAATATCGCGCCTTTTGGTCCATTGCTTAGTAAAACAAAAGTTTTGTTTTTGTAAAACACGTAATGGAATGATTTCTATTTTCGAAATTTCCCCTCGCCTATATAACAACAGGGCTGCCAGCAAAACACTACAAAATTTCCATTTAAAGCAACACGTCACGCGTCACGTGCGACGCGACAGGTAACGTCGTTCCGCCAATTTTTAACGCGGCAACATTTAAATTAAATTCCCGCCTAAGCCACGCCACGTCCGCCACGTTCATTTAAGCAATTTCAGATAAAATGGTTATCTTTACTTATGCTCTTCCATCGCGTTTAATCCTTTTTGCTAGCGCATAAATAAAAACTTTTTTTGTCCCGTCGTAGGTAAGTTTTGTGCTGACGCTTAGGTGTTTTTTCTTAGTTAAGTCAGTTCGGTCGTCTGTTGTTTTTCTTCGAGCCTATCCATCTTAAAGTTTTTCGGTAGCAATTACCTATACGAGAAATAGGGAACATGTTTTTACTGACGAAGTTATAGGAGAATTTTAATCAGATAAAATCAATTAAAATTTACGGGTAATTAATAATTTCTTATCATCTTATTTATATTAGATATATTTTCTAATGGATGTAAAAAGCTAGGGATTATTTCGACGCATTAGAAATAAATATACCAGCGTCATATTCACGGGCAGACGACGCCAACGACGTGATTATGTCGCTAATAATTTAGATGAAAGTTGCCGTGCCGTTTAGAATGACAAACAACTCAAAACATTGGAATGAGACATAGGATACTCACTATCCCAGTAATGAGTTTCCGTGGAAAAATACCTAATTTAACTTTTAATAAAAAATAATAGAAAGCGTTGTCCAAGAAAAAAAACTAGTGCATGGAGTCCGCGCGGAAGAAGTGAAACTTAATAATAAAAAATAAAATAAAACAAGCAACCAACTACAGCGCTAGCGAAATAAGTTACATAACTCGTCGCTAGATGGCGTTGCTCCTCGTGCGCACAATATTTTCAATAATTTTACTTGATTTTTCGTAATTCTAAAAGATTTTCAATACTTTTTTTTTACTAAATACGTTTAAAATACTTTATTCTACGATCTACCATTAAAATAGTTTTGATTTTTCAAGTTTTCATACTAAACCACGCAATTGTTCTGGATCGCACTGACGAAGTTTTTAACATCCATTAGTATATATACAATGCGAACGTCTCGTAAACGTCAACTTGCGTTGCGTTGCGTATTAACGCAACGCAATTAACGCAACGCTTGTTGGAAGTCGCATTAGAAGTTTCACTTCAAAAATGAGGTAGTTAGTTAGTAGGTACCGCGGCATTTAAGATGAGGTGTAAACTTCATCTGCAATCAGTAGGATGGCGTTCTCCGAGCAAATGTTGTGCTTTAAAAATATTGCCATAACATTTTCCAGGCCAAACTCTAGGATATTAAATGTTTCTCGTAATTTTAAACTCATTCAAAGCTGCGGGCTCAGGCTAGTGTGTGATTAAATTAATCGTGAACTATGAATTAAAAACTGTAATTTTATATCTTTCTAATTTCACAGTTGCAACTCATAATTTTTACACAGAAAGCTGTTGGTATTATTTATCGCGAACCAGCTAAAGAGTAAGTGAAAAATTGCATTTTTATGAAACTCGAAATAAAACATGGCGTCGCCTGTCAACTGTCAAGTGGGGCGGTGACGTGACGAATTGTAGATAATAAAAATTACCGTTCGAGGGTTGAGAGGTAAATCGACACGACGTAAATTACTTTCAGGCGTTTTAACTTGTCATTTTTAAACCTGCCTCGGATAATAAATGTTTAGGGGTCTATTTATCATTTTCACGAACGATTACGGTTTTTGGGCGTTGACGAGAACAGTGTTCCGCTTTCTCAATAATGTCATGAATGATTTGATTTCGTTCAAATTCTTTTAATGCTGAAAGAATTTGAGGGAATAAATGAAATGAGCAACAGCGCACACTGAATTTGTTTCTAACATTATTTGAAAAACGTCGAGGTAGCCCAGTGCAAAAGTGCTCTCGAGCAAAAGGCCGTGGATTCAAAACCCGGACTTACACCTCTGCATTTTTCAGTATTTATGTGCAAAATTATAATCTGCGTCCAAAATCTGCATACTTACACCTTGTCAAGTAATTCAGTCCAAGTCCTAGTTCCCAGTGCGTAGTGGGCTCGTGTGGGAACTAAAGTGCAGGCTCTCTCAAACCTAGCACTGGAACGTGTAGATAATGAAGATCTTTTTGGGAATTGTACAGACAAGGAACGCGTACCAGGGTGGAACCTTTTCACAACCAGTTTCACTATAATATCTTCGGCAGATGTATGGAGATTGCAATAAAAAGGGTTCGCCCTGGTACGTCGTTCAGTTTCCATGACTGTACCTATATAATTACAAAAACTCACATCGAATCAACTCTCACTTAAAAATTCAATGCTTTTGTACAGGTTATTGACTTTTATGCAACTTTTACATAAAGTCCAGAAAGTCTGACAAGCCCTCGCTCAATAAACAAAACAAGCTAACCTAAAAGCCATCTTAAGTCCGCATCACAGTGGTTTAAGCACCCATTACACCCCAAAAAAGGTCGTATATCTCAACCCCGCATCATCAGGTCCAGTAAATCACGTACCTGACCGAAGGCACTTGTCTCGGGCATAAATCTCCGGTGGCGCCCCCTGTGCTCATAAATATTGAACTATTGACTCGGCCTAAGTCCGCTTGTTAATGACGGGGTGATTTAAAGGTTGTCGAGACCTGGATTTTGTGTATTTGCGATTTGGGTGATTTGGCTTAAGTTTTTTGGGATCAAAAATTGTTTTTATTTTGGCGTACTTCGTATAAGTCGCGGTGGCCTAGTTGTTTGACCTATGGCCTCTCAAGTAGAGGGTCTTGGGTTCGATCCCGTGCCCGTATCTCTGAGTTTTTAGTTATATAGGTGCGAAATAAAATAAATAAATAAATAAATATTAGGGGACATCTTACACAAATCGAACTAGTCCCAAACTAAGCAAAGCTTGTACTATGGGTACTAGACGACGATAAACATACTTATATAGATAAATAAATACTTAAATACATAGAAAACATCCATAACTCAGGAACAAAAATATTCGTGCTCATCACACAAATAAATGCCCTTACCGGGATTCGAACCCAGAACCTCTTGCTTCGTAGGCAGGGTCACTACCAACTAGGCTAAAGCGGTCGTTAAATCACATTTGAATTTTATTCTATTACTAGCTGTTGGCCGGGACTCCGTCTCCGAAGAATAGGGGCATAAAAAATAAATAATAGTTTAAAAAAACTAAAAAACACGCTTTAAAAAATAAAAAATAAATTTTAATAAATTTCAATTCACTATTCTTATAGTGCAGTAAAAAATCTTAATAAGCAATTATTATATTATTATATCCAGATCAAAATTTGTAAACAATTCTAAATATTGATAAAATAAATAATAATAGTTTAAAATATTTTATTGTAAAAAAAGCGTGGGGTGCATGGTGTCAATTGTCAAGGATTATCATTTTGATAACATCTTAAAAAGCACCCCACGCTTTTTTTACAATAAAATATTTTAAACTATTATTATTTATTTTATCAATATTTAGAATTGTTTACAAATTTTGATCTGGATATAACAATATAATAATTGCTTATTAAGATTTTTTACTGCACTATAAGAATAGTGAATTGAAATTTATTAAAATTTATTTTTTATTTTTTAAAGCGTGTTTTTTAGTTTTTTTAAACTATTATTTATTTTCTATTTTTTAGTTGCATTTTTTTTCTTTCTAACTTTACCCCCTCACATGCAACCCCAAAACCCCCTAAACCCAACCCCCCAACATACCCCACCCCATTTCCCCAAACCCCCCAAACCCTACACCCTTACCCCCAATCCTCTAAACCCCCCTTACCTCCTCCTCATTTTACAAACCACCGAACCACCTAAACCCAACCCCCCTAACACCGAACCCCCATACCCCCCGGAAACCCCCGCTCCCCCCACCCCCACTCCCCCCACCCCTCCCCCCACCCCGCCACCTGCCGCCCCCCTTCCAGTTCCATCATCAAACCCTTGTTACCAGATGGACGGGGGCTAGATAGGCCTCTTACCCCCTCCCCATTTCCCACAACTCCCCAAAATCACTTACCCCCGAAGCCCCAACACCCCCACCCTATTTCCCGTAAACCCCCCCCCCATCCCCTAACCCCAACCGCCACACCCTAACCCCCAACCCTCTAAACCCCCGACCCCCTTACCCCATACCCCATTCCCCCCCCCAACCCGCCACCTACCCCCCTTCCAGCTTCATCATCAGACTCTTGTTACCATCTAGGACCAAAGTACTCGTCAAAACGAATCAAACGAGCCCAAACTCGATGGGGTTGTTTCGTTTTATTGTGGAGTGCCTTTGGCCATCTTCCAGCTCCATCATCAGACCCTGGTTACCATATGGGATCAAAGTGCTCGTCAAGACGAATCAAACGAGCCCAAACTCGATGGGGTTGTGTCGTTTTATTGTGGAGTGCCTTTGGCCATCTTCCAGCTCCATCATTAGACCCTGGTTACCATCTGGGATCAAAGTGCTCGTCAAGACGAATCAAACGAGCCCAAACTCGACGGGATTGTGTTGTTTTATTACATAGTTCCTATGGCCACCATCCAGCTCCATCATCAGATCAGCTCCATGTTACAATAATATTGCATTGTCATCCAATTTACACATATGTGCAAAATTTCAGCTCAATCGGAAACCGGGAAGTGGGTCAAAATCGCGCCCTAAGGAGTCGGTTACAAACAAACATACAAACATACATACAAACATACATACATACAAACATACAGGTGAAGCTAATATAAAGCGTGTAATAGCCTCCGAAATATTCTCAAACTTACTAAATATAGAGAAGAAAATTGATAAAAAATCGGTCAAGCCGTTTCGGAGGAGTTTGATAACAAACACCGTGACACGAGATTCTTATATTTTAAGGATAGAAGAAGATGCAGATAGTTTAAGACTTTAGAAACGACATAGGATAGTTTTATCCAGGAAAATTGCATAGTTCATAAAGGAGTCGCGGGCAATAGCTAGCAGCCTCCTATATTTTCACATCACACATTTTCAATTCGTACGAAACCCTCGGTGTGCGAGTCTGTGTTTCACTTGAACGGTTTTTAGACTAAGTTTGCGATGTTCTCAGCTCTTAACACCACCTTTGCATTCCATTAAGAGGTGCGAATGCTATTAAGTCCAGACGAGGTGCAAGTTCGGAATGTTAATCACTTTAACAGTCATTAGAATTCTATTACAACAGTCTAGAGCCTTTCGGAAGATCATAAGTTGTTTAGATAAACAAACATGCATGCAGAGGGTCGTGGGTTTGAGCCCGTGCTTTCGCCTCTGACTTTTGCGGGATTTATGTGCTAACTAGTTATTGCCCGCGACTCCATCTGCGAAGAACTCGTTCATCACTATTTCGCGGGAACTATGCCATTTTCTGGGATAAAAAGTGTCCTATATGTTAATCCAGGTTATACACTATCTACGAGGGGCGTTCAATATAAAGTGAGAATGAGATGCAAACTCTTTCAATATTAGGAAATTAAATACTGGCCGGTAAATCTAATCTATCTAGCTGATTGCTATGAAAAAAAAAACTAACTGTCTTTTGTTTAAAAAAAATACGGTAATTTCTTTGCAGTGCTATTGAGTACGTTAGCGAAAATGGAGAAAATTGAACTGCGCGCCGTTATCAAATACTTGTGTTTGAAAAAATTTTCTACGGACCAAGTCAATTTGGATTTGCGGGACACTTTAGGGTCTAATGCTCCTCCGTATTCGACAGTCGCACGTTGGTGCGCCGAATTTAGACGTGGAAGAACATCGACAATGGACGACCCCCGATCCGGACGCCCTACTACAGCAGTAACTGAAGAAATTGTGAAAAAAGTCGAAAACTCAGTTTTGGCGGATCGTCGTGTCACGGTTCGTTTTATTGCTGAAAATGTAAAGATTTCAACGGGGAGCGTGCATAATATTTTACATGAACGCTTGGGTATGAAAAAGGTATCTGCGCGTTGGGTACCAAGAATGCTTACTGACACGCAAAAACAAACTAGACTAGAGATTTGTCAAGAAGCTTTGAACCTGATGCAGCAAGACCGGGAACTTTTTTTGGCGCGATTTATAACAATGGACGAAACATGGCTCCATCATTACGACCCAGGAACTAAACTGCAGTCTATGACATGGAAAAGGCCATCATCTCCAACTCCGAAGAAATTCAAGGTGAGCCCATCTGCCGGTAAGGTCATGGGCTCTGTTTTTTGGGATGGTAAAGGGGTATTAATGATTGAGTATCTCGAGCATGGAGCCACTATTACGGGCACATTATACGCCAAACAAATAGCAACATTGCGCAATGAGATCCGCGAAAAACGGCGAGGTAAACTCTCGAAAGTTGTGCTGTTCCACCAGGACAATGCCCCGGCACACAAGTCCGCCGTTGCAATGGCTGCAATTCGTGATGCTGGGTTCGATATCCTTAAGCATCCTCCGTATTCACCAGATCTTGCTCCCAGTGATTTCTACCTATTTCCGAGATTGAAACAATACCTGAGAGGCCAGAAATTTGAAGACGATGACGCGGTAGTCGCTGCAGTACAAGATTTTTTAAGTACTCAAGATGAGACCTTTTTTAAAAATGAAATTTTAAGTTTAGAAAAAAGATATACTGAGTGTATTATGCTAAAAGGTGACTATGTCGAAAAATAAAATTACATTTAGTAAAAGTTGTTTATAACATACTCATTCTCACTTTTTATTGAACGCCCCTAGTATGTGCCAAGTTTCATAGAAATCCGTCAAACCGTTTTAGCGTAAAAGAGTTACAAACATCCACACATCCATTCATACATCCATGCAAACTTTCGCGTTTATAATATTGAATGAATGAATGCATTAATGAATAAACAGTTTATTCACGATTTGGTACAAATAGGGTGTAAACGGAATTATATTATTACTTATCCAGATTATGTTCGGCCATCAGGCGATTTACATTAAGATTTAGATTTTTTTAGTAAGAGTTACATTTGAAAAATGTCCGTATGCAAAAGCAAAATAAAAAGTGTGGTGAAGGAATACATACCTGCACACTTGCGGTGGAATTCAATAGTGCGTGTGAAATTCAATCCGCACTGAGCCCGTGTGGGAATTACGGTTCAGTTCTCTCGTGCTGAGAGAAGGCCTGTGCCCTGCAGTGGGATGTATATAGGCTGGGATCTTGCACGTTTAAATAGCATAGGAGAAAGGTAAACTAGATAGATCTGTTCGAAAAAATATACCTTTTTGAAGGTTTACTAAATTCTTAATGGTTTTATTAAATTTAATAAAGATAAATATATAAATAAATAAATCATAGGACAATTGACACCAACTGACCTAGTCCCAAACTAAGCAAAGCTTGTATTATGGGTACTAGACAACTGATAAACATACCTACCTATATAGATAAACATATACTTAAATACATATTATTAAACAGCCAAGACTCGATCACAAAAATTCGTATTTTTCACACAAATATCTGCCCCGACTGGGAATCGAACGCAGGCCCTCAAGCTTCGTAGTCAGGTTCTATAACAACTAGGCTATCCGGTCGTCGACTTTTGCCTTTGACTAAATCAATCATTTAAAAGTACAGACAACAGATTTTTTTCGATAAAACTTTCTTATGATAAGGCTAGTTAGTCTGGCTAAGCACTCCAAACACAATTTAGGTATACGGCTGTTTGAAAAGCCCATTTCTTCCTCCGTACCTGTGGCGTGCCAGTGGCGGCCTGCCAAATAGCCTGGACACTGCCAAATTAGATCATAAAGGTTAATATGTGAGCGGGACTCCTATGTAATGGAATCTTATGTGTTTGTGGACACAAAGGGATGCTAGGTATAGTGGATATAAGTGAGTTAATGGGGCATTCGTTTTTATTAAAGTCAAGTATGTTTGTTATTATTTTGTTTTGGGTGTTTAATTCTAGCTTCACAGGAATAAGGAAACAAGACAAAGTGAGATGTAGCGTAATAAATAAATAAATAAAATAAATATCATGGGACAATTCACACCAATTGACCTAGTCCCAAAGTAAGCTTAGCAAAGCTTGTGTTATGGGTACTAAGCAACGGATAAACATACTTATATAGATAAATAAATACTTAAATACATAGAACACATCCATAACTCAGGAACAAATATTCGTGCTCATCACACAAATAAATGCCCTTACCGGGATTTGAACCCAGGACCTCTTGCTTCGTAGGCAGGGTCACTACCAACTAGGAATAAAACCAAAATTGTCGACATAACAACCCGGATAGACCAACAGAAATGGAGATGGACAGGTCACATGTTACGCGATCCACAAGAAAAATGGTGTAAAATTGTTTCGGACTGGTATCCCAGAGATGGAAAGAGAAGTAGAGGACGCCAACAGACAAGATGGGATGACGAAGATGGGACACCACTGGAGAAGGATAGCAATCGATAGATCTCAATGGAAAATCTTAGAGGAGGCCTATGCCAAGAGGCAAACTGAACTTCGGGACATATTATAAATATAGCATGTTTAGATTTGTTATTCAACTGATGTTCAGAATAAAAAGGCTTATTATTATTATTATTATATATGTTTGTTATTGTTATTTGGGAACGCGTTGGATGCGGATGGCGCAGGGGCGAACTGTTTGGCGAGCCTTGGGGGAGGCCTATGTTCAGCAGTGGACGTCTTCCGTTAGAAATGATGATGATGATGATGATGATGATGATGATGATGATGATTTTTGTTGTGGTCGCTTATGACCGGGGTACACGAGGCTAGTTTTTCAGGCCAGGATAAAAAAATTAAAAATAAATTAAAAAAAAAAAATTCAATGCAAGCTTTTTCGCTGACTGTACTTTTTGTTGACTGTACTTGCATTGTCATACAACTTACATAAGTATACCAAATTGCAAGTAAATCCGACCACTAGAAGTGGGTCAAATTCAACTTACAAGATTTGACCCTTACATACGTACCTACTTACATAGGTACAATTGCAAGTTAATAAAAAGCTTTTAACATGGACGATTGACACCATATTGACCTTATTCAAAACTAAGCAAAGCATACTATGGGTACTAGACATAAATCTTATATACATAGATAGACATATTATACTTAAATACGTATTAAACATGTAAGACTCAAGCACAAACATTTATTTTTTTCATACAAATGCCCGACTGGATTGAATTTTACTAACATCCAGCGTGAACCTGCGGTCTTTAACAGATCATCCGTCCATCTCGTTTGTGAACGTCCCCCGTAATGCGCATAGTTATAGTAACTTAGTGAAATTCACGCTAAAAGTATTCTGACATAATCCGTGCAGCTTTATATTTGTTCTGATTAGGAACAGTGCGAGACTTAATCCACGGCACGTCGCCAAAGCTGCGATAACGGTACCTCGAGCACTTAGCACAAACGTCTAGCACTATCCTGATGCGGGAAGTAGGATTTCTTAGCGGATACGGAGGTGGAGGTTAACGGATCCGGAGTTAAAACCGGCCAAGTGCGAGTCAGACTCGCGCACCGAAGGTTCCGTACAAATTTTTAGGTATGTCAAAACGTACGGCGTAAACAGCCGTAACTATAATAATTCAGTGTTAATAGAACCCAGCCTCGAAGTAAAATGTACCTACTTACGCAGTGTGAGATCATTTTATATTGGTTAGTAAGGACCCCACTTAATATTCTAATATAATTATATTTTTACTATTTTTTGTTGTACCGGCCACAGTAATACATAATCGGTGATAATTTCAAGTGTAACTCCATTATAAAGATAGAGTTAAAAACGCTGAAAAAAAAACAAGTTTCTTGTATAACAACCCCCTTAAATTTCTAACTTTATTTTATTTTTAGTATTTATTGTTAAAGCGGCAACCAAAATACATCATCTGTGGAAATTTCAACTGTCTAGCTATCACGGTTCATGAGATACAGCCTGGTGACAGACGGACAGACGGACGGACAGCGGATCGCGTCTCGGTTATAGGGTCCCGTCTTTATCCTTTGGGTACGGAACCCTAAAATAATGGTGCAAAAATATAAATTCATGATTCTAATATAACAAGGATCACCGACATAACCAAACGGATTAGCTCGTTGAAATGGCAATGGGCAGGCCATATAGCACGCAGAACAGATGGCCGTTGGGACCCAAAAGTTCTTGAATGGAGACCACGGAATGGCCAGCGCATCATGGAACGCCCACCATCGAGATGGACGGACGATTTAGAGGCCGCAGATTTAAGGTGAATGCAAGCCGCTATTAACCGTAATGATTGGGTATCAATAAGGGAGGCCTATGTCCAGGAGTGGACGTCCTGCGGCTGAAATGATGATGATGAATATTACACTTGCGAAAGTGTGTCTGTCTGTCTGTCACCTCTTTACGCTTAAACCGCTCAACCGATTTAGATGACATTTGGTATAGGGATTGTTTGAGAAAATCGCAAAGTTTCCGCGAGAAAGTGACTGTGGAATTCTTCGCAGACGGAGTCGCGGGCAACAGCTGGTGCTTTGTAAAACTAGCCTTGACCCAATCAGCTGGTAGTTAGTACAAATACCTCAGTAATTGATTTTACCGAGTAACGATACATCTGATATGACCCGGACTTCTCCAAAAATACTTACACTTGGAAATTGAAGCTTAACTGGTGAATGATAGGGTTGCATTTTAAATACTGTTGCGATGGAGTTGTTATAAAAAGGTTTTTTGCATTGTCTTGCCTTTTACGGAGAGGTTCGTCCCAAAAGGAGTTGGTTCGTTATTGCACTCTTCGCGCAATTATTGGATATCGTATTTTCGAAATATAATAGCCATGATTTATTGAATTCATTAATGTTTTTAATTTTTAATGGTGTTTGTAATTATTTCTTTTGCGTAGAGATATATGGACAGCTCCCGTTCTCTATATTTACCGCTACAATATGATCCTTAAATATGATGTATCATCTCATCATCATCATCATTTCAGCCGAAAGACGTCCGCTGCTGAACTTATGTATCCCCAAGGCTCGCCAAACAGATCGGTCTCGCGCCATCCGCATCCAAAGCGATCCCGCAACTTTAACCAGGTCGTCGCTCCATCTTATTGGAGGCCTAGTGAAATTATTTTTAAATTAAACAACTTGAATTTTTTTAAGTAAAATACAAAGCAGGCAGACAGAGGGAGCTGTGAAACCATTAATAGAAAAATATTTATAAATAATGTTAAGTAATTTTTTTAAAGGCATTCTTAATTTTTAATTTCATGTTTCTTTAACACACAAAAGCACGCACACACGCACGCACGCAGCATCCTTCTCTATGCATTAACATTTGCACTTTCCGCTGCTCTATCGCGCCAGTGAACACAATAATAAATCAGCCGGGACACAATAATAAAAGCTTTACAGACAATCCAAATTTTCTTCACTAGCGAACATTACGGGACAATTCCGGGAGAGATAAATTTCCAGGGAAATTTCTTTATTTGGGAGCAAGACTGTTGGACGGCAAGATGTCGCAGAATAAGTGCGTCACAGCGAGTTTAGTTACAACAAAAACGCCAAAAAAAATGGAGTTTTAATGAAACTTGAAAAGAAAAACATGTTTATAACATCACCAGACTCCATTATATCAGTGGAGCAAATTCATTAAAATCAAATATTGAATACTAGTGCTGCTACTGGGCAACGAGATGTTGTTCGGTTTTTAAAGCAATGATGCAGGTTATGTATTTGACATTGAATACAATGCCACATTTTGTTTCAACTCTAACATTTCAATGAATTTGCTCTATTGATAACGGAGTCTGAACATCACAAACTAATCTGACCAATTGCTTAAATATTCTGGTACTAATTTATTTAAAGATCTTGTACAACAGTGTATAAACTACGACCCAGTGGCGGGGCGTGAAAATTTCTGCAAGTAAAGCCGGAGCAAAAAAAAACCTAAAACCCATTTATCCTCTTCTTGAAAGTACAGTAACGGAAGTCTGTCTGACTGTTACCTCTTCACGCTTAAACCACTAATCCGAATTAGACGAAATTTGATATGGAAATTATTTGAGACCATGGAAAGGAAAACAGATAGTTTGTATCCCTGAAAATGACATAGCTCCCGCGGGATAGGGCTAAACAAATTCTTCACAGACGAAGTCGCTGGCAATAGTTAGTAAAAAATAAAGTTGGCACCCATAAATAACGTGTTCTTCAGTGTTTTATGCTCAATTTTAACAGTATAATTGCACGATGACTCTCAAGACTCCAAAAATGAAGACCGACTTTTACATGTTTTTTTTTACAAGTGGCATTTCTGATTTTGTTTATTCTGTGCTTGGAAAGGCTCACCTATCACACGTGGCTCGGCGCCAAAGTAACCTGCCACGATGATACGCGCTACGCGTGTGTACTTGTATGTCGCTGAGTGTACTCCAAGCATTTTAGAGAAATCTTCTTGGCCTGGAAGGAATTGCAAATAAAATAAACTATTTTCTTGGAAGGAGTTGCGATTTGATGTAAATAATAATAATAGTAATATTATCACTGGACACGGGCCACTTAACACCAATGGACTTAGTTCCAATGTTCAAAAAGTCAACTTTAGCGATATTCACATCTCGCACAACCTTTTTTCAAAGCTGGTAGACCACTTTCTTGGCCCACCGTACATGAAAGTACATCATGCATGGTGCCTCAGCCCTATTGGCTCTGTGCGAAGCGGGTGGTGGCGTAGGTACAGAAACTGATTGCAGCGCACAATATGGCAAAAATAGCGAGTAAATGAGGAGGAAATGTTGTCAACGCTACGCGGCGCCACCTTCGTGCACGTAGCCAGAAGCAGGTGGTGGGGGTACAGAAAATGATTGCAGCGCACAACATGGCAAAAATAGAGAGTAAATGTGGAGGAAATGTTGTCAACGCTACGCGGCGCCACCTTCGTGCACGTAGCCAGAAGCAGGTGGTGGGGGTACAGAAAACGATTGCAGCGCACAACATGGCAAAAATAGCGAGTAAATGAGGAGGAAATGTTGTCAACGCTACGCGGCGCCACCTTCGTGCACGTAGCCAGAAGCAGGTGGTGGGGGTACAGAAAATGATTGCAGCGCACAACATGGCAAAAATAGCGAGTAAATGAGGAGGAAATGTTGTCAATGCTACGCGGCGCCACCGTTGTGCACGTAGCCAGAAGCAGGTGGTGGGGGTACAGAAAATGATTGCAGCGCACAACATGGCAAAAATAGCGAGTAAATGAGGAGGAAATGTTGTCAACGCTACGCGGCGCCACCTTCGTGCACGTAGCCAGAAGCAGGTGGTGGGGGTACAGAAAATGATTGCAGCGCACAACATGGCAAAAATAGCGAGTAAATGAGGAGGAAATGTTGTCAACGCTACGCGGCGCCACCTTCGTGCACGTAGCCAGAAGCAGGTGGTGGGGGTACAGAAAACGATCGCAGCGCACAACATGGCGAAAATTGGAAGTAAATGAGGAGGAAATGTTGTCAACGCTACGCGGCGCCACCGTCGTGCACGGTCCCAATAAACGCGACATAATATTACACCTACTCGCTGCGCGCTCGCGACGAAAATATCGTTCGCGGCGAATTCGTTGCTCGCTCGCCTCGATTTTAATACGTTCGTAAATCGCGTGTGTCTACCCTTAGCTCTAACTATTATTGTTCAAAACACGTGCCTTCATTACCTAACGGCAAACAAACTTGCCCACTATTTGCGAGCAAATAGAATATCTATGGGTGATTAGAAAACTTGCTGGGTCAATAACCGCCGCCCGAAACTTTTTCGATTAGCACCTGCCCCGGAGTCGATACATGTGGGGAAATAGTTAATGGGTCTAGAGGTAAGTGGGGAAATTCCTGAGTGGTATTACAATAAAGTGAGTGGAGAACTAAAGTCACTGACAGCTCGAAGAATATCATACTAAATACAAACTGAAACTTGGATGAATAGAAAAACCCAGAAAAATTACCAGCTCTGGGAATCGAACCCCTACACCCTTACACCATACCGCTACACCACAACTGGTTCACGGGATGACCGTAAAAGTAAAAAAAATGGAGTTGAAAAAATAAAAATGCAAAAAGACTCCAAAAATAATAGTTTCAAAAAACTAAAAAACACGCTTTAAAAAATAAAAAATAAATTTTAATAAATTTCAATTCACTATTCTTATAGTACAGTAAAAAATCTTTATAGGCAATTATTATATTGTTATATCCAGATCAAAACTTGTAAACAATTCTAAATATTGATAAAATAAATAATAATAGTTTAAAATATTTTATTGTAAAAAAAGCGTGGGGTGCATGGTGTCAATTGTCAAGGATTATCATTTTGATAACATCTTAAAAAGCACCCCACGCTTTTTTTACAATAAAATATTTGAAACTATTATTATTTATTTTATCAATATTTAGAATTGTTTACAAGTTTTGATCTGGATATAACAATATAATAATTGCTTATAAAGATTTTTTACTGTACTATAAGAATAGTGAATTGAAATTTATTAAAATTTATTTTTTATTTTTTAAAGCGTGTTTTTTAGTTTTTTTTAACTATTATTTATTTTCTATTTTTTAGTTGCATTTTTTCACAGTGAGAGTTTCCATGTGCTAAAAAGAGAAAACGGTTTTTGCTCGTCTTAAATAGAATCAGTCCATCTTATACTTGGTCTTTGGTGCGCGCGCACTGCTCTACACTACTAAACGTAAACCTCTTTCTTTCTAACTCTACCCCCCTCACCTACAACCCCCCAACCCCCTAAACCCAACCCCCCAACATCCCCCACCCCATTTCCCCAACCCCCCCCCCCTCCAACCCCAAACCCCAATCCCCTAATCCCCCTTCTCATTTTACAGACCCCAACCCCCAACCCCGACCCCCACCACCCAAGCCCTCCCCGCCACCTGCCCCCCCCCCCTCCCCCCCTTCCAGCTCCATCATCAAACCCTTGTTACCATCTAGGCCTCTTACCCCCTCCCCATTTCCCACAACCCCCCAAAATCACTTACCCCCGAACCCCCCAACACCCCCCCCCATCCCCTAACCCCAACCGCCACACCCTTACGCCCAACCCTCTAAACCCCCGACCCCCTAACCCCACATACCCCATTCCCCCACCACCCCGCCACCTACCCCCCTTCCAGCTCTATCATCAGACCCTTGTTACCATCTAGGACCAAAGTACTCGTCGAAACGAATCAAACGAGCCCAAACTCGATGGGGTTGTTTCGTTTTATTGTGGAGTGCCTTTGGCCATCATCCAGCTCCATCTTCAGACCCTGGTTACCATATGGGATCAAAGTGCTCGTCAAGACGAATCAAACGAGCCCAAACTCGACGGGATTGTGTTGTTTTATTACATAGTTCCTATGGCCACCATCCAGCTCCATCATCAGATCAGCTCCATGTTACAATAATATTGCATTGTCATCCAATTTACACATATGTGCAAAATTTCAGCTCAAACGGAAACCGGGAAGTGGGTCAAAATCGCGCCCTAAGGAGTCGGTTACAAACATACATACAAACATACAGGTGAAGCTAATATATAAAGCGTGTAAAATATAAAGCGTGTAAAAAAACAATCTTGAGCTCAAAGAATCGCCGGACTCAAAGTGGCAGTTGGCAGGACACATCGCTCGTAGAACTGATGGCCGATGGTTTCAGAAGGTTCTCGAATAGGTAGCGTCCACGGAGCGGGAGATGCATGGAGATGGCCTTCAACAAGGTGGAACGGCATGATTGAGGTTGCGGGAACGCGTTGGATGCGGATGGCGCAGGACCGGTATGTTTGGGAGAACCTTTGGGGAGGCCTATGTTCAGCAGTGGACGTCTTTCGGCTGAAATGATGATGATGATATTGAGTCTGTAACTGAGCGGGGGCATGGCTGGGATCGGGTTGGTGACGGAGTGGAGTGCTAAGGGGTGGCATACTTCCTGTTAGCTTTAGCGCCATCGTTTCGACTGGTCCATTTAATATTAGACAATTTTGGATGGACTAGGCGGGAAAGGAGGTGCTGAGGGCTGACAGGGGGGGTGTGAAATTCCGACGCGTTCAGCTTGGCCACTGCACAGGTGTTGGCTTTGACCCTCGTATTACAAACATAGGGGCGCCCCCTTTGCACTCTTTAGTTACAAAATCTTAAATAATTAAAGATTCATAAGAAAAAAAATTGTAACACTTTGATTTGCAATAAACAGATTAAATTTTAAGATTTTTTTTATATATACCTAAGTGACTGTAAAAAAATGCTGTGCCAATCAAGGCCTTCTTTAGAGGCTCTAATCCACAGCAAACGCTAAGTAGGTACATCCGCTTGCCATAGCTTTTAACAGTTTTAATTGTTTTTTTTTTTCAATAAAGGATAATTTTAATGTAGTATTTATAAATTCTTTTGCAGCGCTTGTCAACCATGCTTAACCATTTAGATGCACGCTTGGCAAGTAACACCGAATAAAATAAACATTGAGACCAACATACTTGGCGATGTCAAGAAATTTGACCATCTAGAGACCCTTTTATCGACACGACAATATTTATGGTAATATAACTACACTCGATAAAATCCAACGACAAAACAGAGGTAAACAAGGAAACTCTTTACGCAGACGTAATTCCAAGAAAAAACAGTGGCCGTTACGTTCTTATCTAGGGTAAGTCAATTTTCCCCACTCTACCTTAGAACCAGCTTATAATTTACACAGGTTAGAGCAATTTTAGTTTTAATGCTGGGTGGTAAGGTCGAGGTGAGGTGTAGGAGGAGGCAGGGGATAACATTGTCGTACCGGTGGAACGTTGACAAGGTAGAGGATCGTATAATCCTCATAAAATAAGGTAACGGAAGGAATCTGGGGTGCAATGGGAGCGTGGGCAGTATTGATGGGTAATAAATAAGAAGTTTTTTTTTAAACCGGCCAAATAAGAGAGAGAGAGAGATGTTTATTTACACATATTCGATACACAGGAAATACAGTTGACAGGAAAAGATACAAATAAAAATCATCGAATAGTATAAATTGGGCCCCACTCAGCATAATGTTGCGGCAAGCCGCAACGCGGTTTTTCAGTGGGACCCATTTAAAAAACTAAACACAAATAAAAACAAACACAAAAACATTGTGATGTCACGCACGCCAGCGAAAAGTGTAGTTCGCAACAAAACCTAAATAGGTAGGTACAAACCGGAAGTATGCATGGCAACACTTGATCAGTTTAATCGTATCTGAACCATTAAACCGCGACAAACTACGCCAAGGATTATTCTGGTTACTGTAGTGAATTATCAGCAATTTCAACTAATTTTGATATTGTGAGGCATCACTCAACCTTCGATAAAACAAACTTAAAAAACAACAAAACATTCTAATGACTTAAGGTAGGCGGGAACGCAGCCCGGCCCTTTGTAAAGTCGTTCACAATAAATTTAAGCTATCGCCGTTTTGTGTGAAAAAAAAATACTTAGGGTGAGTGGGGGTAAGATGAAAATAAGATGAAACGCAGTGTAAGATGAAAAACTACTCTTAGTACCGGATGCTACGAGTGGTTTTTCATCTTACACTGTTTTTCATCTTACCCCCACTAACCCTAGCAAATAACTTAGCAAATAACAAAAAAAAATATAAATATATCCCAACGAACACTTAAAAACAATTAAAAAGTCTGTCAAATGTATACCGGACACGAACGATTCTTTACCTCCGTAAAAAGAAAGATCAAAAATTCCCATTTTTTTACAGGTATAACTTTCTGTGTGCGATTTTCATGTATTTCGCGATATTGAATAATTTAACTTTAGTAGCCTTTTTTGTAAATTTTTGCTTTTGATTTTTTTTTTTAACAAAAGACGCCTAGAGACAATAAACCATAGCTATAAATCCATATGATTTTTGTTTTTGTCCGTATTTCCGTACTGGAGTACGGATACTAATATTATAAAATTTATAAATGCGAAAGTATCTAACTCTGTCTCTCTGTCTGTCTGTGTTTATACACGCTGTTCTTAATAAAATATGCAATTTTATGGGATAAAATTGCATATTTTATTAAGAACAGCGGTAAAAAAAATAGAACAGTTCTGTTGAACTCGCGGGAAACGGCTAGCCTACTGAGTTCGTGCGTGTATGTGTGTTGGTTACTACTCCTTCACGCTAAAAGGGTTTAACGGATTACGTAGGTCTAGAATAAGACAGGCTACTTTTATAATTTTTCCACGGGATCGGGACAAATCCCAAAATCTGCAACATAAATGAATAATACATACGATCTAATTTTTTTTTTTTGGGACATCCTATAATTTCTCTTCGACTGCCAGACCTAATCGTTTACGCGTGTGTTAGATTTTGTTCTATTCATATTAGATATTCTATATACCTAACGATAACCTCTTGCTTAGAAATGAAGTTTTACAGTCACATGTTTTATATTAATGTTAGATTTGTTCTATTCATATTAGATATTCTATTTACCTAACGATAACCTCTTGCTTAGAAATGAAGTTTTACAGTCACATGTTTTATATTAAACAAAAGAAACCTTCTCATCTTGTAGTAAATTATCAAAGTCTAACTTATTCTGTTATTTATTGGGACCAGGAAGTTAACGGAGTATAAAATAATAAGTTTATGATGGGTTAAGATATTATATTTGGTAAGTAAAACAAACAGATCAAATCATATTTCGAGAAATCGCTTATATTGAAACAAATATTATCTTCCAATGAAATAACAGCTTTTAATGATCACAAATAACAACCACACAAGATTTTCGACATATATAAATATTATTCAGTTACCAACATAATTCAAGTATTCATTGATTTATAGCTGACGTTAATATATAAGCTATACGATAATTATTAATATATTTACATATGAAAGATATAGAAACAAATTATAGCCATTTATTAATTATACAAACAAGTCAGTACTTAACTGTCAAGTGACCATGGCGACGGCTCGTAACAAAAGTGCCTCTACCTGGCCTAAGAAGGCCTTTTATAAGTTTGCCTTGCCGTCTGGGTGAGTCGCAAACAACTGACGTCACCAGAGTAAGACAATCGGAAAGTATCTTAATTATTATTTCGCTTGTCTTTAGAGCCAAGCATAACCTAAATTATCAATTCCATTATTATATTTCATTTACTTACTTATTTTAACAATATATTTTATCACCTTACATATCTAATAATGTTATAACAGTTTCTATTACTTAGTATATCTAACACGTGCGAATTTAAAGTAAAGGCTCATAAAAATATTAATCGAATACCGATTCCAAACTCTCATTGCTCCCACTACACCACCGTGCCAGTGTAATCCGGCCGATATCGCATTCCGCGCGGCCGGTTTCGTTTGCCCTTGGTCCGGCACGGCGCCGTATAGCGACCGGACCGGTACGATGCAGGAGGTGAGATAACGTGGCGAGGGGCTTTATGGCGAGCTGGGGATACCTTGTTAAAACGACCAAGAGAGAGTTAGCACAGTTCTTGCAAGTTATAAAGACGAGCGGAGTTTAAATAGGTACATGTCAAAGTTTGAAAGGGAAATTGGTCGGTTTGCATGAAAAATACAAAGATATGTGCAACACATTTATCGCACGAGATTTACAAAAACTCAATCATGAGTTGAAAAAGCCGTGGTGGCCTAGCGGTTTGACCTATGGCCTCTCAAGCAGATGGTCGTGGGTTCAAATCCCGACTCGCACCTCTGAGTTTTTCGGAATTTATGTGCTAAATTACATTTGAAATTTACCACTTTTTTTTTTATTGATAGAGGGAGGCAAACGAGCAAGTGGGTCACCTGTTGGTAAGCGATCACCACCACCCATGAGAACCAGCCAGAAGGGTCACTAGTCCGTTGCCGGCCTTCAAGGGAACAATACACTCTTGATCTTTACGGTGAAGGAAAAACCTCGTGAAGAAACCTGCACACACCTGCGAAGAAATTCAATGGTGTGTGTGTAGTTCCTGATCCGCACTAGGCCCGCGTGGGAACTACGGCCCAAGCCCTCTCATTATGAGAGGAGGCCTGTGCCCTGCAGTGGGACGTATATAGGCTGGGAGTATGATGATATACTTGATATGCAGAACATTGATATACTCCGCAAAGTAATGCCAGAATCAAATAATAACTTACTTATTATCAAAGATGCTCTTTTATTTACCAACTAGCTTTTGCCCGCGACTCCGTCCGCGTGGAATTAGTAATTTGGGCAACTTATTTTTTTTTTATCCAATTTGCTTTTTCATATATTATGGCTCTCCTTAGTTCCTTGATATAAAAAAATTACCCGCCCCCGCACCCCCCCGCACACCCGCGTTCACATTCAACACCGTGCACCGTACTCCCAAGTCAAGCGTGCCTATAGAAGTTTTACTTCAAAAACCCCCGACTTTGAAACATTCTTCCGCTCCGCTCCTATTGGTGTTAGCGTGATGATATATAGCCTATAGCCTTCCTCGATAAATGTGCTATCTAACACTGAAAGAATTTTTCAAATCGGAGCAGTAGTTCCTGAGATTAGCGCGTTCAAACAAAAAAACTTGTTCGATAAATTCTTAAAATAGACGTATCTTTCTTATTTGTGAACCGATTCAAATGAAACAAACACAAAATGTTAATCCAAGAAAATACCAACATATCAGTGAAAACCGCATCCTTCTAGGTTAAGCCGATTCTGAGATTAGCGCGCACAAACGCACAGACAAACAGACAATAATTCTAAAAATCATTGTTTTGGGTTCTATTGTGCTAATAAATAGCCCTGGTGACAGTTTTTCTCAAATATCTTCAATGTACAGACACCGACTTGTTACAGATTTATTATATGTATAGATGACTCAAATCCGGGCCTGAAAACATCCATCATCATTATCCCAGCCTATATATGACCCACTGCAGGTCTCAGGCCTCCGCTCAGAATAAGAGGGTTTGGACCTTAGTTCCCACGCGGGCCCAGTGCGGATGCGGTGCGGGTGCGGGAGCTTCACACACACCATTGAATTTCTTTGCAAGTGTGTGCAGCTTTCTGCACCCAACATAGGAAATTTCATCAAAAAGAACAACTGTTTCCGAGATCCCCGAAATAAATGCTCTGCTTTCAGAGCATGACATGAGTGCGTGTGAGCCAACTTTGGGGGCGGCAGGCGTAAGCTTGCCTTTGAAATCCAAAAGTTTAATGGTTACTTGACCTGAAATGTGTTTTAACACATTCATTTTTAATGATTGTGACATTGGAAGACTATCTCCGATGTATATATATATTTTTTTTAACTATGGGACCCAATACATCCCTGTATTGTTTTTTTATATAATTATTATTATTTTTTATTTAATTCTATATTTGTATGGTTTTTTAGTTTGTAATTTATTATATTTTAATTTGAAAAGATGACTTCCTGCCAAGTTTCTTGCGGCGCATTCTTCTTGGCAATGATGGTCCTTACGAAAGCGCTGGTAGTTTAAAAAAGTGACATGTAAAAGAGCCCTTTGCGGCCTATTTGCAGAATAAACGTTTTGATTTTTTTTTTTAAATATACGAGAATTGCTTATTTAAACAAGTTAAGTATGAAGTATCTTTGTGTATTTATTTTTTCCAACTTAATTTTTTTTTTTTAGAAGCTTTTTTTTTGCTTATTTAAAGTTATTAGATTAAGTGTGGGAGCAGTAGTTTCAAGCGGCAATCCTCAGTGTTAATAGGAATTCCAGCTGTCTAAAATCAATACAATACATTAACCTGAACCGTCCAAGTTCCAGAGCGGAGTCAATCGCGGCCCGTAATTGCCAAGTCCGAAGATTACCCGGAGATTCAGGGATGCGTTTCTCCACTGCATCCGACGGGTTAACTGCACTGCTGGCATTTTTCCCGAATTTGCCTCAATTGTCGGACTTCACTCAGTGCCTCAAACGCGCATAAGCGTTCACTTAACTTTCACCAAGACTGTCCTAATCACATATTAATCGTTCATAGTGATTCATAGCTATACAATTACCTTGTAATTATGCATAATCATAATATAATTCAAAGTATCTAAGATCCATTTTCCTTTACAATGACTTAAGGCTAATAAAATGTTACAAGAACTCAAATAAAATGGATCAATTAAATTAAAAATTAACCTTCGGAAATACCTTCACTAGAACATAATATTGTACAAACAATCAATGAGTAGGTATGCCCTGAAAAAAGTTACGGTAATATTTTTAAAGTTTTACGTTCGTTTACAACGCCATCTATTGATTGTATTGTCATCTTTCATCTCTAGGTACATTGGGTCTACGGCCCAAGCCCTCTCATTGTGAGAGGAGGTCTGTGCTCTGCAGAGGGACGTATATAGGCTGGGATGATGATAATTATCTCTAGATAGGTTAAGGTCAACGTTCTTTGTCAACGACCTCTATTATTCATGTTTAAAGTTTAAATAATTATCCTACGAGAACGGATACTTAGACCGGCTTGCGCGGACCTGGGTTAGCTACTTAACCCCGAGTTAACTGCTAACCCGGGGTTAACAAGTGTCAAAATGTATGGAACTGTCATTCTTAATCCAGGGCTACCGATTTAATTTTTTAACCCTGAACTGTGCAAGTGGCCCTTAGTAAAGTAATCAATACAACTCACTTAAGTATACCTATCCATTTTGTGTTGAAGTTCGTTTGTGTCGGAATCAATGGTGAACGCACAAAAACGGTGGAGCTGTGAATTGTGCCTCGAGCTAATCTCACTGTTTCTCCTCCTTGCGGCCACGAGAACTGCTTCTAATATCAATCAATATAATCTAATTGTAAAACAAATTTCTCCGCCGCGTCTGTCTGTTTGTTATGTTTGCAATGAAGTCAAAAACTTCTGAACTGATGTACTTTTTGATAAATAACGAAACTCTGATGCTGGCAGACGCGTCAAAACAGGAGGTCGTTAAAGGTAATCGCGATTCCAATATGTCACGACTATTAGGGTTCCGTAGTCAACTAGGAACCCTTATTTATATTAGATTAGTTTTGACGCGTGGCTTTGCGTGCATTAAAAATATCTTCACGAGAACCATTTTCCCAGCCCAGTTTCGACTTGCAAATCAAAAAAAAAAACAAATAAATATGATCTCACCAGAACATAACCCTCCTTCGACAGTCGGGTAAAAATTACAATATTTGACACCAGCATAAAGAAAAAAAACAAAAAAAAATGATAAACTACTTGAGAGGTCATAGGTCAAATCACTAGGTACAGTCAGCAACAAAAATATGAATACACCCAAAGTACCAAAAATACGAGGGGCGTTCAATATAAAGTGAGAATGAGATGCAAACTCTTTTAATATTACGAAATTAAATACTGGCCGGTAAAGCTAATCTATCTAGCTGATTGTTATGAAAAAAAAAACTGACTGTCTTTTGTTTAAAAAAATATACGGTAATTTCTTTGCAATGCTATTGAGTACGTTAGCGAAAATGGAGAAAATTGAACTGCGCGCCGTTATCAAATACTTGTGTTTGAATAATTTTTCTACGGACCAAGTCAATTTGGATTTGCGGGACACTTTAGGGTCTAATGCTCCTCCGTATTCGACAGTCGCACGTTGGTGCGCCGAATTTAGACGTGGAAGAACATCGACAATGGACGAACCCCGCTCCGGACGCCCTACTACAGCAGTAACTGAAGAAATTGTGAAAAAAGTCGAAAACTCAGTTTTGGCGGATCGTCGTGTCACGGTTCGTTTTATTGCTGAAAATGTAAATATTTCAACGGGGAGCGTGCATAATATTTTACATGAACGCTTGGGTATGAAAAAGGTATCTGCGCGTTGGGTACCAAAAATGCTTACTGACACGCAAAAACAAACTAGACTAGAGATTTGTCAAGAAGCTTTGAACCTGATGCAGCAAGACCGGGAACTTTTTTTGGCGCGATTTATAACAATGGACGAAACATGGCTCCATCATTACGACCCAGAAACGAAACTGCAGTCTATGACATGGAAAAGGCCATCATCTCCAACTCCGAAGAAATTCAAGGTGAGCCCATCTGCCGGTAAGGTCATGGGCTCTGTTTTTTGGGATGGTAAAGGGGTATTAATGATTGAGTATCTCGAGCATGGAGCCACTATTACGGGCACTTTATACGCCAAACAAATAGCAACATTGCGTAATGAGATCCGCGAAAAACGGCGAGGTAAACTCTCGAAAGTTGTGCTGTTCCACCAGGACAATGCTCCGGCACACAAGTCCGCCGTTGCAATGGCTGCAATTCGTGATGCTGGGTTCGATATCCTTAAGCAACCTCTGTATTCACCAGATCTCGCTCCCAGTGATTTCTACCTATTTCCGAGATTGAAACAATACCTGAGAGGCCAGAAATTTGAAGACGACGACGCGGTAGTCGCTGCAGTACAAGATTTTTAAGTACTCAAGATGAGACCTTTTTTAAAAATGGAATTTTAAGTTTAGAAAAAAGATATACTAAGTGTATTATGCCAAAAGGTGACTATGTCGAAAAATAAAATGACATTTAGTAAAAGTTGTTTATAACATACTCATTCTCACTTTTTATTGAACGCCCCTAGTATATATCCACGACTCTATTATTACCAGGGCATAAAGGCGTGTATATATATTTCTGGTACTTTAAGTGTATTCATATTTTTGTTGCTCACTGTACCACGGAGTTTACGCCGAAATGAACTACTTTCCGATAAATAAAGAATCCTGACGCTAGCAGATGCGTAGAAATAAAGCTTGTTAAAAGAAATCGCACTTTTGACCCCTTAACTTAAACTTAGGCTTATTTAACTGACTGCTTTATTCAAATTGTATTTTGTGCATACCTGACGTAATAAAAATCTAAAAGCCGAATTACGCTTACGTTTCTTTTCACAAAAGCAATACCATTTACTCATTTAATAACATAACCGGTAATAAATGTCGACGTAAAATTTGTATTGAAACCGCACAATAAACGAGATCAAATTTTTGATGCAGCATTCTTGGGCAATACTATAAAGTGGTGCGTGCGATACGGCCGTAAACTCGTCTAGACGCCTGATTTACCACCTGGTTGGGGCGATAGCGTTTTGCCGGCCAATGTTACCTAAGATACTACCTAAGACTATTATACTTAGGGGGTGTTTCACCACCTTATTGTCAAACTGCTGGTTACGTAACCAATGAATAAACTAAGTACTGGACAAATCTGTTAGCTAGTGTTTTTTCAGTTTCACCACTCCGCTCCTGTGCAAACTAAGTACCACTTAACTAATCGTGGGTTTAACAAAAAGTCGGAATGGCAACGTCGCATTTCACGACCACGCGTTCCTGTTCGCACACTTTCGTTCAAAGAGTCACTCACTATTAAAGCAAAAGAAATGGTTAACTATATAATTTTTGAATACATCTATTTTTTTTTGCATAAACAAATATGTAACATTATAATTGATACATTTCGTACTAAATACAAACTGAAATATAGATGCACAGAAAAAACCGTGTATGATTTCACGGGATGACCGTAAAAGTAATAAAAAAATGAAGTTGAAAAAATAAGTACAAAAAAGATACTTCATAGCTAACTTGATTATAATTGATCCAAAAACGGTATTTATTTACGATACTTTGTTAACAATAACAAAGAAAAATAAAATCACGTAAAACGAATCGAAAAGTGGCGCCAAACCATTTGACAGATAAACTTTTTTTTAATGGCGACATACAAGTTCAGGTAGAACAAACGATTGAGCCACTGAAAAAAAGTTTGTTATTAAAAAATATTACGAAATTTTGGATTTATTTTTACATACTAAAAGTGTACCTACATTTTTTTATTCAATTCTTGATATTTAAATTATTTTATGCAATTTAGCATGACCTCTTTCTTTAAAAAATAAAAAATACTTTGATTTATTTTTCTGAAACCGGCTGAAGGGCTCTCCAACCATGGCCACAAAAAAATAAACTAACTTTATGTGACGGATAAAAATGCTAAATGCCTCCTGATCTGATGGTCAAATTAAGAAACAGTTTGTCCGTCACTTAGACTCGAGACTGGTGAAACAGAAATTTTAATTCCATCAGTCAAATAAGGTTATGATTAAGCTAATCCGAACTTTAAGAAAAGTGGTGAAACAGCCCCTTAGTCTAAATTAAATAACATTTACGTTGAGTGTTGTATATACCTGTTATTAGTGTTACATATAGGATAAGAACCGTCGTAACTATTCACTGTAATTTCCGTGTAAACACTGTTGGTGTATCAATAAATAAATAAATAAATAAGATCAGGCTATTTAGCAGAAATATTCGCTAACACTCCCTCCCGCGAAGTTGTTTTATTTCCCAAAAGTTACATCGTGTTCTTCACGTCGCATAAAAGAAACATCACCATCGTCCCAGCCTATACACCGTGAAATTTTAGTGGTTGTTTTCCCGAAACGAGGTGATTTAGTATCGATTGTAGAATCGATTTATAATTACTATTTTGACTAGAGTCAAAAATCCAATTGTGAAAAACGAAAGTCGAAAATGACCGCAAACCAATAGTAACGCTTCGTTGGTACAAGTAGCGTACGATCGTACGATAGGTTAGGTATTGGTTTGCGGTCATTTTCGACTTTCGTTTTTCACAATTGGATTTTTGACTCTAGTCAAAATAGTAATTAAAAATCGATTGTACAATCGAAACTAAATCACCTCGTTTCGGGAAAACAACCACTAAAATTTCACGGTGTATATGTCTCACTGCAGGGCACATACCTCCTCTCAGATTAAGAGGGCTTGAGACATACTTCCCACACGGGCCCAGTGCGGATAGCGAACTTCACACACACCATTGAATTTCTTCTCAGGTTTTTCGTCTCAGGTAAATTTCAAATGTAATTTCGCACATAAACAACCGTGGTGGCCTAGTAATTTGACGTACTTACGGCTTTTTAAGTAGAGTATCGTGGGTTGGAGCCCGGGCTTGCACCTCTATGTTTTTCGGAATTTATGTGTGAAATTACATTTTAGATTTTCCAAAGCATAAAAAATGCCCTCGCCAAATTCAATGTCTCTAAGCCTAGCAGTTGAGGATTCGAGATTTTGTTACGATCCCGTGGGAATATTGGAATAAAATGTGTTATCTAGGTACATACCAAATTTCATGTAATTCTGTCCAGCCGTTTTCACGTGAAGAACTAACCAACACGGTTCTCCGATTTTTCGCTGAATTTTTTTTTCCGAACAGTTCATTAACCAACTTTTTTTTCTGCAAATGTAAGTACTTCAAGATTATTATAAAACTAACCTAACAAAGGGTTCTACAGGACAGACCTGAAATATCCTGAATAGTTTACAGTTTCAGAAGAAAAAAACAGTTGGCAAAAATATTTTCGGTGAAAACGCAGGGTTCTAACAAACACATTCTCACTCACACGTACGCAGGCACAAACTGAACTTTGAATAAACTTTCTGAAGGTGCCCAAGGGACCTAAATAGCAAGTATTCTTGTTATTTATTGCGCATTTTTTTAATTATTTTGTACTAAATAATTTATTGAATCAGGCGTTACTTTGCGGACGTTCATATATTTAATGAACTGAAACAATTAATTTGCTGACCCGCGACCTTACGATAGTTAAGTTAATGTAAGAAATGCGTGTTCATGCAGTTCCTCCACCTCCACACTGTACGAACACAAACAAATTTTGTACTAAGTAATTATTATTATTAATTGTGTTGTATTAATAAGTGCTTTGGTATTTTAACTGTTATGTGACGAAATAAAGAATTTAAATAGAAATAGAAATATTTATTGCATAATCTGTGAGGAGTGTCTGTGTTAGATTACTTACCAAAAAACCATATTATTCCTACTACACTCCAAAAGCTACCAGTAATTCCGCATCATCAAATTCCATCAACACTCCGCCCACGAACGAAAGCGCATATAAAATCCACCGCAATTTTTTATTCATAAAACACGCGAATAGCCAAAACAAAAGGCAGGCGTCGCGAACCTTTTTCTCATTTCCATTCTCAAATTCCGAACACACGGCCGGCATAAACATGGCCGACGTCACAAGGTGTGCTTTATAAAAATAAAGCGCGATTTATTAAAGGCTCGACCGTTTTGCGCCCTGGTCACGTCGCCGGCCAGATTTGAGCCCCTGCGAAGGTACGCTAGTTCTTTGATATAAACTTTTTTTGCCCTCTTCCTATATTGAAATCGTAGGGAAACTATTGAGCATGTGATTTCGACTGATATTCGTTTTTATTGCGTTGGCCGGTGAAATGAGCGTCCGGCTGAGATATTGTGCTGGGGATGCGGAATTATGATATTATTAAGAATAAGGCACTTTTTTTTAGAAATAGTTTTTGTGAAAGGTGCTCAGGCGTACCCAATTCATCAATACATATCATTTTTTATAAATTGGAAACTTTTAAGTAATGAAGTTTAATTTTAGAAATGTGAATGTTTGTGACCGTTGTCTGTGTTCCGTACTATTTTACACCAAAACAGCTGAACGAATCGGGATGATATTTGGTGTATAGACCCTAATATTTTCACAGGATCGGGATGTATCTACGTAAATTCCAAAAATTTTACGTTCTTCATACAATTTAAATCAAGACCGCCATGTTTTTTCTTTAAATTTCCATAGGACTGTCGGGCTTAGCACGCACTGAAACTGTAAAATAATGTAACACAGCTTTCTATACAATCGTACGCATTAGCAATTTTTTTAAGGACTGATTTAAAAATGTAACTTACTATAAGTACATTTGGATCGTGGTTTGTAAACTCGCGTTTTTTTGTCTCGTAGTACCTACATGCAGTGCAGTGCGTAGTCAGATGCGGTTTCGCGTATTCAGCTATTCTAAAACAGCTCGCGTTTAACACAGTGCGTACTTTGTTTAAACCATCTAGGTAGTAACCAAATATCAAGTTTATTTAAATTTTACTAACTCGTATTAGTATCTCTGCACTTATATCTGAGCAGTCGTTCGAGAACGTATCTAGGCCATCTTGCCATCTTTGCCCAGACCTGTCGCGCCGCCGAAACCATCCCGGGGCATCCATTGAGTGGTAACTTGGCCCACTTCTCTGCTGACATGCGGCAGACATGACCAGCCCAGTCCTATTTAAGACCAAAATTTTATTTAATAAAAAACAAGGGTAACAGAATGCACGCTTATAATACTGACACTATACGAAATTATTCTCATTACAAAAATAAACCTGTTTTATATTAACAAAAAGTTAATTTTTGAAATGAGAATAATTTTTAATAGTGTCAGTATATCAATATAAACGCGCGATAAATGCGTTGAATCGCATAAACTCTGCACCAACAAACAAACACTCCCCGTAACCTTTAGCCACATCCAAACAAAACGTAATAAATTGATTTCCACAATCGTATCCCGCACTATCTGTCAACAGTATTATCTTAACCCTTATACTTACGGGTCGTCTCATCCCTATACCTGATGCGCTGTCACGTCGCACTTTGAATGGCAAATCACGGAACCTTCTGGGCCTCCGGGACCGGTATGAAAATAAAATGATTGCAAAGGGTTTGGGTGTATTAAAATATTCCCAAAGGTTGGTGAACGCTGCCCGCACCTGATGTTTGCAGTAGTTGGGGTGTTTATTCCGATTTTGTGCGATAGTTGGAGTGTTATAACGGGAAAAGCTTGTGTCCAGTTCATAATGGCGAGTGATGTACAGTCAAGTGTAAAAATATGGGTGCGTACATCTTGCTCATAAATATGTCCCATAGCTCTTATGGCGTTGAATTAAGGTATCGGTACTTACATAATTATGAGAGGATTAAATCGGTAGGTACATATTTTTGCACTTGACCGTACTAGGGAAAAATTTTGGGTTGAATTATGTCACTTTAAACATGAAACTACCGTGAGATTCACTCATAGTGAAAATATACGAATTATGTCCATAGGTTATGACGCAGGGTTAATAACATGGGTTCGTTTACTGCGATGGCATGTAACTATTTGTTCTGTTCATCACCACGATTACTGGACTACGCTACGATCGAAACATCAACGACAATAGCCAGGTCTCCACTGAGTGAGCCTTTTTCGGTGCGATTTTGAGCTTTGTGTAGAACAAAATCATGCCTCATGGGCTTGCTTCGCGAGGTGGCTCGCTCAGTGGAGACCTTCGATCAACAATACTACGGCGACCCAGTCAATGAGTATGTTTTAACTTTTGCATTTAAATTTCGTAATTTACTAAATTATCATGAGTCTGGAAAATTAAAATTTCACCAAGATCTTGATTTGTACTCGATGTTTTTTATTTGTTTTTCTTTTTTTTAATAATGTATTTTATAAATCTCTCTCTCTCTCTTTCGTAACACAAACAGTACACTTTTTATCAACCAGGTTAATTTCTAAGCCACCGCAAAACCTTTTCATTATGGGCCATAATGGAAAGGTTTTGCGGTGGTGGGATTTACGTCGCTCATTAAACATGTGATTTTTTTACGAGTAACTTTTACTTTTACTAGTAAACATGACAAGACTCTATGTTGGCCTAAGAAACAAATCGGTTAAATTATCTATTCTACACCGTGAAATTTTAGTGGTTGTTTTCCCGAAACGAGGTGATTTTTTAGTATCGATTGTACAATCGATTTATAATTACTATTTTGACTAGAGTCAAAAATCCAATTGTGAAAAACGAAAGTCGAAAATGACCGCAAACCGATAGTAACGCTTCGTTGGTACTTAACCTATCGTACGATCGTACGCTACTTGTACCAACGAAGCGTTACTATTGGTTTGCGGTCATTTTCGACTTTCGTTTTTCACAATTGGATTTTTGACTCTAGTCAAAATAGTACCTAATTATAAATCGATTGTACAATCGAAACTAAATCACCTTGTTTCGGGAAAACAACCACTAAAATATCACGGTGTATACATTGGGCTACCTACGTCTTGGAGGAATAAAGATAAGCTGCATCTGCGCTCAGGTGCCGAAGGGTTGGCATTAGTTAGCATGAATTAAGATAGCGAGATATCTCTGCACTCTTGCGATGCACAGGGTGATCTAAAGGGGAGAAAGGACGTATACACAGTCAATTAATGTCAACAAACTAGAAAAAGTTTAGGCTGTTACTGAACCAGTCAGAACCTTTGAGGGGGAAGGAGGGAGAAAAACATTTATGTACACACTAACTAGTATCAAGACTATAGCGTAACAGCTGCGATTGCAGAGAAAAGGTTAATTTGAAGTTAATATATCTATCCCGTTTATTCCTTATCCTTCGCCTTCAAAAAGTATTAGAAATATGAAAAAAAAATATGAATAAATTCGGTATAAAGTCGTTCTCGAGTTTTGCGCTTAGCAACACATTGTAGGTAGTTCATTTTTATTTATGTAGATAGATATTCGATACACAGGATCACGGACGGACAGGATGTAGATGGATATTTGATATACATCTTCTATCATGTTTTGACCTTTGCATTTTCCGTCAGGTGAGACAGGCGTTAGCCGCTGGTCAGTTTATTGTAAAAAAACCGGCAGGGTAAGAGTCGGCTTCGGTGATCTGGTGAAGGTCCCAGGATTTACCTAAAAGCGGGAGGCGCAGAACCAATCGTGGTGGAACTCTTTGGGGAAGCCTTTCTCCAGCGGACGTCTTTTGGCTGATTTCATCATCATCATCCCAGCCTGTATAATTATATACGTCCCAGTGCAGGGCACAGGCCTCCTCTCAGAATGATAGGGTTTGGGCCGTAGTTCCCACGCGGGCCTAGTGCGGATTGGGAACTTCACACACACACCATTGAATTTCTTCTCAGGTGTATACAGGCTTCCTCACGATGTTTTCCTTCACCGTAAAGCTCGTGGTAAATTACAAATGTAATTTCGCACGTAAATTCCGAAAAACTCAGAGGTGCGAGTCCGGACTCGACCCCACGACTCTGCTTGAGAGACCATAGGTCAAACCAGTAGGGCACCACGGCTATAAATTTTGATGAAATACAATTTACAAAACCAAATGTTGTCGAAAACTGGAACACCCTGTTGTCACCTCTGAAGGTACTAACGCATAAATTAATCCGAATTATTCCCAGATTAACATTTTTAATCTCCGACGAGATGTTACCGGAATACATTAAGCCCAGACGGATAAGGAAGTAGCTTAACTGCACTTAGGGTTCAGGTTAACTTCGAGTGCCTTAACTTTGTGCTTCGAACGCAAGTTGACTGTAAAGTTTGGTTTTGTAGCTCAACAAGCTTCATCGCCGCTGCCCGCAGCTTTCTGTGGAAAAATAATAATGGACGTTCTAAATCCTGTCGTCAAGTTGACAATTAGCAATGTCCGTGATCGGTCACAATTTTACTTTAGCTTCTTACTTATTAATTTATTAAGTATCATCATTATCATCATTTCAGCCGAAAGACGTCCACTGCAGTGCTGAACATAGGCCTCCCCCAAGGCTCGCCAAACAGCCCGGGCCCGTGCCATCCGCATTCAACGCGATCCTGCAACCTTAACCAGGTCTTCGCTCCATCTTGTTGGAGACCTACCTACACTACGCCTTCCCCATCGGCCATCAGTTCTACGAGCGATATACCCTGCCCACTGCCACTTGAGTCTGGCGATTCTTCGAGCTATGTCGATGACTTTAGTTCTTGCGCGGATTTCATGATTAGCTTCTTTCTTATTAAGTATTGAAACTGACTCCTACAAGACTTGAAACTAACAAATAAGCGGAACTTTTTCCCATGCACGCACGATGAAGTTATGGAACCAGAGTCCTAGGACAGCATTCTCGGAGCGGTACAACTTAGGGATCTTTAAAAAATGAACCTGTTTATCTCTCAAAGGCCGGCAACGCACCTGTGACAGATTCCAGGTGTCCATGGACGGCGATGATCGCTTCCCATCAAGTGACCCAGATGCTCGTTTTCCCCTCTCACATAAAAAAATAACAACTTTTCCCAACGTTTCCAATATAAATAGACACACAACTTTATCGTCCCACAGTACACTCACCTATATTCGTCCCAACAAAAACAGTCGGCGCGGTGCGGGCGCGACCGCGGCGGCCATTACCGTATTTCAGCGAGCATCGCTCCTCGCGTCACTCACCTGCGTGACGCATGGCTCCACACAACAACGGCCTATTCAGGGAACTGAATAAATATCTGATGCCAAATCTACTCTATGGCAAAATACCGGACGCAATCATAATGTTAGAGTAAGCGAAGGACATTCCTGTCTTATTCTGTCATGTGACTGCGCTTCAGCTCACTTTAATTTGGGGATGAATCAGTGGGCGTGAAGAATCATATCCGATTTTAGCTAGTCACCGCGTGCGTCACTTACCCAGTACCTGCGTGACGCATGTTCTTTCAGGGTGCTATTTTTTAAGGGAACCTCGTCTACGGAGTAGGTTAGTCCAAGTTTACCTCCACAAGTCATATGTTTGGTTTATAATAACCACGAGGCCACGAGGTCCCTCTGATTCACAAGTAAAATAATTTACGCAGTCGCCTGGTATTAATTTTATCACAAGCGCCATTACTTGTAGTTCATTCGACAATAAGTAATTAAAACTTACTTCTTACAAAAACTGTGTGCTTTTCTGAATGCCCAAAAAATCGTCAAATGAGAGTGACCCCTAAAATATTGTTGGATTTGGCTAAATTTTTGCAGAAACGTGTTTAAAATCTATTCAGATAAAGGAAACCTTCTGAAGAATAAATAAAAAAAAAATTTTGCCCACCCTACTGCGGAGTGGAAATCATAATGAACTGAAACAATTAAGTACTTTTTGACGCAAAGTAACGCCTGATTCAATAAATTATTTGGAAATCATAACTTGACCGGTAAACGCGTGCGCATTCGAAACGTTTTAACTAACAAAAAAAAAACATTTTCTATGTAATGCAATTGACATCACTCCAGAATAACCCTTTCAAATAAGGCCCGTGACACACAACCTGCCGTATAGCATAGCGAGAGTAATGGACGCTTTACAACCCGCTTGACAATTCGCTGCCCATGCCACAATGTCCTACGTCACATAGAAACACATTTAAAATAATCAACCTTATGTTTGTTACAGTAAAGCTTTTTTTGATTGTGATAACATTGAAAGATGTGACTTTGTTTAGGTTTAATGAGTTTAGGTTAACTATGCGTTGAATTAGTAACGTTATAGGTGATGGATTGATAGTTAGTGGAGTCGGCAACCTGTCTCGGGGTGAGTTATACTAGTTTAGTAGGTTTGTCTGAACTACGGCTAGAAGTCGTGGTAGCGTAGTGGTTTGACCTATGGCCTCTCAAGCAGAGGGTCGCGGGTTCAAGCCCGGGCTCGCACCTCTGAATTTTTCGGTATTTACGTGCGAAATCATATTTGTAATTTACTAATTTACCATGAGCTTTACGCTGAAAGAAAACATCGTGAGAAAACCTGTATGCGCCTGCGAAGAAATTCAATGGTGTATGTGAAGTTCCCAATCCGCACTGCGCCCGCGTGGGAACTACAGCCCAAGGCCTCTCATTTTGAGAGGAGGCATGTGCCCTGCAGTGGGACGTATATAGGCTGGGATGATGATGAATACATTATCATAATAATAAATTCATCAAATTTTTTTTTATCTTGCTAATATTAAGACAAAAGTTCGTGAAGATATTCGGATAGATGTTTGTTTGGATGTTGGTATAGTTACAGTAACTTAGTACATTTGGCTACCTAAGTAAAGTTTTTTGAAGAGGTGCTAATTATATTTTTTCGACAGTGTAGTCGTCTTCAAGACCGAGTAACTGCAGCTGTTTTTTTTATCTCCTACTACTTATTGGAAATATTTTTTTAAGTGTTCGAGATGACATTTGTGATTTAATGGCTGACAAGCGGTTCGTGCTCAGTACTTAGTAGAAATAGAAAAAAAACGAAGTCAATTGTCAATGTCAAATTAAATCTAACCGTTTGCGTTTCGTTTACTTTGCGTTGTCCAAGAAACAGTTCCAAAATAGTGATCGAAAATATTCAATCGTGATTCAATTATCGTGCATAGGTCGTGGAGAAATGCGGTAAAATTGAAAATCCGGATTTTGTGCGGAGGTCATTAACAATAGTCCAAAAGTCACACTGATCACACCAAAACGCAAAGCAAACGAAACGCAAACGGTTTGATATGGACAAAAGTGACAGATGACTTCGTTTTTTTTCTGTTCCTAATACTAAGTACTGAGCACGAACGGCTTGTCAGCCATTAAATCTCACAAACGTCATCTTGAACACTTAAAAAAATATTTCCAGTAAACAATAGGAGATAAAAATAAAACAGCTGCAGTTTCTCGATCTTCAGAACGCCAACTGTCGAAAAAAAATATAATTAGCACCTCTTAAAAAAACTTTACTTAGCCAGTTCACTCTTAGTTCATAATCCATACCTCCAACTCATTGTACAAAAAAACGTATTTCATTATCTCCGTGACATAGATTCTAATGACAATTTAACACTGAATTTAACCTAGTATTCCGTCATTACGGCCCCACGTAAAGTTTTTTGCCGGGAACGGCGGTAAGTTTCAATTTTCCTGTCGTTAGAGCTTCAACGCCGTGTGGAAAAAACGGAACAATCAAAAATACGTTTGGTTTTATCGAGGGTGATTTTACGCGAGTCTTTGAAATGGAATTTAAGCATTTCACGTAGTATTTCTCAGGTAAATGGATCATTATTTGAACGTTTGTTTCGTATTAATTTCGTGGCACATTTTGGTAGAAATGGCAGAATATTCTGATTCACTTTTCAGTTATTTGGTAGAAGTACAAGTCCGCCGATGAACCATCGAAAACGCCATCAAAATCAACAGGCAACTCGTAGAAAATGTGATCACTAAAGTGCGGTTGAAACGCTTGAATAATATCCTAAATGTAGTAATCGCCTGTTGAAAAATGTTTAAACAAGAGAGAGACATTTATTTACACATTTGACACAGGAAAAAATACATTTGGAATAAAAAGATACAAATAAAAACCCTCGAATACCTAGTATTAATTGGGCCCCATTCAGTATAATGTTGCAGGAAGCCGAAAAGCTATTTTCAATAGGACCCATTTAAAGGTTCGGCCAAACCGCTGCTTCAATACGGCGACGGTACGGAATCGCAGCGACGTATCGTAAACGTCACGACTTTACTATGGAGAGCATACGGTAAAGTCTGACGTTTAAGGCCATCACAAACCGGGAGCGCGGGGCGCCAACGGAGCGTGCTCAGCGCGCTCTATAACACTGAATCAAATATACGGTGACACACACCGGCGGCGCGGCACACTGTATTTAATTCCTTGTTATTGATCGCATTTTTGGGCACGCTCCGTCGACGCTCCGCGCTCCCGGTTTGTTGTGAACTCTATGACACGTCACTGCGATTCCGTAACGTCAACGTATTTTACACCAAAACACACTATTAAGTTACTAGCATTTTCGTAGATTTTTAATTTATTTTTTATTTTTGACTAGGTATTTATAATTTAAAATCCTCCCAACTTGTACCAGCGACTTTGCTCCCGATCTGAAACTCTGAAAGAGCCCCTCCAAATTATGTGTCAACATACTTAATAGATTCAAAATTCAATGTAAGTATTATGCAAAATATTAACGTCCTGTATGCAAGGAAATCGGCTAAATGTTGTGTTGATGGGTTAGTCAGTATACTTGCACCTAGTAAAATGAATTGTCACTAATAAACAAAATATCTGTCATACTTGCAGGTGGACTATTACTAGAAAATTTTGTATTATTGGAAAGTAAAGTAAATTGTACTTAAGCCGAAAGATAAAATAAACTAAACTTACATCGCCCTCTATTTTTTTTTAAATAGAGATCCTACAGAAACAGCTAATCTCAAAACAATCGAAACTCAATAAAAATAAACAAGTTAAAGGCATCGAAGAAAAAGACAAATAAAAACAGGTAGGAAACTCGTTTCCACCAAATTGAATAAGAAATTTTTACCGGCGAATAAAGGAAAAAATAGAGAAGACCCTTTTATTAGGGGTCTATTAGGCACGGCCCGGGCATCGAACTGGTGGAATGGGCTAATAACTGAGCTATCAGGTGAAAGAAATTCACTTCGCCGCTTCCCTTCCTGCCTAGGGATGGAGCGATACCAATTTAGATAGCAATACGATATTATATGGACAGAATATGGTTTCAACTCGATACAGTGAGTTGTTTTCAACATTTAAGACGTTACTGTGTTAAAATAAAATTTTTAGTTATTTTAAATACTTTAAAATGTAAGTAATTAAATAATATTACATTTAGAACTATTTTTACTAAAAAAATCCTTTTTGAGTTTCTTGCCGGATTCTTCTGAACTATTATTACAAACTTATAGTAGTACATTCTTCGATATTCATAAGTGCTTGTTATTGCCTAAATTGTACACAAGAAAATAACGAGTAAAGTAATTAATAAGTAATTAGGTATTATTGTCAGTAATGATTAAATAATGACTATAAGTAATGACATTTTTTAATTCATTCAGACTTTGTAAACTGTCGCTGTGTATTTGATTAAATTTGACATCACCACGAGTGCATGAGTTCGTGGAGCTCGAAAGCAACAGCTACGCGTCCCCTTGGCCCTTGCTGCCTCAGCTTGCGGACACGCCGCGCCCGCTTGAAGCGCACTCAAGTTAGTGCCTGAGAGTTATGGTGTCCTAGTACTTCTTACCCCCCGTTCCCACTATGTCGTGTGTCGTTCCGTTTTTACACGCTTTATAGCTTCACCTGTATGTTTGTTTGTATGTTAGTTAGTATTTTTGTTTGTATGTTTGTAACCGACTCCTTACGGCACTTTCACACGGGCAACGTCCCGTTTTGTGCGGGTTCGGTTTTTTGCAGGATCTCGTTTAGTAAGCATACGTGCTACTGTGGTAACATTCACACGAGCATTCGGTTTGCGGTATCCTGCATAGGTATAACAATTATAACCAGTTATTAACAAGTAGAGATCGATACAACCTTATTTCTCCAGCGATCGGCGCCAAAAGCATTGCTTATGATTGGTCGGTTACGCCAACAACCGACGAATCAGCGCTGCGCACGATTAGGATTACAATTACGAAATTGATAGCAGTTTTATGGAAATATCTAGGTACTAAAAATAATTATAATTAAACAAAACAGAGAACCGTAAATCACGCCTAGAATTAACGGTTATTTAGTGATAGTTCAAGACAGCCTTAAACTTGATTAATTGTTTGTAACAACTAGCAAATTGTTTTGAAAACAACGCCATCTAGCGTAAAATTACAGCTGCGGCAATGATGAAGAACAGTTATTTGAAACTAGACATAACCGCTAGATGGCATTGCGTATTAAAAAAACTCACAGCGAAGGAAAATCAATTCTTTTACTTTTAAAGTAATCGATTTAGGCGACATATACTAAGTACCACAGCGGCCACACAAGCCGGAAGTTAGTACCTGAGGGTTTTGGTAGCCTGGTACTAGTTAGTCAAATCATCATGCGCTACCACAGCTGTTACGCAAGACGGGCTCAGAGACGCCACGCACGCTAGTAGCGCGTTCAAGTTAGGTAGTACCATGGGGTTATGGTAGCCTGGTACTAGTTAGTCAAAACATCTTCCGTAGCAGCTTATTATACTAGTTAGGGAGGGGCCTGTTGTTCGATCAATAGTTAAACAAACTAATAGTTAAAATGTATGGCAAATATAACAATAGTTAACGCATTTCAAAGAAATTTTGACTATTAGTTAGTTTAACTATTGATCAAACAACGGGCCTTTAGTCACATCATAAATCGTCATGTCCAGCTGCCACGTTATGCCAGGCTCTAAGGCACCATCCACGCAAGTAGCGCACTCGAGTTAGTACCGGGACAGTTATGGTAGCCTGGTACTAGTTAGTCACATCACATCATCATTCGTCAAAGCTTATTTACTAGCACGCCGAGCTCTAGTCGCCGCGTGGCCGCGAATGCTAGTAGCGCACTCGAGTTAGTACCCGAGCAAGTTAAGTATGAAGTATCTTTTTCTATTTATTTTTTATTTTCTTCAACTTCATTTTTTTTTTATTACTTTTACGGTCATCCCGTGAAACCATATATTTCAAACTAAATACAAACTGAAATATAGATGCACAGAAAAACCCCAGAAAAAAGACCAATGCTGGGATGACCGTAAAAGTAATAAAAAAAAAATGAAGTAGAAGAAAATAAAAAATAAATAGAATAAAATACTTCATACTTAACTTGTAAAAGTTGGCCTAGTAGCGCTGCGCCATCTCTTGGTCCAGGTGAGCGGGTAGCTCCGAAGGAGTGTTGAAGTTTCTCGGTAGAGGGCATTAACATAGATGCGCTTTATCACTGCCTAATGTGATTATAACAGACTGAAGTGTACGATGTATGGGAAAGATTCGTCGCTAACTTCTAGACCAGTGATGGTGTAGGGGTAAGCACGCAGCACGGAACGCTGAGGACCTGGGTTCGATTCCCAGCATTGGTCTTTTTTCTGGGGTTTTTTCTGTGCATCTATATTTCAGTTTGTATTTAGTTGGAAATATATGGTTAGTACCCGAGGGTTATAATAATAATAATAATAATAATAATAATACTTTATTCAGACAACATGATCCATATTTTGTTAGTGTTTTCCTTAGAACTATGTTAGTACTTATAGCTAGCAAGAGAAAGGGTATTTTTAATTAAATGTTATTTATTTATTTATTTATTTATTTATATTCAGGATAACAACAGCCTTAAATGTAATAAAAGAAACATACAATAAGGTTACATCATATGAGGCCAATAACAGCTATCCATTAAAGTATTAATCTAAGTCATCATAGTGGAAATGTCTGCAACACCAGATACACCAACTCATGCAAATCTCTAGTGTTATATAGTTATATGAAATTGTATTTCATGAATTCATGAGTAATGTATGAGGCGCAGCGCAATGCTAAACAGTAACTACAACAAAGATATTCTAATATTCAATGTTTATCGTTAAGTTGCCTCAATCAGTATCAGTACCCATACTCTTCTTCAACATTAGTCTTACACTCAATAAATAGTCGATAAATACTGCCAAAAATTTTATAAGTATATAAAAACCACTCACAATGTACTAAACACCAATTATAATCGTAGTGAAAGTAAACGGATCACTCATGTCTTAAAACGAGTTTAACTCGACAATCAACCAATAATCGTATGTAAATCAAAACAAAATTGGAGCTGAATTTACCTACGTACAAATTTAAAATGGAAACAATAACATTTTAATCTAGACGTAACATAAGCCAACTCACAGTGCTCACACTAGGCGTTATACCTGTTAGTTTTCTTTTAGAAAGACCGAAAGAACTTCTTTCTTAAATTTATTTTTGGATCCTAGGAAAGGATCAATAGCACTGAATTCACAGTTGTACAGACGGGGGATACGCCAAAGTACAGAATTGGAGCCATAGTTAGTGGAATGAAAAGGTTGATGGAACAGGGTGGTGTGTCTCGTGCGGCGCTTAGGGGTACGCAGGTAAATGAAAGCCTGGTACTAGTTAGTCACATCATAAATCATCTTATTGCAGCCTGGTACTACTTAGACGCATCATAAATCACAGCTGCCACACAAGCCAGGCTCTTAGACACCATCCATGCAAATAACGCGCCCAAGTTAGTAGGTACTTGAGCGTTATGGTAACCTGGTACTAGTTTGTCATCATTCATCATGTTGCACTGCTGCCACGCAAGCCGGACTCACAGACACCCGCACGCTAGTAGCGCGCTCGAGTTAGTACCGGAGGGTTATGGTAGCCTGGTACTAGTTAGTCACCATTCATCGTGTTGCACTGCTGCCACGCAAGCCGGGCTCACAGACACTGCGCGTACACTAGTAGCGCGCTCGAGTTAGTACCGGAGGGTTATGGTAGCCTTGTACTAGTTAGTCACAATATCATTCATCGTGTTGCACTGCTGCCACGCAAGCCGGGCTCGCACACTAGTAGCGCGCTCGAGTTAGTACCGGAGGGTTATGGTAGCCTGGTACTAGTTAGTCACCATTCATCGTGTTGCACTGCTGCCACGCAAGCCGGGCTCACAGACACTGCGCGCACACTAGTAGCGCGCTCGAGTTACTACCGGAGGGTTATGCTAGCCTGGTACTAGTTAGTCACCATTCATCGTGTTGCACTGCTGCCACGCAAGCCGGGCTCACAGACACTGCGCGCACACTAGTAGCGCGCTCGAGTTAGTACCGGAGGGTTATGGTAGCCTGGTACTAGTTAGTCACCATTCATCGTGTTGCACTGCTGCCACGCAAGCCGGGCTCACAGACACTGCGCGCACACTAGTAGCGCGCTCGAGTTAGTACCGGAGGGTTATGGTAGCCTGGCACTAGTTAGTCACAATATTCGTCGTGGTGCACTGCTGCCACGCAAGCCGGGCTCTCAGACACCAACATTAGTAGCGCGCTGTCTGAGAGATTCTGGTTTCGAATCTATCTCTATCTCGCAAGTTAACACCATCAAATACCTGGGTGTAATGATCGACGCTAACCTCACCTTTAGTCACCATATAGATATAGTTGCTTCCAGAGTCCGCAAGCTAATTTTTATATTTAAAAAACTTCGAAGTATCGCAAACGCGAGGTTGCTCCGACAAGTTTATATGGCTTTGTATCAGTCATTACTGTCTTATTGCATTTCGGCTTGGGGAGGTGCCGCGAAGACTACGCTTTTGGTACTTAAACGAGCCCAAAGAGCTATTTTAAAGGTCTCCACTTCTCGCCCCTTCCTTTTCCCTACAAGAGAACTATTCAAATCCTGCAAAGTCCTAACTGTGCGCCAACTATTTATCCTAAACATCATCCTTGATCAGCACAAATCCGCCCCTTACAACCGCAGTATCTCTGACAAAAGGCGGTCAGACATAGTATTTAAGACGCCACACCCTAGGCATGCTTTCATGCGCAAATTCGCTTCGTTCTTGGGCCCCTATCTCTTCAACAAAATTAATAGACTCCAGAATATCTATGATCTTAACTACAATAGTTGTAAAACCAAATTAGCAGAGTGGTTACAATCATTATCCTATGTAGAAACCGAAAACCTTCTGACTCTAGTTTCGTAATGTATTCAATTATTTAAGCCGTAGTTACTTACTTTTCATATTTTATTTTTTTCTAAGTTCAAATAACAGTTAAATTTGTATTCTGGTTATTATGTTAACTTTAAGGTCCTTTATTTTTTGCCTAAGATACAGGCTACTTATGTATCCTAGTTTAGGCATTATTATATTTTAGTAGTAACCTGTTAGTCTTCTTGTAGAAGGCGTAGAGGCGGTTAGACGCTTAAGTCGAGCCATTAGTATAGTACCTAGATATAATACCTAACATAGATTAAGTAAAGTGCCTACTAATAATTATTACTATGTACTAAAACTATTTAAATAAATGAATTGAATTGATTGAATTGAATATGAAATACCGTATCCGGTTTCTGCAGAAACATACCCCATCCCTGCCCGTTATCGCTTCCTCCCAGAAGTTTGTCCACCTTGACGGCAGTTTTCCGTTCACTGCGACGTAACGCGTTTAGTGCCCATCGAATGCGGGAATTCCGTATTTAACACGCTGTTTGTACGTGGATAATGTCCGGGATAGGTTTTCGCTTTTCCTTTATTTTAGCTGCTTTTTAAATGTGATTGTTTTGTTTTTCATTGGTTTGAAGATTATGACAACGTAAAATTGGCGTGTAGGGAATCCTGACGCTGATATGAATGGCGAATTAGGCATATTTAATTATTTATAAATATATTCACTAAAGTTGGGTTTAGCTTCATACCTATTCTCTTCCAAGCAAGCTTTTGCAACAGAAATAATTATGGATTATATACATATCAGCAGGTAAGTAGTTCAATTTCAGCAAATGAGAGCAACAACAATAATAATACAAAACTAAGCATAGACACAATCATCATCATCATTTCAGCCGTGGAGGATGTCCACTGCTGGACATAGGCCCCGTCATTGATACTCAACCACTGGAAGCGGTTTGAATCCACCTTGAACCTGCAGCCTACATACAATCTTAGATTATTTATACACTAGATAGAGCTTCGGCGGCATGAAAACGTCCCGAAAAATATAAGCCAACTTGGCTTATATGTCATTTGCCTCCCTTCAGTTTGAATGACGTAACGAGATCGTAATATGAAGCTGTCAAAAGAAATTTGTGGACGTTTTGTATCGCAATGTTTGCTACTGACACTCTATCTAGTGCATAAATAATCTGTTCATAATACTCATTTACAAATTTATTTCAATTTAGACTCCTGTCTCCGTAACTAATGATTAGCTTCAAATTCCGAATCCATGTAGATCATAATAACAGCAAAACACTGATTGGAGAATTTTTTGGAAATTCCCACAGGATTTTATTTTATTTCCAACGAATTGAGATCCTTCTCCTTTTTATGAAGTCGGTTAAAAATGGGATTTAAGTTAGTAAATATTATTTATGAATATTGCTTGATGGATTTTGCTTTATTTAATAAAAGAGATGAAGAAGCTTTTACTACGAATTCCAATTTAGCGAGGTCGAAGTCGCAGGCAAAAACTATCCCTTTGTATAATATTATCTAACGTGGCAAATCCACAATTGACTACATTGTCACCTGTGGCGTTACTACGATATTGGAAGTCATAAATCACTCGAGCAATAACGGAACAACGCGTTCGAGCGAGTTGTTTTACAAATCTTTCGCCTGTTCTTTTCTAACACGTGTGTTTGGTGTATGGTGTGATGCATAAGCGAGTATCTACTATATAAATCTCAAAGTTTATGAGCGTGTGCGTGTGTGCTTGTGTTTAATATTTATTAACAGTATGTTGAAAAGGCTGGACATTTTGGACGTGATTTTTTATACACTGTGGATACGGCATCTGCGCCAGATGTAAGACTACATGAGCTCCTTCTAAGCGCCTCTGAAATAAAAAACGGTACATGAACCTGGGGCTTATTCGGCAGTTTCAAACTGTAAGATATAAAAAAAATAATGATTTCCATTAACAAACAAATAGAAATATAAATTAACTAGCTTTGCGCGCAACTTAGTCCACGCGTTTGCGTAGTTTTTTCATCACGGACCTAAAGTCTCAATCCCGAATGGTATAAAGCTATATCCGGAGCCAAGACCTCTAGTTTTTGCTATCATCATCATCGTCAGCCTATAGCAGTCCACTGCTGAACATAGGCCTCTTCCATGGCGCGCCACAACACTCTGTCTTCGGCCCCTCGCATCCATCCGCCGCCAGCGATCCTCTTAAGGTCATCCGTCCACCGTGCCTCAGGACGCCCTACACTACGTTTCCTCGTCCGTGGTGGTCGTGGCGGTCGTGGTATTTACCTATTTAACTAACAAATGAATGAAATTGTTACAATGACGTTTCGAGGCCACTTTTAGCAATTTATAGATTTAAGGGTAAAAGTGGTAAAATAATGTCAGGTTGCTATGCTAGCCTATCGCCTACAATATATCTTAACCTATGTCTTTAATCGTTTCTACGTAGAAGAAAAAGAGAGGTGTAATTCTAAACCCGACACCACACGAGAAAATCGCTCTCCGCTTATGCCCTGCGCGCCCGCACGTGCGAGCGATAGATCACCGACACCTGTAATATTAACGCCAACCATCGCTAGCAGATGGCGCCACGCTACACGGAAACAAAAAGTATTTGTCAAAAATGTAGGCGTATTTACACCTTGTACGGGTCTCAGGCTGACGATGTTTTGGGGATCAGTAGGCAAAGACGCAAAAAAGCCGTGGTGTCCTAGTGATTTGACCTATGGTCTCTCAAGCAGATGGTCGTCGGTTCGAGTCCGGGCTCGCACCTCTGAGTTTTTCGGAATTTATGTGCGAAATTACATTTGTAATTTACTATGAGCTTTGCGGTGAAGGAAATCGTCATCATTATCATCTTGAGGAAACCTGCAGACACCCGCGTGGGAACTACAGTCCAAGCCCATTTATTGTGAGAGGAGGCCTATGCTGTACTGTGGAACGTATATATATATAGGTATGATGCGAAATTCGCATATAAATTTCGAAAAGCTCAGAGGAGTAAGTCCGGGTTCGAATCCACGATCCTAACCTAATCCGACTTGAAAGACCATAGCGTCGGTGATACTTCAAAACCGCGTAACTAGCTTTACCCATACCCATAAGGTCTATTTTATCTAATTTTCCCTGTTATTTAATTTCAAGTTGAGCCTTATGGAAAAAGCTAGTTAGGCGGTATTGCAGTATCACCGACGATAGATCAGTCTAGCAGGCTACCATGGCTTTTTTTTAAATATGGTAAAATCTAGCGTTGAATATTTAATCACATTGACAACGATCATAACCTTCGTTCCCCTTTTGAAAGTCAAACCATAAGCCTGACAATAAAGATAAATAAAATCGTAACGCACACATTACCTTAACAATATCACCTCCCTTTCCACACGTGGGTAATAAAGCAGTGCATTAACACCTTTGAGAGACTCAAAGCGTCTTTGTAGTGCGATGTAATCTCCGCGTTGGTTAACTAGACGTGGATGACGGAGAGGTAACTCTACTATTTAAGGCTTGTCCACGAAAAAAGTAGCCACTGTTGCATAATTCAGGTCTTCAATATGAAATTATATTTTTTAAAGAATTTAATTAGAAAGAAGGACTTCACCTTCCATTTAGAGAGTGCTATTATGGATATTTATATCAGATGCTATCTATTTTTGGGCTTGGGTCACAAAGATTCTTTTTTTTCTTTACTCAAATCGTTTATCGACGCTATAATCAAAAGTCAAAAGTCATAATTCTTTATTCAATTTAGGCATCAATTGATGCTCCTATGAACGTCGAAGAATCTACCGCCGGTTCGGAAAAACCCTGTTGAGAAGAAACCGGCAAGAAACTCAACAAGGTATATTTTTTTCAATATTTTTTTTCAATCAGTTCTGCCTTATTTTGCTTTTAGACCGTATATAAATGATAAACAAACGGAAATGCTTGACACAATTTTTTTCCACGAAAAAAAAATTAAATCCAAGTAGAGCACACCCCCATGTCGGTGGTTTCCCACTGCTGCTTACCACAATGGAACTCCTTTTTCGGTCCTTTGTGGGCTCCCCGTGATTAACTTTGATCTCGCGAGGTAGCTAACCGTCTGATACCGCTAATGGATTGTGGAAGGATACCTGAATGTTTTTCAGAAAAGAAATGTAGCGTGCGAGGGTTCCGATTTCAGTTCGTTGTGGATTCGGATTGTTTATTTTTAACCTTTTATACAAAACAGACCGACTGGGAGTTGTGGATATTATGAGGCCTTTGCGCAGCTGTGGGACACAATGATAGACTAATTCACGGGACGCCCCACAGGTTGAAAAAAATACAAACTGGGATGTTGTTAGATCTTCTATCGTTCGCCCAAATTTTATCATCTTCATCATCATTTCAGCCGTAGGACGTCCATTGCTGGACATAGGCCTCCCTCATTGACACCCAATCATTACGGTTGGAAGCGACTTTCATCCATCCTGAACCTGCAGCCTTCACCAAATCGTCCGTCCATCTCGTTGGTGGTCGTCCCGTTCTACGCTTGCCAGTCGTGGTCTCCATTCGAGAAATGTTCGGCCTCAACGGCCATCTGTTATGCGTGCTATACGGGTTGCCCATTGGCATTTCATTTCAACGAGCTAATCCATTTGGCTATGTCGGAGTCAGTGATGGCATGCCAAATTTTATGTGTAATTTAAATACCGTTTTCCATGATTTTCATTTATAGGTACATATCACTGAGTGACTAGTTCATCAATGCTTGGCCCCAACCTTTGGCCTAGAAGACTAAAATTAGGCATAGAGTTTGCCTTTATGATGTTAGTGGGAATTAAGGACGTACTTACTTAATAAAATTCTCACCAGAATAAACGTGATTTATATTTATGTTCAATTCAGAGTGACTATGATTTGATTACTATAGCTAGACCGTTTAAATGAGTGCTCGCCCGCGCGGTGCGGGGGCTGGGGGGTATGACGACAAAGGGGCCGGGAGAGGTGCGGGCGGCGAGCATAGCACAATTCGTTCAGTGGTTTGAGCTGTGCGTTGATAAGTCAGTCAATCGCCTTTGCCTTTTACATGTATAATAGATAAAAATAGATAATTTAACCGTGACTCTTTCATTAAACAAATGAAATAATGAGAAACAAGGGGGTTAAGAAGTAATACAACAGCGCTAAAATCAATAACATTTATTATCTATTCCATCAGTCCGTTTCTTGCTGGGTCAATTTAAACTGCTTTGGGGAGATGAGCTCCCTCGGGGTGGTAGCCCGTGGCGTCGGCGGTGTAGGTGACAGTGTAGGTGACGCCGTCAGGGCCGGGGTAGGAGAACTGGCCTCGGACCACGAGGGCCTCGTCGTCTGTGCCGGGGTTCGTCAGGACACCCTCTCTCTGCTCGACGATGCCGTTTGAAGTCTCAACACTGAAAAAAAATCAAGTATGAAAACAATTTATTAGTAGTTTATAATACCCATTTTACCCTCAACTATGTTTTATCCTCGCCTGCGGCTCGGGCGGATGGGGCTCGGGCGGATGCGTCTCGGGTAACATAGCGCATTTTATGCACTTGTTGTACAATGTATACTGATCTACTTATGTTAATAATGATTTTGCATTTGACTCAATTTTTAGCTTTTAGGTATTTAACTACCAAAGTTTGTAGGGATTAAATCTTGTTAATCCAGTTTTAACTGACTTGTGCTACAGATAATTATGTAGTTTGAATGTCAGTAAGTGAAAGTCAGCAAAAAAGCTTCTTTTAAAATTTATGAAACATTTACATGTGATTTATTTAAAACGAAAAAGTTTCTAACGGGATTCGAACGCGCGTCTTCTGGCTAGACGAGCCAATTGTACTACCAACTACACCAAGGGGCACCCGACCAACCCAATAGGAACTTTGAGCGTGCTGCTGATAGCTGCTGTTTGCTATGAAAAGCAAATAGGGTAAATCGCCAATAACTGGCCATCCTTCAATAACTGGCCCCCTCATACTCAAAATGAACTCTATTCCCCTATAAACAGAATTCAATTTAGTATAACGAACGAGGCCAGTTATTGAAGGCTGGCCAGTAATTAACACCTTATACTAAAAATAAACTCTATTATGGGTGAATAGAGTTCATTTTTAGTATGAGGTAGCCAGTTATTGAACGGTGGCCAGTTATGATGGCCCTACTTTGTCTACGGATCATGAGACTTACGCCGACTGGAAACCGTCTACGCCAATGTTGTTGTTGTCATTCTTGATAACTTCGGCTAATTTCGGGTCACCGTTGTAGGGCGGGGCGGCGAGGGCGGCCGCGACGCACAGGGTGAAAACGATGAACTGGAATGAATAAAATAATTGATAAGGTATAACTTCAACTTGAATTTTTTAGAGTTCCGGGCCCAAAGGACGGCGATTTGGCCCTATTACAGAAATTCTGCTGTCTGTCCGTCCGTTCGTCTCTCAAAGGGCTTTATCTCTTGAACTGTAATAGACACTTAAAATTTCACCGATTATGTGTTACTGCGGCCGTTACAACGACAAATACTCAAAATTAAATAAAGGTAAAAATCAAAGGGTCGTCAATCGTCATACAGGAAACGTGTATTTTTATTAAAAAAACACTTTTCAAAAATATGTCACAGCTAATATGTAACAATTTGAAAGGAATGGTCATTTACACTCTTTTGTTTTCAGAAGTAATAGTTACTATACTTTTAAAGCGTTTTTCAATAAAAAGACTCGTCAAGATTGTTTACCCTATTTGTAATGCTAAAAAAACGAAATTTAGTTTTATTTATTTTTCTTTGAAATCTTCCCAGATGGAATCGTGGGCAACTGGTAGAACTTAATACCATAAAAAATAATTCAAAGAAAAAAAATTCTAATAAAAAAAACACTTCGAACCTTTGATCAATTATAACTGAAGATACACATTGCCGAACAAAATCCCCTTCAAAGAATGTCCGAACTTTTTTATTTGTTTGCGTAACAATTAAAATCATCACCTACACAGAAATTTGAACCTAGTCTTTACTTTATTACAGTCGAATTTCGGTTGACACTTGACAGCTAAACTTGACAATTTCACGCAACGTACTGAGAAAAAAGAAGGCCACTTTTATCAAAGTGGCGCTCATTTGGCTCGGACATTTTCGGGCGCGCGACTGTGGATCTACAGTTATAATTGATCAAAGCTTCGAACACTGTAAAGTGAACGTCATTATTATAATTACTAGTGATCTATGTTGACCTATTGACTTATCGGTGCTCTCGCGCCGCGGACGGGTTTGACGGCGTGACCGAACATCCTTCGGCATTAATTCTGACCATGATACATTTGACATTTTCTTTCTAAAATTTGAATATCTATAAATTTGCGGAATCAAATGGATTTTTCCAGCGATGAAGGAGTTTTATAAACGACGAAAACAATAAGTTGTTCGTTTTTACCAATAGTCTTCGTGGAACGAAAAGGAATGTAAAATGCAATTCAATATATTTAATACTAGCTGTTGCCCGCGACTCCGTCTGCGTGGAATTAGTAAATTGGGCAGCTTATTATCCAATTTGCTTTTTCATCAATTATGGCTCTCCTTAGTTCCTCGATATAAAAAAATTACCCGCCCCCGCAACCCCCCCCCCCCCCCCCCGCACTCCCCTCCCAACCCCACCCCTCCAGCGAACCCACCACACACCCGCGTTCACATTCACCACAAGTCAAGCGTGACTATAGAAGTTTTACTTCAAAAACCCCCCATTTTGTAACATTATTCCGCTCCTATTGGTGTTAGCGTGATAAATATATAGCCTATAGCCTTCCTCGATAAATGTGCTATCTAACATTGAAAGAATTTTTCAAATCGGAGCAGTAGTTCCTGAGATTAGCGCGTTCAAACGAAAAACCTGTTCGATAAATTCTTAAAATAGACGTATCTTTCTTATTTTTGAACCGATTCAAATGAAACAAACACTAAATGTTAATCCAAGAAAATACCAACATATCAGTGAAAACCGCATCCTTCTAGGTTAAGCCGTTTCTGAGATTAGCGCGCACAAACGCACAGACAAACAGACAAACAGATAAACAGACAAACAGACAAACAGACAATAATTCTAAAAATCATTGTTTTGGGTTCTATTGCGCTAATAAATAGCCCTAGTGACAGTTTTTCTCAAATATCTTCAATGTACAGACACCGACTTGTTACAGATTTATTATATGTATAGATCACATAGTAAATAATAAATAAATCGCGCACATGAAGAAAATTTGCAAAATAATTACTATAATATTTAAGTTGATTTACCACGAATAAAAAACCCTTGCTTGATTGAGCTTGAGTAGCCCCCTGAACTATAATATGAACACATAGTGTATACTTTTTTTTAGGATTGCATGACCAACACTTTATCATAAACATGACAGGTGACAGTGATATTTCACATTACGCAGTCCTTATAAAAAAGCCCGATTACACAAGACTTGAAGTCCATGTCATTAGTTATCTCTAGCAGCCTATAACATTATCGTACTATTATTTTAATGTCGACGTTTGGACATTTGTTACTAATCACGCGAAAACTGCTAAAGGAGCAGTTTGATGCAATTTGGCGCACAACTGGTTTATAACTTAGACTGACAACTTTTGATCCCAGTAAATCATATAATTAATTCAAATTTCGCAGACGAAGTCGGGGGCATCAACTAGTATGCAATGAGTGACTAAATTGCAAAAAAAAATGATCTCAAGATTCCGGGGGCATCGTGAGCTGAAAACGACTAGAAAATAGAAATGATTTATGTAACATTTCCCGTTAGTTGTAAATTGAGTCTTAATTGAGCTTGTTTAAAATGTATTTTCATTAGACACTTAATCCATTTTGGATGTATTGTAAGGTTTAGGTCGAGCCCATAGGTCTCATGAATGTGACTAGTTGCGAGACCCCGCACTAATTGATCAATATTTATATTGATGTATTTAACATTGGTTTAAAGCAGCCAAAAATCTAATTTTGCAGTTAATCAAAAATTAATCAGTTTTTCGGGGCTAAAATAAAATGGTTTTTAATTGAGTCGTGTCTTGGAATTATTGCTTTTAAACTCTTCACCAGAATCTTTTTGTGTTGTCAGCTATTGACCCACCATTTTAAATGTAACACAAAGTCACATTTTAAAGCTAGCTATACTATCGCAATGTCTTGGGCACTTATATGATTATATGACCTATGTCGTAAGTGGATATTACTTACGGATTTCATTTTGAGGTGGGCTGTGGTCTGTGGACGAGCGAACACTGTAGTAAAAATTTAAAATTCGCACTCTTATATAGTATCCTCTGGCCACTTTGCATGTAATTTGGTTATTTAAATGTTAGATCCTTGTTAATAAGTCTAGGTGCCTTATTTTCTTTTAAAACGTTTATTTCGTTAATGCGAATGAAGTTCAAGGTGAAATTTTTAGCTTTGTCGGTTGTCATCAACGTAATATCTCGATTGCTAGATTTTATAAACCAACTTTCTTTTTTACATACAATCTAAGCATAACCACGTAAGTATATAGGTGCCTACTTACTAAATTTAGCACGAACATTTAAAACGCTGAAAAAGCCGTGGTGGCCTAGCAGTTTGACCTATGGCCTGTCAAGCAGAGGATCGTGGGTTCAAATCCCGGCTCGCACCTCTGAGTGTTTAGGAATCTATGTGCGAATTTACATTTGAAATTCAACATGACCATACGGTGTATACACCTGCAAAGAAATTCAATGGTTTGTGTGAAGTTCTCAATCCGCACTGGGCCCGCGTGGGAACTACGGCCCAAGCCCTTTCATTCTGAGAGGGAGGCCTATGGGATGATTTAAGATGGTAACTTTTTTTATTGGTTTCTAATAATCAAACATAGGTAAGTACTACGTAAATAAAATCTTGACTGCCTGACTCATCAATACTCGCCTCAAACTCGTAGAAAGTTGTTAATTTGCGTAGAGACTCTCCTTAAGATGTAGATAAGGAGCAACGAATTATTCAAAATTACCACGGGATAGGGAATTCTACGAACCTCGGGGGTAAGTTAGTTTCACAATACAGCTAACTTAACGTCGCTAATCAGACCAGATGCCTTGTTGTCTAACGGGCGGGTGCTTGCCATCGCAATCTCCATCTCTTTCTGTTACCGTGATACCGTTTGACAGAAAGACATAGTGAATGCGGTAGCAGACAATACGGCCTCTGATTCCAGAATAAATCGTAATATTGATTGACACTTCATTGTATTTTCAACCGACGAAAACAAAAGGAGGAGATTCTCAATTCGACGTGTATATATTTTTTTTTATGTATGATCACGCATAACTTTTTACAGAGTTGTCCGATTTTGATGATTCTTTTTTTATTGGAAAGCATATTCCCCGAGGGTGGTCCCATTTAAATTTGGAAACAATATTCCTACCCTAAGGGTAGAAAAACAGGGGATGATTGATTGTTCAGTTACTGATTGCACTATATGACCACGCATAACTTATTACAGAGTAGTCGGATTTTGATGATTCTTTTTTTATTGGAAAGCATATTCCCCGAGGGTGGTCCCATTTAAATTTGGAAACAATATTCCTACCCTAAGGGTAGAAAAACAGGGGATGATTGATTGTTCAGTTACTGATTGCACTATATGACCACGCATAACTTATTACAGAGTAGTCGGATTTTGATGATTCTTTTTTTATTGGAAAGTGTATACCACAAGGGTGGTCCCATTTAAATTTGAAAATAATATTCCTACCCTAAGGGTAGGAAAACAGGGGATGATTGACTAACTTTTTACAGAGTAGTCTGATTTTCATAATTCTTTTTTATTGGATAGATAGGGTATAACTTGAAGTTGGTATTATAAATTTGGAAAAAAAATTACCCCAATGATGGAAAAAAGTATAAAATAAAAACTTTTTAACAAAAAATTAAACCGCCGAAAAAACTGAAAAGCAAAAAATAATACCTTTTTTGTTTGACCTTAATCTAGGTACCAGTTTGAAGTCGGTGCCTCAGCACTACCCAGGAGGAGTGATAGAAGCCAATCAGGTAGACGATTATAGGTCCACTCCTCCTGGTTAAGTGCTGAGGCACCGACTTCAAACTGGTATCTAGATTAAGGTCAAACAAAAAAGCTATTATTTTTTGCTTTTCAGTTTTTTCGGCGGTTTATTTTTTTGTTAAAAAGTTTTTTAAGATGTGAAGTCCATTATAGAGTTTTTTCTTTATCAAAAATCTCAGCTACTTAAAATATAAAGAACAATTTAAGAGGGTAGCTTCTTTAGATTTACACGTAAGTGTAAAATGTCATCATCATCATCATCATCATTTCAGCCGAAAGACGTCCACTGCTGAACATAGGCCTCCCCCAAGGCTCGCCAAACAGATCGGTCCTTTGCCATCCGCATCCAACGCGATCCCGCAACCTTAACCAGGTCGTCGCTCCATGTTGTTGGAGGCCTACCTACACTGCGTCTCCCGGTTTGTGGACGCCACTCGAGAACCTTTTTGCCTCATCGGCCATCAGTTCTACGAGCGATGTGCCCTGCCCACTGCCACTTGAGTCTGGCGATTCTTCGAGCTATGTCGGAGACTCTTTTTTTTTTATAAATATAAATAAATATAAATATTAGGGGACAATCTAACACAAATCGACCTAGTCCCAAACTAAGCAAAGCTTGTACTATGGGTACTAGACGACGATAAACATACTTATATAGATAAATAAATACTTAAATACATAGAAAACCTCCATAACTCAGCAACAAATATTCATGCTCATCACACAAATAAACGCCCTTACCGGGATTCGAACCCAGGACCTCTTGCTTCGTAGGCAGGGTCACTACCAACTAGGCTAAGGCGGTCGTTAACTTTAGTTCTCGACGACGTTTAGTTTTACGCATCTAATTACTAGTAAGCAGGGTATTTAAGTTAGACGAGCAAATAGTGTTGGGTCGAGGCTTAATAGAAGACTTACTGCCCGCGACTCGTCTGCAAAGAATTCGTTTATCGGTATCCCGCGAAACTATGCCAATATCCTGGATGAAAACTGTCCTGTCCTTCCCAAGGTTTCAAATTATCTCCTTAGGGAAGAGGTGGTATGAAAAAGATACGTATTGAAAGGGAGAATTCAAATTTAGGAAGTCTCCTGTTTAGAAAGCGTTTCTATTTAAACTATTGAAATGAAAACAATAATAAAAATGCCATTAGACAATTCTTAGTGGTTTGTCTTCGCATCTTTAAAAAACCGGCCAAGCGCGAGTCGGACTCGCGCACGAAGGGTTCCGTACAATTATCTATAAAAATCACGTTTGCTGTATGGGAGCCCCCTTAAATATTTTTTTCATTTTAATTTAATGATTTATTTTTAAAGTCAATATATAATTAAATATTCTGTGAATATTTCAAGTGCCTACCTGTTGCCGTTATCAATATCGAGCAAAAACGAGCAAAAAAATCATGTTTGTTGTATGGGAGCCCCGTAAATATTTATTTAATTCCATTTTTTAGTATTTGTTGTTATAGCGGCAACCGAAATACATCATCTGTGAAAATTTCAACTCTCTAGCTATCACGGTTCCCGAGATACAGCCTGGTGGCAGACGGACAGACAGACAGACGGACGGACGGACGGACGGACAGCCGAGCCTCAGTAATAGGGTTTCCGTTTTTACCCTTTGGGTACGGAACCCTAAAAATATGTATTTTCCGTTTCATAAAAATGAACTTTTATTTTGAATTGTCCCTTTCAATACGTGTCCCTTTCAAGTTCATCTAAATCGGTTCAACGGTTCAAGCATAAAAAGATAACGGACAGACAGAAAGACACACTGTCGCATTTTTAATATTAGTATGGAAGTATGGATCTCTAGTAGTGGTAGAGCCATGTTGTAGCTAGCCGCTGCATCACGAATGGGCCGGCTCGTCCGGGGCAGTACCACCCTCTCACAGAACACCGGCGTGAAGCAGCAGTAATCCTGCTTGCGTTTCGTACGGTTAGTGAGAGCGCCGGGGGCCCAATACCTCACCCCTTCCCTCTTCCCCTCCCTCACCCCCTTCCCCTGTTCCCTTTCCTTTAGGGCCGACAACGCACTGGCATCGAGTAAAGCGCTGCGGGTGGGTGTCTATGGACAGTGGTGATCATTTAACATCAGGTGACCCACTAGTTCGTTTGTCTGGCCTTTCTAACATAAAAATAAAAATAAATAAATAAATCTCTAGAAAATAATATTATTTTATGTACCTGTTTAATATTATCCACAAAATATATTTTTTTAATGTCATTGTTTCATTTCAAGAAAAAAACTGATTAGGTGCGGAAAGTAAAGCCTTGAAATGTCTAAGTTTTTAAGTATCCTGTTTAAAAGAATTAAATTTATGATTCTATTTTGACTTTTTAATTCATGATGTCATCTTCACAACGACTCTTTTGACATCGTTGAGCTATAAATAATGGTGTAAAGTCTCGTCTATAGGTGTAAAAAAATAAAAAATAAAATACTCTCACACCACCAAGGGATTGTAGGTACAATGGCTGCATTATTAGTTATGTTATGATCATATTGATCATAGAGAATAGTTTTTACTAAGAATAGTTACAATGTCAGTCCCGGGGTAACTGATATGTGACCAAAGATCACCTATCGACGAGTGTCGAAACTTTTTTTGACAGAGTAGGTACTGTTTTGACCTACCTTATTCATGGAACTAACCCAATATTTGACTTCGAATTTCTTTCTAAATGGTTTTTTACTGACGGTACTTAATAACTTAGTAACATTATTAAAAATAAGCTAAGATTGTATTATCTGAAGAACAATTTGTTCAATGAAATAAGAACTTTAATATGTTGTAATAATTTCCATAACAATACAATAAATTGGTGATGCTTGCCTAGGTCTTAATACATCTGTTAAAAAAGTTAGCTATGAAGTATCTTTTTGTATTTATTTTTTAAACTTCATTTAAAAGTAATAAAAAAATGAAGTTGAAAAAATAAATACAAAAAGATACTTCATAGCTAACTTGTTTAAAGTTGCACAGTAGCGCCATCTCTTGTCCAGGTGAGCGGTTAGTTCCGAAGGATTGTTAAAATCTCTCGATAGAGGGTGTAACATAGATGTGCGCTTGTCACTGCATAAGGTGATGATTTAGCAGACTGAAATGTATGATGTATAGGAAAAATTCGTGTCTAATCTCTAGACCAGTGGTGGTGTAGGGGTATGGCACACGGCACGGAATGCTGAGGACCTGGGTTCGATTCCCAGCATTGGTCTTTTTTCTGGGGTTTTTTCTGTGCATCTATATTTCAGTTTGTATTTAGTACGAAATATCTGTTAAAAAGTCAAGTGCTGGAGGATGTATCGGAGAGAGACGTAGCAGTAGAGAACCAAGATAAGATTTTTTTATTATGAGAGGGAGGCAAACAAGCAAGCGCGTCATCTGATGGAAAATGATCACCACCGCCCATAAATATCAACAACCCAAAAAGAGTCACTGATCTGTGCCGCCCTTTAAAAAAGGAGATCCCTAAATAAGGAATAGTAATATTGTAGTTCTATTCTCAAAACTTTTCTCGTACTTTTACTTGTAGTATGTCTGTGCCTTATCTGATCATGCGCTGACCGGCCTTGGCATTCGCGAGCATTAGCGACCGGTCGCTAGGCTGCGCGGGAGTATTGCGGACAGCGCTGTAGAGATGTTAGAAATGCAACAGAACTTGCGTAGAATCGCGGTGCGTCAAAGCGAGAATGAAGTGGATAAAATGTGAACGCGTTCTAACAGGTTCCAATTGAGTTTTTTTTTGATGGAGTAATTTTGTTTTTGATTTTTTATATCGTGTGTTATGGTTAACTACAAATAGAAATGGCTGGTTATTATAAAAATGGGTTCAAATTACATACTCTATCATTTCCTATTAAAGAAGCGAGATAGGAAAAAAAATGTAACCAAAAAGTTTTATGGAAAATTCGTTTTATTTATTATTTAAACGTGTCCTGCAGACAGAGCTATGGTGTAGGATTGGTAGCGGAGGACCAAAGTAAAAAAAATAATAGTTTATTGATATGGACCTCCACAAACTAACGCCTGAATCAATCAATTTATTAAATAGGATGGAAAACAAGCACCACACCCACCAACAGGACGTCAAAAAAACCTAATAAAATAGTAATACCTAATCTATATTTAAAAAAAAACGCCAAATTAGTTGCTAAACGAAAAACTCGAGAACCACTGCACCAAATTAGATAAATATTTTTTTGTTGTGTTCGTAATTGTCAGGGCAAGGTCTGGATTACGTGAAAAAAAAACAGCAAAAGAAATTTAAAAATTTAAAAGTCAATGTTAGTCGACGTCACAGGTGACCGAAGATCTGGCAGCTTCCTCGGACAAAGAATTAGCTTAGCTATTCAAAGAGGAAACGCTGCCAGCATCTTCGGCACCTTGCCTAAGGGGACTAGCTTTCAGAATATGTTTTAGTTATATTTTATATTTTTGTTTTCTTTTTTCTTATTGTACATACATTTTTTTTAGTCTAGGATAGTTGTACAAAGTCAATTAATCTTTCAGAATAAGCCCGCTGACTTTATTCTCCCATCCACACCTGGGGTCAATCTTAAGTTGTATCACGGCACAGCTTAGTGATATTGCAGAGAAGCTATTGCAAGCAGTTTGGATTAAATAGTTGAGTATTTTCAATGAAAGTGCACCCTTTACTTTTATTCATGGCCAGCTGTTGCCGGCGACTCCATCTGCGAAGAATTCGTCTATTTCTATCCCACGGGAACTAAACAATTTTCATGGATAAAAACTATCGTGCTTTTCGTGGTCTCAAACTATCTCCATACCAAATTTTATCGAAATCAGTTCAACGGCATAACCACTCAACTAACAATAAGTAAGATTTAATTTGCTTAGTTATATCAATTATTGCAGATGTAGATTACTTACAGAACTTTTTAGTGAAAAGAGTAATATGATAACTACTTTAATACTTCTTATTCTTATCCTGTAGATACCCATATATTTCAAGACAAATAAATGAAGTACCCTTTATTTTTGTTTCTCAAAATTTTCATTTCATAATTAAACAGGCGTAACATCTGCCTAGAGAAATATTTCTCTATTATAGCTTAAATATAGTTTGGCTTTAAGTTTTAAAAACTTCGAGTTAAAAGATTTTTCATCACCATTCAGTCTATGTGTGTGAGAGATTACAGAGTTACTTGTAAAGGAGGAAATAGAAATTTACAAAAAAAAGTTGATTGGCCCATGTAACATCCCTCTGCAGGTTACAGGCCTCCTCTCAGAGTAAAAATGCTCGGCTAGAGCCTTAGTTCCTACACAGGCTCAGTGCGGATTAGGAATTTCACACACACCATTGAATTTATTCGCAGATGTTCAGGTTGCGTTAAAGATCGTGTTGAATTTCAAATTAATAGAATTTAAATTATTTTTGTAAGGTAAATGGATTTAGCAACCACATACATTGACTTGAAAATTCAACCTTATTGTTTCAGTAATAAGTTACAATATCCATTGTAATTATTGAAAATATTACTAGCTTTATAAATATCAGTACCTATGTATTCGATAGGTGCTTTTGATTCTGTGATACTCCAGCAAATGGGGCCTTCTTAAGGGTTAAAGAAAAACTCTCAAGTGACACCGCTATACTAAGCTTTGGTCAGAAGCAACTCGGGACAGCTTACTAGCATTTGAACTTTCTGTTTCCACACTATGTTAGGTGTTCGATATGCAGATAGTAGGCAGCAAACCACATAGTATGTATTTCATAGTATTTCTATGATTTCACGCGGTGGCGTAATAAACCTAGAGTAGTGGTTTGACCTATGGCTAGCAGAGGGTCGCGGGTTCAAACCCGGGCTTGCACCTGTGAGTTTTTCGAAATTCATATGCCGAAGTATATTTTCAAAAAATTACCCTGAGCTCGGGAATGAAATCCTGCGGCTTTCAAAATGATGTGTTAACTTCGAATCAATAGTCTACACAAAAAAAAATCAAAAACATTAAGACATACTAAGATTTCACATCTGGGTGGTTTTTCTGAAGTAACCGTTTCGTGCTGTATCCAAAAACAGTTTTCTTGAACACTGTGACTTGAGTAACGATACTATAGACTAAATAAGTTTTCTCATAAGAGCAAATAATCTAATTATTGAACAATACCTCAAATATCAGGAAAAAAATGACCACAAAGTTTCTCGTTAGTAAAATAAAATAAAAAGTTTTTTATATAATAAAAAGCTTCCTTCGAAACGAAACCAAATCGAAGCAAAAAACTGTTTTTAACTAACTGGTTTCCGAAACCGTTACATGTCAAAAAGAAACGGTTAAGTAACGTTTTAACGAAAACGCGTAACGCCTCAGCTCACTTTCACATAAGATATCAGTATAATTTACAAAAGGCCCGCTACGAATACAATGTATGTCTGACAAGTCTTCCCCATACAGGCGAATCTAAGATGACCTAATGACCGGTCTATCGTAATAAGATGAGAAACACAATGACTATCGTAATAACTATTTGCATGAAGTTTATTGCATTGCTTGAAAAAGTCACGCCAGCCTCGTAGTAGCCCTGTGGCCTCTCAGGCAGAGGGTCGTGAGTTCCTCGGAGTTTTTCGGAACTTATGTGCGAAATTACATTTGAAATTTACCATGAGGCTGAAGGAAGCCTGCGAAGAAATTCAATAAAGGCAACCTCTATGCAAAATTTCAGCATTCTAGGGTCTTGGTTTGGGCTGTGCGTTGAGGAGCCAATCAGTCAGTGAGTAAAATCAAAAATCAAAACATTTATTCTGCAAATAGGCCGCAAAGGGCTCTTTTACATGTAACTTTTTTAAACTACCAGCGCTTTCGTAAGGACCATCATTGCCAAGAAGAATGCGCCGCAAGAAACTTGGCAGGAAGTCATCTTTTCAAATTAAAAATATAATAAATTACAAACTAAAAAACCATACAAATATAGAATTAAATAAAAAATAATAATTATTATATAAAAAAAACAATACAGGGACATAGTTAAAAAAAAAAAAACAATCAGTCGTTATTTTCTTTACAAGCCTTTGTTTAAGCTTCACCTGTCCCGTTGTTTGTGTCATCAAATCTTGCAAGTTAGTTTAACGACCGCTTTAGCCTAGTTGGTAGTGACCCTGCCTACGAAGCAAGAGGTCCTGGGTTCCAATCCCGGTACATTTATTTGTGTGATGATCACGAATATCTTTACCTGAGTTATGGATGTTTTCTATGTATTTAAGTATTTATTTATCTATACAAGTATGTTTATCGTCGTCTAGTACCCATAGTTCCCTGCCCTGCGTGTTCAATACAACAATGCGTTCAGGATGCTGTTGGGACTGCCTAGGTATTGTAGTGCCTCACTCATGTTTGCGGAGGCCCGCACGGACGGTTTTCAAGCGATTATGCGCAAGAAGATCGTCTCGTTGCTCGGGAAGCTTAGAGCGAGTCCCAACAGAGTCCTGTGTGTCATTGCTGACAAATATGATTGCCCCATTCTGACACACTGGGTTAGCCAAATAAAGGGGGTGGCACAAATTACATGTAAGTGATTGTAACTGTAGCTGTACTAACATAGATTAAGATTTAATTAATTACTAACACAATATGGATGTAAAAACGTCTGAAATAAAGATTTATTATTATTATTCTCTTTATTTATATTTTTTTCTTAGGTTAGATTTTTACAATAATTATACAAAAAGTAAAATATAAAACTATACATACAAATCATAAAATCATTATAAAAACCTAACCTAGGGTGCCACCGGCAGCGAGGCGGGGCCTAAGCTATCGGTGGTTAGGGCGACAGAGAGAGGAACCTCCTGACTATCCGCGCAGTGTCCAGGAGTACCGCCTTCTGTATCTGACCCTTGATCCAGCCATCTAGCGAGAGTCTCTTGAGGTGTTGGTCGAGACTCTTCGCTATCAGCCCGTTCGCAGAAACGACTATCGGGACAATGATCGTCGAATCAACATCCCACATGGCGGTTATCTCGTGAGCTAGGTCAAGGTACTTGCTGGCTTTGTCCTTCTCAGCTTTCACGAGGTTCTCGTCATGGGGGATGGTGATGTCGACGAGCACTGCCTGGCGTTTCGATCGATCTGTCAGCACGATATCAGGCCTATTGGCTATAATAGTCCTGTCCGTGATAACAGACCGATCCCAATAGAGCGTGGCACGACCATTTTCGAGAACTGGCGCAGGTATATACTTATAGTAAGGCACTTCAAAGTCCACAAGGCCGTATAGCAGAGCAAGTTGCTGGTGAATAATTCTGGCTATAAGGTTATGTCTGTGCAAGTACTCACCGTTAGCAAGATGACCACAACCGGAAATAATATGCCTGAGTGACTCCCCGGGACGGCGGCATGCCCGACAAATGTCAACCGTACCGTCCTTCAGGATATACCTCCGGTAGTTGTTCGTCATGATAACTTCATCCGCAATTGCACAGACAAAACCTTCGGTTTCCCCGAAGAGATCCCCGAAACGTAGCCAGTTCACCGACGCGAGCAGATCTACATCTGGCCCTGTGAGTGCCTTGTAGAACCGCCCGTGTAGCTCCTTGCTCTTCCATACCGCCTTGCGGTCCTCGATGCTCATTACTTTAAGTCGGCGCCAGTTCTCGTTTGCCAAGGAAAGCGGGGTGAAGTTTTTGTCTACTGCTACTACGTCGCGATGCACCCCACACTCGTTGTTTAGGAAATAATCCCTGAGATTATACACCTCGCGGTTGTGGAGGTCTTTGGCATTTAAAAAGCCACGACCTCCATACTTCCGCGAGATGTACAGTCTCATAACAGACGAGCGCGGGTGAAGCAAACGGTGCGCAGTGAGCAGTACACGAACTCTTCGATCCAAGGTATCCAACTCAGTCTGAGTCCACCTTAGTATGCCAAAGGAGTAAGTAAGCAAGGGCATTACCCAGGCGTTGAAGGCGCGCATCTTGTTGCCGCCCGACAAAAGACTATTAAGTACTTTTGTCAGACGACAGAAGAAGCGCTTTATTATTATTATAGTACAAGCTTTGCTTAGTTTGGGACTAGGTCGATTTGTGTAAGATTGTCCACTAAAAAAAAAAAAACTGACACACTAACTTCTCGACGGTCTCTATCCATCCCAGCCTATATACTAGGGGCGTTCAATAAAAAGTGAGAATGAGTATGTTATAAACAACTTTTACTAAATGTCATTTTATTTTTCGACATAGTCACCTTTAAGCATAATACACTTAGTATATCTTTTTTCTAAACTTAAAATTCCATTTTTAAAAAAGGTCTCATCTTGAGTACTTAAAAAATCTTGTACTGCAGCGACTACCGCGTAGACGTCTTCAAATTTCTGGCCTCTCAGGTATTGTTTCAATCTCGGAAATAGGTAGAAATCACTGGGAGCGAGATCTGGTGAATACGGAGGATGCTTAAGGATATCGAACCCAGCATCACGAATTGCAGCCATTGCAACGGCGGACTTGTGTGCCGGGGCATTGTCCTAGTGGAACAGCACAACTTTCGAAAGTTTACCTCGCCGTTTTTCGCGGATCTCATTGCGCAATGTTGCTATTTGTTTGGCGTATAAAGTGCCCGTAATAGTGGCTCCATGCTCGAGATACTCAATCATTAATACCCCTTTACCATCCCAAAAAACAGAGCCTATGACCTTACCGGCTGATGGGCTCACCTTGAATTTCTTCGGAGTTGGAAATGATGGCCTTTTCCATGTCATAGACTGCAGTTTCGTTTCAGGGTCGTAATGATGGATCCATGTTTCGTCCATTGTTATAAATCGCGCCAAAAAAAGTTCCCGGTCTTGCTGCATCAGGTTCAAAGCTTCTTGACAAATCTCTAGTCTAGTTTGTTTTTGCGTGTCAGTAAACATTCTTGGTACCCAACGCGCAGATACCTTTTTCATACCCAAGCGTTCATGTAAAATATTATGCACGCTCCCCGTTGAAATCTTTACATTTTCAGCAATAAAACGAACTGTGACACGACGATCCGCCAAAACTGAGTTTTCGACTTTTTTCACAATTTCTTCAGTTACTGCTGTAGTAGGGCGTCCGGAGCGGGGGTCGTCCATTGTCAATGTTCTTCCACGTCTAAATTCTGCGCACCAACGTGCGACTGTCGAATACGGAGGAGCATTAGACCCTAAAGTGTCCCGCAAATCCAAATTGACTTAGTCCGTAGAAAAATTTTTCAAATACAAGTATTTGATAACGGCGCGCAGTTCAATTTTCTCCATTTTCGCTAACGTACTCAATAGCATTGCAAAGAAATTACCGTATATTTTTTTAAACAAAAGACAGTTAGTTTTTTTTTCATAGCAATCAGCTAGATAGATTAGCTTTACCGGCCAGTATTTAATTTCGTAATATTAAAAGAGTTTGCATCTCATTCTCACTTTATATTGAACGCCCCTCGTACGTCCCATTGCAGGGCATGATAAGAGGATAAGAGGGCTTGGGCCATATAGTTCCCTCGCGGGCCCAGTGCGGATTACAAACTTCACACACCAATTGAATTTCGTCTTTTCTTCTCGAGGGTCTCTATGGTTTCCAATAATTTAATATGTCATAATGTATGGTTTTCCATAACTTCCACTGGTTACAGAGTGATTTATTGCCGAAGCAGTATTTTCTACGGAAGTGTTACTTTATTAAACTAACCTAACTTAACCTACTGCATTCTATTAAGATAGCATTTCAAAAAATCCTGAAAACAGTACGCTTCTACAATATATATTTTATGAGTTCTGACTCTTTGGTTATGTTATGACAAATGTTGACATGACCAGCTAAATTATGACAAACTGAATTATGGGAACTTTTTGCCCCACCCATCAGTTCGCTTCGTGCCTAAAATACCACGTTCCCAAAATACCAGATTTTTCAAAATACTACATTACCTACTTATTTATTACATTCCCTTATACCAAATGTCCAAAATAAGACATTCCACTTAAAAATCACGTCCATGAGTAGTCTTCAATTTTATAATGTGGTGCAAAGAGAATCTGATAAGCTAGAAATGTGGTAAATAGGTAATGTAGTATTTTGAAAAATCTGGTAGGTATTTTGGGAGCGTGGTATTTTAGTCACGAGCGCGTTCCACGAGCGATGTGCCCTACCCACTGCCACTTGAGTCTGGCGATTCTTCGAGTTATGTCGGTGACTTTAGTTCTTGCGCGGATTTCATAATTTCTAATGCGATCCCGCAGACAAACTCTGAGAATAGCCCTCTCCATCGCTCTCTGAGTGACTTTGAGCTTTCTTATGAGGCCCATCGTTAGCGGCCACGTCTCAGTGCCAATGTCATCACTGGCAACGCACAGTGGCGTCCGCGGACCGGAAGACGAAGTGTAGGTTGGCCTCCAACAAGATGGAGCGACGACCTTGTTAAGGCGGTTAAGGTGTAAGGATGCGGATGGCAGGACCGATCTGTTTTGCTTGGGGGGAGGCCTATGTTCAGCAGTGGACATTTTTTGGCTGAAATGATAATGATGATGAAATTATGGGAAACCAAGGGATCCCACTTCTGTATTTCCAAAATTGAGCTGAAATTTTGCGTGCATAATAAATATCTTCTAATCTAATATTATAAAAATCTCGTGTCACGGTGTTTGTTATCGAACTCCTCCGAGACGGCTTGACCGATTCTTATGAAACTTTCTTAACTGTATTCGGTAGGTCTGAGAATAGGTCGTAGGCTATTTTTTATACCCCTATCCTTCGCAGACGGAGTCGCGGGCAACAGCTAGTGTAATTATATATCTATAGACTCTGACTAAAATTCGCTGTGTTGATTAAATACTGGTCATCTTTGGATTAGCATAACAGGTCCAAGTTTGTCGTTTGGACGAGCCAACGGGCGAGTCCGTCGGCGAAATGTCAGTTGCATCATCTGGGTGCAGGCTTGAGTGGGTGCATCGATAAATGAATAGCGATCCTTTTGGGCAAACCCAATGTCTGCTAAGCATAAATATCTGGGGTCCTAATGAAAAAGAGGTTAATTCTGCAAAAGTTGAACAGCTGATTTCTTCGACTTAACCCCCTTTGTTACACATAAAATAGAAAATAGCTTTTTAATTTCTGCAGACTTAACCCCTTTTTCACTAGGGTCCCAGCATTGTCATTCAATTACTAAGTTACTACGGCCTATGGGGAATTTAGGTTGAAAATATGAAAAATGGTACCGTTTTGTTGTTTTTTTTTTTTTGACGTACCTACATTGTCAATATTACCTAGTGCCAATATATTATATTGAGAGTAGATACTTAGTTTTTTTTAATCCTACTCGCGTTTTATGTTTGAGTAGCTTTTGCCCGCGACTCAGTCCGCGCAAAATTCAAGTTTGTGGTAAAGCATCTTCATCTCTTACATTGAATAAAACAAAAGTCCGGCGACGGCTTTATCCAAACATCATCATCATCGGTATTAGTTAATGGTTAAGTTTTTGAAATTATCTAATTTTTTGCAAAAAAACATTGGTTAAATTGTGTTGAAATTACGGCGTGACCAAGGGAAGTATGAACTACTATAAGTTGTCATTTATTTATTTATTCATCAATAAAAATTACAGCCTTAGGGTATAACAACAATGCGTGTGTAAAATTCAATTCAAAAATACAAATAAAAAGACAAGAAACCTTAAATAATATAACTATTTAGGGATTTTCGAAAGACGTCTTTGTCGTTTTCCTATAACCACGGAACACCACACCCTCCGGCCAGAAGTCGGAGCGTAGGAACATCTGCTGGTGCTTGGAAGGCACTTGGAGCCTAAATGAGGTGAAGTTGTTAGCCTGTTGAGACTCGAGTGGGTAGATGAACAGCTGGGATCCCTGTAACCGACCCCGTGCTGCCTCGCGGACGACACCTGCTCGAAGACCTTCTCCGTCGTCGTCTTCTTGTCCAACCATATCATAACACACACCATCTTCATCATCTTCTATCATTGCATTAAAAGTAACGCCAACGAAACAATTTCATAGTAATTCATTGGAATTCAAAGTAAGAAAATGAGAAAGTTTGATCGATTGCCCGCCCGCGCCACATCAAAATCCTTAGCTGTTGCTGAGATCCATGAATTAAATAAAATATACAAGAATTCCTCGTTTAAAGGTATGAAATAAAAATATAGTAGTAGAATACTTCCGAATAATACTTAAGTAACTAGTTTGTTTTTTCCGCTAACTACTTAAAAGTTCTTACGGGGTGAGAGGAGACTTTAAGTAGGCAAGATACTGAATTATTTGAAAACAAATAACAACATTTATGTATGGTCATGTTTTTATTTTTTAGCTTGTGTTTATGTATTATTGTTGCTATAAGGGCATTTTCAGAAAAAAGTGTAAGTACCCTGTACTTTTTTTTAAAAACCTAACAAATTTTGGGTTATTTCTACTCAGAATCACAAGCACTATCGATTTAAGCAATAAAAAAATGTGTCTTTCCTTTAATTGTCAGTTTTGTGACGCAGTTAACCATACATGTTGTACAGACCGTCACAAAACTGACTAATAAATGTATGGAAAAATTAAGGATAATTAAGGAAAACGGGTACATTTTTTTCTGAAAACTCCCATAAATAAATGTCTTTCTTTCTAAACATAAAACTACCGTGAGACTCACTCATAGTGAAAATAAACGGATCACTCACGTCTTAAAACGAGTTTAACTCGCCGTGACGTGCGACTCCGAGAGGAAGGGCTACGGATTAGCCCGAAACATGTCGAGTTAAACTCGTTTTAAGACGTGAGTGATCCGTTTATTTTCACTACGTCTTTCTTTCTTTTCAAATTTGCGAAACCCTTACAAAACGTCTCAGGCATCACTAAAGTCAAAGATGCCAAAGTGTTCGCGGGAAGTTGAACTTTTGTAGCATATGAAGATGCGCGCGCGCCGACCGGTTGCGCGGTTACGTAACAAGGTGAATGTCATTGGGTTACTCGGAAAGGTTACATATTTATACGAAGATGAATCTTTCTTACAAATATACACCGCGATTTTTTTGACATTCGTTAACTTCGATAGATGGATTGGTAGAGTCAAGTGAAAAAAAATTGGTGCATACGACTTGCTCATACATATTTTTGCACTTGACCGCACGTCGATAGAAATTACTTGGTAACTAAGTTTTTAGTCAAATTGTAAAAAAAAAACTTTTCATACATATTCTACATGTTTCTTCTTCTGGCTATTTTTTATTCCCTTATTCTTCGCAGACGGAGTCACGGGCAATAACTAATATACATAATGTATATAAATTGAAAACTTGAGAAGGACTTTAATGTTTTCAGAAAACTTAACGACTATATAGTAGCTAAGACAGGACGTCTGCCGGATCAAATAGTAATAAAATAAATAAATATTGAGTCCACAGTCATTGTAAGAAACTCTTTATAGAGTTACAAAAAAATAGTGTCAAATATGACCGTATTTAAACCGTATTTAAAGCGGGGGTAAACCGTATTTTAACTTCGACATCGTTTAGCTTAGTACATCATCAATCATCATACCAGCCGGTCGATCGGTCGGTCGGTAGTTGTACATAAATTAATTAAATTAAATTCCATTATTTTCAACAATGAGAGTGTCTTACAGAAACTAGCTTCATTATGGGCTGGCCTATACCCTGTCTATTAAGAGAGTTAGCAAGGCGTTCTCTCTGTTGCACTTTTTTATGCAAATGAAAGGGACAAGAAACTGTCAGTGGGCGTCAACAATCGCACGTCGATGGCGGGCTCGGCTTACAATGCCGTTTGTTGGAATATTCGTAATATTTCTTGTGATTTTTTGATTTTTCTCGTGGCACGTTTGTCATGTTTATTCATCTATTAATCATAATTATATAATTTAAAGTAGTAGATAATAATATTTAAATATGTGCCCTGCAGTGGGACGTATGACCAATTACGTGCATTCTCTGTTTTCTAGTACAAACTCTGTTAAATAGACAGAGTATAGTTACCATTGGGCTTTTAAAAAACTGTCAAGTGCGATCTCGAATCTTCAAGGTTTCGTTTGACATACTTCATTATATTTTGTTTACTTACTCTGATACTATTGCATTTTTAATAAACAATAAATATGAAAGGTTATAAATAACTATCCTAACCTAACCTACTAATATTATAAAAGACAAAGTTTTCAAGATGTTTCAATGTTTGTTTAAAACACTGTCTCTCTATTTTTATTTCTGCGTCCTACATAATAATATAATGCTTTAATATTCTAACGAAATGATCCATTTGTACGATAAACTGATAAATATTTAAATATTAACAACACATTTCTAAGCATACTTTGTAATATTTATAATATTTTAAGCTTGTTTGTCTGCCAGTAAAATGTCAGATTGTAATTCAAGGATAAAATTATACATGGTAATGTGGCATCTGCCCATCTTCCGAAGGTTAATGTGTATTAGCATTGTTTATGACAAAATGAGGATTTAGCCTCGTTTTAGGCAATGATTTGAATCCTGTTTTGGGTTTTTATTGGTCATCAATTTTAAGATTTATATTGAGATGACATCAGTAAGCTGGTCGGCAGTTTGAGTTAAGTACGATACGTGTAAAATGGACGTAAAGTTTTGAATTATTTTGATGATAACCTTCTTATTTGAGGTTGTTTAAAAAAAATGTTGAGAGGAAAATGGCTAGAATAATCGTACATTTGGAAATGTTTATCGTTGGTCTGTGTTTAGCTTTTTAAAGATACTAACATTGAAAGCCTGTTATTTTTGAATTGGGATAGATTCGATCTATATTTCATCAATGTATTGAAGTAATACCATATTGATTTTGTCCGCGACTTCGTTCGCGCTACTCATAGACTGAATGTGCCTAATGCATTATTTTTTATTGCCTTTAAAACGAAATCAGTTCAGGGCATATCGGACAGACTCGTAGCTAGAAAAAACTTTTGTGTTTTAGATTAAGGGTACATTATAATCAGATCACAATCTGTACCTAATTATAAAGCTATTTTATATGAATGGTTAAGGCAAGCATACGTTATGGATCTATTTCATCACAAGCGGTTTATCTTTGGCATTTGTGATTTTTAGCGGGGAAAAGATTTTATTCCACCATTAAAATTTTTGATTGTACATAAAAAATCTTGCCATTGTTTAAATTGTACATAGTGTGATCATTTGCATTATTAATAATAAGGGTAGTCAGTAAAACAACATCGTAAAATTAAACCAAAACAACTAAAAGTTTATTAACAATCGGAGTTATCACAGCATCGCTTGACGACGGGGAGGGGACTAGTTTAGGCGGCCTGGGGGAGGTGGGCACCCTGGGGCTGGAATCCGTTTTCGTCAGCGACGTAGTTGACGGTGTAGGTAACGCCATCAGGGCCAGTGTAGGAGAAAGATCCACGGACAGAGATGCCTTCGTTCTCGGTGCCGGTGTTGGTCAGCTGGCCTTCCTCTTGGGCACTGATGCCATTGGAGGTCTCATAGCTGATGAAGAAAGAATTACATTGGTCACTTTATCAAAAGATGGCAGATTATTCGCGGTACCTTTGCCAGTACCTTTGATGGAACTGCTGAGTATTTTTACGCTAGACTCGTTACATGTGAAGGAGGAAGAAACTTTGAAAGGACCAAAAGCGATAAAGATATCACCATAGTTCCAATAAAACAGCTTTTATGATTATTCATTCTTGATGTTGGTTTATATCAAGATGGCATTTTTATTGCACTATCGAACAATTTGAGTCTTGACCCATTCTAAAAGCTCTCACAATAAGTTTCATAGTGAGTCACGATTCAGTTTGTTCCAATATAACTAAGTGAAATAATAGTCAAGGTGGTTAAATTTGCTTGAATCAAGTAATGGGATTTGCTCTAAAAATTAAAAGATTAAAATCAAAAGATTCTTTGGCAAATAGACTGCATACGCTCTTTTATGTATTTTTAGTCCACTTGCACTTATCGATTATTTTAGTCGATATCAAATTATCAATTTGCATTTCAAACGGTTTCTTAGTGCTTATAAAGATTATCTGGCTGACATTTCAACAAACAATGACAATGTAAAGCGAGCAGTTCTATAAATGTGCACAGGCTCTCCAGCTCATTGTGCACAGGCTTCCTCTCACAATGTGAGGAAATTGGTAGTTCCCACGCGAGCCCACCCAATGCGGATTGGAAATATCACACATGCCATCGATTTTCTTCGTGGGTGTGCATAAATTCAATAAACTTAGAGATTCAGGCCCTCTTTGAATCCACGACCCTTTGTTTGAGAAGCCATTGGTGTAGCCACGAGACTACATTGGATTAGCTCCTATCATAGCAAGCTAATCATCATCATCTTTATTATTATTTCAGCCAAATGACGTCCACTGCTGAACATGCTCCCCCAAAGGTTCGCCAAACAGATCAGCCTGCGCCATTCACACCCAACGCGTGCACTCGAGAACCCTTTGGTCCCATCGGCCATTAGTTCTACGAGCGATGTTCTCTGCCCACTGCCACTTGCGTCTGACTTGAATTAAGTTAGATACTTACGCGTAATTGAATTTGTCGACGCCAATGTTGTCGGAGTCATACCGGAGGATCTGAGCGGCAGCATCAGGGCCGTTTTGGGGGGGAGCGGCGAAGGCGACGGCGACGCAGAGAGCGAATACGATGAACTGTAAAAGAAATTATTGTTAAGAAAGAAAGAAATTAAATTTATTTACAACTAGCCCTCAGTCCGCAGCTTCGCCCTCTAAATTAATTTTCCCGTAGGAAAAGGTATTTATCCGCGGTAAAAAGTAATATGTCACTCAGTAATAATGTAGCTTTCTAATGACAAAAGAATTTTTGAAATCGGTCAAGTACTTTTTAAGTTTCGTTACATACAAAAATACAAATATTTCGTCTTTATAAACACAAGACACATCATCAATATTTTTACAGAACAAAAGACAACACGAAAGCTAAAGATAGAACGTGTCATTGCGGTTGCAAATCGGACACTGGCTCAGCGTTTATAGCACTCCACCACTGATTTTCAGCCAGTACAGTTGGTGACGCCGGGTACGTTGTTTAGATAGATAAATAAACTGCACACTAACAGCTACATTAAGACTACATGCGTAAATATAGATAATTTGTTTAAAAAAATCTTATACCTTTTAAAGAGTAATGTGACTAATTAACAAAGGGGCAACGCACAGACCTAACCACTGAAATTAGAGACTTTGTGGTTGATCTAACGTAACGATCTCGACGTTAACACGTTCTCGTTATATAAAGATATTTTGCCTTTGAAATTTGGCAGACTTAGTCTTTCAAGATCACGAAGATACACTAGCCACATTTATTCCTTAAGACAATAATGACAGTAAATGCAAAAAAGCGAGTGAGTGGCTAAGGTGGGTCTTCGAAATTCCGATGGGAAATGTAGCTTTTTTTTATTCTTCCACGGGAAATTGTGAAACAAAGCTAGTTTGTGATACAAGCTTTTTTTTCTGACCGTACTTGTACACAGCTGAAAATGAGTCAAATTTAGGTTGCAAATTTTGATTGACAGATATATACGCGACAGATGAACATGAATTTTGAACTGTATACATAGTTAAGTTAATCTGGACTTTAAAAATGGTGAAAATGGTTCTAAGCTAATGCTTAGAACCATTAATTGTTAATACAAAGACTAATAAATGACATATCACAAGTTATTTGCAAACAATTTGAAGATTGCTTATCGAAAAGCTCGTCATTGATATTATTATTATAAGTTTTAGTTAAGTTAATCTGGACTTTTAAAAAAATGGTGAAAATGGTTCCATTAACAAAGACTAAAATAAATGTCATATCACAAGTTATTTGCAAACAATTTGAAGATCTATATCTTAGACACATGCTTATCGAATGAGCTCGTCATTGATATTTATTTAGTGATAAAAACAAATAATAACCGAGTTTAACAAGCATTTAGCTATCGGTTAACTGATGACAAGGTAATTGAACTATCAAATGCATTAGAAACTACAATCAAAGATAACATAAAAACTATATAATTATCAATAAGTTAACCCATATGTGTTACGACTTAAATCGATTCACAAATTTATTTTATGATAACAACGTACCGATTTCATTTTTGAATGGTGTTTGTATGTCCTGTTGTCTCGAGGAAGGCGAGTGAGCGACTGATGCCATCTTTTCGCGGGACGCGGTATTTATACGCGCCCGCGCAGCCGCAAGGACGCATGTTGACATTTGAACTTAGATCTTCAAAGATCTTTAAAGGTTCGATGAGACATGTCCGGTTAGTGGACTGGGGTTGAGAAAGCCCGTAGAAAACTTTGCTTCCATAGTTTAAAATAGAAGTTGCATTAAATACCTTTGTATTTCTTATTTGGTGCGTCAATTTTTAACTGCCGCACCATATTTAAACAACCCCCTTTCCTATTCCAAATTCCATGTGTACTCTTTTACTGTCCAGGCTATTCGGCTGTGCAACTCCCTACCAATAGACCTAAGGTGTGCCAAATTCATGCCTATCTTCAGATCCTTGCTGAAGGAGCACTATTTATTATCTTGTATATAATATATTATAATTCTATCTATGCATGTTTTATGGTGTGTATTATAATATTACATTGTTTTGCATAATGTTTGTATATATAACTATTTGTTTTTATATACTGCACCACCTGCTGTAATCCGTTCCTTGCTGTCACTCTCGATGACCAGATGGCTTAGTGGTTAGAGAACCTGACTACGAAGCTTGAGGTCCCGGGTTCGATTCCCGTGCCGGGGCAGATATTTGTATGGAAAATACGAATGTTTGCTCTCGGGCTTGGGTGTTTAATATGTATTTAAATATGTATCTATCTATATAAGTATGTTTATCCGTTGTCTAGTACCCATAACACAAGATTTGCTTAGTTTACTTTGGGACTAGGTCAATTGCTGTGATTTATTCTTTTGTTAAAAGGTTGACTGTAAGCGAAAAAAAAATTAAATTTTACTTTACACACTTTACACTACACCTGTCTTTACACATCATTAACTTCTTAATCCTTAAAAAAAAGGCCGCCTATTGCGCTATTGCTTATTATTTTTTCCATTTGCTTGTTATTCTGTATTGTTTTTCTTTGTGGTGTATAATAATTAGTCATTGTATTGTATTGTACACAATTACTTCAAATTCAAATAATTTATTTCAAGTAATTTCACAAACTCATATATCATTACTGTATAGTCGAAGTACTTTGAGCCATAATTAACCACATACACAGGATATTGCTAACCCCACCATTACAATAACCTGGTACTTTTCGTGATCCACGTCAAATCATCCCCGTTACCATAAAATCTTCTTATCATCATCAGCCTATGTTCGTCCATTGCTGGACATAGGCCTCTCCCATGGCACGCCACTGAGCACGATCCACGGCCACTCTCATCCAGCTCTTGCCAGCCGCCTTGCGAAGATCATCGCTCCACCGAGTCTGAGAACGTCCCACGCTACGTTTGCCGATCCGTGGTCTCCACTCAAGAACTCGTCTACCCCAACGGTTATCGGTTCTTCGGGTTATATGGCCATTTCGGGTTACATCGCGCGTTGTATTGCCACTTCAGAGTGCTAATGCGGTACGGTGCGGTGCGGTGGGTATAAAATGCTAAAATCTTATACGACCTTTAAAAAAGGGTTTAACACATGTCACTTTGTTCAAAACTGTCATGTGTCATGTAGGAGTCCGCCTATTTAAGTCTTTTTGGGACAGCCATAACATTTTTTAAACCATTATTTTCTCCGAAAAACTGACGCATATCTTTTGTTCATGTTAATTTTAATTTGGCAAGGTCAGCTTTTTAAGATCCCATTTTTCCTGCGTTATAATGAAGGTTCCATCAGTGTAGAGTTACCATACGTTCCGATGTCTCCGGATACTTGCGGACCTTTGGACTTTTTTGTCCGGACTTTGGCCGGCTTTTTAACTCAATCAATCAAATCAATGAAAGTACCTATTTAGTGTGGTCATCTCAAGGTCTTCTGCATTGTTAACATAATTAAAAACTACTAATATTATAAATCCAACGCGATCCCGCAACCTTAACTAGGTCGTCGCTCCATCTTGCTGGATACCTGGGCCATTCTACTTTTCGTTGACCAGTCATTTTTTGTACTGTGCTCTTCAAATATTTTTTTTACAAAAACGGTAAAGTCCTCGGTTTAAATCATTAAAGATTTAAATAGGCACATAATTAAGCTTACATTTAAAATTATCACTACGTATAAAAAGGAATCATTATTATCTATAAAGTAGGTAACGCAGTGGACATGCATGTCCCTGCCATTTGTATGGAAATTGATGTATTTTCCGCTGAGTTACCAATTTTTTCCACAAAATTTCTTTGAATTTAAAGTTTTATTGCTTTAAAACATTAAATTTAGGTGTTTCAGTTTGTATATAAGTTACACTTGAAAAAAATCACCAGGTATGCCTTATATTTCACAAAAGATTAATGGTTACTTAAAAGTAGAATGGCCCACCTACCTACAAAGGGCCTATGTTCAGCACGTCTTTCGGCTGAAATAAAGAATATTATAAAAGAGAAATTTTTAAAGTGTATGTGTTTTTATTACGCTTTGTGGCTAGACGGATTTGAATGAAATTTGGTACCTTTGTATGCAGATAGCTGAATCTCGGCTACATTACAAAGGGTACTTTTTATCCCGATATTCCCACGGGATATGCACATACGCGTATAAAATGCTAAAGTCTCAATCTAGAGTTATATAAAAATTTACACGGGTGTTCTTCATTTAATGTTAATGAGGACCATGATTAAATTCTTCAGAATTCCCGTGGGATTTCAGAAATATTCTAGAATCTCAATTCAACTGCCAGATCTAATAGTTCACGTGAACAAAGCCGCAAAGGCTAGTGTTAAGTAAGTAAATGTTTTAAATTGCTGACTTGGCAATACTACCACTACTCACTTCCCCGTTCTTGCCGTACCCTGCTGTAACTGTATTATGTGTGTGTACTGTATGCGTAGAAACATTTCAAGAAAGATAAACTTTAAAAATAATATTGGAGGAAATGCATAATAGTCATTTTATCTAATGTATAATTTTCGAAAGAAAAATTAATCAAACGATCCTTTTAAACCATGTAATGTACAAACTGGTTTAGGTTAGATCAGAATTATTTTAAAAATCTTGTAAAATTGAGAACTTCTAAGAAAATTGCTTTGTATCAAATTACCATTCGTATTATTTTCATACTTTATAAGGTAAACGTACCAATGCTCGACACCTCAACGCCCAGTAGATGACACCCATCCGTCACCTCTCTTACTATGACATAAGATTGAAGGTGCCATGTATTGGGTCAGTGTCGAGCACAGGGGCGTTTGCCTTAGAATTTGTTATGTAACCTGTAAAATATCTGAACTTTTATGTGTCCGGACTTTTCGAATTTTGATGGTAACCCTACTTCTGCGGGATGGTGGGCGCTTGACACAGTTGCAGCCAAATTATGGGACAGGTGTTTTGCGACATCGGTTTTTTTACGAATTTGAGTATCATATTTCATTCTTTAAGCTTTTATAAGCTGTTTGAATCAGACGTTACTCAACGAAAGTCCGGGTGATAGCTTGAGCAAGGTCAGTGCGGATCGTTACCGCCATCTTATTCGGTAATCCTGTGGCCAAACAGCAGTGCTTGAGATGCTATGTTAGAGTAAGACAGCTAGTGAAATTACAGGCTCAAAAAGTATCTAAGCCCTCCACGCTGGCAAAGCAATGGCGACTGTTTTTAAGGTTTCGTAGTAATACAAGGAGCCCTTAAAGTTTTTCCATGTCCGTCTGTCTGTCTGTCCGAAAAAACTGTTAATGCTTGGGCCTGTAATTATGCCTGTTACCTCTTCATGCTTAAACTGCTAAACAAATTTAGATTCAATTTGGTTTAGAGATAGTTTGAGTCCCGTCCCGGGAAAGAACATAGGATAGTTTTTATCGCAGAAACCACCCTTTAAGGGTGGAAATGGGGGATGAAAGTTTGTATGGGGAATTAATGACCGCTGAACTTATTTATATGAAATTTGGTATGGAGATAGTTGGAGACCCTGAGACGGACATACGATAGTTTTTATTTCGCGATTTTTTTGAAGTGAAACTTCTAATGCGACTTTCAACAAGCGTTAAATTCGCCACGCAACGCAACGCAACGCAAGTTGACGTTTACGAGACGTTTATTTTTGAAGTAAAACTTCTATAGGCGCTTGAGAGCGGGTTGGGGGCGGGTTGGGAGCGGGTTGGGGGCGGGTTGAGAGCGAGTTGGGAGTGGGTTGGGAACGGGTGGGGGGCGAGTTGGGAGCGGGTTGGGGCGGGTTAGGAGAGGGTTGGGGGCGGGTTGGGAGCGGGTTGGGGGTGGGTTGAGAGCGGGTTGGGAGTGGGTTGGGAACGGGTGGGGGGCGAGTTGGGAGCGGGTTGGGGGCGGGTTAGGAGAGGGTTGGGGGCGGGTTGGGAGCGGGTTGGGGGCGGGTTGAGAGCGGGTTGGGAGTGGGTTGGGAACGGGTGGGGGGCGAGTTGGGAGCGGGTGGGGGCGGGTTAGGAGGGTTGGGGGCGGATTGGGAGCGGTTTGGTTTATTATGAAGTTTCACTTCTTCCGCGCGGAGGGACTCTACGCACTGTTTTTCCCTTAATTCCCGCCGGACAGCGATAAGGAATTCCTTTTTAGACAAAGAATTTTCCGCGCTGGGTTGTATACCTACTTGGCAAGTGAGTTATAGTAATTATGTTATAGTTATTCGCTTTTATAATCTACAAATTATCTATTTACGCATGTAGTTTTATGTAGCTATTGGTGTGCAGTTTATCACTTTACGTGGCGATCCGGGTGTCAAGGACGGTGCTGGCTGAAAACCAGCGCCGGGGTGCTATAAACGCCTCAGCATTATGCTGAGCCAGTGTATAATTTACAAGGTAACCGCAATGACACACTATCTTTAGCCTTTTGTGCTGCACTTCTTCGTATTGTCATTTTTGTAATAGTGTTTTATACAATCGTTGCATAATGAAGGCTCTTAAAGTCGAGTACCGTGTGTACTCGGCAAGCCTCGTGGCCTAAGTAAGGTACGAGATTTTAAGAGCTAATTATATAACTATAGTATACAATACTGTTTCTACGAGTCATCATCATCATCGTCTATCGAGGTACCTACATACATAACCTTTTGTAAAGTACATTGGGTTAAGTTTGAAAATAGTTAAAGTAGTAGTAGTAAATTTAGCACCTTGGCACATTAACCACTGTGACAGTTCATATATGGCAGTTCAAATATGACGAAAATAGACAAGGTACTAAAGTGTATACATATCTTTGCCCTTGACTGTACCTTCCACTTATGAATTAATAGTAGTTATCTCCTCTGGAGTAGCGGCGAAACTAATCTTGTCACTGTCACTCATGTTTAATTCGAATTAGGGATTATTTATTTAACACAATCGATTTCGCGTCAAATAACAAACAAAACTTTTAAATTTTCGTAGCACAAAAAAGAACTAATGAGACGTCGTTATAAGACTGTTTCTGATTGGCCAATTACTTCAATTACTAACCAATCACGTAACAGAAGAAAAAAGTTAGTGTGTTCAAATGGAAGCAAATTTGCCAGATATTTCCAACTTTACATTGGGTGCGTTCCACTACGCGCTCACGACGCTCAATCGAAGTACTAAGTTCTAATTTTGAAATTATTATAGTCGTCTAGAGCGTTGTATAATAATCATTATAGTTGAATCCGAAATGCCATAGATTATCCAAGATTAAAAAGTATGTGATTGCAATTTTGTCTATAAACACATAATTGACACATTAAAATCAACGAGTAGAAAAAAATATTTATGGGGCTCGTGTTGTTGTAAATAAATGTAACTCGCAGCAGTCAATAAACTAATATAGTTAACGAGGGTTAGTTTAACAACATTCTCATCATCAGTCATCCCGTTGATCATAATTTGCGCAACGATCCCCGTCCTGCGCGCGCGCAGCCCGATGAGTAATTTATCACCTGCCGCGGTGATCCTGACGCATGGCAAGTCACAACGTGTCGCAACGAGGAATTAGTTCAAGGGGACCCACATAAGGTTTTTCCATTTTGGAAAAGGTACTTTTATTAATAATTGCCTGTTGCCCACGATAATTATTGTAATTTACCTAAACTATTTTCTGTTTACTTAAGAGTATATTGCTGTATGTATATTTATCTATGACGACAGTACAACTTATATTATAAGCGGAACTCCCTTTCTACACTGACGAGCAAAAATAAAGGGTCGGTTACAAAAATGACGATAACTACAAAACCCGCTGTGATACCTTCTTCGAGTAAAATGAGTTTAGTAAAGAGTTTTATTCTCAATTAACTTTTTTCTTGATAAGAATAATACTCTTTACTAAACTCATTTTACTCGAAGAAGCTATCATAGCGGGTTTTGTAGTTATCGACATTTTTGTAACCGACCCTTTATTTTTGCTCGTCGGTGTATTTAATATTACTGAAGCGAGAGTTCCGCTTGTAATATTAGTTGTACTTTGTTATGCAATTGGGCCCTGGTGGTTAGAGTAGAGACCCTGACTACGAAACTTGAGATCCCGGGTTCGATTCCCGGTTGGGGCAGATATTTGTGTGAAAAATATGAATGTTTGTGCTCGAGTCTTGGATGTTTATATGTATGTATTCAAGCTGCCGTGTCATGACAAAACACTGTAACTCGAGTTACAGTGTTTTGTGCTAACACTGTTATATTAACTATTCGGACCCTAATCTATATATGCATGCTTAGAGTAACTAATTTTCTATCAAAAACATTGAAAAACGTCATTGCAATTTACACTGTAACTCTTAAAATGTAGGGTCTTGATTAGACTAAACACTGTATTATCCCCAGATACCGTGTTTTGCCAAAACAAACTCACATTTTCTTAGTATCAAGAGTTACAGTGTTTTGTCGCAACAATCACACGAGAAATTAGTCCAAGTCCTTGTTTATTGTAAGTCGGGACTTCTTCAAGGTAATCATCCTTTCTAAAGACTAAGAAATATATTAAGACGAGAATGTTAGTTTTGAATTGTGATGTGAGCAATATATTACTAAATGAATTTTAAAGTAGCATTTTCATATGAGTAGAATGTCATTATCACGTTACAGTGTTTTGTTATAGCAACTCTCATATATTATTGATAAAGCACATTACGACATAACACGTTATGCTTGAAAATTCATCTAAAAAGTAAAATTTTTTAATATTATTTTTCTTTGTACACTACTAGTAGCACATTATCCGTGATTTGTTCAAATTTTATTGCAATCAGATCAATATTCACTGTTCTGTAGCCAATTAAAGAAAGAAAAAGTTTTTTGCAATTTCTGAAAAATAGGTATTTTTTAGATACAGTGTTTTGTCATGACACGGCAGCAAGTATGTATATATCAATATAAGTATGTTTATCCGCTGTCTAGTACTCATAGTAAAAGCTTTGCTTAGTTGGGACTGTAACAATTCGTCAATCTAAACGTCCCATAAAAATGTGTATTTGTATGTTTACACCGAAGACCGGAAAACGCGTGTAGATAGGCCTCCAACAAGATGGAGCGACGGCTTGGTTAAGGTTGCGGGATCGCACTTGATGCGGATGGCGCGGAACCGATCTGTTTGGCAAGCCTTAGAGGAGACCTATCTTTAGCAGTGGTAGTCTTTCGGCGGAAATGTGATGATGATGATGATCGTATGTATAACGGTTGTTTTTATATATAAAAATGTTGTAAATTCAGAATAAAAAGTCGTGGTAGCTTAGTGGTGAGACTTTTGGCCTGCTAAGCCCCTGCTTCCCCTCTGGTCGTAAGTTCGAGCCCGGCCTCGTACAGTCAAGGGCAAAAATATGTATACACTTTAGTACCTTGTCACTTTAACCACTGTGACAGTTCATATATGGCAGTTCAAATATGACGAAAATAGACAAGGTACTAAAGTGTATACATATTTTTGCCCTTGATTGTACCTTTGACTTTTTCAATACTGAACTGAAACAATTACTTTGATAGCTACGTTTATGCGACATTCGACAATTTTTTTCAATAATGTTCGAAGTGAGCATTTGAGCGATGAAGGTGCGTCCCACGTGGGAACTACGGCCCAAGCCCTCTCATTCTGACAAGAGGCCTGATCCCTGCAGTGGGGCGATGATGCTGGAATGATGATGATGATGATGATGATGATGATGATGATGATGATGATGATGATGATGAATACGATGAAGGCAAACATCGTGAGGATATAACACCTGCAAAGAAATTCAAGCCGAGTAGGTAAACTGCCGGTAAAACCGCTAGTGTGTATAGGTTCTAAACATATCATTTTACATATGAATTGTGGTACTAAAACGCTTCATCAGATAATCTAGGCTGTCACATCAAGCCATTCGTTTTAATAGGTCATAGTTACGTATAAATCCTGTGCGAAAATGTAGCTTAGATCGATATCATTTAGTGAAGACCCATCATAGGCAATCGCAAGCGCTACTATGTGTATATCTAACTCCTTCGAAACGGCTTGACTGATTTTTATGAAACATTTTTCTCTATACTCGGTAGGTCTGAGAATAGGTCGTAGGCTATCTTTTATACCTACCCCTATTCTTCGCGGATGGAGTCGCGGGCAACAGCTAGTTATATATATAAAAAGAGAAGACCTGACTCACTGACTCATTAACGCCCAGCCCAGACCCTTGGCCCTAGAAGGCTGTAATTTTGCATAGAACTTCATGATCTAGGCGAGAAAAAGGACGGATTTTTTAAAATTCCCGTAGGATAGGAAAAAATCGGTTTTATAATGTTAGATTCAGAGTGACTCTATCTTCGTAACTATGATTACTAGACTCTTCAAATTTGGTACGCAAGTAACAGTAAAACACTAATTTTAAGAATTTTGGAAATTCCCACTGGATAAGGACAACACAAGATTTGTATATTTAATTTGAAGGGACCCTATAGAATCTCTGTGACTATAATTACTAGACTCTTCTTAGATGTGCAAGCTTGGGCTCGAACCCACGATCTTCTACTAGAGAGGCCGTAGCTCAAACCACTAGGCCACCACAGCTACTTATGGCACATGCCATACCCGCAGTGTACGTAGTATCTTTTGAATATTCAGGTAACCATTTTGCGGTTAATTTCGTAATTCTGTGTATTATAATAACTTAATCACGTTGCCACTGGACTAAGTAGCTAGACCTAGCACACTCGTAATCAAATACGTAGCTTCCATCCCTTTCCCGCCTCCTAGTTAGGAAAGGGTCCTCCTATTGATACCCGAATATTTTTTTAATCCTATTTTCACTACCACTACATTCACTAGCCCTAAAATTCGAAAGCCGATTTCTTTATTTTCCTAGCTATTCATTAGCCCTAATTTTAGCATTCCGAATTTACATTTGTACCTAATTTCACTAGCCCTAACATCAAAACAAAAAGCCGAAATGTCCCGGCCGCTGCCGCGACACGTTCGCTTCGCTCGCTCGGCCCGCGCGCTGTAAAGCTGCGTACGGACTGCGCGCACACGGGTACGCGTACCCGGGCTTGCGTGTCCTGGAACGCCATATCCGTACGCGTACAGTGTACGTGTACAGTACGAGTACGTGTACGTGTACAGTGTACGCGTACATGGCGTACGGACATTGCGTTCCAGGACACCTAAGCCCGGGTACGCTACCCGAGTGCGCACAGTCCGTACGCAGCTTTACGGTCGTAGTTCTGACCCAACCTTATGTAGCTGTAAAAGGTAGCCCTCACTTCCATGGGTGGGTTTGAGTGAGTGAGTTAATCGTTTTTATAAATCAGAAGAAAAAATGAGATTTTATTTGATACTTTTTTAAATAAATTTTTGATGTTGCATTTTTGACTTATTTTGAAAAAAGCTAAAAAGCATGATAACTCAAAAATGGTTCACTTTTGCGTAATGCATTATATGGTGGTTAAAATTATCACAAATACCCTAATCAATACCCTAATTAATACATAATTACCCTTATCACCTTCTAAGGGGAATACGTCGAATTACCAATAACCCTGTATATTGCTGCTAAGACCAGCGTGCTAGTTCCACTGTACGTACGTGTTATTTGCGTACTGATTAAAGCCTATATGAATGCTAAAATTATTCACTGACATGGTCTTACTAAACCAATGGTTCTAGTAAATTATAAATAATTTAAAGGGACAGAGCAACTGGCAGTCGCAATTTACACAAGGTACAATATTATGTTAAATTGATACTGACATCTTATTATTTTGTAAAATTATATGATTATCTTCGCCTTGGTACCTTTGACATTTTGCTTTTATTATTTTGCTCAATTAATTCTTCTTCTTAACAGTCGAAGTGTACCTACTAACAAGCACTATGGATTTTTTAATAGTCCGAAATAAACAATTTTTATTTTTATTTTATTTTATTTTATTTATTTTATTGTATTTTATTTTACGTGTTGCCTTAGCAACAGAGCGAACTGTTTTTGTACACCATTTTTTATGTAAAATAAAGAATATTGATTGATTGATTGATTGGTTGGTAGGTACTTTATAGGGAATGGTCTTAACTTCATATTTGTTTAATTTTAAAGAATTTGGAGTTAAAATTGGAACTTGGCATTATTATCTTCTAATATTATAAAAATCTCGTGTCACGGTGTTTGTTATCGAACTTCTCCGAGACGGCTCGACAGATTTTTTGATTTTTTTTTCTATATTCGGTAGGTCTGAGAATAGGTCGTAGGCTAAGTACATTTTATAGCCCCATTATTCTTCGCGGACGGAGTCGCGGGCAACAGCTAGTTATTGATATAATATGTTTGTACACCATGAGCTTTATCGTGAAGAAACCTAAACCTTACACGCGCCTGCCAATAAATTCAATCTGTACCAAGAATCCGAGTTACTTTTTTTTTATTTGCAACTAACGCAGACGTTCTGAATGTCCTTTAATAATTTATTTACTAATAACTTCAAATCAACATCGCCAGAAGCGGTCGTCAATTATCTAGTTGCATTGGAGGAACAAAAAGTGTACGCAAAATGTAACCAGTTCGATTGTTTATAATATGTGTGTAATAAAAACCGGTCCAGTGCGAGTAGGACTCGTCATGGAGGGTTCTGTACCTACGCCGAAATGTCAGCACTAAAATTGCAAACTTATAGGTAGCTTTTCGAAAAACATCCAAACACGGCACACGGTGTGCGCACGGCGCGGCCATGTCTATAGGGATGTTGGCACCACCAAGGAACTGACGTACTTTTTATGAGCTGTCAAAATACAATTCTCCCATACAGTTTGAATGGCAATAGCAACCTTATGACGTCACTTGTTCACCAACTCAATCAACTAACTTACTTATTTGTTTTAAAGAAACTAAAAATCTAATTTTGCAGTTAGCCAAAAATTAATCTGGTTTTCAGAGCTAAAATAAAGCGTTTTTTTACTGGAGTCGTGTCTGCGACTTATTTTTTAATGGCGTCAACATCCCTATTGGCTGTTAATCGTTGCTGTCAGCTGTCGCCTAACAATCAACGCAGTTATAACACTAAAAAAGGCACGTTTCTTGTACGACGACCCTCTTTTATTTTAAACTTTATTTTATTTTTAGTATTTGTTGGTAATAGCGGCCATAGTAATACATAATCGGTGATATTGTAACATATCTATTGAAGAGATAGAGCTCTGTGACAGACGGACGGACAGACAGACAACAGAGTACGGAACCTTTACCTTTGGGTACGGAACCCTAAAAAATCAGTTTGGTCAAATTATTTTACTAACTTGGCTACTGGCAAATGTTTAAAAAAACGACCAAGTGTGCGTTAGAGTCGCATGCCAAGAGTTCCGTATAACTTTTTTTTTCATGAAATGAGGGGTCTAAGTTAGTATGGGGAATCGATAACCGCTGAACTGATTTAAACAGAAATATGGTATAGTTGAACATAAGCTACCCAAATTACTAACTCCACGCGGATAAAGTCGCGGGCAAAAGCTAGTATTATACACGATGAATTTAAATTGATGATTAGGAACCAGTTATTCCAGATCAGTATTCGGTGGCGATCAAGTTTAAGTCGCAATTTCGTGAAACAAAACGTTTATTTTGTTATATAATGATAATTTGGAAAGTATTTTTTTGATTAAATTCATTGTCACCCTACACATAGTTTAGTCTATGAGTCTGAAACCTCTTTGACAAGTCAGTTTCTTAAACAAGCTTTGACGTGAGACCTGTCAAATTCCCCGCCAAAGCGATGACACTTCTTGACGCAACTAAAATCAATGTCAATTGAAATTGCGAACAATATAAATAAACCATTTAATGAAATATCCATATTCTAGCACTTGTTTATTGTTTTATTGGTTTAGGATAGTGTTGTGGTAAGTATTGATTAAATGGGTCAATCAACTTTTTTTTGTAAACGATTTTCTGCTACTTTCTATGAAAACCGAAATAATTAAAAAACTGATTATTTTTCCTTATTTAAAAAGTATACTTTTCAAAACCCTAGATTTTTGTAGTCAATAATGGTGTAATTGCCATATTTATTTTATTATGTTTAGCTTCTATTTCGTGGGTGACCCAGGGGACAATGTTGTCCCCGAAATTTGTATGAAAATAGTGGTATGTCCCCTGGGTGACCGGATTTTTTCATAGAAATACTTTTTTTTATTGGTTTTCACATACGCACTATGATAAACAGTTTATCTAATTACTGCAAAATCATGGTTTCACTAACCAGAGATTACAGAGAGTAAGTAGAAATTTACAAAAAAAAGTTGATTGACCCAAATAACACACGGATTTAGCAGTACCTATTTGATGAGGGAAAATGGAAATTAAAGACATTTTAAATACAAGGTTTGTTTACATTGCTTGCAATTTCAATTTGACGGACAGTTTACCTAACTTCAACAGATATAGGAAGGATGGCCATGCATTCAGTGGATGGAGGATGTCATAACAATAACTTTTTTTTGAAGTGAAACTTCTAATGCGACTTCCAACAAGCGTTGCGTTAAATGCGTTGCGTTAAATACGCAACGCAACGCAACGCAAGTTTGACGTTTACGAGGCGTTTGTTTTTGAAGTAAAACTTCTATAGGCACTTGAGAGCGGGTTGGGAGCGGGTTCGGGCCGGGTTGGGAGAGGGTTGGGAGCGGGTTGAGAGCGAGTTGGGGGCGGGTTGGGGGCGGGTTGGGAGCGGGTTGGGGCGGGTTGGGAGCGGGTTGAGAGCGGGTTGGGGCGGGTTGGGAGCGGGTTGGGGGCGGGTTTGGAGCGGGTTGGGGGTGGATTGGGAGCGGGTTGGTTTATATATTTATTAAACTGAGACTGCATTGCTTGAGACCTCATCTATTAAATTAGTTTTTGGCTGAAGATTAATATTTTTCAACGCCTGATCACCGATGAAAAATCATCGTGTATGCGATGATGATGAAACTCTAAGATTGTAAATGATTCTCGTTACTGTATTTCCAATGCAGACCAAGCCGCGGCTTAAAGCTAGTATTCTGTAAATAACCTCATCTCGATGGACCTTGGCCGGTGTTATGCAATTTATAGCTCATTAATACAGATGCTGGCGATCTTCTGCATTAATCTTGTTTTGTCAAAATCGAATTAATAACCCTGTTAGGTAGGTATGCAGTCCGTTAAATGTATTTACATAATTAAAGTTAGCTTCTTTTTAACCGACTTCAAAAAAGGTGGAGGTTCTATGTCCGACTGTATGTATTTTTAACTCCCGACACAAAAAGAGGGGTGTTATAAGTTTGACCGCTATGCGTGTGTATGTGAGTCTGTGGGTGGCATCATAGCTCTTAAACGGGTGAGCCGATTTGGATGCGGTTTTTTTTTATTTGAAAGCAGGTTTCAACATAATTGATTCAGTTGCTTCAAAGTTATAAGCTCTTTTGTTAGCTGCGGAAGGTATCTTAGACGCATAACGGAAATTTACTTTATTTTCAAACAATAGGGATGTTGACGACATTAAAAAACAATTCGAAGACACGACTCCAGTAAAAAAACGCTTTTTCGATTAACTGCAAAATTAAATTTTTTGTTGCTTTCAAACAAATAAATAGTGTGTTCATTGAGTATGCGAACAAGTGACGTCATATGTTGCTATTGCCATTCAAGCTCTATGGGAGAAATGTGTTTTGACAGCTCGTAAAAAGTACGCCAGTTGATTGGTGGTGTCAACATCCCTATTGTGTAAGTGGGGGTACCTACTTAATTTTTTAAATTTATTTATAGTTTTTAAGGGGCTGTTCCACCACATTTTTTAAAGTACGAATTAGCTTAATCATAACCTTATTTGACAGATGAACTTAAAATTTCTGTTTCACCAGTCTTGATTAGCACTAAGTGACGGACAAACTGTTTTTTAATTTGACCATCAGATCGGGTGGCATTTGGCATTTTTATCCGTCACATAACTTTTTAATTAGTCAGTTAATTTTTTTGTGGTCATGGTTGGAGAGCCCTTCAGCCGGTTTCAGAAAAATAAAACAAAGTATTTTATATTTTTAAAAGAAAGAAGTCATGCTAAATTGCAAACGAGGATTCAAATATCAAGATTTGAATAAAAAAATATAGGTACGCTTTTAGTATGTAAAAATAAATCCAAAATTTCGTAATATTTTTTAATTACAGATTTTTTTTCAGTGGCACAATCGTTTGTTCTACGTGAACTTGTACATCGCCATTAAAAAAAGTTAATCTGTCAAATGGTTTGGCGCCACTTTTCGATTCGTTTTACGTGATTTTATTTTTCTTTGTTATTGTTAACAAAGTATCGTAAATAAATACCGTTTTTGGATTAATTATAATGTTACTCATTTGTTTATTCAAAAAATGGATGTATCTAAAAAATACATTGTTTACGATTTCTTTTGCTTTAACAATGAGCAACTCTTTGAACGAAAGTGTGCGAACAGGAACGCGTGATCGTGAAATGTGACGTTGCCATTCCCCCTCTATGTTAAACCGACGATTAGTTAAGTGGTACTTAGTTTGCACAGGACCGGAGTGGTGAAACTGAAAAAAAACTAGCCGACAGATTTGTCCAGTACTTAGTTTATTCATTGGTTACGTGACCAGTAGTTTGACAATAAGGTGGTGAAACACCCCCTAAGTGCGTTTTTCTTGAAGTGATTGTTAGACATCCTGTAAGAACCCATATCTTAACATTATTTAACATTATTTTATTATTTAGCCTAGTTGGTAGTGGCCCACCCATAGTACCCATAGTACAAGCTTTGCTTAGTTTGGGACTAGGTCGATTTGTGTAAGATTGTCCCCTAATATTTATTTATTTTATTACAAACTAGCTGTTGCCCGCGACTCCGTCTGCAAAGAATACATAAATAAATATTAGGGGACAATCTTACACAAATCGACCTAGTCCCAAACTAAGCAAAGCTTGTACTATGGGTACTAGACGACGATAAACATACTTGTATAGATAAATAAATACTTAAATACATAGAGAACATCCACAACTCAGGAACAAATATTCGTGCTCATCACACAAATAAATGCCCTTACCGGGATTCGAACCCAGGACCTCTTGCTTCGTAGGCAGGGTCACTACCAACTAGGCTAAGGCGGTCGTTCGGAAAGAATTCGTTTATCGCTATCCCGCGGGAACTATGCAATTTTCCCGGATAAATACTACCCCATGTCCTTCCCAGGGTCTGCAACTATTTTCATACCAAATTTCATCAACCTAAATCGGTTAATTGTTTCAGCTTATGGTCTGACGCTTTCTTTCGCACTCACTATTTCTTTCTGTCCAACGGTACCTCTACCATGAGTTTACACTAGTTTACGTGACCGTACTCGCTAGCGACGGCGTAAATTATTTGTATGGAGAATTGTACAGCGCCTCTAGCGGTCACTTACGGAAGTACAATTCTCCGTACAAATCATTTACGCCGTCGCTAGCGAGTACGGTCACTGTGAACTAGTGTAAACTCATGGTAGAGGTACTGATGTAAGATGGTGACAGGAAGAGATGGCGAAAGCGAAGGCAAGCGCCCGCGCGTTAGACAATACGGCCTCTTATTTCGGTAATTAATGACACTTGCAATTTTTGACATTAGCTATGACACTGGAATACCACAAAATTCCGCAACACACAATGACTATAATTTCAAACGTAGTTGAATGATGTACATTATCACTATAGTTTATTGGTTACATTGTTCTCATCGCTACCGTGATTGGAGAGAGCTATATGTCACTGTCTATTGTTTCTTAACTACATAAGACATATGCCGTGGTAGCCTAGTAGTTTGACCTGTGGCCACTCAACGAATCGTGGGTTCAAACCCATGCTCGCACCTTTGAGTTTTTCGAAATTAAACCTGAAATATACCATGAGCTTTACGGTGAAGGAAAATACCGTGAACATTGCACACACCTGTGAAGAAATTCAATGGTGTGTGTGTAGTTCCCAATTCACACTGGGCCCGCGTGGGAACTACGGCCCAAGCCCTCTCATTTTGAAAGGAACCCTGTGCACTGCAGTGGGACGTGCATAGGCTGGAATAATGATGAACGCGCATTACTAAAAGTGATGGTGTCTACTCAAGTTCTGGTACCTACAGATTTTAAGAGCCTCGCCCAAACTCTTTCTTCTATTTCGAAGGTCTACCCTTGCGTGGACACTGTAGCACTGTGAGCGAAAGAAGAAATCTAGAAATGTGGTGCTGGAGGGCACGACACCAACTATCTACGGCGGTATGTCCGCCGCCTGTAGCCCTTTCGAACCCAAATGAGTATGGAAAGTGTTACAATAATGGACCTTGTGAAATGTACTAATATTATCTTTAAATTTAGAATCCCCAAAATTATATAAAGTTTAAATTTAACTGCCATTAAACGTCACGCTGCTGGTAGAAGCTGGATGCGTCTAGCCGAGGACAGGGCGCAATGGCGCTCATTGGGGGAGGCCTATGTCCAGCCTGTGGACTGTTATAGGCTGATGATGATGATGATGACACGTCACGATTGTATCAACCGGGTTCGAAAGGGAGTGGTGGACTGAGCCCGCGGGCTGTATTTCCCGATTAAGTAGGTTGAGTTGCCTGCAAAGTAATCAAAGTGGTCAACTGAGCCCACTCAGCTCGGCTGGCTGTGGTCCCAGTTGACCCCGAAGGGGCCATGCCCTTATGAATGCACAAAAACTAAAATTAGTAGAATAGAGTTAGCTGACGTATGTGAGTGTACATCATGGCCTGTAGGCGCCTAGAGGTGCGACGAAATTGTTACGCATTCGCGGCGACATCGTTGTGCGCTCGCGCCGAACTCGCTTCGCTTTTGAGACGTTCACGAATCGCCAGTGAGATAAGGCTCTAAAGGTTAGGAAGGGCCCTGTGGCACCATCACGCCATTCCTGGGTAGGTGTAAGTCTGCAGAGTGACGCAAGCGGTGCACTCTGACACAGGTACCGATAGCATTACAGCCCGGTTTCTCTGTTCATTGCGCGACCAAGACGGGATGATGATCGTCATCATCATCATCGCAGCCTATAATACGTCCCACTGCAGGGCACAGGCCTCCTCTCAGAATGAGAGGGCTTGGGCCGTAGTTCCCACGCGGGCCGAGTGCGGATTGGGAGTTTCACACACACCATTGAACTTCTTCGCAGGTGTGTGCTGGTTTCCTCACTATGTTTTCCTTCGCCGTAAAGCTCATGGTAAATTTCAAATGTAATTTCGCACATAAATTCCGTAAAACTCAGAGGTGCGAGCCGGGATTTGAACCAACGACCGTCTGCTTGAGAGGCCATTGGTCAAACCACTGTCATTTTATTAATATGGTGATGTCAATACAAGTTCTGGTACCTACAGATAGTGAAAAGACTAATGCGACAGAAGAGACACTATGCGGACAGTAAAAGAAACTTATCAGGGTAAAACAGTCAAATTGATGGCACCAGGTAGCACGTTTGCTATTGCTTCTTAAACCCGTGACACTTCGTAACTTGGCGATCGTGTAACTATCGCCGGGTTATTAATTTAGTCGCTGTATTAGTACCTATTTTTAACCCCCGACACAAAAAGAGGGGTGTTATAAGTTTGACCGCTATGTGTGTGTGTCTGTCTGTCTGTCTGTCTGTAGCATCATAGCTCTTAAACGGGTGCACTGATTTGGATGCGGTTTTTTTATTAGAAAGCAGGTTTTTTGGCGATGGTTCTTAGATATGTTACATCAAAATCGGTTCTGCCGTTTCAAAGTTGTCAGCTCTTTTGTTAGCTGCGGAAGGGATCTTAGACACATAACGGGCATTAACTTAATGTTCAAACATACAAGTGACATAATTGTGTTGGGGTTTTTAAAATTTTCAATTTATAGTTATTGTAGGTTAGATTAGTTTTTTGCCCATTTAATTAACACCCATTTTAAAAAAAGGATATTTAAGGTTGCTGCGTAATTTTTTTTTTTCAACTCCGTCAAAACTAACTTAGAATAGTATAGTTTTTCAGTGTTTTAGAATAGTTTCTTTGCTGCTGACGTTACACAATGCGTGAGCGCATCGCCTGACTCACTGCGTCCACTTGTATCAGATCGTGGCCAGATCCGTGACGCGTCGATATGTGAACTTTAACCACAGATTCAGCTTGTGCAATTTTTTTACAAGATTTTATTTTACTTACACATACAATGAACTAAAACAATTACTTTGCTCACCCGCGACCAAGTAAAGTAATTGTTTTAGTTCATTAATATGGACCTCCGCAAAGTAACGCCTGATTCAATAAATTATTTACACATACACCTGTGTAGTTCCTAATACGCGTTAAGCCCGCGTGTGTGCTACAACTCAAGTCCTCTCATTCTAGAGGATTATAGTACCTATGTTCTTATGGGAATAAATGTCTTTAAACCGATATATATATACCATGAGCTTTACGGTGAAGGAAACCGCATACACCTGCGAAAAAATTCAATGGTGTGTGTGTGTGTGTGTGTGTGTGTGTGTGTGTGTGTGTGTGTGTGTGTGTGTGTGTGTGTGTGTGTGTGTGTGTGTGTGTTTTAATTAAAACCTTCGATATATAGTGACCGTCACCAAGGCTGTGGTTTATTCGGTTTGATACAGCATTCAAACTAAACAACAATAATTTATGAACCACAAACCTCAAAGAAGCCGACTTCGTCCGTTATTTATAATTACTACTAAATAACAGTAGGTATTTACAAAGTTTTTTTATTTACACAGGACAATGCACAATATAACAAACGTCCGCCGAAAATTTTAAGTACCGCCCTGACAGCTCCTTTCTTTTTTGCCGCGGCGCACGGCATGGGCTTAGCGCTAATCAGCCACCGACAGCCAAAGAGGATGATAATTCAAAACATTGTTGCTTATTCAAAATACTTGCACAGTGTGAAGTTCCCAATCCGTACTGGGCCCGCGTGGGAACTACGGCCCTAGCCTCTTACTCTGAAAGGAAGCCTCACAATCCAACGAAGCTAAATCTGCCGCACGCGGCATCCGGACGCCGCGCGGCGCCGGCGCACGAGAAAGTGCTGCGTCTCCGGTCAAGGCCAGCTGACCGGTTACCGAAAACGAAAGTCACGATAAACCTTTTTTGTGATGCGCAAACACGTAAGCTTTAAGCATTTTAAGCATTCCTGGGAAGTGCATGTCCTCTTTGTCACCGACAGCGGCAAAGTCAGCAGGGCTGGTACTTTTAGAGTGCGGATCACGTAAAAATTACATCATTTTGTATATAGAATGACTAGCAGCCCGTCCCGGCTTCGCACGGGGTAGACAATTATTTATTTTTGGAAATTTGGATATAAAACACTTTTTTTCACAAATATTTTTATTTATTAAAAAATTATTATTTATTATTTATTAATTATTACAGACGTGCACGCCCCACTCCTGTATTTCAGTGCCCCCTCCACCCCGCCCGCCGCGATGCCCGGCGCGCTTTTCAGACTGCATCGCAAACAACGGCCACGGCGCTATGGCGGTTTTGTTTACTGTTTTAATTTTTTAATTCGTAATATCTTTTGAATGGAAAGTCCAATTTAAATAATTTAAAAACTATTTTATAGGTAGTTAAATGGTCTTTACCATTAAATAATTTATTTGGATAAGGATTAATATAAACACATAAATAGCATGGTTTGAATTTGGTTAGCATTTTCATTAATGTTTAAAATGAAAAAAGTTGTTGTAGTGACATAACTACAATAGTTGGACATATGCTACCGCGGAGTTTTTTGTAGACATTATGATGTTCTTCAATATTGTTGTACATTATTTTGTTCTATCGCTAATAGTTTCGGCAGCGCATTCGACGAAAGACATTTTAAGACTCATTTTTCTACACCTTCGGTTACATTGTTCAAATTTTACCAAGGATCCCTAATTTTTTTCAAAATGAAATGTAGCCTATGTCAAATTGGAAGAATGTAGCATTCTATTGGTGAAAGAATTTTTTAAATCGGCCCAGTACTTTTTGAGCCTATTCATTACAAACATACAAACATAGGTACAAATCTTTCCTCTTTATAATATTAGTGTAGATGTAGATAGTGTAGATATATAAAATAAGTTACAGATAAAGTATGTTAGTTACGGGACTTATCACGCAATTAATACTTACCTCGACGTTTCGGCCACATTGCAGCAGCCGTGGTCACGAGTTAACTGAAGTAACTAAACGAACCACCACGGCTGCTGCAATGTGGTCGAAACGTCGCGGTAAATATTATTTGCGTGATAAGTCCCGTTCAGTATAGTAATTATGAATGAAAATCACGAAAGTTTAAAACAGTATTAAAATAAGTTTAACAAAACTTTGTACCGTAATGTACAATTATTTAATAAATTTGTGTTTAGTCTACACACTGTCTCAGTAACCATTAATCATCATTCATCAATTGATCATCCTCATTTCAGCCGAAAGACGTCCACCGCTGAACATTTGGATTGTATTACTTCTATCCTGCGGGAATTTTGCATTTTCCCGAAGAAGAGTAGTCTATATCAATCAGTAATAGTGTAGCTTTCTATTGGTGAAAGAATTTTCAAAATCAGCCCCGAAGTTGAATTCAGTTTTTTTCTATCCCGTGGGAATTTTGCATTTTCCTGAAGAAAAAGTAGCCTATGTCAATTGGGGATAGTCATATCATATCATATGAAAGAATTTTTAAAATCAGCGCCGATGTTGAATATTTACTTATTTCTATCCCGCGGGATTTTTTTATTATCCCGGAAAAAGCACCCTATGTAAATAAGGGATACTGTAGCTTACTATTGGTAAAAGAATTTTTGAAATCAGCCCCGAAGTTGAATTCACTTATTTCTATCCCGCGGGAATTTTCATTTTCCCGAAGAAGAGTAGTCTATACCAATCAGGAATAGTTGTAGCTTTTTATTGGTGAAAGAATTTTCAAAATCAGCCCCGAAGTTGAATTCAGTTTTTTCTATCCCGTGGGAATTTTGTATTTTCCCGAAGAAAAAATAGCTTTTGTTAATCGGGGATGTAATATTTTTTTATTTTGTTATGGTTGTGGTGTGAATGTACACAAATAAATTGGTAAGTTAAATTAGTAATCACAAATAAAATTTCGGACGCCAGGCTATTTTTGAAGAATCAAAACAGCCAAAACTCAGACAATAGATCAAAATTTGGACTTTTTTAATCCAGGCCGGGGACTCAGACGTGGCAATAAAAACTAAGTCTCACCTGATAAAGGTTCCCAGTTTCGTCTGATTGCGTCGTAAGCTTGGTTATCGGACTCTTATGCCAAAAATAACTTAACTAATAACTATGAGCTAGTTGTACAAATTTTACTCTTAAAATTTAACTACAAATGTAATAATTCGGCGTCAACATTCGCCTTCTATTTTCAAAAAAAAAATTGAACCAATATGCCAGAAGGGCGTGTTGAATTTACACTTCCATATTAAAAAAAACTAAAGTCCCAAAATTATTCGACGTTGGTGCATCTTGCGGTAAAATAAAGTTTTTCACTGACCGTTTATGGACGAAAAATAGCTAAAAACACAAACTAAATGTATGGCGGGATCCACATGGCGGCCGGCACCGCGTGCCTTTACATTGGTTGCAGCATGCCGAAATGCGATGCGTAACGGTCGATAGTCATTCCCAAAGAAGGAATACAAATAATTATGTATTATATATAAATAAAAAAAAAACGCCTCGCGGCTAGAACAAGAAAGCCACAAGTTAAATTTCAAATAAAAATCGAAATACCAAAAGGTTGAAAAAAACAAGTAATGGTAAAAACTCACCGTTTTTTCCGAAATCAATACATTTTATTGTAAATCACCATTTGGTGAATTGAAACACGGCTTTTTATGCCATTTTAACAAAGAGCACAATGAGATTTCCTCAGATTACATTAATTTTAAATTTCAAGCCATCTTGATGGATGGGATTACGAAAGGGAAGTGAAAAAATGTTTTTTTTAATTACTTTAACCAGATTCTTGGCCATGGAATCAAGCCTATTCAGCCTCTTAAGCCTATGATAAACCAGTTAAAAATAATACCTACCTCAATTTTTTAACAATCTGTGACAGGTGTGGCTGAAACTATCCTAAAGTTAGAAATTTATTAAAGGAACTGTCAAAGCGATCCAATTTGTTTGTAGGGTTGGGAATACAACACTACAGGGATAGTCATATCACATAAGATGTAAGAATTATTAAAATCAGGTACGAAATTGAATTAATTTATTTCTATCCCGTGGGAATTTTTAATTTTCCCGGATAAAAAGTAACTTATGTCAATCAAGAATAGTGTAGCTTTCTAATGGTAAAAGAAATTTTAAAATTGGCTCAACAGTTTCAGACATTCTGCTATAAACAAAAAAACAAAGAAAATTTAGATATTTCCCTATCCCGTGGGAATTTCGAAAGATATATACTGTGGCGGTTTTTTTTGTAGGACTATTTAAGATAAACATTTCCATCATACATTACATATGTGTAACTCTAGCGGTTTTGGCATTCCTGCGAAGAATTCGTTTATCGCTATCCCGCGGGAACTATGCAATTTTCCGGGATAAAAGTATCCTATATGTTAATCCAGATTATAAACTATCTGTGTGACAAATTTCATCAGAATCCGTCTAACCGTTTTAGCGTGAAAGAGTAACAAACATCCATCCATACATACATACATTCTTACAAACTTTCGCGTTTATAATATTAGTAGGACTTATGTGAAAGTGTTTGTTTATTCATTCTGAGAGGAGGCCTGTGCCCTGCAGTGGGCCGTATATAGGCTGGGATGATGATAAGATAAGTGGCACCTGTTGAGACTAACTTGGAATTTGTTACACATACTCAAATAAATGCAAAACGACAATAGCAAATGCAGCCAGATTTTTTTGTATCAAAAATGAAAAGTTCCATCATCAGTCATCACCCAATCAGATACCTCCAAAAACCGCATTCGTGAGTATAATGATTGTTTGCAAAAATCAGTATTGACGAAATCGAAACGGCTTGTGAAACCGATCCATAATTACACGTCGACGTCGGCGCCGGAGTCATCGGAATTGATTTAAATGATTTAATTATTACTTTATTTTTTTACCTGCAGTCTGTTATATTTTATGGCGAGATCGAGATTGCTTTGGTGTCTCACGGGACAGAGTTACATTTTTCGAGGCTGCTATTTTACAATAGTTTTTTAGAGTTACGTACTCTCTAGAGGTGACAAATGGAACACTGTTAATGACGAGTACTCGTGACCACGGCTGCTGCAATGTGGCCGAAACGTCGAGGTAAATAGTATTTGCGTAATAAGTCTCGTTGAGTATAGTAATTATGAGTGAAAATCATGAATGTAAATAAATAATAAATATCACGGAACAATTCAAACAAATTGACCTAGTTCCTAAGCAAAGCTTGTACTATGGGTACCTACTTGACAACGGATAAACTTACTTATACAGATAAATACATACTTAAATACATATGAAACACCAAGACTCGAGCACAAACATTCGTATTTTTCACACAAATTTCTGCCTCGGCCGGTAATCGAACCCGGGACCTCAAGCTTCGTAGTCAGGTTCTCTAACAACTACGTTATCCGGTCGTCTCACTATGTATGTTTAAAATAGTTTATATACTATTAATGTGGCTACACTGGCTGTTTGTCTGTCACACAGCAGTATCTCGTGATCCAAACTAATATTATAAATGCGAAAGTGTGTCTGTCTGTCGTCTCCTCTTCACGCTAAAACCTAAACTAAAACTTTAATTTGACCACCAGACCAGGTTTATCGATCAAGCAGGTACCTACTTAAATTAATAAAATACATAAATATACACCGTGAAATTTTAGTGGTTGTTTTACCGAAACGAGGTGATTTAGTTTCGATTGTACAATCGATTTATAATTACTATTTTGAATAGAGTCAAAAATCCAATTGTGAAAAACGAAAGTCGAAAATGACCGCAAACCAATAGTAACGCTTCGTTGGTACAAGTAGCGTACTATCGTACGATAGGTTAGGTACCAACGAAGCGTTACTATTGGTTTGCGGTCATTTTCGACTTTCGTTTTTCACAATTGGATTTTTGACTCTAGTCAAAATAGTAATTATAAATCGATTGTACAATCGATACTAAATCACCTCGTTTCGGGAAAACAACCACTAAAATTTCACGGTGTAGATACGAATTAGTTCAAAATATTATTTTAGTCCTTTATGCGAAGAACATTACGCCTAGCAACCGGTCCTGACTCCTTGGGCGTAGCCGAAAACAAAATAAATTTAATACTAATTAATACGCCTACAAATGGTCTCTAATATTGTCATTGAACCGACTTAATTTTCACGCTTCATCTTTAACCTTTCAACGCCACGCCTCGACAATACGTAAACCTGCTTTGAATCTTATGTCATTGTGTCAAGATCACTTTGACACTGTACTTTGTGACACCTATATGTGTCGTTGGCGTTGAAAGGGTTAATAAGATTATTTTTTAACACGTGTAGTTCCGTGTGTAATTTCAGGTTCGAAAAACTGACGCATCTAGTTTTTTTAGTAATAAATGTTTGCATTTAAAAATAAATTAGTAGTTTGTGTGCCATCACACTAAAGTGGCTAGACGGATTTGGAGTGGGATTCCTATCCCACTATTATAAATAAGAAAGTAAGTGAAGGTTCCAGACGTCCACTTATCTACATGCCGAATTTCATTCAAATCCGTCTAGCCACTTTAGGACAGGACAGGACAGGACAGGGGTTAGGACAGGATTATGGCTATAGCCTCTCAAGCAGAAGGTCGTGGGTTCGAGCCCGGGGTCACACCTCTGAGTTTTTTGGAATTTATGTGCGAAATTATATTTTAAATTTACCGTAACCTTTACGATGAAGAAAAACATCGTGACGAAACCTGTAGACACCTGGGGAGAAATTCAATAGCGTGTGTGCGTGTGTGTGTTCCCGATCCGCACTGTTTTGTTTTCTAAAAAGCGTGGGAACTACACAACCCAAGCCATCTCATCAGCTCTCAGCAGTGAGACGTATTTAGGCATGGATAATGATGTTTCAGCCATTGGCTGTGGGTAGTCCAAAGCCAATCGTGGAGGTCCTTGATGATGAAAAGTGTTCTGCCTCGAACGCAAGCCATTCAGTCTCCATTTGGTAAAAAGTAATCGGTGCCGTTCGTTAACTTAAATACAGATGCGTTAACATTTTGTTTTTAATGTGATCAGATTAATCATATTATAATAATCAGGTTCGGGTCAAATACCTAAACGTTAAGTATAAGGTGAACGAGAAATTAATGCGGCCCATCATTTTAAAAAGGTCTAAACATAAATACATATCGCTGCCGCTTATGAGAATAGAAGGTACCTATTTTTAGTTTGTGATCAAACTTTGCTAATGATTAATGAACGATATTGTGGTTGGTCGCGTGTTCATAATAATGATCATTTATTCATTGCAACGGTACTTACAGGATGCTTTTAATTCTAGCCAGTACAAACATGAACCCTACTAGGGCGTAGCAACATTCATATTTCATACTAGCTTTTGCCCGCGACTCCGTCCGCGTGGAATTAGTAATTTGCGCAGCTTATTTTTTTATCAAATGTGCTTTTTCATCAATTATGGCTCTCCTTAGTTCCTCGATATAAAAAAATTACCCCCCCCCCGCACCCCCCCTAACCCCACCCCCCCACCGAACTTCCCCGCACACCCGCGTTCACATTCACCACCGTACTCCCAAGTCAAGCGTGCGTATAGAAGTTTTCCTTCAAAAACTCCTGATTTTGAAACATTCTTCCGCTCCGCTCCGCTCCTATTGGTGTTAGCGTGATGATATATAGCCTATAGCCTGCCTCGATAAATGGGCTATCTAACACTGAAAGAATTTTTCAAATCGGAGCAGTAGTTCAAACAACAAACAAACTCTTCAGAAATAAAGTGGGTACTTGAGAAGTTACAGTGACAAGTTAAAACATTTGTTTTGGTTTGTTAGTTTAACATTTGGTAGCATAGCATACGGTTGTGGTAACTCTGAAGATGAGCTCTGGTTGAGTTCGAAACGCGTCAGTGTAGCTTGGTGGTGGTGATGGTTGGGTTTATGTGATTTGTGTGTGTTCGTACAGTGTGGAGGTGGAGGAACTGCATGAACGCACATTTCTTGCATAAACGTAACTATTGTAAGGTCGCGGGTGAGCAAAGTAATTGTTTTAGTTCATTAATATGGACCTCCGCAAAGTAACGCCTGATTCAATAAACTCTTCAGCTTATTAATTCTTCTAAGAACTGTTCGATAAATTCTTAAAATAGACGTATCTTTCTTATTTGTGAACCGATTGAAATGAAACAAACACTAAATGTTAATCCAAGAAAATAACAACATATCAGTGAAAACCGCATCCGTCTAGGTTAAGCCGTTTCTGAGATTAGCGCGCACAAACGCACAGACAAACAGACAAACAGACAATAATTCTAAAAATCATTGTTTCGGGTTCTATTGCGCTAATAAATAGCCTTAGTGACAGTTTTTCTCAAATATCTTCAATGTACAGACACCGACTTGTTACAGATTTATTATATGTATAGATTAGTTACATCTATTGTCATTTAGCACATTAACATTATTCAGCATTATCATTATTTTTACATTACTATTATCATTATCAAAAATGATGCCCTGTAGACTGTAGAGGCGTAGCAATCAAGTTTATTGCACCAGCTAGGTATATTAACCTTCATTATTCACTTAGAATTTCATTACCATTCCATGATTATTTCCCCAACGGAATGACAAATATCAAACTAAATTTAGCATCATGCCTTTAGTTTTCTTAAGAAGCTAACCCTGAGTATCATTTCTTTTAATAATATTTGTTCAAATGGTAATGAGGCAAAAATACTTCATAAAAACTCTGAAAACTTATGCATGCCAATGTCAAAATACAATGGCGAAATGACGATGAAAATCTGCAATTTCAAAGCAATACTGTCTCTACACTGCTTTTGGAATATCTAAGTACTTATACGTGCTGGGCCCAATTGCATAACAAATTACAACTTATATTACAAGCGGAACTCCCTTTCTAGTTAATACAATTGAAGCGAGAGTTCCGCTTGTAATATTAGTTGTACTTTGTTATGCAATTGGGCCCTGATCGTAACGATTTCAAATTCTAAGTTGTCATTTTACAAATTAGTAACAATTTAACAATTTCCTTGGTATTAACACTAAATCAATTCAGATATATACATTTAAACAAATTCCTGGGGATTACAGAGATGCACTACGCAGAGATATTTTAGCACAGGGACTAAACTACTTAGTTTATCAAAAAATCGCTCGCCGCGCCGCCATTCACGCTTAGTTGTGGTCAGGCTACGAAAAATCGCTACATCGTCAACGTAAATGTGATAGGACCCGGCGAATGATATTTCGAGCCAAGTCAATTAGATCGAGCGTAATAAATTTGTCAAAAGGTTATTTCCTGCATATGCTTAGTTCGGGTTCACGTCCGACTGTCAAGGCCGCGCCGTTCGCACGCTCATCTGTAAGTTGTAACAAACAACCTAAACTTAAACTAATTTGGGTAAAAACCTTAAAGTCTTAATTGAGGCTAAACCCAGATATTAAACGATTGCACTCATTTTGTTTCGCTCGTGTTTGATTTATTATTCAATGATAATATAGAGACGTGTTTACGCGATGCTTAGGATAATTTAGCAAAGTCAACTAAAATAAAGGTTACTTGATATATATATTTTTTTAATATTTAATCCTACTATTGTTTTAATTATTGTGATATGATATCACCGCGGGATACTGCCACAATTAGGGTGCTTTTCCACCAAAGATGTGCCACACTACGTTGCTATGGATGTGTCTGATATCCACCAATCATGTTCATTGATACATACACATAGCATAGCACTGGTGGAAACGGGTTCAACTGAGTTATGATTTTTATATATGAAATGATGTGTGCCCTGGATGCGTGCTATGGATGCGTGCTACGGATGGTCGCGATTCTCCCCCCTTACCGCGCTGCCACTCCGTGCGCCCCTGCAATCCCTGCATGTCGATACATCGCATAGCTCGAGCTGCGCATCTTCTTCGCACAGCTGCCTCGCGGCTGCTCATCTACATAGCGCATCTTCCTCGCACAGCTACATAGCTTAGCATTGGTGGAAACGGTCACACAGTTTCGTAGCGTAGCTTTCACATCTTCGCTGGTGGAAAGGCAAAGGGTATCCGCCTAAACGGCACACGAGCCGCGCCCGCCGCCCGCACCTCTTTCAACCCCCTTTGTCGTCATACCCCCCCCCCCCCCGCCCCTGTATCGCGTGGGCGAGGACTCATTTAAACGGTTTAGCTATACGTATAATGCGTGTACTTAATTATTCTTACGCGGTGGCAAGTTAGTAAAATAAAATCATTGAAACCAAATGAATAGAAATAATATAAAAACTTTTTAACAAAAAATTAAACCGCCGAAAAAACTGAACTTTAATTTTTTGTTAAAAAGGTTTTATTTTATGCTTTTTTCCATCCTTGGGGTAATTTTTTTTCCAAATTTATAATACCAACTTCAAGGTATACCCTATCTATCCAATAAAAAAGAATTATGAAAATCAGACTACTCTGTAAAAAGTTAGTCAATCATCCCCTGTTTTCCTACTCTTAGGGTAGGAATATTATTTCCAAATTTAAATGTGACCACCCTTGGGGTATGCGCTTTCCAATAAAAAAAGAATCATCAAAATTCGACTACTCTGTAAAAAGTTATGCGTGATCATACATAAAATATATATATATATATATATATCGCCGCCCCCGCAGAATAAAGCCGCAAAGTGCAGTTACCTGCTTTTTATTGTTCATTCAGTTTTGACATCTACGCGTTAAAATACATCACCTCAATTTTTTCCATATTTTTTTATTAAGTACTTACGAAGATACAAAAAATAAAGACATTATTCTTTGTCACATACAAAACTAGAAAAATCAGCAATATGTTATTGCGTACCAGAATTGAAACAATGTTTCGTGTAAAGTATCAAACTGTAGTTATAAGGTGCAACCGAAATAGAAAATTAATTGCAAACCCTTTTGCAGTTTTCTTCTGGTGCAGATTTTAATATTACAATTCCGTAACATCCATTTGAAAAAAAAATCTAGATAGTTTAATACGATAACATCCTTTACTTTTCTGTTTTACCTAAATATTTAGTGTAAAAGCCGTTGCCAAACCGAATAGGCCATTTTTTACGAAGCAAGCGATGTCGTTGTCTCTTCCTACCATAGAGCGAACCACGTCGCGGACGCAAGTGACCCTTCATTCCGCTTTCGGCGCTGCTAACTCAGTCTGTTTGTGTTACATTACAAATTCTTTACTTACTGCCCGTGATACACACAATGATTTTCATCACATTGCGAGGAAAAAAAATCCAAAAATAAAATTATTCGGTCTCTAAACACTTAAATATAATAAAGTAGTGGCCACCCGCCAATACAAAATGTCAATTTTTTCGAGTCATGTATCATAGATAATGCAAACTGTGTTTAGTTTCTGTCAACATTTAAAAAAATACTTACAAATATGTAGAACCAAACAGATTACAGCCTCTACTATAAAGCTCATGGAAGATCGACGTAAGATGATCCTACAGACATCTGGTGACGCTTGCCAATACCGGCGGGTTGATAGACAGATCTCGGAGTCTCTGAGGCGCGATATACGCCATGTTAATACTAATAGTATTGAAGTGGCGATATAACGCAACAGAGGCTCTAAAGTTTTTGCAAAGAATCTGTATATTGGGCAAAGCCAACTGGCAGAGTTAAAGACCGATGAAGGTAGGATCGTGAGCTCTAAACCGGAGCTATTGTTAGAAGTCGAAAAGTTCTATGGACAATACACATCCACGAGAAAACCCGACATGGATCTAGCTCTAGACCCGAGAGCTAGATTAACCCGACACTACATCGAAAATATCCCGGACGTCAGCTTGTACAAGCAACTCAGGAATGGCAAAGCCTCTTGTGATGACGGAATAACGGCCGAACTTCTGAAGGCGAGAGGAAAACCAGTCCTCAAAGCCCTTCAGAAAGTATTCGATTCCACCATTCATGAATTGGTGATGTTCTTCAAAAAAGGCGATAATACCTTATTGAAGAATTATTATAGTCCCATTTCACTTCTGAGCCATGTTTATAAGCTGTTTTCGAGATTCATCCATCACGAATTGTCTCGCGCGCAAGTTAGACGACTTCCAGCCTCCCGAACAAGCCGGATTTCGAAAGGGCTTTTCTTTTTATCATCATACTTATTGTGTGCCTATGGATGGAAACGTCTGACAATAAACGATTTTTTTTTTTTTTATTTTTTTTTTTAGCACTGTTAGACCACATACATGCGTAACGGCAGGTTATACAGAAAACCGAAGAGTATAACCGCCCCCTTTGCCTGGCATTTGTAGACTACGAGAAAGCCTTCAATTCGATCCAGACTTGGGCTGTACTGCAGTCTCTCCAACGGTGCCAAGTAGACTCCACAATCTCCGTCTGACTTCAGGACAAGATATCGAAGCCTATTCTATTGCAGCGGTGAGTCAGTCAAGGAGATGTTATTTCTCCGAAACTGTTCACCGCTGCACTAGAGGATGCGTTCAAGTCTCTGGACTGGGAAGAGCGCGGCATTAATGTAAATGGCGAATATACATCACTCACTTTTGATTTGCCGACGACGTGGTGCTTATGGCTGAACCTTCATGGAGGACCTTAGTGCGATGCTCGCTGACCTCGGAAGAGTCTCCGAGATAGCTGGACTTAAACTGAACATGGACAAGATGAAGGTTATGTCGAACGCCCAAGTTGTACCAGCTCCCGTCGTAATAGGAGACACTTTGCTCGAAGTTGTTGACGACTATATCTACCTGGGACATATAATCCAATTAGGTAGGTTCAACTTCGATCGATGATTCGATTCGATCGACCTTTCGATCTTTCGATCGACGAAATAGACTCGGCTGGGCAGCGCTCGGAAAGCTTCGCAATATCTTGTCATCCAATATACCACAGTGTCTCAAGTCAAAAGTCTTTGGACTTGTGTGTGTTGCCAGTGATGACTCATGGCACTGAGACGCGGCCGCTAACAATGGGCCTCATAAGGAAGCTCAAAGTCACTCAGAGGGGGATGGAGAGGGCTATATTTGGAGTTTGTATGCGGGGTCGCATTAAAAATTATGAAATCCGCGCAAAAACTAAAGTCACCGACATAACTCGAAGAATCGCCAGACTTAAGTGGCATTGGGCAGGGCACATCACTCGTAGAATAAAATTGATGGCCGGTTTTTCACTAGACGTATCTGAATACCTGCTTAGTCCTGAAAGAGCGCACTGTCATTGTTGGGTGAACTAATTAATGTGAACATGAAAACTCCTTCAGTTAGTTCAGATGTTTTTAATATTTTCGGTAGAATGGTTTCTCTTTTTGCATTACATGGGGTATGCAATAGTACGCCAAACCAGATAAAAAATGTAAAGTGAGATTCAGGAACAAACCGCATCAAAATCCGTTGCGTAGTTTTAAAGATCTAAAGCATACATAGGGACAGACAGACAGCGGGAAGCGACTTTGTTTTATACTATGTAGTGATTGACTATTTTTGTTATTTTAAAGTTTAAGGAAATTAAGGAAACCAATCGCAAATACTTGTTTATGATAAAATTCTTGGGAGTATTTTTAAGTTTTATGATGGCTACTTATCCTAGTGGCTAGTTTTAATGAAATATTACGTTTTATTGCTTCTTAAAAACTATTAAATTTATTACTTTAACATTTGAACTCGTTCTCCTTTTGGTATTTTGTAAAATGATGTTACAAATATAAAAAGATCCTGTAAAATACTGAAAAAAACATTAATCATCTGTTACTTGTTCAGTATTATTATAAATGGACCAGAATAAAACAGTAATAATGTGTTGCCATTACAACTGTATTGCAAAAAATACAAAGAATATAAAAGTTACTGTTCATTACAAAACTAAAAAAAGGAAAAAAATAGACGAACAAAACCGTAAAGTAATTTTACAAATAATAGAATACGCAAATAGTTTTGTAAATCGTTTTTTCGTCAATAACTTTTAAATGATGAATGCTTAATCCAATACAGCTATTAAAATAAGTGGGGAAAAAAATTAGCTTTTGAATGCCACTAAAACTTAACTTCTACTGCTTATTATTAAAAAGTTGTGGATCAATTTCGGTTTTTATTTATTCCTGTAAAATTGTCATTTTTCACTTGCGGCTTTATTCTGCGGGGGCGGCGATATATATATATATATATATATACACGTCGAATTGAGAACCTCCTCCTTTTGTTTTCGTCGGTCGAAAAGAAAGATTAATCCAAATTCTTACGTTTCACTAGAGGCAGTAAAATTGAACAGCGATCATAACACGTGGAAAGGTCGACGTAAAATCTAAAATGGACATAGTGATTTCGCAAAGTGAACAATTTCGCATACGATAGGTATACAATCCAAGTTAATTGCCTATTGACGGAGCCATCATTTGGAAATAAAGTTCTGGGTGTAATACGTACGCTTGACAGTGTTGTGTCGAATGAACAGGTGATTTCTAGGGTTCCGTCTCAATAGAAAAACCCCTGTCAAGTACAACAAGTATTACAATCTTAGGAAGCTCAATGCTCGAACAACGCTATCTGTTGATTGCAGATGAAGTTGGACATCGCCTTCTATTCTTGTTTAAAGTAAAAACATCACACGGGAACTTATTACCGAGATATTACGTATCATCATCATCATCATCATCATTTCAGCCGAAAGAATTCCACTGCTGAACATAGGCCTCCCCCTAGGCTCACCAAACAGATCGGTCCCGTGCCATCCGCATTCAACGCGATCCCGCAACCTTAACCAGGTCGCCGCTCTACCTTGTTGGAGGCCTACCTACACTGCGTCTTCCGGTCAGTGGACGCCACTCGAGATCCTTTTTGCACCATCGGCCATCAGTTCTGCGGCGATGTGCCCTGCCCACTGCCACTTGAGTCTGGCGATTCTTCCAGCTATGTCGGTGACTTTAGTTTTTGCGCGGATTTCATCATTTCTAATGCGATCGATTATGAGACCCATCGTTAGCGGCCACGTCTCAGTGCCTCGACTGTCACTTAGTCATCACTGGCAACACACACTGGTCAAAGATTTTTGACTTGAGACATTGCGGTGTAATATATATCCAATATATTACGTATACTTTGTCTCAGTTCAGAGTTTAGTCTATCTCTTCGCCATCATTCAAATTTGTTTAGTCATTATTGCGTGATCAATTAACAAACACAAACTTTGTTATATATAAAATATAAGGTAGGATAGGACCAGGGGAAACGAGCAGGCGAGTCACCTGATGGAAAGTAATCCATATCGTTGTGATCTCAGCGCTCAAGTCCGACTCGCTCTTGGCCGTTTGTAGGGTTCCGTACCCAAAGGGTAAAAACGGGACCTTATTACTGAGACTTCGCTGTCCGTCCGCATGTCCGTCTGTCCGTCCGTCTGTCACCAGGCTGTATCTCATGAACCGTGATATCTAGACAGTTGAAATTTTCGCAGATGATGTATTTCGGTTGCCGCTATAACAACAAATACTAAAAAACAGAATAAAATAAATATTGAAGGGGGCTCCCATACAATAAAAGTTATTTTAATGCTCGATATTGATAACGGCAACAGGTACTTATACGCTTGAAATATTCACAGAATATTTAGTTATAATATTCACTTTAAAAATAAGTAATTAAATTAAAATAAAACAAATATTTAAGGGGGGCTCCAATACAACAAACGTGATTTTTTGCCGTTTTTATAGACTCGCACTTGGCAGGTTTTTTTTACAACTGCCATTATTTACCCTGATCATAAATTTATTTGTAACCTCATTGTAATATTTAGAAAAAAAAAACAATGAATATTTATATGACATCTGTATGAACACAGCTTAACATACACGTGCTGCTTTGACATTTGCATTTCATTGCGCGCAAATGGCACATTACAACAATACTGCACCACGTGGTCGCACGCAACATTCCCAAATCAACCTTAAAGTTACTACTTACAGTCGCATATCACTTGCTCAAAAATATTAACCATTTGAATTGGTGCATGTCAATAAATTAACTATGAATTATTACAGTGAGTTTCAAATTAGATTGTTGAGCAAGTTTGCAATGCATAAGGAATTTAATTATGTTAGTGTTAGAATTGGTTTTTGTTTGCATGGTAGTTAAATCTCATGTCTTATAATGTCGCAAAGCACCTGTTAATGTTACTTTTCAATAGTAAAGACTTGTAAGTAACATTATTGATAAATTGCAATTTTTTTTTTCTAAGTTCGAAAATATGTTGGAAAAGAACATGCAGTTCCTGTGGGTCAGTTATGTTACTAATTCTATATTATTATGAATTGTTTCATGTCATTACAACATCACGATCCCGGAGGAATATCCGGATGAAAAATAGCTTGTCTTAAGGCTTAAGATTATTCAACTTTCTTGCACATTCCATAGAATAAAATTGAGGAAAATTATAAAAAATTGCTCAGTCTAAACCTAAAGTGATTTCATTTTCATTATGTAATTTATTGCGAATCCATCCAGCCATTTTAACGTGTCATAATAACAAACACACAAGCACTCACAAAGCTTCGTCTTCATTATATTAGTAGAATTATTAGCATCTCTGAGAGTGGCCGTTAAACAAACACAAACCTTCATCTTCATTATATTAGTAGAATTGTTAGCGTCTCTGAGAGTGGCCGTTAAAGTTCATCTATTTTCGTTAACCTTTGCACCACAGTGCTAAGTGGAATCGTTGAATAACGATGCCATAAAGATTAAAGCGGTTAAATGACCTCATTTGATCAAGGTCAAGTTTCGGTGCTAGTCATATCAATTTAGCAACCTGTTACCTATAACGTGGTGATGATGGAAATAACTTACGATAAATTTTTAGAGATAGGAAAATATGGCCGTTTTAAAAGAATTCTTTGGTGTTGGTAATAATTTTATATTTACTACCCGCTACCTGGCACCTTCTATTCTTGATAAATTCTATCATTCTAGTTTATAAAAAATATTAAAGTAATTTTCAGGTATTTCAAAAATCATTCATTCATATTCCTAAATTTAAGATTTACATTATTTGTATTTTATCCAAGTACTAGCTGTTGCCCGCGACTCCGTTCGCGAAAAATAGGGATATAAAAATTAGCCTACGACCTATTTAACAAGTATAGAGAAAAAAAATGATAAAAATCGGTCAAGCCGTTTCGGAGGAGTTCGGTAACAAACACGAGATTTACATTTCACATATTAGTTCAAAAACGATATAATGTGCTCAATGCTAAAATAATCGAGTTTTGATAATACTAACGTGACTACAATGTTATCCGACTGTACGCTTAGTATAAGTTTTACCTCACCAAAATTCAAATTCAAATTCAAATTCAAATTTCTTTATTGCATAAAATGTGGTAAGTACATAATTGGTCTCAAAGATATTTGAAAGGCGCACACATTTTACCAGTACATGGCATGCAACATGGAGAGCAGAGGAGATAAATTACGACATACTAAAAGATATGTATCACTTAGACAAAACAACAAAAATACAGCAATAACAGCTTCCTGAATCACACACACAGGTAATCAACTTAATGTCAAGTACAATAATTAAAATTAACTAAAATTGAAATACTTCTCGATCGCGTTTACGTAAAAAAAACAATTACTAGGGAAACATGGACAGCGCCTCCGCGGCCGCGCGTCCATGTTTCGATAGAATTGAAATTTTTACGTGAACGCGATCGAGAAGTATTTTGGTGAAGTAAAACTTATACTAAGCGTACCTATCAGTTTCTCCGCCAAAGTCATCGACGATGATTTGTCGTAATCGTCATCTCACGTTGCGATCACAAACCATTAGGTCGACCATCCATTAGATCTGTCGACATTTGTGCCGCTGCGGATTAGCATTTTTAATTAACCTTCTAGTAAAGTCAAGAGGTCAGCTCTTTGAAACATATCTTTAATTTAATCTGCATCGTCATGGTTTATATACTTCCCTCTGCAAAGCACAGGCCACATCTAAGAATTATTAGAGGGCTTAGGCAGTAGTTCCCACGCTGGCCCAGTGCGGATCGGGAACTTCACACGCACCATTTAATTCTTGTGTGTTTGTGACTTCTTCGCTAAAACGTCTGGATGGAAGATATGGAGAATGATATATACATAAATACATACGCTCGAAAAAACATAGCCCTCCTTTGACAGTCGGGTGAAAATTCTGGGATTTCCCAAAAATGACATCGTGCTCCTCACTAAGGTTTCATAAAAAACTCTACACCTCTCTCTCTCTACACCCAGTGATTGAAATTTCAAGATTTCGTCCCGTTTCCGAGGGAATACTGGGATAAAAAGTAGCCTCAGTAGTAGTGTGTTATTCCTGACGTCCAACTATCTACAAACCAAATTCCATCCAAATCTATCCAGACGTTTTAGCGCAAAGAAGTAATTTATTTTCGTATGTGAATTTTAATATTTTAATATTTTTAATGTTTTTTTGGTTCGTTGACATTTTAATGAATAATTTTAATTTTAATACAATACTATGTCTTGAAATGAAAAAAAAATGAAATGAAAAAATTTATTTCGCACACACAAAAATAAAAAATTAATAAATAAAAAACAACTATTAAGACAATACAATTTTAAAATATAAAATAAAAATAAAATAATATATGAAAAAGTGTACGAAAAAGGTCCCGCCTCAGCATAAATGCGCACTCGTGGGGTGGAGCCAGCGCTGGTCTTCCGGCGAGACCATTTTTATCGATCACAGAAACCCTGCCGTGCAACACGGCCTACGCGGTATGCTGAACGCAGCCGTTGCGATTGCAACGAGCAGCTTGAGCGCGAGCTTGAGTAACCAACATACTTTTAATATTATAAAATCTGAAATAAATAAATTATTATTATTATTATTATTAAATGGTGCGTGTGAAGTACCCAATCCACACTGGGCCCGCGTGGGACCTACGGCCCATCCCCTCCCATACTGAGAGGACCTGTGCCCTGCAGTGGGACGTCTACAGGCTGGGATGAGCCTTAAGGCTAGTTTGTAATATCTTATTGTTAGTAATGCTCTGACCGCAACTGACCACACATTTTTCGTAATTATACCCTCTTGACATTCCGTCGAGGCGGATTAGTCAAACAATGTTCCACGGCCGCCTTGACCCGACGAATAAATTATGAATTAATATGAAAGAAGTAAATCCGCGTGATGAGCGTTTGGGTGACGATACCGTTCCCACTGTCTCACGGCACGGCGTTTAAGATCTTGGACAAGTTGGGAAAGCGTTGACTTGTAGAAGTTTTTACCTGTGTCTGAAGAGTGGTTATTATGCATAATAACCACTCTTCAGACACAGGTAAAACCTACCTAATAATCCTAAAATCAAATAACACTAAAATGTCATTTATAAACCTATGTATATAAATGTCATTTTAGTGTTGATTTTAGGATTATCATTAATTAATTTATATCCAACAATACTCAATACTCATGTTTGCCAAGTTTCAAGTCTCTAGCACCATTAGTTTAGGCTGTGCGTCGTCTCTCAGTCAGTCAGTCAGTCACGGTACTGTTTTATAGGTATCATCATCATCATCATCCCAGCCTATATACGTCCCACTGCAGGGCACAGGCCTCCTCTCAGAATGAAAGGGCTTGGGCCGTAGTTCCCACGCGAGCCCAGTGCGGATTGGGAACTTCACTTGGTTTCTTTATAGGTATAGATTATAACAATTATTTACTTATTCATTATTTCTGAATAGTTTTTGGGGGAGTCGTGGAATCACATAAGACGATTTTTGGGATTGATGAGACTTGGCTAAAACATGTCACATGTTGGAAAATACATATTTTTCACACTGTTTTTTACCTCACTTAATAAATAGACGCCCCTTTTCCTATTTATATATACCTTTTTTTCTATAAAACGCACGCACGGGTCACTTGACAGAGAGCGATCACCGTCGCCCATGGACACTCGCAACACGAGGGGAATAACAGGTGCGTTGCCGACCCTTTTAGCTCGTTTTTTAAAGATCCCTAAGTCGTAACGCTCCGGGAATGTTGCCGCAGTAAGCTGATTCTAGACCTTCGTCGTGCGAGGAAAGAAGTTTCGCTTAAAACGCACGGTACTAGACTGCCAATCATCAAGATGGAGAGGATGAAAAGACAGACGGTACCTCGAAGTAAAAATAAACTACCAGAAGGTAGAAAATGAAGTACCTATAAAGAAAATAAAGTAAGTAATTCATAAAAAAATTGGGCAATAAGTGATCCGGTGCAATGCGCACGCGCACTGGTTGATTGACATTGGTGCGCTATGGCCGCTTAGACCAGTTCTGATGTTACGACATGCGCCCACTGCCGCAACTTCGGTAGCTACACAAATACTGTCAGGGACGTCCAAAGCCCGGACTCGAACCCACTACCCTCGAGGTTAGAGGCCATAGGTCAAACCACTACGCTACCAGGGGTCCTTAGCCGTTATTAAGATCAAATCAATTTTTAATATTATTATACTACTTTTTACTATATTTGTCGACGGACATCTAATTAATGAGATATCATTATTATCATCATCATCATCCCAACCTATAAGTATACATACGCCCCACTGCAGGGCACAGGCCTCCTCTCAGAATGAGAGGGCTCGGCCCGTAGTTCCCACGCGGGCCCAGTGCGGAATGGGAACTTCACACACACCATTGTAGTTGTATGCAGGTTTCCTCACGATGTTTTCCTTCACCCTAAAGCTCATGGTAAATTTCAAATGTAATTTCACACATAAATTCCGAAAAACTCAGAGGGATTTGAACCCACGACCCTCTGCTTGAGAGGCTATAGGTCAAACCACTAGGCTACCACGGCATTTTTAACTAAATTAATTACATTAATTAGTGTATATCTAAATAATGATTGAAGATGTAACTTGCCAATGTTAAGGCAACACAAACCGAAATGTCATCGACATATCATATCATAATCACCAAATAAGCAACCATCATTGTTGGTTTGCGCAAAGCAAATATGTCAAATAAATCCCTGCCCACATGCGTCTGCGCATGCCACACAAAAACCAACCTAAACCAGACGTAATAAAGTTGCTTTTAGATAGCCGAGAAGCGTGATCCTACGCGGTAAAGAAGAATCAACGCTGTGTGAAGACAAATAAAGTGTTTTTTTGTTAGATTAATACAAAAAAAAGTGTTTTTTATTAATTGGCTGTGCTCTTCATCATTTCTTAAGTAATCATTTAATGGCATTTAAATATTTCTGCAATTCTCAAGATTGATCGGCGATCAAGATTAATACGTTGAATGTGCATGAGTTTCCTAATAATGTAAATTAATAGCGGTGACAGACTGACAAATAAACAACCTGTGAAATAAATAATCAGTCAATATACTGTCTTTTGTCAATATTAGTATTAGGTTAGGTTAGGGGACAATCTTACACAAATCGACCTAGTCCCAAACTAAGCAAAGCTTATACTTATAATATACAACCCAACTTCTGAAGGTGGGTGGTAAACCGCTCAAAGTCGTTCGTTCAGGGCAATGGGAGCTATGCTCGGAGTTCCTCTGCGGGATCGCATTAGAAATGATGAAATCCGCGCAAGAACTAAAGTCACCGACATAGTTCGAAGAATCGCTAGACTCAAGTGGCAGTGGGCAGGGCACATCGCTAGTAGAACTAATGACCAATGGGGCAAAAAGGTTCTAGAGTGGCGTCCACGGACCGGAAGACGCAGTATAGGTAGGCCTCCAACAAGATGGAGCGACGACCTGGTAAAGGTTGTGGGATCGCGTTAGATGCGGACGGATGGCACGGGACCGATCTGTTTAGAGAGCCTTGAGGTAGGCCTATGTTCAGCAGTAGACGTCTTTCGGCTGAAATGATGATGATGATGATGATGAATTACTAATTTACGAGTCATTTCCAAAACACCTTTTTCCAATGGGTATCGAGTCACCCGTTTCTAACACCCCACTTAAAACTCCAAATGAAAAAGTAAGTTGATAACTTTTCCCGACACCGATTTTTCCTTGATTCTTACGTCTAGCGCCAACTAATTAATTTTTCAAGTTCGAGAAAAAGGTTTAAGAGCGCTTTTAATTTATATCAGGTTCACCTCCTTTAAGGCGGTTTTTCTCTAAGATTCATTAACTAAAGTTGGAGGTGACGCTAGTAAAGTTCTCAAAGTGATTTGGACGATCTGAAGTTTTTTCCTTTATACTTAATCCTGTACCTAAATAAGAACGGGGACGTGGTTACTACATGTTTTGTTTACTAGCTGTTGCCCGCGAATCCGTCTAAATAATTCGTTTATCGCTAACCTGCGCCAATATCCAATTATCTGCAATAAAGTATTATTTATGTTAATCTAGGTAGGTAGGGTTGTAACTGTGTGCCAAATTTCACCAGAATTAGTCAAACCATTTTAGGGTCAAAGAATAACAAACACGCATACAGGGTAGAATTTTATAATGCCACCTAATTTTGAAAGTACCTAGGTACTCTAAATACTGAAAATAGGAAAATTTACTCCTTTATTTATGAAAATAATGAAAACAGCATTCAAATATTTTCGAAAACTCGCTTGCCTCAGCCGGGAATCGAACCGGCTAAAATTTGAAAAAAATAGCACCCTGTATTTTTATCTCATTGATCAATAGATTCAAAAGGGTAAAATCTCTCTAACAAACTTAGCAAATTAAGAGAAAGGAAAACTATGAAATCACAACTTTCTTTAATTGGGATCTATTTTGTTGGGATCCATATTTATAAACATACAGTTTTTTCTCTTTTCAAAAATAAAGGAATGTTTCCTTTGAGCAAATTTTCCTATTTTCAGTATTTTGAGTACTTTCCCTAGAGGTGGCAATACAATATTCCACCCTGTACATACAAACTTAGGGGTTTATAATATTAGTAAGATTCTTTATCAGGGTTTTATTGCTCGAGGGGCTTTATTACCCGTAGCTATCTTAATTCCTGTGTTCACTGCGCCGTCGACACGCTCGCCGCACATCAGTTTGTTAACGGTACACGCAATGAATTAGAGAATCGCCCGCCGCTCGCGCGTAGTCCGGGTTTGTTAATGATCCCAACATAGACCGATAATTGCCGGAGAGTAAAAATGTGGCGCCATTGGAGTATCACTACGCCCGCGGTCGCGGACTGTACAGACGGGATACTTTCAGCATCCTACTGATATAATAATCTAGCTTTCACCGTCGGAAGGCTGCCTGAATAAAACAAAGGCTTTAATTCTTTACTTGTGTAATAGTACATTACTGCAGCGGCCGCGAAATAGGGGATTGCCGGCCGAGTAGTTATAGATGGCCGAGTGTTAACGAGGCCATCTAGAGATACGAGGCCGGCAATCCCTGTTCGTGGCCAAGGCTTGTATAGAGTTTTTCTCAAACATGCATCATCATCATCACCATCATCATCACCGCCATCATCATCACCATCACCATCACCATCACCATCACCATCACCATCACCAACAACATCATCAACATCCATCAACATCCATCAACATCCATCAACATCCGTCAACATCCATGAACAAGAACATCCATCAACATCCATCCATCCATCCATCCATCAACATCCATCAACAACCATCAACATCCATCAATATCCATCAACATCCAACAACATCCATCAACATCCATCAACATACATCAACATCCATCAACCAACATCCATCAACATCCATCAACATCCATCAACAACCATCAACCAACATCCATCAACATCCATCAACATCCATCAACCAACATCCATCAACCAACATCCATCAACATCCATCAACATCCATCAACCAACATCCATCAACATCCATCAACCAACATCCATCAACATCCATCAACATCCATCAACATCCATCAACATCCATCAACATCCATCAACATCCGTCAACATCCATGAACAAGAACATCCATCAACATCCATCCATCCATCCATCCATCAACATCCATCAACAACCATCAACATCCATCAACATCCATCAACATCCAACAACATCCATCAACATCCATCAACATACATCAACATCCATCAACCAACATCCATCAACATCCATCAACAACCATCAACCAACATCCATCAACATCCATCAACATCCATCAACATCCATCAACATCCATCAACATCCATCAACATCCATCAACCAACATCCATCAACCAACATCCATCAACATCCATCAACATCCATCAACCAACATCCATCAACATCCATCAACCAACATCCATCAACATCCATCAACATCCATCAACATCCATCAACATCCATCAACATCCATCCATCCATCCATCCATCAACATCCATCCATCCCTCCGTCCGTCCGTCCGTCCGTCCGTCCATCCGTCCGTCCATCCATCCATCCACGTCGACCACGTCGACCTATTAAACGTCATGGTGCTGTGTCACATAAAACAATAGACGATCACTTTGCTGGCCTTGGCCAGCAATGTTGTATGAAATTCCATTATTGACCTCTCGTCTAGCCGCACCTGCAACGTGACAGTTCGTGGCGTATTTTAAGGAACATAACGTCAATATTTCATAGCATGTTTGAGAAAATGTATTTTAGTTTAACTTTTTACGAGAGATGTCATGATCCCAGCAAAATCTTAACAGCGCGATCTAAGGCAGCACCACCGTACATTACATGCTCGATGTTACATTACACCTCGTAACGTTGGTCAGTACCCACCTTAATGTGAACGTGTGGATGGATGGATGGATGGATGTGTGGATGTTTGTAAAACTTTCACGCTAAAACGTTTTGACGGATCTTGGTGAAATTTGGCACACAGATAACCTGCATTGACATACTATAAGATACTTTTCCCCTGAAAATTGCAAAGTTCCTGCGGAATAGCTATAAACGAATTCATTCGCAGACGGAGTCGCGGGCAACAGCTAGTTTATTAAAATTCCGAAATTACTTTGATTCTACACTTCCACTGAACATTGATATCTATAGTTAAGATTTAGGTACAGTTTTAGTTTTTTTTTTTAACTAAGGGACCCAATACATGCCTGTATTGTTTTTATATATATTTTTTTTTTATTTAATTCAATATTTGTATGGTTTTTAGTTTGTAATTTATTATATTTTAATTTGAAAAGATGACTTCCTGCCAAGTTTCTTGCGGCGCATTCTTCTTGGCAATGATGGTCCTTACGAAAGCGCTGGTAGTTTTAAAAAAAAGTGACATGTAAAAGAGCCCGTTGCGGCCTATTTGAAGAATAAACGTTTTGATTTATGATTTTTTTTTCTTCAAAATTGATGATACAATACAAAGGTAAACAGAAGAACAGGCCCTTGCACAGCTGAGCAGTGGTACACTTAACAGGCTAAAATTTATTTTAAAAAGTCCTGTCGTTTCATCATTATATTTTTAAAAGTCGCCAGAGTATACTGCGTGACCAGATTGTATTATTTACGACGCAGGTAGTTTGGGCGGCCGCCAGAGATGCCAAGATTTCACCTCCGTATTTCAGCCAGTAATGGTTTAAGCGATACAGGAAGGCCTCCCGTATATTTTCAGTGATTTTATTTTTTAAAAATGTTTTTAGTTTCGTGATTTATTGTGGTGTTTTAAATTGTTACGGGGAAAATGTTTTGGTACTCTGTATGCATGCACTTTAATTTTTATGCGACGTGGACGGTTTAAAATTATGTAGGTTTTATGAAAATGTGAAACGTGGAAGGGATCCCTTTAAGGGATAAATTCGCCTTTTTGCATCTTTTCTCTCATTGTTGTTAATTTAATGTGTTTTACGTACAATAAAAAGTTAAAAATCTAATATTTAAAAATCTCGTGTCACGGTGTTTGTTACCGAACTCCTCCGAAACGGCTTGGCCGATTTTTATGAAACTTTTTTCTCTATATTCGGTAGGTCTGAGAATAGGTCGTAGACTATTTTTTATACCCCTAGGTGATATGGCAAAACAACATTTGCGGGGTCAGCTAGTAAGTATTATAAAATGAATGATTTTACGATGTACAGGGAGGGATGTTTGAAAATATTTCAGATCAGCATTGGCAATCCCTAGTCTCAAATAGCGTATTTACTGTGTTGAAAAATTAGCTGTCTTAAATACTTTAGAAGTGTGTAATTTAATCTAATCTTCTAATATATAAAAATCTCGTGCCACGGTGTTCGTTATCATCGAACTCCTTCGAAACGGCTCAACCGATTTTTATGAAACTTTTTTCTCTGTATTCGGTAGGTCTGAGAATAGGTCGTAGGCTATTTTTTATGTCCCTTTTCTTCGCCGACCGAGTCGCGGGCAACAGCTAGTAACATTATAGATCTGTTTGAAAAAAATATACATTGAATTGAATAGAATAGAATAGAAAAACTTTATTATTTAACCGTTTCACATGGATAGATTAGGTTCCACAATCCGTTTGTTCCCATTTGTAGACCTCGCCTCTTCTGTCTGCTTTGGATCGCGACGCTTCTATACATTTAGGGGCTGTTTCACCACTTTTTTTAAAGTTCGGATTAGCTTAATCATAACCTTATTTGTCAGATAGAATAAAAATTTCTGTTTCACCAGTCTTGATTAGCGCTAAGTGACAGACAAACTATTTCTTAATTTGACCATCAGATCAGGTGGCATTTAGAATTTGTAACCGTCACATAACTTTTTAATTAGTTACTTTATTTTTTTGTGGCCATGGTTGGAGAGCCCTTCAGCCGGTTTCAGAAAAATAAATCAAAGTATTTTTTATTGTTTAAAGAAAGAAGTCATGCTTAAATTACAAACGAGAATTTAAATATCGAGATTTGAATAAAAAAATATAGGTCCGCTTTTAGTATGTAAAAATAAATCCAAAATTTCGTAATATTTTTTTAATTACAGACTTTTTACGGTGGCACAATCGTTTGTTCTACCTGAACTTGTACATCACCATTAAAAAAAAAGTTAATCTGTCAAATGGTTTGGCGCCACTTTTCGATTCGTTTTACGTGATTTTATTTTTCTTTGTTATTGTTAACAAAGTATCGTAAATAAAGATCGTTTTTGGATTAATTATAATGTTACACATTAGTTTATGCAAAACAATAGATGTATTTTAAAATTACACAGTTTACGATTTCTTTTGCTTTAATTATGAGCAACTCTTTGAACGAAAGTGTGCGAACAGGAACGCGTGGTCGTGAAATGCGACGTTGCCATACCGACTTTTTTGTTAAACCGACGATTAGTTAAGTGGTACTTAGTTTGCACAGGACCGGAGTGGTGAAACTGAAAAAACACTAGCCGACAGATTTGTCTAGTACTTAGTTTATTCATTGATTACGTAACCAGTAGTTTGACAATAAGGTGGTGAAACACCCCCTTAGTTTTAAAGTTGAGTCAAGGGGCGCCGCGACAGTGACGCGCCCCCGTCCCACGTCTCTTCTATGTGGCTTGCGCTTTAGAACACTCGACAGCAACGAAAACGCATCAGATTCTATTCTCTAAGGTACCTGACCCATTTTCATTGGCGACTGTAGTTGACCCATAAACCCATTACAGTTTACACAGCACTGTAACTGCAGGTCACCTGTTAGACGAGTTAACCACCACTGCCTCGTTCGCGATGTTATTGAGGCTAAAAGTCAGATGCGATACGGAACCAAACTTTATTTTCTTTTTTTATTATTATTATTTAAAATAATATACTAGCAGCTCATTGAGCTGTTACGTGCATATACACTTGTGTTTTAAGTCTTTTTATATAAATGTCCAGTCTATTTTTAAAACAGTCTACTGTTGGCGCACTTATTACAAGTTCGGGGAGTTCATTCCATAAGCTCACAACACGGTTGGGTAAGAAGTGTTTTCTAGAGTTGCTTACAGGTAGTTGCTTTGTACTGGTTCAAAAAGATTATTTTTATAAGCGACGTTTTGCGTTACTCTTTACTTATGCTTAAGTATACATAAAATTATATCTTCTTGTTATAGTGCCACTTCATTATTGAAGGTTGGAACTCAGCTCCTTAAATCTCGTCATGTCCATAGCCAACTTAAATAGCTGTTCCATCGCTGCTTGATGCTGGTACACTTTCTTAAACATTTTTAGGGTTCCGTACCCAAAGGAAAAAAATGGGACCCTATTACTGCGACTTCGCTGTCCGTCCGTCCGTCTGTCACAAGCCTGTATCTCACGAACCGTGATAGCTAGACAGTTGAATTTTTCACAGATGATGTGTTTTGGTTACCGCTATAACAACAAATACTAAAAAAAGAATAAAATAAATATTTAATGGGACAACAAACGTGATTTTTTTGCTCGTTTCTGCTCGATATTGATAACGGCAACAGGTAGACGCTTGAAATATTCACAGAATATTAAGTTATATATGTACTTTAAAAATAAATAATTAATTTAAAATAAAACAAATATTTAAGGGGGCCTCCATACAACAAACCTGTTTTTTTTGCCGTTTTTATAGATTTTTTTTTTATATACAATATAGGCTTGCGTTTGGCTACAATCACGCCTGGTGGAAAGCGAAGATGAGGCCTACGATGGAGCACGCTTGCCTAGTAAATGCTCATTCACCCTAGACTTGAAAGCGGCCAAATTGTAGTGTTCAGGGAACACAGTCGCAGGCAGGGAATTCCACTCCTTAGCTGTGCGGTTGATGAAGGAAGAGCGAAAACGCTTTGTGCGGAATTTGGGAATACTGATAACGTAATGATAATGATAGTAATAGATAATAGATAATGGTAAAGAACCCTTCGTGCACGAGTCCGACTCGCACTTAGCTGGTTTTTTTTTACAGTAAATAAATCACAATAAATTAAACAGTGACCGTCTTTTGCTTGATATGATGAAAAAATAAAAAATATTTTTTTTGTAAACACTTTTGCATACCACCGTCCCAGAAACAAACAAGCCCTCTGTGCCCAATAAAGACACGGCGGGGTGCTTTGAGCCAGTCATCGTGTTTTTGTAAACAACCCTTTACGCCGTAGAGGGCTACGCGCTACGCCGTAGCCCGCTACGCCAACAGGCCAATGTTAAATAGGGCACCTTTATAAATCAGTGCCGCTATGCTAAAAGGTTTTGAGAAAGTCATGAAGAGATGAAAATTTGTAAATAACATTACTGAATAGTTAAAATCGTTTTTACTTTCAAAGCCAATATATCTTTATTCAATTTAGGTTTCAGGTTCGTACCTGGTGCAAAGGATTTCATTGGCTATTCAACGGGGCAACGCTGCCAGCGTCATGGGGACCTTTGGGCCGGACGCGGTTCGGCACGGACATTTTATAAAAACTCTTTATATTTAATAAATAATAATAAAATAAAAAACGGGAAGAAGGGCTGCCAAACGCGCACTACGCGCCACCGCTATGCTCGCGCGGCTGCTCGACGACAATGATACCGTCGCACAACTACGCGCGTTTTCATCGTGATTTTACTGTCATTATTAAATGTAGGGTAGCACACAACACTAACAACATCACCATGTAAAGGCCCGTTCACATTCACCATTGACGCAGTAATGATTATTCAATGTCTTCCAACTCCGGGGAATCGACTAACCACTATCCTGGTTGAAATTCGGATGACGACTAATCTCAATGGCTTCACGCACTTTCCGCGGAATGAAAAACTAAGTTAAGTATGACACTTCACTTTCATACTTAACTTGTAAAAGTTGGCCTAGTAGCGCCATCTCTTGGTCCAAGTGAGCGGGTAGCTCCGAAGGAGTGTTGAAGTCTCTCGGTAGAGGGCATTAACATAGATGCGCTTTATCACTGCCTAATGTGATTATAACAGACTGAAGTGTACGATGTATGGGAAAGATTCGTCGCTAACTTCTAGACCAGTGATGGTGTAGGGGTAAGCACGCAGCACGGAACGCTGAGGACCTGGGTTCGATTCCCAGCATTGGTCTTTTTTCTGGAGTTTTTTCTGTGCATCTATATTTCAGTTTGTATTTAGTTTGAAATATATGAAAAACTAAGGTAAGTTTTATGATCTCTCATCCGTAATTTTCAGTATTAGTGAGTCTCACGGTAGTTTAATGTTCAAGTAAACTTAATTGTTTAATGGCTTACTGCTATCAGGTCTTTAAGGTCCGGCCACCGACCGCGCGGGCCAACTTTTCCAATCTATTTCACCTTTTCATAGCCTCCTTTATCTAAGTTCATATTGAATTCCGCCGGGAAATAAAACTCGGGTAAGTTACAGACGATATCGTGTGAAATGCTTTATATTGTAACGGTTCTGCCTATTTCCTAACTAAAACGTCACAATATTGCAGGATTAGATAAGTAAATGTGTAATGATAGGTAGAAAAATAAATAGGGGAGACCGAGGACAGTTGTGACAGAGGAGAGTAGTGACAAAGTCGATTTTTTAGAATTTATTAACTGCTAGCGAGCTCGCAATAGCGTGCGTTTTTTAGTTCAAGTCTCGAGCTATCAAACGTGCGCTGTTGCGAGCTTGCTAGCAGTAAATAAGTTCCCAAAAATCGACGATGTCACAACTCTCCTCGGTCTCCCTTACTATAATTTCATTCAGAATACCTAACGACATCTACAAATTTAACACAACATAAGTAAGTGTAAGAATCCTCAGACTCAAGTGGCAGTGGGCAGGGCATTATCACTCGTAGAACTGATGGATAGATATTTGTACAACTCCCACTGCAGGGCATAGACCTCCTCTCAGAATGAGAGGACTTGGGCTGTAGTTCCTACGCGGGTCCAATGCAGATTAGGAAACTCACACACAACATTGAATTTCTTCACAAGTGTGCGTATGATTTGCGATAAATTTCGAAAAAATCAGAGGTGCGAGCCGGGACTTGAACCCACGACCCTCTGCTTTAGAAGCCATAGGTCAAACCCACCACGGCTTGTCCAGATATTTTTAACCATTTCAATGCTTCGATGATTATGATGGTGACTGTATTTACTAGTACTTCCTTAGGTATTTTTTTACTACCGCGAGTTCCGAGGCGGTAAGAAAGGTTTATTTTTCCGTCGTTAATTATTTCCAGTTAACAAGGTGTTGTCTCTTGCCTTATTTATTGCTTTCACGGGCAACTTAGGCGTGGGCCACACTTAAAGCTATACATTGTAGATAATTTTCATTACTAATTGAATGTCAAATAAATTTCATGCGTCCAGTCAACAAATTTAATTCCTTTAAGCTCCAAACGCACAAACAGCGGAGGCGTGGCGGTGCGGTGGCGGTAACGGTTGTAATATTCTAACTTGTATGAACGGTTGTGCGGTATTTACCGCGAACTCGTTCATACAAGTTAGAATATTACAACCGTCACCGCCACCGCACCGCCACGCCTTAGCTGTCTGTGTTTTTGGAGCTTAAGGCCGGCACAGACAGATGCGTGCGTGTCACGCACTGGTTATAAAGAATTAAACTGTAAGGAAGACGGCACACCATGTGCACGCATCTAGTGTGCTATCTTGCGACCCGCCCCGGCTTCGCACGGGTGCAATTATGCATGTATTATGCAATGCAATTATGCATGTATACCTTACTCTTGAATCACTCTATATATTAAAAAACCGCATCAAAATCCGTTGTGTAGTTTTAAAGATCTAAGCATACATAGGGGCAGACAGCGGGTAGCGACTTTGTTTTATACTATGTAGTAATGCTAATGAAAACGAAGTATAGCTCTTCCTACGCCACCGCCCTTAAGCCATGTTTTATATAGAGCTCGTTAGTCAAGCACCTCGCGAAAGAATTAACTGCTGTATTTTGACGCTTATTGCCAACTCGGAGGGAGATTTGTGGCGCCGCGTACGCTTGCCTTATAATGCTACTGAATATTGTAAATGCGACGTAACTCTGTTTGTCTGTCATCTCTTCACACTTAAATTGCTGGACTGATTTAGATAAAATTTGGTGTGGAGATACTTTGAGACCCTGAGAAGAACATAGGATAGCGCTGAATGATGAAATGATGAAATCCCAAAGCTTTTGTGTGTGTGTGTGTGTGTGTGTGTGTGTGTGTGTGTGCGTTCACGCGAGCAAAGCCGCCCTGGTATATGTTTTTTTTTATTTGACTGTACATCCCCTCGTCCCTCACACCTCATCCAATCGTCATTAAACCCGAACTGCCTAAAGAGCTTACTTCTCCAAAACTTCGAATAAATTGACATCGACGTGCCGTAAAGGTTGATAAATGAGTCTGCTAACCGAATTATAGCACCTTCTCATCAGGGTGGCACTGTTATTTGATAAACGGTAATACACCGTATTTTGTTTGATAGTTATCCGTTTAGAGATAAACTACGATAACATGGCCCGCCCCTCTAAAATCCAAGAAGTCTTCAATGTATTTGTGAAAGTTTTTATATAGCACCACCAAAATTTTCAACGCGTGTGTGCGTGCTGAGACAGCTGTCAAACAAAATGAGACTACTACATACACACTCTTTCGTAAGGATGTGACATAACACATTGAAATAGTAATTTGGAGGGGCGGGCCATGTTATCGTGGTTTATCTCTACTTCGACGAATGTCTTAGTAAGTACATCATTAGAAACTACCTGGTAAGCACTGTTTATTCATCATTCCATCATTTCAGCCGAAAGACGTCCACTGCTGAGCATAGGCCTCCCCCAAGGCCCGCCGAACAGATCAGCCCTGCGCCATCCGCATCCATAGCGTTCCCGCCACCTCAACCAGGTCGTCGCTCCATCTTGTTGGAGGCCTACCTACACTGCGTCTTCCGGTCCGCGGATGCCACTCGAGAACCTTTCGGCCCCATCTTAAGCTAGACTTAAGTGACTTAAGTTGGCCTCACACATCCTGCTGGAGTGCGCTAGTGTGGCGAGCTGCAGGGCACTATGCCTCGGGACACCGAGGTCGCTCCAGGAAGTCGTCGGCAACGTGAAGGGTCTGCTAGGCTTCCTTATGGAGTTGGGCTGGCATGAATAGTGCCTACAGCCAGTTACGCGAAGTAGGCGCGTAAAAGACGTCGAGTTGCAGAAATTAGCCCGTTATTACATATTACCTATTAGTGGCAGTGGGCAGGGCACATCACTCGTAGAACTGTTTATTAATTAATTACTATTATTAAAAGCCGTGGTGCCCTAGTAGTTTGATCTATTACCTTTCAAGCAGAGGGTCGTGGGTTCGAATCCGGGCTCGCACTTCTGAGTTTTTCGGAATTTATGTGCGAAATTATATTTGAAATTTACTATGAGCTTTATCGTGAGGTAACCAGGTATGTACCTGAGAAAAAAACCGGCCAAGTGCGAGTCGGACTCGCGCACGAAGGGTTCCGTACAATTATCTATAAAAATCACGTTTGTTGTATGGGAGCCCCCTTAAACATTTTTTTTATTTTAATTTAATGATTTATTTTTAAAGTCAATATATAATTAAATATTCTGAGAACATTTCAAGCGTCTGTCTATCTGTTGCCGTTATCAATATCGAGCAAAAACGAGCATCTGTGAAAATTTCAACTCTCTGGCTATCACGGTTCCGGAGATACAGCCTGGTGACAGACGGACAGACAGACAGACAGACAGACAGACAGACAGACAGACAGACAGACGGACGGACAGCGGAGCCTCAGTAGTAGGGTTCCCGTTTTTACCCTTTGAGTATGGAACCCTAAAAATCAATGGTGTGTGTGAATTTCCCAATGCGGCGCACTTGGCCCGCGTGGGAACTACGGCCCAAGCCCTTTCATTCTGAGAGGAGGCCTGTGCCCAGCAGTGGGATGTATACAGGCTGGGATGATGGATGATGATTAATTAACTAGCTGTTACCCGCGACTTATTTTATTATTATCCCGCGGTACTCGTAACTAGATATCCAATTTTAATGTTTATTTAGGCAAAAAAACGGCACAATGAGTGAACTTAAAGTAGAACTTACAAAGCAAAAAAACGCATTTTCAATACGAAAATATTTCGACCATCATACGTAAGCGAATCCTGACATCAGTTTACACATCACAATAACCTTTGGAAGCATTATCTACCCTGTTTTTCCTCATAAATTCATAAGTTTTATGAGTTAGTCCGGAGCCCCCCGGACCCCCGCGGCCTCGAAACCCCATGGGGTCGATTACGCTTAGGGGCAGGTGATGTAATGGGATTTGAACGATGTGTGACAATTGTGGTGCAGATATTTGATAGGTTACTGAGGCTTTGAGTTATAAGGTATAGTTTAACTATACATATGCTTGTGTTAAAATCATCCATCCACACTAATCTTCTTCTTCTGTATTGTATACATAAGTGTATAACTATAAATAAATAAAATTATAAACCCCCAACGCAATTAGGTATGTCACTCGTATGTTTGAACATTAAGTCAATGCCCGTTATGCGTCTAAGATCCCTTCCGCAGCTAACAAAAGAGCTGATAACATTGAAACGGCTGAACCGATTTTCATGAAACATATCTAAGAAGCATTGCCAAAAAACTTGCTTTGTATTAAAAAAAACCGTATCCAAATCGGTGCACCCGTTTAAGAGCTATGATGCCACAGACAAACACACACACAGTGGTCAAACTTATAGCACCCCTCTTTTTGTGCCGGGGGTTAAAAAGGCAACTGTTACTGACTGATCTATCAACGCATAGCTCAAACCACTGAACGGATTGTGCTGAAATTTGCCACACAGATAGCAATTATAACGTGGTAAGAAGGAATATTCCGAAATTCAAAAAAGAAAGGCAATAAATGTGATTTATATTTTCGCTTCTCCGTAAGTACAAAACAAGTACAGGTCCGGTTTTCAATAGTGTTTTTTTTCTTATTTTTTTGTACAATAAACAGTTTATATACAATTATTAGAGACTTCTGTTAAGCGTAATTTTAATAATAATATATTACGTAGTAACATTAGTACGATAAAATTTGCTAAACGTTTTAGAGACGTATACTCTCAGATACTAGTACTGGAAGATGTACGCTCTATATCCTCCAAGATACCAACGATCCGCCGCGCTACGTGTAACATGTCTGTCCTCCACATGATAGTTTAATCCTCCCGGGCCACTTTTTGCCCGAGCAGGTGTGTCTTATTAGACTGGAACTCGGTAAAAACTACCCGGCCGAAGTTGGGACTTGTCCCGACGTGTTATGACATGTTTTTATGGAAGGTGGGAGTTTCTGATTTGGACTTTTTACTGGGAAAGTTTGGGTTAACAGGGGGGAGTTTGAGACTTGTTTTGAAATGTTTACTGAATACTAGAGTCGCGGTAGAAGAGTAAAAAAGCTTGTGAAAAATGCAAACGGATCGGTTTACAAACTATTTTTAGAGTTCCGTACCTAAAGGGTGTCTACCGGACCCTATTACTGAGACTAGGCTGTCTGGTCTGTCAGTCTGTCACAAGGCTCTATATTATGAACCGAAATTACAGTTGATCATATCAACAAATCGGAAATTTTACTTAAACTGTAGTTTTGAATAACTGATTGATTGAAGCGCTACTTTGCGAAGATTCATACAAACAAATATAATCACGCCTCCTTCCCAAAAAAGGGGTAGAGGGGACAGAGACTATTTGTTTCCATCTGCTACGATCCTGACATACCTACATCTTTCGCATCCACAACACTCATTACTCTTTTCATACAATCATGCTGGCCGGTTTCGGGTACTCTTTGACCTGATCTTTCTTCAAGACATCCCCAATCTGATCATGGAATGTCCTTTTTTCTCATAATACTTAATCCAAAAATTATCCGTGATTTGAACGCACGTCACCAATTCTATCATCCACGCAACAAACCATTAGACCACGCGGCTCCTCCAACACAGATGCAAAAACAGCAATCACTTCGCACCATGATCAAAGGGCCGGTACGTGACTCGTTCAAAGCACTCCGTACACGTAATGGTGCTCTTTTAGCTAACAAATAATAGCAACTGTCAAATGACTAAATGACACGTAGCATTCTTGCTTCTTCGAAACCAAAGACAAGAAAATTCGCTCTTACTGATCTAAGTACTGATCTCCCAATGTTAAACTGTGTTAAACTGTAACTTTTAGTTCTGATGTTTTGCTATAGATGGCACTGTCTCGCCTACCGAAAATTGTAAATGGCGCTATCGAGAGTTTTCCGACAGCTTATAAAAGGGCTGTCAACTTTAATAAAATTGTCATTCCCTAAGCAAAAAAAAAAAAAAAAAAAAGGACAATTGTTCAGTTTGTCCTTGGTGGGCGGAATGTTAAACTGTGTTAAACTGTAACTTTTAGTTCTGATGTTTTGCGATAGATAACACCCAATCTAAAAATTCGTGGTTCAGTAAAAAAAAGTTGAGGTAGTTTTAGTGGTTTGGCCTATGGCCTCTCATGCAGAAGGTCGTGAGTACGAGCCCAGATTCGCACCTCTTGACTTTTTCGGAATCTATATGAAAGAAAGAAAGAAAGAAGATATATTTATTCACTTTTACAAGACACACAAATACAAGACAGTACACACAATTTCATACAAATAAACAAAGATATGCAAAATTATCATTAGGTATTACTATTATTTGTAGCTGTTGGTTCTCCGAAAATAAATAAATACATATGAAACAACGGTGAAAGGTACATTGAAATGAAACCTGCTCACGTCTGGGGTCGTATTATTATAACCTATTCGCTCATAAATATAGCCTATTCGCACGTTCGAACACAAACTGTCGTTGACTTAGTCTGATGTTTCTGAAAATTCGGAGAGTCCGTATGGAACCGTAATTGATAGAAGTAAAATGAAAACCCCATTTTCCTCGTTTGGTTCGGCACTTAATACTAAAAGATATCTAATTAATTAACAAAAACTTTCTCACATCAGACCATCTAACTTCTCCGTCGTTTGAAAGAAAGAGCATAGAGTGTGAAAAATAAAATAAATCAGTCTCGAACCTTCGCTGGTCAAGAGTCCGGCCGGAAGCGGCGGGCGACAGGTGGGGGAAATGGCGGCGGTTCCGGTGCACGAGACGCTCTGGCTTCCGGTGTGCGCAAGAGTGGAAGGCGTCGGCCACGAAACGCAAGGACGATGATTTAAAAAGTTGTGACATTTTTTCTTTGTTACAATTTTATTTCAACAAATATCAAGATATTACCCGTTAAAGTTCCGTGTTTTTACTTAGAATTTTAACGCGCTTTATCTTGTCATTCTTTGTTTGACTGACAAACATGATATTTTTTTTCTCACTAACGGACATTACTCGCTAAGTAATAGTATTTTATGCAACGGTTGTATGCAAAGGCGAGTGGCGTGAGTTACGATACGAACGAATGTGAGTATCGCAATGAAATGGAAGACGGCACGAGCGTTTTTTAGATTAAATTATACACCGTTGCATAGAATATTTTTTCTTCTCCATCCATGTTTTCTTCCATTAACTTTAATTATAGCAAACTTATTTAGCATGTGATTGTATTATAATTTCATTTAGGTCAAATCTGTGTTAAGTTTAAGTCGAATTTCACTCACTTCTAGCTACCGAATTGATATGAAATTTGGTGCGTAATTATGTAGTTTAGATGTACGGTCAAGTGCAAAAATAAGTATTGATTTAATCCTCCCATCGTTATATACCTATACCTTAATTCGACGACATAAGAGCTATGGGGCATATTTATGAGCAAGTTGTGTGCACCCATATTTTTACCCTTGACTGTACAGTCATCAAAAAGTACAGTAGAGTTATGCGTGCTCGTTCACTAAAGGAATTGCTTTAACTACTGTATACCTACTAGTTAGCTTTTTTTGAGTACACTAGTAAGTGCGCGCCGGCGAGGACTCAATTAAACGGTTTAGCTATAGTAGTGTGAGCAACTAATTTTAGTTCTTAGTACATACATGTACTTCCGAAGGCGAACAGTCAGCAAAAAAGCTTGTATCAAAAAATATTTTTTACACTAGGTACTTATTTCTTGCAACTTCCTGGCCACACAGTCCTCGTGCTTAAGGCGAGAGGATCGGAAATCGCTCCACAACCGTTTGGGACAAAGCGGAGGTGCGCTCTTAATGCGGCACTTTCGTAGTCATTTGAAGCATTCCGTTTTCCGCTACAAGCCATACAGTATCTGACTTTTAATGTATTTCTGTATGTTGAGAAACAACACTGCGGGATTACACATACTACAATAGCCTCAGAAATAAATATCATAATTGTGATATTATTGGCATCGCTTACCCTACCTCCGAACCAAGCTTGTACTATAGGGACTTAGGCAACGGATAAACATATATTACAAAGTATCCAAGACTCGAAATAGTTATTTGTTATACAAGGGGGGAAAGTTGTATTTTAACTGCGAGTGTTCATTTTGAAACACGAGCTATCGAAAGGATTCTATGATTGACCACGAGCGAAGCGAGTGGTTCAAAAATAGAATTCTTTCGATAGCGAGTGCTTCAACACACGAGACGTAAAATAACTTTTCACCCGTGTATAACACAAAACTTTTCACCTCACTACAGCGAGGAAAATAAGAAAAAGGGTTTGTACTATCAATTATTATTTATTTACCTCTTTGTCAATACAATAATTTTGAAGTACTTATAGAAATATTGGTAAAATCAAAAATAATGCAAAATAGCCTAAGCAAATCCAGTCTTTATGGAACTATTCCAATACCGACATATCGTCACTACTTTGAAAAAACTCGTATCTCCAATCAATGAATAAACCAAACTGAACTTTATTGCACATCGAGTAAAGTTCAATTAGCCAGATTATCGATTTTGAGATACGAGCAAACTGTATTACTGTTAAATTGTATACCGTTTTGACTTAAGTTTTTTTTTATTATTTCGGATGCGTTTTGTTCGCACATCGACTTACTTGGACTGTCAGAACATTTTATCCGTTTTTACAACAAGAATGAAGGTTAATGTTGAATGCTGATATTTATGAATTAAAATAAAGTTGTAAGACTGTATTTAGTGTTTTTTACTCGATGCAATTCATTAATTGTGATGTTAAAAATTCAGCACTTTTAACGTTTTACGTTTTGTTAGCTGTCAAATATCACTTAAGCTGCCTTCAAATGTCAAAACTCTTTCTTCACTTGTGGATAAAAAGCGATTTTCTCAATAGATGTCAAACAAACAAAAAGGGCTTTCCGAGCTAGTGAGGTGAAAACAAAATTAATATTCTTGTAACCTCTGAACCGCCACAAAACAAACGAAGTGACGTGCTCCGTATGCCACAGAAAAGCCAGCGACAAATCAATTTGATTTTTAGTTCCATTGCAGAAGGTATAATTTCGAATTGAATGTTGGTCATGTATGGCCGTGGCGTGTTTACGCATTCCATTGGCTGTCACGACTAGATGACTGGGACGATGAAGAGGTTAAAAAAATGAATAAAATTGTAGTCCGTAGCACGCTTGGCGGTTTACTAATGTTTCGCAAATTACGTTTCCCAAACTGATTCACTTGGCAAATGTTTCATTTCCCAAATGTTTATTTTTTCTGAAACTGTAAACTTTTCAGGATTGTTATAAAACAACCCTAACCTAACCTGACCTAACCTACAAAATAGTCCTGAATTATATCCTGAATAGTTTACAGTTTCAGAAAAAATAAACATTTGGGAAATGAAACATTTGCCAAATGAATCAGTTTGGGAAACGTAATTTGCCAAACGGAAGTACACCATCACCAAGTATATATAAAAACAAATACCTTGGTCACGCAATAACTTGAGAAGTTACCGATGGAAAATTACATAGAAAATTATTAAGTTTCGAAAAACTTAACAACTAACTGTTACCGATGTTGACTATGGATGTGTATATGTTGCCATTGCCGGATTTTAGTTTTATACAATGAAAGAGACGACGAAGCTTTACTACAAATTTTAATTCGGTACAGATTCGCGGGCAAAAACTAGTGTTCAATAAATTATCCCAAACGAGCAATAAACAGACAAAATACCATTAAAGGTCTACAATAATGGCGTCGTGACTCGTCGCGGACTCCGACCGGACGGTCTACGAACGGCAAAGGGCGCGGATTACTCATCTTCATTCAAAGGACAATACATCCCATAAGCTTAAGTTATGCATTTGAAACAAACATGTATGTAAGAAAAAATATATGTGGTTTTCCCACTAACATCGAAAAGCCTAAGATAAGAAACACAGGGAAGCTTATAAGTTTCATGTTACAGATTGGCTAAAACCAGAAAGTAGTTTCTGTAAAATTGCATACGTATTTATATCAAAATTCCAAAAAATATCACTGATCAAATAGACACGTTGTCAAAAAGACACTAATATCTAAAGCGTATTATAATAGTATTTTCACCTCACTAGCTCGGAAAGCCATTTTTGTTTGTTTGACATCTATTGAGAAAATCGTTTTTTATCCACAAGTGAAGAAAGAGTTTTGACATTTGAAGGCAGCTTAAGTGATATTTGACAGCTAACAAAACGTAAAATGTTAAAAGTGCTGAATTTTTAACATCACAATTAATGAATTGCATCGAGTAAAAAACACTAAATACAGTCTTACAACTTTATTTTAATTCATAAATATCAGCATTCAACATTAACCTTCATTCTTGTTGTAAAAACGGATAAAATGTTCTGACAGTCCAAGTAAGTCGATGTGCGAACAAAACGCATCCGAAATAATAAAAAAAAACTTAAGTCAAAACGGTATACAATTTAACAGTAATACAGTTTGCTCGTATCTCAAAATCGATAATCTGGCTAATTGAACTTTACTCCATGTGCAATAAAGTTCAGTTTGGTTTATTCATTGATTGGAGATACGAGTTTTTTCAAAGTAGTGACGATATGTCGGTATTGGAATAGTTCCATAAAGACTGGATTTGCTTAGGCTATTTTGCATTATTTTTGATTTTACCAATATTTCTATAAGTACTTCAAAATTATTGTATTGACAAAGAGGTAAATAAATAATAATTGATAGTACAAACCCTTTTTCTTATTTTCCTCGCTGTAGTGAGGTGAAAAGTTTTGTGTTATACACGGGTGAAAAGTTATTTTACGTCTCGTGTGTTGAAGCACTCGCTATCGAAAGAATTCTATTTTTGAACCACTCGCTTCGCTCGTGATCAATCATAGAATCCTTTCCATAGCTCGTGTTTCAAAATGAACACTCGCAGTTAAAATACAACTTTCCCCCCTTGTATAACAAATAACTATTTATGCAACGGTTGTATAAGTGAGGTCTTAAAAGGCGAGTGACGTGAGTTGCGATACGAGCGAATGCGAGTATCGCAATGGAAGACGGCACGAGCCGTTAAGACCAAATTATACACCGTTGATACAATATTTTTCCTACGACTCGACTCTACTGGTACAGTCGGGTACAGTAGGGTAAAATGGGGTACAGTCGGGTACAGTAGGGTACAGTAGGGTAAAATAGGGTACAGTAGGGTACAGTCGGGTACAGTAAGGTAAAATAGAGTACAGTAGGGTACAGTCGGGTACAGTAGGGTAAAATAGGGTACAGTAGGGTACAGTCGGGTACAGTAGGGTAAAGTAGGGTACAGTCGGGTACAGCAGGGTAAAATAGGGTACAGTAGGGTACAGTCGGGTACAGTAGAGTAAAATAGGGTACAGTAGGGTACAGTCGGGTGCAGTAGGGTACAGTCGGGTACAGTAGGGTACAGTCGGGTAGGTACAGTAGGTTACAGTCGGGTACAGTAGGGTAAAATAGGGTACAGTAGGGTAAAGTCGGGTAAAATAGGGTACAGTAGGGTAAGTACCCGACTGTACCCTATTTTACCCTACTGTACCCTATTGTACTCTACTGTACCCTATTTTACCCTACTGTACCCGACTGTACCCTACTGTACCCTATTTTACCCTACTGTACCCGACTGTACCCGACTGTACCCAACTGTACCCTATTTTACCCTATGGTACCCGACTGTACTCTACTGTACCCTATTTTACCCTACTGTACCCGACTGTACCCTACTGTACCCTATTTTACCCTACTGTACCCGACTGTACTCTACTGTACCCTATTTTACCCTACTGTACCCGACTGTACCCAACTGTACCCTATTTTACTCTACTGTACCCGACTGTACCCTACTGTACCCTGTTTTACCCTACTGTACCCGACTGTACTCTACTGTACCCTATTTTACCCTACTGTACCCGACTGTACCCTACTGTACCCCATTTTTACCCTACTGCACCCGACTGTACCCTACTGTACCCCATTTTTACCCTACTGCACCCGACTGTACTCTACTGTACCCTATTTTACCCTACTGTACCCGACTGTACCCTACTGTACCCTATTTTACCCTACTGTACCCGACTGTACCCTACTGTACCCTATTTTACCCTACTGTACCCGACTGTACCCTACTGTACCCTATTTTACCGTACTGTACCCGACTGTACCTTACTGTACCCTATTGTACCCGACTGTACCCGACTGTACCCTGCTGTACCCTATTTTACCCTACTGTACCCGACTGTACCCTACTGTACCCTAGTTTACCCTACTGTACCCGACTGTACCCTACTGTACCCTATTTTACCCGACTGTACCCGACTGTACCCGACTGTAGCCTATTTTACCCGACTGTAACCGACTGTACCCGACTGTAGCCTATTTTACCCTACTGTACCCGACTGTACCCTACTCTACTCAACTCAGCAGGTCTAAACTGGGCTTTAGTGTTGAGTGTACCCTACATTTAATATTATGTGGCAGCTAGGTGTATCGTAATAACGACATTACGACCCAAGTGCTGTTATGGCGAATAGATTAAGTATAGACTTTCTGCAGTCATTTTATCTATGTTCTTATATATTTGTTCGCGACCATGTAAAAAACAGATAAAAGTACAGGAGTAGGAAAAAATAATATTTGTAATATAGGGATGTTGACACCACCAATCAACTGACATACTTTTTATCAGCTGTCTATTTATTAAGGTTCTCAAGATTCAGCCAGACCGTGTGACCGACAGACGGATAGCGTAGCGACTGTATATAGGGCTTTCGAGTACGGAACTCTAAAAAACAGTAACAATTTTTTTATATCATAAAAATTTACTCAGTTCTCCTTTCACCCCCTCTTCGGACTCCACAGCATCTGAACTCGTATTTCATTCTTTCACATGTAATTCCTCAAGCAATAAATTTCCAAATTGCTGCGATACAATCACCAATAAATCTTGACTGGAGTCCTTATTGTCTTACCTCTTAGGTCAAAGAGGCAAGACCTAGGGCATGAGTCAGGTATCTAAATTAACCGTCTAGACTCTAGCAATCGTGTAGATTTAGTGCGTGCATGTACACATGTTTTCAATTTGGACTTGGCCGTTTTTTACAGTGCACTCTGGGATATATCGTTTTACCGGAGATAGGTGATAAATTTTTGGAGGTGCTTTTTCGTGTAAAATTTTTAGTGGAGTGTTTAAAGTGAGATTTATTGTTGTAGTGGCCACGGCTTGGCGACTAAGGGCAAACGCAGCGAACGTTTTCTCTGTTCATAGCGTTTGTTGCCAAGTAACCACTTTACATAAATTCTGTAAAGCTCAGAGGTGCCTTGACTCCATCCCACGACCCTATGCTTGAGAGGCCATAAGGCAAACCACTGGGCCACCACGGTGAATTTACATTTGAAATTTACCATGAGCTTTGCCGTGAAGGGAAACCTGCATACACCTGAGAATAAATTCAATGGTGTGTGTGTACAGTTTGTAATCTACGGACCAAGCTCACTCATTCTGAGAGGAGGCCTGTGACCTGCAGTGGGACGTGTAAAGGCTGGAATGATGAACCATTGTACAATGAAGATAATTTTTGGCCAAGCACAGAACTCAGGGTCGTCTTGAGCCCTACAGGGGGCTGAAACACACAAGAACTTGGGATCCCGGAAATCAAGAACCAAAAGACGTGGGAATATCGGGAGAAAAATAACCTATCTGTTCCATAATATATGTGTATTCCAGTCCCTTTTTGTCATGCGATCTAAATTCTGAAATTCAAGCTACAGAAATCACCCTACATTTATTTGTCGGTATAGGCAAAATAGTTGCTACTCGGTTTTTTCAAACACCACCACAACTGAAGAACCTATTTTCAAGTGTTATCATATTTTTATTGCCCTGAAAATATTCTCATCAGCCTACTATTATTCTCTTTTTTGCTTATTTCCGTTCACTGTTTTATGCCCATTTTGCTCACGTTTAGCGTAGTTTGCGATGCATGTGAAAGAATTAAAAATTCAACTCTAAACGACCTTTCACACCTGACTGTGGATTGCGGGGCGCGCTAAGTTAACGTGGCAAATGTGGAAGTGGCAAAGATGGCTGAACGTGGCAAGTGTCTGGGAGACACGGTACGGTGCCAAATGGTGTCCCGTTTCCTGCACAGACTACCTAGCGTTTGGGTTTTATAATGTGGCTTGTGATAGCGAGGTAGAGATTGGAATTTTGTAGGTAGGCCCTTTGGTGTCGTTTATTTTACAAATGCCATTTATAACAGAAAAAAATCAATGTGCATGAATGCGAAGAAATTCAATGGTGTGTGTGAAGTTCCCATTCTCATTCTGAGAGGAGGCCTGTGCCCTGCAGTGGGACGTATATAAGCTGGGATGATGATGATTTGATAAAGTTTTCTAGTAGCTGACACTTACTAAACAGTGCAATTATCTCGAAGAACTAAATAAAGACCATACTAACTCAACCGAAGCAATTTACTAGCGTTCAAAGAAACAAGACGTGAGAAGAGAAATTAAAAGAAAAACAGGTAAGGTGTATGCGAGAGGTCGCCAGCGTTGGCGGTGTGCCAGGGGCATAAAGCCATCCCCTAACTTGAGGCGACAAATGTACTTTTGTTGAAGCTTAAGTCTTACTAATATTACAAGCTGAAATCATAAACGTGATACAAAATGCTCAGTCGATGCTGGACAGTGTGCATTCTCAATTGTTTTACTTCATTGTCCAGGCTTATATACGTCCCAATGACTGGCACAGGCCTCCTCTCAAAATGAGAGGGCTTGGGCCGTGGCTCTCACTCGGGCCCAGTGCGGATTGGGAACTTCACGCACACTATGTGCAAAATTATATTTGAACCATGAGCTTTACGGTGAAGGAAAACATCGTGAGAAACCGTTCATTATTTAAATTGCTCGTAAATAAAACAAACTATTCGATAAATTACTACTTGACTGTGTTTAAATTTGACATTGAAATTGCAATTCTTTGTTTTGTAACTTTGACATTGTATTTATTGTGATAAGTGAGCATGCTGCATGCTGTATCTAATGCACGCTATTTGTATGCCGTAATTCATGTAAACCTAAAACCTGTATAAACCTATGTTTTGACAAATGAAATTCTGATTCTGATTCTAAAACCTGCATACACCTGCGAAGAAATTCAATGGTGTGTGTGAAGTTCCCAATCCGCACTGGGCCCGCGTGGGAACTACGGCCCAAGCCCTCTCCTTCTGAGAGGTCTGTGCTTTGCAGTGGGACGTATATAGGCTGGAATGATGATGATGATGTAACTCAACAACGACTTAAAATAAAATAGAAGCTCTACAGTAACGTCTCAATTACTTAACACGGCGGTCTGGAAAATGAAAAAACGCCGTCTAGACCAAGTTAATTCCAGGATACCTGAACACAATGGAAAAGTCCGCATTTACCGCACTTTACCGCACCTCAGTTCACAATGGCCATTGAATGGTATTTAAGTTATTGGTTCAGAGCAAACAGGTGGAAGAATGTGGGTGGACTTTGTGACCTTTTTTCACAAGGAGCCCTAGCCCTTTATTCTTCGGAATCTGAAGATTTCAATGTATTTTTGTGGATCGTCTGAACTTTGGTGAAAACAGTGTTTGTACTTTTATACGAACAAATACTCAGACAAGTGAATTAGTAAAGCACACACAGTTTACATTAGTAGCGAATTCACTAGTCGCAATAATTTTAAGTAGGATAAGAAGCATCATTATACAGAAGATATTTTTTGATGGCCTATATAGTCTTTTACTATAAGCCCATGGTAGCCGAGCCGAGTGGTTTGACTTATAGCCTCTCAAGCAGAGGGTCGTGGGTTCGAAGCTTGCATCTCTGAGTTTTGCGAAATTTACGTGCGAAATTACATTTGAAATATACATTACGGTGCGCTTTACGGTGAAGAAAAGCATCGTGAGGAACCCTGTATACACCTGTGAAGAAATTCAATGGTGAGCGTGAAGTTCCCAATCCGCACTGGGCCGGCGTGAGGATTACAACCCAACTCTCTGAGAGGAGGCTCGTGCCCTGCATTGGGACGTATATAGACACTTAAAACTTTTGTCGTACAGTCCAAAAACGTTTAAATAACCTAATGTTTCCGTGCTCTAACGTCTTCATCCCGTAAATGCCTCTTCTCCGCAAAAAAGCCGCAATTCTCCGCAAACATAGTATCTTCCGCAGTCGGCCGCCGGCTCCCACCTCCAATTGAAGGTGGATTTAATTGTCCGAGTCAGGGTAATGGCGTCTTAAGTTTGCTGCCATTCTGCCCGAAGACCGCGGCTCGTTGTCCAATGGAGACGACACATTAAATTTGTAAAGTGTCGGAAATTTCTCGGCTAGTAAGCTGGACATTGTTGCAGTTTGTACATGATATTTTTACTACGTATACAGGAGTTGGAGTGTTGATTTCACAGAAGTGATTTTAAAAATCGGCCCTACAATATCACAGTTACAAAACTATCTCTATCGGTATGTTACCTAGTCACGCTGAAACCGCTAACCCGATTTAAATACAATAAGGTATGAAGTTTGAGACCCCAGAAAGAATACAGGATTAATTTTATTCTGGAGAGTCGCGTAGTTTTCGCGGGATAGCGATAAATACTCGTACCTATGTTTTTCGCAGACGGATTCGTGAGTAACAGCTACTTTCATAATAAAGAAAATTTTCACACACACATACATATACTTAAATACAATAAACATCCAAGACTCGAGCACAAACATTCGTATTTTTCACACAAATATCTGCCCCGACAGGGAATCGAACCCGGGACCTCACGCTTCGTAGTCAGGTTCTCTAACAACTAGCCTATCCGGTCGTCTGACATAATAAATACATTTAATTTATTTGGGTTAAGACTTCACACCAAGATACTCAGCTTACGCATCATCCAGCGAGTCGGCAGCGTTGGAAAACCGCGCGTCTTCCCAGATCGGCCGTAAGTGGCGCGCGCTAATAAAGTCGTCTCGTTACTCGCGGCTAATCTCCCCTCTGCCGTGTGGATACACCTTAATGGCCGGCGCAAGTTATACCGGCTTTATAACAGGACTTTACAATGTTGCCTTTCTATTATTACCTTAAGCTTAAAGGTGCTCGAGATTTGTCCTAAAATCTTAGATCAAAATGAGCCTACTCTTTCCTCAAAGGGCCAGTAGCGTATCCGTAATTCTACGCATGTTATGAGTGTCTGTGGGCAGCGGTTACTAGTTTCCATTGGGTCTGACTAGACCATCATATAAAATCAAAATTAAATTTGATAATAAAAACAGCCTACTTACTTTTTACTAGAGGTACTGGACACAGTTTTCCTCTCAAGTAAAAAAAAACTCGAGCAAAACTACGAAGAGCGTACGAGAGTACATTAAACAGTATTTTCAACGGGAAGTAGACCACGATTATATTCTTTAATGACCTCGATGCATCCACTGCAATATGGTAATATGACTCACTATAATTTATCTAATTTAATTAAACCATCATTATCATCCCAGCCTATATACGTCCCACTGCGGCACAGGCCTCCTCTCAAAATGAGAGGACTTGGGCCGTAGTTCCCAGGCGGGCCCAGTGCGGATTGTGAACTTCACATACACTATTGAATTTCTTCTAAGGTGTATACAGGTTTGGATTCCTCACGATATTTTCCTTCACCGTAAAGCTCATGGTAAATTACAAATTGGCAATCAATTAACTCATTCATGAACTATGAGAACGATTAAACAAGTTAGCTATGAAGTATCTTTTTTTTGTCTTTTTTTTGTGTCTAATCTCTAGACCAGTGGTGGTGTAGGGGTATGGCACGCGGCACGGAATGCTGAGGACCTGGGTTCGATTCCCAGCATTGGTCTTTTTTCTGGGGTTTTTTCTGTGCATCTATATTTCAGTTTGTATTTAGTACGAAATATATGAGAACGATTGTTATTCTTTTATAATATCTGAAACTTTCGCAAATTTCACTCATCTATACAAATAATAAATCTGTAACAAGTCGGTGTCTGTACATTGAAGATATTTGAGAAAAACTGTCACTAGGGCTATTTATTAGCGCAATAGAACCCAAAACAATGATTTTTAGAATTATTGTCTGTTTGTCTGTTTATCTGTTTGTCTGTTTGTCTGTTTGTCTGTGCGTTTGTGCGCGATAATCTCAGAAACGGCTTAACCTAGAAGGATGCGGTTTTCATTGATATGTTGGTATTTTCTTGGATTAACATTTAGTGTTTGTTTCATTTGAATCGGTTCACAAATAAGAAAGATACGTCTATTTTAAGAATTTATCGAACAGTTTTTAGAAGAATTGACTGACAATCGCTCGCCGGACTTCCCCGAATGCAGTCTCATCTGGAGGGCACGATCTCGCAGTCCACGCAGACGGGAGTCGCGGACACAGCTATCTATATACCTACCTACTAATATTATAAAGCTGAAGAGTTTGTTTGAACGCGATAATCTCAGGAACTACTGCTCCGATTTGAAAAATTCTTTCAGTGTTAGATAGCCCATTTATCGAGGAAGGCTATAGGCTATCATCACGCAAACACCAATAGGAGCGGAGCGGAGCGGAAGAATGTTTCAAAATCGGGGGTTTTTGAAGTAAAACTTCTATAGGCACGCTTGACTTGGGAGTTCGGTGGTGAATGTGAACGCGGGTGTGCGGGTGGGGTTCGGTGGGGGGGGTATTTTTTTTATATCGAGGAACTAAGGAGAGCCATAATTGATGAAAAAGCAAATTGGATAAAAAAAATAAGCTGCCCAAATTACTAATTAAACGCGGACGGAGTCGCGGGCAAAAGCTAGTAACGAATATTTCTTGTGACTTAATCGCGAACTACTACAACGAGTATTGCTGAAATCATCTCGATGTTTCGATCACGTTGCAGCGGCCGTAGTCATAATATTTGTAATTTTTTTATTTAATAAAAACTATACTTACCATAAGTAGAAACCATGGAATTCATTCCAAACAACTTTATCATACTCTTAATCCTATAGCTTAATCCGCTCCTCTCCCCTCGCACTCTAAAGGTCACACGCGCGAGGCGGAAGGCTTTAGCTAATCTTATTATGCTCAAGAGCGTTTAAAGGATCATTGTGGACAATCTGCGGTCCGTATCATGTGTGACGCCTTAAACCTTTAAACAATGGAGCTGACCTCAACATGCGAATGGAGTTGTAAGCTCAAGTAATAGTCACAGCACAGGTATGGTCACGACAAGGATCTTCTGTGTATCCTCCTGCTGCTACTCATAATAGGCTGGTTTGAATAGGCTATAGACACTAGCAGCAGCAGTTAGAGACAGCAGCTAGTGTCTATAGCCTATTCATAGCAGCCTATTATGAGTAGCAATGTATTATGAGTAGCAATAGCCTGTTAGAAACAGCTATAGTGCTGTTAGTGCTTATAGCTGACCATACTAACTTGAGCCCTTCCATACGGCATTGGTCTAGAACTGGTATAAACATACTACTCCTGACGTTTTTAAGGTTCTAGCTATCACAGTTCTTGAGATACAGCCTGGTGCCAGACGGACAGACGGACAGACGGACGGACAGCGAAGCCTCAGTAATAGGGTCCCGTTTTCACCCTTTGGGTACGGAACCTTAAAAGAACACCTCCAAACCTAATGGTTCACGCGTGCAAAACCGCGGGGAAACCCTAGTTAATTATTGAAATTCTTTGTTACGTCTTTAACCTTTTTAACAATAGGCATTATGCTGTTGACGATGCGATGATAATAACCTTTACATCCTAAATACCTAGCGGTATTCTAACATAACATAGGTGCAGACATGACCCAGACTTACACGACCTTGCTTTCAAATAGAGCATCGAACTTATAAGCACTTAGATGTCTGCGTATGTCACACATATTTAACGACCGCTTTAGCCTAGTTGGTAGTGACCCTGCCTACGAAGCAAGAGGTCCTGGGTTCGAATCCCGGTAAGGGCATTTATTTGTGTGATGAGCACGAATATTTTTGTTCCTGAGTAATGGATGTTTTCTATGTGTATCTATACACCGTGAAATTTTAATGGTTGTTTTCCCGAAACGAGATGATTTAGTTTCGATTGTACAATCGATTTATAATTACTATTTTGACTAGAGTCAAAAATCCAATTGTGAAAAACAAAAGTCGAAAATGACCGCAAACCAATAGTAACGCTTCGTTGGTACCTAACCTATCGTACGATCGTACGCTACTTGTGCCAACGAAGCGTTACTATTGGTTTGCGGTCATTTTCGACTTTCGTTTTTCACAATTGGATTTTTGACTCTAGTCAAAATAGTAATTATAAATCGATTGTACAATCGAAACTAAATCACCTCGTTTCGGGAAAACAACCACTAAAATTTCACGGTGTATAAGTATGTTTATCGTCGTCTAGTACCCATAGTACAAGCTTTGCTTAGTTTGGGACTAGGTCGATTTGTGTTAGATTGTCCCCTAATATTTATTTATTTATTTATTTATTATTTATTTATATTTTCTAACAGGAAAATATTTTTTTTGCCCGTGATTACCTTTGATAAATTCACGACAAACAGGTACAAAACTCAAATCCATCTGCAAGAAGATACTTAACTAATAATAATTATAATATCTACGAGTACCTATCTCCGTTATCAAGAGGGCAGTTTAGTGGGTACCTGACATTAAGTGATGTGCAATACAAACTATCCAAGTCTCAACGTTGTCTATGTATGGGAGCTCCAAAATTTACCTGAAAACTCAATTTAAAAAAGTTTTTTATTGACATTGCACAATCACTTATGTTAGGTCTACCAAACTGCCCGCTCGATAACAGAGTATCATATGTGGATTGCTTTGATTCATTCTTGGCTTATTTAATAAACAAGTTTATAACCTCAAAATGCACTTTCTTTTAGCTAAAATAGCTATTTTATTCAATAAATAAAGCAATGTGAGACAGGAAGTTACATGGTAACATGATTCTGGTAGCTTTATTTACGAGAAAGTAGCTGTTTTAGCTAAAAATGGTGTATTTTGAGGTTAGAAAGTTGTTTACTAAATAAGACAATTATGGATTTATGCAATACTAGCGACCCGCCCCGGCTTCGCACGGGTGCAATTATTATGCATGTATTATACATATAAACCTTCCTCTTGAATCACTCTATCTATCTATCTATTAAAAAAAACCGCATCAAAATCCGTTGCGTAGTTTTAAAGATCTAAGCATACATAGGGACAGACAGACAGCGGGAAGCGACTTTGTTTTATACTATATAGTAATAAGGCGTATTGTAAAATTAATAGGGATGTTGACACCATGAATCAACTGACGTACTTTTTATGAGCTGTCAAGACACAATTCCCCATAGTTTGAGTGGCAATAGCAACTTATGACGTCACTTGTTCGCCAACTCAATCAAATTATTTTATTTATTTTAAAGCAACGAAAAATCTAATTCTGCAGTTAGTTAATTAATCTGGTTTTCAGAGCTAAAATGCAGCGTTTTTTACTGGAGTCGTGTTTTCGAATTATTTTTTAATGGCGTCAACATCCCTATTATATCACTATATCAGGGACGGGGATATTTGGAAATAATTCCGATCCGCATTGGCAATCACTAGCTTCAAATAATTTTTAATTTCAGTCTGTAAGACTAGGTTTTCCTGTGCTTTTAGTATCACTTGAGCTATCGACGTTAGTGGGGCAAACATATTTTATCTACCGTCTTAAGATGTCACAGAACTCTCGTATTTAGTCCATCGCAGACCATTGGAAGGCGAATTAAGGATGTTGTCCCTTCTACTAATCATAAATCCGTCTTTGCCAAGAGACAATTTTCTGCGCAGTCAGTGCATCTATATAACAAAATAAATAAACTTATCCATATTTATCCGCTAACCTGGTATGATTGCAAAAAAGCGCTAGCGCCGTGGATAAAAGGTTTGAGTTACGATGATGCGGAAGCATTATTGTATCGCGCCACCTAAACTAATTGATTTGCTCTTAAGGCGTATACACACACGCACACTTAACATACACTCACACACACACACACACACACACACACACACACACACACACACACACACACACACACACACACACACACACACACACACACACACACACACGCACACGCACACACACACACACACTCACACACACTCACACGCTCACTTACTCACACATTTTAAACATACATAAAATATCAGTATTTAGTTAATGTTGCATTAATTTTTGTAGGCTTTAATGTATTAAAGTAACTATTAGTCAAAGAAAAGGAAAAAAAATATATTATTAATTTTGTTTGTATTTTTATTTGATTACTTATTCTGAAGTTTTTGTTTGAGTTGAAAATATTTGAGAATTTGAATTTAAATCTAATACTTTCTTATGTTTACCTATTATATAGTTTATTGTAATTGTTGCACAGTTTTTAGAGGATCGGGGTCTCCAGTCACAGGTATCTCGCATACCTACTAGGAGGTCCCTAACCTATTGTTTTTGAATTTTTATGATCAATAAATATATTTTGATTTTGATTTGAAACACGTTAATAAAGAATGATATCATAAATTAAACAATATCTTAAATCAGTGCAGGTAATTGAGCGTTTACAAAAACTAACAGCAATTATATTAATTAAAATGCTGACTAGTTTTTCGCTTGTTTTTGACAACCGTCTTTGAACAGGTCATTCTAGTTTTGCGTAGTTTATTGAGGATGCTCTAGTAAGTAATTGTTTTTATTGCTTTTAGAGCTAAAATATTTATACTAGTCCATAAATTGGTTAGATGTCATCATCATCATCCCCAGCTTATACTCGTTTATGTCTCACTGCAAGGCACAGTTGTTGGGAGCTTCACAAAGACTAGAGGTAATTACACTAAACGGGACATATCGCACAAACAATAACTAAACAATAGAACGCATTCAATTTCTCGCGACGTTTTCCTTCACCACAAAGCTCATGATAAATTTTAAATGTAATTTCGCACGTAAATTCTGAACCCAGAGACGAACGGGCTCGAACTTACGACCTCAGCTTGAGAGACCATACTTATATTTAAAACTAAATACAAACTGAAATATAGATGTACAGAAAAAAACCCCAGAAAAAAGACCAATGCTGGGAATCGAACCCAGGTCCTCAGCGTTCCGTGCTGCGTGCTTACCCCTACACCATCACTGGTCTAGAAGTTAGCGACGAATCTTTCCCATACATCGTACACTTCAGTCTGTTATAATCACATTAGGCAGTGATAAAGCGCATCTATGTTAATGCCCTCTACCGAGAGACTTCAACACTCCTTCGGAGCTACCCGCTCACCTGGACCAAGAGATGGCGCTACTAGGCCAACTTTTACAAGTTAAGTATGAAGTATCTTTTTCTATTTTTTTTTTTTTATTTTAAAAAATAAATATAATTTTAAAAAATAAATAGAAAAAGATACTTCATACTTAACTTGTAGACCATACTTAGACTACCACGACTTTTTCTACCGTTGTTTTTTCTTTAGGCTACCTTTAAATATACATCGATAAGCGGTTTAAAGACGATGCAAATACTATACCTACTGTTTTAAACTTTCGTGATTTTCACTCATAATTACTATACTAAACGGGACTTATCACGCAATAGGGTGTGTAATGATAGATATAACTACATTTGATATAACTGTAACATTTGGTATAATGCTACATTTGACATAAAAAAAAAATCAAAACGTTTATTCTGCAAATAGGCCGCAAAGGGCTCTTTTACATGTCACTTTTTTAAACTACCAGCGCTTTCGTAAGGACCATCATTGCCAAGAAGAATGCGCCGCAAGAAACTTGGCAGGAAGTCATCTTTTCAAATTGAAATATAATAAATTACAAACTAAAAAACCATACAAATATAGAATTAAATAAAAAATAATAATAATTATATAAAAAAAACAATACAGGGATGTATTGGGTCCCATAGTTAAAAAAATATATATATATCGGAGATAGTCTTCAAATGTCACAATCATTAAAAATGAATGTGTAAAACACATTTCAGGTCAAGTAACCATTAAACTTTTGGTTTCCAAAGGCAAGCTTACGCCTGCCGCCCCCAAAGTTGGCTCACACGCACTCATGTCATGCTCTGAAAGCAGAGCGGTACCGAGGGCATGTATCGCTTCCGTTCCCATAAGCCTTATGGGACCGTCTTGGGAACTTCGGCGTCGCGGGCCTGTGACTAGTTAATAAAGTATTAATTAAAATATAAAAGTTTAAATCCATAAGCTTAACAATATACAGCCTTAAATATAGCAAAGGGATGTATATAGTCTCTAAATGTCAACGTAAACTAGTTACATAATCATTAGAGGTGTAAGAAGCCTCCAAGGTCAAAATTAATAATAATCCAACTAATATTATAAACGCGAAAGTTTGTAAGAATGTATGTATGGATAGATGTTTGTTACTCTTTCACGCTAAAACGGTTTGACGGATTCTGATGAAATTTGGCACACAGATAGTTTATAATCCAGATTAACATATAGGATACTTTTTATTCCGGAAAATTGCATAGTTCCCGCGGGATAGCGATAAACGAATTCTTCGCAGGAATGCCAAAACTGCTAGAGTTACACGTATGTAATGTATGATGGAAATGTTTATAGTCCTACAAAAAAACCCGCCACAGTATATATCTTTCGAAATTCCCACGGGATAGGGAAATATCTAAACTTTCTTTGCTTTTTTGTTTATAGCAGAATCTCTGAAACTATTGAGCCAATTTTAAAAATTCTTTCACCATTAGAAAGCTACGCTATTCTTGATTGACATAAGTTACTTTTTATCCGGGAAAATTAAAAATTCCCACGGGATAGTAATAAATTAATTCAATTTCGTACCTGATTTTAATAATTCTTACATATTATGTGATATGACTATCCCCGATTAACAAAAGCTATTTTTTCTTCGGGAAAATACAAAATTCCCACGGGATAGAAAAAACTGAATTCAACTTCGGGGCCGATTTTGAAAATTCTTTCACCAATAGAAAGCTACAGCTATTCCTGATTGGAATAGACTACTCTTCTTCGGGAAAATGAAAAATTTCCGTGGGAAAGAAATAAGTAAATTCAACAACGGCACTGATTTTAAAAATTCTTTCATATGATAAAACATAACTATCCCCAATTGACATAGGCAAATTCCCACGGGATAGAAAAAACTGAATTCAACTTCGGGGCTGATTTTGAAAATTCTTTCACCAATAGAAAGCTACACTATTACTGATTGGCATAGACTACTCTTCTTCGGGAAAATGCAAAATTCCCGAAGGATAGAAGTAAGTCAATCCAAATTTGTGGCTGATTTCAAAAATTCTTTCACTAATTGTATGCTACAGTATCCCTGATTGACATAGGTTACTTTTCTACGGGAAAATACTAAATTCCCACGGGATAGAAATAAGTGAATTGAATATAGGGGCTGATTGCTAAAATGATTTCACTAATAATAAAAAGCTACGATGTCTCTGATTTTCAAAAAAGGTCAAAAAAGTAATTTCTATCCCGCGGAAACTTTACTTTGCACTTGCCGGGATAAAAAGGCCTGTTTCAATCAGGCACAGGCCTCCTCCCAGAACGAGAGGACTTGGACAGTAGATTTGGGAACTTCACATCACACCCACCATTGAATTTCTTCTCAGGTGTGTGTAGCTTTCCTCGCGATGTTTTCCTTCACTATAAAGCTCATGGTAAACTTCAAACGTAATTTACCACATGAATTCGGAAAAACTCAGAGGTGCAAGCCTGGGCTCAAACTCACGACCCTCAGCTTAAGAGTCCATAGGTCTGACCACTAGGGCACCACGGCTTAGCGGCTATAGAATTCACTTTTTCCTATTCCACGGGAACTTTTCATTTTCCTGGCATTATCCTATGTGTTAATTCATGTAATAAACTACCTGTGTGCCAAATTTCATCCAAACAAAAGCTAGTATTAATACAGGGTTATTTATTATTCACTAGCATCCTTTTAACCCTAAACTCCTACCACTTAAACAATTGTTCTTTGTTTTACGGCTTTTGTCATAACTTAATATTTTTGGTGTAATTACGTTTTGACAATTTGAGTTTACCTCTTATTTTTACGATACTCTGTGTATTTGTATGGGAAAAAAAGTGCTTCATTTTAAAAAGTCGTAGAACAAAAAACATTTGTTTGAGTAATAGGAATTCAGGGTTAAGAGGATGTCAGTGAATTAAAAATAACCCTGTATAAAGAGCTGGAGATTTATAAGGTCTCCGAATATCAAACAAATAGGTACCTACTTATTATAATTAAGTGGACAACGGCAACAGAACCAGAAACTAGCCGCGGATTGCGCCGTGACACTACAAGTCACACTTCACATCACTTCACATTACAAAGCACATAAACATAGACATACACACACAAACACACACACGCACACACAAACACGACTACATCATAAGTATCACATATCGACATACTAATTATCTTCGGCTTTCAGTCTTGGCCATGTCGCATTATCACATAAGTACTCCTCAACTTTATAGTATGCTTTCTTCAGGAGTGCACTCTTTATGTATTCTTTGAAAGAGTTGTGTGGCAATTTCCATGCTTCTACAGGGACTTTATTGTAAAATCTCACGCAGTTTCCCACAAAGGATTTGCTTATTTTCCGTATACGGAATTTAGGGACGACAAGCTTGTGTTTATTACGAGTGTAATTCGATTTACTCGAGAAGTAAACATTCTACGATTCTTGTATAAAATAAACTAACCTAACCTGACCTAATGCATATCAAATAGAATTAATATCAATCCTCCGAAGTTTTGCTTTTTGAGTAAATCGCATTATATCAAATGTAGCATTATACCAAATGTTACAGTTATATCAAATGTTGTTATATCTATCGAGGCGCACCCGGCCGAAACGTCGAGGCAAATAAAAAATATTTATTGCGCGATAAGTCCCGTTTAGTATAGTTATTATGATGCAAATACTGTCAAAAAAGTACATTAAGCTAAAAGCTTGTATAGAAGATGATAGGAATAGGAATATTAAAACATGTAAACTCAGATAACGTAAGACTTATTTTTAATTCCTTACTTTGCACAATACGTTACATCCTTCCAACCTGTGTAGTATGTTAGCAAATAGCGCCCCGTGGGCTTATTGCCCTTTGTCCTCGTGGAACTTTATTAATACGGTCCCTCTTCTTGTAATTGATTCCTCAGAGAGACCCATCCGTCAAGATTATAGGCATTATGAAGCACCTTTTGAGATGAGAGTGATCGCAGGAAGGTTTCGCGATGCTTTTTTATAAAACAGGGGCCATGTGTAGGTGGTTTTGGTATGATGTTGGTAAAAACCTTAAGATCTTCGTGTATACACGTAGGTAGAGTTTAATAGTAGATTGTACACCAAGGGGATAAAGCACTGCATTATGTCACGGGCGCGATATTGAATCCTGAGCGTATCGAGGGCCTCCAGATTTAACTCTCGAGCGTAGCGAGGGTGGTTTTTAGTTGATTTCCGAGCGAAGCGAGGGAATTAAGATGGAGTCCTGAGAGCAGTGAAGGATTTAAGCGCGCCCAAGGCAAAATCAGTTTTATCCCCGAGGAGTATACTCTACTTTTCTCACCTTTTGCGAGACAATAAAAACCAAGGCTACTAGAAAAATACTCGAAATAGACCCAGAAGCACTGATTCTGACACTCACTTTGCGCCTTTCGCAGTTTTCCATTTGTCGAAATCTTTGTAAGCTTTTAAGTATTTTTCCTTCGACTTCTCTGGGAGTACATTATTAACAATTTCTAAGGGCGGCTTGCGCAGACCTGGGTTAGCTACTTAACTCCGAGCGAGTTAACTGCTAACCCAGGGTTAACAAGTGTCAAAATGTATGGAACTGTCATTCTTAACCCAGAGTTAGTTAAATGTGCGCAGTGTGGGATCATTGTGTAGATTGGTTACCTACTAATATAGACAGACAGACAAAAAAATTATGCTTTTCGCAATTTTTCCTTTATCTGTGCTATAAGACCTTGCTTCGTACCAAATTTCAAGAATCTGAGTTCACGGGAAGTACCCTGTAGGTTTTGATTCTCTTGCGAGTTTCGAAAATATGCGGAAATATGCGTCATAAACGGCTGTACCTTTTGATTGCGTTGGCTTAGAAGTTTGATTTTTTCACAGCTTCAAGGGACAGTAGACTTGAGTATTTGATATAAATTTCAGCTTGATACCTCCACGCGTTCCTGAGAAAAAGGGTCTTGACAGACGGACGGACGGACGGACGGACAACAAAGTGATCCTATAAGGGTTCCGTTTTTTCCTTTTGAGGTACGGAACCCTAAAAAGACATGAAAAATAACCCTGTGTGGAAAAGTAAACTATGATTTTGACTCATTTAATACGGTGAGATTATTAAGTGTCGCGATAGCCTATTATACATACTTCTCATTCTCCCTCTCATATTAAAACACAGATTGTCTACGTCGAATTCCAACAAATAACTTAGTTATTGAGCATTCAATTTTTATTACACTGCAGTAAGGCAATTGCCGTAGTACTAAGATACGGAGCTGCCACTGACACGCATAATGTCGGCAATAATCCGCAGGGGAAGTTTGCACAAAATATTTGTATGTAAAGCAGAAAAGCAATCCACTTATACCGTCTCGTCTGTTACCTGCGTCGTTACATCCTTGCTTGCGGAAGTTACGGGAGGCGTGGAGAGGAACGAGAAAAAAATATTTGAGAAAATTTTACCGGTTAAGCTAGGGGTTAAGGAATCTAATTAAGAAGCTAGTCTAGGTTCAAATCTCGGTGGGGATAGACGCTTATTTTTTATTAATAGAGGGAGGAAAATGAGCGAGCATTCGGAGATCACGGCAACGGTTTTAATTATTTCTATGAGTTTTCTATATCGGGGTTTTCAGGGCTAGCTTGATCTTATCTCTGGGAGAATGTGCGAAGCTCGGTCGTCCAGGTACTGAAAGCGAATACTACGTACAGGAAGCAGTGGACTTCTTTCAGCTAAAATGATGACGATTATGACAATAGGTGTTACTAAAGCTCCAAACTTACAGACAGCGGAGGCGTGGCGGTGCGGTGGCGGTGACAGTTGTAATATTCTAACTTGTATGAACGAGTTCGCGGTACGGCACCTCACAACCGTTAATACACACACATACATACATACATAGCTTTATACCAAAAAAAGCCTTACTAAAATGAGTTTAAATTAAATCGAACCTTACAAAATCATGTCTAAAAAAATAACTAGTCGTCTCCACAGCTTTCCCCGCAGACAATTTGCCAAGGACTTACCTCTTCATAAAGAGGGTAGGAATTTTTCTTTATTGTCCGGATTATTCGGCTCTCGAGTTTACGTCCCAAGATGGCCTCTTTACGACATTATCAAAGTTCACCTTCTGATATTAAGTTATTGGGGCTTTCGCAGCTTAGCGCAGCTCCGGGTAAAGGTTAAAGGGTTTTTGAACCTAAAGTTTTAAAAGGCGGCGCTTGCCGTTAAAAAAATACTTTGGAATTCTCAGGCTACAGGTTAAAAGGCTCCGCTATATCTTGTCAACCAATATACCGCCGTGTCGCAAGTGAAAAGTCTTTGGCCAGTGTGTGTTGCCAGTGATGAATTATGGCACTGAGACGTGGCCGCTAACGATGGGCCTCATAAGAAAGCTCAAAGACTCAGAGGGCGATGGAGAGGGCTATTCTTGGAGTTTCTCCGCAATCCACGCAAGATCTAAAGTCACGGGCATAGCTCGAAGAATCGCCATACTTAAATGGCACATCGCTCGTAGAATTGAGTACTCGAGTGTCATCCGCGGACCGGAAGACGCAGTGTAGGCAGGCCTCCGACAAGATGGAGCAACGACCTGGTTAAGGTTGCTAGAACTGCTGGCGCAGGACCGTTGTGTTTGGCGAGCCTTGGGGGAGGCCTATGTTCAGCAGTGGACGTCTTTCGGCTGAAATGATGATGATGATGATGATGATGATGATGAATGTATTAATGTGTAATGTAAAGTAAGTTTGGGATTAATTCCTAATTAAATAAATCTATTAATATTATAAGAAAGCTTCCTAAATAAAAATTCTAACAAAGAACCCTAAAATGCGTCGTTTTTACCTTGCCGTTTCATATCCACCCCTCTTGTGATTCACATATCGCGTGCCATATCAATCGCGCAGTGCTTCGTATAAACATGCACAGATTCATCTTATTATTGACGATTCACGGGCGATAAGTCCCCCTCTAACAGGGTTGGCACATGAAAAATGTATTTTTTAAGCTAGTAGCATATTAGTAGATTGTACACCAAGGGGATAAAGCACTGCATTATAATAATAATAATAATAATAATTAATAATAATTTCATTTATTTCAGATATTCTCCATAGGTTGTTAGTATTAAAAATAAAAATAAAAAAGATTAGTACTTATAAAACTAGAAACAAAACAATACATTTATCATCCACTAAGTAACATCTTGGTGAAGTTTAATCTACCTCTCTAACAGTGGCGAGTCCCACCTGTCACCTAACGCAGCGAGAATACTGTTGGAGCTGTCGCGCCAGCGGCTCAACAGAGAGGCACACCGCTTACGCATGATGGCCGCAAAACCATCCACTCGTGCCTCGGCAAACATCAAAGAAGCGCTACAATAGCGCGGCAGCCCCATCAGCACCCTGCGAAAGCGTTATTGTATTGGACTCGCAAGTCACTGTACGCCTGCTGCGTAAAACTGCCCCACAGGCTGCACGTGTAAAAACTCTGGCAATAGGCTCTAAACAGTGTAACTTTTACTGCCTCCGTACAATGCGCAAACCTACGGGCGAGCATATTACAGCGGACGGCCAGCGACCTACGCTCCCTTTCAATATCGCAATTATCTTTCAGGTCATCCGTAATCCAGTGACCTAAGTATTTAAATTTTGTAACCCAACGTAGGGGACTACCATAAAGTGTTACATTAGGCACTGTACCATAAGTTTTAGATTTAGGCTTGAAGAACATCACCTCGATTTTTGCTGCGTTATATTTTAAGCCATGCAACTCCGCATAACTTTGGCAAATTGAAATTAGACGTTTTAGGGCCCTAATCGAGGGGCTCAGCAGCACCATATCATCTGCGTAGCTTAAATTATTTATGCACACTCCTGTGTCACGGGCGCGATATTGAATTCTGAACGAAACGAGGGACTCCAGATTTAACTCCCGAGCGTAGCGAGGGGGTTTTAGTTGATTCCCGAGCGAAGCGAGGGAATTAAGATGGAGTCCTGAGATTAGTGAAGGATTTAAGCGCGCCCAAGGCAAAATCAGTTTTATCCCCGAGGAGTATCCTCTACTTTTCTCACCTTTTGCGAGACAATAAAAACCAAGGCTACTAGAAAAATACTCGAAATAGACCCAGAAGCACTGATTCTGACACTGACTTTGCGCCTTTCGCAGTTTTCCATTTGTCGGCATCTTTGTAAGCTTTTAAGTATTTTTCCTTCGACTTCTCTGGGAGTACATTATTAACAATTTCTAAGGCCGGCTTGCGTAGACCTGGGTTAGCTACTTAACTCCGAGCGAGTTAACTGTGTGAGCGAGTTAACAAGTGTCAAAATGTATGGAACTGTCATTCTTAACCCAGGGTTACCGATTTAATTTTTTTATCCTGAACTGTGCAAGTGGTCCTAAGGCGTCTAATTTAATGGAATCAGGAGTCAAATCACTTTCGTCACTCGATATTTTCCAAATGTTTTATCTTCTTTTGCAGTTTTGATACTTAAAATTGCAGCGTATTGAAACACTCGCGGCTTTTGTTTAAGTATTTGACTTTGTTTTCGTTCGGCCGCGGAACTGCAAATAAATGAGGTGCGGCGCGGCCCCCGCGGGGCTGGGCACATTGAGCACCAGCAGCAGCAGCAGCACGGGCTGCGCCGCCGCGACCAGCACGTGCACGAGCTGCGCGCCGGCCTGCACGCCGGGCGATTTTGAAATTAGACTTAAAGTGCATACCAATAAGAACTACGAGAAGTGAGAATCACATTACTGGGTTATAATGAAATTCCGTACAACATTACGCCCCGCCGAAAGCCAAGGGCTATAATGACTTACTTTGAGAGAGGTTTGCATGATATATAATAAGGCATTGTCGAGCAGGTGGTGTGAAAAATATATTGTTTGAAACAATGTGACCCATTCAATTTCGGAAATTTGCCGTGAGTATTACGGTGAAGGAAAACATCGTTAGGACACATGCACACACCTGAGAAGAAATTCAATGGTGTGTGTGAAGTTCCCAAAGAGAGGAGGCCTGTGCCCTGCAGTGGGACGTATATAGGCTGGGATGATGATGACATATGCAAGTACAATTAAACCTACGATTTGTATGAATATTTCGATGGCCCCTACGTAAATCATCGAAAGTCAATTTCTGCACTTTTCAGTATAGCGGTTTGAAGTTGGTTTATGGTATAATTCCGAAAATGTAAATATTACATTGACTTCATATATCCATAATAACTAATAAAGTAAGTATTTATCTTGCGGGATTTTTATTTTCAGGAAAATTATAATAGTTTTCTGGAAATTTGAGTTTCGATAGCATACGTCGTGATAAAGAGAATTACATGTATTGAAACTGCCAATTTCGATTTTTTACGCCGGAATTATTTTTAAAGGTCTTATCTAAAATGGTAGTTTCGATTATTTACTTCGACAGTAGTACTGCGGTAGCTAACGTAACTGGTAGTGTAGATGGTCTACGCCACAAAAAATAAACTCTATTATAGCTATTTTACCCGTTTCAATATATACGCACAATTTTTTGAGACACTTTTTAGTATGAGTACTTAAATAAAATCAGTATTGTTTTGTTAATTCAAAAATTTTTCAGAAAATACATTTTTTATTTCTAGAAATCAGACTTTTAAATCACTGTTATCATCACAGCTTATTATTTTATAATTACTGCTTAGTAATGGCTAGTGAAAATCAAAACAGTTCTCAACAAACTGCAGATGTAGTAAATAAATAAAAATGATTACAAGAAAACTCGTAACATACAACATAAATATATCCAAACACTCTAAATTACTAAACAAAAAACTTCTCAAAAACTCTTTATTGCACGAATGAATGAATCTTACTTACTTATGGGAAAAAAAACGAAATACCCTTTTGGCTCACTAACTTCAAACAGAAATATGAAATATAAGTAAGCATATAATATTTTAATCAGAATCGTCAACATTATTCCCAATACTGTACTGTAATTAATATTTAAAAAAAAATGTTTAAAATTCTTTAGGTGATAGGTATCACCCCCGATTGACATAAAGAAATAAGATCTTTATATTTTGCATCTGTAACAGTCAGCAGGTTACCATATGCCATCTTAAGTTCAGCGTCATCATTCATTATTTTCTTACTTCTTCTAGTAGTGATAACTGTGTTTAAGCAAAATTGCTCGCCCTTTAAATCGTATTTAAAGAAAAGACAATTCGGTGCATTTTTTTCTACCCTGACCTCTTTGACTTTGTTCCATATTACAAAAATTTTCGCTTATATTTATAATACAGCAAGTCCAACATCTCCAAGTGGACAATTCAATATTAAAAGTCCAATGTACCACAAACAACTTCGGGTGAATTTTGAGCTGTACTATTTTGTCATCTTAACGACCGCCTTAGCCTAGTTGGTAGTGACCCTGCCTACGAAGCAAGAGGTCCTGGGTTCGAATCCCGGTAAGGACATTTGTTTGTGTGATGAGCACGAATATTTGTTCCTGAGTTATGGATGTTTTCTATGTATTTAAGTATTTATTTATCTATATAAGTATGTTTATCGTCGTCTAGTACCCATAGTACAAGCTTTGCTTAGTTTGGGACTAGGTCGATTTGTGTAAGATTGTCCCCTAATATTTATTTATTTATTTATTTTATTTATTTATTTATTTGCTTTAAATTTACTTACAATTTTTTTATTTTCCATATGCTGAGATTGGGCACTTATTTGATCTTCAGTCGGGTTTGCCTCATTTGATTTGATTCGCAAATGTCTTTCTTTGGGACATTTCATGTGCTCATTCACTATTATCAGTGTTAGTACTGACGTAGTGTGACAGATTTACTTTTATAGTTTGGCAGCTGATCCCATTATTTGTACAAGGAAAACATTTTTTGAAGGATAAGTTATTATTCAGATAAAGTTAACTACTACTTTCTCTTACTTTTTTGGTTGCCTTTCGGTAAATTTGTCTACATATTCCCACTGCTGAGTATGTACCCCTAATTTCAGAAAATTGGTTGATATTCTTTGCCGGGTGTCGGTATCAAATTTATCGTAACATTTTAATTTGCACGTAGAACGACACATCTTTTTCTTTTTTTTCTGGGTTTGCTTTGAATGTAGACCTTCTCTTTTGGTTTAATGAAATGGTCGAGCTCGGCGAATCACACGCTGATACTGTTATAAGAGACCTAACGCTAGCTATGGGGGGCCTGGACTACTGGTAGGTGTAGGTAGTTTCCCGGATTCAGTCGGGAACGGTGTCAATGGAGAAAACGAACTTCTAATGTTGCTTATTATCTTCAGTTTGGCTTTGTATTGAGATTTCAGTCTTGTAAAATGGGGATGGCACTGGAGTATTTTCTGAGCTACTTAAAATAATTGACTCCTTATCACTGTTTATTGCAATTAGTACTTTTTCTATCGTTGCTTCCAGAATAGAGAAATGTGGCGTAGCGAAGTTTCTGTCTGAAAATAGTTCTTCGTCAACTATTCCCTCGAGGGTGGCCCATTCTGTGTCTCCAAAGGTACAAGTTGCTGGTAGCGAAGAATCTGAAAAATACTAGGTACCTAATAATAGTTTGATATTCTGATCAACACAATACAATATCGAATCTGCCAGTTTCGATACAAAGTTAACGGCAAATTCCAACGTACAATATTGAAACTGGCAGTTTCGATACCAAGTCAATAGTAAATTCCAACGTACAATATTGAAACTGGCAGTTTCGATACCAAGTCAATAGTAAATTCCAACGTACAATATTGAAACTGGCAGTTTCGATACCAAGTCAATAGTAAATTCCAACGTACAATATTGAAACTGGCAGTTTCGATACCAAGTCAATAGTAAATTCCAACGTACAATATTGAAACTGGCAGTTTCGATACCAAGTCAATAGTAAATTCCAACGTACAATATTGAAACTGGCAGTTTCGATACCAAGTCAATAGTAAATTCCAACGTACAATATTGAAACTGGCAGTTTCGATACCAAGTCAATAGTAAATTCCAACGTACAATATTGAAACTGGCAGTTTCGATACCAAGTCAATAATAAATTCCAACGTACAATATTGAAACTGGCAGTTTCGATACCAAGTCAATAGTAAATTCCAAAGTACAATATTGAAACTGACAGTTTCGATTATTTAAGTCGTTAATACTATTAAATGTTCATAATTAATAATTATTTTTCAATAACTTGACCGTAACTGCACAGTATTCCTATTAACAACGTAAAAAACACAATCTTTTTAAAATATAATCACTAAAAATGTTCAAACTTACCAGCTTTAGGTTTTTCATTATCGGTGGCTGCACTGTCTTTTGTTATCAACCCAAGATTTTTTTAGATCTCGACGCATTAAATCTGTTGTACCTCATTATTACGTGTTTTAAAAACAAAAATCATAATAAAATTGTAACGTTATTAGCTGATTGGTCGCTTGTTGCCAACTGACTGCCTCGCGGACTTGTGCGGCGTATACTATTGAAGCTGTTAGTTTCGTCTCGTTTACACGACAACTATACCCACGTAAACAATCGAATGTAGACTTACGATGATCTACTACGGAAATATTATAATGTTTTCGATGTTTTACGACTCAAATATCTGCTTAAAAATAAGAATTTTCTTTTTTCCTTTCGGGGGTATAAAATATGGCTTAATAGAAGTAGATTACACGAATAAAAAAAACGGCAATTTTGAGTTTCGATGATTTACGTAGGGGCCATCGATTTATTCTCGAAGCTTCTCGAAGATTGGGTTTTTTGGTTAAAAAAAACGCCTATCAAGTAAAAAAAATATTAAGTACCAATTGTTTCCTAATTCACATAACATATCAGATTAGTTTACAGTAGAAGAGGCGTACCAGGGTGGAAATTATTCGTTGCAAATGTCATGTTGACAGCTGCCAAAAAAATAAAAAGGTAAAATATAAAGATTCCATGCAGGCACGCTGTCCAGTTTCTTCGACTTTACAATGTGAAATATTAAAATATTTAATTTACAAAATATATATGGACTAAAAATAAGTGACAACCCTATAGGGTCCCCAGACTACGTGAGTATGCCAGATACTCCCTTTATTAGCCAGTACCGGGATTCGATTCCCGCCATTGCAAATGAATTTGTCAATTGCCGTTTTAGATTCGCGTAAAAATGTCATTTTTATTTTTGCTTTCGTTGAAAAGAGGGTGATAGATTTGGGAAATAAATTTACACTTTTCCAGGTAGGTAAAACGCAAACAAAATAAATACGTACCTGTTACTATGAACTGCTTTTTATTTCTGTGGTCTGGTTTAGCTGACCTCCCACGTGTTTATGTTATTTACTGGCTGCTGCCCACGACTCCCTCCCGCGGGAACTATGCTTTTTTCTGGGATCAAATCTTGTCTTTAACTATCTCCATACAAAATTTCATTTAATTCGGTTCAGCGGACTTCAGCGGTTTGAGCACGAGGAGGTAACAGACAGAACTAAAGACAATAATACTTAGGTACACGCAGAAATAGGTACTTTCCCAAATATACTGATCCATACTCCATACTTGAATATTATATCACGGGGCTTTAATACTCTTATTATAAATGTGAAAGTGTAGACACACTTATATCTCTATATCTGTCTGTCCCTTTGTCTGTTACCTCTTCACACTTAAACCGCTGGATAAATAGACTAACAAAATAAAATAAAATGTTAGTGTCTAATATTTGGTAGCACAGTGAACGGTTGCGGTACTCTGAAGATGAGCTGTGGTTGAGTTCGAAACGGTCAGCGTAGTTTGGTGGTGGTGATATTTGGGTTTGTGTGTGTTCGTACAGTGTGGAGGTGGAGGAACTGCATGAACACGCATTTTTTACATAAACGTAGCTATCGTAATGTCGCGGGTGAGCAAAGTATTTGTTTCAGTTCATTAATATAGACTTTCACAAAGTAATGCCTGATTCAATAAATTAGTTAAAGTTTTTTTGTTTGAAAAGATTAAATTTACTTAATTAGTTATGTAAGTTTTTATAAAAGTTATTTACACTTGAAAGAAATTACCAGGTGCCTATGCCTTTTATTTCACAAAGATTAATGGTTACTTAAAAGTAGAATGTGGACCTAAGTATCTACATCGCTCCACAGAACGCAAGCTCGTCCAAGCATAGAGACACTACGAATTGAAACGAAATTCACGTAATATTTGAAATCCTTTGTTCTCGCAAAATGTCCCACTTGTAAATTTTAAATAAGCGTATATATTTCGCTTGTTCCAGTCCACGGGGTCGGACAGACGGACCGACAGGCAGATATATTATCATTAGTACTGCACTTTGCGACGATTCCACGATATTTATATTAAAAGCTTTACGTGGAATACATGGATAGTTCGTTTCACTAGTGTTTTGGTATTATTTTGATGTGGTATTGTAGAATATGATGTTTGTGGATCCTGCTTAAGTTTTTTTTATTTGTAGGAAAGATGAAAAAGGATAGAGAAACATGTAAGTCGCTTTGATTTACATCGTGCTTTCACGTAAGTACTTACCTATAGTGTTACTTTTAGCTATCATTTTTACAAGCTTTTACTTAAGTTGCCCTGTTTGTTTGGGTCAAATTTGGGACGTCGAATTTAACCCACTTCCAGTGGTCAGATTGACCTGAAATTTGGTATACTTATTATACAGTAAGTTGGAATTACAGCCAACAAAAGGTACAGTCGGAAAAAAGCTTGCATTAAAATTATTAAATAATGTAAAAAGGAAAAACATCAATGAGACAGACAAAACGATTGTATAAACTCTCCATAAGATTTTTAAGTTTCAAATACACGGTCTCGAATCCAATTACCAACTTCATTCCAAAAACATTGTAACATTCAATCCGCCCCATTGTAAAACGCCGTAACCCCGTTTTTTGTAATCCGGTGTCCATTATTCAGGCGTCACCTCGAGCCAAGTTTCAGGTGCTTTTTATACGCAAAAGTGAAGTAATCGACAGAAAGAAATTAATGTGGCGTCACTAACCGGCGCGATGGCTGACACTTTAAAAATCTCTTTCTTAATTTTTACATCTTTGCAAGGTGTTTGAAGGGTAGTGCTGGGCGCGAGGCATATCTATATAGACGATAAAAGTTTTACAAAATAAAAGTGTACGAAATTGAGCTATGTATTACGCATTCGACAATGTTTACTTCATTGTTTAAATAGCACACTAGGCACATACGTACATTGCGCAGCCAAAGTAAAAGAAACGGACATGATTTTTGCGTTTTCCATAGTATTTATTGATGCTTTCTTATCTATCATCTTCATCAAGTCACACGTCCCACTGGTGAACACTAGCCTCCTCTCAGATTGAGCAAGCTTAAGCTTCACTTCTAAAGGTACTGCACAATACATTACTATAAAATGTAATACAGAAGGAAATTTAGTTCAGTAAGTACTTTGTTTGTGCGTAATCTCTGGAACTACGGAACCAATTTCAAAAAATTTTTCACAGATAGAAAGCTATGCTTTCTTAGATTAAAATAGACTACTTTTTATACCGAAGAAGTTCTAAGTTTCTACGGGACGCAGACGAAGTGGCGAACAAAAGCTAGTTTTAAATAAATAACATATATTTCTAACTGATTTTACATTTTGTGGTGGAAAAAAAACTCTTTTGTTTTCACTATCACTTAAGTAATTATTTTTAAGGTAAGCACATCTTATTAATTATAGAATTTTTTTCTTAAAGAATCGATAACTTGTGCTAAAATTACAGTAACCAACCACATCCCTCAAGGTCTACGTAGTAACCTATTAATAATTCGCGGGTGGCAAACTTTTTTAAAGTGTTCCCTCCTTCCCCCGAGCTTCCCCGACGCGCCCCGATGTTCCCCGAGCCGGCAACAGTCATTAATTACTGACCTCTTGTTGATGATATTGTTGAATTTTTTATGAGCACGGATTTGGGGGAAACTGCGAAAACATTATTATGAGGTTACCGCACTTTACCGCGCGGGCTAACTTTATGAATTTGCTTGTAATTTTTTTGAATGTTGCTATTTATATTTCATCCGTTTAGGGAAATGGAAATGTTTGTGTTGGTTGAGGGGTGTGATTATTTAATTATTTATTTATTTCAAATTTTTCTTCCTTCGCTATTTTTTTTCCTTGAAAACATCCGGCAGAACAATTATTAGGTACTAACTTCCATCCGTGACTGCGCTCGCGCGACCACTATGTCTTTTATAATACTGGAATTTTTCTAAATTCCCATGGGAATTCCCAAGAATCTTAAACTATCTCAATAACAAAGTTTATCTAAATCGGTTCAGAGGTTTAAGCGTGAAGAGGTAACAGACAAACAGACAGAATTACTTTATTGAATCAGGCGTTACTTTGCTATATAACACTAGGCGTTAGGTATACTTAAACCTCTGAACCGATTTAGATAAACTTTGTTATTGAGATAGTTTAAGATTCTGCGAAGGACATAGGATAGTTTGAGATCCTGCGAAGGTCATAGGATAGTTTGAAATCCTGCGAAGGGCATAGGATAGTTTGAGATCCTGCGAAGAACATAACCTATAGGATAGTTTGAGATCCTGCGAAGGACATAGGATAGTTTGAGATCCTGTGAAGGACATAGGATAGTTTGAGACCCTGCGAAGGACATAGGATAGTTTTTATAACATAAGCAGCTCGCGCTTTTACCGTGACATTTCTACTCCTCTTTTTACATCTGTGGCGAGACCTGAGTTAAAAAAATAAATTGCTTCTGAACAAAAAACGCCTAAGGAAATTACAAAGGTGCCAAGATGTCACAGGTACCCTCCCCCCTAACGTCAAAAGCATCCGCTAATTCGCGGGAAGCAAAAATTAAATGCACTTACACAATAAAAACCGAACCGCGCCAAAGCGAAATCACCCTTGTGAGTTCCAATTTACGAGTTATATCAAACGCAAGAATATCTTTGCAAGTTGACAATAGCATTTGCTCTCGCGTTAAAGAAAAACTGACTTTAAATATAAGTTTATAGAAGTTATAGTGAGTGTAAAGATAGGTTTGTAAGTTGAGAATAGTGGTGTGAATATGACAGCGAGAAGTGACTTAAGGTGGACTCATTTAAATTCCGTAAGCAATTTTGCTGGCGAGGTGGAAATTGGTTTGTGAGAACAGTTGAATGGCTGTGGAATAGATTGTTTTCAATTTAACAACCACTGTTGGATAAAGTGGGGAAAGTTATGCGCTACGCCGTGGTAGCGTAGTGGTTTGACCTATTGCCTCTCAAACAAAGGGTCGAAGGTTCAAGCGTGAAATTTTTGAAAAATTTACTTGAAAAGTTTTGAAATTTACCATGAACTTTGCGGTCAAACTTGCTTGCTTTGGAGAGGAAACCTGCACACACTTGCAAAGAAATTCAATGTGGTGTGTTAAGTTTCTGATCTCCTCTCCTCTGCAAGCTTATTGTCTTACGTCGGGGCGTTTTCTATGGCATTCACTATGTTTTTCCGTCAAACGGTATAAGATGGAGACCTACCTACACTGCGTCTTCGGGTATGTATTACAATACCGAAGTACGAAAGACCGAATGTATTAAAACATCGAATGGGTCAAAAGACCGACACGGTTTTTTTCTGAAACCGTTAACTTTTTAAGATTGTTATAAAACAAACCTAACCTAACCTAATGGGTTCTGTATGATGCCGTTTTAATAAATTCTGAAATGTTTACGGTTTTAGAAAAAAATCGTGTCGGTCTTTTGATCCATTCGATGTTTTAATACATTCGGTCTTTCGTACTTCGATATTGTAATACATACCCGCGTCTTCCGGTCCGTGGACGCCACTCAAGAACCTTTTGGCCCCATCGGCCATCAGTTCTACGAGCGATGTGCCCTGCCCACTGCCACTTCAGTCTGGCAATTCTTCGAGCTATGTCGGTGACTTTAGTTCTTGCGCGGATTTCATCATTTCTAATGCGAAACTCCGAGCATAGGCCTCTCCATCGCCCTCTGAGTGGCTTTGAGCTTTCTCATGAACAGCAAGATGGAACGATGACCTGGTTAAGGTTGCGAGAACGCGTTGGATGCGGATGGCGCAGGACCGATTTGTTTGGCGAGCCTTGGGGAGCCCTATGTTAAGCAGTGAACGTCTTTCGGCTGAAATGATGATGATGATGATGATGGTATAAGAGTGTGCCAGAAAGATATGATGAATGCAATTACGAGCGGCTGTGCGTTAGACAATAATCCTAATGGCTAAAATTACGGTACCCAAGAAAAGGAAAAAGGACCAAGGAACCCCTCCCCGCTGGCAAAGCAATAAAACTTCGCTACAATCTTAGCACTCCATAACTTCGGCACCTGAAGGTAAAAAATTACTTAAAACTTTTTATCCTGCCGTCACCGGGAGACAAGACGGTCATTTTTCACGGAACCCGGGCGAGGTGAGTCTAACTTGGACATCTATGGGGTGCTCGAATAATATGAAAGTGCATGATCATGTCTGGTATCTTTGGTACAGTCAAAGTTTAGTATCTTTACTCAATTTAATGCTAACTATGACGAAACTTGTTGCGGACAACAAAATGTTTACCTGACGCAGCCTGCGCTGCGGATCTGATTTTATTGCATCCTTTTCTTTAATTTTTCATATAGTAAATTACTTCTTTTTATACTATGTATTAAAACTATAACAAGGGCTTATGAATGTCGAAGATTCTATCCCCGGTTCGAAACCTCTGTTGAGAAAAATCCGGCAAGAAACTCAATTTAATTACTTACATCCTAAGTACTTCATCCCAGCCTATATGTATATAGCCCACTGCAGGGCACATGCCTCCTCTCAGAATGAAAGGTAATGGGTCGTAGTTCCCACGCGGGCCCAGTGCAAATTGGGAACTTCACACACACCATTGAATTTCTTCGCAGGTCTAATACCTGCGGCACGTGGCTGACTTTTATTTGTTTACTAGCTGTTGCCCGCGACTCCGTCTGCGAATAATAGGGGTAAGTATAGAAAATAAAATACCCTACGACCTATTCTCAGACCTAGCGAATATACTTACATTAGAGAAAAAAGTTTTATAAAAATCGGTCGAGCCGTTTCGGAGGAGTTCGATAACAAACATCGTGACACGAGATTTTGACATTTTTGTGCGCAATTAATACAGTAGCAACTCTTCTTACGTTATTACTAATACTTGCCCATAGGTAATCCACCTAAAAAGACGTATAAAAACATTAACACTCGCCAACTCCTGAAGAAAGCTGTTTTTTCACGTCCGTCAAAACAGGAAGTTGCCTAAAGCGCTTCCGGCCGATAACAACATCCGCCCAAGTTTCCAGAAACTTTGAGAAGCTCAAAGTTTGGGAACAGGTGCCGTTTCGGATAAAAATTTCCACCTCTCGTTGCCAGTTGGAGATCTTTTTATGACGATAAGTTTGGGATACATGAGGGCTGTACATTTTTGGATCTTGGTTTGTGTAGTTTTAAAAGTTTGGAATTAGACCTCGAATATTTTGGCTGGATAGTTTTAAAGCCGTTTTTTGAGCTGGTAATATTTAAAAGACGACTATGTCGTTGTTGGGATCACAAATGACAGTAAGTACAGTAAGATTAATTCCGCTTTGACACTCGGGAGGTCTCAGTTTTAACGGTAAAAGTTTGTGTTTTCTCATAGAATATAGAATAATCCTAAAATTTAATCACATAAAAAAAAATCTTAATATCCAAACCTATTTAATGTAATTAATAACAAAACCTCAGCCTAAGTAAGTATTGTACTTCCGATCTCTCTCGATGTATGTCGCGAATTTCCGAGTGCCAAAGTGAAAATAATCTTACTGAATGTTAGTTTTTTTAGATTTGGTGATAAGATTAATATCTCTTTAATTAAATAAAAAAATATATTGTTAAAAATTTCCTCCATCCACCAAATGCATGCTCATCCTACATTTTCTTGAAGTACTTTCGTCAAGCGTCATCGCTTTGGCGGGGAATTTAACAGGTCTCACGTCAAAGTTTCTTTAAGAAACTGACTTGTCTAAGTGCTCTACCGTACTTGACCAAAGGTCGTCTGGCAGCAGTGTCTTATCCAACCTCGACATTGGCGGAATCATCGCACCGTTCGATGGGGCCATTATTATCCCAAAAATTGAATTGAATTGACTTGTCAAAGAGTTTTCAGGCTCAGAGACTAAAACATGTGTAGGGTGACAATGATTTTAAATAAAAACTGACAATCCAAATAATCGTTATTTAAAAAACAGTGGTTGTTTCATTTAACTGCGACATAAACGTGGTCGCCAACGAATGCTGATCTAGAAAAATTGGTTCCTGAACACCGATTACAATCATCCTGTATAATAGTAGCCAACAATGTCAATTATTACGGACACTTGAGAAAAACTTATTACTTCAACGGAATCGTGTCTCAAAGCCATTCGCATTAGAGAAATATCTATCAGTATGTAAAGCTCCGAAATCGCCCCCCGATCAATCGCCAGCAGTCCGTGGCACCTAATCTAATAACTCCCCATTAAACAACAATTTAAACTGGCCAGGTATAACAATAAATCTCCAGGATTGCCCCCTACTTTAACCCACTCGATACTCAACGCGCCAACTTACGCGTGCCACTAAAACAGTCAACTGTTAACTCTATGCTTATAACAATAAGGTGGTTGTGAGATGTTGATGTAATCGTGTTATTAAGTCCAAAATGGCGATGGATTAGACACTGTAGATAGCGATATTAATCCGTCAGATCGAGATTATATTCCGTGGCACGGAGCTAGGTAATATATTCGCTAAGGTGTCAGGAGTAAGGATGGGGAGTTGTCGATAGATTCTGGAGATGAATGTCGATATTAATAGGATGACAGTCAATATTATGTCACACACACAATCATCACAAACACCACGGAACGATGAGTTCGAAACGCTTTAACCAAGTACTTGATTTTCCATAATAGAGGTTTTAAATGGCAACGAGCGCGCTAGCAAATAAATTAACAAAACGGGACACTTGACACCAATATACCTAGTCCCAAAGTAAGCAAAGCTTATGCTATAGGTACTAAGTAATAGTTACTTAAATAGATACATACTTAAAGACTTATTAAACACCCAAGACTCGAGAACAAACAAATAAAATTTTGAAGTATTGACGGATAATTATATTTTATAGAAGTTATAACATATTTTACTAAAATATTCACATAATAGTGTATATAGCAATATTTAATCTAGCTAGTCTTAGGGGCCGTCCATAAAGTACGTCATACATTTAGGAAGGGGGGGGTCAAGCGATCTGTGACACAAGAACAAAATAATTGCGATTTTCATAGTAATAAATGTGCCAAGGGGGGTCCAAATGGATCGAAATTGCTCTGACGTATTTTGTGGATGGCCCCTAATTACATTAAGTGCATCGTTAACTTATACGTCGATATGTCGAATATGTGCCTACTATGAAAACGTATCTATTAACTGAAACTATTTTTATTTAAACATCTAGGTAGCTCCAGTCGTTCAGGTTAAAGAGAGCTACATTCCTGTAATTTGACAAGATTTATTCCTTGAGGTTCACAGAAATAAACTAGGAAGGGATATTTCGCGTTCTCACAAGATACAGAGCCATCCAATTTTTATTCTGGCATAGGAGCCAAACAGCGAGAAAATATTGATAGTATAAACGCTTCACTTTCCAACGTTATTATTATTATGCATTGTAATTCTGCAACCACATCACCATTTTTGTAAAACTATCGATATCGTAAACCCACGTTTCTACAAGCAAAGAACACACTGCGTCGTGTCGATACGGCGCGCGTGCCGCGGCAAGCGCCGCCCGTCTTAGCAGAGGTGCGCACCTCCGATATCGATAAATTAGGTGCAGCTCTATTTTCTTACGGGACAATAACCAATAACCATTGGGCGCTTTGAAATGTGAGCTGCAAGGCTCGCTGGGTTATACAGGGTGTCCTGGAAGTCAACGATAATCTGGTGCCAAGCGAGAGGCCAAAAAAGGCATGGTGGCCTAGTGGTTTGACCTATGGCCTCTCAAGCAGAAGCTCGTGGGTTCAAATCCCGGCTCGCACCTCTGGATTTTTCGGAATTTATGTGCGAAATTACATTTGAAATTTACCACGAGCTTTAAGGTGGAGGAAAACATGGTGAGGAAACCTGTACCTCTACCATGAGTTACACTAGTTTACAGTGACCGTACTCGCTAGCGACGGCGTAAATGATTTTGTATGGAGAATTGTACTTCCATAAGTGACCGCTAGAGGCGCTGTACAATTCTCCATACAAATAATTTACGCCGTCGCTAGCGAGTACAGTCACGTAAACTAGTGTAAACTCATGTTAGAGGTACTGTATACACCTGCGAAAAAATTCAATGGTGGGTGTGAAGTTTCCAATCCGCACTGGGCCCGCCTGAGAACTACGGCCCAAGCCCTCTCCTTCTGAGAGGTCTGTGCCCTGCAGTGGGACGTATGATGACGATGATAAAGGGAGAAGCCAAGTTATAAAATAAGAAAAAAGTCCATATCAATTAGGTAAGCGATAATTCTGCCGTCGTAATTATAAAAGGCACAACTGCAAAATTGCTCAAAAAAGAAACAGCGTAAGTTTACAAAGAACAAGGTGTGCACTTAGGCCTTTTCTGTTTCACAAAAAATTCTATTTGTGCCCCTTTTTCTTACGACGGCAGAATTAGTGTCACATAAAATTACACTTTTTAGTATTTGTAGGTTCAAATACTGAGCGTACCATACTGTGTTGAAAAATTTCATCATTCATAATGAAAATAAACGGATCACTCACGTCTTAAAACGAGTTTAACTCGACTGTTTCGGGCTAATCCGTAGCCCTTCTTCCCAGAGTCGCACGTCACGGCGGCTGCCAAACGCGCACTCAAAATGAGTGATCCGTTTATTTATTTTCGCTACTTAGTAGTTCAAATTAAAATGATTATAAGAGTTGTTATTAATAGCTTAATACCTACCGACTTTTAGAAAAAAAACTGTTGCAGAAACAACTTAAGTATGTCAAATAACAATTTTATTATGGAAAACGATACGCTCGGAACTTTAATTTTGTAGCAGCACAAACCAAGCATCAAAGGTCAATATCACAAAACCCTACGAACGCACCAATTTTCAATTTACAAAAGACGGCTAATACAGAATGGGCGCAAATCACAAGGTGTCCCCAATGAGCGAATCAGGCCCTGTCATCAACCTTCCACTCATCGTCGAGGTAATTATATTGTTTATCAGGGGTGCGATACCTATAGGATAATGACATGGTACGAAAGGCAGCGGTTGCTAACCTTTTTGAAAAACATCCCTAAATATTGTAGTGTCATTTTTCACTTTAAAATTAAATAAGCAGCTATTTTTCCGTGGCGAATGTACCTATTATGACCAGTGGCATTTCTTTGTTTGTATGTAAACACTAATAAGTGTGTGTTCATACAGTGTGGAGGTGGAGGAGTTGCATAAACACGCATTTTTTTCATAAACGTAACGTCATGGGTGACCAAAGTACCAAATTTTTTTAGTTCTTTATTATGGAACTCCGCAAAGTACCTAACGCCTGATATAACAAATTACCCAAAATTACCTCATTAAAAAAATAAAGGGTACACTTTTTTTAAATGCCCTAAAACTAACTAAATGCAAACAGTTTCTGCCAATATATCTTCCTTGACGTCAAAAACTTCTACACATTGCGTATCCCTCCACAGTGATGCTATGCTCTCTCTTCCAAACAGCCTACGCTCACCAATTCCGACTTTCAAATACTCCTTTTCGGTATGGACAACTTTTCGTCAATTACGAAGTTGGCAATCCGCTTTAACTCTAAGCGGACAAATTAGTTGAGAATTAAAATGCCGTCCACCTGTCTGCCTGAGCCGATTACTGCCTTGTGGCGGATATTTTATTTTGGGAGGGCTTCGGAGTTCTGGTGCATAAGTTTGCAGGAGCTTTGACTGTTCTATTTTATTTATTTATTTACTATGGTTTGCCAACAGGTAAAATACTATAAAACTTGCACTACAATATATTAATAAGAAATGGAAGAGTATTCACCCAATTGGGAATGTCTAAAAAAAATTACCAGTGGTTTTTATATTTTTTTTGTATAGAAAAGTCAATTATAAGAAACTAATTTCAATATTTTGTCACTTAGTTCACTACTTTTTTCAAAATTAATTATTGAAACTATTTTGGTTGATGACGTCAGATTGTAATTGAGGGCTCCCACACTGCCAAATTTCTAAATCTATCTAAATGCGTACGATAAGGCAACCCCTTTAATTATTTTTTGCGTGGTGGTACACTGTAACTAGTGTCACTTTACTGGCGCTGTCAAAGTGCTAGATGTCAGGCAGTGGGTCCAAATCAAACTCCGTAGTTATAATCCACGCGTAAATTTGTGAAGAATTCTAACCACACATAATAAAGTACGACTGGGACCGGTCACGCAATTTACACCAAAGTCAAATGAAGGTCATTGCTTATTTGTTATGTAATAAATTCATTATATAATATTAAAATTAAATAACTACAGAAAACGAGTTAAAAACCATTTATCTCGAAATGGTTTTCGATTTACTATACATTGCAAAAAAATAGACATCCCCAATTACAGGCAAACATAGCATGCATTAAACATAAACATACGCGTGTCGCTAAAGAGAAATTACTACAAAACAACACTTACGACATGCACTAGTACCTAACAACACTTACGACATGCACTAGTACCTAACAACACTTACGACATGCACTAGTACCTAACAACACTTACGACATGCACTAGTACCTAACAACACTTACGACATGCACTAGTACCTAACAACACTTACGACGTGCACTAGTACCTAACAACACTTACGACATGCACTAGTACCTAACAACACTTACGACATGCACTAGTACCTAACAACACTTACGACATGCACTAGTACCTAACAACACTTACGACATGCACTAGTACCTAACAACACTTACGACATGCACTAGTACCTAACAACACTTACGACGTGCACTAGTACCTAACAACACTTACGACGTGCACTAGTACCTAACAACACTTACGACATGCACTAGTACCTAACAACACTTACGACATGCACTAGTACCTAACAACACTTACGACATGCACTAGTACCTAACCATAAAAATATGAAGAAAACAATATCTATACTAATAATAATAATAATAATAATAATTTATGGGCCCGTGATCGGAAATCCGTACCAACATAATAATAAATTCTTTGTTTCGGAATACACAGGACTCCATAGATGATGACTAGCTGTTGCCCGCGACTCCGTCCGCTAAGAATGGGGGGGTGGATAAAAATAGCCTACGACCTATTCTCAGACCTCCCGAGTGTAGAGAAAAAAGTTTAATAAAAATCGGCCAAGCCGTTTCGGAGGAGTTCGGTAACAAACACCGTGACACGAGATTTTTATATATTAGATTAAGCTGAAGAGTTTGTTTGTTTGTTTGGTTGAACGCGCTAATCTCAGGAAATACTGCTCCGATTTGAAAAATTCTTTGAGTGTTAGATAGCCCATTTATCGAGGAAGGCTATAGGCTATATATCATCACGCTAACACCAATAGGAGTGGAGCGGAGCGGAAGAATGTTTCAAAATCGGGGGTTTTTGAAGTAAAACTTCTATAGGCACGGTTGACTTGGGAGTACGGTGGTGAATGTGAACGCGGGTGTGCGGGGGTGCAGTGCGGTGCGGGGAGAGTGGGTTGGGGGGAGGGGTTGCGGGGGAGGGGGGTAATTTTTTTCATATCAAGGAACTAAGGAGAGCCATAATTGATGAAAAAGCAAATTGGATAAAAACAGAAGCTACCCAAATTACTTACTACTTCCACGCGGACGGAGTCGCGGGCAAAAGCTACCTAGTTAGTGTATAATAAACTTAAGTGAGAACAAAAGTGGTCCTACAACCTACATATTTTGAATGTATGACGTCGGTTACACGTTAATTCTGGCTTCCGTTCAGTCCATCGTCCATCCTTCTGGTATTGTCATTCACAACGGATTGATGAATACTATTTTAAATATTTAATTTTCATAAGTTCGGACCATCAGTCCCTCAGTCCGAGGGAGTTGCACGATAATTCTCTCGTCATTGTGACCAGAATGATGGACGAGCTGATGCCAGAATTTGCGTGTGACCGAGTTCTATGGAAGCAGCTAAGCGCCCTTAGGAACGGAAAACATTCCAACAACATCCATACTAGGGTAACACTAGTTTGTATATACCCTATATTACTTGTTTGTAACCCAGAGAGCCCTGGGTTCAAGCCCGGGTTTGTGCCACAGAGTTTTTTCGGAATTTATGTGGGTGCACCATGAGCTTTACGACGTGCGAAGAAATTCAACGGTGTATGAGAAATTTCTACACAGTGTGAACTGCGACCCAAGCCCTATCATTCTGAGAGGAGGCCTGTGTCCTGCAGTGAGACGTACAGTCAACAAAACCGAGGCTTGCCCAGTTTCAAAACAAATTTGATTGCAGCCGTTGAAGTTCATTGGTATGGATTGGTATGGACAGATGTCTAGCCACTGCAAGCAAAATGAACATTTAAGGTGTCACGGCGACCTTTTTGTCGATGGTACATAGCTGAGATGATGATGATGATGACGATGATTGCCATACAGAATTACAGTTGAAAACAAAATAAAGTGTTTTCTTTTTATATGAAAGGGGAGAGATAAATAGATAAGCTCGTTTTGTTAAAGATTTCCAATCTGTATCGCTCTGGGAATGCTGTCCTAGGAAGCTGGTTCCATAACTTCGTCGTGCATAGGAAGAAGTTATAGCGGACGAAGAGGAAACGGGCGGGAGTGTAAAGTTAAATCCATTTAATTCATACAAAAATCTTGCACCGTACAACCAAACCCCACCTCCATTAAACTTGAGAGCTCTCACCTATTTATATTGTTCCCGAAACAATAGCCCCTCTGTCCAGAGGCGCGCAACCTTTCCCTCCAAACCCTTATAAAACTCATCGCAACGGCACTTCGGAGACTGCAGGTGCAGGTGTCGTAAACAGGCAATCAGGTTGACTACCCCTGCCCTGGGGGCGCTGAATAAACAATGAATGGGAAATGTTTATTACCTCTGGTGGCGTTTTTTGATAGACACGGAACTTTGTAAGAAATGTATACAGGATGTTTTTTTGGTCGACAACTTCCAAAACCGGAGTTATAAGTAGTTTAATTACTTAATGCTGAATCCAAATAACACAAAAATTAAAAAAACTTGAGAAGGTCAAAGGTTTAAAGAAGGTTCAGGTTCAAAGAAGGTTTAAATTTTTCTCATTATTTCACTTTATTTTGGTAACTAGATACCTAGAACGCGCCGTGTTTACTCTGTTTACCGAAGACTTTAACGTAATCACCGTGGACAATGTTATGACTGAGACCCCTATTACTGAGATTCCGCCGTCTGTCTGTCTGTCCAGCCGCCTGTCCGTCCATCCGTCTGCCACAGGGCTCTATCTCTATCTCTTGAACCGCAATAGACACTAAAATTTTCATCGATTACCTACTAGGTATTGTGGCCACTATAATTAACAACAAATCCTACAAGAAAAGTTGTTTTTTCAGCTTTTTAACTTCATTTATAATTTTTTTTAATATAAAAAATCGTTTGTTTTAGATCACGAGAATCACTTCATGTACGAGTCTGACTTGCACTTGTCCGTTTTTTTTACTCATCTATCGACGGGGAATCGGTACGCTTAGTAGGTATAAGTTTTCCTTCACTTCAATACTTCTCGATCGCGTTTACGTAAAAATTTCAATTCTATGGAAACATGGAAGCGCGCGCGCGGAGACGCTGTCCATGTTTCCCTAGTAATTGAATTTTTTACGTAAACGCGATCGAGAAGTATTTGGTGAAGTAAAAACTTATAACTAAGCATACAGATTCAGCCGATCGTAAAAACCTTTATGTCAACGCAATAAGAACGAAAAAGACATCGGTCGGCTCGGCTACGCGGGCTTAGTTGAGCCGAGCCCATCGACGTCTTTTTCGCTCTTATTGCGTTGATATACTTAAAGTTCTTAAAGGTTTTTCTGATCGGCTGAAGCCGATTTCGCGTCGATAGATTTGGGGAGACCCTAAAAATCAACGCTTCAGCGAGCGTTATGCTGAGAGGTATCCGATTCGCTACCGCAATGACACACTATCATTACCCTTCATCTTGTTTATTTGTAATAGCCAGTAATAGGTAATATTGACGTGTCAATGTATTTTCTTTCTTTCTGTATGCCTGAATTTCAAGACTTGACGTGACATAATTTCAAGACTTGACGTGACATAATTTCAAGACTTGACGTGACATAATTTCTACAAAATATCTTATCAGTAGATACCTACTGTGGGAACTGTGTAGCTAATTTAGGTAGATTAAGTACGAGGATACGCACGTGATGCTAAAAACTAGCAAATAACACAATATAAATCTTCATTGATTCTCCGGTTTATTCATTGACTAAAACTATACTTTACAATCACACGTCCAGCAGCTTAGGCTGTCCGGAGCAATGTGTCCTGGCTCGTATACCGTTGACAATTCTATTTATTTAAAATCAAGTTCTAGAAATTATGTCTAAATTTATTCATAACAAACTTAGACTAAACTGCCAGTTGGACAACATTTACCACTGGCTAGCGGTATAGAGCCGTGCCTACATATCAAAACAGCACAAACACGACTTGTAGTCGTAGGTAATCATGAAATTCGATCGCGTAAATGAGCTTAGATCGTAAAAACAGCCTAAAGTTTAGGTTAAACGTCCTACCAAGGTTGTAAAAGCGCTAGGCACCTGCTCCAGTGACCTAGAGTGGCGAAGCGTGCTCGATGACTGATGTGTCGACGTTTTAGGTCAAATGGACTCTCAGGAGAAACAATGGGCTAGGGGTGCGGTAAAAGTCGATGTTATATTTGTCGATGTTTTACGTCATATTTGACGTCCGCCGTAACGCCTTATCTCCTCAGGACTACCGCTAGACTTAATAAGTACCTACCTAATCAGCAATTAGCCATTTCGTTGCTCAAATATGCTGCCGTGCGATTGTTAGTGACGCTACACTTTAGCCAGTACATGAACCATACTGCAATGATTCATGTAGGTACTGACAGTCGAACCTCTGCGCGAATGCAATTAGGATGCTTTCTAATTAATGCTAACTAAAGAGCAGTAAATGCAGTAAAAAAAGTCTTATACTGTATATCAGTCTGCATAGTAAAGAATACTTTAAAAAATTTGCAGCATAAAATATTCTTACAGCATTTTAATGTGCATATTATTGTGTACCTTTTCGCGTATAGGTATAAAAAGTAGGGTACCCATCAAGGCGTCACATAGTCAGTTTCCGACTTATGCGGTATTGTTAGCTAAGCGACAATTTATTTTATCGATAAAAACCCCGTCCATCGACAGCCCGCCCCTATGTATCGCACTCGCCCCCAAGAGCCATAGTGTCAGCGTTTCGCAAACGGGTTAAGTGTACAGGTGCTTGCTGCCAACGACTTAACTGCGGGCTTTTAGCTCGCCGTCGCCGCATGAGGTCAAGGTTGAGGGCTTTTATGGTAAACTAGCTGTTTCCCGCGACTCTGTCTGCGAAGAACTCGTTTATCGTTCCTGCGGGAACTATGGAATTCCCAGATGTCCTTCCAAATTTTCATCTACCGTGTAACCGGCTAGCCGGTCGGAGAAATAAGAGACTATGTAGTAGGTAAATAAAATATAATACAGTATAAAATATGTATATACAAATTGTTCCAGTCAGCACTGCTCTTCAATAAAGTAATAAAAAATACACTGGCCTAGGTTTTCTGGACAGGTGGGAAGGCAGGGCAGGGTATTCACTTAGCCTCGGAGAGTCCAATAGGGGGATTCAAGCTTCACCGGCTGTCTGCTCCGAGGCAGTAGAGCAGAACCACAGCAGAACGTTCGTAGGAGGTGGGTACGTGGAATCGTAGGATGAAGCGGAAAGGAAGGGCTGGAAGAAATACCCTGCTTTACTGCTTGCTTGAAGCACCCATCCAAGCCTCGTTTTAGTGCCTAGGTCAGCGAAAGGAAACTAAACGAGACTTGGATTAGGTTTAACAATTTATGTACAAGAAAATAGAGAGAAAAAAACGGAACAAATAATATTTACAGTACCTGCAATAGCGGCAGCCCTTTATAATACAATCAACTCGGTAAATTAGTGTTTTTACCGAGTATTACAATTATATATTCAAAGAATTCAATTTTCGGCATAAGCCTTGCCAAATTGTAGAGCCTTTAAGGGAAAAAAAAAACAAAAGAAAATCAATAGTTCAGAATTTAGAATTTTGTTTTTCTGTAAGCGGCCAGTTGCGCACCTCGGAGGTTTGCCGTGTTACAACCGATTCTCATCTAAAACGTGAAGAGGTAACAGACAGACAGACAGAAAAAGATACTTTCGCATTTATAATATTACTAACTGTTGCCCGCGGCTCCGTCTGCGAAGAATTCGTTTATAGCTCCCGCTGGAACTGTGCAATTCATAGGGATAAAACTATCCTATGTCCTATCCAGGGTCTCAAACTATCTTCTTCTAAATTTCATCTCAATCAGTTTCGCGGTTTAAGCGTGATGAGATCTGCAACTGACTGTACGCTTTTAAACTTAAAATGCCCCACGCACGGTACGCCCTGAAGAAATAAAACAACAAACATATCCGTGGAGACTTTATTGTGAATAAAGTATTAAAATAAAAACTACCAAACTCTACGTGATAGTCTAGGCGCCTGTGGCATTAAGGCACGACACCTCGTGACGACTCGGGGAAACACCTTTACTAAACTGTGTGGAGTTCCCAATCCGCACAGGCCCGACTGGGAACTACGGCACAAGCCCTCTCATTCTGAGATCTGTGCCCTGCAGTGGGACGTATGAGGTTGACACAATTATAGGTAAGGTTAGATATTAGGCCCATTGTTAAAATATTTAGGGTTATTATGGGATTTTGACCCTAATTTTATAGATTTTTACCCCTGATTTTAGGGGATTTTAAAGACCAAACTTTGGGAATTAAATGGTCTTTTTATCAAGGAACAGGTACCACTGCTTTACCTGTACTCTGTTTATATCAGTATTCATTATTACTTTGATTTGTCTTTTGTCAATATTATGTTGTAACTAGATGACAGAAACAGATTAGGAAGCAATTTACTCGTCGCGAATTTATGTCAAACGAATTAGAGACGTTTAAATTTTAAAGTGGAATTTATGGTGTTGTGTATGGTATGGTATTTGTGGTATTGTATAAAGGTGTCCCCTCGAGCCTGCTCTATAATGATATACAAAATGTATGATACATGATACAAAAACTTTGCTTATAGTAGAAAAAAATAAGTTTATTTTAAGGTACATACATTGCTTGCAATTCTGATAGTTACTTCGCTAGAACTACAGTAAAATAAATTCACAGCTAATCTAAATAAATCGAATTTTTCACTCATAATTATAATTACTACAAAAATTAATTCATTAACACATTTGAATGACGGCGAACAAAATCACACGAAATCAAAATAATTTTTGGACGGAAAATAATAAAAAAACAATCCTAAACTAAATACAAACTCTACATTGTACATATATTGAAATATAAAAAAAAAACTAATATTACAGAGATTTCAGATACAACTTACACTACTAGACCTTACGTACTAATTTGTATTTTTGTCACATTTTCAGATCTTCATATAAATGGAGTGGTTACATTTTCTTAGAAAGTATTGTCATTCCCTAGATTCTGACTCCATTGTATGTTTCGTCATTACATTATCAATTTATGTTATTCTAGGATGAAGCTGATTTATCAAGAAAGATGCAAAGGCGGGATATAAAAAAGCCAAATGGCACGACAGGAGAGAATGTCGAGAATAGAATTAGACTCACGGCGATCATTACATTATAAAAACCAGTGAGGCAACTTACATGGCGATTGCGCGGTGCGGTGCGGTGCGGAGCGGGGTGAGGACGTTACCCCCTCCCCCTTCCGCCCGACCTTGAGTGCGCGCAGGGACTCACACAGAAGCGCGCTCACTATATTACGCTATGCCAAAGTCGGCTAAAGTGAGGTACGGTCAGCCAAGAAAGAAGCCTACCAGTTTTGGCAAAAGTTTCTGCCAGATCTAAATATCGCTAAGGTTGACTTTTCGAACTGAGCTAAGTCATTAGTCACTGTAATCGTATTATTGCAAGGGAAAATCGACCTCCTTGTATCATGACGTGCAATTGTACTTCAACCGTAGCGTGGTAGACCATATTTTTGGCCGGCTGTACGAGATTACACGTTAGAGTAAACACTTCTCACTCTGAAGTATAACAGTTGATGGTCTTTCCGACTTGTTTTATTACAGGCAAAATTTCTTGTAGGCACAAGCATTACTGGCCGCCAATGACGAAGAATAATAATTTTAATTTCGATGAGGGTTGCCATATAAATATACGCAAGGCATTAGAAGAGAAAGCGAGTTAATAATCTTAGAAGTGGGGTAGTTTTGTTGCCAGTGTGCAGCAATGGACAAACACACTGTTTTTATTTTCATCAATAATATTAACCTATGACACGGTACATTTTCGTACCCATTACGGGTTTTAATATCTAAAATAATATCAAAATGTATAAAATAATAAATCTGCTTACAATATGAAAGCTATACCCGGAGTAGACCTCCTCTAATTCATTATAAAAATCCTTTCGTAAATTTAAAGAGCTGCACTACTTACCTTATGAATTCATTGTCATATCAGCCGAAAGACTTCAACTGTTGGACCCCCCCAAAGAGTTCCACAACGATAGGTCCTACGCTGTCAGCCGGGTCTCGCAATGAACGAACTGCCTCGCGGGGCAGCCATTTTCGGCGCGATTTTGAACCTTGTGCCGAACAAAATTATGCCTCAAGCGCTAGCCTCGCGAGGTAGCTCGCTCAGTGGGGACCCAGCTGTCCACATACAAGGTTTCTCGAACCTTTACCAGGTCGTCGGTCCATCTTGTTGAGGGCTTCCTACGGCACGTCTTTGGGCTGTCATGAGTTCATGGCCTATAAAAAAATGCGAGGTCTACAAAAAGTAGGCCTTATATACTAATACAGGTAATTTCATACATATATACGCTTAAACTTGGCTAAAGCTACAGTGAAACTGTGAATATATAAAAGGATGTTTTGATGTCTACGTTTTTAACCCATTGAGTGCCAAAGGTGAGAGTCTAATTGAAATTAGTGGCTACCACATAAATGGTATTGTAGTATTGTACGCATTAATGCGTAACTGGCACCAATTAGAAAAACTACCCCATGGATGCCAGTCTACGCAATGCTACGTATAAGTAATATTGCGTAGCTGGTCTCGTCCAATATCAACCACTACGTAATATTACGTAGTTGGCACTCAATGTGTTCAAAAAAAATACTTCGCATTTTATGTTCTTCGGTTCCTAACGGAAGACGAGTGCATTGTCTTAATGCAGGCACCATTAAGCGCCATAATCATAACGTATAGAGAGACACCGGTACTATGAAAAGCATTAAAGTATAGTAAAAATCATTAATCAGTTTTGTGTACATGTAACTTGACTAAGAAATACAAATCTCATTCAATTTCCACTTTTTCTGACTGGTATACCTAATACCGTGAAGTATAGAACCCATTGGGTTAGGTTAACTTTATAACAATCATAAAGAGTTCACGGTCTCAGAAAAAGCCTTTCGGTCTTTTGATCCATTCAATGTGTCAATACATTCGGTCGTTCGTACACTTGGCCAATTTGATTCCTAGGCCACTATAGAACCATGTCCATAATGGATCAATTGGTTAATCTTCTACGACAGTGATTATTACGTGATGTATGTCATGATAACATCCCGATCTTTACGAGCATGTGTCAACGATAATAAATAGGGAGATAAGGAGGATAAGGAGTTTGTTTGTGTATTAATAACTTGAATTGTCCGTGTCAAAACTTCGTATTCTTCTCATGTTGTGGAGCGAAAAAGCTTATAAACTCTTTACGATTATTGCATGTTGCGATCGGAAAGTTGATAATCGTTTGACCTAACTACATATTTAGTACCGGTAAATTGGGGTTACTTTAGCAAAATTTTGGGGCTACTTTGATAGATTTAAAATGATTATAAAAACGCAAATATTCATAGTTCGATTGAGCAAATGACGTAAAAAGTTGGGTAATTTATCAAGGTAGTTATTTCACTGGCACAGATGGTCTAAAAAAATAAGGACACGGCGTAAAAACAGTTTTGCAGTTTTGCAATGTAGCCCCTGCATTTTAAAGTGACCCCGTTTTACGGTAGCTGATGCGACAAGGTTCCATAGTGGCATAGAAATCAAATTGGTTGATTGTATTAACAGATCACACGAGTGAAACGACGCGTTTTTTCTCGACCCCTGTTCAGATACGAGTTCATCTAGTTATAAGATACATGAATTAGTTTTAGGGGCTTTAACGGTCAGTCCTCCCGCACTCTGAGCTGGCTGTTGAGTACGGCGGCCAGCTGCGTGAAGGAGACGAACCTGTGCGGGTATTAGATGAAGAACTCGCGGCGCTTGGTGACGCGCGGCCCCGTGGCGGCGGCCAGGGCGGCCGAGTCCGGATCGGCAGCGCCGTCCGCGCCACGCTCCTCCTGCGATACCATATCCATCATTATCATCATGATTAAGGCCCGGAATTGACAACATTTCATATTTCTAAGACTATAATTTGATTCGTTCTCTGTATACTGTTTGGAATGAGAAAGACGCTGATAGTTTTAAATTTTCACAAGGATTATTAATTAATTTATTAAAATTTTTTTAAAGATGTGCTTATTCTAAAAGAGCGTAACGATAGTATAGATCCATTACTTTTGTCTAGTCTCTATTAAAAAAAAGTGATGACGTAAATTTGACATTAAGGTTGTTATCAAATTTAAAATTATGACAGCTCTTTTTTCTAGTGAAAAGGGTAAAGGAAACATATCTATTCTGTGAAGGTACAGGTAAGTACACATATGTTTTTTAAATATTTTGTATTTTTTTAAATATGAAGAAATAAATTATACTTAATAAATATTTTTCCGTGTTCAGGAGTCGAAACTCTTTCGATTCCTGTAGCAATTTTCAGGTGTTAAAAAAATGAAATGTTGTCAATTTTGCGTGTGGCTGATGACAGATCGTAGGGAGAGAGCACCGCTTTTTATCGATCGACAAATCAACAAACTGTTATAGTAGTTCCAATCATTTATTTTCTCGATGACAGCTCCCGTAGAATGTAACTGCGTTTAGTTACGCAAAAATTAACTTTTAAATGCGTGATATAAAAAATACGACAACTGCCTAATTTTGTTCCTTGATCCCATATAAGGTTCATCTAAGACACATTGAGTCCATAATATGCAGTATTTTTTTTTAAAGTACGATAAATAATAAACGTTTCAATAAAGTTACATTCTATGGCAATACAAATGTCATGTTATGATTGCCATAGGATGTAACTTTATTAAAACGTTTATTATTTATCGTACATTAAAAAAAAACTACTGCATACTAGGAGCGTTCAATAAAAAGTGAGAATGAGTATGTTATAAACAACTTTTACTAAATGTCATTTTATTTTTCGACATAGTCATCTTTTAGCATAACACACTCAGTATATCTTTTTTCTAAACTTAAAATTCCATTTTTAAAAAAGGTCTCATCTTGAGTACTTAAAAAATCTTGTACTGCAGCGACTACCGCGTCGTCGTCTTCAAATTTCTGGCCTCTCAGGTATTGTTTCAATCTCGGAAATAGGTAGAAATCACTGGGAGCGAGATCTGGTGAATACGGAGGATGCTTAAGGATATCGAACCCAGCATCACGAATTGCAGCCATTGCAACGGCGGTCTTGTGTGCCGGGGCATTGTCCTGGTGGAACAGCACAACTTTCGAGAGTTTACCTCGCCGTTTTTCGCGGATCTCATTGCGCAATGTTGCTATTTGTTTGGCGTATAAAGTGCCCGTAATAGTGGCTCCATGCTCGAGATATTCAATCATTACTACCCCTTTACCATCCCAAAAAACAGAGCCCATGACCTTACCGGCAGATGGGCTCACCTTGAATTTCTTCGGAGTTGGAGATGATGGCCTTTTCCATGTCATAAACTGCAGTTTCGTTTCAGGGTCGTAATAATGGAGCCATGTTTCGTCCATTGTTATAAATCGCGCCAAAAAAAGTTCCCGGTCTTGCTGCATCAGGTTCAAAGCTTCTTGACAAATCTCTAGTCTAGTTTGGTTTTGCGTGTCAGTAAGCATTCTTGGTACCCAACGCGCACATACCTTTTTCATACCCAAGCGTTCATGTAAAATATTATGCACGCTCCCCGTTGAAATCTTTACATTTTCAGCAATAAAACGAACTGTGACACGAAGATCCGCCAAAACTGAGTTTTCGACTTTTTTCACAATTTCTTCAGTTACTGCTGTAGAGGGCGTCCGGAGCGGGGGTCGTCCATTGTCGATGTTCTTCCACGTCTAAATTCGGCGCACCAACGTGCGACTGTCGAATACGGAGGAGCATTAGACCCTAAAGTGTCCCGCAAATCCAAATTGACTTGGTCCGTAGAAAAATTTTTCAAATACAAGTATTTGATAACGGCGCGCAGATCAATTTTCTCCATTTTCGCTAACGTACTCAATAGCATTGCAAAGAAATTACCGTATATTTTTTTAAACAAAAGACAGCTTAGTTTTTTTTTTCATAGTAATCAGCTAGATAGATTAGCTTTACCGGCCAGTATTTAATTTCGTAATATTAAAAGAGTTTGCATCTCATTCTCACTTTATATTGAACGCCCCTCGTATATGGACTCAATTTGTCTTAGATGAATTATATAGGATCAAGGAACAAAATTAGGCAGTTGTCGTATTTTTTTATACCTCGCATTTAAAAGTTAATTTTTGCGTAACTAAACAATGTTACATTCTACGGGAGCTGTCATCGAGAAAATAAATGATTGGAAATACTATAATTAACTCTTAACTTTAATACATACATATAATTGTAAATATATTTTTGCTTGGAATATTATTACAAAATAATTTATATTGGCTATCTATGGTAAGAACTGAAGGAATACAAAATAATATTTTCTCTTTTATTTTATCAAAGGGTAGGCAAACAAGCTGCCTAACGTTAAGTGGTCGCAGAGAGATCTTTTCTCTAGTTATAAAATATAAAGGTATTCGTAATTATAGTGATTTTAAACGGATTAAACTTTCCGATATTTCGAACTGATTTCATCATTGACCGCTGAAAAAAATACTTATCATCGGAAAGTTAGAAGGTCTTATTTAATAAAAACATAAATAAATAAAAAACCTGTCAATTAGTCGATAACATCGATAAAAAGCGGTGCTCTCTCTCCCTACGATCTGTCATCAGCCGCACGCAAATTTCCGGGCCTTAATCATAAAAGACATCCACTGCTGAACATAAGCCTCCCCCAAGATTCGCCTAAGAGACCGGTCTTGCGAAGCATCCAACGCGTTCCCGCAACCTTAGGCTGGTTTTAGTGTCACGCGGACGCTCAGTACGAATTGCTACGCATGGACCAATATGTATTAAGCTTAGGGAGCGTTTTAGAGTAATGCGGGCGGCTCCGTACGGAAGACCGTCCGCGCGGACAGCAGTTTTAATACATACGAGGGGCGTTCAATATAAAGTGAGAATGAGATGCAAACTCTTTTAATATTACGAAATTAAATACTGGCCGGTAAAGCTAATCTATCTAGCTGATTGCTATGAAAAAAAACTAACTGTCTTTTGTTTAAAAAAATATACGGTAATTTCTTTGCAATGCTATTGAGTACGTTAGCGAAAATCGAGAAAATTGAACTGCTCGCCGTTATCAAATACTTGTATTTGAAAATTTTTTCTGCGGACCAAGTCAATTTGGATTTGCGGGACACTTTAGGGTCTAATGCTCCTCCGTATTCGACAGTCGCACGTTGGTGCGCCGAATTTAGACGTGGAAAAACATCGACAATGGACGACCCCCGCTCCGGACGCCCTACTACAGCAGTAACTGAAGAAATTGTGAAAAAAGTCGAAAACTCAGTTTTGGCGGATCGTCGTGTCACAGTTCGTTTTATTGCTGAAAATGTAAAGATTTCAACGGGGAGCGTGCATAATATTTTACATGAACGCTTGGGTATGAAAAAGGTATCTGCGCGTTGGGTACCATGAATGCTTACTGACACGCAAAAACTAACTAGACTAGAGATTTGTCAAGAAGCTTTGAACCTGATGCAGCAAGACCGGGAACTTTTTTTGGCGCGATTTATAACAATGGACGAAACATGGCTCCATCATTACGACCCTGAAACGAAACTGCAATCTATGACATGAAAAGGCCATCATCTCCAACTCCGAAGAAATTCAAGGTGAGCCCATCTGCCGGTAAGGTCATGGGCTCTGTTTTTTGGGATGGTAAAGGGGTATTAATGATTGAGTATCTCGAGCATGGAGCCACTATTACGGGCACTTTATACGCCAAACAAATAGCAACATTGCGCAATGAGATCCGCGAAAAACGGCGAGGTAAACTCTCGAAAGTTGTGCTGATCCACCAGGACAATGCCCCGCCACACAAGTCCGCCGTTGCAATGGCTGCAATTCGTGATGCTGGGTTCGATATCCTTAAGCATCCTCCGTATTCACCAGATCTCGCTCCCAGTGATTTCTACCTATTTCCGAGATTGAAACAATACCTGAAAGGCCAGAAATTTGAAGACGACGACGCGGTAGTCGCTGCAGTACAAGATTTTTTAAGTACTAAAGATGAGACCTTTTTTAAAAATGGAATTTTAAGTTTAGAAAAAAGATATACTAAGTGTATTATGCTAAAAGGTGACTATGTCGAAAAATAAAATGACATTTAGTAAAAGTTGTTTATAACATACTCATTCTCACTTTTTATTGAACGCCCCTAGTATTGGTCCGTGTAGCAATCCGTACGGACGGTCCGCGTGACACTAAAACCAGCCTTAAGAGGGTTTATACCTGCTGAGCTGGCAACGTTGCATTTTTGTTAGTTTTTCTCGATTATTTCATAAAAATTGAATGAAAATTAAAAATGTTTTGTATACAAATTGTTCTAATATATAAGTTAATGTGTCTACTGCAATAATAATTCGTGATAGATTTTTACTTTCTTTAAAAACGAACAAATTATTACCTAACGGTTTTTAAAGAAAATAAAAGTCTTATCACGAATTATTATTGCAGTAGACACATTAACTTATATATTAGAACAATGTGTATACAAAACATTTTTAATTTTCATTCAATTTTTATGGAATAATCGAGAAAAACTAACAAAAATGCAACGTTGCCAGCTCAGCAGGTATAAACCCTCTTAACCAGGTCGTCGATCTATCCTGTTGGAGGTCTAGCTACACTGTCTTCCGGTCCTTGGACGCCTTTCGAGAGCCTTTTGGTCCCATCGGCCGTCAGTTCTATAGCTAAACCTTTTAAATGATTCCTCGCCCGCGCGGTAGGGTCAACAGCATAAATAAGTGGTAATTTCTGTACCTTGTCGTTTTCAATCGTTTCACAATTTTGTATGACATTTCAAACATGACGTTAAAGTGACAAGGTACATAAATTATCACTTATTTGTGCTGTTGACTGTACAGGGGTTGAGGGCAGGCCGGGCACAATTACATATATCATCACTTTTCATGCGACTACAGCGATCTCTGGTGTTTTTTGAAGAACTAAATTAGCGGCCGTCTTGGTTGACTTGTCAAACTTGTCAGTTGTCATTCATCGGCCATGGCCATGGCGTACCAAATTGTACGGTCAAGGACTTTAATTGATAGGCCACTTGCCAATGTTCGTATTTTAGCCGTATAATGCAAATCGGGTTTAGCCGCTTATACTTCGTATATGCTGATTTGAATTAGACGGCTAAAATACGAATAGTGGCAATTAGCCTATCAATTAAAATTACGCGTATCTATAGCTGTACATCACTACCAACATAAATAAATAATAAATAAATAAATATCACGGGACAATTCACACCAATTGACCCAGTCTCAAAGTAAGCTAGGAAAGCTTGTGTTATGGGTACTAGGCAACGGATAAACATACTTATATAGATAGATACATACTTAAATACATATTTAAACACCCAAGACCCGAGAACAAACATTCGTATTTTTCATACAAATATCTGCCCCGACACGGGAATCGAACCCGGGACCTCAAGCTTCATAGTCAGGTTCTCTAATCACTAGGCCATCTGGTCGTCTAAACATATACATATAGATAGGTATACATCTATAGATACGTCACATTAGTTCTTGACCAGCCGCAGGGCGGCAGCACCTTCCATACATGCATATTTGACCATTGAGTTGCCACTCTTGTTCATATAATATTACAATACTCTTTGGTTGGTGGTATGACGACAAAGGGGGCCGGGAGAGGTGCGGGCGGGGAGCCTCGTGTGCCTGCCGCCCGAACCTCTCCCGCCCCCTTTGTCGTCCTACCCCCCGCCCCTGTACCGCGCGGGCGAGCACTCATTTAAACGGCCCTACCCACTGCCACTTGAGCAGTATTCAGTATTTATTCAATGGCAACATTTCTTACAATATATTTTCGGGCCTGCGTTGTGACTGTACCTACAATTAGTATTATTCCTTTTAGGGGGTGTTTCACCACCTTATTGTCAAACTACTGGTTACGTAACCAATGAATAAACTAAGTACTGGACAAATCTGTCAGCTAGTGTTTTTTCAGTTTCACCACTCCGGTCCTGTGCAAACTAAGTACCACTTAACTAATCGTGGGTTTAACAAAAAGTCGGAATGGCAACGTCGCATTTCACGACCACGCGTTCCTGTTCGCACACTTTCGTTCAAAGAGTCACTCATTATTAAATCAAAAGAAATGGTTAACAATATAATTTTTGAATACATCTATTTTTTTTGCATAAATAAATATGTAACATTATAATTGATCCAAAAACGGTATTTATTTACGATACTTTGTTAACAATAACAAAGAAAAATAAAATCACGTAAAACGAATCGAAAAGTGGCGCCAAACCATTTGACAGATAAACTTTTTTTTAATGGCGACATACAAGTTCAGGTAGAACAAACGATTGAGCCACTGAAAAAAAGTTTGTTATTAAAAAATATTACGAAATTTTGGATTTATTTTTACATACTAAAAGTGTAACTACATTTTTTTATTCAAATCTTGATATTTAAATTATTTTATGCAATTTAGCATGACCTCTTTCTTTAAAAAATAAAAAAATACTTTGATTTATTTTTCTGAAACCGGCTGAAGGGCTCTCCAACCATGGCCACAAAAAAGTAAACTAACTTTATGTGACGGATAAAAATGCTAAATGCCTCCTGATCTGATGGTCAAATTAAGAAACAGTTTGTCCGTCACTTAGCGCTAATCGAGACTGGTGAAACAGAAATTTTAATTCCATCTGTCAAATAAGGTTATGATTAAGCTAATCCGAACTTTAAGAAAAGTGGTGAAACAGTTGTAATATCCTATTATTGTTTTGTTTTAATTTTTTAATTTATATATTTTTTTTTAAAACTTGCTTTGAACATTTATCACCCGTCGACTGACAACAGGGATGTATTAAGGGGGTGTACTGAAAATCAGCGCTGTGCCAGTCAGGGCCTCCTGTGGATACCTGACTCACAGCATACGCTGAGTGCATCCCCTTTGCCACAACTAATGGCACAGTGTTAATTTTAGTTAACTTTTTAGGGTTCCGTAGTCAACTAAGAACCCTTATAGTTTTGCCATGTCTGTCCGTCTGTCTGTCTGTCTGTCTGTCTGTCCGCGGCTAAGCTCAGAGACTGTTAGTACTAGAAAACTGTAATTTGGCATGAATATATATATCAGTCACGCCGACAAAGTGATTGAATAAAAAAAAGCAAAAAAAAATTTTTTAGGGTACCTCCCATAGACGTAAAGTGGGGGTGACTTTTTTTTTCTCGGCTAACCCTATAGTGTGGGGTATCGTTGGATAGGTCTTTTAAAACCATTGCGGGGTTGCTAACATGATTTTTCTATTCAGTGATCTGTTTGCGAAATATTCAACTTTAAAGTGAAAATTTTCATTAAAATCGGCCGTCCCCCCCTCTAAAATCTAAACTGTTGGGTGGAAAAATTTGAAAAAATTCAGAATGGTAGTAAATATATCAAATTTACTAGGAAAATTATAGCGGCTAAGATTGCTTGGAAATTATTTGTAGTTTAAGAGTAAATAGTAGTCTAAGGTATAAAACATACCTAAACTTGGATGATTCCGTACACATACGAAATCCTTAGAAAAATATTAGTTGATTTTTTCGTAATGGCTACGGAACCCTACCTTGGGCGTGTCCGACACGCTCTTGGCCGGTTTTTTAACTATTAATTAATTATGTAATAAGTTTTCTATATTTTACTTTATGTTGTGGCAATAAATGAAATTCTATTCTATTCTATTCTTACAAAAATTGTATAAAAATTATGCGCTGTACGTCATCATTATCCCAGCCTACATACGTCCCACTGAGCACATGCTTCTTCTTAGAATAAAGGGATTTGATTGGGGCCGTAGTTTTGGAACTTCACACACACTATTCAATTTATTCGCAGGTGTAACCAAGTCTCCTCGCGATGTTTTCTTTGACCGTAAACCTCACTATAAAACTATGTAATTTTGCACGTAAATTCCTAAGAACGCGGAGGTTCGAACCCAAGACCCTCTGCTTGAGAGGCCATAGGTCGAACCACTAGGCTACTTACTGTTAATAAGTTACCTGTATAACTAATAAGTTACCTGTGTGAGGTATTCTCCCTTGTGTCGCGAGAGCGCGCGCACCAAAATCACGGCCACGATAATAAGCAGCAAGAAGATGAACGCTAATACGGCTGAAAAAACACAATTCAAACATTTAAAAAGCAAACAACAATATCGTCACTAACAAAGGGTTACACAGTAACGGGTATTGATGTTTTCCACCCGGAGTCACACAGAAAGGAAGATTATGGGAAGCGGTGGTAAAAAGTGAAAAGATTTGTAGCATATTGAGTGGTTTTAATACCAGCCAATGTAATAATAATAACGATATGGACAGAAAAGAAACGTGCAAAGAAACAGAAGAAAAAAAGACAAGTGTATCAAAGTCGAGATATCTTTATTAAATTTAGGCTCTAATGCACTAATGAAAGTCGACGAATCTACCACCGGTTGGAAAAAACTCTTTTGAGAAGAATCCGGCAAGAAACTCAACAAGGTATATAAATTCTTGTGATGTCATGGGAACGTATTTCAGTATCTGAGCTTTGAGACAAAAATAAAGGCCTTTAAGATCGAAATGCACAGACAGCGGAGGCGTGGCGGTGCGGTGGCGGTGTCGGTTGTAATATTCTAACTTATATGAACAGTTGTGTGGTACCGTACCGCGAACTCGTTTATACAAGTTAGAATATTACAACCGTCACCGCTAACGCACCATCACGCCTCCGCTGTCTGTGCTTTTGGAGCTTTAGGAAGTATTTAAGCAAAATATAGTTTAGAGATCTAATTTAATAAAAGATGATAAAAACTTTCACCAGATGTGCCACCGAACGGCGGCCTTTGGGAAGCAGCAGTACAAACTCTTAAAAACCCAAGTGCTAGCGCAGTACTTACTTCCTAGGATAGCTTCATCGGTAGAGTGCATATCGGCGTCGGCGGGGTTCCTTGGCGGCGGCGGGCGCGTCTCTATGGGTTCCGGCGGGTGCGTCACCGGCTCCACGCCGCAGAAGTCTTCGTGCAATACGCCACCTGATGAACAACCAGTTCGTAAAGGCTCGGAAATTTTTCCATTTTTTTATATCAAAATAGCCATACCTCGCAGCTTCGCCCCCGTTCAAGAATAAAACTAAACTAGTCACATATCTCGAGGAAATTCATAAAATATTACTTACTGCTTAAAAATAAATATACAACAAAAACAAAACAAACAGGGCTAAGCATTATCATCCATCAGTCTTGTTTTAAAGCCGGCGCAGACCAGATGCAAAGATGGCACACTATGCGCACGCATCTAGTGCGCCATCTTTCTAACAGTTCCATTTATTACAATTGGTGTGTGTGCGTGTAACACGCCTTTTTTATCTAACTACGTAAGTGTAAGGTACGCTACTCACCGATACTCCGGACGTTGGGTGGTGGGTCCTGTTGGAACATCAGTTTGAGCGGGTATATGTCATCGAACTCGACGCGGCTGACGCATCCCACGAACCCCTCGTGCATGCTCTCGTTGCGACCGATGTACATGTACTGTATGTTGTTGAACTGCGCGTCCGCAGACTGCTTTATGTTGAAGTGGTACTCTTGCGTTTCGTAGTTGTCCACCTGTGGAATGGGAATATTGCAGCTTGGGTACTAGTCCTTTTTAATATGAAAAATACCGGGTGTAGACGAGAGAGAGAGCGAGAGCGAGAGAGAGAGAGAGAGAGAGAGAGAGAGAGAGAGAGAGAGAGAGAGAGAGAGAGAGAGAGAGAGAGAGAGAGAGAGAGAGAGAGAGAGAGAGAGAGAGAGAGAGAGAGAGAGAGAGCGTACTTGGGACGACCGAGGGGACGTAGGCCGGTTGGTCGTCCCAGGTACCGCTGGAGGGGCGAGGTCCTGAAAGACCTTTTGGACCTCGGGGTTGAAGACTGGCAAGAGCTAGCTCAAGATCGCAAAGCGTGGCGTAATCTGGTGTTGGAGGCCAAGAACCACTTTGGATCACTGCGCCCTGGTAGTAAGTAGTAAGTAAGGGTGTAGACTCGGTATTTAGTGAACAATTCTTTAGCGTCGTCGATTGAGACCATACAAAATCTATGGAGAAATTGCGTTTTGACAGCTCATAAAAAGTATGTTATAGTTTGATTGGTGGTGTCAAATTGTATTCGACTATAATGTATTCAATAAATGGGTGAATCAACTTTTTCGTGCTACCCGTTGCTATGGTTACACAAATGTTGTCCCTTGGGCAACCAAAGCATTTTTCTATGAAACAGTATGAAGTGTCACTTGGACAACCAGGTCCAGAGTAAACAACACAAACAAGTTGTTTCACCCAAATAAATAAATAAATAAATAGCAAGGGACAATTGACACCCAGTTCCAAATTAAGCAAAGGTTGTGGTATGGATACTAGGCATCGGATAAACATACATACTTATACAGTTTGTCCCAGAAGTCGACGTCAAGCCGAAACTAGATTATAGGCCAACTTATATTGGTTATCAGAAAAAAAAACTAACTTAATATATTAAAAAAAATTATAGGCATTTAAAAAAAATTGCGATAATCATCACCCTGTGACATTCTTTTTGCTCATCATCATCATCAGCCCAGCCTACATAAAAACGTCCCACTACAGGGCACAGGCCTCCTTTCAAAATGAAAGGGCTTGGGCCGTAGTTCCCACGAGGAGCCAGTGCGGATTGGGAACTTCACACGCACCATTGAAGTCCTGTCCTGTCAAGTCTTTCCGCTCCTGTTACTACAAATCTCATAGTCAGGCTAACCACTCGTCTACCCGGTCCTCACTGAAGCCGTCCCCACAAACCTGCAGAACCATGGTGGCGCCGCCGTTCTTCCTCGACAGCCTCACGTCGTGGTACTGGCCCAGGCCGAAGTGCTTCCCCTGGAAGATGATCTCCTGCCGCTCGAAGCCGAAGTCGAACACCACTCGCAAGTGACCTGCAGGTTGATCACGTGTTTAGCGTTCCACAGTCCACGGAACCCTTAAAGTTTCGCTATGTCTGTCTGTCCGTCCGCGGACTAGCGTAGACTGTTTTCATCATCATCATCATCCCAGCCTCCTGTCAGAATGAGAGGGCTTAGGCCATAGTCCGGGAACTTCACACACACCATAGAATTTCTTCTCAGGTGTGTCAAGGTTTCCTCGCGAAGTTTTCCTCCAATATACGTTTGTAATTCCACACGTAAATTCCGAAAGAGTATTAGAGTCTAACCCCCTGTTTCACCATCCATTGATCAAATTTATTTGACGGATAAATGTGATGCCGTCTCTGTTTGTTTTGTTCGAATAGACGGAGACGGCATCACATTTATCCGTCAGTCAAAATTAATCAATGGGTGGTGAAATAGCCCCTAAGCCTTTCGGATTTCACATAGTTATTTGACCTGGAGATCCTATACATCTCTCGGTCAATGAAACCGTGCCAGTGGAGTGATGTTCTAGTTTTGCTTTGCTATTTACACTTGTTCGTAAAAAGTTGTCTTGTAACTACTTAGTGAGTTTTCTTTTCTGTATAATGCATTTGCGGTTGAGTATTTTAAGAGAAATTGTAATCTGTTTTTTAGAAAAAAAAAAAAACTTAGTGTCAAGTTTCTTGAGGCGTATTCTTCTTGATAATGATGGTCTTTCCGAAAGCGATGGTAGACTCAAAGGGACTGTAAAAGAGCCCTTACCTTTTGAACGCCAGCGTCGTCTATAGCCGACAATACGGTAATGCACAAATGAACCTACCCGCATCCGCATAAGAACCAATTTTGTTCGTAACAAAAACGATATGTGGCGTTTAAGGGCCACTTGCACAGTTCAGGGTTAAAAAAACCCTGGGTTAAGACTGACAGTTCCATACATTTTGACACTTGTTAACCCTGGGCTAGCAGTTAACTCGGAATAAGTAGCTAACCCAGGTACGCGCAAGCCCGCCTAAAAGGTTAACGGCTTACAGCAATAAATTTTTGATTTTGATCTGATGTTAAGCTACAATAGAGAAATATTTCTCTAGGCAGATGTAACGCCTCAGGGGTTCCAACCTACCAGAGTTGGAGACCATGAGCGTGAGGTATTCCGCGGTGATGTTGGAGCTGAACCCGAGCAGGAACCCCTTGGGGTTGGTGGTGGTGAAGCCCACGCGGATGCGCTCCGCGATGGTGGACCGCCACGACCCGAAGAAGTCGTACTTCACCATCGAATTGGGCCGGAGGTTCACGCCGATTTCTGGGAACACGAAACTGAACTCAGAAGACTGGGGTGATAAGTCCGTCGGTCGGGAGCAGGCTACATACAGAGCCTCGAACACCGTCGTAGAGTTGATTGTTTGTCTGTTTTTTATTGAATAAATTTTAGTGCGTGTGCGCACGAATAGGGATGTTAAAAAATAATTCGAAGACTCGACACCTGTAAAAAAATGTTCTATTTTAGCTCTGAGAACCAGATTAATTTTCCATTAACCGCAAGATTAGATTTTTTGTTTCATTGAAACAAATAAATAGTTGATTGAGTTGGTGAACAAGTGACGTCAGAAGTTGCTATTGCCCTTTAAACTCTATGGGAGAGTTGTGTTTTGACAGCTCATAAAAAGTACCTACCTACGTCAGTTGATTGGTGGTGTCAACATCCCTATTACATGATTTAATATCTCCATTTTACCAATGGATGTCCAGGCAGGGGGAGCGTCTTCATCTATATGTGGTTACGTATAGTATTCCATTGGCCTGCACGAAGCGCTTCGCTTCATCTTTCCTAATACGATCTGCTCAGGAATGGAATTTGCTCCCGTCATCTGTATTTCCAGATAGATACAACCTAGGGCTCTTCAAGGCTAAAGTGACTAGGCTGTTACTGAACCAGTGAGGTACACCTTTGGCCTCATCTGCACTTTTCATCACGAGTCAGGTTTATGTATGAGAATGGAAGTTCATCACCATCATTTCAGCCGAAAGACGTCCACTGCTGAACATAGGCCTCCCCCTAGGCTCACTAAACAGATCGACCCTGCGCTATCCGCATCCAATGCGTTCCCGCCACCTTAACCAGGTCGTCGCTCAATCTTGTTGGAGGCCTACCTACACTGGGTCTTCCGGTCCGCGGACGCCACTCGAAAACCTTTCGGCCTCATCGGCCATCAGTTCCACGAGCGATGTGCCCTGCCCACTGCCACTTAAGTCTAGCGATTCTTCGAGCTAAGTCCGTGACTTTAGTTCTTGCGCGGATTTCATAATTTCTAATGCGATCCCGCAGAGAAACTCTAAGCATAGCCCTCTCCATGAGTGACTTTGAGCTTTCTTATGAGGCCCATCGTGAGAATGGAGGTTATTTTACTGAAAATATCCCCCAAAAGCGGGACTGAGCCTGTCCTGCGCGGTAATTTTGGGCCAAAAAATCGGGACGTTTGGCAACGCTGGTACCACTGTATGTATTTTTTTTTTTTTATGTTAGAAAGGCCAGACAAACAAACTAGTGGGTCACCTGATGTTAAATGATCACCACTGTCCATAGACACCCACCCGCAGCGCTTTACGCGATGCCAGTGCGTTGTCGGCCCTAAAGGAAAGGGAACAGGGGAAGGGGGTGAGGGAGGGGAAGAGGGAAGGGGTGAGGTATTGGGCCCCCGGCACTCTCACTGACCGTACGAAACGCAAGCAGGATTACTGCTGCTTCACGCCGGTGTTCTGTGAGAGGGTGGTACTGCCCCGGACGAGCCGGCCCATTCGTGATGCAGCGGCTAGCTACAAGGCTCTACCACTACTAAAATGCTATGCATGTATGTATTTTTTTTTACATAAAACTGACCCGTGATTGACCACTATCTCACCTGATGAAAAGTGTAGATGAGGCCAAAGGTGTACCTCACTGGTTCAGTAACAGCCTATTCACTCTAGCCTTGAAGAGACCTAGGTTGTATTTATCAGGAAATACAGACGACGGGAGCGAATGCTTTTGAATGAGCGTAGACAATGTCGCGCCACATGAATAAATACGGAGCAGAAGAAAAACTTCCGCATTCTTCTTGGCAATGATGGTCCTTACGAAAGCGCTGGTAGTTTAAAAAAGTGAGCCCTTTGCGGCCTATTTGCAGAATAAACGTTTTCATTTTTTTGATTTTTTTGATTTTGAACAGTGCTCGAAATTCTTACCTATTATCATAGGGTTGTCGCTCGGTAAAAACAAAAATTAAAAATCAAAATATTTTACTCAAACAAGTACCTAAGTATCTAATATCTGTATATCTACAAACACTACAACAGGTAGGCATCTTTAAAAACAACCGAACACGCGAACTATGTAGCTAAACGCTAAACGGTCGCGTCGTCGCTGGCGGCACACCTGAACTTTGTCTACTCACTGAGCTAGTTCAAACCGGTTTGTCTCCGAGCGGGCGCCGGTGCACGCCCCCCCCCCCCCGTCTCGTCTGTGACAGGTCACGCACACATAATGTTGTGCGTGTAGTAGTGTAATGCGTGCGCGACGTTGTTTGAACTTTTTATTCTGCTCCGTATTTGGGCCAATCAACTTTTTTTTGTCAACGATTTTCTGCTACTTTCTATGAAAAATGAAATAATTAAAAAACTGTTTATTTTTCCTTATTTAAAGTATACTTTTCAAAACCCTAGATTTTTGTAGTCAATATTGGTATAATTGCCATATTTATTTTATTATGTTTAGCTTCTATTTCGTGGGTGATCCAGGGGACAATGTTGTCCCCGAAATTTGTATGAAAATAGTGGTATTTCCCCTGGGTGACCGGATTTTTTCATAGAAACACTTATTTTTTTCGGTTTTCACATACGCACTATGATAAACAGTTTATCTAATTACTGCAAAATCATGGTTTCACTAACCAGAGATTACAGAGTTACTTGTAAAGGAGTAAATAGAAATTTACAAAAAAAAGTTGATTGGCCCATTTATCGCGCGTAGGGTTACCATACGTAAATAGAGGGATGCCTGTCTATGGTACCTAAAATGCCTGATTTTTTCAGAAAAATGCCTGTCTAAAGCAAAACGCTGTGAGTAATAAGTAAAAGCCAACAGATAATAATGAAGAAGGATGTGATTTTTAAAAATGCCTGTCTCAGACCAATGCCGGCCGCACGCCTGTCTAAACCTTAAAATGCCTGTCAAATGCGGCAAACGCCTGTCATATGGTAATTCTAGTCGCGCGGCACTCACCGTCGGCGCAGATCGGCCCCTTGAACGCGGTCCAGCGGCAGTCGCAAGAGTACGTGTCGTATCCCTCGAGGCACGTGCCGTTGTTGAGGCACGGCGACGAGCGGCACTTGCCCACGCAGCCCTCCGCCACGCCGTACAGACCTGGCGGCACACCAACGGAACAATGCACGGCTACGGAAACTTGCTCAATACGGATGTTGGCGCCATTAAATAACAATTCCAAGACACGACCCCAGTAAAAAAACGCTTCATTCTAGCCCTGAAACTCAGATTCATTTTCGATTAACTGCAAAATTAGATTTTTTGTTGGTTTACAACAAATAAATAGTTAGTGGATTGAGTTTGCGAACAAGTGACGTCATAAGTTGCTATTGCCATTCAAACTCTGTGGGAGACTTGTGTTTTGACAGCTCATAAAAAGTACGTCAGTTGATTGGTGGTGTCAACATCCCTATTATTGGTTGCCAAGGGGCCATCCATAAATTCTTCTTCTTCTTTTTCAACATTTCACCACCCAATGCTGAGTGTAGGTCTCTTCTAATGCACGCCATTCTTCCCGGTTTTGCGCCTTTCGCATCCAGACCTTTCCGGCCACTCTAACAAGGTCGTCGGTCCAGCGCATCGTCCATAAATTACGTCACACCAATTTCGATCAATTTGAACCCCTCCCCCCCCTTGTCACACTTGTTACTATGAAAATTGCCATTATTTTGTTCTAGTGTCACAGATCGCTAAAATTTCTTTCATACGGATCTTCTCCTGAGATTAACAAACGCAACAAAAAAAGAATTATCCAATTTGGTGCAGTCGATCAGAAGTTATGCGCGTACAAACATTTCGGTGATTAATTTTTATTTATATAGATTTTTTATTTTGGCTGTTGTAAATTCCATGATATTATGAATTGACTGTTTAGGTGGTACAGTCACGAGCTTTAATTTGGGACCCACTTAAGGTTGACAGTCCTGTCATATTGTATAGGAACTCAAAGGATATTTTTTCTAAATGGGTCCCAAATTAAAGCTCGCGACCGTACGAAGTTCACCGGGACAGCTAGTATTCGATTAAAACTCACCTAGCCTAGCATGCGACACCAAATCCACAGGTCTTCCGTTGAGCAGCAAAGCCCGCATGCATCCGACGAAGCCGTCTTTGCGGTCCAAAGCGGCGCCCAGGACCAACGGAGACGTCAGTTGCAACGCCCGCACTGGCTCCTTGGCTGTTCGTATCTCGTTCTTGAGGGCACCGTCCACCACTACTCTCGCTTCTTTCCTGTTGGACGACCATCGAGTCAAGTAAAGGCCACCACCAGTGCCCTGTCTATCAAAACTTACAAGACTAGTATTACAATAACTAGACCCCGGATTTTTGTCGCAATGACGTCACAATAGGGTAGTTTGGGGAGTAAATGGAACGGTGTTAAATAATACGAAAAACTAAAGGGAGTAATTCACGATAAAAATTAGCTAGTAAATTGAATAAATTGATCAATATTATCTTTTGATATATTACTGTAAGGGGCTGTTTCACCACTTTTTTTAAAGTTCGGATTAGCTTAATCATAACCTTATTTGACAGATGAACTTAAAATTTCTGTTTCACCAGTCTTGATTAGCGCTAAGTGACGGACAAACTGTTTTTTAATTTGACCATCAGATCAGGTGGCATTTAGCATTTTTATCCGTCACATAACTTTTTAATTGGTCAGTTAATTTTTTTGTGGTCATGGTTGGAGAGCCCTTCAGCCGGTTTCAGAAAAATAAATCAAAGTATTTTTTATTTTTTAAAGAAAGAAGTCATCATGCTAAATTGCAAACGAGGAATCAAATATCAAGATTTGAATGAAAAAATATAGGTACGCTTTTAGTATGTAAAAATAAATCCAAAAATTCGTAATATTTTTTAATTACAGACTTTTTTTCAGTGGCACAATCGTTTGTTCTACGTGAACTTGTACATCGCCATTACAAAAAAAAGTTAATCTGTCAAATGGTTTGGCGCCACTTTTCGATTCGTTTTACGTGATTTTATTTTTCTTTGTTATTGTTAACAAAGTATCGTAAATAAATACCGTTTTTGGATTAATTATAATGTTACACATTTGTTGATGCAAAAAAATAGATGTATTTAAAAATTACATAGTTTACGATTTCTTTTGCTTTAACAATGAGCGACTCTTTGAACGAAAGTGTGCGAACAGGAACGCGTGATCGTGAAATGTGACGTTGCAATTCCCCCTCTATGTTAAACCGATGATTAGTTAAGTGGTACTTAGTTTGCACAGGACCGGAGTGGTGAAACTGAAAAAAAACTAGCCGACAGATTTGTCCAGTACTTAGTTTATTCATTGGTTACGTGACCAGTAGTTTGACAATAAGGTGGTGAAACACCCCCTAAACCACACATTTGTAGGGTAAATTGGCTTTTGGCGAATAAAAAGTAAGCGGCCGTAAAAACCAAAGTTCCATCCAGGAAATGGAACAGTGGAACATAATAACATTTTCACTTCAGTCACTTTTTATTCATCAAAAGCTAGTTCAACGTACAAAATGTATGGTTTGCTTGCAGTAATATACCAAAAAATAATATTGATTAATTTATTTAATTTACTAGGTAACTTTTATCCTGAATTAATAAAGAGTCATTTGCAAAAAACTTGTACACAATTAAGGGATTAATTAAAAACAAAATTTAATTAATTAATTTGTGTAACGCAGTTACCCATATACTTTGTATGACTAACTTACGTTACACAAAAAAAAAGATCGTGATTTTTGTTTTGATTAAGCCGTTACCTATGTACATTTTATTTGAAAACGATCCCAAAATGTATTCGGTTAAAACCAGTTAGTTTTTCGTATTAATTAACACCGTTCCATTTACTCCCCAAACTACCCTATTGTGACGTCATTGCGCAAATATCCGGGGTCTAACAATAAATAAATAAAATAAATAAATAAATATCACGGGACAATTCACACCAATTGACCTAGTCCCGAATTAAGCTAGGCAAAGCTTGTGTTATGGGTACTAGGCAACGGATAAACATACTTATATAGATAGATACATACTTAAATACATATTAAACACCCAAGACACGAGAACAAACATTCGTATTTCTCATACAAATATCTGCCCCGACACGGGAATCGAACCCGGTACCTCAAGCTTCGTAGTCAGGGTCTCTAACCACTAGGCCATCTGGTCGTCTAATAACAATAACAATAACACACATAAAACCGACCTGTTCCTCTCGATAGAGACGGAATGCCATTTGTTGTCGGCGAGCCGGTTGCTCGTCTCCACAGACACGCCCAGAGGAGTGTCTCCCACTTGGAACTGGAACTGGAGCTGGTCGCCGCCGATGATGGACAGCTTTATGTAGTCCTGGGGACCCTGGGAGCAAACAGTCGGAAATACACATGCATGCGTGATATTATTCAATTTTTTTCTCAAAAATGATATTAGTCGCCATTACATCATTAAAAAACCGGTTGTCTGTAAAGTCGGTTTACGGACGATAGATTAACGTGACAACGTCATAGCAAAACATTCAAAAAACAAAAATGAAACCAGGCGGTCACCCATCCAAGTACTGAGCGCGCCCGACGTTGCTTAACCTCGGTGATCGGACGAGAACCGGTCTTTTGTCCGGTGTCTATATAAGTATGTTTATCGTCGTCTAGTACCCATAGTACAAGCTTTGCTTAGTTTGGGACTAGGTCGATTTGTGTGAGATTGTCCCCTAATATTTATTATTTATTTATTATTTTATTATTTATTTTGTCAAATATCTTGAAAACGGTGCATCCTACGGCAAAATCAATGAAATTTTCATCCCCCCTTTAATACTCCCGCACCCCCTCCCCCCATCGCTTCCCACACCCCGCATTGTACATCCTGGCGCGCGCTGCTCTATTGTACATCCTGGCGTTCACTGCTCTCTCTTGTACGGGACATGTACGTACATGTACGTTACATTGCGTCATCCTTTTTCGTGCGTGCAGCCGGCGTTCATCGATTTATTAGACGTTGTCACATCAAAAGTCACCAGTAAGTTAATAATACCGGACAATAATCAAGTCTCCGGTAAGTAGAAAGGTGGGAAGTTGTATTAAATAAATAAAGAATACTTTTCAATTGTCATTGTTGTAGTTACCTTGGAGTGCAGTAGCACCGCGTTCTCCCGGGTGGTGCGGAACTCGAAGTAGATGTCGCCACTGTGCCCCAGGTCGAAAGTGGGCAGCGCAATCACCGCGTCCGCGATGCGGAACGTTACTGCATTTCTGAATAGATCTGTCAAATAACAGCATAATTAACATAAATATGGGTCGTACACATAGTAAGAAAAAAAAGTTTAAAGTTAGTCTAACATTCGGCAGCATAGGTACGGTTGTGGTACGGTCAAGTGCAAAAATAAGTATCGATTTAATCCTCCCATCGTTATATACCTACTTATACCTTAATTCGACGACATAAGAGCTATGGGACATATTTATGAGCAAGTTGTGTGCACCCATATTCTTTCACTTGACTGTACGTACTCTGAAGATGAGCTCTGGTTGAGTTCGAATCGCGTCAGTGTAGTTTGGTGGTGGTGATAGTTGGGTTTGTGTGATTTGTGTGTGTTCGTACAGTGGGAGGTGGAGGAACTGCATGAACACGCATTTCTTACATAAACGTAGCTATCGTAAGGTCGCGGGTGAGCAAAGTAATTGTTTCAGTTCATTAAACAAAAGATGTCTCTCCTGTGGACATCAAATTAGCGACTCCGAGTCAGCAAACTTAAGATTTATTTTAATGGCCTGAAAGTTGGCCAGGCGACACACGCCGATGTAGACTTGACTTACAAATATTGGCTATACTCGTAGACTTACATTTTCTGTCTCATATTGTCAGAGTTACATACTAACCCATCTAAAAGGGTACACATAGTCTTACCATCTCCCTCGCACAGCAGCGGTCCGAGCGTGTAGCGTCCCTCTTTCTCGTCAAGATGGCTGCCGGTATCGCCAAAGTGTAGGGACTTCACCGGCAAATACTCCTTCTCGGTGATCTCGCCACCGTCCGTTTGGAATTCTAAAATTTAAAAATTACAGATTTTAAAATTATAAAGTTACTAGCCTTAATGCGCGGCCTTCCACGCGTAAACCATTAGGTCTGGTCATCGAATGGAAATTCCGGGATTTTCCAAAAATTCTGACTCCAAGTGCGTTAGACAATAAAGCCTCTGGATTCATTACTGAAACACAAACTATTTTTTATTCGGTCGTAATCGGAGACTTTGCTCGAAGTTGTCGACGACTATATCTACCTGGGACATACAATCCAATTATGTAGGTTCAACTTCGAGAAAGAGGTCAATCGACGAATTAGACTCGGCTGGGCAGCGTTCGGGAAGCTCCGCAATATCTTGTCATCCAATATACCGCAGTGTCTCAAGTCAAAAGTCTTTGAACAGTGTGTGTTGCCTGCGATGAGCGATGACTGCGATGGCACTGAGACGTGGCCGCTAACGATGGGCCTTATTAGAAAGCTCAAAGTCACTCAGAAGGCAATGGAGAGGGTTATGCTCGGAGTTCCTCTGCGGGATCGCATTAGAAATGATGAAATCCGCGCAAGAACTAAAGTCACCGACATAGCTCGAAGAATCGCCAGACTCAAGTGGCAGTGGGCAGGGCACATCGCTCGTAGAACTGATGGCCGATGGGGCAAAAAGGTTCTCGAGTAGAGGTTTAAGTCTGGTTATTTCTTGTATAACAATTAACATTAGTTTGTAAGGCGAAAATGTTACTAACTACTACAGAAATGGTTCTGAAAATAAAAAATATTATTATTATTATTAGAGCGGCGTCCACGGACCGGAAAACGCAGTGTAGGTAGGCCTCCAACAAGATAGAGCGACGACCTGGTTAAGGTTGCGGGACCGATTTATTTGGGGGAGGCCCATAGAATAGAATAGAATAGAATAATTTTTATTTCGGGCTGCATAGGCCCAAATAAAAAATACCTTAAAGACTAAGATACATATTTATATTATAACTTAATTACTAACACGAGAAGTCTGTGACGTGGGCACTTTCGCGGTGTCAGTTAACCGGCCACGAAACCGCCGGTATGCGACACCTTTCGGCCAAAACTCTTCTTTTGTGAAGGTCGACAGTTGATCAGTCGGAACCCTCACCACAAATGAATTGAAATTCACGTCACGGCGGGACTCCAACCGCTCGACCCTCAGAGTGAGCTTGGTCTTAACACGCACATATATATGTGTGTGTGTGTGTGTATTCTTTGTAAGTATGGGTATTGTTTATGTTTTGTTAGTTTGGGTTTATTATTGATTTCGGCTCTTTTTTTTTTTACTCAGCATTGTATGCCTACTCTCGTCTCTAATGTCCTGTCAATCGTTCTAAGGTCGACTGGAAGAGATCCCTTCAAGGGACAAGTTCGCCTTTGTACATCTGTATTTCTTGTTAACTAGTTATTTTCACGCTTTATGTACAATAAAGTGTTTTACATAGACATGTACCACGATGTTCAGCAGTGGCCGTGTTCCGGGTGTAAGGCCGTGGTCGCTTTCACCCGCCGCACGCGGCCGACAGCGGCCCGCCGCCCGCGGCGTCTGAATGGTGTGTTCGGGAATGCTCGGGAGTGGTCGTTTTCGCCCGCCGCGTTCGGGACGTCGCACGCGGCGGGCGAAAACGACCACTCCCGAGCATTCCCGAACACACCATTCAGACGCCGCGGGCGGCGGGCCGCTGTCGGCCGCGTGCGGCGGGTGAAAGCGACCACGGCCTAACGACGACGATGGCATGGTTACCGTTGGGCTGGAGCTGCGTGTACTCGGCGTCGCAGTTGCACCACTTGGTGGGGTCGAGGCAGGCGCCGAGCACGCCGCACTGGCACATGCGGCTGCCCGGCTGCGCGCCCGCCCAGTAGTCCATGCGCTGGCCGGAGCGCGACACCCACCACGCGAACGGGTGGAAGTTCGACTCCTCGCCTGGGAATAACAGTACATTACTGCAGAGGCCGGGACGTAAGGGCTTGCCGGCCGAGTGTATCATAATATCACAATGAACCAAACCAAAACGCAAATATTGCTTATAGTTACAGTTATAGACCTATAAACGTCATGGTGCTGTATCACATGAAACAATAGACGATCGCATTGCCGGCCAAGGCCTGCAATTTTGTATGGAAATCCATTACATACCAGTTGTCTAACCGCGCCCGCAACGTGATACGTCCCGGCCTATTATTTGGAACACAACGTAAACATTACATAGCATGTTTGAGAAAAACTTTTTTCTCAAACATGCTACGAAATATTGACGTTATGTTCCTTAAAATACGCCACGAAGTGTCACAATGCAGGTGCGGCTAGACGAGAGGTCAATAATGGAATTTCATACAACATTGCTGGCCTTGGCCAGCAAAGTGATCGTCTATTGTTTCATACCATGACGTTTACAGGTCTATGGCATCATCTAGCATTTAGCCATTAAAAAAAACTATAAGCAATATTTGCGTTTTGGTTCATTATGACTTATGATATGACATTCTGCCACTACGCTTATTTAAGGTAAGCTGATGATGATGATGGTGATAATGATGGTGATGTTGATGGTGTGATGATGATGGTGATGGTGGTGATGATGATGGTGATGATGATGATGATGGTCATGGTGATGATGGTGATAATGATGATGGTGGTGGTGATGATGATGATGGTGGGTGATGGTGATAGTGATGGTGATGGTGGTGATAATGATGGTAGTGGTGATGATGATGATGATGGTGGTAGTAATGGTGATGATGATGATGATGGTGGTGATGTTGATGGTGATGATGAAGGTGATGGTAGTGGTGATGATGATGATGGTGGGGATGATGATGATGGTGGGTGATGGTGATGATGATGTTGGTGGTAGTGATGGTGATGATGAGATGATGATGATGATGATGATGATGATGATGATAGTGATGATGCTGATAGTGATGATGATGGTGATGGTGGGTGATGATGATGATGATGATGATGGTGGTGGTGATGATGATGATGATGGCGATGATGATGGTGATGGTGATGGTGGGTGATGGTGATGATGATGATGGTTATGGTGATGATGATAGTGATAATGATGATGGTTATGGTGATGATGATGATAGTGATGATGATGATGGTGGGTGATGGTGGTGATGATGATGGTGGTAGTAATGGTGATGATGATGATGATGGTGGTGATGTTGATGGTGATGATGAAGGTGATGGTAGTGGTGATGATGATGATGGTGGGGATGATGATGATGGTGGGTGATAGTGATGATGATGTTGGTGGTAGTGATGGTGATGATGAGATGATGATGATGATGATGATGATGATGATGGTGATGATGCTGATAGTGATGATGATGGTGATGGTGGGTGATGATGATGATGATGATGATGATGATGATGATGATGATGATGATGATGGTGCATGTTTAAGAAAAGCACTATACAAGCCTCAGCCGGAACAGGGGTTGCCGGCCTCGTATCATGCCGGCCTCGTGTACCACTCGGCCGTCAACTTGTATACTCGGCCGGCAAGCCCTTAAGTCCCGGCCTCTGCAGTAATGTACTATAGATTGGCGAACGAGTGACGTCACGAGTTGCTATTGCCATTCCATCTCTATGGGAGAATTGGGATGACGGCTGGGTTATAAATATGTTATTCTATTTAGTCCGTCAGTTAGATTATGGAAAGATATGGAACACGTATTTTTTGGTTTATCAAATTATTAAAAATCGACAAAATCATCAAACTTCCGCAGTGGGGGCTTGTGACGTCACTCTTAGGTAAAAATTGTACCATACAGAGACGTCACTCGAAACTTCTGAGTACATCCTCGTCATTTTTTGTTTGTCAAATATGTCTACAATATTTTTTAATAATCTAACTGACGGACTAAACAGTTTGTTTTAGTCGTCTAGCCTATTGTATTTTGACAGCTCATAAAAAGTGCGTCAGTTGATTTGGTGTCAACATCCCTATTGGGCTTTCTTAGCATGGTCCCTTCCTGAGGCCGTCTGGCAAGTCGCCCCCCTTCGGCCACTTTGGAAACCAAATTCTGTTTTCTTGTTTTCTAAACTGACTTCGAACCTTTGGTTTCCAAAGTGGCCGAGTCGCCCTCTATCCAATAAATAAAAGCCATCAAATGCTAACAACAACAGTCAGTTTAAAAAAAAGTTCAGTTAATATGTGTAATATTCCCAACCCGCATTGGCCCCAAAGCCCGTCTTAAAAGGCTTATGCTCAACAGTGAGACACAGGCTGATGATGATGATGATTACTTACTGGGCGAGTTGAGGAGCCGCGAGTGCCGACACATGTACTCGAGCCGCTGCATGCACGAGCTGGATCTGTTGAGGAGTGCCTCGAGCTGCGCCCGCGACGCGTCGTACGTTATATCCTGAACAAACAACCTTTATGTACATTTCTAAATCAACCCCGGAAACACAAAGAGTCCAGTCGTAATAATCCCACATAAAGGCCTCCTCAGATCGCAGAGCGGGGTGGGGTGTGTGCGCGTTGCATAACACTGAATCATATAAGCTGTGCCGCGCTGCCGGTGTCTGTCCACGTATATATGATTCAGTGTTATAGACCGCGCTGGGCACGCTGCGCCGGCGCCCCGCGAACGCCCCGCTTTTCGGTTTGTGGTGGCCTCCAATCACTATACGTATAATCCCAGAATGACACAGAACTCAGCACCACACTAACCTCAAAATCACTATAAATTTAGAATCACAATGAGACCATCAGACTAGTGCCAGAATCACCTTGACCGCAAAACTCACAAACCCTATGTAGCGTTACCACTATACAGGGTTATTGGTAAGTCAACCTATTCCCGTTAAGGGGCTATCAGTTTTCAAAAAAAAATCAAAAGTCAAAACGTTTATTCTGCAAGTAGGCCGCAAAGGGCTCTTTTACATGTCCCTTTTTAGGGTTCCGTAGTCAACTAGGAACCCTTATAGTTTCGCCATGTCTGTCCGTCTGTCTGTCTGTCTGTCTGTCCGCGGCTAAGCTCAGAGACTGTTAGTACTAGAAAGCTGTAATTTGGCATCAATATATATATCAGTCACGCCGACAAAGTGATTGAATAAAAAAAAGTAAAAAAATTTTTTTTACGGTACCTCCCATAGACGTAAAGTGGGGGTGATTTTTTTTTCTCGGCTAACCCTATAGTGTGGGGTATCGTTGGATAGGTCTTTTAAAATCATTGCGGGGTTGCTAACATGATTTTTCTATTCAGTGATCTGTTTGCGAAATATTCAACTTTAAAGTGAAAATTTTCATTAAAATCGGCCGTCCCCCCCCCCCTCTAAAATCTAAACTGTTGGGTGGAAAAATTTGAAAAAATTCAGAAGGGTAGTAAAGATATCAAACTTACTAGGAAAATTATAGCGGCTACGATTGCTTGGAAATTATTTGTAGTTTAAGAGTAAATAGTAGCCTAAGGTATAAAACATACCTAAACTTGGATGATTCCGTACACATACGAAATCCTTAGAAAAATATTACTTGATTTTTTCGTAATGGCTACGGAACCCTACCTTGGGCGTGTCCGACACGCTCTTGGCGGTTTTTTTTTTAACTACCAGCGCTTTGTTAAGGACCATCATTGCCAAGAAGAATGCGCCGCAAGAAACTTGGCAGGAAGTCATCTTGTCACATAATGCCCTATGCAAAAGTGAACCATTTCTGAGATAATTGAAATTTAAGTTTTTTGCAAAAAAAGTCAGAAGAAGAATATAGGAGAAGATAGAAGTTTGACGTCTAATATCGTCGGGTGGCAAGCAAAAGTCACTAAGTATAGTCGACCAAGAAACTCCTTTGCCACCCTAAAGTTCAATGTCAGTTGTATGACTTAAGACATCAAAGGCTATTTTCACTAACAAGTCAATGTGACAATCAGCCTTATTGTTTTTATTCTGATGTAGGAACTGTCACAAAAAATGGTAAACCACTTACTTGATCGACTATACCAAATACCTACTTAAAACAAAGCTCGTATCTCAGTATGAAATTACTAACTACATACGACTTTTTGAAGAGCAGTGACAGAAATTTTAGTGAGTTTTGCTTGTCATCCGGCGATATAACACTTGCACTGCGGGAGCTATCAAAATCGTTGCAGACTTATCTTGGTCTGACTCTAAATTAATCCTGCATAGGTAAATAACTAAATAACACAATGATTAATTTTGTAGTAGCGTATCTAAATAGACGGGGCCTGGAAAATGGTTAAATATAAACGTTTACCTGTCGGAAGCTGCCGGGTTCCTGGTATCCGTCAACGACTGTGCTCTGAGAAGCCGACGCAGAATGCTGCACCGTGGTTATGACGCGCCCGTCAGCTGTGGAGCAGTGGCTGATTTAGTATGGTTGATTTATTGAAAACTTTTTTAACAAGTTTGGTTTGAAGTATCTTTTTGTATTTTTTTTTTTCAACTTCATTTTTTTACTTTTACGGTCATCCCGTGAATTCCATATATTTCAAACTAAAAAACAACTGAAACATAGAAAAAACACCCCAGACCCCAGAAAAAAGACCAATGCTGGGAATCGAACCCAGGTCCTTGGCATTCCATGCCACGTGCTAAACCCCTACACACCACCACTGGTCAGGAGTTTAGACACAAATTTTTCCTATGCATCATACATTCCAGCCTGCTATCATCACTTTTGCAGTGATACAGCGCCATCTATGTTCAGTTCTCATCGAGAAACATCAACACTCCTTCGGAACTAACCGCTCACCCGGACTAAGAGATGTCGCTACTAGGCCATACTTTAATAAGTTTGGTTCATCCATAAATTTCATAATAATATTGTGCTTATGGTATAGTCATTGACCTATAATAACAACAAGACACCCAATCGCTTAACAAAAGTTCCTCAAAAAACGTCCGAGCGGCGTTGTGTGTACGTATACATCAATTTATACAGATAACATTAACAGCATTCATTCAAATTAACACCTTATTTCGTAGCAATAATGTTTAATGTCAATTGAATACGATCGTTCGAAGTAGTGACATGACGTCACGCGCTGGAAACCGCCTAAAGAGTAAAGAATGCAGTGGAGTGGTCATGCGAAGCGGAAGCTAGACTGTCTGTCTCTTTTTAGGGTTCCGTAGTCAACTAGGAACCCTTATAGTTTCGCCATGTCTGTCCGTCTGTCTGTCTGTCCGCGGCTAAGCTAAGAGACTGTTAGTACTAGAAAGCTGTAATTTAGCATGAATATATATATCAGTGACGCCGACAAAGTGATTGAATTAAAAAAAGAAAAAAAAATTTTTTTAGGGTACCTCCCATAGACGTAAAGTGGGGGTGATGTTTTTTTCTCGGCTAACCCTATAGTGTGGGGTATCGTTGGATAGGTCTTTTAAAACCATTGCGGGGTTACTAACATTATTTTTCTATTCAGTGATCTGTTTGCGAAATATTCAACTTTAAAGTGAAAATTTTCATTAATTTCGGCCGTCCCCCCCCCCCCTCTAAAATCTAAACTGTTTGGTGGAAAAATTTGAAAAAATTCAGAATGGTAGTAAATATATCAAATTTACTAGGAAAATTATAGCGGCTAAGATTGCTTGGAAATTATTTGTAGTTTAAGAGTAAATAGTAGCCTAAGGTATAAAACATACCTAAACTTGGATGATTCCGCACACATACGAAATCCTTAGAAAAATATTACTTGATTTTTTCGTAATGGCTATGGAACCCTACCTTGGGCGTGTCCGACACGCTCTTAGCCCATTTTTTTTTTCTCGTGAGTTTGATTACGGTGCGAAACAGACATATACGAATACGGGGCGAGAAGTGACGTTGTAATCAACGCGCGGTCGAAACACAACTGAACAAAAAGCCTGCACAATAGACGCGTATGCAGGCTTTTGCTTCCGACAATTTTTGAGCGTGATTGGGAGTCTAGTTGTTATTATAGGTCAATGGGTATAGTGTATAGTTACTGTAGAACTGGCACGTGACTGGGAAGGCGGGCAGCGGGCCGGAGCCGTCCACGTCGACGCGTATATCGGCGGCGCGCGACACCGCCTGCACGTTCTTGTACGCCTGGCACGACAGGGGATGCACCGCTGGAACAACACGTTATGCGTTATGCGTTATGCGTTATGCTAGCCGCTGCCGATACACTCCAACAAACTTAAAATCAATAAGACATTCCGACTTCTTTTGGAATCGGAACCACAGAATAAGTTATAGTACTAACGTACAGAAGGATCACTCTCGAACAAAGGTCAACTTTAAATAAAATAATAAATAAATAAATATCATGGGACAATTCACACCAATTGACCTAGTCCCAAAGGAAGCTTAGCAAAGCTTGTGTTATGGGTACTAAGCAACGGATAAACATACTTATATAGATAGATACATACTTAAATACATATTAAACACCCAAGACCCGAGAACAAACATTCGTATTTTTCATACAAATATCTGCCCCGACACGACGCCACCGCCGTCTGCCGTCTGCCGTCGTCTGCCGACGACTTTAGGTATAAAAACTTTCCTACTCCTGCTGCGTGCACGCGAAATTAAAACTTATCATGTGATTCGAGCGTTCATATTCCGTTGGGCACCGCTGATCCGAAACCAAGGGCACAGGGTTCCCACTCGCCCATATTTGGTAGGTATATAAATCAAGAAAGATAACAGTGTGTATTAATTCAGTAAACTACCTTTAGTATGTAAGTAAGTTATTTATAATATCGTTTAGAAGTCATTGTTTGTTGCAAAAATCACAGAAAAAAAAGATGCTTAATTACGCGCGACGCGGCTAGCGTGCGAACTGAAGGCCGCGCGACAACCTACTGCCATACTCCTCCCGGGAGGAGCGCCGGCCGAACATACCTAAACTGCGGAGTGAAACCCCCCTGTCGGAACTACCGGTGCTCTACCTACCTAACTAAGGCTTTTTCACGAAAAAAGTAGCCGCTATTGTACAATTCAGGTATTCAATATGAAATGACATTTTTTTAATAATTTAATTAGATAGAAGGACTCTTTACCTATCCATTTTTGGGCTTACTTTCGAAACCTCTGGATTTTATTTAGTCTTAGATTTTGTATTTTTCACGTTTGGGTCACAGAGTTTATTTTTTTTTCTTTACTCAAATAGATTATCGACGCTATAATGTTCCGCGAATATCTTTCCAGACTCTTAATTACCGTATGCAGGTCATAAATTGTTTAAATCATGCCAGAAGTACGACACATTTGTATACAATCATTTTAGCTCTAAGCCTTAATGGCATTATGTAGGATTTCACAACTTGTAAGGAAAAACATATGGATTTTAGATTCTTATAAATAAGAAGAATACTCAGTTGGCAATCTAATTGCGGCTTGAACTACCTAGACCTACTGGGAGGCAGTGGAGACTTAGTTTTCGATGGCTACTTCTTTTCGTGAACAAGCCTTATTTTAATTATCTTTCGGGTATTTTTAATATAAAATGTACCCGCTACTTTTTTTGTCCACAATTAAGTAATAGAATAAAATTAGTCGTCAGTTTGTGACGCTCCATATAAACTGTATAAAAAAAAAACTTGGAAAACTGACTCAAACAAATAAGGACATTTTTTTCTTTATGAAAATGAAACAGTGCTGTGACTTTGAATAAGAAATCTCCAAAATATCCTCATTTAAATCATAAACGTGGTCAAAAGTATCTGAATACGCTCGTATGCCATTGACAACACGGTCGTGATCACTTGTGATCACCTTGATCGCTCTGATGTTTATATGATGGCGACTGTACTCTTTAAACTGAAAACGGCGTTACGGCGACACCTCACACGACGGATTTGCACAATGCTTTTTGCTTTTCGTGATTGTTTAATCGCGGAGCGCTATAAATATTTTCGTGGCGTTTTCGCAAGAGGCGATTTGTGACTGTGTGGCAGTTAGAATGGACTTACAGGTGTGGCAAACGGCGCCCGCGTATCCGGTGGCCTGGCAGTTGCAGTTGAACTCCTCTGACGTCTGCGTACATTCGCCGCCATGCTCGCACGGGTTCGGGTTACATCTGCACAAAACAAATTATTTTTATATCATTTTGTCAACATCCCAGCCTATATACGTCCCACTGCAGGGCACAGCCCTCCTCACAGAAAGAGGGCTTAGCCGTAGGTCCCACGCGAGCCCAGTGCGGATTGGGAACTTCACCGACGCCATTGTAATTTCTCCTCACGATTTCCCTTTACGGTAAAGTTCATGGTAAATTTCAAATGTAATTTCGCACGTAAATTCCGAAAAGTCAGAAACGCAAGCCTGGGTTCGAACTAACGACCCTCGGCTTGAGAGACCATACCTCAAACCACTACTAGTAGTACTAGAATAGACTAGTAGTAGAAGGGGAGAATTATTGACGACACGGGTGCCCGTTGAAGTTACGTACAGACGTCTTCTCGTACATTAATATCTCTATGGGATTGCCGCTCATGTATACCTGTCAATCATCTGGCAGGCATCGAACCAGTCGTCATTGAGGCAGCAATAATCTTCCTCCCAGTCGGTGAGACGCTGGTATTTGCCGTAACCCCAAAGCCCCGAGGCGCTTTGCCACCTGCCATTTTATATCTCTATGGGATTGAGGCTCATGTGTGTACCTGTCAATCATCTGGCAGGCGTCGAACACTACGTCGTTGGGGCAGCAATAGTCCTCCTTCTTCCAGTCTGTGGGGCGCTGGTAGTTGCCGTCTACCGCGATGCGGCGCATACAGCCGATGAAGCCGCGCGGAGGCGCTTTACCACCTGACATTTACAACAATGTATTATTAGTATTGGTATAAACGGGCTAATATCCGCAACTCGACGTCTCAACGCGCCTATTTTGCGTAACTACAACAATGTATTACATTTGCCTTAAACGTATGTGTTTAACAGTGGCGAAAGGTAACTAACAACCCGATTCCCCCGGGTTGAAACCATCTTGTATTACTGCATTTTCAAGAAGAGGAAAAATGGGGTTTTAAGGTTTCTTTTAGCTCCAGCATAAGTAAATTCATACATGGTATGATTCAGGGCAGCAGAAAACCTGAAAGACCTGTCACAGTTAAAAATTTCAAATAATAAAAACCGGTTGTCTGTAAAGTCGGTTTACGGGCGATAGTTTAACGTGACAACGTCATAACAAAACATTCAAAAAACAAAAATGAAACCAGGCGGTCACCCATCCATGTACTGACCGCGCCCGACGTTGCTTAACCTCGGTGATCGGACGAGAACCGGTGTTTTGTCAAATATCTTGAAAACGGTGCATCCTACGGCAAAATCAATGAAATTTACACCCCCCTGTACTTACTTTACTTTTTCACAGAAATATCTGCCCCCACCGGGAATCGAACGGAAACCTTATTATTCAGGTTCTCTAACCACTAGGTAGGCTATCCGGTGGTCAAAGAAACAATGTATCTCACCAGCAATATAGTAAGTGCCGCCAGTCAAGAACCTCAGTTTCTTGGTGGTCTTGACGGGCCTGTGGTCGATGGACAGCACCAGGCTGTCGGCAGCCATGGTCAGCATTAGCGCGTGCCAGCGCCCGTTGTTGAACTCCTCCAGGTAGTTGTCCAGCTTCACCTTCGGGGAGCCTTCGGTGAACAGCTCCACTTTCACCTTGCCTTCGTCCAGGTATACCTGTTGAGGTTTCGAGTCTAATGTGGCGAAGTAATTGCTTAGATTATTTATACACTAGATAGTGTCAGTAGCAAACATTGCGATACAAAACGTCCAAAAATCCATTTGACAGCTTCATATTACGATCGCGTTACGTCATTCAAACTGAAGGGAGGCAAATTTGGCTTATATTTTTCGGGACGTTTTCATGCCGCCTAAGCTCTATATAGTGTATAAATAATCTAAGAGCGATTGGTAAAGGTTATTGGCAAATACGATTCGGATTAAATATTCCAAGCGCTAAATGCCAGGTATGGGAACCTGGTAACGCGACATTTTTCAAAATACTACATTCTCGTTGAATCACATTACAAAATCGAAGATTACCCAAAGAAGTGATTTTTTTGGTTGAATGTCTTATTTTGGACATTGAGCCCATTGTATAATAAAATACAAGAAAGAAAGAAGAAGAAAGAAAGAAAGAAGACATTTATTCACTTTTACAAGACACACAAATACAAGAAAGTACACACAAATTCATACAAATAAACAAGGTTCACAAAACAACGAAGTAATAAATACACAGATCTGCATGTGTGTCCATGCAAAAGTGAAACGGTCGCTGACTCAGCATTATGCTGAGGCGTTAGACGCCTGCAGCGCTGATTTTCTGCCAGAACCGTCTGTGACACACGGAACGATACACAAATATACTATATAAACTACTTAATAAAAAGATAAATTAATAAAAAGATAATGAATTAACAAACAATTTAGATTTATTATTGCGTAGCATAATATGTAAATAAATAAATACAATAAAGAAAAAGTAAACTGCGAAAACATAACCCTGTAAAACAACAGGTTGGCATATCAAGTGCTGGTTTTATAGGTAGGATTTTTGGAGCGTTAATAAGTGATCCTTCAGCTTGCGCTTGAAGGTGTACCTACTAGACGCTCCTTGGATAGGGGGAGGAATATCATTCCAGCACTTGGACGCCGCAAACTTACATACAAGCATATAGTATTACTCAATTTCAATACAAAATCGCTAATACTATTAACGACCGCTTTAGCCTAGTTGGTAGTGACCCTGCCTACGAAGCAAGAGGTCCTGGGTTCGAATCCCGGTAAGGGCATTTATTTGTGTGATGAGCACGAATATTTGTTCGTGAGTTATGGATGTTTTCTATGTATTTAAGTATTTATTTATCTATATAGGTATGTTTATCGTCGTCTAGTACCCATAGTACAAGCTTTGCTTAGTTTGGGACTAGGTTGATTTGTGTACGATTGTCCCCTAATATTTATTATTATTATTATTTACTTGTACTTTATTATGCAATTCGACCCTGGTATAGTACAGCTTCACGAAGACGCGTGAATTTGTCAAAATTAGACGTTAATGACATTGTAATAAGAACCACGGCACGCGTCATCATGAATGACTCGATCTATATAACGGGAATGCAATGGATAGGTAATGTAGTATTCTGTAAAATCTGGTATTTAAGGCACGAGCGATTTCATACCCACAGAAATTTAACATTTATATGTGAATTGACGTAAGGCATTGAAAAATCCCATCGCATTAGCACGCTGAAGTGGCAATGGGCCGGCCATATAACCCGAAGAACCGATAACCGTTGGGGTAGACGAGTTCTTGAGTGGAGGCCACGGATTGGCAAACGTAGCGTGGGACGTCCTCAGACTCGGTGGAGCGATGATCTTCGCAGGGCGGCTGGCAAGAGCTGGATGAGGTTGGCCGAGGATCGTGCTCCGTGGCGTGCCATGGGAGAGGCCCACGTCCAGCAGCGGACGAACATAGGCTGATGATGATTGAAAAATCTAATTTTCGTGGCACTTACTTTTACATAGCCCTCAGTCTTGAACTTATGGTATATCAGGAGACCGTGGTTCTCATAAGTCCTGAAGTCCAGCGAGATATTAAGAGTGTTTCCACCAGAGTACCCGCGCAGTTTCGCGTAGGAGCCCTCCTTGAGGAACGTTATGGGGACCACTTCTGGCTCCTGAAAAAAAAAAAATAGTCTCTAAATCTGAAAGGTTTACTGGCAGAGGTCCAAGGGTCACCTTTCAGCAGAACGCTTTATTTTGTAATGAAATCAAAATGTCTTTTGCTTTTGGCTGCATTATAAATGCTGTACATCTCCCTTATTTTGTATTTGCAAAATATGCCACTTTAATTAAAGCTAGACCGTTTAACTCGCCCTCGCCCGCGCGGTACAGGGGCGGGGGGTAGGACGACAAAGGGGTCCCGGCCCCCTTTGTCGTCATACCCCCAGCTCGTGTACCGCGCGGGCGAGTTCTCATTTAAACTGTCTAGCTATAATTTGCAGGATTCGACGCGCTCATTATCCAGAATAGAGTAGATGACAATATAAAATAATAATTTCAAGTCGCGACTCTAGTACAAAAACACACTGAAACCCTTCAGCAATATTCAATTAACAGCAAAATTAAATTTTTAGCTGATTTAAAACAAATAAACAGTTAGACGATTGCGTTAACATGGAAATGACGTCATAAATCATAACATATCATTCCCATACAAAATCTATGAGAGAATCGTGTTTTAGCAGCTCATGAAAAGTACGTCAGTTGATTGGTGGTATCATCATCCCTTTTACATGGCAATTGGCAAGCAAGCTGGTCATCTGATGGAAAATGATCACCACCGCCCATTAATATCAACAACTCAAAGAGAGTCACTGATATATTGCCGTTAAAATAAAGTATAAACCCTTTTCTTGAAAGCCCTAATGTCATAAATAAAATACTCACAGGACAATCGTAAAGGGTGTGGAATTTCTGATACTTGAACGCTTCTCCAGTCTCGTAGCCTTGCTTCAGCTCGTAGATGACGTTCGTGGCGTTGAGATACAAGTTCTCGATGCAACCGGTGAAGTTCTGGCTGACCACCAAGCCGTCTTGGAAGTTGGGCACACCCCCTATGTAGAACTGTGAAAGGAAAAAAAATTGTAGTAAAAATCTGTTTCAATGGAAACTAATACTACGCTTTAGTAAGAGTTGTAGGTTTTGTCAGGGGGGTTTCACTCAGCAGTTTAGGTATGTTCGGCCGGCGTATGGCAGTAGGTTGTCGCTGGGTATTCAGTTCGCACGCTAGCCGCGTCGCGTGTAATTGTTTTTCTGTGATTTTTGCAAAAAACAATGACTTCTAAACGATCTTATAATCCGTATAAAAGATACTGTTGCGTGTAAATGTAGTTTACTGAACAAGTTAGCTATGAAGTATCTTTTTGTATTTATTTTTTTTCAACTTCATTTTTTTATTACTTTTACGGTCATCCCGTGAAATCATATATTTCAGTTTGTAACTGAAATATAGATGCACAGAAAAAACCCCAGAAAAAAGACCAATGCTGGGAATCGAACCCAGGTCCTCAGCATTCCGTGCCGTGTGCCATACCCCTACACCATCACTGGTCTCCAGTGGCCAGACCAGACCAGACCAGGTCCAGACCAGTGGTGGTGTAGGGGTATGGCACACGGCACGGAATGCTGAGGACCTGGGTTCGATTCCCAGCATTGGTCTTTTTTCTGGGGTTTTATCTGTGCATCTATATTTCAGTTTGTATTTAGTACGAAATAAATAGTTTACTGAATGAATACACACTGTTTTCTTGATTTATATACCTACCTAAATATCGGCGAGTAGGAACCCTGTGCTCTTGGTTTCGGTCCAGCGGTGCATAACGGAATATGAACGCTCGTATCACACGATAAGTTTCAATTTCGCGCGCAAGCAGTTAACGGTCGTAAGAGTAGGCAAATTTTTATACCTAAAGTTGACTTTTGTTCGATAGTGATCCTTTTGTACGAAGTACTATTAGTAATTACTAGCTTTTGCCCGCGACTTCGTACGCGAAGACAATAACGTTAGTTGTTTGGATGAAAATTGGCACACAGGTAGTTTATTACATGGATTAACACATAGGATAATGCCAGGAAAATGAAAAGTTCCCGTGGAATAGGAATAAGTGAATTCTATAGCCGCTAAGCCGTGGTGCCCTAGTGGTCAGACCTATGGACTCTTAAGCAAAGGGTCGTGAGTTTGAGCCCAGGCTTGCACCTCTGAGTTTTTCCGAATTCATGTGGTAAATTACGTTTGAAGTTTACCATGAGCTTTATATTGAAGGAAAACATCGCGAGGAAAGCTGCACACACCTGAGAAGAAATTCAATGGTGGGTGTGAAGTTCCCAAATCTTACTGACCAAGTCCTCTCGTTCTGGGAGGAGGCCTGTGCCTGATTGAAACAGGCTTTTTTATCCCGGAAAGTGCAAAGTAAAGTTTCCGCGGGATAGAAATTCCTTTTTGGACCTTTTTTGAAAATCAGAGACATCGTAGCTTTTTATTATTAGTAAATCATTTTAACAATCAGCCCTTATATTCAATTCACTTATTTCTATCCCGTGGGAATTTAGTATTTTCCCATAGAAAAGTAACCTGTGTCAATCAGGGATACTGTAGCATACTATTAGTGAAAGAATTTTTTAAATGAGCCACAAATTTGGATTGACTTACTTCTATCCTGCGGGAATTTTGCATTTTCCCGAAGAAGAGTAGTCTATACCAATCAGTAATAGTGTAGCTTTCTATTGGTGAAAGAATTTTCAAAGTCAGCCCCGAAGTTGAATTCAGTTTTTTCTATCCCGTGGGAATTTTGCATTTTCCTGAAGAAAAAGTAGCCTATGTCAATTGGGGATAGTCATATCATATCATATGAAAGAATTTATAAATCAGTGCCGATGTTGAATTTACTTATTTCTATCCCGCGGGAATATTTTATTATCCCGGAAAAAGTACCCTATGTAAATAAGGGATACTGTAGTTTACTATTGGTAAAAGAATTTTTTAAATCAGCCCCGAAGTTGAATTCACTTATTTCTATCCCACGGGAATTTTCATTTTCCCGAAGAAGAGTAGTCTTTACCAATCAGGAATAGTTGTAGCTTTCTATTGTTGAAAGAATTTTCAAAATCAGCCCCGAAGTTGAATTCAGTTTTTTCTTTCCCGTGGGAATTTTGTATTTACCCGAAAAAAAGTAGCTTTTGTTAATCGGGGATATTCATATCACATAATATGTAAGAATTATTAAAATCAGCTACGAAATTGAAATAATTTATTTCTATCCCGTGGGAATTTTGAATTTTCCCGCATAAAAAGTAACTTATGTCAATCAAGAACAGTGTAACTTTCTAATGGTGAAAAAAATTTTTAAATTGGCTCAATAGTTTCAGAGATTCTGCTATAAACAAAGAAAGTTTAGATATTTCCCTATCCCGTGGGAATTTCGAAAGATATATACTGTGGTGGGTTTTTTTTGTAGGACTATTTAAGATAAACATTTCCATCATACATTACATATGTGTACTCTAGCGGTTTTGGCATTCCTGCGAAGAATTCGTTTATCACTATCCCTCGGGAACTATGCAATTTTCCGGGATAAAAAGTATCCTATATATTTCAAACTAAATACAAACTGAAATATAGATGCACAGAAAAAAACCCCAGAAAAAAGACCAATGCTGGGAATCGAACCCAGGTCCTCAGGGTTCCGTGCTGCGTGCTTACCTCTACACCATCACTGGTCTAGAAGTTAGCGACGAATCTTTCCCATACATCGTACACTTCAGTCTGTTATAATCACATTTAGGCAGTGATAAAGCGCATCTATGTTATGCCCTCTTATTTTTTTTTTTATTACCGTAAAAGTAATAAAAAAAGAAAAAAAAAAAAAATGAAGTTGAAGAAAATAAAAAATAAATAGAAAAAGATACTTCATACTTAACTAGTATCCTATATGTTAATCCGGATTATAAACTATCTGTGTGCCAAATTTCATCAGAATCCGTCAAACCGTTTTAGCGTGAAAGAGTAACAAACATCCATCCATACATACATACATACATTATTACAAACTTTCGCGTTTATAATATTAGTAGGATGTGGTTTTGTTCTAGATCGCAACATGCCAAGGAGTATTTCTCAAAAACTCGTTACATTCAATTTGTTACTTACATTAAATTGAATTTTAATATCTGATTTTAGTTTTGATTTTAATTTTCAATTGTGATTTTAATGATAATTTTGACATATTTTATATTAATATTCAATTGTTACATAATTATACATTTCAACCAAACTTAGCTTGTATGTTGCGTACTAACAAAAAATCGTGATGCAACATACAAGGAACACCGACAAGCGTGCTAAGAAGTCTACAGTGGCAAGCACTCACCGCCCTGTTAAGATTGAGCCGCGAGAACTCCCCCTTGACGCGGCCGCGCACGATGACGCGGTCGACGGAGAAGATGACGTCGCGGCGCGTGCGCGACACCAGCACGTCGTGCCACATGTTGTCGTCCAACAGGCTGCCCACGGAGAGAGACGTCGCCGTGCCAGAACCTAACACAGCAACCGATTACGAAATTAATGTGGCAATCAACATTTTACATTTTACAACATTTTACTACCCTTTAATGTATCCAACACTCTTTATATTGGGAATGGTTGGGTACAATGAACTAAGGGTGAGGCGTGATCTCGCTCTAGTTACGTACGTCCATAGGGTGTTCACTGGAAGGATTCACAATCCAGTTGTGCTGAGGCAACTCAATTTATATGTCCGAGGCGCGCCATCCGCACTACTAACCTCATAGCCCAACGGATTGATATTTTCTCTTGTTCTCTGAGTGAATTCACAAGGATAACGCTGTTTGTGTTGTGCTATTATAAATAAATAGGTTATAATTAGTTAAGTTAATTTAAGGTTTTTTTAATATTCTATCGCATTAGGTTAAGAAAATCTGTAATGGTAGAATAGTTATGGAAAATAAATAAATAAATAAAAAATAAATAAATTTTCGTGTAGTTTATTCAGTCTCCAGTTGTCCAAGTGACATCTTCTGTTTCATAGAAAAATGCCTAGGTTGTCAATGAGACAAAGGCCGTGTACAAACCAAACATATAGTCAGCCGCCGAATGTGAGCAGGGTCACTGAGCCCCAGTGTCAATACAAGTGACCTCGTTTGTATGAAAGGTGGACTGTGGGCCAAATTTTTTGCCGGTGAGCATATGAAAAAACGTAATAGCGTATTGTCGGTTAGGTGTGAACGAAAAAATGAATATGTATGAAAATACAATAAACTGCGTAACGCTTGTTCACTTTCGGCGGCTGACAGTCAGTTTGGTCTGAACACAGCCAAAATTTGTGTACCTTTGTGCAACGGGTGATTACGAGTGGCAAAAAAAGTTGATTTAATCTTAAGAGCTCGATAAGTAAGGCATTACGAACGAGACTCTGTTAGAAGTCGAAGACTGTATTACTGTCGACTGTATTATTTTGACTTACTCTTTGTCGGTCCCTTACTAAATGCTCCTTTCATCCACTCAAGGGTTGACTGGTAGAGATCCCTTAAAGGGATAAGTTCGCCTTTGTACATGCATTTCAACGGTTGTAAATAATGTATTTCTTTTTTTCCTTATTTTTGTACAATAAAGAGTTTACATACATACATACATACATACTAAGGGCCTTTTGCGTCAAGCGAAAAAATGCCACTACAATTTTTAGGTTGTAATGTAAGAGATGACGCCAAGTCCAAGTTTGCCTGCTTGTTATGGCGCTGATTGCTGTACTATTGACGCCAGACAGACCATTAGTTAGTTAACATTCAAATGCTAAAATCACCACTTTTCAATTATTCAAAGAATCACATAGAAATGACGGAGTTCCGCTTAGCGGAGCTTCTATTCCACTGACTTACGCGCCTTGACGCAATTCTGACCTAACATGCCCTACCAATTTTTTATTAGTTACGTAATTTAGTAGTCCTAAACCACTCAGCGCGCCGGACGCGGGCTGCCGTGCCGGAACCGGACATGAGCCGTTACCCAGGTCGATGTTGTACACGAGCCGGTTGTCCCGCAGCTGTAACGCCACGTAGTCGCCCTGCGTGCCGCGCGAGTACAGCAAAGCGCCGGACGCCGTGCTCGTCTTGAACCGGAACCGGATCGTCTCGCGGGACGCGGATATCGGGTCCCGGAGCAAGTCCATCTTGATGAGCGCTGAGCCGTTGAAGGACATGGTGTTTGCCTCTGTTAGGGAATAAGATTGATATTTTAGCGTCAATGTCAATTGAGATAGAGAGAAAGAGTGAGAGAGAGAGAGAGAGAGATGTTTATTTACACATATTCGATGCACAGGAAATACAGTTGACAGGAAAAGATACAAATAAAAATCATCGAATACTTAGTATAAATTGGGCCCCACTCAGCATATTGCCGCAACGCTGTTTTTCAGTGGACCCATTTAAAAACTAAACACAAAAAAAAAACACAAACACATTGCAACTGCAATGACCGAGTAATAAATAACACATATTTAATTTCATGATTGAACGAACTGAAGACCTTTTTAATTTCCTTGTACCTATTGTTATGCCGGAAATGCCCGATGCGTGATTCAATGTGATTATTGACACCCTTTAATAAGATAAGGACTCGAATTTTATATCAGTTTTATCGGTCATATTTTTTAGAATTTCGCTATAAAAAAAATGTATGTAATTTTACATTTTTTGATAAGCGGTATCAATTGGATACATTTAATTAGGAGAGTTTTATAACTATCTGAGACAGTGTGTTCTGGTGGCTTAACGTGAAGTGTTTTTATTTCTTATACATAGAAGGCTCTGCTTTTAGCCAGTAACTGGGTATGTTCAACTTAATGCCATTATAAAAGATTTTCTAGATTTTTTTACTGAGATTGACAAATACTTTCACATATTGATCGGTGTTCTAAGTGTACGATTACACCCCGTATAGATCTTTTCATACGCACCGTAATCGCATCCAAACAATTCAACCCGCATGGAGATCTTGTCGCGCCATCGCATGGGGTTGATGCGGATGTACTGCGCTATGATGGGCACCTCGAACTCGTTCTTTTTCACCGTATTGCCGTCGTGGTTGCCTTCGAATGTCTGAGGATAACATATGAGATATCAGTAGAGCGATATTTACGGTCAGTTTAGTTCACAGACTCGTCGCAGCACATATGCTTAAGAGGTTTTATACCTGCTGAACTGGCAACGTTGCATTTTTGTTAGTTTTTCTCGATTATTCCATAAAAATTTAATGAAAATTAAAAATGTTTTGAATACAAATTGTTCTAATATATAAGTTAATGTGTCTACTGCAATAATAATTCGTGATAAGACATTTATTTTCTTTAAAAACCGTGAGGTAATAATTTGTTCGTTTTTAAAGAAAATAAAAGTCTATCAAGAATTATTATTGCAGTAGACACATTAACTTATATATTAGAACAATTTGTATACAAAACATTTTTAATTTTCATTAATTTTTTATGGAATATTAAAAAAAAAACATAATAATAATAATAATCGAGAAAAACTAACAAAAATGCAACGTTGCCAGCTCAGCAGGTATAAACCCTCTTAAGACACGGATCCGTGCCCAATTTAAGGCATACTTTTGTATTTTGTTTTAAATTATATCATTGGATGTATGAAACAGTTAAGACTAGAATGCACGATTTTTTTCACTTCTCGCATACGAGGGTTTAACCATTCATTTCAACACCAAAAACGGATATATGCATCACAAAGGACATACAACGTAAAAGTGTTCTTCGCGCAATGGTATAAGGTTCAAATCTTTATGCTATGTATGTGTATACACATAATTTTATGTTTATTATGTTTTGTATTGACTTTACGGTGCACCGCGGCGAAGGAAAACATCGCGGGGAAACCAGCGCACACCTACGAAGCAACTCAATAGTGTGCGTGAAGTTCCCAATCCGCAGTAGGCCCGCGTGGGGTCTACGGCCCAAGCCCTCTGTTACTAAGGAGCCCAGAGCCTAGCAGTGAAACGTATTATTAAAAATTAAAAATATTTTTTTCTTGTCTTATAGTAATAGATTAAAGAAAGAGTGTAAGAAGAATATAGCCAGAAACCCATACACATAAGTATGTTACGTGTTAGTAAGTCATGCTGTGATATTCCTTCACCTCGTACCCTCGGACGGACAGATCTCACGCCCAAGCCACACAGAAGAGACGTGGGACGGGGGCGCGTCGTAGTCCGCGTCGTTTGTTCGCAGGCCGCGTCTCCGCCCCGTCTCTTCTGTCTGCTTTTGATCGCGACGCTTCTATACATTTAGTATGAAAACTGATTCAAGGGGCGATGTGCCCCCGTCCTACGTCTCTTGTGGCTTGCGCCTCAGAGGCATTCACCTACATTTTGAATAAGCTGGGAGAAAATTATCATCTATCGTCTAAACATCTGACGCTAGCCAGCAGTGGCATGACGCGAATACATTCAATAAACATGGAGAGTGTGATTTAATTAAGACTTGTAATTATCGACCCCAAATGTATGACAATAATGTACTGCCAGATAATTCAAATGCCCGTGTAAATTCCGTAAGGGTTGGAATTATCAGGCCGTGCATTATTGTCGATCATTCCAGGTCGACAAATACAGAGTCGTAAACTAACTACATCCAACAAGCGCTCGTTCCCTAAATGTCAGAATTGCAAAATACTAGAATGCCGACTTACCCTATTTCTAAAATACCAAATTCCCAGAATACCAGACTTTCCTGTCACCGTGTTTTTCTCTAAATCGAATTCCCAAAAAAATCTTGTTTTCAATACACCATGTTCCATTCAAAACCGAATTCCCATAATACCAGATAGTGAAATCACCAGGCTCGTAAAACACGACCCCCTGGCCTCCCCACGGCGACCACGACCTGCCTGACGAGCCTGGTGATTTCACTATCTGGTATTATGGGAATTCGGTTTTGAATGGATCATGGTGTAGGTATTGAAAACAAGCTTTTTTGGCAATCCGATATAGAGAAAAACACGGTAACAGGAAACTCTGGTTTTCTGGGAATTTGGTATTTTAGAAATAGGGTAAGACAGCAATCTAATATTTTGCAATTCTGATATTTAGGGAACGAGCGCCAACAAGGAACGTGACAGAACGCGCAGTTATGCCTTGATCACACGTACCGAGTAAACGGGCGAGACAGTGCTCTCGGCCGAGTACTCGGTGCGTATAAACAAGGCAGCGCTTGCTTGTATAATCAAGGCATTAGGCTGTGGTTTCCTATTTTATGCTATACTCGGCGTCTGACGTCAGCGTCAACGCTCCGAGCGACGTCGGATGGTACGCTGTCTGTAAGAGCACTTTTTGAAATAGTGCACCTTCGAGATTGTGCCCCAGTCGGGCAAGTGTACCTTTGGGATTGTACATTTCACAGAAAGTGCACATTTCAGGAAGGTGAGCTTTACAAGCCGGACCCTCCTAGGCCACCATGAAACCTTGTCATAATGACATTTAGACCACTCAATAAGCATTGTTATAAACAAAATTTGTTCTATGGTGGCCAAGGAATCAAATTGGTCGAGTGAGTTACCTGGGAGACAGCATCAGCCGCGGCCACAGTCCGCCAACTCTCCCCATCATCAGAGTACTGCAGCATGAACTCTGACACGTATTCGTCGGTGCCGAAGCGCCCCCTGGTGGCCATTGCGCGCAACTCCTTGCGCTTGCGCAGGTTGACCGTCAGGTGTTGGTAGTACGAGCTCTCTGTGGCCGTCCATGCGCCCGTGCCTTCCCGGTTAATGTGCCCGTTAGTTAGTGTTAAAGTTTGGCCAGAGGTTTGTCTAATATTATATATTTTTTTTATTAGCAATACGGCTGCTCACCGAATCTAAGATTATTTAAAAGCGAAAAAGTTTTTCGGGTGCGCCGGCGGGATTCGAACCCACGTCTTCTGGGTATGCGCCCCAACCTGGGTGTTCTACCAATTGAACCACGTCGCTCTCAACCGACTTCCCCGAAATATATTCGAATCCCGCCGGCGCACCCGAAAAACTTTTTCGCATTTAAATAATCTTAGAGGTTTGTCTTTCGATTCTTTTTTTGACGTCTATAGAAACTGTTTGGTGTGGTGACTTACGAACGGCTTTATCGAATAAGATTTAGTGATTAGGTATACTGATAACACTGGTGTAATTTATTTTTTAATTTGTTTGTTTTTGTTCTCTTATTCACAAAATAAGTACGTGGTTGTAAATAAAAACCAGTCTAGTTCGAATCGGACTGGAACATAAAGGTTCCGTGCAAATGTTTTAAAAATAATAGTTCAATAAAAAACTTAAGAAATATCGAGCTAAAAACGCAGAAAAAACACGTAAGTATCTTGTACGACGACCCCGTTTATTTTTTTATTATATTTATTGTTATAGCTGCCACAGTAATGCATAATTACGGTTCAAGAGACAGAGCTCTGTGACGGACGGACGGCCGGACGGAGGCAACGGACAGAGACGGACGGACGGACAGACATCGGAGCCTATAGGGTCCCGTTGGCACAGGGTGGCCGACTTGTGTTATAAACTGATAAAACTGTCTTCTACTTGACATTGGCAAAATTGTCCTCCAATCATCATCACCATCATTTCAGCCGAAAGACGTCCACTGCTGAACATAGGCCTCCCCCAAGGCCAAACAGATCGACCCTGTGCCATCCGCTTGCAATGCGTTCCCGCCACCTTAACTAGGTCGTCGCTCCATCTTGTTGGGGGCCTACCTACACCGCGTCTACTTGTCCTCCAATAATCAGAGCCATATTTATTTAAAATCTAACTAAATCGCGGCCTAAACGTGCACAACAGACGCCACATTGTGAAAAGCAAAGACGCTTACTATAACATTCACTATTTCTTTCTGTCAAACGGTATAAGATGGTGCCAGAAAGAGATGGTGGAAGCGATGGCATGCGCTCGCGCGTCAGACAATACGGCTTCTGGTCCTATGGCGTGGCGTAGTGGGGGCGAGGGGGGCGGCCCGCCCCGGGCGGCACGTTTATACCTGATTTACACTCTCGCCTCGTCACCTCGCCTCGCGCCTCACCTCGTCGTCTCGCTCCGGACGCGAGCCTCAAAATCAAGGCAAATCACGAGACGAGGCGCAAGGCGCGCCTGTTCACACTCTCGTCTCGTGGCTCGTCCCGCAGTTCGTCTCGCCACTCGTACGCGAGTGTAAATCAGGTATAAGGGGGCGGCAATTATTTTGTAAAACTGTGGACATTTTCATATTAGTTTTTTAAATTGGCTAACTAGTTTTTGGCTAGCCAATTGAAAAACTTAAATAAGAGGGCGGCAAAATTTTCCCCCGGGCGGCTAACACCCACGCTACGCTACTGCTGGTATACGCGGAATAAATGACAATAATGTAGGTACAATACAACCCGATGATAAAATAACCCTTAACATTACTGAAATAAGGTTTTGAATTATGAGATCGTGCATAATTGTTATTTCAGGGCTCGACAAATTATGGGGTCGTGTTTTCACCGTACTCGCGACCTAATACGTCAAGTTGTCGTAATCACCAAAATCAACAAAAAAAAAATATTTTTAATATTGTGACACAAACTTTCGGCCAAACAGAAAGTCCATTTTCACCATAAGAAAAACCAGATTAGAATTGTTTTTAAATCAACTAAAACCATAATTTGTAATTATAAAATTGTTAACAACGAAAATATTGTAAGTAAACTCGTGCAAACTAAATATTTCCATGCAAACCAAGCAAAATGCAACAAAAGTGCAACTAATCTAATACAGCACTAATTTAACTGTTCAAGTTCAGTAACAAGTAGATTAAACAATAAAATAAATGCCCTACAATTCCTAACAAACCATTAAGACTTTAATGGCACATTTAATTGTTAGTTATCCTTAAATCCTAAACCATTAGTTGATGAATGTGTTGTTAGTAGCCATTGCTGTTAGTCAAGCCACCAGTCCCCCCTTTTTTACCTTAACTTCACCTCCAGCGGCTTTATACCGGACGTAATCAAGTCCGTTGGTGCCATAGCTGATATGGTACTCCTGGACAAACTCTCGTGAATGGGCTCGTCCTTGTGTTGCCACACGAGTGATGTTCTTCACTGACCCCAAGTCGATGAGTAGCTGCTGATCGAAATCATTCTCCGAGGCAGTCCATGCGTTGACTCCTTAACGGTGAACAATTTCAATTTTAAGGCTGGCAAGCGATGAAGTTTATGAATTATGAATTTATTACTTAAAGGTGAAATTTAGACTGCAATGGCAATAACACAAGGTTTCTTTTTAAGATTCGATTGTCTATGAACCTAATGGCAGGCATAGATCTTCATGATTTATTTTTCATTCCTGATGCAGTGATTAGTATCTGATTGGTATGTTAGTAGTGAAATTAAATTCCAAAAACATTAATGTTTTGATTTATTTTTAATTAAACATATTTAGCACCTTAATAACCCTAACAACCCTAAATAAAAGCACTACAAAACAAAAACAAGCCACTAACAACAATAAAAAGCACTTAGTGTCATACTGATTTTCATTGTTACACAAGCTTAAATGTTTTTCAATATTTAATCTAACATGTAAAGCTTATATTTCTAAAAATGTTTTATTTCCTTTGTCATAAACTTATTTGTAAATGCTGCGTCAGGTGAGCATAGTGGTATAGCTTCTTTCACAAGCTCTTCGAAATTCAGACAATAAAAAGCTGGTGGAGGCCCAGTGTCTTCCTTTGACTGGATAGAAACCGCTACAGCATGTCTGTCATCCACCAGTGTTTCTTCAAACAACCAGTCATGTTTCAAAACATTATTGACGTACAACTTAGTATCTGTTACCACTTCACCAACTTTCAAATCAAAAGTTTTGATAGAAAAACTTATATTTATCAAAGGAATCGTAATCCCAACCCCAATGTTTTTAACATAAGCTTCTTTTAAACACCACAGGCGGTAAAAACATGCCATCTGTTGAGATTCTAGCGGGAACCGCCTTACGGTTTCCCATTCATGAGCAGAGAACTGTCTTGTCATGTGTCTAAAGAATTCCGGAACATTCTTATTAGCAGGGGCTTCTATCTTCATGACATCAACCCCAATGTTCTTTTCTTTGCTCCCTGCTAACACAGCATAGTCTCCTTGATGGGAAACATTGAAATTAATTGGGACATCACCCACACCCATCAGATATGGTTTGCCGCGTTCATCCCTTCCAAACCGTATCTCATTGTATGGTATACCAGTTGAAATGTGAGAAAATTTTCTCATCAACAGACGACCCACCATAGAAGATTTAGCATCATCTTGATATAAGAATTTATCTATTCTCTCCTTCTCTTCAAGCTGTATGTAGCTAGTAGCTGCCATGATTTCTTCATAATCAGGTGTCCAGGCTTTGGTGTTGAAAGCCCATCTTATGTTTAAGTTGGCCATTTTAAGCGCAGTTAAAATCTGGTACTTCTGTAGGAGTGTTAATTTGGTCCATAAATTGATTTTAGTGAGATTGCGGACCTGCAGATGAACAATCCCATTATTTTTACTCTTTCTTTTCAGTTTTCGTCTCTGACGCTTTTGTACACACAACTGAGGCAATGCAAATCAAAACATGTATTTTTAGTCACACACAAATTAGGTTACAAACGCATGCCAAACTTGACTTCAGAGTCAAAATAAAAACAGTGTCAGACAACACAGGAAACTTAAAAAAGTTAGAATAGAAACTAATCTAATTAGAATTAAAAAAACATGACTCAAGTTGATACTTTCCGCAATAATTCCAACTCAAAAACTATGTAAAATCAAAAACGGGAGAAGGTTAGCCAACAAAACTTCAATATAATGAAATTTAACTATTGTATTTAAATAAGGCAATTAAACAATACTGAGTTTTGTATAAACTTACCATATAATTTAGCATTCTCCGGTCCCCGTTCCCTCAGACTGGAGGTGGCTGTCAACTTAGCATTGGCAACGAGGGGTTCGTTGCACTCATAGTCGAAATAATATCTGGCATATTCTGAAAACATGTTTGTTTGTTATTGATCAAGCAAAAAGCATGTCAACAAATATTTTGAGGTTAGATTGCAGATATTGGATAATTAATTTGTTTAGTTTCTTATTCAATAAGTTCATAATATTCAACAGGCAAATCTGTGGGAAGGAAATACCGATCATGTCCTCGTTTAGATAAAAAATAAAAATAAGTATCCAATAAGACAATTTGTAACAAAGATTGTAACTCTTTATTCATCTGATAATCGTAGGAAGTCTGATTTACCGTCACGGCAATATATAACAACGAATCAGAATCAGAAAATTGGAAATTGAAATAAAAATCCGTTGATCGTCGCACTCACCTGCTTCCGAATTCGTAATGCTAAAGCAAAGCAATGCAACGAAATAATATACAAAATTACTCATCATAATTTCATACTGGGAATAAATTTGTAAGTTGAATAAGAATCGGCGTTATTAGAATGTTGTATTAGTCAGAAAAACGGATAAATTTGTTTGATCATTACGCTAGCGTTGTCAAGATCATCAAATCCAGTATCCCGTCAAGCCGGACAACACCCTTGTTGTATTTTGTCGTCAAGCACGTCACGGTCTGAACTATATGTCAAAGTTTTACTTGTAATTGGCCAGAATATAATTAATTTAACGGCAGACAACCTTTTGACCAATGCACAGAAAGTATCTCGTTGCGGAAATATGATGTTCGTAAATGAAAACTAATAGGAAACTTCGTTCAAATATTACTTCACACTGGGATGTTATTAAACTTCTTTGAACAGTCATTATTTATGTCAAGAATAAAGAGTGATAATCCATTTAATTTATGGCTTTTTATTAGTTTTTATTAGTTCATAAAGAGTTTTCTTGACCAAACCGAGCGTAGGTTTTATATATTTTTTGTGACTGTGCATTGAAAGTTGGTTTCGGAACGTAACACTATTTGCAGTGCTACTATGAGGTAAAAATAAAATATCAAGGGCAAAGATCAAGGGTAATTTACTCAATATTGTAAATCCAAATAAAACATTTTTATACATAAAAAAAATCAGGCAAAAATAAATAAATAAAATTTAAAAGGTAAAGTGTAAACAAAATTTCTAGAATGTGTCACAACTCTTATATATTTAGTTTTGGATATTTGATGGGGTAAAACTATTACACAAGTGGAAACATTCAGTATTTTCCCCAATGTGAGAAGTTGAGGACAGCCGATTGATTTTTCGTATATTTTTATCTATTATTATCTATATAATACAAAGAAAACCAGTGATTTCGACAGAAAGCTAGTTAATTTGATTAATTCAGTTCGATTTTAAACTTTTCAAACAGTAAAAGCTGTTTCTCACACTCGTTTGTTTGATTCCCCGTTATAGTTTTTTGTGCCACGTTTTGTTGGCATTTTATGCATTAAATTGGCTTAAGATGGTGTGCAACGTCTAAACTAAGGGTTACTTATAAGGTAAGGCACGTATTATGATCTTACAAGTTTGCAATGAATCATTGTACCTATAAGTTATGCAGGTTTGATGACATCAGAGGAACTGTCAAGATGTATTGATATTTTGAAAAGTTAGTTGTTGCCAATAAAAACAACAGATTACTTATCCAATTCAATATTGTGTGTCATCAGTATAGTATAGACAGATCAAAACTTACATACCTGAGCTTTAGAGCCAGATTCACCTTTGTATTGTCCTCATCTTGATGTACCACTTATACTTAGCAGCTATTATTCAAAATTTTATATCTTGCCGGCGTATTTTGCCAATGTCGACGTAAAGACAAGCGGTTTTCAAGATTATTTATTTATTTATTTATTCATCAATAAAAATTACAGCATTACATTACAGTATAATACCAATGCGCTGTAAAATTCAAAAATACAAATAAAACCATAAAGATACCATGTTAAAAAAATCTATTAAGGATATTGAAGTCTCCACTTAGCAAAAATATTTAAAATTTCCAGCAGCCACCATGTCAAGCATGTCAGATCGCAAAGCGGAGCTTGAGAGGAAGAAGGCCAAGTTGCAGGCCCTCCGTGATGAGAAGGACCGCCGCCGCCGAGAGAAAGAGCAGAAAGATGCTGAGGAGGCACTGGTATGTACTGTCTTTGCACTTCGAAATTCGATTTTCGAACTTTATATCATGCTGTTCCGTTCACGCTTATAGTATTAAACTGAAGAATGAAAGGGATGATACTATATAAACACCGAATTTCGTAGTTGCCCCCCTGTTGATGTTTCAAGTTACTAGCCTTAACCTTAAGCTTTACTCGTGTAAACTATTAGGTTTGGCATCGCGTAAAGCGCTGCGGGTGTCTATGGACAGTGGTGATCATTTAACATCAGGTGACCCACTAGTTCGTTTGTCTGGCCTTTCTAACATAAAAAAAAAAAAAAAAAAACTATTAGGTCCGACAGTTGGATTGTAATTTCGAGTTTTCCCAAAAATTGCTTTGGGTATTCTCAAAACTGCATTAATCGCAATCATTATTATCATACTCTTCATTAATGTTCCATGAAAAACATCCATGCCAAATTTCATGTCTCTAAACCCAGTGGTTGATAATCGAGATTTTATCCCGATCCCGTGGAAATATTGAGATTGAAAGTAATAATAATAAAAAATAATAAATTTGTTTATAAAAAGAAATCCAATTTACATAAATTTCGGCTTACCAAGCGGTCCCACACTAGGTAATGCCTGTAACGTGGTGACCGGAAATTTTAAACTAGCCATCCAAATGCGTCTGGCTGTTTTATGGTGAAGGAGTAACAATAGTGACAGCACCAGACATAAATTTAATTTAGTGTGGGTAAGTTATATTTTTAATATGCATTAAATGATGGTTGTTTAAATGAGCAAAAAACGAGATTCCTTTAAGGTGTGAGGCCCCTCAGTCAGCGAATCCGTTTGCGGTGGCATACTACAAACTTTCATACTTGTTATGAAAAACCTCGATTGTTTTACCCAGGCTAGAGCCTCAACGACATCGAGCCTGGACAGCCGTCGCGACCTAGACGAAATGCTGTCGTCGCTCGGCGTGGCTCCGGTCAAGGACGTGCTGTCGTCACTGTCATCCATGCAGTCGCTGTCGCCGCCGCAGACCGCGTCGCCGGACGCCAGCCTGCCGCACAGCGACCGCGCCAGCTTGCCGCAGCCGGGGTCAGTGCACGCTACAATACTGTACAGGTCAAGGACGTGCGTCGCTGCCGCCGCCGGAGACGGGTCTATATCGGATGGCATAAAAGTATTAGTCCTAATGTTGTATCGCATAACTACTTTCCGCCGAATATCGTATGGCATAATCATTGTGCCGCATTTTTTTGTTTGTCGAAATTGTTTTTCCTAATGTCGTTTGTCCTAAATATTATTTGTCCTATCGTTTTCTGTGTCTAAGATTTAACTGTTGATTGATTAATGTGCATAATTGTTTTGTTCCTAATATTTAATGTACTAAAATTGTTTTGATTACATAAATTTCTATGATTATTTTTAGTGCAGAATCGTGGCATAACAGAATTCAAATATTATTGGGCAATCATCACGTGGAATTCTAACATTTACGGAGATGAAATTCATATGGACAGAAATTCAAAAGCTAGTATGTGGAGCGCCTCTACTAGCTATAAAGCGTAAATATACAACGGCAAATGATCGAACAAACAATATTTTATTAAATGAAACTAACTACAAAAAAAAAGATTTCCTGATGGCAATAGCTAGTGACATTACTTTGATGTAAACGTGTTTCTGATTACACATTAAAAATTTGTAAGTTTTTTATTAACAAACCTAACCTTACTAGGCCAAAGAATGTTTGTTTGGAATGTTTTTTTAAATGGTGAGAGACGTCTAAGGGATACGGGGAGATGTGAGCGAGTAGACGAAGCACCGCTTCTTGGGGGGGGTTTTATTTCCGCTCTGAGGGACAAAAGGTACCTATCGAAACTAACCAGGTTAAATTAGGCGTAGTTTGGAAGTTTTTTAATACGGGGGGCTTGGCCCCCCGACTCCCCCCCCATCCCCCCTTTTCTTTGTTTATTTAATTTGTAATAATGTAATTTTAGCCATTTTAATGTTAGGCAAAATAATTGTTAGAACAATTAATATTACAAATATTACGTTTTAGGTAATTCGATGTTAGAGTTATCAATATTAGGACTGTCATCCTTTAGGTTTCAGACAAAATATAAAGTCAGTCTGTCAGTCGGAGTGTGGTAGGGCAGCACCATCATCAAAGCCAAACAGCTTCGCTGCTGGCTTCCATTTATGACGGGTGCCTCTAATGCACATCTGTCATCTGTCATCCTTTAGGACGTTTAAATTTGTATGCGCAAAAATGAATAGGACAAACGAGCAGTATGGCACTCGACATTATGCCAAACATTCTCGCCCAAAAAATTTTACGACAATAAAAATTATGCGATACGATAGGCACCCGCCGCAGACCGCATCGCCGGCCGCCAGCTTGCCGCAGCCGGGGTTAGTGCTCGCTACACTACAGGTCAAGGACGTGCGGCGCTGTCGCCCTTGCAGTCGCTGTCGCCGCCGCAAACCGCGTCACCGGACGGCAGCCTGCCGCACAGCGACCGCGCCAGCTTGCCGCAGTCGGGGTCAGTGCGCGCTACACTACAGGTCAAGGACGTGCGGCGCTGTCGCCCTTGCAGTCGCTGTCGCCGCCGCAAACCGCGTCACCGGACGGCAGCCTGCCGCACAGCGACCGCGCCAGCTTGCCGCAGTCGGGGTCAGTGCGCGCTACACTACAGGTCAAGGACGTGCGGCGCTGTCGCCCTTGCAGTCGCTGTCGCCGCCGCAAACCGCGTCACCGGACGGCAGCCTGCCGCACAGCGACCGCGCCAGCTTGCCGCAGTCGGGGTCAGTGCGCGCTACACTATAGGTCAAGGACGTGCGGCGCTGTCGCCCTTGCAGTCGCTGTCGCCGCCGCAAACCGCGTCACCGGACGGCAGCCTGCCGCACAGCGACCGCGCCAGCTTGCCGCAGCCGGGGTTAGTGCTCGCTACACTACAGGTCAAGGACGTGCGGCGCTGTCGCCCTTGCAGTCGCTGTCGCCACCGCAAACCGCGTCACCGGACGGCAGCCTGCCGCACAGCGACCGCGCCAGCTTGCCGCAGTCGGGGTCAGTGCGCGCTACACTACAGGTCAAGGACGTGCGGCGCTGTCGTCCATGCAGTCGCTGTCGCTATCGTAGATCCCCGTCAAGTCTTCCGTGGACTCCTGGCTGTAGATCAATCATTTATCGACTGGTATCCGTCGCTCAGCCAAACCTATCACACCAATCTATTAAGCCCATCGATGATCGATCAATTGGTGCATTCAAAAGTGCATTCAAATGACTGACAAAATACGACAGCGGCGCTAGGCTGAAATTGAAATTTACAGTGAAGAAAAACATCTTGAGGAAACCTCTACACATCTGAGAATAAATTCAAGGGCGTGTGAAGTTTCCAATCCACGCTGAGCCCGCGTGGGAACTGCGGTCCAAGCCCTCACATTCTGAAAGGAGAATGTACGATGGGCTGCAAAAGTGCATGGACACCTCGGGGCGATAATCGCGTGAGCGCGCGCGCGCGCGGGTATGTTAATAACATCAAACGATCAAACACTGCTCACGCGATTATCGCCCCGAGATGTCCGTGCACTTTTGCAGCCCATCGTACCATGCAGTGCGATGTATGTTTGTATGTAGGCTGGGATGTTTTACCACTACGAAACAGGCAATTTGCTCCTGGACATGGCAACCCCAAAGCTAACCAACAGTCTCCTCCCCAGATCTGTGAAGAAATCGACCCAACTGCAGATAATATCCGTGCAGTCCACCGACATCCCTCCGAAGGAGAGCGTGACGTACGCGAAACAGACCCAAACCACTACATCGGGCATCACCGAAATCAGAGATGGTAAGTTTCTGGAACCTTCTATACAACTAGTTTTACTTTTGTAATAACGAAATGACCTAAATTACATTAAATAAAATAACAAATATATAAGATGAAATATATTCAAAAAAAATTACTCCCATTTAGCCATTTTCTATTTTTTATTGTATTGTATTCGATTTTTGGAATAATTGGGTCATCTATATATATACCAATAAGTTACAACTTGAAATTTTTCATGAATTTATTAACTTATTACGCGGGGAAGACAGAAATAGTCTTAATAGTGTTACTAATAATCAAATATTTAAACTATTTAAATGGGAAATCAGAATACTCACGATTTAATTTTACTTTTTTTACTAAAGTTCATTGTTTTTGTTTGCCTAACTGATGTTTTTAACTGTGATGTCTGGGTGTTGGTATTAACCAGGCCATTTGCAAATATTCTAACTCATAAGTCTTAACCATTTTGTGTGTGAGATTGGATTTGTGATGATTATCTTTTTGTTTTAATTAACCCTTTGAAACACATTTTGCATGAAATTTCATCAAGATTTTTTTATATGTAGTTATGTAGTATGTTTTCTCTTTGCATTATGTCATATCATATAATTCAAGCAAGACGCACATTTTTTACACTTAATTTTGATCAAACGCGTTTGTATTGAAAAGTATGGTAAAATTTTATCAGTGTAGAATAGAATTTTAAACATTGTAAAAAACATTGAAAATCTTGCAATTGTGTTTCATCTAGTCTTGTATAATAACCTCATTAATTCTTCATTTATCCCCTAGACTTGGTATTTGCAAATGTCGCCTCTTTCATAACCAAATGACATCTGTAGTTCGTCGGTATTTACTTTTCGCTCATTCCTGTTTTCTTCTGCTGTCTGAGCTGTCACCAAAAATATACTACTAAAAAACATGCTGAGTTGTGCAGCCAAAAGGCTAGGAAATACCAGAGACCGTATTGTCTAACGCTTCAGTACGCTTAGTATAAGTTTTCCTTCACTTCAATACGTCTCGATGGCGTTTACGTAAAAAATTCAATTACTAGGGAAACATGGGCAGCGTCTCCGCGCGCGCGCGTCGTATGTTTCCATAGAATTGAAATTGTTACGTAAACGCGATCGAGAAGTATTGAAGTGAAGGAAAACTTATACTAAGCATACAGACGCTTGCCTTCGTTTTCGCCATATCTTTCTGTCATCCATCATTTTAACGACCGCTTTAGCCTAGTTGGTAGTGACCCTGCCTACGAAGCAAGAGGTCCTGGGTTCGAATCCCGGTAAGGGCATTTATTTGTGTGATGAGCACGAATATTTGTACCTGAGTTATGGATGTTTTCTATGTATTTAAGTATTTATTTATCTATATAAGTATGTTTATCGTCGTCTAGTACCCATAGTACAAGCTTTGCTTAGTTTGGGACTAGGTCGATTTGTGTAAGATTGTCCCCTAATATTTATTTATTTATTATTTATTTATAATGTTTGACAGAAAGATATAGTGATTGCGAAGGCAAGCTTCAGAAACGTTAGACATTAAGTCTGCTGGAGTACCTACCATTAGATTGAAATAATCAGTTTAAACAACTTTAATAGTATATTTCATTACAAGTGCGGAAAGCCTGTCATTGCAATGAGTTCCGACAAATGTCTACCCGAGCCGAGGCGTAGCCGAAGGTGAGGGTTGACAGTCGGAACAAGTTGCAATGACGGTTCCGCACGGGTACTGAACAACTATTTTTAATACAGTTGCGAAAAAATGTAGCAATTTAATAAAATAATAAAAACACACTAAACTCAACTAACCAATCATTTATTTCTTATAAAAGTTATAATTCACATATAGGTATAACATATGTATCTCTTAAAGTAATATTGGCTTGTGCGGCAAGCTCCAACAACGCCAAAAATCAGCGCAACCTACAAAAAAAGGGATTTGATTAATATTTTTTTCACGACACTGCTCGAAAATGTGGCCATAGATAACCTAAATCCAGTACTCAAAACTGCCTATATATGTACATTTAACAGCTGACTCATTTATGGCGCACAAACACGACAACAAAGTTACACTAATCGAAAACAGGACGTATCAGTATATGTATTTCATTATACGATACGACTTTTTGAAAGATAATTTCTGAATTTCATTCCTGGCGTGCTGTAACGACATTATTGGACCAATCAACAGTAATCGTCTGCTGCATGCGATGGATGGATGGATGAATGGATGGATGGACGGACGGACGGACGGACGGACGGACGGACGGACGGACGGACGGACGGACGGACGGACGGACGGACGGACGGACGGACGGACAGACGGACTGGATGGACGGATGGACGGGATGGACGGGATGGACGGGATGGACGGGATGGACGGGATGGACAGAATGGACGGATGGACAGATGGACGGGATGGTCAGGATGGACGGATGGACGGATGGACGGGATGGATGGAATGGACGGATGGACGGATGGACGGAATGGACGGGATGGACGGGTTGGACGGGATAGACGGGTTGGACGGGATGGACGGGATGGACGGAATGGACGGGATGGCCGGAATGGACGGGATGGATGGGATGGACGGGTTGGACGGGATAGACAGAATGGACGGATGGGCAGGATGGACTGGATGGACGGGATGGACGGAATGGACGGATGGACGGAATGGACGGGATGGACGGGATGGACGGGATGGACAGAATGGACGGATGGGCAGATGGACGGGATGGACAGGATGGACAGATGGACGGGATGGTCAGGATGGACGGATGGACGGATGGACGGGATGGACGGAATGGACGGATGGATGGACGGATGGACGGATGGACGGAATGGACGGGATGGACGGGTTGGACGGGATAGACGGGTTGGACGGGATGGACGGGATGGACGGGTTGGACGGGATGGACAGGATGGACGGGACGGACGGGACGGATGGACGGGATGGACGGAATGGACGGGATGGCCGGAATGGACGGGATGGATGGGATGGACGGGTTGGACGGGATAGACAGAATGGACGGATGGGCAGGATGGACGGGATGGACGGGATGGACGGAATGGACGGATGGACGGAATGGACGGGATGGACGGGATGGACAGAATGGACGGATGGGCAGATGGACGGGATGGACAGGATGGACAGATGGACGGGATGGTCAGGATGGTCAGGATGGACGGATGGACGGATGGACGGGATGGACGGAATGGACGGATGGATGGACGGATGGACGGATGGACGGAATGGACGGGATTGACGGGTTGGACGGGATAGACGGGTTGGACGGGATGGACGGGATGGACGGGTTGGACGGGATAGACAGGATGGACGGGATGGACGGGACGGACGGGACGGATGGACGGGATTGACGGAATGGACGGGATGGCCGGAATGGACGGGATGGATGGGATGGACGGGTTGGACGGGATAGACAGAATGGACGGATGGGCAGGATGGACGGGATGGACGGGATGGACGGAATGGACGGATGGACGGAATGGACGGGATGGACGGGATGGACAGAATGGACGGATGGGCAGATGGACGGGATGGACAGGATGGACGGGATGGACGGGATGGACGGGACGGATGGACGGGATGGACGGGATGGACGGGATGGATGGATGGATGATTATGATGATGATGATGATAATGATTTCCTCGCATTAGTCGTGAAAAGCACAATGTTTAGTCTCGGCCAAAAGTGCAATAGATGGACTCGTACTTTCGAGGGCCTCCGCTACGCGTCGGCCCTCAAACAAACTCGTCCATCTGTTGCTTACTTTCCAGCCTCTACAACAATGTACTATTTAAATAATATATTGACTGTATTTTGCGATTTCGTAAACTGAATACTAAAGAAAAATATAAGTATTTATTAATAAATTACCTTTGTGGCTAAATAACGATCATCGGGAGCTTCGTTCAATAACCTTTCCACTTCATTCGATGTTAATATTTTCGACTTTTTAGTTGTAAAACCGTCTGATTGTCGTTTTAAGAAAGCATTTAGTTTTGGGTATTCACTTATATCCACGTTGTTCCTTATTTTCAGTATACTTTTTATCATCGAAAACCTCGACCATAACGTAGAAGGTTTTAATTTTGATGAGAGTTCGGAGAAGTATGCCAACATAACATTTTCTGAAAAACTATTTGCTTTTTTCTTTTCTCTCCACGCAATAAATTCGTCGTATGTAGATATGTAGCGACTTTTTGACTTTTCCGGTAAAATGGTCTCCGAAGCATTTTGTGCAATTATACTGAGTTCTGGTGGTGTTAATTCAAATAAAATATCGTCGAAATTACTCATTTTGTGCAACAAACAACTAAACTCGCAAAGAACATTTTTGGAAAATGGCGCCAACCGTAAAAGAATATAAGCAGAGATTTTTTTTTGTTTTCTTCACCCATTCTGGGTAGGCAAAGGGAACTATGCCATACAGCCAAGTCTTCAGTAGAATTTTTTTATTGATATGAAATGTAAATGAAATTTAATGAGATGAAATGAAATGAAACCTAACTAACTCATTGAATCAAATCATTAAATCTGATATTGAAACAAATTAGTAGCTTCTTTTTAGAAATATTTGCATGAATCATAAAAACTTCGATGATTTTTTTTTAGTAAAAACTTCGTGGTTGGTTTTTTCTTTTTAATAGACATTATTTTGACAGTTGGGAAAGAGAACGCACGAGTTCGGAAAAGGTAAAGAAAAAGCTCGAGTATGTAATAGCCCACATCCCGAACGCTATACGTCCCTGCAATACGCCACTTTTTGAGCAACTGTATTAAAAAATATATTTGTCAAGTCAACTTTCACACCAGTTAGTTATTATCCGTAACTACCAGAGATGTGCGAGAAAGCATACAGTAAGGGTAAAGTTCTGTGACAAACTAGATGGCATTACACTTTACAGGCCTAACGCTAACTGAGTCTGTTCCGGAGGTATGGGAGCGGTACGGGAGGGTGACAAGTGACGCCCGCGGGGGTGTACTTACGGAATGTCACACGACGCGTAACTTCAGTAGGGTGTCACTTGTCACCACTCCCGTACCCATACCTCAGGAACAGACTCAGTTAACCGTTAGACCCACGTTAGACCTGTAGTGTAGTTTCATGAGGTCCGTTTGACAACTTTGCCATTGGTGCCAGATTTTGGTTTATACGTTTACAACTACAGCCAACAGCTGCTATGAAGTAAATCCTGACACATGGCACAACTATGAAGTTTCTGAATTTTGACAATGTGAGCCAAAGGAAAATAAATTCTATACATGCTTGTTGCGTGTTACTTCTATCACTATAGCTAAACCGTTTTAATGAGTCCTGGCTCGCGCGGTACAGGGGTACGACAAAGGGGGCCAGGAGAGGTGCGGGCGGCAAGCGCCTCGTGTGCCTGCCGCCCGCACATCTCTCGGCCTCCTTTGCCGTCTATCCCTGCGCCTCTGTACCCCGCGGGTGAGGACTCATTTAAACGGTTTAGCTATAGTATAGCCCACGTATAGTATAGTATACCGCGAAAGTGCCCACGTCACAGACTTCTCGTGTTAGTAATTAAGTTATAATATAAATATATAAGATCAAGAGTTATTTTCTTCTCAAAGCATAACACAATGTGATTCATCTAAAACAGAGTTTTATTTATTAAATACAGATAAGTTTTACATAACAAATATCAACTAATGAAAAAAAAATACTAACCTAAAACAGAAAATCGACAATTAAATGTCCATGCTTTACTATTCTTATTATAAACACTTGAATCGTCTTTTGCACTTTTAAATTAAAGCAAAATCACAAACATAACTGAGTTTTAAAGAAATTATAAAAAAACCTTTGTTAATATAACTGTTACTATTCGATTGAAAAAACAAACTACCCGTTTTTTACATTCTCCTCACTGGTGGCTCCCTCTTATGGCTGAACTGATACATACTCAAATGTCAATGTCAGTGTCAACATCAACACAAAGCTTACAAATATGTATGTTAGTCTTTAATTTATTTTTTATATGGGCCTATGCAGCCCGAAATAAAAATTAAATAATAATAATAATAGCATTATCACTAGTAAATATAGCATTTTTTTCATATGGGTCACATTTTCCATATTCAAAAACTTCATAGTTGTGCTATGGATCATGCTTTACTTTATTACGACTGTTTACAATAGTTTATGACATTCTCAGACAGCAGATTTCATTCAGAATTTCTTTGTATCCCCGGCTTAAAAATATCGCTATCCCTTTCCCAGAAAGGGATTCAAAAGTAAATACTGTATGAGTGTCTGGTGCAATGTTTGTGTTTGTGCTACCATAAAACAAGGCTCTTCCAATGCGTCACCGCTTGCAGGGTACATGGAGGACTGGTGGCGGCCCCGCAAAGGTAAAATGAACTTTAATAATGCTAATGAACGCCTATTTTCCTTCAATATTTGCGCTAGTTTCCTAATATAGGGTGATAGAAAAAGTGCTCCGAAAAAAAGTTTTAAATTTTTTTAATACTGAATTGTAATTTTAAATTGTATTATAGAAATGATGAATCATTTCACTGCCTTGTTCAGTGCAATAATGTTTATGGAAATAAATGCGCATATTTTGTTATTCATATTCAAACCAGGAATGATGATTTAGAGAGTTTGTTTCATTTTATAATGCGCCATAAAAATTAAGAAGAAATGAGTCATTATTTTTTTGGCTGCATTAAATATTTGCATGGTTTTATGAAATGATAATTTGTTTTGACGGGTTAATAATTTGAGATAAAAGAACATGTGTCACTGCGCACGTCTCACTGCATGGGTCCGTAACATGAAATTAACAAATTAATAAACACTGAATTCAAATACTTACGGCTACCTACAAAAAATCTTAGAGCGGCTTCTTTTTGGTACCGTAAATATGCATAACTGATTTTAAAAAAAAGTTCGTGTTTTTTTTTAGCTGGCCGTAACTATACCATTGTGTATATCATCCTCATCACGCAAAAATAGGTTAATATCTATGTAAATATTTTTGGGAAAATTGCAATTCTTATTCACCTAAATACATAATCTTGCGTTCAGCAACACCCCGTACTGACTGACGAATTGTTTTTATTTTTGTCTCGTTCTAGCACACGCAACCGACTACTACGGTAAGTCATTATTCCTCTCGTTTGGAGTTAACTTTTAACCTCTACCTCTGTCGAATAACTTGGTGTCGGTTGAAATTTACCTAATAGTTTTTCATCTCGATAGATTATTGTAAATAGAGTCTTTACCACGCTTCTAGTTATTTCCTACTAACATGGTTTAGGTGAATTTCAGATTGCTCGATAAATGCGGTATCTAATTTTATGCACGAGATGTTATACTTTGTTTTATCAAGAAATCTGAAATGGTGAAACGGAGGGTATAGAGTGATGTTTTGAACACCGGACGTACTTCATGTCGAATTGTGGCCTTCCAGAGTTCTCCACGTGTCCTCCGGGCACAGTATATATCACGGCCGCATACAGTATATGTGTATCTCTCGTATGGTGGTAGTATGGGGCGCAGTATCATCTCACGCTGTCCAGCCAACTAACCCCGCACAGGTCTAACAGTCCTCATGCTGTAAATTAAAGCACTGTTTGCTAATTCTATATTAAATTGTTTTTTTTTATAATGGTCGAAAGATACTGACATTTTTTTTGTTTTTCCTCCCCTTTCAAGATGAATACAATCTAAACCCGGGTTTAGAGTGGGAGGACGAGTTCACAGGTAGGTTTCAACTCGGATCATAAGAAGTCTGTGAAACTAACTTGCCCTTGGTAGAGCCTACGCTATCACACTAGCATGTTTGTGTTGTAACCTACATAGTATCTATATATTTAACGCTATTATGACTATAGTCGCTAACAAATACATTTAACTTGGCACATAGCTGTTATTTAATTAATATAGGTTGTATACTGGATATATTTTGGCATACGATACAGGTGGCTTTTAGAGGACTTTGTTTTTGCTTTTTTTTTAATTTAAGTTCTTAAATACTTTTGAAACGTAAAAATCCTGTATGCATGCAATTTGACGAGGTCGATTCTAAAATAAAATTAACGACCTTGTTTATTTGACTGATATTTTAAGTGATCAGATAAATGTATTTTGCATGGAACGAAAGTTTTCTGTGATTGCATGACATAAGTCATTTATTTATGTTTTATTATTATATAAGACCATATACCTCTCTAGTGGAGAGCTCGGGAAGTATGTTTTGCGCATTTGTAGTTTTATTTGAGCTGTCACAGTGTTGCTTTTTTAATATAATTCGTGTTCTCCTGTTGCACATGATCCAGTTTTTATGCACTTAAACTGTGTTATGTTCGACGATTAGATTTTAGCTTAGTTGTAATAAAATATAGCTAGTATCCTACCTGCTTTCGAGTAGCCTTTACGAATTTCAATTCAGGGTGTTAATTTCCAATTTGTTTATCGACACTTTCATACAAATGTCACCAATTTTAATATATTTTTACTATTACTTGAATGAACACACTGGAAACTACATTAGATTATAACTACAGTTATTTATAAGTGCAATTGTTTCGCTCGGGGTCCGTTTTAAGAAATTAAATGACCAATGACCATCGCGGTCCGCACAACATTTTATAGAAAAAAATATTTATTAAACAAATGTTATTTATTACAGAAATAACAAAGATTTTTCTTTTACATATCAATGAGAAAAATGTAATTTTTGTTGCGTACTATCTGTCTGAAGCTTGAAGTAAGTTTGAAGTCTTTCTCGCTTGTTAGCTCGTTACTTCGCCCGGCCGTTTTCGAATTGACGTCAACAAAGATAATGCGGGGGATACATTTTTATTAAATTACGTACCTAGTCTGTAGTGCAAGTTGCTGTGTTCTCGCGGTCCGCACAAAATGGGTCGGCGGTCCGCCATTCGACGACCCCTGGTCTAACGCACGGGCGCTCGCGACCGCACTTACCGTCTTTCTATCCTCATCTTATGCCATTCGACAGAAAGAAACGATGAATGCGTTTGTGATTGCGAGTGCGCTAGACGTGTTTTTTTTAATCGCCATAAACATCGCATTCGCTATTTATATCTTTCATGCTTATGTGGATATGGACTTCGTCAAAGTGGTAGCCTAATGGTTGAACTTATGGCCTCTTAAGCAGAGGGAGGGTCGTGGGTTTGAGGCCGGGCTCGTAACTCTTGAGTTTTTTTAGAATTAAAATTCGAAATTAAATTTCCGGTGAAAGAAAACTTCGTGTGCAAACCTACATATTCCTGCGAAGAAATTTAATGGTGTTTTGACAAACAGCATTGAATTTCTTAACAGTTCCTAATTCGCATTGGGACCGCGTGAGAACTGCGGGCCAAGCCCTACAATGGGACGTTAGGCCGAGAACATCACCATCACGATCATACAATGATTTTAAATAATTTTAGAGAAAAAAATCGATTTGTTGGTGCGGTTCAAGTTGTTTTATGAATAACTGTATCTTATAATCACATGAGCGTGTAGACTAGCTCTCTCATCCAGAATTGTCATTTAATGGGGGTGATACACCTGAGCCATCCACACAAACAATATCCAGCGAATATTCTCGATTATACTCCAATTCATTGGTATGGTACAGTCGCCGACAGCGGCCATATGGTCGAGGTGGCGTTTCCAGAATATTTTATACTGATAGGGCAAGTTAAACGGAAAAAAATAATTAATTAAATTAATTGTAAATTTATTTGTTTTCATCAGCACTGCGTTTGCTCAACAAAATCTAGAAATTTTCTAAAAACTAAAAATTCAGTTGCGCCGGTTTCGAACCTGCATCTCCTGGCTATACGTCCCGGGTACGTTGCCAACTGCACCACGGGGCTTGGGGTTTTGCAAGAATATTTAGCTTGACAAATGTTTTAGTACGTATAGCCGAAAGTGTAACGAGTCAAAAACGTCATCGGGAATAAAACATTCAGTGAAAAATCTTAGCACTGCAAGTGTGTCTGTTTGAACTTCCTCAACCATTGGACTAAATATTCCACACTCATTTTGTAATCCCTTGCAAAAGTCTACGCGATAGTGAATGAACTGGAGTATACCCAAATATTCCTTAATCTTGTTATTTGGCTGCAAAGTTTCGTTAAAACTGATAACGTTCATATGTGCTCGGAAAAGCTCAGATGTATCAACTCCTGAACACAATAATAGCAAGCAGAGCACTCCCGACACAATAAATGCTCTCAAAAAGCATAATCTATTCGCGAATGCGCTGCTGGCTTTACATCACAAAACTACGGACAAAATATTAAAAAAATACTATTTTGATCGTAGTTTACTTTGTGCTAACATTCATTAGTTCAGTTTAAAACAATTAATTCAGTAGATTCATGGACTAGCTATTGCCTGTTGCGATCTTTAGATGAAAAGGTTCCAACTCCAATTACCGAGTAATATCGACTATATCCAGTGATGCCCAGTGGCCTATATTGATGATGAGACCTGCGAGGAGTCTATGAAAACAACCACATTTGAAGCCTATTTTGCGATCAATATTAAGTAAGCAGGGGTCTACTTAAAATAGGGATGTCGACACCACCAATCAACTGACGTACTTTTTATGAGCTGTCAAACACAATTCTCCCCTAGAGTTTGAATGGCATTAGCAACTTATGACGTCACATGTCCGCCAAATCAACTAACTACACCGTGAAATTTTAGTGGTTGTTTTCCCGAAACGAGGTGATTTATTTTCGATTGTACAATCGATTTATAATTACTATTTTGACTAGTGTCAAAAATCCAATTGTGAAAAACGAAAGTCGAAAATGACCGCAAACCAATAGTAACGCTTCGTTGGTACCTAACCTATCGTACGATCGTACGCTACTTGTACCAAAGAAGCGTTACTATTGGTTTGCGGTCATTTTCGACTTTCGTTTTTCACAATTGAATTGGATTTTTGACTCTAGTCAAAATAGTAATTATAAATCGATTGTGCAATCGAAACTAAATCACCTCGTTTCGGGAAAACAACCACTAAAATTTCACGGTGTATTTATTTGTTTAAAGCAACACAAAATCTAATTTTGTAGTTAATCGAAAATGAATCTGGTTTTCACGGCTGAAATTAAGCTTTTTTTGTACTGAAGTCGTGTCTTCCAAAAAGCGCAAGCCAAAGAGCGCAAGGCCATTAAAAAAAAAATACGGTTTGGCGCGATAAATTTTCTTCCGCTTTGCAAATTGCGTATACATTTTTAACATAACGGTTTTTCTTTATTTCCTCGCATTTGTGATGAAAAGTAGAGTGTTCAACTCGAGTGTAAATGATCAATTACACCCCTGTATATCAATCTACTATTAATGGCGTCAACATCCCTATTGAAAAATATGGCCAGAGAGCCCTGTCTACGAGACACAAAAGTTTAGGGATCTCTGGACTAAGTTCGAAAATGTTGGTTGGAACCTTTTTTGCGGGTCACGTGTTATGTATAGCAATATGTAAGCAAAAAAGGTAATTTTTTCTTAGTTTTACAGTAAAAGATGTCCTATTGCCTTCATGTGTAAAAAAGATGGCTGCACATAAAAAGAGTGTCTTTTATTTTGATAACTTAGTGAAAATAATATGTCTGACGAGCTAGAGGGCTAGAGCTTAGTATTATTAGAAGTAACTCTTAACGATTTCAAGCTAGCGCCTGAAAATAATGAATTGCTTATATATTTCTATAACACTTTAGAGTAGTTATTAGTTCACCGTAGCGTTACAAGTAGAATCATTAATTACATTTCATACACTTAACAAGGAATAATTTTATGAAGTTTACCTTACCACAAATCAAGTTAGAATCACCTTACGGTTTATAATTAATACCACATCGGGGACTTACTCACGACGATATAATTAGAAAACTAGATTTCTTGACTGCCACTTCTTCCGCGCAGTACGCTTAGTATCAGTTTTACTACACCAAAATACATCTCGATCGCGTTTACGTAAAAAAAACAATTACTAGGGAAACATGGACAGCGCCTCCGCGTCCGCGCGTCCATGTTTCCATAGAATTGAAATTTTTACGTAAACGCGATCGAGAAGTATTTTGGTGAAGTAAAACTTATACTAAGCGTACAGAACTTAAATTTGTGGCAAAGCTTTTTCGTCTCTGCCACTCGGTAAAGGAAGAAATACGGCAACAGCAACATCGATTATCGGTATCAGTTAGTGAATACATATATAAATCCCGGTTTTTCTTATCCCGTGGGAATTTACAAAGCTCCTGAAATTATGTTTTACTGTTATAATCATAATCACATTAATCACCTATTTGCAAGCCAAATTCAAAGAGTAGTTATCATAGTCACGGAGATGGGGTCACTCTGAATCGAACATATAAATCCCGTTTATTCCCTATCCTGTGGGAATAGGGATGTTTCCTAGGTAAAAAAATAATAATTCTTATTAGTCCGTATTTTACATTATCAAAAAATATTAGACACGTAATTTTTCTTTTGACAATTAAACAAAAAATGACGAAGATATGGCGCGTTGAAGTTCCGCGTGACGAGGCGTGACGTCACTTGTTCCTAAAACGCTCATACAAAGTGTAGGAACAAGTGACGTCACGCGAAACTTCAACGCGCCATATCTTCGTAATTTTTTGTTCAATTGACAAAATAAAAAATACGTGTCCAATATTTTTTGATAATCTAAAAGACTGACTAGTTAGGAAAGTAGCTAATTTCAAGAAATCGGTCCTAAGTCCTTACCTACATCATAAACGCAACCTATATGCAAAATATCAGCTTTCTTGAACCAAAGGTTTCAGGTCAGATCAGTCAGTCAGTCAGTCAATCTGTCAAGACTTTCCTTTTTTATATGCTTAGAGTACCTAAGCAAAGTGATTTTAGCACTATGTCGTCGTGATTTAGTCTCGAGTATTTAAAACATTAAACCTCAAGTTCTATTAACGCATTAATATTAGTATGAGCAAGTTTTTCACGATTAAAACTTAAATAAAACTTCATGGAATCATTATTTAAAAAAACGGCTGATTTATTATCATGAAGTTAAATTTCCACTTGAAATAACCCTTTCTTCTTAATTTGGTACAGTCAGCAGCAAAAGCGGATGTTAGTTTGCGGTGCTCGAAATGATCTACGCAATCTCGTATCGCCATGGAAATAGAGTCGTGTGTAGATAATTGGCTAAGTAAAGTTTTTTGAAGAGATGCTAATTATTTTTTTTTCGACAGTGGTCGACTTCAACACCAAGAAACTGCAGCTGTTTTATTTTTATCTCCTTTTATTTATTGGAAATATTTTTTTATGTGTTCGAGATGACATTTGTGAGATTTTATGGCTGACAAGCGGTTCATGCTCAGAGTACTGAAAAGAGTCTGAGTCTTAGTAAAGAAGAAATAGAAAAAAAAAACGAATTCAACTGTCGCTTCTGTCAATGTCAAATGAAATCTAACCGTTTGCGTTTCGTTTGCTTTGCGTTGTCCAAGAAGCAGTTCCAAAATAGTGATCGAAAGTATTCAATCGTGATCCAATTATTGTGCATAGGTCGTGGAAAAATGCGGTAAAATTGAAAGTCCAGATTTTATGTGGAGGTCGATAAAATAGTCAAAAAATCACACTGAGCTCACCAAAACGCAAAGCAAACGAAAAGCAAACGATTTGACATTGACAGCAGTGACAGTTCACTTCGGTTTTTTTTCTGTTTCTACTAAGTTCTGAGCACGAACGGCTTGTCAACCATAAAATCTCACAAATGTCATCTCAAACACTCAAAAAAATATTTCCAGTAAACGATAGGAGATAAAAATAAAACAGCTGCAGTTTCTCGATCTCCAGAACGCCGACTGTCGAAAAAATACATAATTAGCACCTCTTCAAAAAACTTTACTTAGCTAATTTTGAACACAAGAATCCCTCATCCACTTCTGTAAGCTGACTGTGCAATACCAGGGGCTACATACCCGTCGAGCGTCCTGTGCGCACACCCGTGCGCACAACGGCGCTTAGGATTTTAAGAGTCGGACGCTCCACGGGTTAAAACATCCCACTTCGTCGTGCCTAGACCCAATCTGTTAACCAACCTAGCAACCAGTAGAATCAAGCTTTGAATAAATCAGCCGGCACACTGCACGCGCCACACCTCCCCCCACCCGGCAAGGGCCATTCTTATTCACCGTCCAGTGCTTACATTCGACGGCGACGCTGCGCGGCAAGGCGAAGACGATGACGCATTCCACGGGAAACTGCCGCCCGGCATCCTGCCGCACGGGCTGCCCACCGTCAAGGAGGTCCAGCCGGCCGTGACGGCCGCGCCGCCGGAGAAGAAGGAGGAGGAAAAGGAGAAGAAGGGTGAGTGGATGGATTAAGCCTTTTGACGGTTTTTCAAACAAACTTTTCGGTAAACAATTTCACAATTCAATTCAAATTCATTTATTAAGATAAGATAAGACTTTATTTTTCAAAACACAGGCACACACAGACAAAAATACATAGTAACATCAAGGACCATAAAATATTTAATATTAGACGTTAACAGAATAAAAAAGAGTGGATTAAAAAAATACAAGAAATAAAACAGCGCTAGCAACAAAAAAGTGAAAGAAATAAAAGAATAAGAGTAAAACTATTAAACTTAATCTGAATGCCATGTGTTCTGAAAGAAGAGTGCTGACTCAGCATAAAGCTGCGGAGACCGCAGCGCTGGTCACAAGCGCTATTCAAGCGACAAGACTCATAATTGTTGATAAATGTGTTGTAAATTGGTATAATTTGTAATTTGAAACTGATAAGAAATATTCGCAACAAAAAAAACGGTATTCTCTAAATAGCGAAAAATATGCTTAACTGGTTTAAATAAAATAAGTAGTTAAAAATATTTTATTTCGTGTTTTGTTTGAACTTGATCTATTTTCTTAAATTATTCTTAACGAAATAGGTTGAAGAAATCTTTAGTCGATCTTGTAATTCTGTGTTGAGTCTGTTGAACTTGCTATCGGTACGAATAAATGTCAAAATCCCGCTGTCATTACATGACGTGTTGTTGTGTGCGTGACCTCAACTCTGATGGCGTTACCTATACTTCAACGCAATGCGTATTTCAGTGCGAGAGCTCAGCGCAGACGAGAAGCACACGATAATGCTGTCGGCCGAGTTCCAGCGGTTCGTCACGAAGGCGGGGCGCGTCATCGAGCGGGCGCTCGGCGAGTCTGTCGACATCTACACGGACTACACCGGCGGCGGCGACAGCGAGAATGCCCTGTAAGTACATGCCCGCCTTCCACTAAAAAAACTTTTTAACAAAAAAGTTAAACCGCCGAAAAAACTGAAAAGCAGAAAATAATACCTTTTTTGTTTGACCTTAATCTAGGTACCAGTTTGAAGTCGGTGCCTCAGCACTTAGCCAGGAGGAGTGGACCTATAATCGTCTACCTGATTGGCTTCTATCACTCTTCCTGGCTCGTGCTGAGGCACCGACTTCAAACTGGTACCTAGATTAAGGTCAAACAAAAAAGGTATTATTTTTTGCTTTTCAGTTTTTTCGGCGGTTTAATTTTTTGTTAAAAAGTTTTTATTTTATAGTTTTTTTCCATCCTTGGGGTAATTTTTTTTCCAAATTTATAATACCAACTTCAAGGTATACCCTATCTATCCTATAAAAAAGAATTATGAAAATCAGACTACTCTGTAAAAAGTTAGTCAATCATCCCCTGTTTTCCTACCCTCAGGGTAGGAATATTATTTCCAAATTTAAATGGGACCACCCTTGGGGTATACGCTTTCCAATAAAAAAAGAATCATCAAAATCCGACTACTCTGTAATAAGTTATGCGTGGTCATATAGTACAATCAGTAACTGAACAATCAATCATCCCCTGTTTTTCTACCCTTAGGGTAGGAATATTGTTTCCAAATTTAAATGGGACCACCCTCGGGGTATTAAAAAAGAATAAAAAAAGAATCATCAAAATCGGACTACTCTGTAAAAAGTTATGCGTGATCATACATAAAAAAAATATATATATATATATACACGTCGAATTGAGAACCTCCTCCTTTTGTTTTCGTCGGTTGAAAAAAGGGTAATGAGCTGAAACGGAGGTAGCGAGCTGAGCGGAGCGGAGTAACCCTTTATAAGGCAGAGACGATTTAGCAACCACATGCATTGAGTTGGAATTTCAACCTTATCGGTTACACTATACGTCACAATTTCCATTGTAATTATTGAAAATACGACTAGCTTTAAAAATATCCTTTGTCAGGTACGCATTCGATAGCTGCTTTTGATTCGGTGGTAGTATGTGGTGGTGGTAAATGGGGCCTTATAAAGGGGTAAATTAGTTGTGCACTTCCACCAAAAAAAAAAAAAAATTTTTTTTGAAAATACCCACAACCGTTAAAACGAAATTAAAAAAAGGATAAAATAATTGAACTCCCCCGACCTTATGAATATCGATCGGGGCTGTCATCATTTGTCTGGAAATTTACAGGTAAATAGCGTGAATGCAACTGAGCCTAACTAACATACACCGTGAAGTTTTAGTGGTTGTTTTCCCGAAACGAGGTGATTTAGTTCCGATTGTACAGTCGACTACAAAAAGATCGATACCGCCAAAGTTACAAAGATATGTATACACACCTTTATTGACTTAACATTAAGGTCGTGTATACATATTTTTGTAACTTTGGCCGTATCGATTTTTTTGTAGTCGACTGTACAATCGATTTATAATTACTATTTTGACTAGAGTCAAAAATCCAATTGTGAAAAACGAAAGTCGAAAATGAACCGCAAACCAATAGTAACGCTTCGTTGGTACCTAACCTATCGTACGATCGTACGCTACTTGTACCAACGAAGCGTTACTATTGGTTTACGGTCATTTTCGACTTTCGTTTTTCACGATTGGATTTTTGACTCTAGTCAAAATAGTAATTATAAATCGATTGTACAATCGAAACTAAATCACCTCGTTTCGGGAAAACAACCACTAAAACTTCACGGTGTATATCCTCGCAAACTGTCCTGATTCATTTGTATGGAAATTTCCTGTTTGGTTACCAAAAAATTTTGTTTTCAAAAAATTTCGGCAGCAAAAAAGGAAATTTCCATACAAATAAATTAGGACATTTTGGGAGGTTGGTTTAGTTAGGCTCAGTTGCATTCACGCTACTTGCCTGTAAATGTATATGCAAGTAAGAGTCCAAAATTAACGGGTTCCCTGTCCTATGAGGCACATGCGCCTCAATTGTGACTTTACTGGTACGTCCATGAAGCACATGTGCCTCATGACTCTATATATGAGCGTTTAACGTCATTGTTACTATGGGGACATATTGATAGAACGCCGCACGTAGCTTCAGCACAGGGAATCTGTTAACCTTTTCAACGCTCTGCCAAATACAACAGCTCTCACCCATACGCCATGACATCGGAATGTCAAACGCGAAGTTGAACCCTACGGAAATTCATGTAGGTAGATATCGCTCTGCATGCCGCGACTGATATATCAGTCGTTGGCGTAGAACCTGCGGTGCTGATATATGTGTCGTTGGCGTCGAAAAGGTTAAATGTGCAAAGTTGTTGACAAATGATATCGACGGCAACAACATATATGATTTTAACTACGTTCAAACCTTTTCAGCACTTTGAACGTTTTTGTTGCCTCTTTATGACACTATTGAGTGAGTTCGATATCACATTAGAAGCAAGTCCAATATAAAGGACTAATTCTAATGTGATACGAACTCACTCATAAGTGACATAAAGTTTAAAGTTCATTGAAACAATATTTTCGTGGGCCTCACGAGGGTATAATTTGTAACTTCTTTCGAACATTTTTAGCACTTTGCAACTTGCACGTTGTTGCTTGTTGCCGTCGATATTTCTGGGCCCACAACCCGAATGCCACTTTGTCTCCGCAGGGACGACAAATCCGACGCCCGTCTGTCCCTCGTGCGGACGTTCTACGACGAGCGCTGGTCCCGGGGCCGCTGCGTCACCTGCCTGGACTGGTCCTCGGCGCACCCGGAACTGCTGCTGGCCTCCTACCACAACAGCGACGACGCGCCGCACGACCCCGACGGCGTCTGTCTGGTGTGGAACACCAAGTTCAAGAAGACCACGCCGGAGGATGTGTTCCATTGCCAGTCGCCCGTCATGAGCGCTACCTTCGCCAGGTCAGTACAAATAACTTAAAAGTAAAAAGAAAAACCCGGACTTTTCTTAATTTAAAACTTACCATCTCATCTGATAGTAAATGCAGATGAAGCTTAGCATGAGCTCACTGGTTCAGTAATAGCAACAGTCTGCAACAGCCTATTCACTCTGGTCCTGAATGGCTCTAAATCTATACCTCTATACCTATAATATAAAAACAGTTAGAGAAGGAGACTTGTGACCGGGTTTTTTAGTCCGTGCAAGTCGGACACTGTCTGGGCCCTCCATTCCCAGTTCGTCCGAAGGGATTTTTCCCGGACTCAAGTCACCCTTCCTACTCTAAAGTAAAAAACAGCAAGGACTTCGCGTCTTTGGCCCCTCTGGCGACTCATTTAAAATATATATATATATATATATATATAAACAGTACCGTGACTGACTGACTGACAGACTGACTGACAGACAACGCACAGCCTAAACTACTCGTGCTAGAAACTTGAAATTTGGCATACATGTACCTAGAGTAACGTAGAGGTGCACTAAGGAAGGATTTTTCGAAATTCCCACGTGATAGGAAAATATCCACACTTTCTCTGTAGGGGAATCTCTGAAATTATTGAGCCCATTTTAAAAAATCTTTCACCAATAGAAAGCTACATTCCTAATTGTCATAGGCTCCTTTTTCTTCAGGAAAATTCAAAATTCCCACGGGATAGAAATAAGTGAATTCAACTATGGTATGAAGAAGGTATGATGACAAGGAATATGGACCAACTCTAGTAGATATTTCGTATTGCCAGTCGCCCATCATCAGTGAAGCATGCCAGATCATTCCATAGCCCTCGTTATTCTTATGTTTTACTAACGTCTTATGTTTTCCTTGGGCAGGTTCCATCCAAACCTGATCCTCGGAGGCACGTACTCGGGCCAGATCGTGCTGTGGGACAACCGCGTGCCGAAACGTACTCCCATACAACGGACGCCTCTCTCTTCGCTCGCTCATACGGTAACTTTAAATAAATTGGCTTAGGCTCAAAAAACTCACTTTCCCGAAATGTGCACTTTTTCTAAGGGTACATTTGTTTAGAAGGATCACTTTCTCGGAAGGCGCACTGTCTCAAAAAGTGCACACTTCCCGATTGGTACACTTTCTCAGATAGAGCACATTCTCAGATGGTGCACTTTCCCAAAAAGTGCACTTTCTCAAATAGAACACTAGTTTTGGAAAAGTACGTACCTACTATATACCTATATACTGACTATTCGATAAACGGTAAAAATGTAGTATTATTTGAAGCAACTGATCGATTGCAAAAATAATCCCAGTAAACTCTGGCAATCCATAAAAAGTATATGTCAAAACCCTATTCGTAATAATGCCGCTGAGGAACTAATAGCTTCAAATGATAAACCTGCCCTAGAAATACTTAGCGATTGTAACAGGTATTTTTAACGACCGCCTTAGCCTAGTTGGTAGTAACCCTGCCTACGAAGCAAGAGGTCCTGGGTTCGAATCCCGGTAAGGGCATTTATTTGTGTGATGAGCACGAATATTTGTTCCTGAGTTATGGATGTTTTCTATGTATTTAAGTATTTATTTATCTATATAAGTATGTTTATCGTCGTCTAGTACCCATAGTACAAGCTTTGCTTAGTTTGGGACTAGGTCGATTTGTGTAAGATTGTCCCCTAATATTTATTTATTTATTTTATTTATTTATTTTCTACCAATGGTAAGAATCTTGCTGATAGGATTTTATCCAAAATCTCAGAGACGGAAGCATCATTGGCTGAGAAATATAGACCTCAGCGGACGGTTCCCAAGTCGATGTATCTGTACCCAACCAATACCGACGAGGTGGGTAGAATTATTACCCTGCTCAAGAATGACAGTGCACCTGGTCCTGATAACGTAAAGCCGCTACTGGTAAAGAAGTTGAGGGAAGTTATTTTGGAGCCACTGACCTTCATTTGTAATTTCAGTATGAGATCCGGCTGTTTCCCTGATTGCTGGAAAGTTGCCTGTGTCTCACCTATTCACAAAACCGGACCTAAAAACTCTCCAATTAATTTTAGACCGATCTCACTATTATCAGTATTTTCAAAAATATTGGAGAAAATAATCAAGGTTAGGCTATCAGGTTTCATTGAGGGGAATCGTTTGATCTCAGATCACCAACTCGGTTTCAGGACTGGCAAGTCTACGGAGGACGCGGTTGTCCTCCTAACCAACCTCATTTCTGGTGGCTTAGACGGTGGCAAAAAGTGCATTGGTATTTTTCTTGACCTAGCCAAAGCTTTTGACACCGTCTCGGCTGTCATACTGTTAAAAAAGCTGAAGCATTTGGGGGTTAGAGGGGTGGCCCTTGACTGGTTTACTAGTTATCTAACGGATCGGGTACAAACGGTGAAAATAGGTGAACTGGCTAGTGGGCAGCTACCAGTGGAATTCGGGGTTCCCCAGGGAAGTGTACTTGGGCCGTCTTTGTTCACACTCTACATCAATGATATCTTTGACATAGTTATCCCGAACGCTAACCTTATTTGCTACGCGGACGATACTGTCATTCTGGTGAACGGTAAAACGTGGGACGATGCCTTCTCTGGGGCCGAGAGTGCGTTGGCGAAGGTTGGCTCATGGTTGAACAATAATCTACTAACACTGAATGTTGACAAAACCAATTTTGTAGCTTTCACTAAAACCGCGGTGGCGTCGCCTCCAGCAGAAAGAAGCATTAAATTTCATTCCTGCTCATTCAACTGTTCTGCTGGTGTGACTGACTCTGCCCTTGTGTGTGACTGTCAGGTTATAAAAAGGCAAAATGTTGTCAAATACTTAGGCCTTCTGTTTGACCAACACCTCTCTTTCGCACAGCACATCACCGCTCTCGCTGCACGAGTTAGGAAACTCATTTATGTAATGAAGAGACTACGGAACTGCGCCACTCATGAGATACTCACGCTTGTATACCATGCGCTTTGTCAGTCCATCATGCAGTATGGAGTGGCCGTATGGGGCTGTGCTGCAAAAAGCCACATGCTGCTTTTGGAACGTGCTCAGAGAGCAGTAATTAAAGTGATGCTCAAAAAACCATTTCGGTATTCCACAAATCTACTGTTTCATGAAACGAAACTTCTAAGGGTAAGGCAGCTATTTGTTATTAAAGCAGTCTCTCGTGCGCATACTAACATCCTCAGCACGGATCTTCACGAGAAAATTCTTAGAAAACGTCACTACAAGCTTCCGCTCCCTCCATGTAGATCAGCTCTTGCTAGAAGATCACCCGCCTATTCGCATTGCTGTATATACAACTACATCTGCAGATATTGTAACATAAAATGTCTCGCAGTTCCTAGTGCACTAAGAATGGTGAAAAGGTGGTTAAATACATTGAGTTACTGTGAAACTGAAGACATTATTAAGGCCACAAAGATAAAATAAATCCCGTTATCGTCATCACTTCAGCCGAATGATCGGCCCGGTGCCTTTGACATCCAACCAACAACAAAATCTTGTTTGAGGCCTTCCTAACTGCTAATAAATCCCAACCTGTAATCAAAAGCAATGCACACTCACACACACACACCCACACAAACAAACAAACACACACACACACACACACACACACACACACACAAACAAACACACACATGTAATTGCTCGTTTTTAGTGTACTATAACAAATAAATATTCATAGTTTTTAAGATAAAATCATTTCATTGTTTTCTTAACCGCACTCGCAGATGACCAAAATACAGGCTTAGCCTAGTTTGGTGTCTGATGGATATCTATGTTATTTTAAATGTTGTTTTTTGTCAAATAAATTATTTTGTATTTTTTTTTTGTATTTTTTTTGTTGTATTTATCTAGGTAAATAGGTAAAATATTAACATCGCCGTCATAGCTTAGGATCTTCATCTAAGGAAAACTTTGTGGTGAAGATGACATTTTTGACTAGTGTACATTTTAGGAAAGTGTGGGTTTTGAGAAAATGTACTTTTTGGGAAAATGTACTTACGGGGAAAGTGCCCTTACTGGGCAAGTGTACATTTTGGGAGTGTGCATTTTGTGGACAGTGCAATTTGAAAGTGAGTTTTTTGAGCCTAAGCCAATAAATAAATTAAGTAAATGTAATTTTGAAAAAAAGTAGGATGTACAATTTAAATTGAAAATGCCCATTGATCATAAAAATTCTTCAATCTATTGGTGATGAGTGTCGAAAAATGCTCTATCACGCCATCTCTTACTCAAACTTGTATCTCCAGCATCCAGTATACTGCCTGTCGGTAGTAGGCAGCCAGAACGCTCACAACCTCATCTCCGTCTCCTCGGACGGTCGCATGTGCTCCTGGTCCCTGGACATGCTCTCCCAGCCCCAGGAGACCCTGGAGTTGCAGCACCGGCAGAGCAAAGCTGTCGCCGTGACCGCCATGGCATTCCCTCACGCTGACGTCAACAACTTCGTGCTGGGAGGAGAAGACGGGAACATCTATACTGGTGAGTGGTAACTGGTGGTTGTGATGGCCACGTCGATACTGAACTTGTTGGTGATGCTCTGTTGGTCGGGGTCAAACTACAGAGCTTAAAACATCGCTGACAACCTCACCTACGGTCGCATGTATTCCTGGTCCTTAGACATGCTTTTACAGCCTCAGGAGACTCTGGAGGTGGAATACCGACAGAGAAATGCGGTCGTCAATAAAATCGATCTTGGTGGAGAAGATAGGAACATCTATATTGATGAGTGTCAAATGATGCATGTGGTATTAAGCACGTTGATACAGAACCTTGTATTATAACATAAACCTGTAGACAAATTGAATATGCTCCAATGGTCAAACTACAGAGCCTAGAGCCAGTGGCGGCGTAAAGGGGGGGCGAAGGGGGCGGTCCGCCCCGGGTGCCACGCACCAAGGGGCGACAACGACCACGCACTTACATCTATACTCCTTTCACTGTAGCATGGTGCGGGTGGCAGGTGTCAAAACCCACAGACTAGAGAAGTGAAAGCTATAAAACTCGAATCGATAAAACTATAAATTTATAACTTTAATTAGGTATATTGTGTAATTAATAATATAAATTTACGATTACTTCATGAAATTAAGTAAAGCAAACTAAGTACCGGAGTTTTTTATTATGAAAAAAAAGTCGAGGTCGTACAAATTTTTAGGTATATCGAAAATAGGCCGTAACATAAAGCAAAACTATAATAAACAAAACTAAAGCAGTAACTATAATAATCCAGTGTTAGCAGAGCCCTGCTTCTAAGTAAAATTTACCTACGCATTCGGGTATCATTTTATATTGGTCAGTCGGGACCCCCTTAATGTTTAATTTGATTATATTTTTATCATTTGTTGTTGTTGCGGCCATAATTAACATAAATGGTGAAGATTTCAAGAATCTAGTTAATACCATTATAAAGATCGAGTAAAAACGCTGACAAATGATAAATCTTCTTCTCGTGGTAGATTGTGTCCCATCATTGAATGTTCTGATTACACCCATATTACGTTTCTTGACTTAATCGTATTTTATTTTTTTTATTGATAATAAAAAAATAATTAGGTTAAATTTCTTTTGCGCACGATAGTGTTTTCGACGCTTAAATGTTTAACTCCAGAAAAATTCAGACTGGAATTTAAATAAATCGCTATTAAATACACCGCAGCAATTTTGTCTAAGTGTAACGAAACGGTGTGTCAAGTGTCACCTGCACCATGCTACAGTGAAAGGAGTATAAAGAAGGTGCGCAAAATCCCTCTCTTCAAAGACATACCAAGACAACCAATGTTCATTAATAATTCAATAACTCATTAATTAAATAATTTAGTAGTAGTATCAGGGGACAATTCACACCAATTCACCTAGTCCCAAAATAAGCTAAACAAAGCTTGTGTTATGGGTACTAAGCAACAGATAAACATACTTATATAGATAGATACATACTTGGATACATATTAAACACCCAAGACCCGAGAACAAACATTCGTATTTTTCGTACAAATATCTGCCCCGACACGGGAATCGAACCCGGGACCTCAAGCTTCGTAGTCAGGTTCTCTAACCACTAGGCCATCTGGTCGTCTAAAATTAAATACAAACATTTTTTATGTTGTTTACTCTGTCCACGGTTGTCCAAGTGACACTTCATACTGTTTCATAGAGAAATGCTTAGGGTGTCCAGGAGACAAAATTTGTGTAACCAAAATTTGTGTAATTTGTGGATGTCAAGTGGGAATGTCTAAAAAAATACCACTGGTTTTTATTTTTTTTTTTTGTATAGAAAAGTCAATTATAAGAATTTCATTTCAATAATTTTTCATTTATTCACTCCTTTTTCTCAAAATTAATTGATGAAACTATTTTGGTTGATGACGTCTGATTATAATTAAGGGCCCATACAGCCAAATATCTAAATGCGTACGATAAGGCAACCCTTTTAATTATTTTTTGCGTAGTGGTACACTGTAACCAGTGTCACTTTACTGGCGCTGTCAAAGTGCTAGATGTCAGACAGCGGGTCCAAATCAAACTACGTAGTTTAATCCGCGCGTAAATTGTGAAGAATTCTAAATAATTTTATTCCACACCGATTAAAGCATAATTTGGACCGTCTACTACTTTTACTTCAATGTCAAATGAAGGTCATTGCTTATTTGATTTGTAATAATTGCATTACATTATATTGAAATTAAATAACTACAGAAAATGATTTAAAAAGAATTTATCTCGAAATGGTTTGGTGGTTGGTGGTTGGTTGGATAGTTTAACGTGACAACCCCCTCGCCCCCTGCATTGAAAATTACCCGAGCGCTAGTACTAAGATTGTACATGCTGGCGTTCGCTGCTTTCTTGTACATAATGGCGTTCGCTGCTCTCTTGTACATACTGGCTTCACTGCTCTCTCTTGTACGGGACATGTACGGACATGTACTGTAGTACAAATTACTACAAGATAACCTTGAACTCAATACCGATTTTGGCATGTCAATATTTACATGTTTTGGTATATGAAATACGTACTCACGTGTAGCTAAACTCTTGATCTAACGAGTAACAGGCATATTCCAGGCCTTCAGTAGCTATAGGGGCTGAATTTACAACAGAAACTCCCATGTGTTATCGCAAACTTTCACAACCATTTTCCCACTAAACTATCTTACTCCCAATCACATGCGATACACCAATTTGATCAGAGGAACCTAAGCTACGCACTTATTATCACTGTTTTACACATCGAAGCGTATTTCAGTAAATTACAGACGCGGAACTGTCATAAATTTATTCTTCAAACCGAACGGTATCTTTTAGTTAGAAAACTTAGACATCTGTCAAAAAACCATTCCGTTTAGCGAAATTTGCGTTCTCTAACGGCGAACATTAACAGCGACGCGTCATATAAACTTAGGACTGCTTTTTGTCGCGTATCGTGATTAGGAACTTGCGCGCTTTTCCAATCTGTAATTGGTGAAACGTCAGTGTTGGCGCGGCGCTCCTCGCGGGTTCACGTAACGCATCTTAGCGCGCGCGTTTGACGTTTAGGACTCGCACGTAAACAACTTCCCGCCCCGCTTCACGACAGTACGTTACATTGCGTCATTCTTTTTAGTGCATGCAGCCGGCGTTCAACGATTTATTAGACGTTGTCACGTCAAAAAATAGGCAACCCCAAGTGGCATGATGATGATGTTTGTGTGCAGGCTGCCGGCACGGGCAGCGCGCCGGCGTGTCGGAATGCATGGAGGGGCACGCGGGGCCGGTGACGGGCGTGGCCTGCCACGCGGCCGGCGGGGCCGTCGACCTCTCGCACCTCTTCCTCACTTCCTCCATGGACTGGAGCGTCAAGCTGTGGAGCCTCAAGGTCGGTCCCAGTGATTGCACCAATTGACAACCTTTCATTTTTTTAACACCTGAAAATTACTACAGGAATCGAAAGAGTTTCGCCTCCTGAACACGGAAAAATATTTATTATAATTTATTTCTCCCTATTTAAATAAATACAACAAATTTAAAAACGTATACAGGGTTATTTGTAAAGTATAAATCTTCCCAGGTGAATTTTTCGCTCCGAGCCCTTATCTTTCAAAACAAACGGTATCGTCATAGTATTAAGGTTCAAATTTAATGTAATGCTCGAAGCGAAAAATTCACCTGGGAAGATTTATACTATAATTCACTAGCATCCTTTTAACCTTAAACTCCTACCACTTAAACAAATGTTTTTTGTTTTACGACTTTTGTCATAACTTAATATTTACGATACTCTGTGTATTTGTGTGGGAAAAAAGTGCTTCATTTTAAAAAATCGTAAAACAAAAAACATTTGTTCGAGTCACAGAAATAATAATAAAGAGGATAGAAGTGCCTTAGACGCGTGACCTTGGCGCCGCGCTTGTGACTCGTAGGTCACAAGCGCGCGACTTGTGGCTCAGTGCTATTTGAAATGTGGGTATGACAACAAGTGCATTAAAATGGTGTTTTGCAGCATTAGCAATTGCGGAAACTCGTCCACACTGTGTAATTACACTAATAAGGGGATTACATTTCATTGGTATGTATTAATTTAATGTAATAATGTGGTTTATATCAAAATACAACTTGAGAAAATATTTCATTATGAAATATTGGTTTACACGTTATTAACACGAAACTTCATATACCATTGCTACTCATGCCCATAAAAACGCAGATCGTTTTGAATTATACGCAGCAATGTAAAGTAATTTTTGATAACCCTTCCGTCTTGCACAAAAGTTCGTGGTACGGACAAAAAAACAGGTTACGACTAGTACAGACATAATGCCGACGCGGCCAATAAAGAGCGCCGTTGTGTAAATGTGGGTATGACTTACGTTGAGTGTTATTCAACGCTATCTCTAAGGTGTAAGGTTCATAATTGTTTGTAAGCAAAAATATTAGTAATTGTGTGCGTAATTGCGTAGTACGGTTCCGGTCTTTTGCATGTGTGCATTAACACAGTAAGTAGAGGGGATGAAGCAGCGCACGAGTTCCGGAAGAAAATAGGAACTAAGGCATTTCTATCCTCTTTATTATTATTTCTGTGGTTCGAGTGATAGGAGTTCAGGGTTAAGAGGATGTCAGTGAATTACAAATAACCCTGTACGCACTTACGAATAGTGCCACAGAATAGATATGTTATGAATAGAATAGATATGATATGTTACGTATTGATTTGAGATACGAGGTTTATTCAGAGTACATAAGTTAAGTATGAAGTATCTTTTTCTATTTATTTTTTATTTTCTTCAACTTCATTTTTTTTTATTACTTTTACGGTCATCCCGTGAAACCATATATTTCAAACTAAATACAAACTGAAATATAGATGCACAGAGAAAATTATGTCGAGGGCATAACATAGATGCGCTTTATCACTGCCTAAATGTGATTATAACAGACTGAAGTGTACGATGTATGGGAAAGATTCGTCGCTAACTTCTAGACCAGTGATGGTGTAGGGGTAAGCACGCAGCACGGAACGCTGAGCACCCGGGTTCGATTACCAGCATTGGTCTTTTTTCTGGGGCTTTTTCTGTGCATCTATATTTCAGTTTGTATTTAGTTTGAAATATCAGAGTACATAGTTTAGATGTGTTCAAGCGCCGTGTCGTTGGCAGGAGAACAAGGCGCTGTACTCGTTCGAGAACAGCGGCGACTACGTGGTGGACGTGCGCTGGTCGCCGGCGCACCCGGCGCTCTTCGCCGCCGCCGACGCCGCGCGCCTCGACCTGTGGAACCTGAACCGGGACACCGAGGTAACGCCCGCTTCACTCGGCTCGGGGCGGCCCAGGTGGGCCAGACAGGCACCAGCGAGCGGGGGCGAAATCGTCTATTCCCACTAGTCCTATTTATCAGCAGTGATCGGAGCTCTGGGCGGGGGGGTTTCACTCCGCAGTTTAGGTATGTTCGGCCGGCGCTCCTCCCGGGAGGAGTATGGCAGTAGGTTGCCGCGCGGCCTTCAGCTCGCACGCTAGCCGCGTCGCGCCTAATTGAGCATCTTTTTTTTCTGTGATTTTTGCAACAAACAATGACTTCTAGACGATATTATAAATAACTTACTTACATACTAAAGGTAGTTTACTGAATTAATACACACTGTTGTCTTTCTTGATTTATATACTTACCAAATATGGGCGAGTGGGAACCCTGTGCCCTTGGTTTCGGATCAGCGGTGCCCAACGGAATATGAACGCTCGAATCACACGATAAGTTTTAATTTCGCGTGCACGCAGCAGGAGTAGGAAAGTTTTTATACCTAAAGTTGACCTTTGTTTGAGAGTGATCCTTGTGTATGTTAGTACTATTACTTATTCTGTGCTCTGGGTGCAAAACTTTAACAAAACTTGTAAAGCTGACATTAAGGAGAATTTACAACCAAGAAAAATAAGAACATTATTGGCAGATCAGTGTTAAATTTAACTCTATATCAAAATCTCAGATTTTCAGTAGTTTATTAATATTTTCATGACTGTAAGCACTGTTTCATGCCCGCTTGGCAAGTTTTGTTAAAGTTTTGCACCCAGAGTTCCGATCACTGATTATCAGTTTCATTAATGGAATTAGTTGGAACGTTTTGTTCCAGTTAGTTACATTGGACCAAAGTTTTTAATCAACTTTATCCTAAAAATTCGACCAATTTCCCATTAAATTAAATCCACAATTTTAATGTAACGATACTTTGTGAGGTTTACTCCCTGTTTCACCACCCATTGATCAAATTTATTTGACGGATACATGTGATGCCGTCTCCGTCTATTCGAACAAAACAAACAGAGAGGGCATCACATTTATCCGTCAAATAAATTTGATCAATGGATGGTGAAACAGCCCCTTAACGTCCAACATTTGACATTTATCTATTGAAGTTTGTAGTGATGAGACTGATGAGGCAAAGACGTATCGTTTGTCAAACCTAGCGATACTTAACGAATTGTTCGAATCGATTTTACAGTCGATCTTTCCTCAATTGACAACCTTTCATTTTTTTTAACACCTGAAAATTACTACAGGAATCGAAAGAGTTTCGCCTCCTGAACACGGAAAAATATCATTATAATTTATTACTCCATATTTAAAAAAATACAACAAATTTAAAAAAACATAACTTACCAATACTGCCACAGAATAGATATGTTTCCTTTACCCTTTTCACTAGGAAAAAAAAATCCAATTTATACACGTATTGAGTACGCTTATGGTTCCAGGTGCCCGTGGCGTCCATCCAGTCGGAAGGCGGCGCGTTCAACCGCGTGTCGTGGACGCCGAGCGGCGCGCACCTCACGGCGGGCGACGACGCCGGCAAGATATCCGTCTACGAGCTCGCAGAGGTACTGGCCTCAGTCTTTTTCATCATCATCATCATCATTGCAGACTATATACGTCCCACTGCAAGGCTTGGGCCATAATTCCCACGCGGGTCCAATGCCGATTAGGAATTTCACACATCATCCCAGCCTATACACCGTGAAATTTTAGTGGTAGTTTTCCCGAAACGAGGTGATTTAGTATCGATTGTACAATCGATTTATAATTACTATTTTGACTAGAGTCAAAAATCCAATTCTGAAAAACGAAATTCGAAAATGAACCGCAAACCAATAGTAACGCTTCGTTGGTACCTAACCTATCGTACGATCGTACGCTACTTGTACCAACGAAGCGTTACTATTGGTTTGCGGTCATTTTCGACTTTCGTTTTTCACAATTGGATTTTTGACTCTAGTCAAAATAGTAATTATAAATCGATTGTACAATCGGAACTAAATCACCTCGTTTCGGGAAAACAGCCACTAAAATTTCACGGTGTATACTGGGGCCCTAGTGAAAGGGGTTAATTCTGAAAAAGTTGAACAGCTGATTTCGGCTTAACCCCCTTTACACATAAAATAGAAAATAGCTATTTAATTTCTGCAGACTTAACCTCTTTTTCACTAGGGTCCCATTATGTCCCACTGTAAGGCACGGGCATCCTCTCGTTAATAATTGAATTTCTTGGCAGGTGTGTGCAGGTTTCCTCACGATCTTTTCCTTCAGCGTAAAGCTCATGATGAATTTCAAACATACATATGTACATGACATACATAACAGACAGTCAATCAAGATATCTACTTTTTGAAAGGATATGCTATATTAATAACAAGACAAGAGGATAATAATGACAAGAGTGTAGTGACTCAGAAGAATGACCCTTGGAAATGGTCTTGGAATGCTTTGCTTGAGAGGCCACTAGGCCACGACTTTTTTATTTTTTGTGTTTTCATGTTACGTCATTATTTTCAGAGCGAATACGCTCCCCGGCACGATGAATGGAGCAAGTTCGTGTATACCCTTCAAGAGCTGCGCAACAACCAGGCCGACGAAGAGAGCGACCGTCTCAGTCTGGCCAGCGGCCCTCCCTCTCTAACCAGCTTGACCAGCCTCGCCAGCAATCCCCTGCGATAAACATGCGCTTGGGCAGCGGGATATCGTGCGACCCTTTGTAACGAGCTCGGCCCAATTGCATAATGAAAAGAAAGAGGTTTAATTACATACAGTCTGTCGCCCGCGAGAAGATTACCTGTTACTTTGCACTTTCCGGGATAAAAAATTATACTATGTCCTTTCCCGGGACTCATCTATACCAAATTTCAACAGTGTCAGGCAGACAAACACTTTCGCATTTATATTATTAGTATTTATATTCGACATTCACGAAAAATGGGTCTCTATTGTTTGCGCGAATTTTCATAATTGACGTTTGTCATAAAGTAATTTATTAGTGAAACAGTATTTTCTTCAGAATTTTTATTGGACTCACCTAGAACCTACTCGAAAGATGCTTAAAACAGCACACTTCTATATATTTTATGGCAAACTGTCAAGTGAAATTATGACAAATCAAATTGTGAGAAACAAAAGGATCCAAAAATAAACATTTGCAAGGAAAAGGTACAAATAAAAGAACATCGAACTGTACAAATGGCGGGCTGTTTTTCGGTGGGACCCATTTAACAATTAAATACAATAACATACAGACTGACGACACGAACGCCAGCGCAAAGTGTAGTTCGGAACAAAACTTAGGTATAAACTGGAAGCATGTATGGCAAAGGTAAAAGTTCATGCATATTATTGAATTTCCGTACGAAATCGCTAAATATTGTTTACTGTTACTTTATTATGCAATTGGGCCCTGATTTGAGCTCTGGACGCTTTCTCTTTTAAAATTCTAGATTCATTCAAATTGTATTTTGCGCATTCATCAAAAAAATTGCAATTGAAGGAGAGTAGCTTCAAATACCTGATGGGCAAACCGTTAAGATATAGGAGACCCGCTGTGCGGTGGTCCTACGACTTGGTAGACGAAGACAAATCGTATGTACGAATTTGGAAATCAACTTAAGACAATTTGAATGAATCTGGAATCGTACTGAAATTGTACGAAAATGTCTGGAGCCAAGTATCTCACTCTGACACTTCGCGCAGGGGCGGCACGGCCCTGAACACACTTCACGCTCTGTATGTCGGGTTCCATCATTCTAGATGCGAGTGCTCAGCTAATAGATAAATGCATGAAGAATCAACATCTAATACTGACAGGTTAGGACTGATAGATTATTTTGAATACAAACTGAATGCCTGTCGCAAGCAAATGATTTTTATAAGAGAAGTATTCGAATGTAGTATCCTATTATCCCGCCTCATTCGTTTTTCGTTTAATTCTTATTTCGTTTCAAACATTTATGTACCAGCATCGAACGTATCGGGGTATGTATTACAATACCGAAGTACGAAAGACCGAATGTATTAAAACATCGAATGGGTCAAAAGACCGACACGATTTTTTTCTGAAACCGTTAACTTTTTAAGATTGTTATAAAACAAACCTAATCTAACCTAATGAGTTCTGTATGATGCCGTTTTAATAAATTCTGAGAAGTTAACGGGTTCAGAAAAAAATCGTGTCGGTCTTTTGACCCATTCGATGTTTTAATGCATTTGGTCTTTCGTATTTCGGTATTGTAATACATACCCAACGTATCGAAATATTTTTAACGATTATTCGCATTTACTTATGTAAATGAGACAAAAAACGAAAGGGAAGAACTACGAATGAGTCCAAGGAAGACCGTGACGAAAAACGTATAAGACGTATTTAAGAGATAGACCAGTTGCAGAATTTGACCAAAAAACCGGCCAAGAGCGTGTCGGACACGCACAAGGTACGGTTCCGTAGCCATTACAAAAAAATCAAGTAATATTTTTCTAAGGATTTCGTATTGGTACGGAATCATCCAAGTTTAGGTATGTTTTATACCTTAGGCTACTATTTACTTTTAAACTACAAATAATTTCCAAGCAATCTTAGCCGCTATAATTTTCCTAGTAAATTTGATATACTACCATTCTGAATTTTTTCAAATTTTTCCACCTAACAGTTTAGATTTTAGAGGGGGGGGGGGGGGGACGCTCGATTTTAATGAAAATTTTCACATTAAAGTTGAATATTTCGCAAACAGATCACTGAATAGAAAAATCATATTAGCAACCCCGCAATGGTTTTAAATGACCTATCCAACGATACCCCACACTATAGAATTAGTCGAGAAAAAAAAATCACCCCCCCTTTACGTCTATGGGAGGTACCCTAAAAAAAATTATTTTTTTATTTTTATTTTACCACTTTGTTGGCGTGACTGATATGTATATTCATGCCAAATTACAGCTTTCTAGTACTAACGATCTCTGAGCTTAGCCGCGGACAGACAGACAGACAGACAGACGGACAGACATGGCGAAACTATAAGGGTTCCTAGTTGACTACGGAACCCTAAAAAGATAGTGACGGATAGCGAACAAGACGAAGACGAATACAGAATGAGACGAAATAAGAATTAAACGAAAAATGAATGAGGCGAGATAATAGGATACCGGAATCTAATGTTACTAAAATGGTGGGATCTTGGCATTTAATTGCCGCTAATTATCATTAGATCGTCACGTCATTATAAATAATGAAGTAATGATCATTTAAAAGTAATTAAAATGAGATATTTTACTCAAAACCCTACTTAGGATTAGGGGCTTCAAATTTAGATAGAAATTTAAAAAAAGCAGCTTTAGATCTTGAGTAAATGTTTATGAATATCATGTAATTTTTATTGATGCAATGTTGTAAATATTTTGCTGCCTTGAACTAGGTATTTATTATTGATTACTATGTGTCATTTCATTTTATCAGTATCACTTGCTTGATTTTTACTCAAACTGGATCTTGAATTTACAAGACTTGTTCTATTTTGAAGTTGATATGCAATTTAATGTATGATAAGCATAGTAATAAATGTTATTTATCAAAGTATTTACTAAAAGACAACTTTAGTTTAGCTGTAATGTTTCCTTGAAGCAGGTACTTGTATTACGCTTTATAACAGTTGATTACATAAAATTAATAACATTATACTGTTTTATTTGTCATGACTCATGACTCATGAGACAATAGTATACAATATGCTACTTGTTTCACTGCAAATAACTACTTTGTTGTATATTCCTGCTGCTTAACCATTTGACAACTGTGTCCTGTGTGACATTTGATTATGTATGTATGTATGTATGTAAACACTTTATTGTACATTAAACACAAAAATAATACAAAACAACACAACAAAAATAGTACAAAGGCGAACTTATCCCTAAAAGGGATCTTTTCAAGCTAACCTGGAATGAAAGGAAAAACTTAAAAAAAAGAGATAGGCAAACAATAATTTATGTACAGAGAGAAGAAAGAAAATATAACTATATATATATGACTGTAAATGTTCCTAATACGAGCCAGCTTTGATTTCTGTTTGACGGCAAATATATTGCCGGTATCGATTTAAGGGTTAATAGGTTCCTTATCCCATGAGGCACCGTGTCTCATGGGCATGGGTGACTTTACTGGTACCAGGGGGTTTCACTCCGCAGTTTAGGTATGTTCGGCCGGCGCGCCTCCCGGGGAGGCGTATGGCAGCAGCTTGTCACTTGGCCTTCAGAGGCCCTACCACGAAGTGCATAATTCGAACTTCGTTTCGTGCCGTCTCGCTCACGCTAATATGATTTGACACGAGAGTGAGAGGGATAATACGATACGAACTTCGATTTTCGAATTTCGTAGTAGCGCCTCAGTTCGCACGCTAGCCGCGTCGCGCGTAATTTAATTAAGCATCTTTTTTTTTTCTGTGATTTTTGCAACAAACAATGACTTCTAAACGACCTTATAAATAACTTACTTACTAAAGGTAGTTTACTGAATTAATACACACTGTTATCTTTCTTGATTTTTTTACCTACCGAACATCGGCGAGTAGGAACCCCGTGCCCTTGGTTTCGGATCAGCGGTGCCCAACGGAATATGAACACTCGTATCACACGATAAGTTTCAATTACGCGTGCAAGCAGTAAGAGTAGACAAGTTTTTATACCTAAAGTTGACTTTTGTTCGAGAGTGATCCTTCTGTATGTTAGTACTATTACTTATTCTGTTCTGGTACGTCCATGAGGCACATGTGCCTCATCATGACTTTTGTAAGTGTTTAAAGTCATAAATACTATGGGGAGGTGTCGGAAGAATGCTGCACATTGCTTCAGGACAGAGAAACTGTTGAAACAATTAGCATCACAGTGGCCTGTGGCATGGCAAACTTTTTTTTGGTCTATGGGCCAGAAGCGCATTTGGATAGTAATAACCACGGAATAGAAAAAATAACTAAAACAGAAAAAATACTCCAAAGTTGTCAGCAATTGCAAAATATTAGTTGTGCTGTATGCACTTTTACCTTTTCAACGCCACTTTCGTCTAGACGACAGTGGGGTAATACTGAAATTAACCTACCTGCATACACATAAGAATCAATTTTGTTTGTAACAAAAATCAATGTGTGCCGTTCAAAATCAACACTTCTATGGCAAAACTTCATAGAGAGATGAAGTCTGCATAAAGAAGAATGAAGATCCTTCAAGGGATTTGAATAAGGCAATAATACCAGTATTACAAAAATAAATTAAAATAATTATATTTCTTTTTTTTAATCTTCTCTGTTTAGCCTGTGGGGAACCACAGTTTCATTAAGTTAATAACATTTTTTCCTATTTATTCAGGAGTAAATGGTATAGAAACTTTGCCCTGCGACAAGTTGACTTCTTCCCAGCAGGTACAGCTGAGAGACTTCCGATCCATTATGTCTGTGTATAGTTTTCCATCCAAGTGGTCCAGCTCATGCTGAGCTATGCGAGCTGTCCAGTCTTTGAAGGATTGCGTGCTTGGCTCGCCTTGTGAATTATGGCCTAGAAAAATACAAAAATAAGAATTGATAATTCGGCTATTTTTTATTTTACCCTAAGACATTTTTTTTAATTCGGAAAATTTTATGTCATTTCTGCTTAGAATCACAAGCTCTTTCGATCCTACTAGGCGAAAAGTCTCCCAAAATTTTCATATAATTTTCGATTTTTCCATTCCATTACGGTCATATAAAGTCTATGAAAAATGGTAACAGAACGGAAAAAAAAACTTGGATCACTTTTTTCTCCTAGTAGGATCGAAAGAGCTTGTGATTCTGAGCAGAAATCACATAAAATTTTCCAAATTAAAAAAAAAGTCAAGAAGAAGTGAAGAGATGCTAATTATATTTTTTTTCGACAGTGGTCGACTTCAACACCAAGAAATTGCAGCTGTTTTATTTTTATCTCCTTTTATTTATTGAAAATATTTTTTTAAGTGTTTGAGATGACATTTGTGAGATTTTATGGATGACAAGCGGTTTGTGCTCAGTACTAAGAAGAAATAGAAAAAAAAACAAATTCAACTTTCGCTTCTGTCAATGTCAAATGAAATCTAACCGTTTGCGTTTAGTTTGCTTTGCGTTGTCTAAGAAGCAGTTCCAAAATAGTGATCGAAAGTATTCAATCGTGATCCAAATATTGTGCATAGGTTGTGGAAAAATGTGGTAAAATTGAAAGTCCGGATTTTATGCGGAGGTTGATAAAAATAGTCAAAACATCACACTGAGCACACCAAAACGCAAAGCAAACGAAACGCAAACGATTTGACATTGACAGCAGTGGCAGTTCACTTCGTTTTTTTTTTCTGTTTCTACTAAGTTCTGAGCACGAACGGCTTGTCAACCATAAAATCTCACAAATGTCATCACAAACACTCAAAAAAATATTTCCAGTAAACAATAGGACATAAAAATAAAACAGCTGCAGTTTCTCGATCTCCAGAACGCCGACTGTCGAAAAAAAATATAATTAGCACCTCATCAAAAAACTTTACTTAGCCAATTATTCACAATGTTTACAATTGTGTACAGAGCTAGTCAGAGGGTAGAGCAAGTTAAGTCAGGGTGGTAAGGGCAGGAAAAGCCAAATTTATAGAGGTTTTTGAAAGCAGGGGAGGGGAAGGGACTAAGAGGCCACAAGAAAACCTTACTGGCCGTTGTAACTAGTGTTGCATATGCAGCTGTTTTCATCTTTGCATTTACCTGATATCTCCACTTCTTTAAACCGAAGCACCTCTGCAGAGAAACCTCTCACGCTTTCGCAGCCTTCGTTGTGTGACACCTTGCGGTAATCAACTACTTTTAGCTTTGGATTAATAAACACCTGCAATCAGTTCATTTCAACATGTAAATATAACTTTTTTTATTTCTAAAGAGAAATTCGACGAGGAACAAGTTTTACTTACTTACAGTGTAAGTTACTTCGGTCATGCCACGAGATTTCACAATTTCTGGAGGAATAGACTTCAACTCCTTGGCTGTTAATCGCATAGCAAATATCCTCAGGTTTAAGCCTATTTGTGGTGCGGACATGCCTAAGCTGTCATATTTATTTAGCACAAATTCTAGCTTCTTAAGTATTGCTTGGATTTTTTCTGTTTTTATTGCTTCAACAGGCACCGGCTCAGAGATTTTACGTAACCTAGGGTCTCCTATCTGTATGACGTGGCTGTAAGGTGGCGAGACATGGCCGCGGGCTGGAGATAGTCTAGCATACCAGTTTAGTACTTTTCTTGATACACTCATTACTCTTTTCAGTTATTATTCAGAAGAATATTTATTTTGATCTTCAACTTTTTTGGTTTCGTCCACTTATCTGTCACTGCCACTGCCACCAGCCAACTGTCAATGTCAAAGCAAGCTGAGGCCCTACCACGAAGTGCATAATTCAAACTTCGTTTCGTGCCATCCCGCTCACGCTAATATGATTTGACACGAGAGTGAGAGGGATAGTAAGATACGAACTTCGATTTTCGAATTTGAAAGAAAGAAAGAAAGAAAGAAAATACATTTATTTACAACAACACAAGACACATAAATATTTTAACAAAAAGGACAATACAAAGGCTAAAAATAGAGTGTGTCATTGCGGTTGCAAATTGGACACTGGTTTGTTTTTATTTCGTAGTAGCGCCTCTGTATGTCATCATAGGATATAGGATCGGACTTATACGTTCCGTTTCAGTTCTGTTGATTTGTTTTTGTTGGTGTCCTGGTAAGTATTGTTGTTCGTACTTAATTTAATAGTCGATTTTGCACACGTTTATGAAGGGATAAAATAACAAAAGAATAAATGTCCAGAAAACATTAATTCTTTTTGTTTCAACTGTCGTAATATTTTGTTATTTTTATTATTTATTAATTACGATACGAGTTATTCATTTGTCGTCACATTAAAATTAATATAACCTGACTAAGTTAGGTAGTCGGTGAACTGAATTAAAAGTAGTTGTAATTCGTACTACTTAATTTATTAGTATAGTACTTAATGTCATTCTCATGCTGTTTTGCAAAATCTACTGTGCTGCGGTAGAATTTTGAAGGTCAATTTTGAGAATTAAGCATTGTTTCACAACTTTTTAATGTTCTTAATTACATCCTCATTCTGAATTCAACCGGCCGGTGTTTTTGACCAGTCATTTATGTGGTGCGGTGTTGTTTATTTGGACTTCGAAACTTGGCAGCCTCGCCTTGGCGACAAACTTTAAATTTGTGTAAACTACTGATAAGACACCTTTAGCCGGGTTCAAGGCAAGTTCTTACGTAATTATTTACATTTCACATGCCGCTTATGTTAAATGCTTAAATTTAACGGCTAAGAAATAAACTTATCCCAAAATAGTTGTCAAGTTTATGTTCACTGCCCGCCCATTTAGTAAGAACAGCAACCAACCTGAATAAATGAATACTAATTAATTTTATAATGAATACACATTAATACCTCTGACGCAACATTAACAAATACGTTTGTCTACTGAAAGGTGCTCAATGAAAGATTTATAACTTTTAAACTTCTCTTCAGCTTCAACATATTTTATAAATAAAATAAAACATATTTTAGTTGTTAAAACAGTATTTATAATTTTAAATAATATGAAAAAAAGTTACTTTCAAAAATAAGGTACATAACTAAAAATATTTTTATACCCTATTCTTATTCCAGATGTTCAAACTAAGAATCAAGTTTTCCAACGCACTAGCATTTAAGCGCATGATGTCCTCACAAGAGTCAGATGTTCTTTTCGAGACTCTGAACAACGCTGGGGTCATCACCCTCAACCGTCCCAAAGCTCTCAACTCCTTAAACACCTCAATGGTTACAAAACTACTGCCACAACTCCAAGAATGGGAGAACACTAAGACCTGCGTCATGATAAAAGGAGCGGGAGACAAAGCCTTCTGTGCTGGAGGAGACGTCAAAGCTGCTATAGACAAAGTCGAAGGACCGATTTTCTTCCACACGGAATACAATGTGAATTACTTAATAGGAAAATACCACATTCCGTACATAGCAATCATCAATGGTATCACTATGGGTGGGGGATTAGGGCTCTCTGTTCATGGCAGGTACAGGGTGGCGACTGAGAAGACTGTTATTGCTATGCCCGAGACGAAGATTGGACTATTCCCAGATGTTGGAGGGTCATACTTTCTGCCGAGGTTGCAGGTCAACTTAGGATTATACTTGGGTCTAACTGGTATGTTTATTTCATGTTAACAAATTTTTATGATGGATTTTTACTACAAGTTTTATGCTGACTGGACTTGCATAGTCATCAAACTACATACATACATATCCACCTTTCAAGTTATAAGTGATAGGATCAATTGTAGCCGGTGCAATTTGTTGCAAGGTCTGACCCGAACACAAACATTTACAAGTTAAATTAAAGTAAAGTAAAAGTAATAAGCTGAAATTAACTTTGAGAAATATGTTTATGCTCAATTAATTTATGCACATACATACACATACATATGTACATATAAAATTTACATAGAGACACACAAAAACAAACACTTCAAACAGAAATATTCAGATTCAGTACCTGATGCCTCATGTCTGATGAAAGTGATGAATGTATAAATCTGTATTTATTTCAAGCTAAAATTTAATGCTGCCATGTTGTGTTCTTGTTTCTTAGTTAGTTACTTTTTTAATTAATGTAATAACATAATTTCAATGTCCATCAAATATTTTACAGGTGACAGACTTAAAGGCAAAGATGTAGTGAAATCCGGCATTGCCACGCACTTTGTCCCGAGTTCCAGGCTCTATGAGCTCGAAACCCTCCTCTCCCGATGCTCCAACGAGATAGAAATACAGGCCCTGCTGAACAAGTTCAACGAGCCTTCGGAGGAATTCTCTCTAGCTGACAATATTAAACACATCAACTACTGCTTCGCTGCGGGAACTATTGAGGAGATCATAGAAAGACTGCTGAGGGTGAAGAATGAATGGTCTAGCAAGACTTTGGAGGTAGTACTTATTAACTGATTTGATTACTTTTCTTACATACATAAAAGTAATATCGTTATACCCCCCAGCCCCTGTACCGCGTGGGCGAGGACTCATTTAAACCTATAATATGATTGCGCAGTCTTTTGTTTTGCCGTGAAAATTCCGACCTCTGATCCATTGACGTACAATAAAACAACTAGACTCCCAATCGCTTAACAAAAGTTCCTCAAAAAACGTCCGAGCGGCGTTGTGTGTACATAAACATCAATTTATACAGATAACATTAACAGCATTCATTCATATTAACACCTTATTTCGTAGCAGTAATGTTTAATGTCAATTGTATACGATCGTTAGAAGTAGAGACATGACTTCACGCGCTGGAAACCGCCTAAAGAGTACTAAGAGACTGTCTGTCTCTTTTGTTCCCGTGAGTTTGATTACGGTGCGAAAGAGACATACGAATACGGGTAGAGAATATTTTGTTTTAGCAATTGACATGTAAATTTTTAGCAAAATACTAAAAAAAATCAAGATAGTTATGCAATTTGGTAAGTTTAAAGGAACACTTACCTGAAAGATGACACTCCATCCTTTTTAAGAGTGGATCTGCTGACATTTGCACAGTTTTCCACCGAACACTAATGTCATTGCGTGACGTTGTAATCAACGCGCGGTCGAAACATAACTGAACCAAAACTCTGCACAATAGACGCGTGTGCAGACTTTTGCTTCCAACAATTTTTGAGCGTGATTGGGAGTCTAGTTGTTTTATTGTACGTCAATGCTCTGATCCTAACAAAGTTCCCTTGTTCTCCAGATCCTCCACAGCGTGTGTCCTGGCTCGCTGAAGATAACCTTGCGCGCCCTGCAGCGGGGCGCCCAGTTGGAGCTGGGCCAGTGCCTCAAGATGGAGTACCGCGTCGCCTGCCGCAGCACCGAGAACCACGACTTCCCTGAGGGTATGTACACTCTGATTGTGATAGAACTAGTTTTAAAAAAAATGTTACGGGAATATTTTAATTTGAACGCCCCGTTTCGAGTACAAATGTGTCACCAACACGCCGAGTGTAGACGAAAAGTAACGCTAATTTCAATCGTAATCTTGCGTGTCAAAGTTTCTTTGACAATAAACCGTATATTTCAAACTAAATACAAACTGAAATATAGATGCACAGAAAAAACCCCAGAAAAAAGACCAATGCTGGGAATCGAACCCAGGTCCTCAGCGTTCCGTGCTGTGTGCTTACCCCTACACCATCACTGGTCTAGAAGTTAGCGAGTTAGTTGGTTAGTTTAAAAAAAATGAAGTTGAAGAAAATAAAAAAATAAATAGAAAAATATACTTCATACTTAACTTGTAATAAACCGTATACCGCTCTGACTCGCCTACTATTACATTAACCTCTAGTGGGTTTTGCAATAGTAGCATAATAATTCGAATCCTATTTATATGTGCTCTTGATTATATTAAATAAATAAGTAAATAAAAAAAAAAGTAAAAAATTTAAGTTGCAAAAATACAATAAGATACTTCAAACCAAACTTGTTATATTATAACCATTTATTAATCATTAGCTTGCAAAACGCTGTTTTAAAAAAAAAATTACGTACCGTAAAAATATTGGATACCGTTATAAACAGGTTTTATATCCGCTTGCGTTTGTTGTTTGTTGTCTGCTTCCGTTTTTAATTTTTTATTGTTTTGTTCTGTGTTGATATTTATGGGCCGTCGTGATCATTTCCCATCAGATGACCCGCTTGCTCGATTGCCTATATCATAATAAAAAAATGTAACGAATAAATGTTTTTATTTCTTTCTTATAAGTACCATGTTTCCTTCGACAGGTGTGCGCGCTCTTCTGATAGACAAGGACAACAGCCCCAAGTGGAAGCCTGCGACGCTGGCCGAAGCCACCGACGACTACGTCGAGGGCTTCTTCAAGAGGCTACCGGAAGACAGGGAGCTCAAGTTCTTCGACTCCAAGATCTAAACGCTTTCAAAATGGCTACTGAGCATTTCCCCAATCGCAAATTTCATTTACTACTCCGGTTAGCAAAAAAATGTTACAGGCAAAGTAGATTGAATGATACTGAGCTTAAAACTAACATAGTTCCCAAAATGTTCTAAATCGTTCAATCTACCCGCCTGTAATTTTTTTTGAAAATCAGTCTAAAATGAAATTTTTTTTTTTTAGAAATGCTCCACTTATTGTTGCTCTAATTGTTTATTTTCAATGTGAAGCCTTTTCCATAATGCCGAATTATTTTGAATCAATAGTTTTGTTTTGAAAAAATTAGGTTAAGATTTTTTACATTCCTATAAAAATACTGTGTCAGGAAAAAAAACCATCTGCATTATGAAAACAAACGTGAAGAAGTTTTTCAAGATAATTTTGCTATAATCAATATGGATCGATCAGCGATCAGTAAATATTATCTCTTGGGATATTTAAAAATCAAATCAAAATGTTATTTTTGTAAAGTAGGCCGTTAAAGTCTCTTTTAAATGTTTTTTTTTTGGGTCTACCATCGACCGTGATTGCCAAGATGAATGCAGCGCACAGAATAATTTTTCCTAAAAAAAAAAAAAACAAATTATGCCAAAACTGCATGTTATTGGTTAAAATTTTACAATTTCGAATTGAAATTCCTCACTTCGTCGTTTCATCGACGAGCAAAAACCAGCGAATTGTATGTTCAATTAGAAATAGTTTCGTGCTTAGAAATGTGGTCTAATTTTTAATGATATGCCTATACAGGGTTATTTGTAATTCACTAGCATACTTTTAACCCTAAACTCCTACCACTTAAACAAATGTTTTTTTTTGTTTTACGGCTTTGGTCATAACTTAATATTTTTGGTGTAATAACGTTTTGAAAATTTGAGTTTACCTCTTATTTTTACGATACTCTGTGTACTTTGTATGGGAAAAAAAGTGCTTCATTTTAAAAAGTCGTAAAACAAAAAACATTTGTTTGAATGATAGGCATTCAGGTTTAAGAGGATGTCAGTGAATTACAAATAACCCTGTATATTTATAAATAGAAATTATTTTTGGATTCTATTTCAACTGAAGAACAAGTCATGGTGCAGTGTTTTATAGCTAAACCGTTTAAATGTGTTCGCCCGCGCGGTACAGGGGCTGGGGGGTATGACGACAAAGGGGCCGAGAGCCCGGCTCTATGTCGTCATTCCCCTCCCCCCCTGTACCCACGTACTCCTGTACCGCGCGGGCGAGAACTCATTTAAACGGTCTAGCTATAGTTCTATTTGTCCTGTTAAGTCATTAGAAATATTTTATATGAGATTATATTAAGTCGGGTACAGAAAAAAAAATTACGCTCGGTTGAGGATTGCCACGAAAAGAAGCTTCAAAAGTAGGGTTTTATATGAATTTATTCGTTCTGTGCTTAATTTTTGATACTATTGTAGATAGCGGTTTTCAGTTAAGTTTTTTTTAACAATACTTCATCACTTAATTCATCAAATATCATGCATTTTTGTTTCAAATACATGATTATTTACTTTTTTATATATGTACCTTTTGTACTTATTTGCTTTGATAGCTATATTTAAAAGTGCCACTCACTAGTTTTAAGATCTCAATGATTTTTATATAATATACGAGAAGAAAAATCTAACGGCCAAAATGTCATGGCAGACTTTAAAAATGCATTTTTTTTTAACCCTATCTAATTTTATATCGTCGAGTTAAATAACATGGTGTATATTAGAGAATACACATAAATAGGAAGTTAAAATAAGAGCTTGCTAATTAGAAATGTACTATGAAGGTTTAGGTATGTGACGCGTGAATGTCAATTACAAATACTGCATTTGGCTGGTTAACCCGACGCCATAACTTTTGGTCGTGTTGTTGGCAGCAGCTGATGTTTGTTTACATTCAAAGTACAGCACCTAAACCTTTGTAGTATTGTAGAAGTGTGGGTATTTTATATTGTTATACCATCATTAATCGCGTGTCAAGAAATTAACAGGAAAATACAGAATAATACAGTGCCTTGTAAACCTGAATTGAATATGTACGGTTGACCTCGCAAGTAACTGAACCCCTTAGGCTGGATTTTACCAAACTCTTAGTCCGAGAATAGCCCTACTCTCAGATAGTAATGTCAAATCAGTATAGCGGTTTGACATTACTATCTGAGGGTAAGCGTTATTCTCTTAGTATAGTCGACCAAGAAATTCCTTGTACAGCTCAAAACACCAAAGACCATTTTCACGTACAGTCGAGTGCAAAAATAAGTATCTATTCGAATCACTCAAAAATATGTTACTACGGCCTTATTGCGTCGGAATAAGAGTCTGTGGTACTTATTTTTGAAACTTTGAATAAGTACATATTTTTACACTTGACTGTACATGTCAATGAGACAATTGGCCTTAGGTATTGTTATTTTTTCTGATTTGGGAACTGTCACAAAAAATACTTTTACTTTTCACTGCTGCTATTTTGGCACGTTCCAAACTGTCCCCTTTTTTTGTTTATATGACAAAGTACTAAAGGCTGAAGCAACTTTTGAGCTTGACTTTACATAGCCATTTTTTTTTAATAATTGTTCTATTGTATGAAACTGAAGGTACATGAGGAACTATTTTATATAATCTTCCATGTCTAAAAGCACTCAAGGAGCTCTTAAATATTTTTATACCCGGCGATGCCATTAATGTAGACTTATACTCTAGAGCTTCTTATAGCCCGTTTGTATGCGCTAGCGCATGTATGTTAAGACTGCAAAAATATAATTAAAAGTTAAAAAGTTTCTGGTGTTATTTTAGTTTTAAATACCTTTGCTTTGTTGTAGGTTGGTAAGAATGGGGGCTCCATCTCTGACGATCGGTTAGCCTAGTTGTTAGAGATCCTGACAACGAGCTTAAGGTCCCGGGTCCGATTCCCGGTCGGGGCAGGTATTGTGTGAAAAATACGAATGTTTGTACTCGAGTCTTGGATGTTTAATATGTATGTATGTATGTATTTCCATACTAATATTATAAATGCGAAAGTTTTATTTTGATTTTGATGATGTAAAATTATTTTTGTGCACAAGTATCGTAATCGTTTTTTCGCACTAAGTATAGTACTTACATAAAGGTGTTGCAACACGTTGATTTTTTAATTTGCCGCTATTTTCTAGTATCAGCTTTCACTGGCCAGAGTCTAATTCGTAGCATACAACTAAATTCCCTAACAGCCTTATTAATAAAAATAAAATCATCTAATTCAAACCTAATCCAATCCAAACAAACACTAACACTCCTGGCATATTAAGTATCATCTTAGTTTTAAATTCCTATTCTTGTTTTATTTGTTCCTGAGTTATGGATGTTTTCTATGTATTTAAGTATTTATTTATCTATATAAGTATGTTTATCGTCGTCTAGTACCCATAGTACAAGCTTTGCTTAGTTTGGGACTAGGTCGATTTGTGTAAGATTGTCCCCTAATATTTTTTTTTTTATTTTTTTTTTTTTTTAAATATGGTATTAATAAACTAGGAGTAGCGAGAGATTACTTATACATTTCTTAAACCTAAACTAATACTACTTAAACGGCGGAGCGCCAGCGCGCTCTATAACACTGAATCAAATATAAAGTGACACACCGGCAGCGCGGCACACCGTATTTGATACAGTGTTATTGACCGCGCTGCGCACGCTCCGTCGACGCCCCGCGCTCCCGGTTTGTTATGGCCTTCACTCTTAAGGTATGCGCGCACGAGCAACTTTTGTCTCCGCAACTATTTTATCAAGTCTATCGGTTAGTAGGGAAGTGCGCACACGTAGCGCCGCGACTCCCGGGATACAAATACACATAACACAAATAAATCGCCTTGCGACTAAGTTGCTCGTGCGCGCATACCCTTAAACGTCGCAGCGTCAACGCAACGGACCAGTGGAGCCTCATTCATAAAAGTATTTAGGGCAGATCTTCAAAGTCGAAAAATCCCTAGATAATAGTAACCATCGGCATAATTACACATAATATCTACCGCATCAAATATCAAGAAGCAGCGAATGGTGAAACCGATCTTATACTACGAATTTCAATTTTCGAACTTCGTATCATGCCGCTCCGTTCACGCTAATTGTATTAAAAAGGTGATAGGGATGCCACGATACAAACTACAAATTTCGTAGTAGGGTCAACGTCATAAGTAAGTGATTACTTTTGTACCTTGTCACTTTAACGTCATGTTTGAAAAGCCATACGAAATTATGTAACGATTGAAAGCGACAAGGTACAAAAGTGATCTCTTATTTATGACGTTGACTGTACGCCCCTGCACATTAGTGTAATTTATTTACTAAGTCGAGTAAACAGGCAGGGTGGGCCGGGAAAAATAGGTAAATACTAGTAGGTATACTTAATTCTCATTTATCTTTGATAGGTATACTAACTATAGTTAAGTTATGGGTATGTATTACAATACCGAAGTACGAAAGACCGAATGTTTTAAAACATCGAATGGGTCAAAAGACCGACATGATTTTTTTCTGAAACCGTAAACTTCTCAGAATTTATTAAAACGGCATCATAAAGAACCCATTAGGTTAGGTTAGGTTTGTTTTATAACTTTTGACCCATTCGATGTTTTAAAACATTCGGTCTTTCGTACTTCGGTATTGTAATAAGTACATACCCGTAAGTTATGCAGTTGTAATTACCTATAGAGAAAGTAACCTTTGTACTGTTATATTAATGTGAGGCTCTAGGCAATAAAAGGCAATAAAAGGTACAATTTACAATCTGCTGTGCTATCGTGCTATCATATCAGCAAAGCCCGGATGACGGGAGAAATTATGTGTTGACGTCTCAATAGTGCGAGGACACACATTTTATAAGTCGATAAAATGTCGATAAAAAGCACGATGTACTGGACCACCGTTACGAAATTCAGAATAGGTAGTTGTAAACAAAATGAAAATGAGCTGTTTGTATTTTCTTTTTAATATTTTATATAATTATCGTAATAAACAATTAGTATTTTTTTCTACATTTTCCGATTTAAACTCCTTCGCCTAGGTGAAAAAAAATTTACCCCAAGGATGGGAAAAAGTATAAAATTTAACAAAAAAATTAAACCGCCGAAAAAAAAAGCAAAAAATAATACCTTTTTTGTTTGACCTTAATCTAGGTACCAGTTTGAAGTCGGTGCCTCAGCACGAGCCAGGAAGAGTGATAGAAGCCAATCAGGTAGAAGATTATAGGTCCACTCCTCCTGGCTAGTGCTGAGGCACCGACTTCAAACTGGTACCTAGATTAAGGTCAAACAAAAAAGGTATTATTTTTTGCTTTTCAGTTTTTTCGGCGGTTTAAATTTTTTGTTAAATTTTATACTTTTTCCCATCCTTGGGGTAATTTTTTTTCCAAATTTATATAATACCAACTTCAAGGTATACCCTATCCAATAAAAAAGAATTATAAAAATCAGACTACTCTGTAAAAAGTTAGTCAATCATCCCCTGTTTTCCTACCCTTAGGGTAGGAATATTATTTCCAAATTTACATGGGACCACCCTTGGGGTATACCCTTTCCAATAAAAAAGGAATCATCAAAATCGGACTACTCTGTAAAAAGTTATGCGTGATCATACATAAAAAAAAAACAAACAAATATACACGTCGACTTGAGAACCTCCTCCTTTTGTTTTCGTCGGTTGATAAAATCCATTTCAGCCAAACAAAGGACCGTTCTAAATGTACTGTAGTAATCGGGCCAAATTTAAATAATTCATAGTGGTTATGTATGAATTACATCTGTACTACGCAGTCCCACTTCTTTTCCAGATATCAAATTAATTAAGATTTATAAAGTTGAAACGCCAACGTCAACAATGGATGTCAATAGAATAGTCGATATTTAATTAAGCACTAGTGAAAAGTGCATTTTTGCTCCCGTCATCCGGGCATTGCATATCAGTATGTAATACACTGTAATTCAGTGTTGTCATCGACTTTGGAAATAACGTACGCAGCCTGTGAATAACCTATTGCACTAACCATTACTGCATAGTCCAATTGTAAGTTTTTGTTTTAGGAATAATAAAGAAAAAACAGATAGGTATTTCAGGTTATGTGAAGAATTTTTAATAATTCATAAATAAAATTACGTTGTTTAATCTCTCTTTTATCCTGTCGCTCACTCGCTTTCTAGTCACTTTTTACTTTTTGTGTCAACAGTGCCACAGACAATGACAGAAGAAAACAACGTTCTATTCGACGATGTAAACAACGCCGGTGTTGTCACACTTCTGGCCACCGGCCGGCCACCGGCCAAAATCCCTCAACGCTTTAAATTCCCCCATGGTCAACCAACTTCTACCGAAACTAAAAGAGTGGGAAAGGAGCAAAATTTGTGTCCTAATAATAAGTGCGGGAGGGAAAGCGTTTTGTTCAGGAGGAGACATTGTCGCCTTGCAATCGATTAAAAATAATGATCCGGAATTTACGTTCGCATACGTGGAATACAATGTGAATTATTTAATAGGACATTATAAAATACCTTACATAGCACTTATTGATGGCATTGCGATGGGAGGAGGTTTGGGTGTGTCGGTGCACGGCCGATACAGAGTCGCCACTGAGAACATCGTGGTCGCAATGCCAGAGACAAAAATCGGATTGTTGCCAGATGTCGGTGGCACGTACTTCTTGCCCCGTTTGAAGCACCATATAGGATTTTACATGGGACTGACTGGTAAGTTATACAGCAGGTACGATATTTTTTATCTATAATATATGTATGTATGTATGTAAACACTTTATTGTACATAAAACACAAAAATCATACAAAACAACACAACAAAAATAGTACAAAGGCGAACTTATCCCTAAAAGGGATCTTTTCAAGCTAACCTGGAATGAAAGGAAAAACTTAAAAAAAAGAGATAGGCAAACAATAATTTATGTACAGAGAGAAGAAAGAAAATATAACATATAAACAAATACACAAAATAAACAACAATTAGTGACTACGACAAATATACTTAATATACCTAACTTAACACTGAACAAAATACACACATACGAAAAAAACAGTACATGTAAATAAAAATAATACGATTAAGTAGGTACCCTACTTCCACAGTTTCTTCAACCTCTTTAATATTATGTATTTATGTATGTAAAACTCTTTATTGTACGTAAAACATTAAAATTAACAGTTAACAAGAGAAACAAATGTACAAAGGCGAACTTATCCCTCAAAGGGATCTCTTCCAGTTAACCTTTTCCCAGTGCCTAGTGGTCCCAGGCGTAACATATGCCTTAATAAATTTTTCACTATTGTAGCTTAAATAACACATATTTTGTATCAGGTTTAAAATTTCACCATGTGTATAGTGAGCAGTGCAGTGCCTTTCCACTAGGTATAACTACTAGGAAACTAGGTAGGTATGTGAGCGTTACCACTCATGCTAAGCTATGAAGCCGCTCGAGGAATCCAAGCACGCGCATATTTATTCTCTAATATATAAAAATCTCGTGTCACGGTGTTTGTTATCGAAGTCCTCCGAATCGGCTTGACCGATTTTTATGAAACTTTTTTTAATGAACTCGGTAGGTAGGTCTGAGAATAGGTCGTAGGCTATTTTTTATCTTCGCAGACGGAGTCGCGGGCAACAGCTAGTTTCCATATAAAAAACATTGCTTAGTTGAACCCGTTAGTTCCACCGGTGCTATGCTATGTGGACCAATGAATATGAGGTAGATATCAAACGCATCCATGGCAACGTAGCCACACCCCTGGTGAAAAGGCACTCGATACCTTCTTCTTTCTTGAACATCGGAATATTTTGTACCTTCTATTTTCAGGACAAAGATTCAAAGGCAAAGACGCAGTATATATAGGGTTAGCGACGCACTTCGTGCCAAGTAGCCGTTTGAAACAATTAGAAGCTGACCTCACTCGGTGCTCCAGTGAAGCTCAAATACGGCGGTGTCTGGCCTCCTTCAGCGTACAGCCAGGAGAATTTTCTCTGGCTGCCCAAATCAAGCATATCGATCATTGTTTCTCCGCTGAAACTATGGAGGAGGTTATACAGAGGCTCTCGGATGTGAACAATAAATGGTCAAGAGAGACGCTTAAGGTTAACTTTTTGCAAAGATTTACTTAACTTGAGAGGTCTCCGTACTTAACATTAATTTCATGTGGCATTCAGACCTCTGCTCAAAACAATAGCTCCATCTATGAATTATGTTGTGTGAAGCAGAGGTCTTAGTAACATACAAAATGACTGGTACAGAGACCTCTCTATAGTGAAACTAGCTGCAGGAGGCAGTTAGGCAGTTAGTTAAGTGAATTCGCTGGTGTTCATCGCGCTTATAGGGCTGGGACGCCATGATGTACAAAAACTGAAGTGAGTAGAATAGATGTTAGCTGGTGTCCCAGCCCAAAGAGTATTGTAATATTATATGAACAAGAGTGGCAACTCTATGGTCAAATATGCATGTATGGAAGGTGCTGCTGCCCTACGCCCTGGTGAAGAACTAATGTGACGTATCTATAGAGGTATACCTATCTATATGTATATGTTGGTAGTGATGTACAGCTATAATTACGCGTAATTTTAATTGATAGGCTAATTGCCACTATTCGTATTTTAGCCGTCTAATTCAAATCAGCATATACGAAGTATAAGCGGCTAAACCCGATTTGCACTATACGGCTAAAATACGAACATTGGCAAGTGGCCTATCAATTAAAGTCCTTGACCGTACAATTTGGTACGCCATGGCCATGGCCGATGAATGACAACTGACAAGTTTGACAAGTCAACCAAGATGGCCGCTAATTTAGTTCTTTACCAAACAACCAGAGATCGCTGTAGTCGCATGAAAAGTGTGATATATGTAAGTGTGCCCCCCCCTGTCCCAGCCCTATATGCGCGAACTCGCGCGCGACGAACACGATGGGCGCTCGCCTCGCTTTTCAACACTTTCGCAAATCTTCAGTGTGATAAGCCTCCTGTTATTTTAGAGGAACGTGACATTGTGTAGACATTGGCAGACGTCTTGATTTAACCTTTTCAACGCCAAGCCTAGCCAAAACGTAAAGCTACTCTGAAACTTATTGTCATTGCGTGATGATCACTTTGACGTTGTATTTGACGCATATATCCGTCCTTGGTTTGGAGCTTAGTTTATTAGATAAACTTTATTTCGTGTTAAAACTGTACATTAAAACATAACACAACCTTTTAACTATCCTCCAGACCCTAGCCCAAATGTGCCCCACGATGCTAAAGGTGACTTTGCGTGCACTGCTCTACGGAAAGCAGCAGAACTTGGGTCAGTGCCTCCAGATGGAATACCGCGTCATCACTCACTGCCCAGGATCCCACAACTTTACAGAAGGTAAGTCTAAGCAGGACTAATGATTCCTCCAGGATACTCTGAACACAGCCAGGATCTGGATACAGTGGCGGCGCAGCAGGACCTAAATTTTGTGAGAGAAGATATATTTTGCAAGGCCACGACAACATTAAAGCTCCAAACGCACAGACAGTGGAGGCGTGGCGGTATGAACGGTTGTGCGGTACCGTACCGCGAACTCGTTCATACAAGTTAGAATATTACAACAGTCACCACCACTGTACCACCACACCTCCGCTGTCTGTGCGTTTCGAGTTTAAATAACACCTGTAGGTGATTGACGTCGTTAAAGGAGAAAAGTGACGTTAATGAACTAAAACAATTACTTTGCTCACCCGCGACCTTACAATAGTTACGTTTATGCAAGAAATGTGCGTTCATGCAGTTCCTCCACCTCCACACTGTACGAACACACACAAATCACATAAACCCAACCATCACCACCACCAAGCTACACTGACGCGTTTCGAACTCAACCAGAGCTCATCTTCAGAGTTACCACAACCGTATGCTATGCTACCAAACGTTAAACTCAAGTTCTTAGTTTAACGTTTGGTAGCATAGCATACGGTTGTGGTAACTCTGAAGATGAGCTCTGGTTGAGTTCGAAACGCGTCAGTGTAGCTTGGTGGTGGTGATGGTTGGGTTTATGTGATTTGTGTGTGTTCGTACAGTGTGGAGGTGGAGGAACTGCATGAACGCACATTTCTTGCATAAACGTAACTATTGTAAGGTCGCGGGTGAGCAAAGTAATTGTTTTAGTTCATTAATATGGACCTCCGCAAAGTAACGCCTGATTCAATAAATTATTTAAAAGTGACGTTGTCTATAGAGACACGACCATAAGGTCGAATGTTCTCAAAAGAACAGTTTTTATTTGTTTCGTCGATCGCAGCATTTTCCAATCTTCAAGCCTCGAGGAATCTTCATCTTCGTCGTCGTGCTTCAGATCGCGGAGTGCAGCGGAGACACGCTGCATCGGAGCGAAGTACGGAGCTACGACGACATGTCGACGGCCGCGCGATGAAAAAGATCGCAAGCTTTGCCGCGTCTTATTTTATAGACGCGAGCGCGAGAGTTCCGAGCGTTCGGTAGCCCGCAACCGTCTCGCTCATTTTAGAGCGAGAGCGCATCGATCCACGCCCTCTTACATGATCCGCGGACCTCACACTGGTTGTGCCATGTTTACATTTTATATACACCTGTAAATATTTTTTAATAAACATTCTTCTTCACATATTCTTCACCTATTCTTCACTTATACAAATCTATTAGGGAGTTTAATTTATCACAACCAAACATCCCTAAACACCTTTTTATTGAGCGAAAAAACAAAACCTTTCGATGCGCAAGGCCATGGGCTAGTACTTAGCCGCTTCGCCCTCGCCTAAAATCGCTGTCAATTGAAATTGCGAACAATGTAAATAAACCATTAAGGTAAGCAGCTTCCTCAACAGTCTCGCGGATTGCTGCTACATATTCAGTGTAAGAGTGTGATTTAACAGTGAAAAAGGTCAGTCCTGAACTTCATTCTAGTGCCCAGAAAGACTTAATTTTAATAAAGTGTTTGCCATCTAAATGATATTTTTATTTACTATAATCAGCAACAGGCGCCCTGAGGTTTAAAATAGTCTTTTGCCACCGTTGTGCGAAGCCGGTGAGTAACAGCTGATTTCTATCTGTTACAAATTCTTGGGGAGTCTATAAATTATAGAGATTTTTCTCTCATGTTACAGGTGTTCGAGCACTCCTGATAGACAGGGACAACAAGCCGCAGTGGATACCCGCGACGCTCGAAGAAGTCACAGACGATGAAGTCAACAGCTACTTTAAAAGACATCCAGAACACAATGAACTTCAATTCTTAGATTCTAAATTATAAAGATGTTTGCCGATAGGAATTTAGGGGCTCCATAGATCCGTTGCTTAGAGCTGTCAGTGCCAACAGCGTCAAGCGGTCGCTGTTGGGTGATCTGCATTTTCAATAAAAAATTGTACAGCATTCGGATTGAAGTCGACTTCAACCGCAACATGACTGCTCTCGTGCTGTTGGTCTCGACTGCTCTAATCAGTCCGTCTGACAACTTTTATAATTTAAATGAGTATTTTCAATAAATAATGTAACTTAATAGGGGATGTCTAAAAAAAAATACCCATGGTTCTTATATTTTTTTTGTATAGAAAAGTCAATTATAAGAAACTAATTTTAATATTTTGTCATTTAGTTCTCTACTTTTTTCAAAATTAATTATTGAAACTATTTTAGTTGATGACGTCAGATTATAATTGAGGGCTTCCACAGTGCCAAATTTCTAAATCTATCTAAATGCGTACAATAAGGCAACCCCTTTAATTATTTTTTGCTTAGTGGTACACTATACACTGTGTCACTTTACTGGCACTGTCAAAGTGCTAGATGTCAGACAGCGGGTCAAAATCAAACTCTGTAGTATAATCCACGCGTAAATTGTGAAGAATTCTAACCACACAGAATAAAGCACGACTTGAACCGGTCACGCAATTTACACCAATGTCAAATGAAGGTCATTGCTTATTTGTTATATTATAAATTCATTACATAATATTAAAATTAAATAACTACAGAAAACGAGTTAAAAAGCATTTATCCCGAAATGGTTTTCGATTTACTATATATTGCAAAAAAATAGACATCCCCAATTATCATCATTTTTAACTTATTGGAATCGTATTACTTTACTTAAAACAATTGTCTAATTTAACTAATTTGCTTGATACAATTTAAATTTCTTTTAAATTTCATAATTATAATATTTGTAAGCTTGACATCGAATTAAATCATTATTTTATGCTATTTTATTTTGGATTTATTACTATAATTAAAATTAAATAGATTATTCCATTAAAAAATTGCGATATGTGTGTGATAATCTTGGTTTAAATGGAATTGTATTTCACTATCAACTATTTTTATCTGTAAATTTTATAAAAGTATATAATATTTCTTTTTTTTTATTATTGATACTTCAAATAATTGTAAGTTTGACATTGAATTTAATTATTATTTATCCTTATTTTATTTTGCTCGGTAATATTATAAGTTTTTGCATGCCTACTCTTATAAGGTATTTGACATCATTGAGACTTTATCAATACTTTTAACATCTAAATATGAACGTGATGTTTTTGCAAATAAATAAATTTCATTTCATTTCATTTCATGACGCCCCAAATCGGGAGCGCGGGGCGCCGACGGAGCGTGCCCAGCGCGCTCTATAACACTGAATCAAATATACGGTGACCCACCGACAGCACGACACAGCGCATATGATTCAGTGCTATGCAGCGTTATCGTCGTCGCGCGCACGCCCCGCGCTGCGATCTGTGGAGGGCCTTAATTCCATACTTTGCAGGGGTGCGATTCTCTAAACGAACCTCGTTGGCAGTCATCGCTGCGCTTGGAAGACAATTATAACTTGACTCGTTCGATCTTAGACATTATACGGAGTCAGGTGTCTTCGCGTTGGTCAATGTCAACTTCAACGCAATACCAAGGAAGTATTACTAGTGCGACATAATATAAGAAATAATAGATACAGACGTATAAGATACAGAAAGAGATGGTAAATGCGATCCAGCGTCCGGGCGTTAGACAATAATAGGTGGCTACTTCGAAATTCGTTGAGAGAGAGAGAGAGAGAGAGAGAGAGAGAGAGAGAGAGAGAGAGAGAGATACGTATTTATTTTATTTACACATATTCGATACACAGAAAAAATCGTGTATCTGCTGTCCCTTTCACTCTTCTGTTTGATACTAATTAGCGTAAATGGACCGGCACGATGCGAAGTTCGAAAGTCAAATTTTGTAGTATAGGGCCAAGGTTCGTTTAGAAATTCACACCCTAGCTATTTTATTTCATTAGTTTGATATTTAATCATTGTTTTAAATGTAACCCAGTGTAATAATTTAATTTTGTAATCCTAAACCGTGTCAGTGATTCTAATCAGTGTAATGTTAATAATATTATAATTATAACAATTGCAGTTAAGTTTCTGTTTTTTTTTTACGACATTTAAAAGAAAAGATAAAATCCGCGCAAGAGCTAAAGCCCCCGACATAGCTCGAAGAATCACCAGACTCAAGTGGCAGCGGGCAGCGGGCAGGGCACATCGCGCGTAGAGCTGATAGCCGATCGGCGCAGTGTAGGGAGGTCTCCAACAAGATGGAGCGACGACCTGGTTAAGGTTGCGGGAACACGTTGGATGCGGATGGCGCAGGAACGGTGACTATTTGGCGAATCTTGGGGGAGGCCTATTTTTAGCAGAGGATGTCTTTCGGTTGAAATGATAAAAAATAAAAATAAAATATTAGGGGACAATCTTACACAAATCGACCTAGTCCCAAACTAAGCAAAGCTTGTACTATGGGTACTAGACGACGACAAACATACATACATACATACATACATACATATATAGATAAATAAATACTGAAATACATAGAAAACATCCATAACTCAGGAACAAACATTCGTGCTCATCACACAAATAAATGCCCTTACCGGGATTCGAACCCAGGACCTCTTGCTTCGTAGGCAGGGTCACTACGAACTAGGCTAAAGAGGTGAGAATGACATAAAATTAAAAAAAACAACGGTTTAATGATTTAGTTATTTTTAAAATCACTTTACTTTAAAAGGCAAAATTCTAGCTATAATTATATCCACTTTTATTGACGATCCAATCTATACCTACAACGTGCCCACCAGGTTTCCGTGAGAGTAACGACGCATTCCTGACACCATATGGAGTAATAATGTTATCTGAACCCAGGTCGAAATATGCTTAGTTTTTGAGATGTTTTCATTTTTATGTTTAAATTTTACTATGAAAGTGGTGGAGGTGCTGGGATTGCGTATTTATTATGTATGAAAAAATAAAAAGTTAAAAAGCATAATTCGACCTAGGTTCACATAACACATATTACTCCATATGGCCTCAGGAATGCGTGGTTAGACTCTCGTGGAAACCTGGTGGGCACGTTGTATAAAACAGTAGCTTGACTGACTGACTGACAGACAACGCACAGCCTAAGCTACTGGCGTGAGAGACTTGAAATTTAGCATATCTGTACCTACCTAGAGTATCATAAATGTACACTGAGGAGAGATTTTTTGATTTTTTGATTCATTGTTTGTAGGGGGTAATCTCTAAAACACTGAGCCGACGAAAAAACTTTTTAAACAAGCGAAAGCTAGTGTTCCTCATTGACACTGACTATTTTTTCTTCAGGAAAAGGCAAAATTCCCACGAAATATAAAAGTGAATTCAATTGGGAATGTCTAAAAAAAATTACCAGTGGTTTTTATATTTTTTTTGTATAGAAAAGTCAATTATAAGAAACTAATTTCAATATTTTGTCACTTAGTTCACTACTTTTTTCAAAATTAATTATTGAAACTATTTTGGTTGATGACGTCAGATTGTAATTGAGGGCTCCCACACTGCCAAATTTCTAAATCTATCTAAATGCGTACGATAAGGCAACCCCTTTAATTATTTTTTGCGTGGTGGTACACTGTAACTAGTGTCACTTTACTGGCGCTGTCAAAGTGCTAGATGTCAGGCAGTGGGTCCAAATCAAACTCCGTAGTTATAATCCACGCGTAAATTTGTGAAGAATTCTAACCACACAGAATAAAGTACGACTTGGACCGGTCACGCAATTTACACCAAAGTCAAATGAAGGTCATTGCTTATTTGTTATGTAATAAATTCATCCTATAATATTAAAATTAAATAACTACAGAAAACGAGTTAAAAACCATTTATCTCGAAATGGTTTTCGATTTACTATACATTGCAAAAAAATAGACATCCCCAATTTCGGGCCTGATTTTTTTTTTCACCAGAGGGAAAGCTACACTATCCCTGATTGACAAGAATAAATAGCTTAGTATACCTACGCGGGACAATTGCCAACCCATATTGCAGTCGCACGTTATGGCCTGATGGCATGTCGTCGATGTACAAGTACATACCTATAGTCAAATAGTCAAAAATTTTAATTGTTGAGCAACTTGCCATTCTTCTCATTTTAGCCGTGTAATGAAATGAGGATATACTACGAGTAGAAGCGGCTAAACCCGATTTGCATTACACGGCTAAAATACGAAGAGCGGAAAGTTTCCCAACAATCAAAGAAGTTGACCCGTACCTACCTACCTACCTACTTGCACGGCTTGCATACGAGTGTGAATGATTAGAGGGTGCATCGCACCAGCATACTTTTTAAACTTTCGTGATTTTCACTCATTATTACTACTTATACTACACGGGACTTATCACGCAATAAACATTTTAGTTGACTCGTGACCACGGCTGCTGCAATGTGGCCGAAACGTCGAGGTAAATAAATATTTATTGCGTGACAAGTCTTGTTTAGTATTGTACCTAATTATTGTAGAGTGGTGTTTATTATATTCACTAACGGTTTGTGGTCTGTTTCTGTGGTTACATCAGTGCATCCATTCACCTATTTGTACTTACTTATAAAACTTTTCGCCCGCCAAGACAAGCATACAGCTCTTTTTCAATCTGATGCCTATTCAGTTCAGACTTTGTTAAAGATTTTGAAGCATAATATATAGGCAGTTTATTTTGTAGTAAACAAAACAGCGCCTAGGCCGTTAGTTGCGTCTATAGAAATTACTATAAGGGGTTTTAATATTCATCAGCGTTTTGTATGTATAAAGAAAATAACATATACTTGCCTACATGCATATACGGAATTAATTAAACTGTCTAGCATTAAATAAGCCACGGACACTAACATTAAAAAAACTACGTAAATAAATAACTATTTTTAATTGAGATGTTCAAACTAAGACCGAAGTTATCCCATTCTAATGTATTACCCCTTAGTGCATCGAGACGCTTGATGTCCATGCAAGAATCGGAAATACTGTTTGAAAATCTAAACAATGCTGGTATTATCACTCTCAACCGACCCAAGGTTCTCAACGCCATAAACACCTCTATGGCAACGAAAATCTTGCAAAAACTGCCTGAATGGGAGAGCAAGACTTGTGTCATCATAAAAGGTGCAGGAGACAGAGCTTTTTGCGCTGGCGGTGATCTTAAAGCAATTATATCGGACACAGCGATATCAAAAAAAATTGACAAAGTTGAATACAATTTAAATTACATGATAAGCAAATACAAGAGTCCGTACATAGTAATTATGAATGGAATCGCAATGGGAAGAGGCTTAGGGCTTGCCCTATTCGGTAGATACAGAGTGGCCACTGACACGACAGTTGCAGCGATGCCAGAAACAAACCTTGGGATGTTTCCAGACATCGGAGCTTCGTACTTTCTGGCAAGGATGCAGGGCAATATAGGGTTGTACTTGGGTCTGACTGGTATGTATGTTACTTACTTGTTGATTAGTCTTTACTCGTGGTTTATTTACTAGCTGTTGCCCGACTTCGACCGCGTTTAATTCAGGTTTGTGATGTTCTTCGTCTCTTTCGTTAAAGAAAGCAAATAATCTGATATGGTTCACACTAAAGTACCGAGTTCCCACAGGATAGCTATAAACGAACTCTTTGCGAACGAAATTGCAAACGTTTATATAAATAGAATTAAAACACAAGGCTTCATTTTCTTCATCGGTCATCATTCATTTCTTGTACCTAGTCTTGTCAGGGTTCCGTACCCAAAGGGTAAAAACGGGACCCTATTACTGAGGCTCCGCTGTCCGTCCGTCTGTCCGTCCGTCCGTATGAAATTTTTTTTCGTGTTTCGACCTAGGGACATAATTATTATGTTCCTTGGAGAAAGTTGTTCAGTTTAAGCAACACCACCTGTTTAAGTAAAGGATCATCGTTTGGTTCCACCCAGTAGATAATGGTACGGAACCCTTCGTGCGCGAGTCCGACTCGCAATTGGCCGGATTTTTATACTATTTAGGGAGTCGTCTCTATCGATGTTGGTCTTGTTTACATATAAACTCCTCTTACTCCTTAAATCTCACAGACGTTTGATAAAAACATCTTTGTTTATTTATAGGCGCCAGACTGAAAGGCGGAGACGTAGTTAGGTCAGGTATCGCCACACACTTTGTCCCAAGTTTCCGCCTTCAAGAACTCGAACGCCAGCTGGCTCGATGTTGGAACGAATTAGAAATACAGGCGTTGCTCAACAAGTTCCATGAGCCTTCAGAAGAATCATTTCTGGCAGAGAATATTAAGGATATCAACTATTGTTTCGCTGCGGAAGCAGTCGAGATGATAATCAAGAGGCTGCAGACGGTGAAGAGTGAATGGTCTACCAAAACGCTGGAGGTAATATTGGGTGCCGTTAAAATACGACCTAATAATTCAAGCACTCATGGTATTGTCATAAGGGTAAAATACAAGACCTAATAATTTACATCTTCAGAAGACTCGAAGTTACTGACATATTTCGTCAGAGTATGTATGTATGTAAACACTTTATTGTACATAAAACACAAAAATAATACAAAACAACAAAACAAAAATAGTACAAAGGCGAACTTATCCCTAAAATAAGCAAAAAATCATCATAAATATTATCAGAGTCGCCAGACTTAAGTGGAAGAGTGGGCAAGGGACTTGCTCATAGAACCGACGGACGATGGTGTATAATGGAAACCCTTATGGCATAACATGACAGGTTTAAATTATTGTGTCGTGCAACTCGTGCATTATTGTCTTTCATTCATGGTTGACAACTACAGGTCGTGCATACTGCACCCGTAATGCATAACTACAATAGTTACTAGTTAAAACTGAACAATGTTTAATATCTAAAACAAAATAACAAAGGGATGTTGAGTTGAGTACTACTTAGTAAACCGCGATAAGATTCGCGCTAAGAAGATAAATCGTTGCACATTGGTAGAATTGGCGAGAGACTAGAGCGCCTCTCTTCGGGAACTCGTGCGTTCTGGTCTCTTGCCAAAGCTATCCAGGGGAATTTCTGCACGCCATCTTTTCCGCCTCTACACGCGGGTAACGATTCTTTGGCCAACGACGCAAAGGTAAAAGCCGATCTTCAAGGTAAATTTTTTGCATCCAAATCGACTTTGGATGACGGGGGACGCATGCCACCGACCATACTGCGTTGTGAGAGCTGTATGCCGGATATCCGGTTCCACCAAAGCTCAGTGCGTAAAGCACTTCTCTCCCTCGATATCCATAAGTCCAATGGGCCTGATGGAATCCCTCCGGTAGTGTTGAAGATGTGCACCCCTGAGTTGGCTCCGGTTTTAACGCGTCTTTTTCGGCTCTCCTACTCTTCTGGCGTAGTCCCGTTCTCATGGAAGTCTGCTCAGGTCCACCCGATCCCTAAAAAAGGTGACCACTCTAATCCATCTACCTATAGGCCAATAGCCATAACTCCCCTGTTCTCAAAGATAATGGAGTCCGTTATCAACCGCCAGCTCCTTCGATACCTTGAGGATCGACAATATTGCTCAGTGACCGTCAATATGGTTTCCGTAGCGGCCGCTCGGCCGGCGATCTACTGGTTTACCTGACACATCGTTGGGCACAGGCGATTGAGACAAAGGGTGAAGCATTGGCTGTTAGTTTAGATGTGGCGAAGGCCTTCGATCGGGTTTGGCACAAAGCGCTCCTCTCAAAACTTCCGTCCTTTGGGCTTCCTGAGAAATTATGCGGATGGATATAACGGACAGAAGCATAAAGGTTGTAGTTGACGGTGCATGCTCTGATTCCATGTCTGTGAATGCTGGTGTCCCTCAAGGCTGTGTGCTATCGCCTACGCTCTTCCTTCTGCATGTCAATGAAGACTACTGTATGTGGAATAGATAGATCATCTTCATCATCATCATCATTTCAGCCGTAGGACGTCCAGGCTTGACGCCCAATCATTACGGTTGGAAGCGACTTGCATCCACCCTGAACCCGCGGTCTTCACCAAATTGATAGATCGCCTGTTCCATTTCTAAACTCGCCTCGGTGTATGTAACAATATACTTACTACGAGTCCAGTTCAAACGAATAGTCGCAGGTAAAGATTGAATGAATCAGAGTCACCTCCGGCTCATCATTATTGGACCTTATCCCTTAAGATTTTTGCTGATAATCCGGAGATAATCTGGCGAAATCAAACCTTTACGCGATGATCTTTTAAAAACTCTTAAAGGTTTAGCGAAAAAAACTTCTTGATATAATGTGTGATCAAGATCCTGCACAGCGCGTCTCCGGGCGCTCTGAAGATAACCATGCGAGCCCTGCAGCGGGGTGCCCAGTTGGAGCTGGGCCAGTGCCTCAAGATGGAGTACCGCGTCGCCTGCCGCATCCCTGATAACCACGACTTCACTGAGGGTACGTAACGTATCAGTACTCTAACTAGCCTCTTTAAGCTTCCGGCACGAGCTTTTATAAATTGTGCTCTTGACATGCAAACTTCTCTCCCCCTCATATATCCAAGGGCTACGATACTGACGTAGCTCGGAGAGCTGTCAGAGTTATTTAGTTATGTGGCGTAGGCAGGCACATTGCTGGTAAAACCGACGGCCGATGGGCCACTGAGATTCTAGAGTGTCAACCGCAAACCGTAATACGGGACGTGGGAAGGCCTCCAACAAGATTGATAGACGATCTAGTAGAGTTCGAAGGAACTAAGCACTTGGTTGCGGTCATCATCATCATCATTGTGCCACGGTTGAAACACGTAAGTCGTCGGTCGAAAGACTGAGTTGCTTACGCGTAATTAGTCTAAATATACAATACGAGTAGATAGTAAATTTATTATAAGTAGCAACAGAGGAAAATAATCTCTGCCTATATACCCCTCCGCTGGGAAGGAGACGTGATGTCTGATATAAGCATGTAAAGGATTAGGAGTAAAATTAAATAACTAAATTTAAAGCACACTTGTTTATTGTTGCTACCATCATGACCACGTTTCTTTTGACAACACCAGGTGTCCGCGCGCTGCTGATTGACAAGGACAACAATCCCAAATGGAACCCCTCAACCCTCGGAGAAGTCACGGACGAGTACGTCGAAAGCTTCTTCAGGAAGCTTCCAGATGATCAGGAGCTCAAAATATTTGACTCGAAAATAAAAAATATATTAAAATATATATTTAATATATTTTATATTATAATATGTTAAAATTGTTAACAAGCAAAGCCACCAATCTTCGAAGATGCAATTCCAGACATACTTAATCGCCAAAGTATATCAAAATTTCAAAATTGCGCAGACCTGTTACTTGAAATCAGTGCTCATCCCGCTATCACTATTTTAAAATTTTGTCTTTTTGTACCTAAATTCACATATTCATTTGCTTCACTGTTGTCCCTTCTGGAAACATCAAAATTTATTAAGTAACTCCTAATTGATTCTCTCATTAAAAATCCTTTAGAATCCATTCTTAATATACAACTCAGCGAGCATTCTTGGACCCAGGCATCCCTTCCTATCAGATATCTAGTGTTGCACTGCCAGCTTTCCTATCATCAGTCCACAGCACATCCAAATTATCAACGGAGCTGCGACGACGTTCTTTGCAAATTTACTTATTCTGAAATTTTAAGTTCCAGCTCAGGCCCAGACCATGCAAGGCTTCTCGCTGTAGGAAAGGAAGAATCTGGCGTGTGGCTTCAAGCCTATCCTTCTTTTAATACTGGAACCTTCCTGGAGCCTGAAACCTTGCGAATTGCAGTTGGGCTGAGGTTGGGCGCTGCTTTGTGTTCTCCACACCGTTGCCCCTGTGGTGTCAATGTCGATCAAATGGGCCACCATGGGCTTTCCTGCCAAAAAAGTGGTGGCAAAAAATCATTTTACATTTTATGGAAGTAGAAACACCTTGAAAATAATTACTGCAGCGTGCGGCGGAGATTATCACGAAGGAGCACTAACAAATAAAATACTGCGAAGCTAATAAAAAATTAATTTGTTTTCTTAGCTGTGTTGTTGTGTTGTAAATAAATGTATTTTCTTTCTTTCTTTTAGATAGCGTACATTTCATAATATAACTCTTTAACCAGTGGCAAATAAATAAATAGTAAAAAAGTAAATATCTATACTAATAATATAAAGAGGAAAGATTTGATTGTTTGTTTGTTTGTTTGTTTGTTTGCATTGAATAGGCTCCGAAACTACCGGACCGATTTCAAAAATTCTTTTGCCGTTAGAAAGTTACATTACCACAGAGTGACATAGGCTATTTTTTACCGCGAGAAAATACCTTTTCCTACGGGAAAATTAATTTTATCGCGGGCGAAGCTGCGGATGGAAAGCTAGTCTAATACATATAAATATATAGATCGGTCGCCAGTGTATACCTAATTGCTTCGGGTGTAAGAAAATTAAACGATAGATTTGATTCACATTTTATTTAGTGCAACACTATGGTGTTTGCAGGTACCTCCCTAAGGCCATCGAGTACGTTTTTTCTTAGCTCGGTTTAGTGTATATTTTCTTAATACAAAACCGAGAATATAGAGTACGACGTCTTGACGATCTGGAAAACGAAAATGCGATTGATTATAGTGGAGTCTTTTGTTTTTAAAAACTTTGTCGCGAGTAAATGAAGGGAACACGGAAAGACCAGTGTAGTCAACTAAGCAACTTTTTGCGTAAGGGCCTGTCCGCGCGTGTTTAGCCGCACGGCTACGTTGTGGCTATACGTCGATAAGATTCAATGTGTTACAGAATTGCGAATAAAAAACCGCGCGCGGTTTGAAAGTTAGTCATCAGTGAGACTCTATTCACGAACTATTTATATGGTTATTATTTCTTTAAAAATGAGATAGGTACAATTACATATAATAATATTATCTTTTCAGATATCTATATTAATTCCAATGGTAAGTTATAGTACTTTGGGAGCTGTACATTTTCAAATTAAAATCTTATTTTTCAAAAAAGATGACTAGACATGTTCTTTCCATGGATCTCTCACGTCTTTAAACGAGTTTAGCTCGACATGTTTCGAGCTAATCCTTGTTCCTCTTAGAACGTTTAAAGAAGCGAATTAATTAATTGATTGATTCAGGCGTTGTTTTGCGGAGGTCTATATCAATTTACTAGGTCTACTCTACTACCAAATGTGCACCACAGCTACGTCTATCCGACACATGTATATGTTAGCATGCAGAACTCGCTTCCACATAAAACAATATACAACGTGCCCACCAGGTTTCCACGAGAGTCTAACCACGCATTCCTGAGGCCATATGGAGTAATATGTGTTATGTGAACCTAGGTCGAATTATGCTTTTTAACTTTTTTATTTTTTCATACATAATAAATACGCAATCCCAGCACCTCCACCACTTTCATAGTAAAATTTAAACATAAAAATATCTCAAAAACTAAGCATATTTCGACCTAGGTTCAGATAACATTTATTACTCCAGGCCTCAGGAATGCGTCGTTAAGACTCACGGAAACCTAGTGGTGGGCACGTTGTAGAGACAAATAAAAAAAATGTGTGGATTACATAGTTCAGTTAAAGCATATTTTTCTCATTAGATAATACGTTATCTAATGAGTAAAAAATATATATATATCACGGGACAATTCATACCAATTGACCTAGTCCCAAACTAAGCAAAGCTTGTATTATGGGTACTAGACAACGGATAAACATACTTATATAGATAAATACATACTTAAATACATATTAAACATCCAAGACTCAAGCACAAACATTCGTATTTTTCACACAATTTTTTTTTTAAATTACGTCAATAACTTGTTAAAAAATTTTGTTTGTTTGTTTTTTACGGGATAATCACCTGGGCACTCTTAACGATTACACCCTGTATAATATTGATTTACAAAATAGGTAGAATAAATAATATTGAATAAGCAAAATGCAAGCAAAATGTTTTTACCGATAAGTAGGATTGATAGGACAGCTCTATAACTCCCAGGCACTTGATCACCACGGGTTGCTGTAAAAAATTATCATCTATACATACCTACTTACTTAGTATGTTTATTTATACGCTACATTGACATCATAGAACAATTAGATGGGGTTCTGAAGCGTTTCAACCGCCGTATCCCGGTGTTACGAAAGAATCATCATCATAATAATTTCAGCCGAAAGACTTCCACTGTTGAACATAGGCCTCCCCCAAGGCTTGCCTAACAGATCGGTCCCGCGCCATCCGCACCCAACGCGATCCCGCAACCTTAACCAGGTTGTCGCTCCATCTTGTTGGAGGCCTACCTACACCGCGTCTTCCGGTCCGTGGACGCCACTCGAGAACCTTTTTGCCCCATCGGCCATCAGTTCTACGAGAGATGTGCCCTGCCCAACGCCACTTGAGTCTGGCGATTCCTCGAGCTATGTTGGTGACTAGCCTAAGAATAATATCCATAAATTAAAACCAATTGCAATTCTGCGACCATACCACACACTACACGTGGTGTTCATATGGGATTTTTATAGTAACAATACTTAAAAACTCTTTGACTGTAACTCTGTGTTTTCGCATGCAACCCTCAAGGCCACCACAGACCACAGCCGAGCGCGAGGGTTCCCTATTGAATCGCATAAAACTTTTACGCATATTCATCGTTTGGCATAATTCATCATTTCGCATAACTCTATTTTCTCAGAAATCATTTTTTTCAGACTTGTTATAACCTAACCTAACCTAACCAATCGAGTCCTACAGGATAACCATTTCAAAATTCCTGAATGATGAATGGTTTCTGAGAAAATAGAGTTATGCGAAATGATGAATTATGCCAAACGATGAATATGCGTAAAAAAATTATGCGATATATGAGGGGATCCCGAGCGCGAGGCGTGCGCGCGCGCGAGGCCGAAGGAGTGGACCCATGCAGCGTGCTGTATTAACTCTGAACCATATACGCTGACACACACTGAGTTTAATAAGTACGACATACCTGGCTCTGTGTGACAGCAATGAGCAGCAGACGTCTGAGGCGGCGGGACGCCTTGCCCTGGCAGTGCTGCCAGCCCGATAGGAATATGGCCGTCGGCAAACGAGCTGCCTGGAACAGATTTGCAGTTACAGCGTTTGACTGGGTTTCTAAAGAAGTCGTTGGCCCGAATTTAATTTCCCATAATTTTATTCTAATATGTAAAATTCTCGTGTCACGGTGTTTGTTACCAAACTCCTCCGAAATGGCTCGACCTATTCTCATGAAATTTTGTGTGCATATCTGGTAGGTCTGAGAATCGGTCAACATCTATTTTTCAACCGACGAAAAATGCCAAAGACGACGAAAATTAAAAAAAAATCTTATTTTAAATACTTGCTCTACCTTGTACCTATATATTTTTTACACGCTTGCTTGCTTGATCCATTCCACAACTTGCTTGGTTAGTCTCCTTACCTCGACGGTGACGTCTCCGGCATTCCACATGACTAGTCCCGTGCTGAACAGCATGCTGACTATCGTGGCGGCGATCGGGAGTGTGTTGCTCATTGTGCGCTCCGAATTCTGAGGACGGAACAATGTTAGCATGCTCAACGCACGTTCACTCACAATTTATCCCAAATTAAGTAAGTATAAGTATGTTCCACGGCAGGGCTTGGGCTCCTCTCAGAATGAGAGGCGTTGGGACGTAACCACGCAGGCCCAGTGTGGATTGGAATGTCACACACACTTGAATTCTCTGCGGGTGTATGCAAGCTTCCTCGCGATGTTTTCCTTCTCCTCACCGGATGTCCGTTTGGTAAAATGGAGATGAAGGAGGAAGGAGGAGATTAAATCATTATAAGTATTGTAATTCTTCCGCACACTCACCAAAACACACACAATAGAAAGAAAGAAAGAAAAACATTTATTTATAACAACAACAACACACATAATATTGATGCTGTTGCAAAATGGTCCCGGCTCAGTGTGTCGCTCGATAAAAACCAGCACTGGTTTTCCGCCGGGCCACAGTATAGTAAAATCATGGAAGGCCACACAAAACAGACACAACTTCCTATAGAAGATTCGCATAATCAAAGCACCTACCACCATCTGCGACATGAGAAGCACCATGACATTGGTGTTGACTATGATCTGTCCGCTGAACACCAGCCCGCAAGTCTTCTGGATCTGCTGTGTGCACCTACAAGCAAAAACATCTTAAGCCTCTCCAGGAAAACAGAACTAGGTAAGGTATAAGAAAAAACGGCCGCTAGCATCTTTCGAGCGTCGACTCCTGCCAGCGCCCGCGCAACGGCAACGCAACGTTCACGCAGTGTCGTCGCACCTGTGTTGTGACGCCACCACCTTTTCACCAGAAATATGCTGCGAGGCTGTGAAAGGTACGCTACGAAACTATGTGATCGTTTCTACTAAGGGTATGCGCGCACGAGCAACTTTTGTCTCCGCGACTATTTTATCAAGTCTATGGATTAGTATGGAAGTGCGCACACGTAGCGCCGCGACTCCCGGGATACAAATACACATAACACAAAAAAAATCGCCTTGCGACTAAGTTGCTCGTGCGCGCATACCCTAAGGCTAAGCTATGTCGAAGAAGATGCAGAGCACGCATCCACAGCAAGCATCCAAAGCACGCATCTTTTCATGTAAAAAAACATGGCTTAGTTGAACTCGTTTCCACCAGTGCTATACTTATTATGTACGACCAATGAATATGTTTGGTGGATAACAAACTCGTCCATAGTAACGTAACACAGCACATTTCTGATGGACAGGGACCCTTAGATATGTAGCAGAGTACTATGTGGTGTGCAAATGAGCGGGGAGCGTCAGCAGGCGAGAAATAATAAAGCCAAGATATCGTGATAGAGCTTCTTGTATTAACGGTACAATGAAATTGGACATTAGCGGCAGGATTACATTAGATATGTGTTGATAGAGTTCCACAAAACAAAGGCAATCAGTTTTTCATGTTTACACCACGGAAAGAGGAAACGAACAGAGTTTGACAACTGTGACAGAATTGCCATAGTCTAAATTCATCAAAATTATAAACTATGAAATACTCATGTATTGCCATGTTAATCCACAATGCTATAAGGCTTAACATTCATTAACAAGATACACGCTGTATACGAGTACGCACCAAATAGTAGTAGCATGCAGCTTCACTCCAATTTTAAGAGCCCTTTCATATTTCGTTTCCATCATCGCCTGACTCAGATATTTCTTCTGGAATATGTCATCCAAGCTCTTGAAGTACAGCTGCAGGTTGATGTACTGGTGGCTAAGACAGATGGTGATGGCCAGCACCAGGAGGTACGCCGAAGTTATCCGGGCCATGAAGATCCACCAGAAGACGTAGGTGGCGACACGAGCGACGCTTGCGACAGCGCGGTGGTCGCCCACGTCGGGCCAAAAGGGTATCAGGGTCACGAATGTACCATCTGGAACAACAGAACTAAGGGAGAGAAGAAAGAGAGCTAAAAGCTTTCCCGCCTCTGTTTAGGTACAACAAAGTTTGAAATTAAGTTGCAAAGATAGGGGTTCAAAAAAAAACATGAAAATTATTTGAAGGCGGTGTCTCAGAGCCAACAGGAATAGACCTAGTAATCTATCTTACCAACATATAGGTACTACCTCTATTGGTCTTCAATCACTCCTGCTGGCTCGTGCTGAGGTACCGACTTCAGAAGAGAGCAGAAAAAATATTTTCGTGGGTTTTTGGAGTCTGTTCAATTTTTATGTTATAATATTTTTATTTCTTGCTTTTTAGTGTGACTAAGTAATTTAAGTTACAATAGTCTAATATCAACCTCTCGCCATCTTTTTCAAAATATTGCTTTTCCCGATTCAGATACTTTCATTGTTGAGGAGTTCTTCTGGTGCCTCTTTCAGTTCCACTTTACCATATGAATTGAGACGAGCGTAAATTGCTAAGCATTAGCAACTTATGAAAGTAACCGAATCGCAATTAAAGAAAGAAAGAAAGAAAGAAAGAAAAACATTTATTTATAGCAACAATAACACTTACACAGGCTAAAACTAAAAATACAAACATAGACATAGGTAGACATGTTGATGTCGCTACAAAGGGTCCCGACTCAGCATGTCGCTGGTTAAAAAACCAGCACTGGTCTTCCGCCGGGCCACAGTATAGTAAAATCACGGAAGGCCACACAAACAAATATTACACTGACATAAAAGAAAAAAATAAATAAATAAAAATGAAAATAACTAACATTTATAGCTTCCACAGACCGAAGCGCACGTTATTAACATGTGAAATACTTATTATTGACTAGTTCTGGTGGTCAACTGCGGTCTTCTCCATCAATTCCACTTCGCTAAGTAATTAAATGATAATTTCCTAGAGCCAATGCGCAAGTTACTACAAAATATACCCAAATCACTACAGGTGTACATACAATATTTTAAAAGTTCCCTCGATTTCCCCAAGATCACTCATCAAACTTTGGTGACAGTGGGAACTCATTGTAAACTATTATTCCCTGTCCAAACAGTTTTTATTATCAAATCAGTTTATAAATAACTGAGTTCTGAACTAACAAACTTTCTCTTATCCCACTCTTTAGAACTAGTTAATTTCAGAACTTCACACACATTTTTGATTTTTTTCGCAGGTATGTTATGTACGGTATACTTACTCAAACATGTTTTCCTTTATTAGGTTCAAACCTGGGCTCGAACTTACGACCTTCTGAGAGGCCATAGCTCAAAATACCAGGCTACCACGACTATACACTGACCATAGGGTTAGTTAAAGGGATCCCTAAGACGACTATCCTTAATTAAAGACTTACCTAAATTAACAACCTGAATAATACCATCGATCCCGTAAAAAACTAATGCATTGCCACATACGATGACAAAAGCCGATGTGTAGAACTTGGTCGTTTTCACCATCAGCCTCTCAGTAATAGCATCATTGAAGTCTTCTTTAAGAGTGACCGCTAGAGTATACAACAGTTCTCTAAGTCTTTCTTTATGATGGGTCATGACGACAGTAAAAGAATAAAGGATAGTGTGTGAGAAAGACATCAGGAAACGGTCGGCTCTCTGTTTCTCTGTCAAGTTATGTTGAGTATAGAATGCTCCCCATTCAAACGCAATGAAAAGGTATGCTGCTAAATGGATGAGCTTTGAGAGTCTTTGGTAGACCTTGACGAACAACGTTGGTATACCGATCTCTTCGACCCAGAAGTTATTGCCACTGCAGAAGAATATGACGCGGTTCAGACTGAAGAACAGTTCTGTTGTTTTGTTCCTTTGGTATTTTGGATATTTCATTTTGAATTATGATGTGTGTTCTTCTAAAGATTGTTGTGTGGATTAGAATTAACAGCCAGTTAAGTTAGCTGATTGTGTAATGGTAATGGTGTTAGCATTTATATCGTCGATGCCAGGGCCGAATCACTTCGTGTGACAATATGAATGGAATAAAAAAAGAAATAAATATTTTATTCAAATAGATAAGAATCAAATTCTGCCAACATCTTTGGATCCGTGGCACGGGGGAACTTTTAGAATTTTTTTCAAGTTTTGGTTTAGTTACTAAGTAGCTAAGTATGAGTTTATCGCTATCCCGCAGGATTTAAGGAATTTTCTGGCACAAAAACTATTCTTGTGTCCTACCCAGGGTTCCAAACTATCGCCATACCAAATTTCATCTAAATCGGTTACGCGGTTTAAGCGTGAAGAGGTAACAGATAGACAGAATTAATTTCGCTTTTATAATATAGTAAAGAAGTAAGGATTTATTTTACTTAATAACGAGTCTCATGGAAAAACTTTGTAACTAAACTTATCCAAAAACCCGATCTTAAATTAGTAACCATCCAAATACTGCTCTGCACAATTACCTTTATAATTTCACCCGTAAAAGGGTAATAATCAAAACCACCCTACAATTAAAGCTTATAATGACCCACTTGGGTAAATTGACGCTCGCTTGTTAATTCTAGTGCTTGTTAATTCTAGGTAATTCCATTTAAATCATAACTAAATATTTAAAAATCAATTATGGAAGACGTTTGGGTGGATTGTACTTAATTTCTGTAAGTAGGTAATTAGTAAGATAAGTTATCCACACTTCTTAGATATTTATCACTTGATTTATTAGGAACCTTCCGGAATTTTAGTTTAGTCAGTAGGAAATTAAGGTTACGCAAAAGGTACTCTAATGTCTAGGCTTTTGTGAAAAAAAGAGTACAAACGCAGAATGAAAAGGTTCGTTGCTTTTCGACTCTATGTCAACAAGTTAAGGTCGAAAAGTGATGAACCTTTTCATTCCGTATAAGTAACTTTATAATTTAATCAATTAAGTATTTTACCATTGTTTTTAATCTAGGTATGTATGTTGAAACTAAGTATCTTCCTATAGGTAATTCGTTTTTTAGGGTTCCGTAGTCAACTAGGAACCCTTATAGTTTCGCCATGTCTGTCCGTCTGTCTGTCTGTCTGTCTGTCTGTCCGCGGCTAAGCTCAGAGATCGTTAGTACTAGAAAGCTGTAATTTGGCATGAATATACATATCAGTCACGCCAACAAAGTTGTAAAATAAAAAACAAAAAAATATTTTTTTTTAGGGTACCTCCCATAGACGTAAAGGGGGGGTGATTTTTTTTTCTCAACTAATCCTATAGTGTGGGGTATCGTTGGATAGGTCTTTTAAAACCATTGCGGGGTTGCTAACATGATTTTTCTATTCAGTGATCTGTTTGCGAAATATTCAACTTTAAAGTGAAAATTTTCATTAAAATCGGCCGTCCCCCCCCTCTAAAATCTAAACTGTTGTGTGGAAAAATTTGAAAAATTCAGAAGGGTAGTAAATATATCAAATTTACTAGGAAAATTATAGCGGCTAAGATTGCTTGGAAATTATTTGTAGTTTAAGAGTAAATAGTAGCCTAAGGTATAAAACATACCTAAACTTGGATGATTCCGTACACATACGAAATCCTTAGAAAAATATTACTTGATTTTTTCGTAATGGCTACGGAACCCTACCTTGGGCGTGTCCGACACGCTCTTGGCCGCTTTTTATTATTTTAGCATTAGAAATAAGGTAAGCGATCTTGACGTGTATCTTTATTGAAAAACACTTTTGAAAAATAATTCATAGCGAATACGTAACAATTTGAAAGGGAAATAAGGCCATTTACAAACGCTCTTTTGGTTTCATAAGCAATAGGCAGTTACTATTTTTTAAAAAGCGTTTTTCAATAAAAAGACTCGTCAAGATTGTTTCCCTTATTTCTAATAAAAAAAAACGAAAGATAGTTGAGCTTTTTTGTGACTTCCTGTATACAACAAGAAGGGGCTACATTCAGGAACGGCCCAACACAGTTTGCGAGCGGTAATTCAATCGTTTGCGAGAGGATAGGGATGAACTGCTATTCAGAAACGCCAAAAATCACTGGTTTGCGAGAGGTTTGGGCTGAGATTGGGATGAGCCTTATATTTATTTATTAATTAATTAATTAATTTATTTACAAAGAGAATTAACAGCAAAATATGGCTCGTCCCTTCCCTATCCTATCGCAAACGATTGAATTACCGATCGGAAATCGTGTTGGGCCTTTCTTGAACTTAGCCCCTGGTTAGTTAGGCTAACCAGTATCTATCTATAGTATTCTAGCGTGTGGTACTGACGTTGTTCTAACATAAGCATCCACTTCTCTGTGCAACTAGTATGAAAAAGTGGATACATAAGTTAGGGAAGGGAACCGACCATAAATTTATAAAGCGTTGCACAATCCATATTAATTCTGCACTCGACTGTATTTATGAATGACCCAATTAGGTATTAATTTACGCCCATAATTTGCAAGGGTGCGCAATTAAACCTTGGGAGACGGTGCGCAGAAGGCCACAGTCAAAGTCTTTTAATTATAGCATATTGTGCCGTTTAATTAATCTGAACTTTAAAATTTCTTGATTATTTGGGAAAACAATAAAGTTGGTAAATAAACTGAAAAGGTAATTTCTATTTCACGTATTTATTATTTATAAATAGAACAAAACGGACCGGAAGACGCAGTGTCGGTAGGCCTCCAGCAAGATGGAGCGACGACCTGATTAAGGTTGCTGGAACGCGTTGGATGCGGATGGTACATGACTGATCTGTTTGGCGAGCCTTGGGGGAGGCCTATGTTCAGCAGGGGACGTCTTTCGGCTGAAATGATGATGATGTTGATGAGAAAAAAACTGTTTTCTAATAAGATAAAGTTTAACAGCATGAGGGTCACTTGATTATAAGTGCGTACAAACACCCATGTTGTACAGAGTTTGTGGATGACCCGAAATGAAATCAACTGATTCTTTTAGATGTTGACCATAAAGAGTCATTGTATTGTAAATACTAAGTAATTGATATATGTATATTACAAAACGCATTTAGAATTGGTACCTTTAAATTAATTGGTTCAAACTTCCTTTAATTTACCCACAAATTAGAGGGAAATAGGAACACTGGCAATTTGAACTGTCATTTCTCTTGTGGCTGTATGGGCTAGAATTATTTTGGCTTTACTCGGAAGAACATAAAAAAGTCAAATTGGAACCGTCAGTGTCAAATTGTCAGTCAGTGTCTACTATCAAAAAAATATCACAAAACCTTCTAATAGAAGCGCTTTTTCCCGTTTTCCTTAATTAAGGTTTATTTATTATTAAAAAATAACACTTAATTTATTTATTCTTAAGCTCAACTCACGAAGCTTTCGCCGTTCCTCACAGCGTGTTTATGTAAGCGTAGAACGCTCGGAATGCACGCTACCGCAGCCTTACTATTTGTTTATTTGTGTGTTTTCTGAACTTTGAGATGATCCGCACATACACGCGCAAGCCTCCGGAATGCCGGTACATCGAGGGGGTGCTGGGACTATGCCGCCTGTGCCTGCAGAGGGCTGAGGCTGAGGAAGCCGTGCCGATCTTCACAGAAGACCGCACCGACATCTGTTCGTCGCTTGCCCTCAGAATCATGATTTGTGTAGGATTAGAGGTACGCAAACGCCCGTCCCAGCCTCTGGACATGATAGACTGAGGATGTTTGGTGCCCTTTGATCGACAAGTTCTACTTCTAGAAGTGTGCCTGTTAAAGTCATGCTTTGTGAGCCCTTCCTTTTGAATTTCGTCTGGCGCCTCGTCACTCATTCTACTTTAGGCCTGGCTCTGTAGAAAGGGGTGCGCCTCGATAGATATAACAACATTTGATATAACTGTAACATTTGGTATAATGCTACATTTGATATAATGCGATTTACTCAAAAAGTAAACTTCGGAGGATTGATATTAATTCTATTTGATATGCATTAGGTTAGGTTAGGTTAGTTTATTTTATAAAAGAATCGTAGAATGTTTAATTCTCGAGTAAATCGAATTATGTCAAATGTAGCATTATACCAAATGTTACAGTTATATCAAATGTTGTTATATCTATCATTACACACCCATACAAAGCCATGCATAGATTAAAAAAACCTATGGAAGGGCCTTTCTTTTATGTAGTGGGCACTGAACTAAAATGGCACTTAAGTTTTTTACAGAATATGGAATTTTAAAGATGTGCTGTGTGTATTACATGGCTCAAAGAATGATGGGCTTGATACTTGTAAACTATTAATTATTTTGTTTTATAAATAATCTTATTATCATAGTTATACTATCTGCAGCAGTGTAGTTAGGGTGGATGGTGGGGCAGGATTTATCGGGTTTGACCACACATCCCTTGGTTATGCAAACTGGGCCTCCTTTGACTTTTTGACCTGTACTTACTAAACCGTTTGCAAGACTGGCACCATTTTGTGATATGCACATTTTTTATTTTATTTTTACTCTCGTCTTATATCTAGGGATGGGCCAAATATTCGTTTTATGTTTGGTATTCGGCCTATTCGGCAGGTTTACCGAACATTCATATTTGGCTGAATATTCGGTAAACCTGCCAAATATTCAGAACAGTGGTTCTTAAAGATTTTAATAACAGTTACTCTATTGTGAACTATATTACAATGATAATGATTGATTGAATGATGCATGTGCATATTATAAATAGACCTAACCTAAGGAATCACTGTGTAGCTTTATATTTGCATGTGGTGCTGTTTCATTTTGCACTGGATGATGCAATAATAATGACAAGTATTGACAAGCAAGTGTAGCGGGGAAGCGAGGGGAGCGGGCGGGTGCGCCCGGCGTCAATTCGCGCGGTTAGCGTAAACACGTATAGACCTGCTCCGGTATGCCAAATATTCGGTTTGGTGAAAGTTTAACCGAATATTCGGCCGAATGTTTGTATTTGGTGAAATCTATGTTCGGCCCATCACTACTTATATCAATTTGTACGATATCACAATTGTTTTCTCTCTTTCTTTTAACATACAATTATATTTTAATTTCAGTTAAAACGAGAGGACACCCTTCCAAACCGTATTTGTCTTCGTTGTTATAAAGACCTGGAGCAATGTTATGCATTCCGTAAAAAATGTGAGGTATCCTACCAGAAGTTGAAGTACCACATCCAAGCTATACAGAATAGGAAAGTCACAGAAGCCCTGACATTAGCGACTGAAGAGGCAATCAAGCAGATAGATGGGAAGAGTCAGGAGGAAAATGTGAATGTTGATGAATTGGAGCTGATGATGGGAAGTGAGGAGAGCTATGGAATTTTGGAGATAGACGCTGCGCCTGTGATAAACGATGTAGGTACCAGAGTAGTTATACAGCTTAAAATTATTGTTTTTGTTTTACTCCTGTAATAGCTCAACAAATTCCCTGTCCAAGGAGTCATAACCAGGGGGGGCACACTTACATATATCACACTTTTCATGCGACTACAGCAATCTCTGGTTGTTTGGTAAAGAACTAAATTAGCGGCCATCTTGGTTGACTTGTCTAACTTGTCAGTTGTCATTCATCGGCCATGGCTATGGCGTACCAAATTGTACGGTCAAGGACTTTAATTGATAGGCCACTTGCCAATGTTCGTATTTTAGCCGTATAGTGCAAATCGGGTTTAGCCGCTTATACTTCGTATATGCTGATTTGAATTAGACGGCTAAAATACGAATAGTGGCAATTAGCCTATCAATTAAAATTACGCGTAATTATAGCTGTACATCACTACCAACATATACATATAGATAGGTATACATCTATAGATACGTCACATTAGTTCTTCACCAGGGCGTAGGGCAGCAGCACCTTCCATACATGCATATTTGACCATAGAGTTGCCACTCTTGTTCATATAATATTACAATACTCTTTGGTCATAACATAGCCACAGATTAACAAAAGTCTATACAGTTGGGAAACGAATGTACTTGCGTAGAGCAACGGAGGGGAACTCGCGGGGAGGTGGGCGGCGCGGATCGTGGCCCCCGATCGCGCTTAGTTTGCGCACTCGACGCTGAGGGCAGACGCGACCGTGTAAAGCGAGAGCGAGTTTTACGAGAATCTTTTTTTTATATTTACGAGAGTTTTACATTAATTATAATGGTGCATACTTGTTCTGTGTACGGATGTGCCTCGACAGCTAAATACAACAAGGATATAAGATTTCATAGATTTCCCCGTGACGCGAGGTAAGTTTATTATTCCTATAATTTCGTATTGCCTAACCAAATATCATCTAGTACTATTATTTATTTTGTATAAAATACTCGTCGTGTACATAGTTATATAGTAAATTTGAGTTGAGAGTTGAGACTCAAGAAAAATTACAATCGGCATCATTTATATTTGGTACTAGCTGTGCCCGCGACTCCCGTCCGCGTGGACTGCGAGATCGTGCCCTCCAGATGGGACCGCGTTCGGGGAAGTCCGGCGAGCGATTGTCAGTCATTTCTTCTAAAAACTTTGATAAATTCTTAAAATAGACGTATCTTTATTATTTGTTAACCGATTCAAATGAAAAAAACACTAAATGTTAATCCAGGAAAATACCAACATATCCGTGAAAACCGCATCCTTCTAGGTTAAGCCGTTTCTGAGATTTAAAATAAAGTATCAAGAAAATATCTGGCAGTGCAACATATGTAAGTGTAATTAGGTACTTTACATAGGTACTTGTAAATAAATTATTAAATAATAATCACATTTATTTTATTTTTCTTTTTTGACAACCCTTGCACATTTGCGACTGACAGCGTAAGTACCTACACGTGCGGCGGTGTCGTTCGACGTCAAAGGCGATTCCCAACTGTATAGACTTTTGTTAAACTGTGACATAGCTTAGCTATTAATAAGCACAAGACCGAAACTTTGACCGATTGAGCCTGCAGTGGAACATATATGGTGATTGTATAAAATGTGTCATGGCTAATCTCTGACTGTGTCTCTCTGTGCGGTATTGTTTGTTAAGAGAATAATGTATAATAATATGGGAGCCCCTTTTCTCCCATGATCTTTTTTTTATCCGAATTTTGAAAGTCAGAAATCGATGTCCATAATTGACTCTCCCAATGAGGCTGGCATAGTCACACAGGTGCACTGAAGCCTCGAAAAAAAAATAGAAAAAAAAAAAAAGATGTCCATAATATTCTTGCTCATAAATATCGATGGTCATAATTTTTTTAAAGCATATCGCTTAATAGTTCTAACTGCAATGATCCATAATACTATTGATCATAACTTTAAAAAGTCATAATATTGATTTCAAACTAAATACAAACTGAAATATAGATGCACAGAAAAAACCCCAGAAAAAAGACCAATGCTGGGACTCGAACCCAGGTCCTCAGCGTTCCGTGCTGCGTGCTTACCCCTACACCATCACTGGTCTAGAAGTTAGCGACTAATTTTTCCCACACATCGTACACTTCAGTCTGTTATAATCACATTATGCAGTGATAAGCGCGCATCTATGTTATGCCCTCTACCGAGAGACTTTAACACTCCTTCGGAGCTAACCGCTCACCTGGACCAAGAGATGGCGCTACTAAGCCAACTTTTACAAGTTAAGTATGAAGTATCTTTTTCTATTTATTTTTTCAACTTCATTTTTTTATTACTTTTACGGTCATCCCGTGAAACCATATATTTCAAACTAAATACAAACTGAAATATAGATGCACAGAAAAAACCCCAGAAAAAAGACCAATGCTGGGAATCGAACCCAGGTCCAGGTCCAGGTCCAGGTCGTAAAAGTAATAAAAAAATGAAGTTGAAAAAATAAATAGAAAAAGATACTTCATACTTAACTTGCATAATATTGATATCAATAAAATTTAACGGAATATCGTTGATTATTCAGAAACATTGTAAGGCATATATCTTAAAGTAATAATTGTTTTCAGTCATAATTTTGCATTACCTAAAATGCACTAAGCTGTATACATCGAAATCTATAACATCTAAAGGAATATCGATAATTATTCAGAAACATTGTAAGGCATATTGCTGGTAGCGAGTGAGCGAAGCAAGCGAGCAAGACCTTTCAGGGCAGAAGCGACTCGGACAGGTTAGGTTCAGAAGGCTAAGGCGGGAGCGAAGCGTAGCGTAGCGTATTTATAAGGCATATTTAATATGCCTTATAAATAAATAAACAAAAAATTCAAGGTAGTTTTAAATATGTCAATAAAAGTTAATTTTTGTGGGGTAGTTTGAGAATAAGAAAAATAAAGTGGGTACTTGAGAAGTTACAGTGACAAGTTAAAACATTTGTTTTGGTTTGTTAGTTTAACGTTTGGTAGCATAGCATACAGTTGTGGTAACTCTGAAGATGGGCTCTGGTTGAGTTCGAAACGCGTCAGTGTAGCTTGGTGGTGGTGATGGTTGGGTTTATGTGATTTGTGTGTGTTCGTACAGTGTGGAGGTGGAGGAACTGCATGAACGCACATTTCTTGCATAAACGTAACTATTGTAAGGTCGCGGGTGAGCAAAGTAATTGTTTTAGTTCATTGAAAATTCGGAACAAAAATTTTATGGGAGTCATTATAGACCCGTATAATACAAGTATCTTGGGTTTTTGAAGGAAAGATAGTACTATTTTTTTAGATGAATGTGGTTTGATGCCCCAGTTTTAAGAGCAAGGATGTGTTCAAAAATCCATGCTAAAAATAAATAGTGAATGTGGAGTAATTCAAAAAAGTGTTGTAGTCAGTTCTGCCGTGCTATTGATATTAGCAGTAAGTCGGATTTTGCCAAAGATTAAAAATGAACTTACTGCTGATATCTTTAAGTCTAATTTTTCCAAAGATTGAAATTCAGACTTACTGCTAATATCGATAGCACGGCAGAGTTCCCCGTCCATGTAATGACATTACACTAGCCAAAATAATATAAAACTAAGTAAAAAATAACCCTCCTTCGACAGTTGGGTGAAAACTACAAACCATCAAAATGATAAACAACTTAGTTTATCTCGATAACATTAACTGTATTTTTTCAGGTGCCAAGTGATATTCCTATTGAAACAAAGGTGACAGTTGCTAAGGTCAGTTTTAAGAGCTTTAAGACCGCAAAGACTTTTAACGCCGATAAATCGAAATCCAAAATTCGAAAATAATTTTGCTTATCATTTGTTTATTTGTTAACTATACACAAATTAACAGTAAGATTGGGTAAGTTTTGGGTATGCTTTGCTTTGTGCAGATTTTTCTTTTAAATGGACATGTTTTTAAGCTAGTAAGCTAAACAGTGGTCATATTTTTTTTTTACTGTGATAGCTCAAATCTTGGCAAAAGTTCAGGAGATGAGACAAAATTTAAATTGAAATAAAAAAAAATAAAAAACTGCAATAGTTTTTTTAGAATGGATTTTTCATCTGATGATACCACTATTCAAGATTATTTTTCAATAAAAATAAATGCAAAAAATGATTCATTCCGAATATTACAACTTTTTCTTAGGCTAACTAAGCTAAGACTACATTTAAAAAAATGCAGAAATACACAAGTTTCTCGAAAACGGTGAGACTTCTACTACGTTATCTATACTAATATTATAAAGCAGATGAGTTTGTTTGTTAGTTTGTAGGTTTGTTTGGTTGAACGCGCTAATCTCAGGAACTACTGGTTTGAATGAAAAATTATTTTTGTGTTGAATAGACCATTTATCGAGAAAAGCTATAGGCTAGGCTATAACATCACGCTACGACTAATAGGAGCGGAGCATCAATGATTAACACGGACGTAGTCGCGGGCACCGGCTAGTTTTTAGGGTTCCGTACCCGAAGGGTAAAAACGGGAACCATATTTATTTTTTATTTTTTATTATTATATCTAGCTACCTCAGACAATGCCTGAGCCTATGTTCACCAAATCTTTACCATTCCAGTTCTCGCTAATGCTCGCCCTATCATGCCACATACTTGGTCTTTCTTTTATTCTTTCTCAAACTCTCCGACAGGTTTCCGACCCTTCAATCTAATGTTACTATCTAAACTTAAATACAAATACATACTTTTATTTCTCTACAAACATTCCGGCCTCTATTACCATGCTCGTCAATCTTATAAGCTGTCCACTTTTTCATGCATCATCTTATATTCTCACTTAAAACTATTCGGGGGAAGCGGGTTATGGGAAACATTTATTATTTTTATTTGCATCAATACACCATCAAGTTTACAATGCCCTTATTCTATTTACTTATTCTAATTTTTATTTACAGTGTTTTTATATATTAGATATACAGGATAAGGTTTATTCGTAGGTATCATGATTTACAATTTTCACTTATTCTATGTTTACATTCCTCTTATACAAGAGACATTTTACATCAATCTTTGTATGCAGTATTTCAAAAATGTATTCCTATTTATCCCTCTAACTATATAATTTATATTCTCTTTAATAAGCTTCGTATCTATTTCACTTTCCAAGTTAAATCGTTCAATGCTGTACCTAGGACATTCCAGTATTAGATGCATTACGGTCTCAGGCACCCCTGGTTCACAGGAGCACGATGGGTCCTCTGCACTTAAAACGGTTTAAGTACTCAGAGAACCCACCGTGCGGGAACCCTATTACTGAGGCTCCGCTGTCCGTCCGTCCGTCTGTCCGTTTGTCTGTCAGTCCGTCTGTCACCAGGCTGTATCTCGGTAACCGTGATAGCTAGAGAGTTGCAATTTTCACAGATGATGTATTTCGGTTGCCGCTATAACAACAAATAGGTAGGTACCTACTAAAAAATGGAATAAAATAAATATTTAAGGGGGTTCCCATACAACAGACGTGATTTTTTGCTCGTTTCTGCTCGATATTGATAACGGCAACAGGTAGACGCTTGAAATATTCACAGAATATTTAATGATACATATATTGACTTAAAAAATAAATCATTAAATTAAAATAAAAAAAATATTTAAGGGGGGCTCCCATACAACAAACGTGATTTTTATAGATAATTGTACGGAACCCTTCGTGCGCGAGTCCGACTCGCACTTGGCCGGTTTTTTATATTTGGTACATGACCTGCCCACGTAATCTCCCCTTTAAGTTTGTCGTACTACTTACGCGACACCCTGTACTTGTCTGTACCCAGGATGTCCCCGCCGCGAAGGCTGAGGAGCTGCCGGGCATGCTGGCCGCGGTGCTGGTGAGCCTGGGGCTGCTGCGCCGCGCCGGGCCGCTGCTGGCGCGCCGCAGCCCGCACCCCACGCACCTGCAGCTCGAGACCGCCGACGGCGCCGTCGTCAGGATGGAAGTGGTGGAGGAGGACGACGAAACAGCGGGACATGTGAGTTCACCATCATAAATAAAGAAAGAAAGAAAGAAAGAAAATACATTTTCTCAAACATGCTATGAAATATTGACGTTATGTTCCTTATAATACGCCACGAAGTGTCACAATGCAGGTGCGGCTAGACGAGAGGTCAATAATGGAATTTCATACAACATTGCTGGCCTTGGCCAGCAAAGTGATCGTCTATTGTTTCATACCATAACGTTTATAGGTCTATGGCATCATAGCATTTAGCCATTAAAAAAAAACTATAAGCAATATTTGCGTTTTGGTTCATTAGGACAATCTGCCACTACGCTTATTTAAGGTAAAGTAAGATGATGATGATGATGGTGATGATGATGGTGATGATGATGGTGATGTTGATGGTGGTGATGGTGTTGATGATGGCGGTGATGATGATGGTGATGGTGGTGATGATGATGATGGTGTGATGATGATGGTGATGATGAGATGATGATGATGATGTTGATGATGATGGTGATGATGGGTGATGACGATGATGATGATGGTGATGATGAGATGATGATGTTGATGATGATGATGATGGCGATGATGATGGTGATGATGAGATGATGATGTCGATGATGATGATGGTGATGATGATGATGATGATGATGATGATGATAGTGATGATTATGGTGATGGTGATGATGTTGATGATGATGATGATGTTGATGATGATGATGATGATGGTGGTGATGGTGATGGTGATGTTGATGGTGATGATGACGACGACGACGACGTTGAAAATGGTGTTGATGATGATGATGATGATGATGATGATGATGATGATGATGATGATGATGATGATGATGATGTTGCATGTTTGAGAAAAACTCTATACAAGCCTTGGCCACGAACAGGGATTGCCGGCCTCGTATCTCTAGATGGCCTCGTTAACACTCGGCCATCTATAACTACTCGGCCGGCAATCCCCTATTTCGCGGCCGCTGCAGTAATGTACTATTATTTACAACATCACAAGACACAATATTTTACAAAACAAAAAGGCAATACTAAAGCTAAAGATAGAATGTGTCATTGCGGTTGCAAATCGGACATATATAATCGGACATTGCGGAGCATAATGCTGAGGCGTTTAAAGCACCCCAGCGCTGATTTTCAGCCAGTACCGTTGGTGACACCCGGATCGCTGTTTAGATAGATAAATAAATAAATAAACTGCACACTAATAGCTACATACATAAGACTAGGTACATGCGTAAATAAATAACGTCATCGCTGTCTATATACTTCCCACTGCAGGGCTTGGGCAATGAGAGGGCTTGGGCCGTAGTTCCCGCGCGGGTTCAGTGCGGATTGGGAACTTCACACGCACACGGTTACCTATCAAAATTTAGAATTATTTTTTTACGATTATTTAAAATCCCGAATGCTTCATTTATCCGAATGCATTTTTTTCTGAAACTGAAAATATTTCAGGATTTTTATAAAACAACCCTAACCTAACCTAAAGGGTTCTACACGATGGTCCTGAAATAAATCCTGAAATATTTACAGTTTCAGAAAAAAATGCTTTCGGACAAATGAAGTTTTCGGGATTCTAAACCTTCGGAAATAAAATTTTCTAAACATCGATAGGATCCCCACGCACACACTATTACTTCTCAGGTATGTGCAGGTTTCCTCACGATGTTCTTCCTTCACCATAAAGCTCATGGTAATCAAGAAGAGGATAAATGAGGTTTTTAGGTTATTTTGTTCCGGCTTTACTTGCAAAAATTTTTACGCCACGCACCTGCAGGTCGAGACCACCGACGGCGCCGTCGTGAGGATGGAAATGGTGGAGGAGGACGAAACAGCGGGACATGTGAGTTGCACACTGCAATCTGGCCGTTTCCAAGTCTAGGGTGAATGAGCGTTTACTAGGCAAGCGTCCATCGTAGGCGGGTACGTATCAAAATACAAAAAATAGCCTACGACTTATTCTCAGACCTACCGAAGATGAAAAAATGTTCATAAAAATCGGTCATGGACACGATCGGTGATTTTTATATATTAGATTAGAAACTTGGCAAAGAGTGGTGGAAACAGGCATATTATGTTTCCAGGAGAGGGATGGATCCCAGGCGGATGCTGATTTCCGCCTTGTACCGGAGAACCAGAACGTCCAAAAGATGTCTGCCGCTGTCCAAGGCGAGACCAAAGTCGTCAATGAGGTCAAGACTAAGAAGACGCCGCGAAGAAGGTAATTGCGTGGAACGTACAGTGAGCCATCTAAATGGGGCGGTGAACCTCGAGCGTTTTAACCCTTAAACCATTTGACAACCCTGTCAAGACATTCGATTTTGAACCGTAAATGTTGCTAATTTGAATCGGGTTTGATTTCTGCTTGACGGCAAAATATTGCCGGTACCTAACGATTTAAGGTTTAAACCGTCTGAGTCAAAAGTTATAAATACCACAGAAATAATAATAAAGAGGATAGAAGTGCCTTAGACGCGTGACTTTGGCGCCGCGCTTGTGACTCGTAGGTCACAAGCGCGCGACTTGTGGCTCAGTGCTATTTGAAACGTGGGTATGATAACAAGTGCTTTAAAATGGTGTTTTGCAGCATTAGCAATTGCGGAAACTCGTCCACACTGTGTAATTACACTAATAAGGGGATTACATTTCATTGGTATGTATTAATTTAATGTAATAATGCGGTTTATATCAAAATACAACTTGAGAAAATATTTCATTATGGAATATTGGTTTACACGTTATTAACACGAAACTTCATATACCATTGCTACTCATGCCCATAAAACGCAGATCGTTTTGAATTATACGCAGCAATGTAAAGTAATTTTTAATAACCCTTCTGTCTTGCACAAAAGTTCGTGGTACGGACAAAAAAACAGGTTACGACTAGTACAGACATAATGCCGACGCGGCCAATAAAGAGCGCCGTTGTGTAAATGTGGGTATGACTTACGTTGAGTGTTATTTAACGCTATCTCTAAGGTGTAAGGTTCATATTTGTTTGTAAGCAAAATTATTAGTAATTGTGTGCGTGATTGCGTAGTACGGTTCCGGTCTTTTGCGTGTGCGCATTAACACAGTAAGTAGAGGGGATGAAGCAGCGACACGAGTTCCGGAAGAAAATAGGAACTAAGGCATTTCTATCCTCTTTATTATTATTTCTGTGCCTTATACTCTCACTGTGATTCCCATTATGGCCCGTGCTTACGGCATCGGTTATCGTCATCATCATCATCCCAGGCTATAGGTATACGTCCCACTGCAGGCCACAGGTGTCCTCTCAGAATGACAAGGCTTGGGCCGTAGTACGACCCGGGCCCCCTGCAGATTTGGATTGAATTTCTTCGCAGGTGTGTGCTGGTTTCTTACTATGTTTTCCTTCACCATAAAGCTCATAAATTTCAAATGTAATTTCGCTCGTAAATTCTCAGCTGCGACCCCGGGTTTGAATTCACGATCCTCTGCTTGAGAGGCCATAGGTCAAAACTATTAGGATACCACGGCTTCCTGGAAAGTCCTTTACACGAAAAAACCAATTTATTACTAACGAGCTGCTGCCCGCGACTTCGTCTGCGAAGAATTCGTTTATCGCTATCCCGCGGGAACTATACAATTTTCCGGGATAATAAGTATCCTATGTGTTAATCCGGATTATTAACTATCTGTGTGCCAAATTTCATCAGGATCCGTCAAACCGTTTTAGCGTGAAAGAGTAACAAACATCCATCCATACATACATACATACTTACAAACTTTCGCGTTTATAATATTAGTAGGATGTCATTCACTAGTTTTATGTTTCTGCGGGGACTTATAGTCATAAACCCTTAAGACATAGGCTAATGCGTTGATTATCTCTTTTATATCTAGCTTTTATGTCATACGCAGTTTATCAAAGGTTTATTTATCTAATCTGGTTCAAAGTCAAAATATGTTTATTGAATTTAGGCTATTATAATATAACAAGCGCTTATAAATCATTACCAATAAAAATGCGCCGCTAGAAATTTGCCAGAAATATTTTTTCAAGAACATAATTTATATTAAAATTCATTAAGAATTAATACAAGCAAGACAAGGTAAAGATTATATGGATATGGAAACACATAGAGGGGACGTGGTGAAACCCGACAAACCGAAATAATTGAAAAAACAAACATGCAAGTAAAATCGAAACACGTACAAAATTTTAGATCGACTTATAGGATTTCACCACGCTTCCCTCGAATTATCATTATAATCAGAGGGCTAAATTAACCAAAGTTAAGCGCCATATACACACACGGTAAGCCCTGACTTTGTCTAATGTGGTCCTTGAAAATAAAAGTGTGAAAATAAGAGTATTGTTATTATATCCTACCCAAAGGCCCAGGCTGAAAACCAGCGCTGGACTGTCTGTCCAGCACATGCTGAGACTGGGACCTTTTGCCTCAAAAGTTTTTCTATTTTTATTTTTTATTTGTAAATGTTTTGTTCATTGTTCTTGATATGTTTTATTTATGTTTTGTTTTGTGGCAATAAAGCAAATTCTTATTCTTATTCTTATTCTTAAGTGTGCCGGACAACTACTGCAGGGTAATTGTTTAACTTTTTTGACACTCGGCATCGGATTGAAATGACGGTTTTTGTATGGCTGTGACAGCTGGCTGTTTCCGATACCAATTGTCAGCCCATAGAACTGTCAAAATGGACGTGATGGCGATTGCGAGGGAGTTAGTGCTTGTTTTTCGATCAGTAGTTTAAGATACTAATAGTCCGATTGCGTATGGAATGCGTTAACTATTGTTATGTTTGCCATATATTTTAACTATTAGTTTTTTTTAAGATTAAAATCAAAAGGCACTGGTTTTTGGTTTAGAAACAAAATTATAATAAAGTCATGTCAAAAACCGTGGACAATAATAAATCTATATTTCAAACTAAATACAAACTAAAATATAGATGCACAGAAAAAACCCCAGAAGAAAGACCAATGCTGGGAATCGAACCCAGGTCTTCAGCATTCCGTGCTGCGTGCTTACCCCTACACCATCACTTTTGTGTCAATACAAAAAGATACTTCATACTTAACTTGTTAAAGTTGGCACAGTAACGCCATCTCTTGGTCCAGGTGAGCGGTTAGTTCCGAAGGAGTGTTAAGTCTCTCGATAGAGGGCATAACATAGATGCGCGCTTTATTACTGCATAAGGTGATTATAACAGAGTGAAATGTACGATGTATGGGAAAGATTCGTCGCCAACCTCTAGACCAGTGATGGTGTAGGGGTAAGCACGCAGCACGGAATGCTGAGGACCTGGGTTCGATTCCCGGCATTGGTCTTTTTTGTGGGGTTTTTCTGTGCATCTATATTTCAGTTTGTATTTAGTTTGAAATATCGCGAGGAAAGCTGCACACACCTGAAAAGAAATTCAATGGTGGATGTGAAGTTCCCGAATTGCACTGGGCCCGCGTGGGAACTACTGCCCAAGTCCACTGTTTCTGGGAAGAGGCCTGTGCCTGATTGAAACAGGCTTTTTATCCCGAGAAAGTGCAAAGTAAAGTGGTTTCACGGGATGACCGTAAAAGTAATAAAAAATTAAGTTGAAAAAATAAATACAAAAAGATACTTCATACTTAACTTGTTAATAATAAATCTATAAAAACGTCTATAAAGGTGTGTGTTAACGTGTGCATAAGTATCTAAACTTACAATTTTACAAAATGTATTTGGGTTCGTATTGGTGAAATATGGTTCGTCTACTGGATAACAGATGGTGCTAGTTTCACCAGATCTTGTGTATAATTGTCCACTATTTTAATGTAAAATAATGTTTGTTGTGTTATTTAAAATATGCTAAACGTCGTGATATAGTTTAAATAACAATTTATATTCTTTTTCTAAAAATTTAGTAATTTGTAAATTTCCTCATAGATGTCGTTATACCTATGTATAATCTAGCTATCGTTAGTCTGCCTGGATTTCTACAAAGCATACAAATTGTTATTGTTTCGTCGTAGCAAGCAAGTATTGGAATGTACTGCATACGTACTTGAATAAACTACCATTGTGCAACGAGTGGTGCATTTGATTTTTGGGACCCTTCAGTACATGGTCCTTCGAGCCGGATACGGTCTACGTGGGACACGACGGGTCCACGGCCACGCCAACGCAGTGACGGATTGTCACTGAGGGCGTATTATTGCCGAGGACTTCGTGGAGCAGTGTGACGTAAGCTAGTGTTGTGCTACCAATAGTGACGTGGAAAACTGTGAGTACTTTTCAATTCTTATTCAGTGCGATTAAATTAATGGAATTAATTAACGACTTTGAAAAATCTCTAAATTAAATAATTGGACTTAGAAAAATTTGGACTAATTGTAGACTTGTGAAAAATTAAAGTGTTAGCTAGGACTTAGAATAGTTTCTCTAAAAGTGGAGGGACGGAGAACCTATGCCCGATTTTCGACTAAGTCCCAATTTCTCAAACACTTAGAATAATTTGCAACAAATTTGGACTTGTAAAATTCTTTGAACTTTGATCTGTCAGTGTCAGACTTAACAATGGAAACCTTAATAAACGTACAGTATGACTTGTTCGAAACGATAAAGAGAGCTCAAATGAACTGGAAGAAAACTCCTAAAGAACGTTTCTCAGTGGAATACGTAGAAACTAGACAGGAGTCAGTAGATGAGTCATGGGCTCAGTTTCGTTTAACACATACCCAACTTATAGTCAGATGCGAAATCAATGGCTTCTAGTACTTATGTTAAGGATAACATCTATGATGAAACGGAAGAGTTGTACATTGTTTACAAGACTGATTTGAAGAAGATGTTGGGCAGATTAAAGGCAATAAGTTCCTGCGGTCAGAAAGTTCCTGTAGAGATGAAGAGTAGTGAACAAATCAGATTACCGAAGATATCTATACCACCATTTTCTGGTACTTACACACAGTGGATCAGCTTCCGAGATTTGTTTACATCCCTCGTTCACAACAACAGTTCGTTGGATAATGTCCAGAAGCTACACTATTTAAAGGGGCATCTTACTGGAGAGGCAGAACAGCTTCTGCGAAACATTCCCATTACTGCAGACAATTACATGATGTGTTGGGAATTGCTAACGAAGAGGTTTAACAACAAGAAATATTTGTCGAGCTGCATTTTGAAGAGATTTTTGAGTCAACGGAATATTAATGTCGAGTCAGCAAGCGCACTGAAGGAATTGTTGGATACAACGAATGATTGTTTGTATTCTTTAAGGAACATAGGAGTTGACATTAAGAGTTGGGACATATTGGTGATACACATTCTGTCTTAAGTTGGACAGTGAAACTCGTAAACAGTGGGAATTCAAAGTGAGTGAGACGTCTGGTGATTTCTCTACTTACAAACAATTTCAAGAGTTTCTAGAAACCAGGTTTAAGGCGTTGGAAAATATAGAGCCTAAATTCTTAAGGCCCAGCACTGTTCACAAAAGTACTCACCAGAATATCTCACACACTCCGAAAGTTTACCATGTCACTGCGCCTTCCGCGCCATTATGTTCTTATTGTTCTGAAGAACATAAAATAATATTTTGTAAAGCTTTTTCAAAAATAGACATAGATTCTCGTCGTAGCTTCGTCCAAACAAACAATCTATGTTTTAATTGTTTGAATCCAGGTCACGCTGTCTTCACTTGCCGTCAAACCACGAGGTGCCGTATATGTAACAAAAAGCATCACTCTTTACTACACCCCAAAAATCAAACTGGTTCAACTGATTCTAATGTCGGGCGTAATCACTCAGTTGAATCTAAGGTCGTTGCACATGCTACCACAAATACTCAAACCATAGCGGATGAGACCACTAACCTCACAACCTGCTTTTCGACAAGTCATAGTCAAGTTCTGCTGGCTACGGCTTTAGTTAAGGCTCAATCGAAAGCAGGCTCGGGTGTAACAATTAGGTGTTTACTCGACCAAGGGTCTCAAGCTTCGTTCATCACGGAGTCTGCCGTTCAACTACTTGGGTTGAAGAAAATACCACACAAAAGCGCTATATCGGTTCTAGGAAGTGACCAGAACGCTAGTTTAGCTTCTAAGTCAATAGTTAAGGTCAAAATTCAATCACTTCCTGATCCAAACTTTGTTGTAGACGTAAACGCTTTTGTCCTCAGCAAACTCACATCAATTCTCCCTGACAAGAGAGTTGTAGTCGAGGTTCCTTCAGAGTTTGCAAACATAAACTTAGCTGATCCGAACTTTGACATCCCAAATAAAATTGATATGCTCCTGGGAGCAGATATCTATGGTCAAGTCTTGTTGGATGGGATGATCAAAGGTCCTATAGGAACACCGACGGCACAGAAAACTGCTTTTGGTTGGATTCTATTTGGCCCCATCAACGTTAACCGATCTAAGTCTGAGAGCATCAGTGTCAATCATATTGTACATATTAACGAAAATGACAAGCTCAAACGATTTTGGGAATTTAAAAACGCGATTCCTGTCACAGATCCCAAGAAGCTTTACACCGAGGAAGAAAAACGGTGTGAAGAAAAATATGCGGCCACAACAACTACAGATAGCTCTGGTCGGTATATAGTTAAGCTTCCTTTCAGAGAACCAAAGACGGAATGTTCTAATGGAAATCTCGCAGCCTTAGCTGCTAGACGTTTTTCATATCGGAAACGAAAGCTGAAAAAGAAATAAAATATATAATTTACACAAAATTAGTAGCAAAAGATACACAATAAGAAGAGAAGTCAAGCATTGTTTGTTTAATAAACTATAAATATATAATATGTTCTTATAAAGATTGTAACGTAGAGACAAAAACCAAAATGTGTTGCTCTGAAAGGAGAACATTTTTATTAACACAAAACTAATTAAATTTTACATTAAGCATTAGTTACAAAACTGTAGGTACTATAAACAAACCTTACCTGAAAGGAGAAACAACATTTAAGGCTATTGTTTCAGACTATTTGTTATATTATTATAATATTAAATTATATACGCAAATACGATGACAACATAAATTCTCTCTGACAAGGATCTGCCAAAGTTTAAAAGCGGTCAACAATAGGAGGCAAATTAAATGAGGTGTTATACAACCTTCATTTACATCTCCCACCCTCGCGCAAAAAATTTTTTTTTTTTTAAATATATACACAATAAAACAGTTTTAATTGCGTACAGGAACAAGTTTTGTCGAGTGGAATAGATTTGATTCGGGTTTTCTATGTCCTGTGTCCACTTTGAAAATGGAATCCGAAATTTTTTCTAAAATTTTGTATGGACCAATTTTTAATTCATCCATTTTTTTCCTGTTTAACGGATTGCCATTTTCAACATATACGGAATCTCCCACTTTAAATTCATAACTCTTTCTATTTCTGTCAAATATTTTTTTGTTATAGTTGTGAGATTTTATAGTATTTTCCAATGCAGTTTTTCTATCTTGTAATAAAGTGTTATATGTTTTTTCTTGTTTTAATTCATCTGGTAGAATATCTACAGTTTTTCCTTCTAACAAATATTTTGGAGAGAATCCTGTCACTGAGTGTTCTGTTTCATTATATCTTTGAGTACACTCATGAGCAATAGTTGTCCAGGCATAATTGTTTTTATTTTCATTTATTTTACATCTTATTTTATTTGTTAAAGTTTGGTTTAACCTCTCATTTAAGCCGTTTGAAAATGCTGCATTTACAGCAGTGAAGATTATGGGTATATTTTCTTGTAGTAAAAAGTTTTTGAAATCATTTGAATTTATTCCTGGATATTGATCAGATAGAATCATACCAATTTTATGTTCCTGAGTCACCAATTTAACTAGCTTTATAAAATCGTTTGAATTTTGGGTTTTTGACGTTAAAATAAAAGCGTATCTCGTGAAATGATCCACCAGGAGATGTAGGTAGGTCTTTGTAGAGCGTGAGCCACCAAATCCACCGATGGTATCAATTGATACAATTTCAAAAGGGTAAGTTGCGGGTCCTAAGTGGGACATAAGACCAAATTTGTATTTACTTCTGGATTTATTCTTTATACAAATATTACAATTTTCGCAGATGTTTTTTTATATTAAGTGTTAAGTTTTTTGCAGTATAGAATGGTTTAATTTTATTGATCATTTGTTGAATTCCAATATGACAGAAGTAAAGGTGTATATTTTTTATAATTTTTTTACTAAATTCTTCAGTTAATAGAATTTTTTCCTTTTTCCTAATCTTCTTGTAATATATTGTATCTTTTAATTGTATATTCACATTATCACGTTTAATCTCTTCATTATTATTTTGATCATTTATGATGTCTTCTAATTTTATTAAATTTACAATTTTGAAATTTTCGTCTTCATTTTCGTATGGCTCTAGTACAGGGTTTCTGCTCAAGCTATCTGCTTCTATGTTATATTTTCCTGGGGAATACTTTATCTCTAAATCGAACTGTGATAAATAATATGTGAGGTCTCCTAACTCCTCGTCTGTTCTGGCTTTAATATTCATTTTTTCTAGAGGTTTATGGTCAGAAAAAACCGTGATTTTTTTACCTATAAGCCAGTGCTGCCAATATTTCACTGCATTATTTATTGCCAAACATTCCAAATATATCGCCTTTTTTCTTTTTTGACTGTCATTTAATTTTCTTGAAAAATATGCACAAGGTTTTTCCGCTCCGTCATGTTGTGGTTGTTTCAAAACTGCGCCTATACCTTGTATACTGGCATCTGTATATATATGTATCGGTAGGTCTGGATCAAATATGGCCAAAATGGGTTTAGAACAAAGTAGTTTTTTAACTGTTTCAAATGACTCCTGACATTTATCTGACCAAATAAATGCTTGTCCTTTTCGTAATAAATTATGTAAAGGATCTAGAACGATTGATAAGTTTGGCACATATTTTCCATAGAAGTTAATTTTACCTAAAAACTGTCGAATATTTTTTTGTGTTTTTGGGACCGGAAAATCTTTGATAGCAATTAAATTGTCTTTCAATGGAGTAATTGTGTTATTTTTTATTATATGCCCTAAATATTTCACGGAGTCTTGGGCAAAGTGACATTTAGTAAATTTCAATCTAAAGCCTTCTTGTAATATTGCTTCCAATAAAAGTGACAAGTGATTAACATGTTCTTCAAACGTTTTAGAAAATATTAATATGTCATCAATGTAGTTTACAGTGAACTCTGACAGTTTATGTTTTCTTATTATATTGCTTAAAATTCTTTGAAAAATTGCCGGTGAAGTTTTAAGTCCAAATGGAAGACAGGTCCATTGAAAATGGCCCTCTTTTGTAACAAATGCAGTTTTTCGTCTGTCTTCAACTTTTAGTGGAATTGACCAGAAAGCCGAGTTAATGTCTAGAGTTGAGAAGAACTTACAGTTTCGTGTTTTAGCCATCAAATCTTCTAATAGTGGAAAAGGTTGTGATTGTGGAACAACAATCTTATTTAATTCTCGAAAATCTACACATAGTCTAGATTTTGTACCCTCTTCTTTTTTATAGGCTAATGTCACAGGTGCTGCAAAAGGGCTATAGGACTCTTCAATTATATTTCTTTCTAATAGTTTAGATATCTGTTGTTCTATTTCATTTTTATCTTCGATAGTGCATCTGTAAGGTCTTTTACAACAATATTTATCTATTAATAAATCAATGTGTGCTTCGTAGCCTTTTACAGACTTTTACTTTAACTTATCTTTAGCAAAAATTGATTTATATTTGGATATTAAATCCTCTATTTCCGATTGTTTTTCCAAGTCCAGGTGATTAATAGAAATGTTCAAATTGACTGATTCTATATGTTCATTAAAATTTATTTTGTATTTATCATCATTATTACTTTTACATATATATTTTTTTTCTTTCACATTTTTACCCAAATTGCTGGGAATGGTTTCTGTGGTTTTGTATTTTTCTCTGAGTATATGTGTTTCGTTTTTTATAGCTAAGCTATTTTGTGTAATTTCTAATTTTTCATTTTGAATAAGACAAAATTTTTCAATGCAGTCTAATCCAATAAGAAAGTCGTAGTCAAAATTTTCTTTGTCTATGACAAAAACATTAATATTTTGTTCAATATTAAAGATTTTTACTTTTATAGTTATCATTCCTATAGTTTTCTTCTCACCATTAATCGTTTTTAGTTTTGGATTATTATGAACATTATTAACCGTATTATTTAAGTTTTGAATTTATTAAAGATACGTTCGATCCTGAATCATAAATTCCTAATATTTCTAGCGTATCATTTAACAACAGTTTTATTTTGATTAATGGTGGAATTCTTAGTTTTTTGGATCTATTTCGTTTAATTCTGTTTCTAATTGTGAATTATTAACCGTTCTTATCTGATCTTTTTTAGGTCCGTCATAATTTTTTATTTTGAACCAGCATAAAGATTCTGGATGATATCGGATTCCTTTGTTCTCTTTTTCACAAATCCGGCATGGTTTGTAGTCTTTTGATTGTTTTCCTTTATTCTTATTTTCAAATACTAAATTTTTTTCAACGCTTTTTTTTATTACCAAATGTTCTAAGCTTCGGATGTTATTAAATAAATCCTCAGTTTGCTTTAAGCTATTCCTATCAATTTTGTCGGAGATGAAATTTGGTAGACCGGTGGCAATCAGGTCAATTAAAGTAGTTGTATCCATTGATTTATTGACCTCTAACAGCAATCTTTCTTTTTTCAAAGCATATTCCAGCAGAGAACCTTGCAGATATTTGAATAACATGGCATACCTGATTGGAGACCACCCTTTATCTGCGTAAGTATCACAAAAGCTATCTTTCCACGTTGACCATTTTGAATCCACTGTATGTTTTAAAAGCATAGAACGATACCAGTCAATACATGAATCTTCCAGAAATATCCTTAGTGATTCTATCTTCTTAGTATCCTCTTCTATACCCATACGAGCACATTCTGCTTCAAAAGAATTCAACCATTGGGACGCATTTGAGTTTTTTGTACTGAATTTTTGTATCACAAATTTCTCTAACACATTTTTCAAGTTACAAGTATTGGACGTTTCTTTCTTCATATCCGCTATATTTCCCAGGATTCTCGTCAAAACTTCCTCTGAAATTCCAGCATTGGAGGCCTCTTGACGTGTTTCCGGTGTATATTCTTGTAGCAAGTATTCTTTGAACTGCATATTTCCCTCTTCATCAATGTAAACTTTCTGTATCTCCGGTGTCAAAGAAATCCATACTTTTCTATTATCATGTCTTTTTTGTAGTGTATTTTTCACCTTTTTATAAACTTGCGTTTGTACGATCAAATCATGCAGTCTCATAGGTTGGAGATGTTCCGGCAGTAAAAATATTTTTTCATTGGAATCCGTGATAGAAGTTATATAGACTATGTTTGTTTTTGGATCTTCACTTGGTTTCACTACGAATTCAAATTTTAACTTTTCCATTTTTGTCAAATAGCTGTAGAAATGTTGTTTTATAATATGTTCTTATAAAGATTGTAACGTAGAGACAAAAACCAAAATGTGTTGCTCTGAAAGGAGAACATTTTTATTAACACAAAACTAATTAAATTTTACATTAAGCATTAGTTACAAAACTGTAGGTACTATAAACAAACCTTACCTGAAAGGAGAAACAACATTTAAGGCTATTGTTTCAGACTATTTGTTATATTATTATAATATTAAATTATATACGCAAATACGATGACAACATAAATTCTCTCTGACAAGGATCTGCCAAAGTTTAAAAGCGGTCAACAATAGGAGGCAAATTAAATGAGGTGTTATACAACCTTCATTTACAAATATTTTAAAGAAGAACTAAATAACCTGAAAGACAATAAATTAGTAAATAAATAAAAAGTAATCTTACCTCATTAAATCCTGATGTAGACGATTTCGGAATCCTGAAAACTAGGTTATTGAATACTGATTTTAATTCCAGATAGTAATTAGTTATCTTGTAGCTTAAGTAGTTGGAGCGAAGACAACTTACCCAAAGGATGGTACAAGACTTCTGGCGCCGCTGGTCGAGTAAATACCTACCTAACTTAATTTTACCATCATTACTAGTGGTCTCGTCAAATCGTTGAACCTACAGTTGGTAGTGTGGTGTTAGTAAAAAGGAATGACTTACCCCGTTCTAAGTGGTTGTATATAGTCTTATTGTTCAGAAAATTGTTCATTTGGACGGAGTTACACGTGTTGAAGTTTAGAATGCAAAGTATACTGCTTAACTATTGAATGATATTGTGTTTTTGTTCATACTTGTTTTTATATGTTGATTGTTATGTCGTGTATATGTTGTGTTCTAGTTATTGTTATGTTTCAGTATTAAAATGTTGTTGGTATAGCAGTATAGCGAATTAAGGACTGCTTTCCTCATTGCGTCCTTGGCGGGCGGTATGTTAACGTGTGCATAAGTATCTAAACTTACAATTTTACAAAATAGATTTGGGTTCGTATTAGTGAAATATGGTTCGTCTACTGGATAACAGATGGTGCTAGTTTCACCAGATCTTGTGTATAATTGTCCACTATTTTAATGTAAAATAATGTTTGTTGTGTTATTTAAAATATGCTAAACGTCGTGATATAGTTAAAATAACAATTTATATTCTTTTTCTAAAAATTTAGTAATTTGTAAATTTCCTCATAGATGTCGTTATACCTATGTATAATCTAGCTATCGTTAGTCTGCCTGGATTTCTACAAAGCATACAAATTGTTATTGTTTCGTCGTAGCAAGCAAGTATTGGAATGTACTGCATACGTACTTGAATAAACTACCATTGTGCAACGAGTGGTGCATTTGATTTTTGGGAGCCTTCAGTACAGTGTGCAATCTTGCACATTCTCCCCTTTTTTAAGAGACGAAGATTGTGGCTAGCTTCTTCAGGGGTCTGCGAAAGGTGCCGGCAACAGTGGTGACGTCTGCCACCCGAACTACACCATCTCGTCCAGGGTACAGCCGGGTGATGCGACCTTCGGGCCACGAACCTCCGGGTAGATTGGAATCGCAGATAATAACCACGCCACCTTCCGAATTTTAAGATTAAAATCAAAAGGTTTTGGTTTAGAAACAAAAGTATAATAAAGTCATGTCAAAAACCATAGACAATATAAATTTATAAAAGCCTCTAAAAAGGTGTGTTATCTTGCACAAGTTTGTTTAACTATAGTATTTCCAATCATTTATTTTCTTGATGACAGCTCCCGTAGAATGTAACTTTGTTTATAGTTACGCAAAAATTAACTTTTAAATGCGAGGTATAAAAAATACGACAACTGCCTAATTTTGTTCCTTGATCCTATATAATATTCATCTCAAACAAATTGAGTCCATATATGCAGTAGTTTTTTTAAAAGTACGATAAATAATAAACGTTTTAATAAAGTTACATTCTATGGCAATCATAACATTTGTATTGCCATAGAATGTAACTTTATTGAAACGTTTATTATTATTATTATTATTATTATATTTTATATAAGAGGTGGCAAACAAGCAGACGGGTCACCTGATGGAAAGCGATCACCGTCGCCCATGGACACCCGTAACACGGGGGGCATCACAGGTGCGTTGCCGACCCTTTTAGGAATTGGTAGGCTCGTTTTTTAAAGATCCCTAAGTTGTAACGCTCCGGGAATGCTGCCGCAGAAAGCTGATTCCAGATCTTTGTCGTGCGAGGAAAGAAGTTTCGCTTAAATCGCACGGTACTAGAATGCCAATCATCAAGATGTTTTAATGTTTATTTGGGCACAAACGGTACATTATTCTTAAACCTAAACATAGTTACAATTCACATAAACCAACGAAGCTGCCACCAGTTATTAATACAATTATACGTAAAAACAAACAAACGGGAAAATATGAGCCGAAAAACAGAATGCTGACTAAAAACAAATACATTTATATACATAATTATACAATTTTGGATAAAGGAAATGAGATGTTATCCATCCATAAGTGACTTAATGTTACACTTAAACCCACTGAGAGATAAATGAAATATATCAACCTGACTAAATTTAGTATTATGGGCTTTACAGGCTCTATTAACAATGGAGTTAGATTTATATTTTTTACGTGTGAGAGGGACATGAAACAGTTTACTGACATTGCGTGTGTTCAAACGAGGGGTTTTCAATCCTAATCTACTTAACATATAAGGTGAGGTAAGATGGTGAGGATGGAAAGACAAACGGTTCCTCGAAGTGCGGTAGTGGAATTTAGCCGCAGGCAGCAATTCGAACAGTTCGTCAGAACACTCCCCATGACAGATACGGTATAATATACAGAGAGACGCCACATCCCTCCGCAAAGCCAAAGGATCGAGTAGGCCAGAGAGTGCCTGATTACCGACAAATCGAGCAGCTCTACGTTGGATGCGGTCAAATGGTAGAATTTATCGTACTTTAAAAAAAAATACTGCATATATGGACTCAACGTGTCTTAGATGAATCTTATATGGGATCAAGGAACAAAATTAGGCAGTTGACCTATTTTTTATATCTCGCATTTAAAAGTTAACTTTTGCGTAACTAAACGCTGTTAGGCACATTCTACGGGGGCTGCCATCGAGATAATAAATGATTGGAACTACTACAGTGATCAAACAACGGGCTCTTAGACAATCAGCCGGCTGGTCTGGGCGGTCGCTCTGGTCACCAGCTGCTCACGCCGCCTGGGTTTACTTGCTGCAGAGGCGGCGGCGGCGGCGGCGGCGTGGAGTGCTCGTGGTGCGGGCGCGTGCTGGCCTCGCTGTCGGCGCTGCGCCGGCACGCGCGCACGCACTCCGGCGAGAAGCCCTTCGCCTGCCCGCGCTGCCCGCGCCGCTTCGCGCAGCGCGAGGTCATGCGCCGGCACGCGCTCGTGCACGACGGTACGCGCGCACACCAGTGAATAACAATACAAGTACACACACGCCGGAGTGCACAACGATACACGCATAAATATGCTCGTGCACGGCGATACAGGCACACATACAACGGAGTGCACGACGGTACACGAACACACACCCCAGTGCACGACGATACAGGCACACATACAACGGAGTGCACGACGATACACGCACACACATACCGGAGTGTATGATGGTACACGCACACGCACGCCGGAGTGCATGACAATACAGGCACACATACACCAGAGTGCACGACGGTACACGCACACACACACACCCCAGTGCATGACGATGCAGGCACACACACACCCAAGTGCACGACGGTACAGGCATACACACACCGGAGTGCATAACAATATAAGCACACATACCGCCGACACACACATAAATATGATCGTGCACGACGGTACACGCACTCACATACCGAATTGTACGACGGTTCAGGCACACACACATGCTTGTGCACGACGGTACACGCACACACACGCGCACGCACTCCGGCGAGCGGCCCTACGCCTGCCCGCGCTGTGCACGACGGTACGGTCGGCCAAAAATATGGTCTACCACCTTACGGTTGAAGCTCATTTGCACGTTATGATACATTCAAGGACAAAGATATGTATACACTTTAGTACCTTGTCTATTTTCGTCATATTTGAACTGCCATATATGAACTGTCACAGTGCTGAAAGTGACAAGGTACTAAAGTGTATACATATTTTTGCCCTTGACTGTACAACGAGATCTATTTTCCCTTGCAATAATATGATGACAGGTGAATAAAAACTTCACTCAGAAAAGTCAACAGCGCTATTTGTCCTAATAGAGCAAGATCACGATGATATCACGATGTGTGTAGCCGTAGTATGAGACTATAGTCCGACAAGCTCGTGCGCGAGCCTCCGCGGAACTCTGTCGCAGTCAGCGTTTGCCGCACTTATTAAAATTACTACTTATTATTAGCAGAGGCTCCCTGCGACAGGGTTCCGCGGAGCGCCGCGCACGAGCTTGTCATGGTATAATCTGCTTGCGACAGTCTTTTGTTTTGCCGTGAAAATTCCGATCATTCTCAAAATTCTCTGGAAGTAGACTGTTTCGTGGTAGTAGATTGTTTTGTGAATGATGAAGGTGTCGTGTGCAGAGGTGCGGCCGCACCAGTGCCCCTCGTGCCCCAAGAGCTTCACGCAGCGCGGCGCCCTGCTGCTGCACCTGCGCGCGCACCGCCCGCCGCACGAGCGCGCGCTGCCGCTGCACGCCTGCCCGCACTGCCCCAAGCTGTTCCTGTACTCCTCAGGTCAGCTACCTACACGACTGCAGACTGTTGCCGCACTGCCCCAAGCTGTTCCTGTACTCCTCAGGTCAGCTACCTACACGACTGCAGACTGTTGCCGCACGAGCGCGCGCTGCCGCTGCACGCCTGCCCGCACTGCCCCAAGCTGTTCCTGTACTCCTCAGGTCAGCTACCTACACGACTGCAGACTGTTGCCGCACGAGCGCGCGCTGCCGCTGCACGCCTGCCCGCACTGCCCCAAGCTGTTCCTGTACTCCTCAGGTCAGCTACCTACACGACTGCAGACTGTTGCCGCACGAGCGCGCGCTGCCGCTGCACGCCTGCCCGCACTGCCCCAAGCTGTTCCTGTACTCCTCAGGTCAGCTACCTACACGACTGCAGACTGTTGCCGCACGAGCGCGCGCTGCCGCTGCACGCCTGCCCGCACTGCCCCAAGCTGTTCCTGTACTCCTCAGGTCAGCTACCTACACGACTGCAGACTGTTGCCGCACGAGCGCGCGCTGCCGCTGCACGCCTGCCCGCACTGCCCCAAGCTGTTCCTGTACTCCTCAGGTCAGCTACCTACACGACTGCAGACTGTTGCCGCACGAGCGCGCGCTGCCGCTGCACGCCTGCCCGCACTGCCCCAAGCTGTTCCTGTACTCCTCAGGTCAGCTACCTACACGACTGCAGACTGTTGCCGCACGAGCGCGCGCTGCCGCTGCACGCCTGCCCGCACTGCCCCAAGCTGTTCCTGTACTCCTCAGGTCAGCTACCTACACGACTGCAGACTGTTGCCGCACGAGCGCGCGCTGCCGCTGCACGCCTGCCCGCACTGCCCCAAGCTGTTCCTGTACTCCTCAGGTCAGCTACCTACACGACTGCAGACTGTTGCCGCACGAGCGCGCGCTGCCGCTGCACGCCTGCCCGCACTGCCCCAAGCTGTTCCTGTACTCCTCAGGTCAGCTACCTACACGACTGCAGACTGTTGCCGCACGAGCGCGCGCTGCCGCTGCACGCCTGCCCGCACTGCCCCAAGCTGTTCCTGTACTCCTCAGGTCAGCTACCTACACGACTGCAGACTGTTGCCGCACTGCCCCAAGCTGTTCCTGTACTCCTCAGGTCAGCTACCTACACGACTGCAGACTGTTGCCGCACGAGCGCGCGCTGCCGCTGCACGCCTGCCCGCACTGCCCCAAGCTGTTCCTGTACTCCTCAGGTCAGCTACCTACACGACTGCAGACTGTTGCCGCACTGCCCCAAGCTGTTCCTGTACTCCTCAGGTCAGCTACCTACACGACTGCAGACTGTTGCCGCACGAGCGCGCGCTGCCGCTGCACGCCTGCCCGCACTGCCCCAAGCTGTTCCTGTACTCCTCAGGTCAGCTACCTACACGACTGCAGACTGTTGCCGCACGAGCGCGCGCTGCCGCTGCACGCCTGCCCGCACTGCCCCAAGCTGTTCCTGTACTCCTCAGGTCAGCTACCTACACGACTGCAGACTGTTGCCGCACGAGCGCGCGCTGCCGCTGCACGCCTGCCCGCACTGCCCCAAGCTGTTCCTGTACTCCTCAGGTCAGCTACCTACACGACTGCAGACTGTTGCCGCACTGCCCCAAGCTGTTCCTGTACTCCTCAGGTCAGCTACCTACACGACTGCAGACTGTTGCCGCACGAGCGCGCGCTGCCGCTGCACGCCTGCCCGCACTGCCCCAAGCTGTTCCTGTACTCCTCAGGTCAGCTACCTACACGACTGCAGACTGTTGCCGCACTGCCCCAAGCTGTTCCTGTACTCCTCAGGTCAGCTACCTACACGACTGCAGACTGTTGCCGCACGAGCGCGCGCTGCCGCTGCACGCCTGCCCGCACTGCCCCAAGCTGTTCCTGTACTCCTCAGGTCAGCTACCTACACGACTGCAGACTGTTGCCGCACTGCCCCAAGCTGTTCCTGTACTCCTCAGGTCAGCTACCTACACGACTGCAGACTGTTGCCGCACGAGCGCGCGCTGCCGCTGCACGCCTGCCCGCACTGCCCCAAGCTGTTCCTGTACTCCTCAGGTCAGCTACCTACACGACTGCAGACTGTTGCCGCACTGCCCCAAGCTGTTCCTGTACTCCTCAGGTCAGCTACCTACACGACTGCAGACTGTTGCCGCACGAGCGCGCGCTGCCGCTGCACGCCTGCCCGCACTGCCCCAAGCTGTTCCTGTACTCCTCAGGTCAGCTACCTACACGACTGCAGACTGTTGCCGCACTGCCCCAAGCTGTTCCTGTACTCCTCAGGTCAGCTACCTACACGACTGCAGACTGTTGCCGCACTGCCCCAAGCTGTTCCTGTACTCCTCAGGTCAGCTACCTACACGACTGCAGACTGTTGCCGCACTGCCCCAAGCTGTTCCTGTACTCCTCAGGTCAGCTACCTACACGACTGCAGACTGTTGCCGCACTGCCCCAAGCTGTTCCTGTACTCCTCAGGTCAGCTACCTACACCGACTGACGTGAGCGTTTACTCGATGTGACCACGAGTTGAATATTCGGCACGTCAACTCTTTATCGTACAAAAATAAGGAAAAAAAAACATTATTGACAACCGTTGAAAAGCATGTACAAAGGCGAACGAATTTACGTGTGGTGGTAGATTTACGGAGTTTGATTTGGAACAGCTGCCTTACAGCAGCCTTATCAGCATCAGCGCCACTAGTTACAAGTGTACCAACCACTACAGGAAAATAATTGAAAGGGTTGCCGTACCGTACTCTTAATTAAAATTTGACGTCCTCAAGCAAACTACATAGTTTCAATAATAGGTTTTGAAAAAGTACTGAACTAAATAAAAAAAATATTCAAATCAGTTTCTTATAATTGACTTTCCTATACAAAAAAAAATGTAAAAACCGTTGGTATTTTTTTTAGACAACCCCGATTAGAATTAAAACACTCGTGTTTCAATGCCTCTCATTATTATACCTAGATATTTTCCCAGCACGAACGAATTTTTTTCTTCTAATACTTAGTTTATCGATGTGGCATTATATCAGTGAGACACGTTTGAAAATATAAAACAATAATACCAAACCAAATCGATGTTATTATTATATGAAAAACTAATCACAAGTTGTTCGTGCTAGGAAAATATCTAGGTATACTCATTATGCATCAGTCACATAAATAAATAAGTATATTCGGTGCGGCAGGTCTGTCGCGGCACGTGATGTCGCACTTGGGGCGGCTGTACGAGTGCGGCGCGTGCCGCAAACAGTTCTCCGACAAGAGTTCCGTGCTGCGGCACGTGCGCCGCGCCAACCACGCGCCCGCCGCAGCCGCCGCAGCCGCCGACGCGACACCGCGCAGCCAACCACAGAGCTAATACACGCGTACAAATGTCCGGTGCGCGTAAAATACGGTCGCTTAACTTTCGGATAAATCCAGCTGCCCTCATAAGCTCCACACGCACAGACAGCGCAGGCGTGGCGGTGACGGTTATAATAGTCTATCTTGTATGAACGGTTGTGCAGTACCGTACCACGAACTCGTTCATACAAGTTAGAATATTACAACCGTCACCGCCTCCGCTGTCTATGCGTTTGGAGCTTTAAGGCCACGGTCCAGGGTTCCAAAATTGAATCGTTATCGTACTTTTGACATTACTTAACCCTTGGTATAGTTCGAGTGCGAAATGTTTTTCCACAGGCCAAGCGAAATACAGCGTTATGACAATGTCATAAAGGCGCTGTCATGGAAAAACATTTCGCACTCGAACTATAAGGTGATATCAGACGGGTAATTTTTCTTACATTTTTTGTTTCATTTTGCATCATTCAGTCAAAGTGACACGTCTGAACGGAAATTTAGTGAAGAGATCCAACGATGTTGGAATTTTTTATTCGGCATAATTCATTCCCACTCCGCATAAACAGTCTGAACACAGAGAGAACGTTCACTCGGATTCGGACATTTAAACTTATTCCAAGAGCACGACTCCATTTGATGCCATATTGTAAGAAACTTGATGAATGTTCATTTCTACGTCATTCCAGCTAAGCTGTGTGAACATGGCATGAAAGAAAAATGAAGCATTCACTCAAGTGAATACTCATTCAATGAACCATCTGATATCACCTTTAACACTTACCTCGAGAGTCCGTTGCCTCGTAGGGAATCAGTACCTACCAAGCTGACCCAGATCGGTAGACACTCGAACTTCTACAGGAAGTAAAAGTCACGTCAAACGAAAGTCAAAAGTAACACTTACCTCGGATTTATACAGTTAACTCTAGTCTGTGCAAGTCCCCTTTAGGAGATTGTTTACCTTATTTACCTTTTCTCTTGATACCAAAATCTTAAAAAATCCCAGAATTGGATTTATCCAAGTTTGAAGTTCAGCGACTCATTTGTTGATTCTGAATGAACGACAATAACACGACCGGATAGTTCAAAACCTCTTACAATTGCCAAAACAGTTTGAATTATCGGGATGTTCATTCCGGGTCGTACATACCGCACCCAAAATGTCATCATTTGTAGTTTATACGAGAATCGATGTCGCTTGTAATCGCTTCTCCTGGTTTTAAGTCGCACAAGTTCTTTGTTATCATAGAATTTACTGAATTATTGGTGCTCACCAAAAGAAATTCAGCCCTCTTTGAAGCACAATCTCTGTAATAACCCAGTCAATGTTAAAATATCTTTCAGTTGCTTGGGGAAAACCTTTAATATGAGCCCAGTTGGGACGTAGGAAGCGAAAGTATGGCAGTGCCCTTCGTATCGACGAACATTTTTTTGTCCATTACGATATGTGGATTTCACCAAAAACGCTCGCATAAAGGTGTACAAGCCTTATATACTTCATAATATATAACCCTTCTTCGGCAGTCGGGTAAAAAAGATGAACTGTATGAAGTGTATTTTACCGTTATGGATGCCAGAACAGTACATACAGTGGCGGTTTTACACATTTGCCGCCAGTAGGCTATTAAATTTTCGCCGCGTCTACTAAATAAGTACCTCTGCAATTCGGTACCTTAAATTTTAATTATAATATTGAAGCGCTATCGGAATATTTTAAAAAATCATGTGTTCACAAAAGTGCACTTAACAACGAGCTTAATATTTTTTCATGTACAGTCGGGGTAATAAAAGGTTCATCTTAAAGTTGACATTTGGTGCAAGGCAATTATCAGTTCTGTCAACATTTTATTTCAAACGAAACAGATTATCGCACGTTTCCCATTTTCAAAAGGTACTAAGAGTCTCTGACTTGATAAAGGATTCAATTTAATAACTGACAAAGCTTTTCGTATCCCGACTGTACAGACAGACGTTGGAGTATTCGGTGTACTATTGTTTATTATATTATATATTTTGTATAAAATTTTTGTTAAATTTTGGAGACTACTTTTTGTATATAATGTCATATTTATTTCTCTAGACAGCAAAAATTTGAGCCAATTTGCCGTCCTAGGCTCCAAATTACTCAGTTTGCTGGTAACTCCGCCACTGTGGAAACTGTATCATTTAAAAACCCAAAACGGTGCACTAACTAGTATACTAGTCAAATGTTTTGTATGTTGTCCTGTACGACCTGTATTAATTTAGAACCTATTGGTTTGTTGTAAGGCAGTCTTTATGTGCCCATAAACCATTATCTGGGTAGAGACCAAAAAGTTGGACACGCTAAATGCTAGTAAACCATACAAAACGATCGACTGGAAAAATTTACGAACACGAAAATTGTCCTTACATGTATGGTCAAGTTTCGTGTCACAACACAACGGAATTTTTTCATGTTATTTTTAAGTACCAGCGTTAAGGTGTCCAACTTTTTAACTCCCATATTCTAATTAATACCATGCGGACTGCTCTTCATATAAAGCTTGATGCAGCTATTGTATAGCAAGTTGCGATGAAATAAATTTATTTATTGTCATTAATACATCGATTAAGGTCCCACTGAATCTAATTCAGTATAAACAGTATGAAATTATGCAAATAAAACACTACTTTTTACTTAAAACTTTTTATTGGAAAAAAATTCAGTGGTTGAAAGGCAACATGGTATTGTATAATTTTAGAAAATAATGACAAGATATAAATAGAAGCCGGCGTCGCCGATGCGATACTGACACTAGGTGGCGACTACGCGACATTGTGACACTAGGGCGGCGACATTCGAGTGGCTACATTGTGACACTAAGCGACGCCGGCCGACCGGGACATGCGACGGATGGCACTTACTTCAAACAAACCGCGCACAAACGCTTGCAAATATAATTTTTCGAAAGGGAAAAGTTCACGCCAACCGTATTGTAACTTATGGAATGCCTTTTATACACTTAACATTAAAAAATACGCTTCCTATAAGCATACAATTAAACTGAAGCTTTCGAATTTTGTTCAAGGGGGAAGTGGCCGGGACGCGACCGGCTCGGGAAACGACGGACGCGATAATTACACTTGAACCTCTAATTCAACTCCTACAGCTAAATATAAATGATTATAAAAATAAATAAGGGCGCCGTGCCCTCTCCCGCCCCGCTCCCATTGTATTCTTGAGCAAAACTTGCTAATTTAAGTATCATCAAAAATATTGGTGTTTGACACTCGGAGCGCTGCCACGCTTCTGCGACTCACACGACATCCGGCATCACGCAGCCGCGATGCTACTCGCACACAGCACTTTCATTTATGACTCGCATAATTTCCCAATATAACTTATCAGTTAGAATAAAATCCAAATTATTTAAAAATATAATAATTAATAATAAAAACAAGCCTGTGTGCCGTTCGTGGTCGTTTTTGTATGTTATTAAAAATATGGTTAAAACGTGATTCTCTTCAAGTACAATGTATATATATTCGGTTATAGCACATTATGGTCTAAAATAAAATTACTATTAAGTAATAATCAATATTTACATATAGTCCGAGTACCGCGAGTGGGGCCTCCGCCCCGCTAAACGAATAGGGTTCGGGTTCGATACCGAGTGCGGCTTAAGGCTATTCGGACGGACGTACCCGCGCTGGGCTAAGGCGGCACCTACCGCAGTTGTTCCCATACGAGACAGAATTAATGCAACATTCAAAGTTCGTGTACTTAAATGAATGACCCAATAAACAGCTTCGGAATCGCGACCGCGCCTTATACAATAACCGTTTCACCATAATTATTAATGCGTTATTTTATTCCACGAAATTCAACGCCTTACAATTGACAGGTGTGAATAAAATTATCTATAATTTTAGAACCATTTGATTATAATATATCCATTTCTCAGGCAGTCCGCACTTAAATATACGCAAGGCATGTTCATTTCAGTTATATTTTACTCGAGACTGGCAGCATCAGACATTGCAAAGGCGTTGCGTTCCGGCATTCGCGCGACGTATTGAACGATGTAAGGTCGTCCTTCTAAGATATGTTTAAGTAGAAATGCTAAATTGGTCCAAATTACTGATGCCTGGTGGGATTCTAGGATAACAACCGTCCAATACACAAAGCTAAACTAAACACTGTTCAATGTAACATGAAAATAACCATTTACTGCTTCATCATCTCGCAATGAACAGATTGACAAAAATAGTACATTCACTCTCTTCACTTATATAAAATTGACGTACAATACTTTTAAAGTGTAAATGTATGATTATTGTCACTATAATGTTAACTTAGCTTGCAGTACTAACTATCGAACCCTACGCTACGAACAACGGAACGCAACTTACGCGCCGCCGCCACACAAACAAACGAAAAACTGTTCTACATAGACATCAAATGCCACTAAGGTCCTAAAAATCAGGCTCTTTAGCGTTTCAGGGCAGTCTGTCATTATATTAAGCTTCATGATTCATGAATATTACATACATCGCTACAATAAGGCCAACTGGTATACAATTTTCGTCTGTAACGTCAGTACTGAGGCAATAAACATTCAGATGGACGCAAAATATATTAAAATTACAGTATTAAATACCACAATGTATTATTAAAGAATTTAAAAAGAAACTTGCCTTTTCCAGATACATTTAAACTAGCTAATACCTAATTATGGACAGTTTTAGCACACATGATTCATATGGCGAGGTCACTCGAAAGGAGTAAAATACAAAAGTCAGTAACAAAATACTATCCAAAAACGAATACAGTAGAAAGATATAATCAGACAGTTGAAAATGGGTACGAAATACCATCCAAAAGCGAATATAGTAGAAAGGTGTAACAGGAATGTCCATCGAATTGCCTCAGTGATAGGCTTTAGAACTGACGCGTGATGTGGAGGCGGGGAGTTACGGACAGCTAGCTATCGCCGTTCCCGCTAAATACTTTAAGTAAAAACACTTAGCGACGTGGGCAGCTAGCATTATTCTCCGTTTACATGTTCTCGAACTGGTCGACGCGGCGTTTGGTGTTACCCTTGCGGATCTCGCGCAGAGTCTTGTACTTGTCGCGTCCCTGGCGGACGTTTTCGCGGTGGATCTTGTCCATGGCGGTTTCTTTCGTCTCGTCGCGAGACTGCGCCAGGTCTTGCTTGAGAGCCTGGAAATAGAGAATTGGGATTAATTGCAATACAACAAAAACTTTTTCCAGAAGTATGTGGGAATACTGCCGTAATTGTCGTATTGTGACAGGTTTTTTTTTTCTTTTTGTTTTTCGAGGCTTTAGTGCACCTGTGTGACTATGCCAGCCTGTTTTTTTTTTGTGACAGGTTTGTATTTAGTTGTAGGGCGTAAGTAAGCTGGGGCAGAGGATGACGTAATGTAATCCTTTGTACGTGATGGACATTCATAATATTAAATCATAACTCTGACAAAATAGTGTTTCATAAGCACTTCTGTAACTTGTCAGTCCTAGTGAGATTATCAATGGAGGAGAAATTTTAGATAAGATTGGCTAAGATGAAACGCTACTTGCGTCAATTTTCCGGCTATCTTAATCTTGAAGAGAGTAAGCGTCATTAATGCTAAGCTATGTAGCAGTTTGGGGAAGATTCTGAGCACCTATCTTTCCATAAAAAATATAGCTTAGTTGAACTGGTTTCTATCGGTGCTATGCTATGTGGAGGGAACGTGTACGTAATACGTAATGTTCATTTGATATAATACAACTTTCGATGAAACTATAAATTATACAAACTTTAATGATCAAGTAATCTACAGATCGATTTAAGTTAGGTTAGTTTTATTTAAGAAAAATCCTGTAGAGTTGACGATTTATGAGAAAATTGCACTGTATCAGTGCAATCATCATACGTACCTCTATGCGGAACAATGAATGAGTCGTTTCCAAAAAATAGTACACAACTAAGGGATTTAATTAAAACAAAACTTAATTGATCGCTTTGTAACCAAAGTTACCCATATAGTTTGTTTGTATGACCAACTTTCGTTACACAAACGACGCGCGTAATTTTGTTTTCATTAAAGCCCTTAATTATGTACAATTTTTTTTAAACCACCTGGGCCCAATCGCATAACAAATTACAAGCTAAGAGTAATTATACATCTCGTACTAAATACAAACTGAAATATAGATGCACAGAAAAAACCCCCAGAAAAAAGACCAATGCTGGGAATCGAACCCAGGTCCTCAGCATTCCGTGCCGCGTGCCATACCCCTACACCACCACTGGTCTAGAGATTAGACACGAATCTTTCCTATACATCATACATTTCAATCATTTCAAAAGTAATAAAAAAAATGAAGTTGAAAAAATAAGTACAAAAAAAAAAGATACTTCATAGCTAACTTGTCTAAGAGTAATTATTTAGTTATTTTGTATTGAAATTCACTAATACTATTTGCTTGTATTTTGTTATGCAATTGGGCCCTGGTCATAAATGGTGGATATCAAACGACATCCAAAGCAACGGAGTATCTTTGCACGTATCTGGTGGTGGTGGTGGTGGTGTACCTTGAGCTGGTTGTGGAGGCGCTCGTTCCGCTCGGCGAGCGTGCGGCGGTCCTCGACGGGGTCGACGAGGTCGTCGGGCGCGCCGGGCAGCTCGCCGCCCGCGTCCGAGCCGCCGTCCGAGCCCGCGTCGCCGCGCTCCGCCACGTGGTGGTGCTGCGGGGTCACCGCCGCCGCCAGCAGCGCCGCCGCCTCGTCCTTACAACATTAAATTAACAAATAAAAGATAGTGCGTAGAGTCCTCCGCGCGGCAGAAGTGAAACTACATAATGAAAAATAAAAAAATAAAAAACCAGGCGGTCACCCATCCGAGTACTGACCGCGCCCGACGTTGCTTAACTTCGGTGATCGGACGAGAACCGGTTTTTTTATCAAATATCTTGAAAACGGTGCATCCTACGGCAAAATCAATGAAATTTTCATCCCCCCCTTTAAAACCCCCGCACCCACCCTCACCAAACGTCTCAAACGTCTCGTAAACATCAACTTGCGTTGCGTTGCGTTGCGTTGCGTTCAATTTAACGCAACGTTTTTTACTTCAATAATACATTACTGCAGAGACCGCGAAATAGCGATTGCCGGCCGAATAGTTATAGATGGCCGAGAGTCAACGAGACCATCTAGATATACGAGGCCGACATCCCTGTTCGCGGCAGAGGCTTGTATAGAGCTTTTATCAAACGTGCAATGAAATAAATAAAAAAAAAACTCCAAAAAAAATCAAAGGGATATTTTAAGTAAAGTACATAAAAAAATAACTAATACATTTATTACTTCCTTTTATTTCCAACTCGGATTTAATAAAAAACAAAGATAATTCATAAATATTTATTTTTGATAAGCGTAGTGGCAGAATGTCATAATGAACCAAACAGCAAATATTGCTTAAAGTTTTTTTTTAATGGCTGAACGCCATGATGCCTTATCACTCCGTGTAGAATGGAAATTAAAAAAGATCACTTTGCCGGCCTAGGCCAGCAATGTTGTATGAAATTCCATTACTGACCTCCCGTCTAGCCGCACCTACAACGTGATACTTCGTGGACTATTATAAGGAGCATAACATCAATATTTCATTGCATGTTTGAGAAAAGTCTTTTGGCTGATGTGATGGAGAGGGGTATGCTTGAAGTGACATATGAGCTCCGCCAAGTGGAGCTTCATTGACACATTCTCGTCCACATATAGCTACGCGATACGCTCGTAACGAGTGTCAGCGTTTTTCCGCTTTGTAGCAAAAACTCTAACTAGAACTCTCCTAGCGGATTCTTGACACTGAACGTATTAACCTTATCGTCCAAAAAATTAATAATACTGAAAGCTTAGATTATTTATACACTAGATAGAGTAGCAAACACTGCGATACAAATCGTCCAAAAACCCATTTGACTGTTTCATCTTACGATCGCGTTACGTCATTAAAACTGAAGGGGCAAATGACATATAAGCCAATTGTTGGCTTATATTTTTCGGGACGTTTTCATGCCGCCTAAGCTCTATCTAGTGTATAAATAATCTAAGACTGAAAGTAAAGGGCGACGTTTCAGCCCTAGATTTTAATTAACCTAGTTTAATGACCTTATAACATGTTTTGTTCACTAAAAATTAAAACTAGATTAAAATTAAATAAACTAAAACTAAAGTCATTCCAAAAATAACCCCCGCGGCATGGTGCCGAAGACGCTGGCAGCATTCCTCGCTGGATTGTAAGCCTGATGCGTTGAGCGAGGAAGCTGCCGGCTCTTCGGTCTCCTGTGGTATCTCTGAGTCTCTTTGATAAGTCTTTGAAGAGACTCAGAGCGCCAGGGCCCCACGGACGCCGAAAGGTACAAAATTACATTCGGCGCAGAGACCGCTGTATTTTCCTGTCTTGGCAGTTTCTGCCCTAGCTTTGTCGTGTTCTGTGGTTGTACTGACCTGTTGCCGCCGCGCCTCTTCGACTTCTTCCTGCAGACGCCGCGTCTCTGTGTCCTTCTCTTCGACCTCCTGTTGGATGCGAGACACCTCTTCTTGCTTAGTGCGGATCTCTTCTTCCAACTTGGCACGCTCGGCAGCTTCCATGTTCTGGAGAAAGGAATCATTCATGAATGCAATGAGAAATTTAAAATTGCGAAATTAAGAGCAGTTGAAAGACCAACTCAACTCAATGGTATGCCAGCATACCTGTGACAGTAGCGATGACTGTTCTTATAGTGATGTCAGTAATTACATTCTATGTATATTGCAGCTTTATTAGATTCCCATTATATCATCTAAAATAAGACATTCCACCAAAAAAATCACTGCCTTGAGTGATCTTCGATGTTGTAATGTGGTGCAACAGAATATGGAAAGCTAGAAATGTGTTAACAATGCTAGCGTAGGACCAACAGCAAGTGTTTTTGTAAACGATACTTTTTACAATCTTTTATTTAGTTTCACCTGTCCCGATGTCTGTAATCAAAACTTGCAAGTTAAATTTGACCCACTTCTCGATTACCGATTGTGCTGAAATTTTGCATAGAGAGGCCAGACGAACGAACTAGTGGGTCACCTGATGTTAAGTTAAATGATCACCACTGTCCATAGACACCCGCAGCGCTTTACGCGATGCCAGTGCATTGTCGGCCCTGCAGAAAATTGTATACTCGCCTCTTAAAGGCACCCAGGTCGTGAATCGATGTGTAAATCAGGTGACAATGCAAAATTATTGTGACATGGAGCTGGAAGGTGGCCATAGGAACTCTGTAATAAAGCGACACAATCCCGTCGAGTATGGGTACATGGGCTCGTTTAATTTGTTCTCACGAGTATTTTGACCAGGGGCAAAAAGTACAGTAATATTTAGTGGTGTTACCTTGGTCTCCTCGAGGCGGGTCATCATGGCCTGCAGCTCGTTCTGGCGCTGCTCCAGCTCCTCCTTGGCGGCCTGCAGCTGCCGGAGCTGCTCCTCCAGCCGCCGGATCATGTCCTGCGCCTCCACCAGGTTCGCCTGCCACAGACAACCGTCATCAACTACAGGACACCCTATGAGGTTGCAAAGCAATGAACTGCTGTAGCTGGACCTAATTGAGTCCTCGCCCGCGGGCTACAGGGGCTGGGGGGTATGACGACAAAGGGGCTGATAGTTTTAAATTTTCACTAGGATTATTAATTAATTTGGTACAATTTTTTAAAGATGTGCTTATTCTAAAAGAGCGTAACGATAGAATAGATCCATTACCATTGTCTAGTCTCAAAAAAAAGTGATGACGTAAATTTGACGTTAAGGTTGTTATCAAATTTAAAATTATGACAGCTCTTTTTTCTAGTGAAAAGGGTAAAGGAAACATATCTATTCTGTGGTACTATTTGTAAGTACATACACCGTGAAATTTTAGTGGTTGTTTTCCCGAAACGAGGTGATTTAGTATCGACTGTACAATCGATTTATAATTGCTATTTTGACTAGAGTCAAAAATCCAATTGTGAAAAACGAAAGTCGAAAATGACCGCAAACCAATAGTAACGCTTCGTTGGTACCTAACCTATCGTACGATCGTACGCTACTTGTACCAACGAAGCGTTACTATTGGTTTGCGGTCATTTTCGACTTTCGTTTTTCACAATTGGATTTTTGACTCTAGTCAAAATAGTAATTAAAAATCGATTGTACAATCGAAACTAAATCACCTCGTTTCGGGAAAACAACCACTAAAATTTCACGGTGTATATGTTTTTAAATTTGTTGTATTTTTTGAAATATGGAGAAATAAATTATTTTAAATATTTTTCCGTGTTCAGGAGGCGAAACTCTTTCGATTCCTGCAGTAATTTTCAGGTGTTAAAAAAATGAATGGTTGTCAATTTATATACTTACTTAGTCATTTCATTACGTTGGTCGTCAAAGTGGCATAAATAAAATGCTACCGGTCGCCGATCACTATACATGAGCAATATTTTAACTCGAAATAAATCCTTCTACAATGGATTTTAAGTAGAAAATCGATTTCTCATGTAACACACAGACTTCGTTTGTTTTGTGACGGTGAGGAGGTTATTAAGGGTTAAACAATTTTTGCAACGATCGAAGACTAAATGGGCCGAAAACGATGGCATAGGCGCTAGCCACACAGAAGAGATGAGGAACGGGGGCGCATAACAGTCGCGGCGCCCCTTGTATCAGTTTTCATACTCAATTATACATTACAATGTATAGAAGCGCCGCGATCCAAAGTAGACAGAAGAGCCGAGTCGGGGACGAGGAAATTTCAAAAAATTCAAATGTAATTTCAGGAAATTAATTAACCTACTAATTAGTTTTGGAGTCATGTCCACAATATTGCGAACAGTGACACTAATCCGTCCGTCATTTATAAGTTTAGTCAACTAATAACGATTACGCTTTTTTTTTTTTTTTTTTTTTCACTACAGGGATTTTTCGATTCGGAAAGACATTTTTAGAGCTGGAGAGAGATGATCAAAACAACTCGCATTCGAATATCAACAGCGCATCAAGTCAAAGTAATCTACCATTTTAATTTAGACTTCATTAAATTTCTGGAACGTCTAAATAAAAATGGTGTATTATTTCGAGTTAAAACACTGTTGATATGGAGCGCGAACTGTTCAGGCTGTGTAGTGTAGAGACTTCCGCGTTAGTTACCTGCGAGCGCTCCATCTCCTCTTGCATGTGTTTGAGGCGGTCCTCGTACTCTTGCTGTTTTTTCTCAGCGCGCTCGCGAGCCGCGATCTCCAGTTGTAGCTTCTCCCTAAAGAACAAAAAAAGGACGCTATCACCAATTGGTATTTTTCGGTAGAGTTCCAGCTCGCTTGGTCATCACTCATAAGTGGTAATGATGTGGCTTAATCCACGACGGCTCTTAAAGCAGAGTCTACTGAGAACTTGTTGAGAACCCTCAACTATCCTCGCCTGCTGCTCGGGTGGACATAAGCGTCTCGGGTAACATGACTCGTTTTATGCTCTTGCTGTGCAATCTACTATTAATACAAGCAAGCGAAAAATAGAGCACTGACCTCTGCGCCTGCTTGGCGAGCTTCTCCTCCCTGGCCTGCGCCTTCATCTGCTGCACGTCGATAGTGTCGGGCTTGCGCCGGCGCATGTACAGCTCGTGGTTGCCCATGCACAGCGCCAGGATGCGCTTGTTGACGCGCACGCGCGGCGCGAAGAACACGAAGTCCGGCGCCTTCTTGTCGATCGGCTTGATTATGAACTTGCGGTCGTTGAACGAGATGTTGCGGATCTCTGACCAGGGGAAGCCGATTTTTGGGGTCAGCCTGGAATGGGGGTGGAAGGTTTTTTTATAACGTTCGTCGTCATCGCCAGCTGAAAGACATCGCAGTAGTCCGTTTTGGTGTACGAATAAACGGATGAAATAATCCATTTAGTCCTACTACTTCTGGCGCGAATTTTAATAGGACCAAACGAACGAAATAATCCATTTATTCCTATTACTTCTGGCACGAAATAGGGCTGGTTAGATAATTTTTACACATTAAGAGGTAGGTTAGGTTCGTTAGGTATCTTCCGATCCCTAAACCAATGACAATGACACATTCTATCTTTAGCTTTCGTGTTGTCTTTTGTTTTGTAAAAATATTGATGATGATGTGTCTTGTGTTGTTGTAAATATATTTCAAACTAAATACAAACTGAAATATAGATGCACAGAAAAAACCCCAGAAAAAAGACCAATGCTGGGAATCGAACCCAGGTCCTCAGCGTTCCGTGCTGCGTGCTTACCCCTACACCATCACTGGTCTAGAAGTTAGCGACGAATCTTTCCCATACATCGTACACTTCAGTCTGTTATAATCACATTTAGACAGTGATAAAGCGCATCTATGTTATGCCCTCTACCGAGAGACTTCAACACTCCTTCGGACCAAGAGATGGCGCTACTAGGCCAACTTTTACAAGTTAAGTATGAAGTATCTTTTTCTATTTATTTTTTTATTTTCTTCAACTTCATTTTTTTATATTACTTTTACGGTCATCCCGTGAAACCATATATTTCAAACTAAATACAAACTGAAATATAGATGCACAGAAAAAACCCCAGAAAAAAGACCAATGCTGGGAATCGAACCCAGGTCCTCAGCGTTCCGTGCTGCGTGCTTACCCCTACACCATCACTGGTCTAGAAGTTAGCGACGAATCTTTCCCATACATCGTACACTTCAGTCTGTTATAATCACATTTAGGCAGTGATAAAGCGCATCTATGTTATGCCCTCTACCGAGAGACTTCAACACTCCTTCGGAGCTACCGCGTAGCGTAGAGGGCATAACATAGATGCGCTTTATCACTGCCTAAATGTGATTATAACAGACTGAAGTGTACGATGTATGGGAAAGATTCGTCGCTAACTTCTAGACCAGTGATGGTGTAGGGGTAAGCACGCAGCACGGAACGCTGAGGACCTGGGTTCGATTCCCAGCATTGGTCTTTTTTCTGGGGTTTTTTCTATGCATCTATATTTCAGTTTGTATTTAGTTTGAAATATATGGTTTCACGGGATGACCGTAAAAGTAATATAAAAAAATTAAGTTGAAGAAAATAAAAAAATAAATAGAAAAAGATACTTCATACTTAACTTGTAAAAGTTGGCCTAGTAGCGCCATCTCTTGGTCCAGGTGAGCGGGTAGCTCCGAAGGAGTGTTGAAGTCTCTCGGTAGAGGGCATAACATAGATGCGCTTTATCACTGCCTAAATGTGATTATAACAGACTGAAGTGTACGATGTATGGGAAAGATTCGTCGCTAACTTCTAGACCAGTGATGGTGTAGGGGTAAGCACGCAGCACGGAACGCTGAGGACCTGGGTTCGATTCCCAGCATTGGTCTTTTTTCTGAGGTTTTTTCTGTGCATCTATATTTCAGTTTGTATTTAGTTTGAAATATATGGTTTCACGGGATGACCGTAAAAGTAATATAAAAAAATGAAGTTGAAGAAAATAAAAAAATAAATAGAAAAAGATACTTCATACTTAACTTGTTGTTGTAAATAAATGTATTTTCTTTCTTCTTTCTTTATTTCTTTAAAGGGCAGATCGCCCAGAAATAGGAGCCCCGCGTCCGTCGAAATAAGGCTGGGTTACTTAATGCAGTCATTCCGTTTAGTTCTACTAGTGAAACTAAACGAATAATTTTGTCCGTTAAGTCCTATCAGTAAGACTAAACAGAATATTCTGTCTTATTCCTACTAATAGGATTCGCTTCGAAGCGATAAGGCCGCCCATTGCTTACCTTTTTTTTTTTTCATGTACTTGTTTTTCTGTATTGTATTATTTGTGGTGTACAATAAAGAGTCATTGTATTGTATTGTATTGTAATAGGACTAAACGGAATTTTCTGTCCGTTTATTCCTATTAATAGGACTGAATGGTAAACCAAAACGGACTATATCAAAGACATCAACAGCTCCACATAGTGCTCCTCCAAAGAGCTCTACAATGACCGGGCCTGCGTCCGCCAGAATCCAAAGCACACCTGCGATCTTCACCAGGTAGAGGGCCTTCCCATCAGTCTTTCGATACGAGTACAATGGAACCAGCTGAGTCGTGAACGTGGAACATTTTCATAGAAAATGTAACGGTGACATCGCAGCCTAACCAGGTAACCTTAACCAGGTGGTCACTGTAGCATGTCCGTGAATATTCGCTTGATGTTTTCTTTGAAATGTTTTATATTCGCGACCAAACCCGCGGGCAACAGCTAGCATCATAACAAGATCAAACTCACTTGTCATCCTTTTCATAGATATTCAGCCCCAGCGCGTCAACTCCCAGCCATAGCTCGGTGGTCTTCTTGTTGCGGATCTCGAAGTAGTTGACGCCGTACATCTCGAGGTCCTGGGCGATCTTGAGGTACTCCATCATGGCGTCTTCGCGGAGCATCCCGCGGTGCTCCTGCCACCAGTTGGTTATGCTCTGCTCCCACTCGTCGCGGGACATCTGAAATGCAACACATGTCAAGCAGATGGTCCGACCGTTTCGGTCATGGCGACCGTTTCGATTCCTAATCGTTACGACGCTGGTGCGCCTTAAGATGGGTGACTTAGCCAATTTTAGCGGTGAATCTTCGCGCGCACTTAGAGGATGTAATGATACCGCCCTTATAGCCGTAGGAAATGGCTGGCAGTGAGCCTTCAATTTGTTTAGTTGGGCACAGCTATTTATCAAACCTATAGGTATGGAAATCATTAATCAGAATAGAAGAACAAATTTTGCCCAGTTGAAAAAAGTTGGTAACGCTCTCCCTAACACTCAAAACTGGTTGCCCCTCCCCACAATAATAACAGCAACCATGCCTGGGCCCAATTGCATAACAAAGTACAACTAATGTTACAAGCGGAACTCTCGCTTCAGTTATATTAACTAGAAAGGGAGTTCCGCTTGTAATATAAGTTGTACTTTATTATGCAATTGGGCCCTGGTCTTCTCGAGTTTCGATAGTTAGTTAGTGAGAGTGCTAGACTGGTTGTCACTTCTTTACTATTTTATACAGAAGACTGCATTTGCCTCTATCTCATCACAAGTAGTCCCCCATAGCATTTAACAGTCTCTACCGTTGTAGAGACAACCCTAATCTATATCTTGTTCTACATGGCGCTGTCGAACTTTTTTAAGTCGAAATAAAATACAACTTCCAACTCTTCCTTTGGACTTCGGTCCCCAGGCACAACGTCTGTCTATCACAAAAAAAGGAGAATTCTTCGAACCTCGTTTGTCACGACTCTTGTTGCATTTTCTCACCTTGTGCTGGTCAGTGACGCGTTGCGGCAACAGACGGTCGTTGGCGAGGAAGCTGGGACCGTGTAGGCCAGGGTTGTGGTCGCCATGTCTCGCTTGCACCGCGTACGATGCGAGCAAGACGGACGTCTCCGGCGGGCAGTATATCTCATCTGACAGGATCGCGTTCTTGACCTGAATTGAGAGAAGTCCTTAAAACTGCTTTAAATTGATTTGAGTCGTGAAATCGGCAAGAAGAAAACCGAAGACCACTTAGGGGCAATACATTTTTTTTAACTACTATCGAGCATCAAAATGTGGAAGCGCGCATTGTGGTTGCACAGATCAATACAGTTCACTTCCTAGTATCCTTATTTCATCGAACTTCCGCAGCTATATGAGGCAGCTAAGCAGTGTGCGAGAAAATAAACTACCAAGAAGATAACTTAGTTTTTGTAGCTTTGCTGAGCACAGTTCCCTTGTGAATTTTTCCTCCTTCTCGTCGATAAGGCAGCCATAAATAAGCCGTTGCCACCAAATATCATCATCATCATCCCAGCCTATATACGTCTCACTGCAGGGCACAGACCTCCTCTTAGAATGAGAGGGGTTGGGCCGTAGTTCCCACGCGGGATCATTGCGGATTGGGAACTTCACACCCAAATAACTTATATCTGAATAAATAATATTAATATTTTCTCTATTAGCTGTTCGCACCGAACACGATTAGAAAATACGCTTTCGCAAATGTTCATTCACAGGATGAACAAATATCGTACTTGAAGGTAGAAGAGCTTGAGTGTGATTTCTTGTATGAGCTCGTCCGCGACATCCTCTGGGTAGAATTTAGCGCGGAACTTGAACTGCAGCGGATTCTCCTTCTTCACGTCCTGCTGCATAACCTGTAATAAGGTAATACACCGTTTAGTGAATCTTATCTTTACTTCATATATACCGCTTAAATGAGGACTCGCGGGGGTATGAAGACAAAGGGGATCGAGGGGGCAGGCAGAAAATGGCCTGAGGTATACTATACGAGGAAGTCTATAGGTAATTAAGCAACAAGGATTACGTAGTATTACATATCAAACGGTAGATACCAATATCTGCAAAGTAAGGTTGGAGGGGTGACGTTATTATATTACATGATAATATTGTCGCTAAGTTAATTGTGTCATTGCCATCCAGACATGTATGAATAGCGACAAGGATGCAACTAGATCAAAATGACAGCGTTTTACTAATACATAGGTTCTTTGGGCATATCCCGAAAAATTACAGGTTGTTTCCTTGTTCATGTAGACTATATTGTAGAATGTCGATACTAGTAATGTATCGAATTCGAAAGCATTGAAACATGGAGCTTAGCGGGACGGGGGACAGTAAGGTAGTAAGAAGATGTACAGATATAATGAAGACGTAAGCATTACTCTATTTGTTTGTTTGTTGGTATGTAGGTAGGTAGGGGTTACCTACCATACGAACTACTGAACCGATTTAAACAAAAAAAAAAACAACAGGTAACAGCTAATAATAAATATGACAATACTGATATTATAGGAAATATTCTTATTTCAGGAAAAAACAAAGCAATGAGGAAAATAATGCTGATGTGTTTATTGTTTTATCCCGTATATTTTGTTTTCTGATAATAAATGACTCTTTGCGGTTATAACTTTTCCCTGGTGTAGTTAATAGCCATTGTAAGTAAAAAAACGATAACGAACGATAATTGTTTTTCAATTTATAACCTATTATGATGACCTTACTTAGGGCCTGTATCACCACAATTCGTGATGACTCTGATGCCGTCTCTGTCGATTCGAACAAAATAATTTGTCCCATTAAATCAGGAGCTTATCAGAGAGTGCTGAACAGGGCAGGCTAATCTGATATAACTGAGAATGCATCTATCTTTGCTTAAAATTTAAATAATAAATTAATAAAAGTTCAAACCTCATACAAAGCAAATAATAATATATTACAAAATATTTTTAGAAAATAAAAAAAGAAATTGAATAGCAAAAAAAAATTGTGTTGCATCATATTTGGCACCAATGCTCTATTAACCTCTTCATAACTTCGTTTGGACTTAAAACTAAGGTTTGCACTACTCTCATGCAGCAACAAAACAATACTTAAGTACATGAACCCACATAGGTAGGTCCTAAGGTCGCGGGTGAGCAAAGTAATTGTTTTAGTTCATTAGGTAGGTCCTAGTAACAAATATACAAGTACTAGAGCTACAGCGACACAAGCTGACACAACTCCTTACCCATCTGGAGAACGGAAGTGACCCTGACTTCGTTGCGTGCCCAGGAATGGTCCAGTGACAGCGTTAAAAAGGCAACAATTAATTACAATTCAGCGCCAGTCGCATTCACAAATCAATTCGATGCTAACACAAGTTAAAGTTAATCTAGCTTAATGTTAACTTAAAATTATCAGCATGCTAACAAGCCTACGATATCAGCTAGCAATATCTTGCTGTGTAAATAAATGCCCACTTTTGTACAATTTTACATACATTAAAAATTATCTCAAACTGTTTCCCGCATACGTACCACCCCCTCTGTCCACTACAACTAGGTTATTAAGCTTCAGATGCTTGAAGGATAAACCGCCAAGAACAAAATCAGTGGTATTCGAAATAGTTTAAGACATATTGAACGAATCTAGAATTGAACCTAATTATATGAAATTGTACGAAAGTGTCCGGAGCCGTTGTATAAATAGACGAAGTGAAAAGAAGTAATCGCTCATCCACAAAGTACCCAGATTTTCACAATATTAGTTACGAAATACCAGTTCAGATTGATGTACCTGCCCAGTAAAGTTCGGTACTTTGGAAAAAAAACATGGTTGAAAACATGATATTTTGGGAATCAGCGCAGACATTTACAGGTTTTAGTGAAATGTAGCCGAGATAACTCCTAAAAAATCAAACATAGAAACATTAGCAAACACATATTAGAAAATACTAACAGAAGATGAATAAAGCACTCCTCTATTGTTTCTTTTCGAAGACGAATTGTTAACAGTGCCGTTTTGTTTATGATGTAATCCGACAAGGTTACGAGTGAAAGTGGCGAGTAATGATTGCGTCAGACATTTTTGCGACCTGTCGGCAGCCAGGTGCCATCATGTCTGACGAACCATACGTGTATACTATTAGAACTTTTGGTAATTTACGCACTTGTATTCTTACACAATACTTCCTAGATGCCGACTATAGCGCGTAGATAACCATCTGTTTCCCACTGGAATCTTATTGATAGAAACTCTACGCCAATTAATACGATGGACCATAATTTGTTGGAATCTCTAAAATCGTGATCTCATTGCTGAAATTAATAGAAATATTTTAGGATGAGAATGAAAACACAATACAATAAATATCAATTCTCATACGCGTTTGTCCTGTGACATTTAGCAGCATATCTAAAACATGGCTGGTGATAAGTTGAAATTGCTAAGATCACATTACTCGGAAGCAACATTTGGCTCATTAAATTAATTGTCCAAAAGCATGTGCGAGCCAGCAACGGACAAAGGATGATGTCACGCCCGGTGAACAACCTCTCCGTTAACTGCTCATTAAATGATCGCGGCAGCCCATTAACCGGGTCCTGGCACTACGTGAATTGACACGCCATGTGCACTAGTTAGATTTTAATTGTCGTTCATTATTCAAGAACTTCATTAAGGAAACTATCTGGAGAGAATGTTGCAATTTCCGTGAAATATTAGTAGACTCCTTAAAAATAGAGCAGTATTGTCGATCTCATTAACATCGTGCTTGTTTATACTTGTCTAAGAATTCCTGAAGGCACAAAAGTCATCATCATCACACTATACTCTCTTCTTGAGACAGCAGCGCTAACTCACAAATGGCATTCGAATTCATACTTTCAGCACATGGTGTAACGCACATGAATCATAAAATTAAATAGACCTTATCAAAATATCTGAATTTAACGTTATGTATTTAATTTAAATTTATTTAGTGGTGTAGACAGTTGGTGATAGGAAAGCATTAATTCTCTCAGAGACAGAGGTAGTGGTTATCGCGCTGCGTAGCGATGGCATAAAGATCCGTTGATAAGATAAATTGACATTGCGTCAAGCCGTCGGAGATTTTTCGAATTTTGGCAACAACAGGCGAAACTGGAACCATTCCAAATGTTTATGCAATTTTGGATGTCCCAAAAACGTCCTGTGACAAGCTGAGTTAATCTACAACTGTGTTGAGCTATTTAATCATTATTTTAACCTTTTCAGTCGGTTGTTCGTTGTTTTTATTACTCAATTATTACCTGGAACTAATATCCGTAACGTCCAATTCACTGACACCTTATCGATTCTTATCTTAAAAAGTATCTGTAGGTATGGGGTTAGCTTAAAAGTATCTAAAGTATCATCAATTGTTAACATACTTAGGTAATGTGTCAATACAACAACTGATATCTCTAGCACGTTTAAAAAGTAAGTCTGTTTCAGAAAATTAAATATGTAAATTTATTTCACCCGATCTCTTTACATTTATTCTTTGTTATTCCAAGCGATGTTATTGTAGCACTACATTGTTTGTACCTGTATCATCCTCATCAAGGCAAGGACATAGTTTCAAACTAGCGTTCAACATCTAGCAGTTTTTATAATTTCTACCAAGAGCCAGAGCTATATTGCCTTACAAACTGGCGATCACAATCTCATTCGTCATTTCTTTCTATCAAACATAAATGAAGCGATTGTGGGCGCCAGCTTAAGACAATATGGCAACTGGTCTTACCAGGTCATCGGCTCTATCATAGGCTGCTTCTTCGTCGTCTTCTTCAGGCGACACCAGTTTCTTGACGCCTGTGGAGATGTATCGGGCCGTCTTCTCGGCTATTGTTTCCGGCTTGTAAAATACTTCCACGTTATTGAAATTGAACATCTCCCTAAATTAGTTAGAGAATAATAATAGTTCATTTATTGCATGAAAACTGATTGGATGTAGATTGAGGTAGGTTTTCGTGATTAACTATAACTCTACCTTTAAGTATGTCAAATCTAATGTTAAAGATAGAAACTGCACAAGTCATGGCATAATAAGTCTTTTTTTCTACTTCCGAGACTTATAGTGCGTAATGTGTCTGATACGATTGCAAAATGACTCGTCATTTCGCTTATTGACAGAGCTTACCAAGTTAAGTAAAGTTGTCACGTTAAAGTAAGAGATGTAAAGTAGAAGGAGGTTATTGTAGAAATGGGTAGGTATATTAAGTCATGTCAAATGATAAATTCTTCGAGAACAGTTGTGAGCTGTTCTGGGCAGGTGGCATTGGCGTGGCAGTGAGTAGGTGCTAAACGCGAGAGCGCTAAAATGCTCACCTCGGCATCAACCGTGCACTCTCTATTCTCGGCTGCGAGACAATAATTAGCGAAGTCTTAGAGGCCTCGCGCTAAGATTGAGCAACGCAGTAGTCAGCCGTGGGAGCGGCGAAAGTACGGTCAACGACCTCCCGGCCGCGATCGCTTACAATCAGCTGTTCACGTGCATGTTCAAAATAATGCTTGCATTTCTCCGATTTGGACGCTGACGTCACTCAAATACACTCTTGGTCTCACGCTTCCCATCGAAATCGGAAAAAGCATGAAGTGAATATTCACGCGTACGCATGCGCGATGAGCACGAATTCCGGCGCGTACTTGATTACATCAAACATAGGAGGTGAAACTTGCGAACCATTTCAGACATTTCTCCTCACCATCGAGTCATTCGCGCACTAGGTGCGACAGAGATGTCCGGCGCCGTCTCACACGATCACCCGATCCGCGGACATCGTGCTTCACACGACGAGACCCTTCTATATCTTCAACGCAAACAATCATAAAAATAATTAATCATTCGCGGTTTTGATGCACGCACGGGAAAAATCAGGTACTTATCCTTATTTCCCATTAGCATTTATCACGGAGTTAATCAAACATGCTATCGAGATACGATCGAAAACAGATAGGAATTTAGTAAGAACGGGTTCCTAATTGCAAGGCCGCTGGCCGGGGCTAGTCCGAGGCTCGTGGAATTTGTGGGGGATATCCGACAAGGTTCTATACGAAAGGAGGTCAGCAAGGTCGTCTCCAGGCCGCCACATCGGCACTTTCACCGCCGTCTGCCGCCTCTCCTAGACCATTACGGCTATTCTGCTAACTCATTTAAAATCCACTCGAGCTTTCCGTACTGACGTTAGTAGTATTGAAATCTTTATGGGGTTACGTCTTATTGTTTTATAGGATGACGCATGGCTGACGTCATGCACGACGGTTTAGGGTCACGAGTTGGCTTGGCAGCGAACCAGTCGTAACGGCTGACGTTGATTCGACGTTTAGATGAAATAGATCAGTGTCAAAACTAGTCCGTCAAGGACGTAGTATATTGTGGTTCGTCGGGCAGAGTTCGGCGGGCACCTGGCGGCGTGGGAACGGGGTCAGCGGGCGCAGCGTCGCGGCTCGCTGCCCGCGCTTCCTCCTCCGAAACCCGACAAGTGCGCGCTAACATGACGAATGCAGGACTAACAGTAACCATTGACGATTGACACCGGTGAACTGGGTCAGCGGCTGTCAATTATACTTGAGCACGGTTAAACTTTCCTTGATAAGTAATGAAATCTAGAAGATAACGTGTAAGTTGTACGTGACGCAACGCGGCGTCACCGGCGGTATCGGGGCCGTGCGGCGATAGGCGCAATTATCGCGACAAAAACCAACATTCCGGCGAACGAGATCGCGTGCACGGCTATAGGAGATATAGCCAGGCGAAATAAAAACAAATTCACAGGCGGCCGACTTATGACATAGGTTATGTGAAATCTGATTATTGTCAAGTATGTTGAACTGTTCTTGTTTGTGCGAAAAAGTCGAGTAGTATACAATTAGAATGAAATGCGCAAGAACCGTAATTCTTCGTTCGTAAGGGCAATGAAAACGAATAAACGTCTAAAATACATCAAAAGTAGCTAGTTTCTGCGTAAAACTAAAGAAAATTGCAATGCGTATTCTTTAGTCGTACTTTCACACAGTCACAGATGCGCATCAGGGCTAAATAAAATTGCAGCTGGATCGACAGACATTCAATTGTTGAATTAGAAAGTGTAAGGTCAAAATCTAAATCAAAAGACTCGTGAATCTCATGATGAGTTGCTGTATAAGGATAGCCTACTCGGTCTTTTGTAAATAGTAAGGAATGCCGGAGTCGGAAGCGCGAAAGCGTTTCCTAGTGAACAGGTAGCGGCGGGCCTATCCAATTCCCGCAAGAAGAAACTTGGAAAGTTATGCGTTACGGCACACCACTCGGACCTGCTAATGGCAACAAAATTACAGCAAGACAGTAATTACGCAATCCACGACATATATGCAAAGATAAAACGTTAAATAGTAAATAACAAGGCAATTTTGAATGAAGTAAAATTTAAAAACGACGCGAGATTAATATTAACAACTGCGAAAGCGACTAAGTGGACAGTCGAGTCGGGAGATATTGAATGAGATGATAAATTCGAAGAGACGACATTACAAAGTCATAGTTTTGAATGTGAAGCAAAAAGTGGTGCGGTGATCTCACCGGCATGTGGGCCAGAGCCAGAATGAGACACATCGCAAACCAATTTGTTAAAATAAACACCACCTTACTTGGAATTTGCATGAAAAACTATTCTTGGTAATAACAACATGAGGCAAATGTGAGTCAATAAAGGAATTGATGTAACATTTATTTCAGGTAAATGAAGTCAAGGAAATTAAAGGATTTCTAGAATTTCCGTTATTATATTTTTAACAAGCTTTTACTTGCATTAATTAACTATTTGTAATAAAATCTCGGAAGTCAATTTCAACCTGCTGTCCATGGCCGGATTCCCCTAAAATTTGGGAGGTAATTCTATGTATGTATGTAGAGAAATTGTAGACTCATATAATGACAATGCAATAAGGCAGCAATAAAAAAACGTGTATCCTAAATGTGATGAGCACGAATATTTGTTCCTGAGTTATAGATGTTTTCTATGTATTTAAGTATTTATTTATCTATATAAGTATGTTTATCGTCGTCTAGTACCCATAGTACAAGCTTTGCTTAGTTTGGGACTAGGTCGATTTGTGTAAGATTGTCCCCTAATATTTATTTATTTATTTGTAATTTTTACCAAACCCAATGCAGTAAAAAAACGATATGACGTAGAGAATATGCCTGTCCCTCTCTATCATACACGTGAAGTAGTTACTTTTAAAGTTAATAAGTTGCAAATTAAAACGATGACTAATACGACATCACTCTGAGATATCGCAAACATTAAAATTGAATGAATACACACATATACAGTTACACACACAGCAATATTACATATATTGTTAGCTACATCTAGAGTTCTGATCTCATCGCATATTCGTTAAGATTTAAAGGATACAAAGAGGCTAGCATGGCGTGGAAGTCGTGGAATCCCAATACTTAGTGTGCATCGGATAACGCGTCATGTATGGCTTGTTGTATTATAAATTCTGCACAATAACTCGATGAGAATGAAGCATTTGACCGTGACATTATCTGCATTGAGAATAGATTGTGGGAAACATCGCGTAAATATTAATGAACAGAAATAATAATATTGACTCAGTTGCGATTCTGTCTAGTTTTTAAACTGACGTGACTTTGCGACTCGGACATCGACAGACGTAGGATTGACGACAGTAAAATCGTATTACAGATAAAAGTATAAGCCGATACTAAGAATTAAACGAACATGTATTAGAATTCCTTTAGAAATCCTTTTCATTACTTGTATAATTACTTAGTGTGACAACAAACCATGACATCATTTTCGTGAAGATGTAATTTCGGTTCATAGTATCACAATTAAAAATCTTTATGATTTAGTCATACAGATGTCTTCCCGGTTAGTGAAACAACGTAAACATACGAAGGACTTTAATTCATAATCGTTTTACGATGATTCTCACGAGTTTTTAATGGCCAAAAGACATCAATAAGACTTTTTTCCTTCATAAAACACGTTAAACAACTGCAGTTAGCATTCGGCTCAATGTCACAGGCAACGTTTAACTGAAAACTAAAAAATAATTTATTCAAATTTGCTTTAGTCGGGTAAGATCACCTTGCCGAGATCAAAGTAACAACTGTGAATGAAGTATGAAGGTGAAACATAAGTTTGATCGACTACAGGATTTACGTCATCGGTTTATTATTAACAGCGTGTAAAATTTTACATTACGTGTAATCCTTGTAACTAAGTAAAATATAAAATACAATATGATGAATAATGAAGTATTCGACTTTGCAATGAGTAAAAAATAGTAATCAGGCAAGAGGGGAACATGGCTGTGTATTCTCCAACGAAACAAATTGATCTGTGGATTCGGCGTTGCTTTTGACAGAAAACCATAACATGCCGTTCGTTGTAGGCATTATGAGGGCGTAAACGCACGACCAATGTCCGACCACTTGAATCCATAACTTGACCGGTGGAACAGGTCAAGTAATGGTTGCCTGCCGATTGCAGCGCTGAATTCGCAAACGACGTTCGTCTATAGAACAACATAGCTAAAATGTATACAGCACAGAAAATGTTTCTAGCTATGACCGTTAGACTTTGAAACCATCCAATCGACGTGGCCCAAACCGGTTTCATTTGAAAGGCAATAATGCGAAGATAGTTTTAGACCACTAAAATGATGCATTAAACATATTCGATCCATTCATGAGTCGTTTTTGCGCAGACGAAGTCGTAGGTAAAAGCTAGTCGACGATAAGAATTATCAAGTAACTTAGTTAAAGTGCAGGAATCTTTGTATACCTGCCTTGTTTCCAAGTAAAGCTGCCATGAGCGTCATATAATTTAGTTCCACCGGAAATCGCTATGACTATGACTCAACATTAATAGCATATTGACACAGGCAATACATCTCAGGCTGTTTACTTCAGAGATAACGCATTTACGTCACTGGATATACCTAGTTAATACTGCATTTTTGTAGTATCTATACATATAATAAATCTGTAACAAGTCGGTGTCTGTACATTGAAGATATTTGAGAAAAACTGTCACTAGGGCTATTTATTAGCGCAATAGAACCCATAACAATGATTTTTAGAATTATTGTCTATTTGTCTGTTTATCTGTTTGTCTGTGCGTTTGTGCGCGCTAATCTCAGAAACGGCTTAACCTAGAAGGATGCGGTTTTCACTGATATGTTGGTATTTTCTTGGATTAACATTTAGTGTTTGTTTCATTTGAATCGGTTCACAAATAAGAAAGATACGTTTATTTTAAGAATTTATCGAACAGTTTTTAGAAGAATTGACTGACAATCGCGCCGGACTTCAAGCGGAAGAATATTTCAAAATCGGGGGTTTTTGAAGTAAAACTTCTATAGGCACGCTTGACTTCGAAGTTCGGTGGTGAATGTGAACGTGGGTGTGGGGGTGGGGTTCGGTGGGGGGGGGGGCACTTTTTTATATCGAGGCACTAAGGAGAGTCATAATTGAAGAAAAAACAAATTGGATAAAAAGAATAAGCTGCCCAAATTACTAATTCCACGCGAACGGAGTCGCGGGCAAAAGCTAGTGTGTAATAAAATGATTGTACAGAGATATTACGTCATCCGTGTATGTTTAATTGCTAGACTAAGGGCCACTTGCACAGTTCAGGGTTAAAAAATCAAATTGGTAACCCTGGGTTAAGAATGACAGTTTCATACATTTTGACACTTGTTAACCCTGGGTTAGCAGTTAACTCGGAGTTAAGTAGCTAACCCAGGTCCGCGCAAGCCGGCCTAAGAGGCCTAAGTAAAGTTTAACGGCGATGTTTCAACTGAAGCAGGAAACATATACATCATACACCTCCCTCTTCATAAAGTTACAAGACTGTTATTACTAAATTAAGTTTATTCTGTGTCTCGCATAAAAAAATTATGAACTCTTGAAGAAGTGGTTGTCGTGGTCGTTTTAAGATTGGCGGCGTACTTTCATGAAACTTTTTTTGGCATAGCTCTCCCTTTTTTCCACGCCGCAGTGTTGGAGTACAGAGTTTGTGGTTGGAAATAGAGAGAGGTTCTGCCCACTACCCTTTGTCACCTCTTACGACACCAACGGAAACAGTTTCTGATAAAAAATAAAAATTACAACCCTAAGCGCTACAAAATAAGGGATATTTGAAGTCTACAAAGCATCTAAGTGATGGTACATCATTAAACGTCAGTAACGGACACGTCGGAAGGCGTACATCATAACATGCATACAATTATGATAGTCCCAACGAGGACGCATTGCGCAAGCGCGAAACGTGCCTGTCACCTGCTCAACGTTTTCCTACTTGATCAAGTAAAACTGTTATTAAGAAGAGTAAGTAATAACTAAATATTTTTCTATACTTTGTTCAACATGACATAAACAAGATTCGAATTTGACACAGTAAGCTAGTGGATTTTTCAAAGTTGGGATTTTTTTGGGAGAACCTAAGGATTGTCAAAAGAAAGATTTCCAGAATAAGATACCCAATCCTTAACGGCTGACCACGACGTCTCTGTTTAGAATATAACCATGTAGAAGAAGAAAGTTTTATGGAATATGATATAGTAGCGATTTCTGAGGTGGTCAATTTTGCAGGAGATCGTTTGATTTCTCATATCCTTCGTTTTATGTATACGGGGGTGTATAACGTCCCCGCCTTGTGAAAACCTCGTAACATAATTTTATGGAAACCATTTTATACTTTTATTGATTAGAAAACCTTGTTGTAATGCGTCTTTTTTTTGTCTCTCCTGTAATTTTTTTTTACTAGGTTTTCACATGGCGGTGACGATAAGTGAGAAATATAATACTAGCAAGCTCTTTTAGTGTTGCTTACACATAGTAAACAAGTTTTTACGACTGGACAGTATAGGTGAGTCGTCACCTGTCTCATGGTCGACTGTTGCCATGCAAATAATTACATCAACAGCACCAATTGAGATGTCATTACATGATGACGACTAGATTTGAAACCTTCTCCCACTTTGTGAGAAGAGTACTGCTGAGATATTGAATTGAGTGCAGTGTAGGTAACATTCACTTGTGTTTGAAGAATTATTGACAGAAAGCGTATCAATGAACTTGGAATTCTTGGAGAGAATACGAGTGACGATTCAAAGCTGATAAGAATTTTGTACGGCATTATGATTATTGCCAGTAATGCTACTAAGAAGTTTTGGAATGTACGCGGCGTCTGTTTAATTTATGGCTTGGTGTAATAAATAAGTTAATATCAGATATCATGCCGAAACATTGGTCTATAATAGTGTTAATAGTATAGTAGTAGTAAATCATGATATCAACTGAGTTGCTATCGATCACTATAATCACTTCGTTATCCCATTTCGTAGTAGTTTTTACACCGTTACACACGAAAGAGAATGTCATCAATTTTATTTGGAATAGTTATTGCAACCAGGAAAGTTTTTTAAATAATTCATGACTTACTTAGTAGTCAATTAGTAACCAATTGCTAATAATGGTCGTGCATTTATGTAACTACTTGTGTACAATAGTCATGTGGACTCAACTGATGCCATAGCGTCAATTATTTAACCAGTTGAAGCCCTTACAAGGTTACAGAAGGCGATATTGGACGTGATGATTAATATGAAATATTAAAAGAACATGAATGAATATACGATTTCTAAACTGAACACAAACATGATAAAATAAACTTCGCTTTATCAGTTAATGGTGTACACAATGCAGCGGCTTAGCTTTCAAACAATAGAGGGGGAAATGTATCCACGTGCCCGAATGTAAACACGCCCGTTGACGGTTTCATAACGACCGGCGACGACACTGTTGCTGTTGGTAAATAATCTACATTTGTGATCCCTTTGAACGTTTACACGGCTAATTCATGGGAATTAGCTGCTGGTAATGGTGCAATTGAAACATGTATAGGTAACTATTTTATGGCAGTTTTAGAGGAAATTAATGCAATATTTTGTCCCCTGTTTATGCGTTACTGGTTGGTTGATTTTTGTAGTGTTTCGTAAGTGACATTATGGTTGTATCGCAAGCAATTGCATACGAACGCATCACTTGTGATAATCCAAAACTTGTAACACGAAACATGGATAGTATAGCGTTCACTATTTAATTTTTTATCGATAATCCAAATTTCAATAAAATTATTATAATAATATTGTGTGATCTTTGTGAAACACTTTGGGGGTGGCCTTTGTCCAGCAGCGGATGCCTTTTGACTGATATGATGATGATGAAGACGATGAACATGTGTGAACGCATTAAAATGTATTTGTAATATTGCATAATCCCTATTCAGGGGTCTAGTTTCTTCATATGAGCACTTTCGCAAGCTGTACGTACGTATTAGTCAAATAAAATAATAGAAATAAGAAACCTTGCATGTTCATATTTTCACCAAGATATCCATAGTATGTTCATGAGCGGCCTTGAGGCACGGTATAGGCAGACATACCTGATTTACAACGAAGATTATCAAACCAAACAATGAGTATGTTAGATACTGGCCATGATAATGGTGCAGGACAGAACACTTAACCACATGTTAGTCTCCAGGTCTCAATTTGAAGTGTCCTTGAAGAAATATGTATAATCCTAAAAATAAAACTTTATAAGGAACGTGCCGGGCTCAATCAATGAGCAAAAAATCGACGCAGCAACAACTCAAGCATTTTATAGTAAACGCTTACAATTATATGGAGCTACGTGCGAGGAATCTTATCTCGTCCATGTAAATAGCTAATGTCTGATAAGTTAACACTCCTAAATCCGGTTACACTGCATTTAACGGCGTCTTTATGTGAAGAACTTAAGATTTGCCGTGAGCACAGATTGTTGCATTAAATAGGTATCCTAACAACATTCGTTAGAAGTAAAACTGTTGGTTGAAAATAAAAATAAGCAAGTTGTAACGGTCGCTAGCCAATTCAAAGGAACATAGCTAACAGAACAGGAAAACGACTCGCGATTGTGACACACATTTTACTCGGTGCAAATTTTTGCTAACATTCTCTTTCAAATTCATTGGCAAAGGAAAGAAAACCGAACCTAGAAATCGTAATTGACAAATTGCTTAGAGCCCAAAACCTAAACTGAACTGAACTATCATTACTTCATATAATACATATATTAATTTAAAACGTGAATAAAATATCAATCCAAAAGTTTCTTGTACTCCATCTCAAAAGCGGAGGTAACTGATGAATGACAATGTCATCCACGTAACCATTTACTTCTTCCAGCTCTATTTTTTAGGAGTTCTTGAATATTTGAAAGCTTGAACGTGTAAAACAGTTATGTTACATACCAAACTAAGCAAAATAAGAACAAGTTTGAAGCCGAAAAAGAAATTCATCAGCACCTGCGGCGTCTTGATATAATCGTATTCGTGAAACTGGCTGTCCTCATTGATAAGCCACAAGCTAAAACCTTAAATTAAATTTTAATGAAATGCAGCAGAGACATGTTGGCATTGCGTTATTGGGTCAATGTCAGGAAAACCATTTCACAGCATCGAAAATCAATCGATGCTTGTCAATTGTTTTTGATACAGGAAAATTGCATCTTACAACCTCGATGGAAATTGCCTTTCTGAGTCAGTAATGCATTTTGTATGACCGCTTAAAATAATCAGTTCCGTGAATCAGGTTGACGTCATGCAACAATGTGTATTGGGGGGATTAAGACTTTCGATAAAGATATTTTTGATGGATTTGCATATTAAAATAGATTTATCACTTCCTTAGGCTTACAGCCAAAGGATGTTCTTCAGATTGTAATATTATCGAGCAAAAACAAAAGTCTTGCAAGTGCTAATAGGATTTTAAGGAAACTCAACGAACACGACACCAAACAAAGTAGCAGATCATCTAACCTATTATAAGTAGATTGTTCCACCAGTTCCTTTCTTTCACATGTCGACCACATGTGTCGTTAGTATAAGTTTTTACTTCACGAAATACTTCTCGAAATTTCAATTCTATGGAAACATGGACGCGCGGCCGCGGCGGCGCTGTCCATGTTTCCCTAGTAATTGTTTTTTTTACGTAAACGCGATCGAGAAGTATTTTGGTGAAGTAAAACTTATACTAAGCGTACTAAATTCGGAGAAGAGATTACGTTGTCACTAAAAATTTACGCAAAGCGATTTCGCTGATCCTTTATTGCCCGGACAGCTAAAGGGTGTAATCATCAGCCTATATCAGTCAGTGTGGTCGCCTAGTCATTTGACCTATGGCCTCTCAAACAGAGAATCGTGACTCTTGTGTTTTTCAGAACGCATTCCATTGAAGATTTTTGGATCAAAATGTCTCTATATGAACAGATACCGTACTTTCGAAACATTTTTCACGCATCGATGTTACAGGTCCAACGTCGAGCTCCTACTTTCACAGTTTGGCAAAGTTTTATCGTGCGCAACAGAGTGAGAGTGGACTATTCGCTGTAAATGAATCGGTGCGCAGGTTCGTAAATCATGCGAGCACACGCGCAGCTCATAAACGAGCAAATTGGTGCAAAACAAACTTGAACTTCACGGGTTGTGGTTCGACTAAAAATATACTGATTACGGTCGGCTACGCGCCGTAATGTGTGGCAAGTTTTTATCTGCTATTCAGTTAGTTTCCAATATGCGGAATTATCAGCGATATAAGGATATCAAGATGATAATGATGGGATAATGCAAAGGCATTAACCAGAAGCGGAGACGTGCTGAACGCGACCAATTGCAGTCGTTGAAATCTTCGTGTCGCCAGCTTCTCTTTTAATTTGCCGTGAATTTCAAGTAATCTGGTTGAATGTTACACACGAGAAAATGACGAATTAGACATATTCAAATTTAATAGTCTTAGTTGTGACGAACAATCAAGGACCGGATTTAAGAAAATCAAAACGTCTATTCTGTAAGTAAGCCGTAAAACAGAAATTACTAGAAGTATGCAGATTTGAACGTTAAATTTAAATTTCTAATCTATAAATTAAAAAACTAGATGGCCATAAGTGTGTTAAAAAGAATCCCTTGGTTTTCCATAATTTAGTTTATCATAAATACACTTGTCATAAAATATATAGAAGTGGACTGTTTTCAGAATTTTTGAAATGCCATCTTATAGAATGCAGTAGGTTAGTTTATTAACAATTCTTTATGTCACTATATATATGGCTAATGAAAATTATGGAAAACGATACATTATGACATATTTAATTCGGACCAATTATAAAGACCCGTATTAAAAACTTAATATAATGAGTATCTGTGCGAGATTATATTTATTCATATTTTTGAGTATGGAAGACTTGGCAGAATTGCCGCAATATTGCTCAAATGATTACTAAAATACGACAATTGTAACAGATAAAATGATTAACAAGACCTTCGTTTTTTTTTAAATTTCATCATTAACATGATAAAATTTCGCTATATCGCAGTGAGTATCGATTTGTCATAAATCAATTAGATTACAACATTAACATGTAAGTTACACTTGATTTTAAATTATTGGCCAGACTGATGACGACTATGATACAATTATTACGAGACATAACATAATTAAATGACTAGACACTGAAAGTTTCGCTTCTTTCACTTTTCTCGCTTAGCCTCTTATTTCTCTTTTTAACATACCTACGTAAATTATTAGTCAAAACGCAGATATTTACGACTTAAGACGTGACTGTCCTTCAAATGTAGCCATGACATAATGTTTACCTGTTAAATTAATGACGCCACGAATGATGATACACTGACCGAGTTGGTGAACCCGCTTATTTAATTCAATGAAATCATTGGGTTTAATGACTAGAACTATTTACAGCGGTGTACAAATAACTTTAACATTTAAATCCTTTCCAAGTGAACTTACTAATAAAATATCTCTTTCATTGAACATCTAATTTAAGACGGTTTTCTAAGTGTCTACTAATACCATATCCGTTCCACTAGTACATCGATGAGTGCTGTTAAATTTATGAAATGTAGCGTAGTTTGAAATCAAATCATACTTGATTTATAACTATCCTGTCCATTAGTGGATGTCTATGACATCGATCTGTGCCTTAATATTAATAATTTCTTCAGTTCAATCCTTTTGAGAAACCTGACGTTCACTACCTTAATAAAAAAATCTTGATTATGTATGACAATAATAAAGTATCACTGCAACAAAGAGTAACATCTCCGCTGGACATCTTGGAAATGGCTAAATGACCCAGGTTCACCAGAGTTACTCCCTTTAGTTAAATGACTCTAGTTTCCCAATTGGAAATTAAAGTAAAAGAAGCGTTTATATTACTGAACTGACCTTCTTATACAGCTTTATCCAAGTGAGATCTCCCTTGGAGTCGGTGTATTGGAGGCCGAAGAACCAGACCTCTCGTAGGCCGATGGTCTTGACCACCTGGTCGAACAGCTGCTTGCCGGTCGTCGTCTGCTGGATCGCGAACTCCAGCTCCGCGTCCATCGTCGTCACGCGGACGTTCATCTGCAAAGACGGAGGAGTTAGATTCCTGGTAGGGCTTCCTTTTTCAGGCTTGTGTATGTACATGATCACCAGAATAAGAACCTCAATACAATGTGAAATTATAAACAAAACATTTACATCTCGTTACATTTGTTCCCGTTTTGAGAAAACATTGCAGTATCATCTCGTGGAAAAAGCAACATTTCAGTTTCTAGGGCTGGTAGTTGATGAGTTATTTAGACAGTCAAGACTTATGTTTTTGTATATTAAGATTTGAGAGGAAGACCTATAAGATAATTTTTACGAGTCACAGTAAATAATGATTAAAACAGTCACTAACTTGTAGATATTTTATAAATACTAAGTGAAAAAGAAACCGAAATGTTCTGTTTAAAAGTCGAGTTATAGGTCACGCAATACTTAAATAAAGCTTAAATGTTGATTAACCCTGATTCTTTTTAACTACTGAACAGTCATAATGCCATTATTCTTGTCCTACTTTAGTTAAACGCCATAAGTGCTGCGACGTACAAGCAGGTTTGATTAGAAACCGTCGATAAATTAGGTCTGATGGAAAGTGGTCAGCGCTACGTGATTGAACGTGAGATCTTCGACTTTTTTTCGGGTTTGTGAATTAAGTTTACTATACTAGCATCAAATCGAAGTAACTGCTCTACCATTACGATTTTAGGTCATACTGCCTTTGTTTTTAATGAAGTGAGGCTTGATTGCAGTCTAGGACTGATAAATAAGGCTCAAAGCTTTTCGATACGAGCTGCATAGCTGCAGTCAGGAGCTAATTAATGACACCCCTTTAGCTTTAACTCAACTAAATAGACTTGTACCGTCAACTATGTAATTTGATTCTTAGGTCACCTGCCATGGAAATTTGTCATTGTGATATTGACATCATTTCATCAGAAAAATAAAACTATAAAGTTTTATGGTGGCCTAAGTATCAAATTGGTTGATTGTACACAAGAATCTAGCAAATTTTGCGTTCAAATGAAACATGCTACATTTACTAATCCATCAAAACTTCTCTTATAAAACTGCTGATGAGAACCATGTCTAATAAACTCTACCGAACTTCATAGCAACAACAAAAAACTGGTGATGGATGCATGTCAAGACGTTCGCTATCGAACAACGTGAAATATGACTTGGCTCTTTCCACGTGTGGGCGTGTCCGTGAGAATCAGATTTTCATACAAATAAATCCTATACACAACTTCATCTTTGTGGTTGAAGCCCTTATGATGCTTATTTGATGATAGTATTCACGGCTGTAATAATTTTCAGCAAAATAAAACAAAAACCGACAGTAAGTATGACTAAGGAGAGTCTAGACTGTAGGGGCTCTATCTATACTTGTATTGTAATTGATAATACAAAGTTGGTAGAGAATTGACGTCGAAATTTTTGTCATTTAGCCAGTATAATTACTAAAATAAGAAATATGGGTAATTCATGTATTTTTCAAGGTTGGTTTGAAGGGAAACTAGGTGTTCACCGTTGGCTTTCCGTTCGAACCACCCTTGAAAACGAACCACGAATTGGTTCAAAACATGTCGGGAATACCTTGACAACAAATACGTGAGTGACCTGTTTTTTTTTTATTTCAATGGTTGTCTGTGTATCACGACAGTTTAGCCAGTATTTTTCAATCTGATGTCGGACTTGATTTTGAAATTTACGTCCAATTTAAATAGCTTATTCTAACTTAAACCTTTTATAAAACAAAGTGTCCTCGACGATCATATTATGGCAAACTATAGCTGGTAAATCATTGTGTGAACACACCTATTCGCAAATGGAGCAATACATAAATGTGGAAAATAATTGGCAACACACACCGTGCAGAAGTGACCTCAAAGTCAGCTAATATGGGTTGTAGGAGGTCAGAAATTGCATTGAATGAGTCGTAGGAACATAAACAGTTTGATTGATATTACCGATTAGAGGCTAAAATGGAATCTTAGAAAATGAAATGGTTGGTTGTGGAATAGTAACGTAAAAGGTTGCAGTTCATTAAACAGGTGTTATTAAACGTTTGATGATGATAAAAACGATAGAAGAAACAATTCATCATGTAACGCGGCAAATTGTAAATCGTTAGTGAACGACCAAGATTAATCGTAACATAAAACTATTATGGTCACTAAAAACAAATAAGAAACGGATGTAAATAGAAAGTGAGCTGCATCCACAACAAAAGAAGAAATTAAATATAAATAGACGCGCGTAAATCTGAAACGTTGTTCGGTTAATTTTAGTAGTTGAAGCTGTGCCAAGCGGATGCGATCTTCCGGGGATATTATGTCATCGTTATTTACTACTGGATGTTGGTCACAGTAAGTCAGTGCTAAGGACAAATAAATACATTGCTAAAACTGCAATACTATTGATGACATCATAGCGGTTGAGCAGTCACGTTCTGAAATATCAATTTGCTATGCACTCTACTTTGGTCGTCATCGATAGCGCAATACGTATAAGTGACAACTTTACGTGCAATACTGCAGTCAGAGAACTTTTAAATTGCCACGGTCGTTATTAATAAGTACCTTCAAAGCCACTAAACGCACACTTAAATGTTATCTTACCAGTACCATAAGCGTCAATTATTGCAAATAACAACAATTATTTACAACAGTAGGTAGTTACTGTGATTTTATCAGTAGTAAGATGACGAACAATGGTGCTCGAAGCGCCATGATTCAAAGAGCTGTTAATATTGGTCATACTCGCAAAAATAAGCCTTACGCTTTTGCTTTAGAGTGCTAATGACAATTCATCTCGTGGTCTATTGTACGTTGCAGCGATGCGTCCATTCATACCAATTTCGAGGCCGCGATTCAACCTTGATTCCTCCCCTATTGTTCAGCATTTATCCACTTATAACCCGCATCGGCCGCTGATTTTAGTATTATTTATTCAATTCATTAGTTAGCGCCATAACATAATGTTCAGAATGCGTGCAAGTTATCTGAGTTTAGAAAAAAAGCTGAACGCTTGTAGGTGTTGCTGGTGAGTCACCGTCCGCTGAACCCAGGAAGCATAAGCCTTGAAAATAAAGGGACGTATGATGTTCAGTCAGGATTTTAATAACAAACTAATGTATTCAATATTCATTGTAAATGATGCATATTTTTTGTAAACAATTCGTTGATATATGCGCGTAGAAAGTGGCATGTAAAGAATTCAAATCGAGTCTTTTCTAAATGTTATAATTTTAAGATTCAGCAATCCAGACGCAGTAGCAATCTGCATAAAGATCGCGATGTAAAGTAGTCTATCGTAAAACACAGAGTTAGCGGTGAGATTGTTTCTAATCTGCGCGATGGCGGTGAATCAGATTATTGAGAAACACTAATTGGAGATAAGGCAACGGCGATACCAGTTATCGCTGAGTACACGGCGGATGTTTGCGCAACTTAAAGGAAGAACTTTAGAGAAAAATGTAAAAGAAAGAAGTTCACGTAACAACAAAGATAATATTGAACGTACACGGAAGTTATAACAGGAACGATCAAAGGTTGATAATGATAACTGAAAACTCAAAGAAAATAATGAGGTCGTGGACAATAACAGTTACGAAAATTTACTGCAAAGCTTATGATGCTGGATTAGGTTGAGAAATTAATAAATGGGGTCAATGTCACCATTATAAAGGTAAGATTTAATGCTATCGATAGATAATATTTTAAATCAGGTGGTGCGTTAGATAAAGTTCATCTTGAAGTGAACGTTCCGCATTAGCATAAGGCTGCGTTTCACAAGAGGTCACACGTGAACCGCTCTAAAAATATCTTGATAACCATAACGCACTTGTGCGATATGCGCTCATCCGATGCAATTTTAAAACATTAATTAATTAACCGTAGTTGCAACATTCAGTAAACTACCTTCAAATATAATTCGTTAATCGAATAGAGAAACGGTAAGCACGATTTCCAAAGATCATTAAAAAATTGATTTCTTAACTATCCGACGTGATATGAATATGTATGTTCTACTAATGCTATTAAAGTTGCTTTAACTTCCTAGTTTCGATACACGTATGGATAGAGTAAGATTTATATTTAAACTAAAAAATTTTAAGGGAGTAATTAAATTTAATCGGCATTTTATTTATGGAATATGTATTAAACCTAGTGTAAGGGCGTTAACTACAAATAACCTTTGTTTTATATTTATATATATATATATATATATATATATATATATATATATATATAGAGTTAAACGACCAGGCGAGTCACCTGATGGAAAAGAATCACCGCCACCCATTGACACCCCTAACAACCAAAATTATGTTTGAAAGCAAAAGGCTTTCTGTTATCAATGATCCATGTGATATCACAAGAAAGCATCTTTCAAATTCCATTGAGTTGTCATGACATCTGTAATTCCTTCATCGATTTGTTCTCAAGCGAGCTGCAGTGAAATGATAATGGCGCGTGCATGTCAAGGGGACATGTTAATAACATTATGTCAACAGCGAGCCTAAAGTGTACCATGTCAAGGGTGCTGTGCTGGCATACGGGCAAGGCTGTTTTTATACTGATAGGAGGAAAAGAACATGTTTTTCTTTAGATTCAATCTAAGATCCTTACTCAATGGCATGTAAAAGTTTTCCTTATAGTTAAAATATTTTTTCCTGTTAAGTTTATCTTCCATCAAGAAAGTGGTTGATATGCCAAAAGTATATGTCACTAAGAATTTAATAATAACGCTTTAAATTTAACCATAACACAATCCTTCACAAGTATGATGTTTTATAGTCTAGTATTCTATTCTAATATAAATAAAACCATTAATACCATCTACATCATCGTTTTCTTTAGCAGATATAATCAACATAAAAGGTCCATGTGTGCAGCATCTCGTAACTTCATTCGCAAACAGTTGCATGACATCATTTTCTATGTGCTTTGCGATATCGAGTCGCGAGAGCGGGTGTTCGCGCTCCTATTATTATTAGACGTGCGAAGTGATTCAAGCTCATATACGGAGAGTTGCATATGTTTGTTAAAGTTTAATGTTTCCATAAGAATGGCAATTCTGGTCCTGGAAATACGTTTGGGGAGTTTTAGGAAGTTTATTGTGTTGTGGCTGGGAACTTGCAAAAACTAGACATAATTTGTGAGCGACCATTGCTATAAAGTCAAGGATTGATAAAACTGAAGTAACCATCGTTCATACATAAGATCTTTTTATATAAGTTTTTATATTGACTTACACATCGAGAACTTGCCATAAAACTCAATCAGGATTTAGATGATTTAGTGTACTTGTAACTACCTAATGCGAATCTAATAGTCAGTGAAATAAACGATGGAATGATGAATGGCCGTCCTTGCGCTCAATACTAACGATTCGACATGGGTTCAGTCGGAAATGAGATTGCATTGACAACCATTTCGAGTCGTTAAAGGAAGTATAATTTCGCAAGTCAAATACATGTGTTTATTTTCAATCTTAACAAGAATGTGGTAAGGCGTTGTGTGATTATTGTATATTATATGGTCTGAAATGGAAGCTGTCAATGATATAAAAATGATGTGTTCATCGCGCTGCACACCTAAAGAAACTCTATCCAACTCCAGACGTGTTACGAGCTATAAGTGTATAACTAGGCAAGAATTAGACAGACTATCTTGAAAAGAATACGTGTTGCACTACAATCTGGAATTCAGTGACGTCAATTACAAAGCCTTTTGATCTCTATCATGTCTGTCTTGATTTTATAAATTATTAGCAACTAGCCTTTGCCCGCGTAAACAATTAGGATTGTTAATCGAATTGGATTGGATTTCACTTTCAATCATCTTCATTAACGTTGTATGAATGAAGAACACCCATTCAAAGTTTCATGTCTCGAAACTTGGCGGTTATAATTTTGGAATGTTACACAAATCCCGTGGCAATATCGGGATAAAAAGTAGTCTACGTGTTAGTCCAGAGATCCAGATATCTACATATCAGATCTTACCAGCCGTTTTAGCGTGAAAGAGTGACAAACGCACACACACGTTCAAAAACTTTCGTATTTATGTTAGTAGGATTATGACAAGAATGATGTATTGTCATGCTAATGACACTGCGTGTGCGTCTAATGAGATGACAGCCCTACTAGGAAGAGTGACTTGTAGATTAGCACATGCCCAAGGTGAGCTCCAGAATAATTACATCACTTTTGTAAAACCGTAATATTACAGGTATGAATTATTGCTTCGGAGTAGCCGTAATGTGCCTAGTAATTGTAATAAATGTTAAAGGTTGCCAAGAATAGATGAATATTAAAACATTTTTCCTTATCGCTAATGAAGGTCTCTCAAACAAACACATCTTGTGCATCGTAAGTATTATTGAAATTATATCCTATATTTACCACAAGTTAGCTAAAATTAAACTCCCAAATTAGAACAGCGGCAAAAGCCCCTTTAGGATTACTATTTGACAGCTTTAGTTTTTCTTCAGAATGTTTTCTAAGTTGCTTTTACATTATACACTATATAAGTCAACGTTATTTCGAGCAGGCACCAATCCACTATTAGGATACAACCGTCATTCATTAAGCGACACAAAACTAGCAATCAGACGAGTGGACGTGTCCCTTTTGTGGATTCTAACGCACGTCAACATTCCTTAAACACTCTATTGCGTTTCTATTTATTTTAATTGTTATTTTGGGACAGATTGAAATCGCTAACTTAGCAATTACTAAAACTTTCGGCAATGCTTTAACTTTGGATCTAACATCCGATTTAAATGTTACTTTTAACAACTTCTCTACACACTTCATCATTTATCATGGAAAATAAGGGCTCTTAAGTACCTACACTGATGAACTATTGAAGAGTTCCAAGAGAAGACTTCTCGCATTTTCTACAAACGGAAATATTTGCATTGCAAAATGATATTCTATATCAGATCCCTGCTCAAGCTGTCTTATATGACCAGATAACGTTACAATCCAACATATAAAAAGTAACCAAAAGAGCGTTTCAAACAAAGCGAGATTTTTTTGTTATATCTAAAGGAATCGATGCAAGGGGTGTTATTCCTTAGACCCTTATTAAGTTGGGTATTACAGCAGATGCTGAGATAAAAGCGGGTGAGGGTTTGGGTGGACAGGTGCAAACCGACAGGTGGCTGGCGCGTGGGCGGACCTGACTCACAAAAGCAAGATACCCAAATAAACGTTAGCTTCGAAAATGGACTGAACATGTTACATTGTTATAGAAGTTGAAGTTGAAATGGTCGAAAGTTGTAGAGAACACTTGTACTATACAGTTTTAGAATTACAGGACTTATTGTTGTATTCCGATTAAGTCTGATTTTGACGGAATTGCAATTGGGAGGCACACGTGAGTTTTTGGCATCCGTGAGATATGTTGCTACAAGTTTTCTGCAAGTCTAGTTAGTCCAATTTAATAGCATGTATTCTATATTTCAGAGATGCCTTGAATTAAAGTGAGTGTGTTATATCATTTTAAATTTGACTATTGTTGGATTTTTCAAAAACGAAAAAAGTTTTTCGGGTACGCCGAATGGGATTCGAATTCGCCTTTCCTAGCTAGAAGCGTCGAGTGTGCTAACCAAATGCATATTATTTATTGTACATAATTGGATTGTACTTTACACCTGCGTTTTCATACCAAGTACTTTTTAATTGAATCTGAATAAATTTACATACGTAGGACACGCGAAGCTTAATCAAGAATTTAAATGGCGATTATAACTTGCGTTTTCTTTGAATCCGTGACAGTGACACGTTTATTACAAAAATAAATAACCACTTTAAACAGAGTTTTGGTTAGCTCGCTCGTAGGTAAGATTATTTTTACCATACCGAGAATTTTAAGTTACCGTCTCGATGTGATTTCAAGGAAACGATAGGATGGAGGTGATGGAGTTCAAATAAAACTAAGGTCGCAGGTCACGTCTTGAAATTATGTAAATATTTTGTTACTAGGCGCAAAAAATATATTATTTGAAGTCGTACACGTATTTTTGCGGGATTAAGCCCACCGTAACGGGTACCATCATACTCATGCTATAAACGCAAAAGTATTTAAGGATGTTTGTCTCTTTCACGCCAAAACGGTTTGACGGATCCTGACGAAAGGCACAGATTGTTTATAAGCTCTCTCTGCGCTGCTCTCTGGCCTACTCGATCCTCTGGCTTTGCGGAGGGATGTGGCGTCTCTCTGTATATTATACCGTATCTATCATGGGGAGTGTTCTGACGAACTGTTCGAATTGCTGCCTGCGGCTAAATTCCACTACCGCACTTCGAGGAACCGTTTGTCTTTCCATCCTCACCATCTTGATGATTGGCATTCTAGTACCGTGCGTTTTAAGCGAAACTTCTTTCCTCGCACGACAAAGACCTGGAATCAGCTTTCTGCGGCAGCATTCCCGGAGCGTTACAACTTAGGGATCTTTAAAAAACGAGCCTACCAATTCCTAAAAGGGTCGGCAACGCACCTGTGATGCCCCCCGTGTTGCGGGTGTCCATGGGCGACGGTGATCGCTTTCCATCAGGTGACCCGTCTGCTCGTTTGCCACCTCTTATATAAAAAAAAAAAAATAAAAATAGTTCCGCGGGATACCGATTAACAAATTCTTCGCAGAATGAGTCGCGGGCAACAGCTAGTAATCAAAAATTCTATAATCATTCTAATAGATTAATCTGATAGAATAATGCTAAAATGCCAATATTTTTAGACGCAGGTTTCCATACTGTGAAGATCCCTGAAATTACTTTGGTTCCAAATATTCGAGGAAAATGCCGCAGGGAATCCAATTCAAAGCAAAGCGTTGTATGAAGTTAACATTTTTAATGTAGAGAGACCTGTGCCAACAGAACCTTGGCAAAGGCAGTGAAAGAGTAGAAATCGCGGTGTGTATGAAACCAAGTGCGACGGAGCCACTTGGCCACGGAGCATGGCGACCGTCAAATTAACTCCAAGTACACCACGTGTGTGATGACGTCAAATGCTTCCTATAGGTAGTTGGCTAAAGGGTTCTTCCAGAAGAATAGTCATTGAGGCAGCCGATTGTGAACAAACATGAAGAGAAAGGAAAGATGACGGAAGATTCAGACATTTCTGGCAAAATAGAAAGCTGGTGCATAGTAATAGGACTAATAGGACTAACTATTGAGTTAATTCTGCGATTTGAATAATCCAATTAATAAGGCATTTAAATCGATATACAGAGAGTTACAAATTGTGCTTTTCATGCAGTTTATCAATTAATTAGGCCCTTTCATCTGTCTGACCGCGTGGACCACAACACAACAACTCAGTCAGTACCGTCGTTAGTCAAGGGTTCTCTATCGTTTGTCGAATATCATGTAATTTGACATTTTCCATAACTTTCAATTGCCATAAAGTAGTAATTTATTTTATTAGTGAAACAGTATTTTCTCCAGAATTGAAATTTATTAAGCTAATCTAGCCTACTATATTCTATAAAATGTCATTTCAAAAATCTTAAAATCAGCACGCTTCGGTATATTTTGTGGCAAGCGTTGGTACAACAAGTGATATTGTGAGAAATTAAATGAAATATGGAAATCGATGTGATTCGTAATCCAAGCGCAGTAGAGTCGGAATGTTTTAGCGGACGGGGGCGTAGAAAGAGGTAGGATTGCATCAATGATGAATGGTTTTAGGCTCGTAAAATGTTTCTGCCAACGCAACTTGTTTGTGTAGTTTACTCAAGTTGAACGGCCATTTTATTCCGTTGCATTAGCAACATTAAGAGGGTACGATGCGCACCATTTCTCCATACAAACGTAATCCCCTGTTTCCTCCCTGGATAATAGCTTTAGAGCCAAATTTTTTTTACTGTGTAATCTGTATCTACCACAGCTATGCCCCTAGGTTTCGTTTTTTTCCATATTTCAATTAACATAAGAAATATGAGCTTTCAAAAACAGAAAAAATTGCCCAAGTTCAACGTCATTTTCAGACACTCGTCAGAAAAGAATCCCTCCTATAAACAAAAAAAGGAAAACATAGGGGCAGAGCTAAATCTGTCCTCTAATTATTTATGAAAAAAATAAATTTATTGGCCCAGTTTTCGAGAAGAAAACAGGGGATTACGAAATGCTGTTTTGATAAATTTTACGCGCCTATTAACGGTCTGAGGTGCAGTTGTCCCGCTTTCGCTGTACTGACACGGAGGGGTTCGGGCGAGACAGCGACATTTCATTAAAATACCTATTTCTCAAAATTCTCTCAGCCATCGTACCCTCTTAACATGACAAATTAGGTCTCCTGGTTTAGTCATTGAGCTCTTTTATCCCTTATGAAGTGTAGAGTATTGTTAAGGTGATTAGTGTCACGTGAAGGCAGTAAACGTGGGGCTTACTAGTCGGAGCACGTCTTAATTGATCTCGGCAGTAGTAAAGTTTAACCTAGCAGTTTCAAACGGAACTTAGTACAATAGCAATTATCACTTTTTGCCGGAGACTCGTCTCGCCTTGAGACTGTGACGTAAAGGATCAAAGTTAAATGATGAGGTAAATTTTATTATTAAAGATAGCACAACATGTACGGTTAGGGTTTTTCAGAAGGCCGACGCTACTGTCGGCTGTTGTTTCAGAAGCTAATGTATTCAGAAACTTGTCGTATCAAGTGTATTCACGAAATTTGATAATTATCCGACGGTCGATTATGTTACGTGCGTGATAAGATTAGTGTTTTGTAAGACAGTAGAACTATTTATTGATTTAATAAAAAAAATCATGAGTAAGTATTTCGTACGATTATTCGAGTGTAATAGAAATATGGCTATAAAAGTGGCCCCTAGCGATAACAGCCAAGTAACAATACTATGTAAATGCATAGTGATTTGATTACATCACGATTTTGAGTTGTACACCGCTGTACACTCACGATTTAATACGAAACTGAAGCGATAAAGCCGATCGGGAGTGTTCCCGTCCCGCTCCCGGGCATGGGGCAGACAGGGACAGGGCGCAAAATGACGGTTACGGCCGTTTGCACCATGAAAAGTAAAGTAAATAAAACATCGAACCGACCCCCATCTTGGATCTGCGAGCCTGCCGGGATGACATCACCGTATCTTATGATTTGAGTCAACATTGTGCTCGAAAACCTGTACAACTAATATATTCGGTTGACGGCGCGTTTAGCGATGGTTGTGACGGCCTTTAAACCTGTTGCTAGGTTGAAATTACATGCACGTAAGTGCGATGGGTATCGTACAAGGACAATGGCAAGTAGGTACGGCCGTGTTGCAATAACGGACTGACCGCGGAGGGCGGGAGGGCATCGCAATTTGTAGACAACCGATGCGGGAAATAACCGCATCGTTAGACACAAAAAGCTAGAATTAGGGAGTGAGCAAAAAACATGTATCGCAGAAAGTAACAGCACGCTCCAGTTGGTCAAAAAGCATGAAAGAAAGTCTCGCTTTTTTGTTTCCTATTAGCTCGCTCGCTTTGCCTGTCGCATCGTCCTGTCATTATGTAATGTGTATATTACCTGTTTGCCGCCGGCAACCATGGTGTCGGTATTGATATCACGCACTGGGAAACTTGACGTGCAAACGTCAACGGAACGCACTACACTGAGGTGAAGGGGTAGTTAGCCGGCACTATAGCCGCGTCTGCCTGACGCGGCGGTTGAGTTTGAACTGAACGCGAGCGGCCATTACGGGGATGCGCGCGCGCCGCCCGAGCCTGCGCCAAGGCCGCGCACCTGACCAGGGCTGTCACAGGCAGGACCTGTCGCGCTAATTTGCATATTGATCCCATTTTTTTTAAAGAATACAGTGCATCTGTAGCATATGCAAGCAAACGGTTAATAAGTTTGCGTGAATTTTTTTTTTTAATATTTTTTTTGCTGACTGTACCTACCTACTTGTAAAGTCATCCTATTTACATATCCATATTAATTTGGCTTGTAAAATTTGAAGACATCTTACATAATAAAACGTAAAACAAGCACAAAGTAAAAAGAAAAAGTCGGCTACAACATTTAAAATAAAACCAATTTTCAGGGCGAGGGCCCACTTCTATTTTGACTGAAATATTATGTCCCATGAGATTCCCGGAATGAGAACTATTCTATCGACACCTGATAACGTTAAAATACATCAAGCCACAAATATGCATACAAATATTCACTCGTAAAACATAACCCGCCTTTCATGCGGCGATCGGGTAGTTACGAAGAAACAGAAGCGAAGATACTTGAAAAAAATTTTAAGAAATTCCTTATAATGTTGATTAAGTAGGTACTCACTGATTGCATACACAGATAAAGTTCCTAATTGTCATCATTGTTTGTCACATTTGTCGAGTGAAGTATTCAGCCGGTATAGTTCGCAAGAAATTAGCGAAAGTGATCCATTTATAAAACAGAATACACGGAACGGCTGACCTGTTTCGGACCAATCATTAGTCCTTTGTCAAGGTGTGCTCGAATGGATAGGTACCCAAAGGGGGCTCGTTTATCAAGCATACCACAAACTCTAAAAAAAACGTCAGACTCGTGTTTTCTTCTTCATAATATCGAGGGCATAATTTGATTAATTTAATAAAAGTTATTGACTATAAGTTATGATAATTGCGAAAGGAACTCTGTCTGTCTGTTACCTCTTTACGCTTAAATCTCTGAATTGTATTACTTAGATGAAATTTAGTATGGAGATAGTTTGGAACCCTGCGTAGGACATAGGACAGTTTTTATCCCGGAACAGTTGCCACGGGATAGTAATAAAAGAATTCTTGCAGACGGAGTCACGGGAAACAGCTAGAGCATAATAATTTTAATGATAATGATAAATTTATTTGTAAGTAAGTACAGTCAAGTGTAAAAATATGGGTTAAATAACTTGTTCATAAATATACCCCATAGCTCTTATGTCGTCGAATTAAGGTATAGGTATACAACGATGGGAGGATTAAATCGATACTTATTTTTGCACTTGACCATACTTCAAGTTATATAGTAATTGTTGGATTATTCGCAGAAGTTCTTTCGCCAGTACATTTAATGGACCTACTGCTACTAAGTACTGCTGTTGCTACTGCTAATGATCCTGAAGCCCCGACCCGAGCATTTAAAGCCTCTCCTCGTTTTCTGACGCATACAAGTAAAAAAGCTCTTTAACCTACAAGCCTAGTTGTATTTTATTAGCCTCATCTTTAAAATCCATTAGGCAGTGTTATTGAAAGGTCGAGTCCTTTTCAAAAATGTTGAGACTTCCAAATAGTTTTTAGTTCCTATAGGACTTTTGAACCTAGGAATAAAGGATAAAAGACAGGGGTATGATTATGACGTAAAAATTATGTTGATTGTCGACTACGTGCAGTTTTTCCCCGATCAACTCGAATTTAAATTATTAATTGGATGCAAGTCAGTAAACAAAGTCTCAGCCTTAAAAAAGGTTTGAGCCTAAAAACAATACAGAGCTTTTTACCGTCAGCTCAGCTCTAAAAGGGACCCCAAGGCTTTCAATTTCGGGTTAAAAGGCTCGAGTCTTTTGGAACACTAGCTATTGCGACTTTTTTCGCACTTTTCGCACAGTTGAGGAAGGACGGAACTTGTAAATATTTAAAAAAAAGCGTAAAAGGAATGGCAATTGTTCCATTCAAGGACCAAGCGATTAATTTTAACTGTCAACTGACAACCCTACCGGGGCGCCTACGATTTTTGCACTTTTTCGAATACAGCCGAGTCCGAATTGAATCGTGATCCAGCCGCCTGCGACCGAGTTTTTTCCATCGCATTGTGCGCGATACGTTGTCGTCAGCTCTCATACATCATTGTTAATTTTATATTACACGTTTTACCTGATTATGATTACACATTGACGTATGGTTGAGGTAGAGTACGATTTTTAAGCGTAAAGTCAATCCTCAAAGGTAGAATTTTTTTTTAATTCCCGCAAGATAGAGCTAGCCAATTTTAATTCGCCTAAGTTAGTCGCCAAGTTAGTCATAGATGCATATTATAATCTACATAGTGCATGCATACTAAGAGATTTTTCAAAAAACCCCACGGGATATTTTTTGCGTGTCATCGGAACTTTCTCGAGTCAATATTTTTTACGGACCCAATATTTTCTATTGTTATAATAATGCCCACAAAAAAGACTTAACTGGCGATAATTTGATCCAGCTTTTTGAACTATACCTTAACGTATTTTTCAACCGACGAAAACAAAAGGAGGAGGTTCTCAATTCGACGTGTATATATATTTTTTTTATGTATGATCACGCATAACTTTTTACAGAGTAGTTCGATTTTGATGATTCTTTTTTTTATTGGAAAGCGTATACCCCGAGGGTGGTCCCATTTAAATCTGAAAACAATATTCCTACCCTCAGGGTAGAAAAACAGGGGATGATTGATTGTTCAGTTACTGATTGTACTATCTGACCACGCATAACTTATTACAGAGTAGTCGGATTTTGATGATTCTTTTTTTATTGGAAAGCGTATTCCCCAAGGGTGGTCCCATGTAAATTTGGAAATAATATTCCTACCCTTAGGGTAGGAAAACAGGGGATGATTGACTAACTTTTTACAGAGTAGTCTGATCTGATCTAGTCTGATCTGAGTCTGGATAGATAGGGTATACCTTGAAGTCGGTATTATAAATTTGGAAAAAAAATTACCCCAAGGATGGAAAAAAAGTATAAAATAAAAACTTTTTAACAAAAAATTAAACCGCCGAAAAAACTGAAAAGCAAAAAATAATACCTTTTTTGTTTGACCTTAATCTAGGTACCAGTTTGAAGTCGGTGCCTCAGCACGAGCCAGGAGGAGTGATAGAAGCCAATCAGGTAGACGATTATAGGTCCACTCCTCCTGGCTAAGTGCTGAGGCACCGACTTCAAACTGGTACCTAGATTAAGGTCAAACAAAAAACTTACTTACTTACTTTTTGCTTTTCAGTTTTTTCGGCGGTTTAATTTTTTGTTAAAAAGTTTTTATTTAATTTAATTTATATTTAGAATCCAAACAGACGAACGATTCCAAATTGGGAAAACTAATTTGGATTCATTTTAATCGTATCTAATCTAATATTTTTAAATATGCGATTCTTATATTTATTTCGGGGAACTCGGAAACGGCTCTGACGATGTCGACGAAATTTGCTATGGGGTTTCGGAGGCGAACAATCGATCTGGCTTGGTCTTATCTCTGGGAAAACAGTTTTAGTCACATGAATAAATACGGAGCAGAAGAAAAGCTTCCGAACAGTGCTCGAAATTCTTACCTATTATCATAGGGTTGTCGCTCGGTAAAAACAAAAATTAAAAATCAAAATATTTTACTCAAACAAGTACCTAAGTATCTAATATCTGTATATCTACAAACACTACAACAGGTAGGCATCTTTGAAAACAACCGAACACCCGAACTATGTAGCTAAACGCTAAAGGCCGCGTCGTCGCTAGCGGCACACCTGAACTTTGCCTACTCACTGAGCTAGTTCAAACCGGTTTGTCTCCGAGCGGGCGCCGGTGCACGCCCCCCCCGTCTTGTCTGTGACAGGTCACGCACACATATGTTGTGCGTGTAGTAGTGTAATGCGTGCGCGACGTTGTTTGAACTTTTTATTCTGCTCCGTATTTATTCATGTGTTTTAGTTCTGCCCACTTTCGTCCACCTAAGTAGCTGTTTGTTGACAATAAAAAGTGTAACCTTCAATTTTTTAATGACTTAATTTCGGGTTTTTCTTACTCAGGATCAAGAGCGCTATTGATTTTGATGATCGAAAAAACCGGCCAAATGCGAGTTATTTTAGTTTAGTTTTTTTAGTATTTGTTGTTATAGCGGCAACAGAAATACATCATCTGTGAAAATTTCAACTGTCTAGCTATCACGGTTCACGAGATACAGACTGGTGACAGACGGACGGACGGACAGCGGAGTCTTATTAATAGGGTCCCGTTTTACCCTTTGACTACGGAACCCTAAAAAAGAAGTATTCAAAACGTCTGAAATCAAGAACACAAACGCCGAACTTTGTTCAACAGATAAAATCAATTAGCGTCAGATAAGCATTACGCAAAACTATTGATAAGACAGATAAGTCCACATACTTCACTTGCGTGTACTATGAAAGGCACATAATTGCGGTACTAACACGTAGTACTGTTAATAGACTTAAAGGGCGTGACCCGATAGCGGGCGTCCCAGTTCCCTACTTCCTTCCTCTGTGACACACTGCGTTAAAACGTTTAGTAAAACAAGTTTTGTCACTGACTTCGGCCACTACTGATACTACAGTACCCGGACATAAAGATTGCACACGGTCTTTGAAAAAATACTCGGCAAATGTCGGACATTTGCAGTAGGGATGGGCCGAATATTCGTTTTATGTTCGGTATTCGGCATATTCAGCAGGTTTACCGAACATTCGTATTCGGCCGAATATTCGGTAAACCTGCCGAATATTCGAGACAGTGGTACTTAAAGATTTTAATAACAGTTACTCTATTGTGAACTATATTAAAATGAGAATGATTGATTGAACGATGCATGTGCATATTATAAATAAACCTAACCTAATCAAATCACTGTGTAGCTTTATACTTTGCACGTGGTGCCGTTTCGTTTCGCACTGGATGATGCAATAATAATGACAAGTATTGACAAGTGTGGCGGGGGGAGCGAGGGGAGCGGGCGGGTGCGCCCGGCGTCAATTCGCGCGGTTAGCGTAAACACGTATAGACCTGCTCCGGTATGCCGAATATTCGGTTCGGTGAAAGTTTAACCGAATATTCGGCCGAATGTTCGTATTCGGTGAAATCTATGTTCGGCCCATCACTAATTTGCAGTCTTCTTCCAAAGACCGATGTGTTTTTTTGTGTGTGTGTGTGTGTGTGTGTGTGTAACACAATAGTGTAGTCTTTGGAAAAAGACTGCAAATGTCCGACATTTGCAGTCTTTTTTCAAAGACCGTGTGCAATCTTTATGGCCGGGTATATACTGTACTGTTGTTTTACAAGATTTTATTGAACTTTCATCATACTAGAACTGTGATTACCTTTTAAGATTCTAGAATTGATATGCTAGGTTCACACACAATCTTTTCAGACGTAAGATTCCCACTGCTGAACATAGACCCAGGGCTGAATGTGGCTGAAACGTCGAGAAATTCATGTGTAAGATATTTGAGGATTCACTCTAATGAATGACAAGTGTTTATTGAAACACTAAGTACACTTATAGTTCGCTCGATAGGAAAAAAATCCAAAGTCGTCTCTAAAAAATAAAATAAATTCGTAGTACGACGCTAATACTGCACGGCAGGTCATGACTTTTGGAATGTTAATAAAACAAGATGTTTTTTAGGGCGTAGTGTTGCTACATTTTTAAAATATGTATTTGTTTAGTAATAAGATGAAAATACCCAAAAACACGCGCAGTCCAACCAACCTATCTAGAGCCATCGTGCCTCCCCCACGCCCGAAATCGCCCACCAAAAGTCGATTCGCGCGAAAAGCTCGGTAGGCCCTTAATATTGTTTGCGTGATAAGTCCCGTTTAAAGTAATAGTTATTGGCCCAAGGCTCACCAAACAGACCGGTCCTGCGCCACCCACATCCAACGCGTTCCAGCAACCTTAACCAGGTCGTCGCTACATTTTGTTGGATGCCTACCTGCACTGCGTCTTCCGGTACGTGGACGCCTTTCGAGAACCTTTTAGCATCAGTTTTACGAGCGTATGCCTTGCCCACTGCCACTTGAGTCTGGCTGATTCCGCTTCTAATTTGTAATACATATATGATGATGATTTGGAATGAGTAATTGTAGCAGTTTAGTTTATTTTAAAAGGCCAAGCCTGGTGACGGTGGAAGCCTGGTGGTGGAAAGGTGACGAAGCCTTTTGCGGATTCCAATCTGTTGTTATGACGAAGCTTGTTGCGGATAACAATATGTTTGCCTGACGGAGCCTGCGCTGCGGATCTGATTTTCTTGTATCCTTTTGGTGATGAATAAATATTTCTTTTTTTAAAAGGAAAAATACAATGCATGTTGCGAAAATACCATAGAAAACTAACTGTTGCCGGCGATTACGTTTGCGAAGAATAGGGGCATAAAAAAAATGTCCTACAACCTATTCTCAGACCTACCAAATATAGAAAAAAAATTGATAAAAATCGGTCAAGCCTGGTCAAGCCGTTTCGGAGGAGTTTGATAATGTGACACAAGATTTTTATATATTAGAAGATAATAATATTAGTTAATAGCAATCGTATATTTATTACACTTTTGTAATACTTTTTTTACAAAACCTTGAATGGAAATTATGTGTGATAAAACACCAAATCAAAACAACACGGAAACAATAAACAATACTAACATGATAATGATCTAATTAGCACTCGCAAAACAACTAATTAACAAGCAAGTTACTGAAAACTGAAAAGTGAATACAATCAGTACCAAACATTTTTGGATAGGACTATTTGCTGCAAAACATCTGAACACACCACAACACAAAACATAAGTCTGTAATATTACCAGGCTAGGTTTAAAATAATAAGTACTTGGGTCATGAACATAAATATCACATAATACAACCAAGTATCCAGCTGATCTCAAGCTTGCTACTGCAAGTTGGTCAAACAATTCCATGGCATTTGCCTTAAAAAAAGGTTGTATTCAACTGGTTTCACAGTGTATGGACTCAAACTTCTACTAGATCTTGTCAATACCAAACAAATATTAATTACGTAAGTTAACTTTAAGTGAGCAAGCAAATAAGCTCCAAACGCACAGACAGCGGACGCCTGGCGGTGCGATGGCGGTGACGGTTGTAATATTCTAACTTGTATGAATGAGTTCACGGTACGGTACCACATAACCGTTCATACGAGTTACACCGCACCAGTACGGCTCCGCAGTCTGTGCGTTTGGAGCTTTATTCCAAACACAAGCCTGTAAACTTTAGACGGCTATGTACTAGCATGCCACTCTCTTCAAATAAAACAAAACATACAAAATACTATCAAACGGCTCAAACTGAGACTAACCAACACATTGTCATTTCCGCTTAGGTCAAGCGCGTTGCTTAGATACCCGAGTATCTGCAAAACATATTAAAATATATTTCGTACTAAATACAAACTGAAATATAGATGCACAGAAAAAACCCCAGAAAAAAGACCAATGCTGGGAATCGAACCCAGGTCCTCAGCATTCCGTGCCGCGTGCCATACCCCTACACCACCACTGGTCCAGAGATTAGACACGAATCTTTCCCATACATCATACATTTCAATCTGCTAAATCATCACCTTATGCAGTGACAAACGCACATCTATGTTACACCCTCATCGAGAGATTTCAACACTCCTTCGGAACTAACCGCTCACCTGGACAAGAGATGGCGCTACTGTGCAACTTTAAACAAGTTAGCTATGAAGTATCTTTTTTTTTTTTTTTTTTTTGTACTTATTTTTTCAACTTCATTTTTTTATTACTTTTACGGTCATCCCGTGAAATCATACATTTCGTACTAAATACAAACTGAAATATAGATGCACAGAAAAAACCCCAGAAAAAAGACCAATGCTGGGAATCGAACCCAGGTCCTCAGCATTCCGTGCCGCGTGCCATACCCCTACACCACCACTGGTCCAGAGATTAGACACGAATCTTTCCCATACATCATACATTTCAATCTGCTAAATCATCACCTTATGCAGTGACAAACGCACATCTAAAAAAATGAAGTTGAAAAAATAAGTACAAAAAAAAAAAAAAAAAAAAAAAGATACTTCATAGCTAACTTATATTAAAATATGTTCAATAATAAAACCAAAAAATGCTGCAGTCTTTCTCATTTTACCATGCAAGGACAATTTAAAGAACATTTTCAAGTTAAGTATGAAGTATCTTTTTCTATTTATTTTTTTTATTTTCTTCAACTTCATTTTTTATTACTTTTACGGTCATCCCGTGAAACCATATATTTCAAACTAAGTGTACGATGTATGGGAAAGATTCGTCGCTAACTTCTAGACCAGTGATGGTGTAGGGGTAAGCACGCAGCACGGAACGCTGAGGACCTGGGTTCGATTCCCAGCATTGGTCTTTTTTCTGGGGTTTTTTTTTTCTGTGCATCTATATTTCAGTTTGTATTTAGTTAGAACATTTTCGTAAAGAATGATCAGTGATCACCATTTTGCATAACAAATAGGTTTACATGGACCAAGTTATTGACTCGTCTATTACATTATTTTATTTTATTTAAATTGTACAAGCAATAGTTTTAAACGGTTTTAAATCTCGGAGCATGGCAGTAAATTTTATGGAATTAGTAAGTACTTCAAAGCTATTCAAAATTTGCAAATCATATAACCCAGTAAAAATTGTCACTACACCAGCAGAATGCAAATATTTGCATAGGTTACTAGATAAATAGAAGACATAAATTTAAGATTTAAATACATAATTCGTAGTTAAACTTGCAAGTCTTGCAACATCTTGTGAAATGTTAAATAAATGTGTTGTGTATACATTGAAAATACAAATAAGTACATGCCTAACTAAATCCTTTGAGTGTATTAATTTTTAGTTTATTTTTAACTTTTAAATAGGTTTTATTGAAGACATCATAACAACATTTGAGTTTCTGCTGCTAATATGAATTTAATGTTGTAGACGATTTAACTATAAGACTCATAATTATCAGGATAATTCACTGCTTATCGAAAACAACACTCTAATCCAAAATAATACAGTGTGCAACTTAATACTTTAATTACTGCAAATAAGGTGTATAATCAGCTTATCATTTCAAATTAGGCAGAGAGAATTATTGATTAAGGAAACCAATTGTTAGAACTTGATTCATTCATAAATCATACAATTTGTATAGGTACTTCATTATTCAAGAATCACGGAAAAACCTACGGCACCTGGAACTTATCATGACAATTAATTGTTAAAATTACCTTGGGATATTGAACATGAACACTGTGTGTCATGAAAAAATCGTTCAAATAATATATCTAGGCAAAATAATATTTAATTAAGACAGCAAACCTTATATCCTTATATAATGTTCATTTAGAAGAACACTGACACAATTACAAATTATTGTCATTTTCAAAACTAAACATGTTTTTTTTTACATAAAGTTTAGTTTTGAAACAACAATAATTTGTAATTGTGTCAGTGTTCTTCTGAATGAACCTTTCTTGTATTCAAATAGCTCATACTTCATTTTCTCTCTCTCTAGTTATGGTCATAGTATGGATTTAACATTTGAATATTATATTAAACAGCCTGTGTTAAGTTTATCAATGCAACAGTCATACAGGATGCTATGATAGATAAGAGACCTTAAATTGAAATGATTATACATGTAACATTCATTCTTTGAATAATTCAACAAAGTTCACAAACTAGCAAGATACACAGTTTAAGTGCAGGAATATTTGGCATATCTTAATAGAATAATCTTGATCTTATCTTGCTCTAAACAGATAACCTAGAATATAGTACCTAGTTACAACATTTGTTATCATTATCATAATTTGCCTTACACTTTTACTTTTATACCCAAGTTATTGAAGTTTACATAAAAACACCCAAGATTTAAGAGCTGTTAGTGCCATTTTAAGAGTTGTTTACATTCGGAATTTATGTGCGATGGTCGACGCACTGTCGCCCGATCACATAGCGATGGTGAAATCACTCATACGAGCCGCCAGCGCCGTCGCGACACTACTTTACACACTCGTAACCCTATTTACACGTAAACATACACATCAAAAGTAAAACTTACCGATTTCGGCATCTTGGCGGTTTGGGATTACTATCTGCGAAGACAGAGCATACGTTAGAGAAACTAAACTGTCTAAATTCCACAACAAATAGTGCAAAGTAAGCAGTCGACATGTACCTTACCGCGTGACATGTAATCGCTAAATTGTGAATAACTTAGCGGCTGCGAGCGCGCGCGGCGAACAATACATGCTGCTGTATGATCTATTTTATGCATTTTCTCAGAATATACTGGCATTGATGCGACGACAATAAAATTATAGTCGCCGGCGGTAGTGTAATGTGCACGGAAAATATTAATCAGAATGTAGGGTAACTTGGTGGCATCACATATTACTATTTTATACGGAAATCGGTCTGAGTAAAATGTGTACTTACCCGGGAAAAGGAAGAATATCACCTAATTTTCCACATAAGTAGCACAACACATAAAGAATGCACACACCCTAAACGTAAAAGAGCCACAAAAATATCGCGATGTGACAGACAAGACAACTGCGTGACGTGGTAACCGGTGTTGTCATATCTGTCAATTGGCAAAGTTGGGGTTACACTTTGAAATGTTTGCGAATTAAAATAAAAACAATTTGCTGTAAAAAAAATAACAAAAATTTAATGATTTAATGAACGATTTATGCGCTCCATTTTTAATAAAAGTTGCATAAATTGAGTTAAGGTTTTGTAAAGTTTCCAATAAGAGTTGGAATTCTTGAGAATATTATTCGAGCTACAAGAAAAACAGCCTTCATGCCAGTGTTTTGTCTGTGCGATGTACAAAATATGGTTTTATTTATAATTGAAGCATTTGGTAGTTTACAGCGTTTCTTAGCTTTATGTAATCTGCTCAGAATTTTCATCAGCTCGACAGTATTTGGATGATTCCTGTTGTGAATTTGACTTTTGGATATTCTTGAAATTACTGTGGGGATGTCGATTATTTTATTATATGGCAATATACTGTGACAGCTGTCGGTCGCGTAGTGTCATCGTGACATGACAGTGACGTTTACCGGTCGTCTCTCATCTCTTGTGTATTGTATGGGTGACCGTTTGTGTTCGTCGCACAGTGTTTTTGTATTGAGACCTTTGTTTCTGTTTGTTTATAGAGCATTATTTGTGTATAGTATCGAAATAAGAACAATTTTTTATAGCATTTCTAACAAAAGACTGTGATAACCTTAAAATGTGGGCTTCCTTACGAAGACTACTACATTGGGGGCCCATCTGTGTTTTAGGTAATGAAAATGATTTATAAAAAAATCGTTTCTGTGTATTTTTATCACAAATTTCTGTCATGAAACGGAAACAAAAGCAATTATTGGAAATAAAATAAGAAAAAGCTGAGTAACTGTATTGCTTTTCTTTAAAAAAAGTGTATCACCGTTTGCGATCCGCAGGAATTTTGCATTTTCCTGGGTTAAAGTAATTTGTGTTTATCTGGGACAGTGCAGTTTAATAGTAACAAACAAACAAACAGTCATTACCTATTTATCCATTTGAGAAAAGTTACTAAGTCCAAGACCTAGCCTACCTCTACCTAACATCACTACTTCAGTGGTTACCTGACAATGCCTTATTAGAAAGGCAGTTCATACTAATTTCTAGGGTTCAACAAACATCTGCACTGAGCAGCTGCGCATTCTGAGCTGATGACTGAGTGCAAGAGAGTGGCTGAAGGCCAGATGCCTGAGAGCTCTGTAGCTTAAATGTTAATGTTATATTTACAATGTACTTAGATTAAGATAATTTGTAAGTTTGTGCTGTTTTGGCTTTAGCTAAAAATAAAAAAAAATAAAAAAAATATCAAGGGACAATTCACACCAATTGACCTAGTCCCAAAGTAAGCTTAGCAAAGCTTGTGTTATGGGTACTAAGCAACGGATAAACATACTTGTATAGATAAATAAATACTTAAATACATAGAAAACATCCATAACTCAGGAACAAATATTCGTGCTCATCACACAAATAAATGCCCTTACCGGGATTTGAACCCAGGACCTCTTGCTTCGTAGGCAGGGTCACTGCCAACTAGGCTAAAGCGGTTGTTAGCTGTTAAGGTACAAATTTGTGATGAGTAAATATATAAATAAATCTGCTCAGGACCCACATGTGGGTCACCATTTATGGTTAGGTAAGCTTCTACAAATTAAACCCAATTTTAAAAAGTTACTCCGTTTGGGACCCATTATTTATTTAATTGTAACATTTTATCCAAAAAATTGTATAATAATGAAGCTAATATAAAGCGTGTAAAAAAGATGCCCTGTTGGGGCATAGCAGTACTATACATTTACTTTTAGTTTACCACTGACAGATTGCTTGCCTTCATTTAATTTCCAACTTTAACACCATACAAATAAAGTAGTTATTACAAAATCTGCAAACATGGGTAACAGTATTCTAAAATTGGCTTTATTTGTAGGTTGTTAACGTTGAATATGAAATGAAGGCAAACCATCTGTCAGTGGCAAACTGTAAAGTAATTTACATTCAACATATTACTTTAAATGGAAATGCCTTATTGGGAAAACCTTTTTTTTAATATACCTTAGGTCTTCTTGGTATATTTTAATTTTTAATACCTTTGCATTATACAAATTCGGAGGCCCCATCCCATCTGAAATCTTGTGACCCACATGTGGGTCACAACCCATAATTTAAGAAGTACTTAACCACAATTTTAAAAACATAATTTCCAGGTATAATAAAGCTAGTGACATGGTCAATGGTGCACCTGATCGGCATGTGGTGGCCGCCGCAGGGCTCGCTAGGTGGCGCCCTGCACGCGGTGATGTTCCTGTTCCTCTCCGGAGGCACCCTGTACTACTTCCTGCAGTCCCTGCTTGAGGGACCGGGGTTTGTGCCATTGGAATGGCGACCAGTAAGTGTTAGTTTTGTTTGGGAGTTTAAAAATGCTTAAGACACGGATCCGTGCTCAATTTAAGGCATTCTTTTTGTATTTTTTTCTTAATCTGTATGATTAGATTTATATGAAACAGTTCAGACTAGAATGCACGATTTTTTCACTTCCCGCATACGAGGGGTTAGTAAATAGGTGAAATTACAGTCAGTAGCAAGATATTTATCCAGTAACATCTTTAATTTAATAAAATGAAATAAATAGGCAGGCACATTAAATCATCGAATATAATGATAATCCAAACAATAATAATAACCAAATAAATAAATAATCCGAACAAAAAATAAGTAGGCACAATCACATTAAATTCTAAATAATCCAACAATGTCTTACTGAGGTTTTTTTTTTCAGAGGAAGGAAGAAGACACGTGGCATCTACAATTTTGCACAATTTGCAATGGATTCAAAGCTCCACGGTCACACCACTGTAGAAAGTGTAAGTTGGCTTACTTTCATAAAAATTAACTATTGACATATTTTGAAGGATTATAACTTATTTTATTGGTCAGGTGGGCACTGTGTCATGAAGATGGACCACCACTGTCCGTGGATCAATTGCTGCGTGGGGCACGCTAACCACGGCTACTTCACCTACTTCCTCGTCTTCGCTGTGTTGGGTTGTCTGCAGGCCGCCATCGTAAGTACACTAATAGCTTTACGCAAAATAGGCGCGTAAAAGACATCGAGTTGCGGAAACTAGCCCGTTATTACCTATTACACTAATAGCTAGAGCCCCAAAACAAAATAATACTTATCTGATTTCATCACCATCATCATTTCAGCCGAATGACGTCCACTGCTGAACATAGGCCTCCCCCAAGGCCCACCGAACAGATTATTCCATTTAAAATGAAACGGATCTTTTGAAACTGTGTTTTGAAATTATTAAGAAACTAGCTTTTGCCCGCGACTCCGTCCGCGTGGAATTAGTAATTTGGGCAGCTTATTTTTTTTATCCAATTTGCTTTTTCATCAATTATGGCTCTCCTTAGTTCCTCGATATAAAAAAACTGGTTTAACAGCATTATATTCATTCTTTATCTTATCCCGTATCGGTCTTTTTAGCCCAAGCGCAAGTGTCGCCAGGGTGCTACTTAACTTGTCTGTAACAATATGCATCTACCAGCCGGCACACTTCCGATGGTACCTACTACGCGCAGAGGACATTATTTGAGTGTCAACTGCTATCGAGAACAGGATCATTGTGACTGTAAGACGATGTTGTAGGCTCTGTAATTTGGCCCCGGCTATGACAGCAGTATCAACGAGTCTGTCGGTTCCAGGTGCTCTCGATTTGCATGTACCACGCGATCAACCGTGCGTGGTACGTGCAGAGCGGCGTGCGGGCCCCGCGCGTGCTGCTGACGCTGCCCACGCTGCTGCTGACGCTGCTGGCCGTCGGCATGTGCGTCGGCGTGGTGCTGGCCGTGGGCACGCTGCTGGCCTTGCAGGTGGGTCCCGCGCCCCGCCCGTGGGTCCCGTGCCCCGCGCGTGCTGCTGACGCTGCCCACGCTGCTGCTGACGCTGCTGGCCGTCGGCATGTGCGTCGGCGTGGTGCTGGCCGTGGGCACGCTGCTGGCCTTGCAGGTGGGTCCCGCGCCCCGCCCGTGGGTCCCGTGCCCCGCGCGTGCTGCTGACGCTGCCCACGCTGCTGCTGACGCTGCTGGCCGTCGGCATGTGCGTCGGCGTGGTGCTGGCCGTGGGCACGCTGCTGGCCTTGCAGGTGGGTCCCGCGCCCCGCCCGTGGGTCCCGTGCCCCGCGCGTGCTGCTGACGCTGCCCACGCTGCTGCTGACGCTGCTGGCCGTCGGCATGTGCGTCGGCGTGGTGCTGGCCGTGGGCACGCTGCTGGCCTTGGAGGTGGGTCCCGCGCCCCGCCCGTGGGTCCCGTGCCCCGCGCGTGCTGCTGACGCTGCCCACGCTGCTGCTGACGCTGCTGGCCGTCGGCATGTGCGTCGGCGTGGTGCTGGCCGTGGGCACGCTGCTGGCCTTGCAGGTGGGTCCCGCGCCCCGCCCGTGGGTCCCGTGCCCCGCGCGTGCTGCTGACGCTGCCCACGCTGCTGCTGACGCTGCTGGCCGTCGGCATGTGCGTCGGCGTAGTGCTGGCCGTGGGCACGCTGCTGGCCTTGCAGGTGGGTCCCGCGCCCCGCCCGTGGGTCCCGTGCCCCGCGCGTGCTGCTGACGCTGCCCACGCTGCTGCTGACGCTGCTGGCCGTCGGCATGTGCGTCGGCGTGGTGCTGGCCGTGGACACGCTGCTGGCCTTGCAGGTGGGTCCCGCGCCCCGCCCGTGGGTCCCGTGCCCCGCGCGTGCTGCTGACGCTGCCCACGCTGCTGCTGACGCTGCTGGCCGTTGGCATGTGCGTCGGCGTGGTGCTGGCCGTGGGCACGCTGCTGGCCTTGCAGGTGGGCCCCGCGCCCCGCCCGTGGGTCCCGTGCCCCGCGCGTGGGTCTCGCGCCCCGCTTCTGGTCTCCGGCCCGAAAATGGTTAAATTCGGCGTGTTATAAGCAATATACACTTTTTTAGTGTACGAGGGGCGTTCAATATAAAGTGAGAATGAGATGCAAACTCTTTTAATATTACGAAATTAAATACTGGCCGGTAAAGCTAATCTATCTAGCTGATTGCTATGAAAAAAAAAAACTAACTATCTTTTGTTTAAAAAAATATACGGTAATTTCTTTGCAATGCTATTGAGTACGTTAGCGAAAATGGAGAAAATTGAACTGCGCGCCGTTATCAAATACTTGTATTTGAAAAATTTTTCTACGGACCAAGTCAATTTGGATTTGCGGGACACTTTAGGGTCTAATGCTCCTCCGTATTCGACAGTCGCACGTTGGTGCGCCGAATTTAGACGTGGAAGAACATCGACAATGGATGACCCCCGCTCCGGACGCCCTACTACAGCAGTAACTGAAGAAATTGTGAAAAAAAGTCGAAAACTCCGTTTTGGCGGATCGTCGTGTCACAGTTCGTTTTATTGCTGAAAATGTAAAGATTTCAACGGGGAGCGTGCATAATATTTTACATGAACGCTTGGGTATGAAAAAGGTATCTGCTCGTTGGGTACCAAGAATGCTTACTGACACGCAAAAACAAACTAGACTAGAGATTTGTCAAGAAGCTTTGAACCTGATGCAGCAAGACCGGGAACTTTTTTTGGCGCGATTTATAACAATGGACGAAACATGGCTCCATCATTACGACCCTGAAACGAAACTGCACTCTATGACATGGAAAAGGCCATCATCTCCAACTCCGAAGAAATTCAAGGTGAGCCCATCTGCCGGTAAGGTCATGGGCTCTGTTTTTTGGGATGGTAAAGGGGTATTAATGATTGAGTATCTCGAGCATGGAGCCACTATTACGGGCACTTTATACGGCAAACAAATAGCAACATTGCGCAATGAGATCCGCGAAAAACGGCGAGGTAAACTCTCGAAAGTTGTGCTGTTCCACCAGGAAAATGCCCCGGCACACAAGTCCGCCGTTGCAATGGCTGCAATTCGTGATGCTGGGTTCGATATCCTTAAGCATCCTCCGTATTCACCAGAACTCGCTCCCAGTGATTTCTACCTATTTCCGAGATTGAAACAATACCTGAGAGGCCAGAAATTTGAAGACGACGACGCGGTAGTCGCTGCAGTACAAGATTTTTTAAGTAGTCAAGATGAGACCTTTTTTAAAAATGGAATTTTAAGTTTAGAATAAAGATATACTAAGTCTATTATGCTAAAAGGTGACTATGTTGAAAAATAAAATGACATTTAGTAAAAGTTGTTTATAACATACTCATTCTCACTTTTTATTGAACGCCCCTAGTAAATACCGTATATGATTTAACCAACCAGTATAGGTAAAAAACTTAAGTATAAGACCTATTGTATGTTGTAGTCTTAGATTATTTATACACTAGATAGAGTGTCAGTAGCAAACACTACGATACACAACGTCCAAAAACCCATGTAACAGCTTCATCTTACGATCGCGTTACGTCATTCCGATTGAAGGAGGCAAATGACATATAAGCCAACATATACATACTCGTATACGGACACAATACTACTATGTACATACAACAAGTCATTTGTTTAAGTTTTTCACCTATACACACACGTTTCAATTAGTTTAGTCCAGTTTTCTCGCAATTTTCCAGTTTTCCGGGTTCGATTCCCGTGTCGGGGCAGATATTTGTATGAAAAATTCGAATGTTTGTTCTCGAGTCTTGGGTGTTTAATATGTATTTAAGTATGTATGTATCTATCTATAGAAGTATGTTTATCCGTTGCTTAGTACCCATAACACAAGCTTTGCTAAGCTTACTTTGGGACTAGGTCAATTGGTGTGAATTGTCCCATGATATTTATTTATTTTTATTTATTTAATTTAACACTGTTGTGGGAAAAAATTACGTCATATTTACTGAGATACGCCTCACTCCTCACTTAATTTATGGACAACCCTTATCACTCTAAGATCGGCTTGGACAACCTATCATCAGCAATACTTATCATTATCTTCAGATCCGCAGCATAATCCGCAACCGCACCACCATAGAAGACTGGATCCTGGAGAAGGCGGTGAGCAGGCGCTCGGAGGCTGGTCTGCCCCCGTTCCAGTTCCCGTACGACCTGGGCTGGCGGGAGAACGTGAAGCTGGTGCTGCACGGCCACCGGTACGACGGGCTCAGCTGGCCCGTCAGACCGGGCTGCCAGGAGTTTGATCTCACTGTGAGTACCACTTTTAAACGGACAAGTACCTACACAACATTAACACATTCAGTGCCGGGAACGCCACAGGGGAGTTCTCCGTACTCCCCTGTGGCGTTCCCGGCACTGAATGTGTTAAGATGGAGCGGTGACCTGGTTAAGGTTGCGGGATCGCGTTGGATGCGGAGGGCACGTGACCGATCTGTTTGGCGAGCCGTGGGGGAGGCCTATGTTCAGCAGTGGACGTCTTTCGGCTGAAATGATGAAGTACCAACACAAATTTTCTCTCATGGACAACCTTAGCATTTTTTTATGAAACAGTATGAATATGTCACTCGGACAACCGGGGACAGAGTAAACAACACAAATAAATAGATTCAGCCATTTAATGTAAGACATTCCATAGTAAGTAAGTAAGTCGGTCAGCTAATCAAATCAATACATTTTGTATGGAAGTCTGAATTTTTTTTTAGTTTTTCGACCTATGTCCCTTGGAGAAAGTTGTACAGTTTATGCAACACTATCACCTGTTTTCGGGAAGGTCCCTCGTGGAAATCCACCCGGTATAAAAAGACTTCTAACACGAGTATGAGCTGAATCGTGTAATATTTTAAATAATAATAATAATAAATGTATGAAAAAGATATAACTTGTCGACTGTCGGGTTTCTTGCCAGATTCTTCTCAAGACAGTTTTTCCGACCCGGTGGTGGCTCTGCTATACACTGGATTGATGTAGTTGTAGCTTACTGGGGCATACCTAAAAATTTGTAGGGAACCCTCGGTGCGCGACTCGCACTTGTCCGGTTTTATTTTTATTTCGACCGATATTGTATGCCGCTGCTGTGCGTTCAATAGAGTCATTTGCATTGTGTTATTGTTTCAGCGCGAGCAGCAAGCTCAGAAGGCCGACAAGCGCCTCCGCTCACGGCTATACACAGCCGTGGCCTCGTACTCGGGCCGCTGGGTCCCACTGCTGGGCTGGCCCCGAGCGGCGCTCGCGGCGCCCTGCACCGACGAGCCGCGCCTGCCGTTAACGCGCGGGGACGTCATCCGCGCCACGAGGCAGCGCAAGTCAGTACCCAACATGAGCTTATATTATAACATCAAAAATAAAAAAAAATAAAAAATCAAAACGTTTATTCTGCAAATAGGCCGCAAAGGGCTCTTTTACATGTCACTTTTTTAAACTACCAGCGCTTTCGTAAGGACCATCATTGCCAAGAAGAATGCGCCGCAAGAAACTTGGCAGGAAGTCATCTTTTCAAATTAAAATATAATAAATTACAAACTAAAAAACCATACAAATATAGAATTAAATAAAAAATAATAATAATTACATAAAAAAACAATACAGGGATGTATTGGGTCCCATAGTTAAAAAAAAAATATATATATATATATATATATCGGAGATAGTCTTCCAATGTCACAATCATTAAAAATGAATGTGTTAAAACACATTTCAGGTCAAGTAACCATTAAACTTTTGGATTTCAAAGGCAAGCTTACGCCTGCCGCCCCCAAAGTTGGCTCACATCGTCATCCTAGCCTGTATACGTCCCATAACAGGGTACAGGAGACTATCGGAATCAGAAGGCAACACGTGGCGACATCATACCTATGTGATGTAAGCGATCAGGTTTACTAATGTTTCGGCGAAAATCTTTTCGCAAAATGATTCATTTGGCAAATGTTTCATTTCCCAAATGTTTATTTTTTCTGAAACTGTAAACTTTTCAGGATTGTTATAAAACAAACCTAACCTAACCTAACCTAACCTAACCTACAGGATAGTCCTGAATAGTTAACAGTTTCAGAAAAAATTAACATTTGGGAAAATGAACCAGTTTGCGAAAAATAATTCACCGAAAAGGCAGTACACGAAGCGAGCAGCTGTTCACACATGTACAACATCATCATGTATGTGTTAGGGATCTTTAAAAAACGAGCCTTCCAATTCCTGTGATCCCCCTCGTGTTGCGGGTGTCCATGGGCGATGGTGATCGCTCTCCATCAGGTGACCCGTCTGCTCTTTGTCCCCTCGTATAAATATAAAAAAATTTTTTTTTGAAATTAGCACAGTCAGTTCAGTTCTATTGAGACTATATGTGGCCGAGTGGCGAGACAGTGCATGCTCAGACCTGCCGAGTGAGCGAGCGAGATAGTGCCTTGTGCTCGGCCTAGTAAGTAGAGCGAAAACCGAGCTTCTGTCTCGCCGCTTCGTTCGGCTGAGCGAAATGTAAGGAAGCCAAATGCAATATTTGTACCTGACTTTCACACGTGACATTTTTGACGTACGCTTTATTTTAACCGAATAGTGTGAAGTTTTTTACATTTAGGGGCTGTTTCACCACTTTTCTTAAAGTTCGGATTAGCTTAAACATAACCTTATTTGATAGATGGAATTAAAATTTCTGTTTCACCAGTCTCGATTAGCGCTAAGTGACGGACAAACTGTTTCTTAATTTGACCATCAGATCAGGAGGCATTTAGCATTTTTATCCGTCACATAAAGTTAGTTTATTTTTTTGTGGCCATGGTTGGAGAGCCCTTCAGCCGGTTTCATAAAAATAAATCAAAGTATTTTTTATTTTTTAAAGAAAGAGGTCATGCTAAATTGCATAAAATAATTTAAATATCAAGATTTGAATAAAAAAATGTAGGTACACTTTTAGTATGTAAAAAAAAATCCAAAATTTCGTAATATTTTTTAATAACAAACTTTTTTCAGTGGCTCAATCGTTTGTTCTACCTGAACTTGTATGTCGCCATTAAAAAAAAGTTTATCTGTCAAATGGTTTGGCGCCACTTTTCGATTCGTTTTACGTGATTTTATTTTTCTTTGTTATTGTTAACAAAGTATCGTAATTAAATACCGTTTTTGGCTCAATTATAATGTTACATATTTGTTTATGCAAAAAAAATAGATGTATTCAAAAATTATATAGCTAACCATTTCTTTTGCTTTAATAATGAGTGACTCTTTGAACGAAAGTGTGCGAACAGGAACGCGTGGTCGTGAAATGCGACGTTGCCATTCCGACTTTTGTTAAACCCACGATTAGTTAAGTGGTACTTAGTTTGCACAGGAGCGGAGTGGTGAAACTGAAAAAACACTAGCCGACAGATTTGTCCAGTACTTAGTTTATTCATTGGTCACGTAACCAGCAGTTTGACAATAAGGTGGTGAAACACCCCCTTAGTAAAGTACCTAAACCTTTATAGTATAGGTCAATACTGGTGTCATATGTCCCGTGATAGTTTAATTATTAATTTGATTGTCGCAGGCACTGGCTGTTTGGCGAGCGCGTAACGGGCGCGGGCGAGGAGCGGGGGCCGCGCGGCTGGTTCCCGCGGGACGCCGCTACGCCCACCGACTGCAAGCTGAAGCCTGACTAGTACCAACGGTAAACATAGTGCGGTATAGCTTGTCTAATTTAATATGACGCGCCCCACCACCGCATTTGGCATACAGGATTTCAAATCCGGTATGCCAAATGCGGTGGTGGGGCGCGTCATTCTAAATTAGACAAGCTCTACTCGACATCAACCAATAGGGATGTTGACACCACCAAATCGATTCACAAGAGCTGGCACGAATGGATCGAACGAAAGTAATGTCACTATGACATTTTTGTAGGAAAATGCATGGACTTAATACCTAACCTGGACTGAGTACTGCGACAAAAAAGTGAGGCCGAAAAAAAACCAAACCGGAGAGTTGCATCTCGTTCTAATTAGGATGATCAAGTACTGGTGCGACTGGGACACAATTCTCTAGTTTCTCTAGTTTGTTGTTATCTCTCGGACCGCTGTCTCTAGTTGCCATTATTGAACTGTATGGCTTGGTAATATGGGTCACTTTTGATTGACTAATAAAAGTTAGTACATACTCAGTCCAGGTTAGGTATTAAGTCCATGGGAAAATGGCTGATGCATGTCATTTTCATAATTGTGTGAAGTTTATTCAAATAGGTAACACATGGATACTTTGAGATGAGATGAGTTGAGATGAGTTTTATTTAAAAAACATGAAAAACAACTAACTATTCAAATCAAAACTAATCCGTTATGCAAATGTGAATTCATTATACAGAATGTGCTGTTAGTAGAGGAGACGTGGAAGACTGACCTTCACCGATCTGTTAACTCGATGAGACATATTTTTTATCAAATATAATTTATAAACAAATATGCCCGTGATAACCGGCCTAATTCGCTCATTCGATCTATTCGTGCCAATTCTTGTGAATCGACCTGTACTTTTTATGAGCTGCCAAAACAACTCTCCCATAGAGTTTGAATGGCGATTGCAACTTAGGACGTCACTTTGTTCGCCAACTCAATCAACTATTTATTTGTTTTAAAGCAACAAACAATCTAATTTTGCAGTTAATCGAAAATTAATCTGGTTTTCAGAGCTAAAATAAAGCATTTTTCACTGGAGTCGTGTCTGCGAATTAGTTACGTTTATGCAAGAAATATGTGTTCATGCAGTTCCTCCACCTCCACACTGTAAGAACGCACACAAATCACACAAACCCAACTATCACCATCATTAAACGTTTGTAAGGAAAATCTAATATATATAAATCTCGTGTCACGGTGTTTTTATCGAACTCCTCCGAAACGGCTTGACCGATTTTTATGAAACTTTTTCTTCTGTACTCGGTAGGTCTGAGAATAGGTCGTAAGCTATTTTTATGCCCTTAGGTGTTATTTGGCAAAACAACGTTTGCGGGGTCAGCTAGTGCTAGTATACAAATGAAAAAGCATTGAATAGTATAAATTGGTGGTGTCAACTACTCAGTTCACAGAAATAATAATAAAGAGGATAGAAGTGCCTTAGACGCGTGACCTTGGCGCCGCGCTTGTGACTCGTAGGTCACAAGCGCGCGACTTGTGGCTCAGTGCTATTTGAAACGTGGGTATGGCAACAAGTGCTTTAAAATGGTGTTTTGCAGCATTAGCAATTGCGGAAACTCGTCCACACTGTGTAATTACACTAATAAGGGGATTACATTTCATTGGTATGTATTAATTTAATGTAATAATGCGGTTTATATCAAAATACAACTTGAGAAAATATTTCATTATGAAATATTGGTTTACACGTTATTAACACGAAACTTCATATACCATTGCTACTCATGCCCATAAAAACGCAGATCGTTTTGAATTATACGCAGCAATGTAAAGTAATTTTTGATAACCCTTCCGTCTTGCACAAAAGTTCGTGGTACGGACAAAAAAACAGGTTACGACTAGTACAGACATAATGCCGACGCGGCCAATAAATGGCACCGTTGTTTAAATGTGGGTATGACTTACGCTGAGTGTTATTCAACGCTATCTCTAAGGTGTAAGGTTCATAATTGTTTGTAAGCAAAAATATTAGTAATTGTGTGCGTGATTGCGTAGTACGGTTCCGGTCTTTTGCATGTGTGCATTAACACAGTAAGTAGAGGGGATGAAGCAGCGACACGAGTTCCGGAAGAAAATAGGAACTAAGGCATTTCTATCCTCTTTATTATTATTTCTGTGACTCAGTTAGATATAAAACAAGTGGATATCATGTCACAAATAGTTTTAACAACTTTACTGACTAAGTATGTGCAACGAGATCTCAACTATAAATGCAGGTACGACGATATAATGATAGCAGGATTAACACAACTCAAAGATCACTTAACGCCACGGTACATGTTATTACTTTAACCCTTAATAAGGTAGAGGCGATTTATAGCTAAACCGTTTAAATACAGAATAACAAATAAACAACAGCAAAGGGGGCGGGAGAGGTGCGGGCGGCGAGCGCGCCTCGTGTGCCTGCCGCCCCCACCTCTCCCGGCCCCCTTTGTCGTCTACCCCCGCATTTAGCTATAGCGACCACATGCATTGACTTAGAAATTCAACCTTATTGTTTTAGTAATAAGTTACAACATCCATTGTACTTATTAACCTTTTGACCGCCAGCGTCGGCTATAGACGACAGTACGGTAATACAAAATTAAACCTACCCGCATCCGCATAAGAATCAATTTTGTTCCAAACAAAAACGATGCGTGGCGGTCAAAAGGTTAAAAATACTACCAGCTTTAATAATATCTTTTGTCAGGTATGCATTCGATAGCTGCTTTTGATTCTGTGGTATGCTCCAGTAAATGGGACCTTATTAAGGGTTAACCGTCAAATCGACAGGTAACATCTATTTGTAACCAAAGGTATGTAAATGTATGAAATTTGTAAACCACAATGAAGTAAGCGTAGTATCTTCGTCGTTTTATATGTTGTTTTATGTAAAATAAACTTTTTTTAACACTGTATTTTTTATGTATTTATTTACCTACTTTTTTATAGGTAACGCCATCAGAGTTGAGGTCACGCATACAACAACACGTCATGTAATGACCGCGGGATTTTGACATTTATTCGTACCGATAGCAAGTTCAATACGTGTAGACTCAACATAGAATTACAAGATTGACTAAAAATTTCTTCAACCTATTTCTTTAATAATAAGTACCTGGGCGACCGAGCTCTGCTCGGGCAGAAACTCGGTACCAAGCGTTTTTCCAGAGATAAGACCAAGCTAGATCAATTTTTCATCCCCGAAAACCCCCACATACCAAATTTCATCGAAATCGTTGGAGCCGTTTCCGAGATCCTGATTATATATTTGCGGGGGAGGGGGTTCGCGGGTTTCAAGGGGGGATGAAAATTTCATTGATTTTGCCGTAGGATGCATAGTTTTCAAGATATTTGACAAAAACACCGGAGGGGTTGGGGCACAGAAATAATTTATTATTATTTCTGTGAATAATTTATTATTATTTCTGTGGGTTGGGGGGTCAGAGGGGGGAGGGGGTGCGGGGGGGATGCGTGGGAGGGAGCGTGGGGGTATCAAAGGGGGGATGAAAATTTCATTGATTTTGCCGTAGGATGCACCGTTTTCAAGATATTTGACAAAAAAACCGGAGGGGGTGGGGGGGTGAGCCACGTTAAACTATCGTCCGTAAACCAACTTTACAGACAACCGGTTTTTCTTGTTCTTTGCTCCCAATAGGGAACGTCCACATAGACGGTGCTGCCAACTGGTGTCATAAGGGTGCCATCAATTTGAACGCTTTACCTTGATAAGTTTGTTTTACTGTCCGCATAGTGTCTCTTTTGTCGCATTAGTGCTGCCGCCTATAGTTACTGCACGTTCCCTATAATACTTTTTCTCACAAAAAAGTAACTTTTTCTTACAAAAGAAAAAACTTCGTTTTCTCATGAAAAATAAACTTAAAAAAAAAACTAAAATCCTTAAAAAAAAACGTGGAATCGAACCGAGGTCGGCTGGATCCGCGACCACCCGATTTCTACTGTGCTATTATGATCTGCTCGAAGCCGGCGAAATTTAGCTTTGTATTCTAATGCAAACAAAAATAGCCGGAAAACACGAGTAAAAGCGGTTTTCTGAAAATGAATCATAACTAGATCAGTTTTTCATCCCCGAAAACCCCCACATACCAAATTTCATCGAAATCGTTGGAGCCGTTTCCGAGATCCTGATTATATATATATTACAAGAATATATACAAGAATTGCTCGTTTAAAGGTATTAGATTTAGGAAAATACATCTAACTCAAACAAAAAAGAAAATAAAATATTTTGATCTACATCATATAAATGAGATAAGCATATTTTATGCTATTTATAAAATACCGATTTTTTTCTTGCGAATATTTCTTATGAGTTTCATTTAAATTGTTTTATTTCAAAAATAGGTTATATGAAAAAATAAAAATTATAATATAGTATATGCATAGTATTGCGTAAGTATTTCATCATAAGATCATATAACTCACATGTTCATTCACTCAGTCATTTCATTCATTCACTATCTTTTTTACAATCAGTACTTTACGTAGCTCTGTGTGTAATCATTCGCCTCAACTCTCGTGGCGTTACCTATACCTACCTCATGATATTTACTAAATTATACCGAAATCAAACCTAATGGTAAGCTGTGGTAGCCTAGTGGTTTGACCCACGACCTCTCAAGCAGAGGATCGTGGATTCGAGCCCAGCTTAGATAATACACATTTTTTCGAAAATATCTGATACTAAAAGTGACTGTTATCGCTTAATTAATTGTGACATGGATTTTTTTGTTCATTTTAGGGTTCCGTACCCAAACGGTAAAAACGGGACACTATTAAAAATATAGTCTGGGATGATGATGATGAGACATACATAATACATTGCAAGTTAATAAAAAGCTTGTAATATACATGTATCTAGTCATGAAATAATGCCGGCGCCCTGATTTGATAATGAATTTTAATGAAACAAGTTTTAATGTGTAAATTTTTATTGTGCATCAATAACCATCGTACACCTAAGTACAAAATTAGTTCGTTACAAAGCACAATCGAAATAAAACTCTGAAATAAGTTAGATCTCTTCAAGCATAAAACTATATTAAATTCAATAAACACGTTACTTTATTATCACGGTTTTAATTACAATTAATAAATGCAGTTAAATCGTCCATAAACAGACACAAAACTTTCAATTCGCAGAAAATCGTCTTTCCAAAGTTTGTACTGTTAACCATCTCAATCAAGCTCAAACCTTAACTATCTTATCTTAATTATAATAACGCCAAATAAAGGAACAAGACGCCACAAAAAAGAAACTTTAAATAACTTTTGGTTGCCTGAAATTTAAATGTGGCAACTCTAGAAACATTGATACAAAATTTCGTTAAATCTATCATTAAGGCATTGGAAATGTTAATAAAGTTAATTCATATTAACTCCTTTACTTATACCACAGTTACTTAATCACTTACTTAGGGTTAAGTAGGTGGGGGTAAACGCTCGAAAATCACAATACCTACAGTAAAAACTTTTGAACGAAACGCTTCGTAAGCTCTAAATCGGGACTAATAATCCCTTTGTCAACTTCCAAAACGGTCACCCCCAAACTCCCAAAAGCCTTCTAGTACTCATTCTCCTCGTCCAGTTCCCCTTCAGTGGAGTCGACTCCAACTTCCTCGTAATCCTTCTCCAGCGCAGCCAGATCCTCGCGAGCCTCGGAGAACTCTCCCTCCTCCATACCTTCGCCGACGTACCAGTGGACGAAAGCGCGCTTCGCGTACATAAGGTCGAATTTGTGGTCCAACCTGGAAAAATAAATAGGTGGGATGGGATATGGTCATCCTACTTATTATCTCGCCTCATTCGTTTTTAGGGTTCCGTAGTCAACTAGGAACCCTTATAGTTTCGCCATGTCTGTCCATCTGTCTGTCCGTCCGCGGCTAAGCTCAGAGACTGTTAGTACTAGAAAGCTGTAATTTGGCATGAATACATATATATATCAGTCACGCCGACAAAGTGATTACATAAAAAAAACTAAAACAATTTTTTTTAGGGTACCTCTCATAGACGTAAAGTGGGGGTGATTTTTTTTTTCTCGACTAACCCTATAGTGTGGGGTATCGTTGGATAGGTCTTTGAAAACCATTGTAGGGTTGCTAACATGATTTTTCTATTCAGTTATCTGTTTGCGAAATATTCAACTTTAAAGTGAAAATTTTCATTAAAATCGACCGTCCCCCCCCCTCTAAAATCTAAACTGTTGGGCGGAAAAATTTGAAAAAATCAGAATGGTAGTAAATATATCAAATTTACTAGGAAAATTGTAGCGGCTAAGATTGCTTGGAAATTATTTGTAGTTTTAGAGTAAATAGTAGCCTATGGTATAAAACATACCTAAACTTAGATGATTCCGTACACATACGAAATCCTTAGAAAAATATTACTTGATTTTTTCGTAATGGCTACGGAACCCTACCTTGGGCGTGTCCGACACGCTCTTGGCCGGTTTTTAATTTAATTCTTATTTCATCTCATTCTGTATTCGTCTTCGTCTTGTTCGCTATCCGTCACTATCACTATCTTTTTTGGTCAAATTCTGTAACTTGTCTATCGCTTAATACGTCTTATTCGTTTTTTGTCACGGTCTTCCTTGGACTCGTTCGTTGTTCTTCCCTTTCGTTTTTTGTCTCATTTACTTATTCGTCAAAATTATTTCGATACGTTCGGTGCTGGTTAATAAATGTTCGTAAGTAAATGACACAAATAACGAAAGGGAAGAACGACGAATGAGTCCAAGGAAGACCGTGACGAAAAACGAATAAGACTTATTAAGAGAGAGACAAGTTACAGAAATTGACTGAATTCTAATGACGGATAGCGAACAAGACGAATAAAGAATGAGTGACGAATACAGAATGAGACGAAATAAGAATTAAATTAAAAACAAATGAGGCGAGCTAATATACCAGAAAGTGAAGTAGATGAGTGAACGAGAGCGACAGTTCTGATCAATTTCTCACTCTTTAGAGCAAGAGCGCGGCGGTCCAACGCCCTTCAATCAACCCCGCTTTAAACGGTCCATAGACGGGCTGCTTAGAGCAGTCGAGACCAACGGCACGAGAGCAGTCGTGTTGCGGTTGGAGTCGACTTCAACCCGAATGCTCCGAATATTGTATTGAAACTGCAGATCACCCAGAGCGATCGCTTGGAGCTGTTGGCACTGACTGCTCTAAGCAGTCCATCTATGGAGGCCGTTAGTCTTTAAGCTTAAGGCCACAACAAACCGGGAGCGTGGGGCGCCGACGGAGCGTGCCCAGCGCGCTCTGTAACCCTGAATCAAATATACGGTGACACACCGGCAGCGCGGCACACCGTTCATGTTTCAGTGTTATTGACCGCGCTGGGCACGCTCCGTCGGCGCCCCGCGCTCCCGGTTGGTTGTGGCTTTTATTGGTGTGTAGGTATAGGTATAGCAATGCAGGATTGGGTGGCTATGGGCTGAAGGAGAGGGAGAGAGAGAGGTATAGGTATGGCTTACCTGGCCCAGGCTTCGGCGATGGCGGTGGTGTTGGAGAGCATGCAGACAGCGCGCTGGACCTTGGCCAGGTCGCCGCCCGGGACCACCGTCGGAGGCTGGTAGTTGATGCCCACCTGCAACACACATGTTTAGGACCTGTTTCACCACTTAAGTTTCAAACTCCGATAAATCCATAGTTTGGTATTAAAGAAAAGGTAAATAAGGTAGATAATTTCCTAAGAGGGTAGAGAGGACATATTTGAATTTGAATTTATCATCATCGAAGAGACTACAATGCCACGTAACTAGAGGCAAATTTTACAGGAGAGCTTTTAAATTAAATATCTTTGTCACATAATTGTGCCAACAGTCGCGAATTCTGCTACTTTTGTAGGTTACGCGACTTACGCGGCATTTAGCCATTGTTGGTTAGGCAGTATCATCGACGTTATGTTTTACATCACATAATTATCTGTAAGGCGTTTTCTGTTTAATCAACAAAATAAACAGAGCCGGTATGATATATCTGATCTGTCACATAAGGTAACAGGAACTTAACAGAGAGGGTGAGACCAGCGCTTAGGGTCTAATGCAAAAATTGTGTTGGCGTCTGGCATCTGTCAAACTACTCCGCTACGCGGGTGGTTTCGCAAATTTATCAAAAGTGAAGCCATTTGTCAATTAATGTTGTTGTGAATGTCTTGCTTGTTGAGTCCAACAAAAAAGATTTTCTAAATAAATAAATTGGTAAATTTTTAGTTATGGTTAGAGACTCGAGTGGACGTCTTGTATTTGTCGGTGGAGTTATTTCCACTTAGGTACCTATCCCTGTCTTCTGTTAGTCGTTTGACTTCTTGAAATGACTCAACATCATCTGGGTCTTCTGTTTATACCTACCACTTCATTAAATAAAAATCGAGTTTGTTAGTGACCTACCACTTAATGTCAGATAAGTACATCTAGATTATTTACTTAGATCATAACCACGGCTTGACTCGACACTTTGTTGTTAATGCCTAGTTATGGAATAAGAGATGATGCAGATGATTTTACCTTGAATCCTGTGGGACACCAGTCCACGAACTGAATGGTCCGCTTCGTCTTGATGGTAGCGATTGCTGCGTTCACATCTTTAGGCACCACGTCACCTCTGTGATAAAAAAAGATAAGTTGGTCCTCCGAACCGGATTTAACATTGTTTTAGACAAAGACATTCTTTTAGACTTTACCTGTATAACATGCAGCAGGCCATGTATTTTCCGTGGCGTGGGTCGCATTTTACCATCTGAAATTCAAAATAAAGCAATGTATTTTTTTGCATACAAAGGGACCGCAAAGTACACAGACGCTGTATGTCGCTGGTCTAAATTTTTTACGTCTTCCTTCGGTCAATTGCCTTGCGCACGAGCGCTTTAGCCTATATAGTGAAAAGGAGGCTGCGTATCTGTTTATATCCGGAATAGATAACAGTTTCAGAAGAAAAAAACGGTTGGGAAATGAATCAGTTAGTTAAGTTAGCAAGGCAGGATCCCCATCGCTACTCAGCTACAGGCCCTACACTACGTTTGCCATCACGTGGCCTCCACTCAACCAGTTTGCTCCTGGATTCTTTACTTGTCGGTATTGTCTTCCTCACCTGGTTGGCAGGCTCGAAGCAAGCGTTGGTGATTTCAGCGACGGTCAACTGTTCGTGGTAGGCCTTCTCCGCCGAGATGACAGGCGCGTACGTGGCCAGCGGGAAGTGGATGCGAGGGTATGGCACCAAGTTGGTCTGGAACTCCGTCAGGTCCACGTTGAGGGCGCCGTCGAAGCGGAGTGATGCTGTTATTGACGAGACGATCTGGAAAAAGCACGTGATGAGGCATTCTGTAGTCGAGTTTGAATTTTTTTTTAAGTCGCCAGCGATCGTCCTCTTTCTTGCTTGATGGTAAGAGCAGAAGGCCGAAGATGTAACTATAGCTAAACCGTTTAAATGAGTATTCTCCCGGCCACCTTTGTCGTCATGCTCCCCAGCCCTTGTACCGCGCGGGCGAGGATGCATTTTGACGGTCTCGGTCTCGATTTAAACGGTCTGGCTATAGTCATAGTCATTTATTTATTTATTTATTTATTTATTGATAATAATTTACACTTACAGGCTTACAGTATGAACCAAGGCGCCTATAATGCTAGGATGATACATTAATAATTACAATAATAATATTTATCTAACATTATTCTACGAAAACATATTGCATTGCATTATAGCTCATTGGTTTACATTTTTCGAGGTACGAGTAGATAGGTACTCCGCCATTTTGAAACGAGACTAGCGGCTATCTCTTATTGGCGGTCTTAATCACTATTGGTCCTCAAAATTTTGCTTGAATTATAGCCGCTTTAAGCATACCTACCCATAAACAAAGTACCTATTCTAAAATTAATCCGTAATATTTCAGGAGGTCAGGTTAGTTTGACTGGACACCTCATCATCATAATCTTAGCCTATATACGTCCCACTGCAGGGTTCCCACGCGGGCCCAGTAAAAGCGCATGGTAATTTTCAAATATGATTTCGCACATGAATTCCGAAACACTCAGAAGTGCGAGGCCCGAGCTCGAACCCACAACCCTTTGCTTGAGAGGCCATGGGTCAAGCCACTAGAACACCACGGTTTTTTTTTGTTTGGAGACTGAACACCTGCTTTGCGTTTATAAAATTCACTAATAGGTAGTGAAGGAAAAGACAACAGTTAGAAGTCCTTATCTTTCTGAGGCTCTCAAAGGATATTTGAATATGTAATACTGACCTCTTGATAAAACTATGTGAAGAAAATGTACCTGTCCAATAAGCCTGTTGAGGTTGGTGTATGTCGGGCGTTCGATGTCGAGGTTGCGGCGGCAGATGTCGTAGATAGCCTCGTTGTCCACCATGAACGCGCAGTCCGAGTGCTCCAGGGTGGTGTGGGTCGTCAGGATCGAGTTGTACGGCTCCACCACTGCCGTTGACACCTGACACATAAGTTTTTGTTAAAAATTCTATTCTTAATAATTAAGTACCTACAAGCTTTTTTCCTGACCGTACTTTTTGACCTTGATTACCAAAGTACTCGTCAAGATTAATCAAACGAGCCCAAACTCTGCAGTCGTGTCGTTTTATTACAGAGTTCCTATGGTCACCTTCCAGCTTCATCATCAGATCAGCTCCATGTCATAATAATATTGCATTGTCATTGGATTTATACATGCATGCAAAATTTCAGCTCGATCAGAAATCGGGAAGTGTGTCAAATTTAGCTTGCAAGATTTGATGACACAAGTCAAAGGTAATAAAAGCTTGTAATGAAAAAAAGGCTCGCATCTCAAAATCGATAAACTGGCTAAGTGAACTTTACTAAGTATGAGTTTAAGGTTCAGTTTGGGTTACACACTGATTTGAGATACGAGCTTTCACGACTACCACGTCTTTTTATTAGGCTTTGAAACGTCGTATCTTCTGTATGGGCCGTTACGATTATGCCACAGGAGTTAGCTGTAAGGATTGCTTCACAATAGTTTTCCTGATTCTTTCAATATCGATCAGTCAAGAAATGGGGTGTAGGTTTTCTTCATTACAAGTGCGGTTAGATCCCGTTTTATTTTATTGAAGTAGTTTCAACATAGTTTTTTGTTTCTTTGTGTGATCATAGACTACCGCGGCGTGTGCTCGAAGAATTGTTCAATTTGCTGTTTGCTGCAAAATTTCACCGTCGCACCTCCCGTCGAAAATCTAAGTTCCATCGTCACCTTGGCGGTCTACCACTGTCCATTTTCTAGGGCACATCGCCACGTACCTACAGTAAAATTGTGGAATCAACTTCCGGCAGCAGTATTCCCAGACAGTTATGATATCGGGGCTTTCAAGAACACGGTTCATACGTCCTTGAGATAATACCGCCAACAGATCAATGAGTCTCGTTACGTTGTTGGTATTCATGGGCGGTGGTGATCATTTTACATCACATGAATTGCTTGCTCGTTTGCCTCCTCACAATAAAAAATATAGAAAGTTAGGGGATCAGATACCTGAGGAGCGGGGTAGATGGAGAACTCGAGCTTGGACTTCTTGCCGTAGTCGACGGAGAGGCGCTCCATCAGCAGCGACGTGAAGCCAGACCCGGTGCCGCCGCCGAACGAGTGGAACACCAGGAAGCCCTGAAAGCGTTCACGTCATTTGTTACAAATATCATCCCAGCATATACATACACATCCCAATGCAGGGCACAGGCCTCCTCTCAGAATGAGAGGGATTGGGCCGTAGTTCCCACGCGGGCACAGTGCGGATTGGGAACTTCACACACACCATTGAATTTCTTCGCAGGTGTCTGGTTGAAAGACCATTGGTCAAACCGCTAGGCCACCAAGGCTTTTACAAATATATGTTGTTGAGTTTCTTCCCGGATTCTTCTCAAAAGGGTTTTCAAGTGCCGGTGGTAGATTATTTTTTTTTTTAAATAGAGGTAATACTGCAACTAGGTAAATAAACAGAAAACTAAATGCTGGAGCCGGGGGTTAAACTGAGACGCTGTGCTAGAAGCTACACTATCCCAAGCCTTTTAACTTCATGGCGACCCAATGTGTTCTCAAGATAATTAATATTTCTCAATTTGCGAATCTTTTGTCGCCCAAGCGCCATAATATGAGACAATGTATGTCTGTACGACACAACATAAAGATACAGTCGAAGAACCTGAATCGCATACCAGTCTGGAAACTTCTCGTTAAATATCATGTTGACATTCCATACATCTGCCAAAGAAATTACCTTGAAATTACTTAATAAAACAAAATATATTATTTACCTAATTGATTGTGAAAAGATTCTACTCTAGTACGTAATTCAGTTTCATTGATTGTAGCTTCTATAGAGGATACACCGCTCTCCCACCACAACGCCATAAAAATAAATACAAAAATCCGAAAATAAAAATTCGTAAGTTAGATACGGTAGATTCTGCGACTTTCATAAGAGCTTGTAGCCTACATTGAATGAAGATATATTATGTTGACTTTGACTTGGCTGTACAACTGACCAACACAGCTATACCAATCCTCACCTGGAGCCCCGTGCATTGGTCCGCGAGCTTCCTCAGTCTGTCAAGCACTACGTCGACGATTTCCTTGCCGATGGTGTAGTGTCCGCGCGCGTAGTTGTTGGCCGCGTCTTCCTTGCCAGTGATGAGTTGTTCAGGATGAAAGAGCTGCCGGTACGTGCCCGTGCGCACCTCATCTGGAAGGGAAGTATCACCGTTATTATTTTAGTTGGCGAACTGCGCAAATAATTATCACATCTTAGTAAGCTTTACAAGTTAGCGAGTGTTAGTTTAGTCAACCAAAACTTAATCTATACATATAATAAATCTGTAACAAGTCGGTGTCTGTACATTGAAGATATTTGAGAAAAACTGTCACTAGGGCTTTTTATTAGCGCAATAGAACCCGAAACAATGATTTTTAGAATTATTGTCTGTTTGTCTGTGCGTTTGTGCGCGCTAATCTCAGAAACGGCTTTACCTAGAAGGGTGCGGTTTTCACTGGTATGTTGTTATTTTCTTGGATTAACATTTAGTGTTTGTTTCATTACAATCGGTTCACAAATAAGAAAGATACGTCTATTTGAAAAATTTATCGAACAGTTTTTAGAAGAATTAATAAGCTGAAGAGTTTGTTTGTTAGTTGTTTGAACGCGCTAATCTCAGGAACTACTGCTCCGATTTGAAAAATTCTTTCAGTGTTAGATAGCCCATTTATCGAGGAAGGCGATAGGCTATATATCATCACGCTAACACCAATAGGAGCGGAAGAATGTTTCAAAATCAGGGGTTTTTGAAGTAAAACTTCTATAGGCACGCTTGACTTGGGAGTACGGTGGTGAATGTGAACGCGGGTGTGCGGGTGGGGTTCGGTGGGGGGGTAATTTTTTATATCGAGGAACTAAGGAGAGCCATAATTGATGAAAAAGCAAATTTGATAAAAAAAATAAGCTGCCCAAATTACTAATTCCACGCGGACGGAGTCGCGGGCAAAAGCTAGTATTGAATATTTTTCGCATGTAAGCACGGAATCCTACAATGCGCCGAGTCCATTTGGCCGGTTTTAATTTCTATTCTTCGCCATTCTTCACGTAATTATTTGTGTGTGAGAAAGATACAAACTCCTAGTCCTATAGTTCCAAATCATTCGAGAATATACGGCGTGTGTTCGTATAAACAATTCCAAGCATTCATCATCGCATCAAATAGTATCTTAATCGAATGAAATACGATATCAAGTTAATTTCAGCCCGAGATAGTGATCTTTATTAGAGAAAGCACTCAGTCATAAGTGGATTTGATGAGTTTAAATGCATTAAGCTGGCTTGTGCAACTCCCGACTCTGTTACATTCGAACGGTCACAAAACAGACAAGGCTCGATAAAAACTCCGCATGCAAATCTGTGGAAGACACGAGTACCACGAGTATTTATGGCTTAAGGATCTTCAGTGAGGTGTAACCAGCAACCATGCGTGGAGCTCAGATTTCTACCAGTCAACTAGCGAGCGACGCTGTTGTATACAAATTTTTCGTTACGCTCACGCGTTAGAAATAGAGAATATTCAGCGAATTGGGTCATAGAGCGTAAGAAACTAAAGTTGCCTTTCCTGTGGACATAAAATTAGCGACTCCGAGTCGGCAAACATAGATTTATTTCATCCCAGCCTATATACAACCGTCCCAATGCAGTGCACAGGCCTCCTCTCATAATGAGAGGGGTTCGACCGTAGTTTCTACGCGGGCCCAATGAGGATAGGGAACTTCACACACACCATTGAATTTCCTCACGATGTTTTCCTTCACCGTAAAGCTCATGGTAAATTACAAATGCAAGTTTGCACATAAATTCCGAAAAACAGAGGTGCGAGCCCGGACTCGAACCTACGACCCTCTGCTTGAGAGACCAATGTCAAACCACTAGGCCACCATGGCTTACAATTTATTGTCTCGGAAAATGGTCCGAAAGTTGGCCAGGCGTAGACTTGACTAAAATATATTGGCTGAAGACCTTACCTTAACTTTCTCATGTCCATAGGAGACGAGAACAAAAAATGCGTACGACCCAATTGCGGAAGACAGCGATCGATACGTATTTATATCGATCAGAAGAAATTGGCCTTCAGATCAGATAGCCTCGGTTCGCCATTATTTTCTTTTTTTTATTATTAGAGGGAGGCAAATGACCAAGCGGGTCATTTGATGTTGAATAGTCACCACCGCCTATGAATAGCAATAACTCAAGGAGAGCCACTGAAATGGTAATGACGAAAAACTGACTTTTCAAATTAGTGACTAAGTTCTATGGGTCACGTTCCCTTTAAGCTTGCGTTGTAAAACGAGATACAAAAGTGAGTTTATTTTGTTCCTACCTCATAGTGAAAATAAACGGATCACTCACGTCTTAAAACGAGTTTAACTCGACATGTTTGGGGCTAATCCGTAGCCCTTCTTCTCGGAGTCACACGTCACGGCGGCTGCCAAACGGGCCAGCAGCAGTTGCAGCGTTTGCCAGCCGCCGTGATGTGTGACTCCGAGAAGAAGGGCTACGGATTAGCCCGAAACATATCAAGTTAAACTCGTTTTAAGACGTGAGTGATCCGTTTATTTTCACTAGAAGTGAGGCTCACGGTAGTTTCATGTTTAAAGTTGTTCCTACTTACTTAAGGCCCTACAGTGTTTTTGACGCATTTATTGCATTCATTTAAACTCGTGCTGTATCATTACAAGCAATGCTATAGTCCTGAAATTCATATGTAAGATATTTGAGGATTCACTCTAGTGACAAGTATTTATCGAAACACGATTACTTGTAGTTCGCTCGATAGAAAAAAACCCAAAGTCGTCTCTAAAAAATAAAATAAACTCGTAGTACGACGCTAATACTGCACGGCAGGTCATGACTTCTTGAATGTTAATAAAACAAGATGTTTTCTAGGGCGTAGTTTTGCTACATTTTTAAAATATGTATTTGTTTTAGTAATAAGATGAAAATAACCAAAAACACGCGCAGTCCAACCAACCTATCTTGAGCCATCGTGCCTCCCCCAAGCCTGAAATCGCCCACCCAAAATCGATTAGCGCGAAAAACTCGGTAGGCCCTTAAACTAAATAGGTAATATCGTCCCGACATAACTTCGCGTGCGTGTTGGGGCCATTACCGCGATAGATTGTCATAAAATCGACACACCAGTAATGTAAACCAATCTCATGTAGTGATCAGTATCAGAACATCAGCTTGAGTTTCGTTGTAACGGAGTTTGGCCGTAATGACAGCCTGCAATGACAGGGTCGACGGCCGGTACGAGTTCATCGACCTCTAGATCGTAGGCTTTCAGTTTAGTACCTGACGTTCAGTTAGACGTGGTGAAAGGCGCCAATTTCAAAGTTTTGATTAAGTTCAATCGACTCTCCGTTGAAGCTCTGAGATTTACTGAGACGAGAAGATTACTGGTTTTAAAATTAAGTAGATACTGTTTCTGGACCTACAGGCTGTCCCAAAACTCAACGATTAGGTGTACCTGGTACCGGGTGAAAGATCAAGTAATACTAGTTCTGGAAAAAATAAGACAATAAATCCCTGTCCAGTTATGCGATAATACATTATATATCACTTTTAGTATTAGATATTTGAAAAAATATCTGTGATCGTGCAATACCGCGTAACTAGCTTGTTCCAAAAGGTCTATCGTGTCCAATTTTCACTGTTATTTCATGTTAAGTTAAGTCTTAAGGAAAAATTTAGTTTCGCGGTATTGCACGATCACTGACGATATTATAGCTCAACTAAAAGTGACATGGATTTTTCTTTCCAGAACTGTTTTGGACTCTCCCCTGGTATTCATCATTGCTTAAAGTGCAGCCGCAGTAAACCTAGAATCATTAACGTTTAGATTAAGCTGACTCATTCGTCATCATTTCAGCTAAAATACATCCACTGCAGAGCATAGACCTTCCCCAAGGTTCGCCAAACAGACCGGTCCTGCGCAATCCACAGCCAACGCGTTCCCGCAACCTTAACCAGGTCGTCGCTCCACTTTGCGTCGTCAAGACGTTGGACGCCATTCGAGAACCTTTTGCCCTCATCAGCCATCAGCTTTCATGTGATGTGCCCTGCCCTACTAGCCTGCCTGACTACTTAGGCAAATCTCAAATCTCAAATTTTAGCTTGAATATTATACGTCGGAAACAGTCCGACTTGTTTGGATCTTTTCGAAAGGCCCTTATTTGTGCGTTTACTATACAATGTGCTTCTCCACTTACCAACTACAGTAGGCTCTAGATCCACGAACACCGCCCGCGGCACGTGTTTGCCGGCCCCAGTCTCGCTGAAGAACGTGTTGAAGGAGTCGTCGCCGCCTCCCAGGGTCTTGTCCGAGGGCATCTGGCCGTCGGGCTGGATGCCATGCTCGAGGCAGTACAGCTCCCAGCAGGCGTTGCCGATCTGAACACCGGCCTGCCCGATGTGGACTGAGATGCATTCCCTCTGAAAGGAGAGGAACAGTCATTTTTAATTTCATTTCGTAAGAGAACACAAGTAGGTAGGAGTCTCGAACGTTGTGACCGCTTGGGTCAAATGTCATTGCCTACCCCACGATTATTTAGTAAATCTGGGAGGGTAATGACGTTTGACCATTTGACATTTGTGGTCAACGAAAGGACACATTTTGTCGACTTTGATGAAACTATAGACTTAGAATCGGTACCTACTATTTTTACTTTTCGTAAAAAGTGAACTTCTCATAAAAGTTATAATTTTTTTTTGAATACGTGCTGAGTCGGCAATGAAGAGAAAAAAACACACAATAACACTGTTGATCAATGATCATACTCAAACAAAAAAACATCTTAAAGCTGGAAATCAAACCCGTTCCGTGGTGAGAAATAGCAAATGATGTTTTCGGGAAACTTAAACATGTGTCGCAGTGTCTTTCCCCACGACGTCTTTGATTCGTGTTCTTAACAACCTACATAGGTTGTTAATCATGTAATTTACCATAACTACAAACTACAAAGGTATCTAAGTTTTATAAAAGGTAAAGTTAAAACCAATTTCCGAATTCTATTCATAAATAATGAAGTTTCAACACTCAATCGATGACTTTGCCAATGGTGTTTTGTTGGAAAAGAACCTGAAAGCAAACCCATGAGTCACTCCGAAAGCATTTATCCGTGAAAAGTAAAATCCTTTTGGTATTGTGTTACTTTTGCGGTTTAATTATTAGTTTAGAAGAACTTAAGAATTCTATTTACTATAAAAATACGTTTGTGTTTAAAAAGATAAGCGACGTGATTAATCAAATTTACAAAAAGACTTAATTTGTGTTAAATGGATGTTAACACAAAATAACGTTTTTCATTTTGCTAGGAATAGTTTTTTTCCAAATAACAAAATAATAAAAACATATCATGAGATTTGTTTTTTTTTCTATTTTCAATTAGGCACAAGTAAAAAGCTACGCTCAAATTCCGGTATCAAAAATGGCGTAGGTAGGTACATATAAAATATAAAGTTTACAAGCAAGCAAACAGGCAAATTAACAAGGAACAAGAAGCAACAACAAGGTTGTTCTCAACTAACTTGGTGTCGTTCCACAAGACATGGTTGTGTTGGGGAGAATCGAAGTCATTGGAAGAAAAATTTACTTCACCACCGACGCTTTTTGGAAGGTTGTGTCATGAAACGCCTATAGCGAGTCAAAGTCTTATACACTATAATAACGACCCTTCATATTGTTTTCCAGTCACGCCCTTAAACTAGGGTGAAAGGTAAAAGCCACTGAAAGGCCACAATCACAAGCCGCGGCCTCATTAGTCGCACCTTGTTCTAATCTACATTGATTAGGGATCGCAACACCGTTCTAAAATGAGGTTAACGGAAAACTAGTACTCCCCAAAGACTTTGTGACTACGAACCCTTACGAACTCGGAAATTGAAACATTATTGATATTTCTGTATTTTTACCGCTATCCCGTTAAAAAAAGTATCCCAAGCAAAACAACAAAAAATTCTCATGTCTACTCGTGTGTTAAGTTAATATGCATGTTTTATTTCAGGAAATCATTACCATTTATGGTCCCAAAGGAAAATCAGCGCTGCTCGCAAGATTTTTTTTTTATTCATAGAGGGAGGAAAACGAGCAAGTGGGTCACCTGTTGGTAAGCGATCACCACCACCCATGAGAACCAGAAACCCCAGAAGGGTCACTAGTCCGTTGCCGGCCTTTAAGGGAACAATACACTCTTTTCTTGAAGGACCCGACGTCATAGTTAGTTGGAAACACCGTAGACGGGAGTTGATTCCACAATTTAACTGTGCGTGGCAGAAAATGCCGACGGAAACGCACAGTTGTAGATGTATATTCATCAAGGTGGTGACGGTGGAACGCAGACTTACGGCGCGACGTGCGATAGTGGAAGCCCGTAGCTGGTAATAAATTGAATAGCTCCTCGGAGCACTCCCCGTAGTAGAGCCTGTAGAGCACACAAAGAGAACCTACGTCTCTTCGCAAGGAAAGGGGATCCAAACGACCAGAAACTAGCGGGTCGCCGACAAGTCGATCTGCGCGACGTTGGATACGGTCAAATGGAAGGAGAAAGCATTGGGGCGCCCCCGCCCAGAGGTGAGAGCAGTACTCTAAGTGCGGCCGCACCTGCGCCTTATACAGTTGAAGAAGGTGCTTTGATGTAAGGTACAGCCTGGATCTGTTCAATACCCCAAGCTTTTTCGAAGCCAATTTGGCTTTTCCCTCCAAATGACCGCGAAATTGAACGTCACTCGTTATGTCCACGCCGAGAATCCCTATGCTGCTATGCTATGCTGGATCCAGGGGAGCGCCATCAAAGCGGGGAGATAACACGAACGGGGACTTTTTTGCGGAGAACACGCACACCTGCGTCTTTGTGGGGTTGAATTTAACAAGATTGGCCCTGCCCCAATCCGAAACCTTTCCGAGAGACGTCTCAATTTCGGACACAAGTTTAGTTCGGCACTCAGCGACATAGTCTCGAGAGGTGTCAGCTCGGCCAGAGTATCTTACATCCCCCGCCCTGTCGTCCGCATAGCAATGAATATTACAAATCTGTAATAATTCATTGATATGCAGAAGAAACAGGGTAGGGGATAGTACACAGCCTTGCGGTACACCAGCGTTCACGGGCATAAGATCAGAGCATGAACCGTCGATAACGACCTTGATACTCCGCCCTGAAAGAAAGCTAGCCGTCCAATTGCAAAAACTCTCGGGAAGCCCGTACGAAGGCAGCTTAGATAGAAGCGCTTTATGCCACACCCGATCGAAGGCTTTTGCTATATCCAAACTGGCGGCAAGTGCCTCGCCCTTGCTCTCCACCGCCTCAGCCCAGCAATGAGTCAAGTAAACTAAAAGATCACCAGCCGCAAGATTGGCAATCTTTTGCTGATTTGGGACCATTTTGTGACACCCGCATGTTATTTTATCATTGTTTTATTTTTATCTATGTTAACTATTTTGTCACAATTAAAATGTTTCTTTCTTTCTTTCATTTACGGCAAAATGTTTATTCTATGAAAATGTAGCAAGTTATCAAGGAAGAAAAGAAGGCGTAACTTAATGTCCTGACTCTACAAATTTTCACATAAAAAAATTGTTATTAGGTACCCTACTAATGTCATAAATGAGAAAATTTGTGAAGATGTTTGGATGTTTGTTAGTAGGTAAATCACGCAATAACGGCTGAAAGATTTAGACTAAACTTAGCGAACAGATATATAGATAAATATCTGCATTGATATATAGAATACTTAATATCACAGTAATGAGTTCCCATGAAACAATATTTTCTACTTTAACCAAGAACAGAGGGAGCTATTCAAAAAACTTTAAAGCATCTTGGTTTTCAATGACTTCAACTTCATCTGCAATAGCGTACCTAGTCCGGGCGACCGTTGTGCTTTAAAAATATTACCGTAACCTTTTTTCCATGCATTTCAAATACGGGCAAAGCCGCGGCTTATAGCTAGTTATCCATAAGTCATCTATCTGTCTCTGATCTCCAAAAAAAGTTAACAAAAGCTAGTTAAGTCTTACTCTATTATTGTTTAATTTCCTTCTAAAAACAGTACCTACCCAGCATTAATAAGGAAGATAAATGGGATCCGTTGGCAATAATTTAAATCTCTTTAGTCTAATGTTTGATAAATCGTAATGTTTTCGTTGCGCACGAGTGGCCGCATCACGGCTGGTTATGAGGATTAGTATACCTAGTACCATCCTAACATTTAATAAAATTGTACTCGGTCGTCAACTCACGTACCTATAGTTAAGTTTAAGCTAGTCGCTCACAACGTTGTAAGATTGTATTCCACTGTCATCATCATCGTCATCCCAGTCCATATAGGTCCCACTGCAAGGCACAGGACTCTTTGAAGGAGAGGACTTGGGCCACAGTTCCTACACGCGCCCAGTGCGAATTGGGAACTTCATTACACCATCAAATTTCTTCGCAGGTGAATGCAGGATTTTTGATGTTGTTTTTCCTTCACTGTATTGCTCATGGTAAATTTCAAATGTAATTTTGCACATAAATTCCGAAAAACTCAGAGGTACGAGCTCGGTCTCCAACACACGACCTTCTGCTTGAGAGGCCACCACCACCACGAAAATTTTCATGTTAACCACTAGGTTAACATGAAAATTTTAATTTTAATTAGATTTTTTCATTAACTTTTATTTTACATGCTTGCATTGTTTGTATGCTAGTTGTTTTCAAATCTTGCAAGTCGAAATTCATCTAGTCCTAGGGAATACATTCATCAACAAAAGCGTGTACCTACCTACCTATACTGATTCTTTTTTTAAAGAAAGCCACTACTTGCAATAAGCACCAAGGTTCGTTAACCTAGAAAATCCTAGATTATTTTTCCGAGCATATAGATTTTTTACATTGATAAGCCCCATATCTAACGCATATTTAACAAGCTGCACCGTTTCGCGGCACGAATATCATTGTTTGTCAATATTTACCACCTTTATGAGCTTCGTGATAGGTAGCGTAGCAAGTTAATAAGTATACTTGGATCTTATTAAATAAACAGTTATTTTTATTAACATGCACATAGGGGTACCTCGCTACTTAGCAATGAACATAAAAATTATTATTTCTGTATGAACGTAGCATGTGAATATAGGTAGTAAAGTTGAAAAATAGTGATCGTCCGATTAGCTAAATAAAAAGGTATTTTTACCTTCGTTTACTTGAACATTTTAAGTGTGGTAATTGACACTAAAAACTAACTACCGTACTCTAATACCCACCGTACCTAATGGTCTATTCTACGGTGATCATTTTTTTATCTTAATACTGTGCACCGTATGAATACGGGGGGCTAGAACGCAAATAACAACAGCTTCAAAAACTTTTCTTCTTCACCAAAAAAGGCGTTAAATTTCCACACAATGCGTACTAATTTAGGCGAGGCATCCATTCTCGCTTAGAAACTTTTGAATCACCACAAACTTCATAAATCAAGCTAATTATGCCGTCCAGGTGATTGTAATCCATCGGTTTCCCAAAGAATACGAAAAGCCTTATACCCGGTTTGATATACGACCCCTCATTGCACACGGCGGTGCCGGTGCCAAGCCGCGCTGGCACGGGTTTTCAGTCTTCGTGCTGTAATCCCATGAAATTAGTTAGCTATTAACTTATCTTTATTGATAACCTTGGCATAGACTGGCGTGCATGAAAAAGTCTTCTATTACTGTATAAGTTCAATACCAGCTTTGACAACGGAAAGAATCAGGGGAGGATCAATATTTAATTATTTTATTGAGTTTTTTTTTCATTACCGTTTTAGAAGATTTATAAAAAAGATGACGCACAGAGTTAACTTTTCATGAATACCTATATAATCTAATTTGGTCAAGTTCAGTGCGACTTATAGGTACGTTCGTTATGGTAATGATCATGGGATGGTAATGATGTTTAACCGAGCGGTCAAAACGCTCGAAAATTGACCCGGGAGCGAAATTTGAAATCACATTACTCGCGAATGTAGCTACCATTCGAAAGGCGTATTAAATCGCTTAGGTATAAAATTTATAAAAATAGTTAAAAATATGTATGATTATGTCACGCACAGGGATGTTTAGTAATAGTTCCGAGTTTGGACGTGAAAATGGTCTTTGACGTTTTTAACCATGGAAGCGACTTTGAACTTTAGGGTGGTAAAGGTATTTCTTGTTCAACTATGAGTCCGACTCGCACTTGACCAGTTTTTCAGACCAGGTCAAGCCTTGTTTCCCGTCAAGGTGTTTCTAACGCGGGTGACGCTACGGGTTAAGGCTAGTTGATTTAAGTATAATTACGAAGAAGATACAATATATCTTTTAGCTATAAAGTTCATCTGTTTTCGGTGGCAGCGCATCATCTCAAGTCTGAAACGCATCATTAGCTCATCCGATGAATCCGATCCGAGCTATTGTCTGCGGCTCCTCGCGTGGAACGGCCAGCTGCTTCACTCTGTAATCGCCTCCATTTGTTTCTCCCGTAATTGGAGACGACAGCCAAATTGTAGATGTTTAACTGCGTATCTTGTTTTAGCGAGTATTTATTTACTTCGTGGCGTCCTGCGTCCGCGAAAAAAATCTCACATAAAACTATATTGATGATGGGTATGTATTACAATACCGAAGTACGAAAGACCGAATGTATTAAAACATCGAATGGGTCAAAAGACCGACACGATTTTTTTCTGAAACCGTTAACTTTTTAAGATTGTTATAAAACAAACCTAACCTAACCTAATGGTTTTTGTATGATGCCGTTTTAATAAATTCTGAGAAGATTACGGTTTCAGAATAAAATCGTGTCGGTCTTTTGACCCATTCGATGTTTTAATACATTCGGTCTTTCGTACTTCGGTATTGTAATACATACCCATTGAAGATAGAAGAAGAAGAAGGTTTTTCTTCTCTAATATATACAAATCTCGTGTCACGGTGTTCCTTATCGAACTCCTCCGAAACGGCTTGACCGATTTTTATGTAACTTTTTTGTCTATATTCGGTAGGTCTGAGAATAGGTCGTAGGCTATTTTTTATACTCCTATTTTTCGCAGACGGAGTCGCGGGCAAAAGCTAGTTATATTATAAATATATTGTACTGCATTGTCATCTATCATTGGACTTAAGTAGACTCACTCCCTTTTTTGTTCGCATTTCATGATTCACTGCTGATTATGAGGCAGGGAGTCATTACGTTCTCTACTCATGTTACCTACACGTTCTGAGTATTCAAAATAATTTAATCTAGGCCGTTTTACAGTCGGTAATATTTGTATGTATTATGACTTGGTTGTTGCGTTATTTAAATGAGGCCGATATCCAGAAATTGACGTCTTTCAGTTAACATAATTTTATATTTAACTATAGCTCATAAAAAAACCTTATCAGACATGAGAAAACAATCTGCCACAGGCTTCGTCAAACAGTTTCAGTTAATAGTGATGTTTGTAGATATGTACAGCATATTTTGCATAACTCACTAAAAACAGTGCGATGATAAACCAGCTTGTAAGCTGTCAGATTAAGCCAATATGGCCTTAATGAAAAATTATATTTTCAGTTATACACCTAGCTGTTACTCACGGCTTCGTCTGCGAAGACTTTGTTGGTCGCTATCCCACGGGAATTATGCAATTTACGGTATAAAAAATATCCTATGTGTTAAACTACCTGTGTGCTAAATGTGATTCAAATCCGTTGAGTCGTTTTTGCGTGAAAATAATGAACATATAAACATCTAAACATCCACACATCCAACCTTTTTACATTTACAAAATTAGTTAAAAATATCCTGGTTGATTGTGTCTGCATAAAATTGCCAATATTTCCAATACTATCATGTTCTAACTAAGCGGTCAGATTTACAAGTTAAGTATGAAGTATCTTTTTCTATTTATTTTTTATTTTCTTCAACTTAATTTTTTTTAATTGCTGAGGACCTGCATGGGTTCGATTCCCAGCATTGGTCTTTTTTCTGGGGTTTTTTCTGTGCATCTATATTTCAGTTTGTATTTAGTTTGAAATATACGGTCAGATTTGTATAATCTGATTGATAGCTCATGAGATCTGATGTTTTAAGCCCTCTTAAGTTCTGGCGTTGGTTTTAAGGACGACATAAGGTCATAATTTCGTATTTATAACGCCCGAGCGTTCGCTATATCGCGTCCACCGTCTCTTTTTATCCTCATCGTATACACTGTGACAAAAAGAGATGGTGAAAACCATTGCGATTCCGAAAAAGTTCGAAAATAAGACCGCCGTCGATGTCTCCAACAGTACTTGAGAGGTTCAATATGGCTTTAATTTTAATTTCTTCCATTGGAACGTATAATTTAGTCATCCTATGCTAATTAAACGCCCACAGTTTAACTAACTTGGATGTTAATCTCCGTCCTAGTTTGGACTCGATTTATGGTCATTCATTGACTGGACCAATATATTGGAAGTCGATCTCGTTACTGACTTTAAGTGCTGTCTTAACGTCTGTTGATTGAAACAAATGAATCGTTTTGCTCAATTTGAACCGATGTCGACTCTGTAACTTGCGTTTTATCGCTATTCAACCTTAAAAGCTAATGAAGGCACCAGTGGACGTATTGGTTAAAAATCTAGTTTAAGAATATAAATTTAAAACCTCTGTAAACATGTCAACTTTAGAGGCCATGAAACTTGGCCAAAACCGCAGGAAGCCATATCGGCGAAAAACATTTAAAATACGAACTACCTTTTGGAACATTTTCTTTATTTGTTAATTTAATTTGTCTTGCTTAATAGTTTAGTGAATTGTAATATAATATTGACTTTCTGCCAAGTTTCGCGTGGTGCATTATTTTTGACAATGATGGTCTTTCCTAGCGCTGGTGTAATATGAAAACACAATATTTAAGAGCCCTTTGCGGCCTAATTTTATTGAATGATCGCTTCGATTTTGAGAAGCCATGGATCAAATCTCTAGGGTACCACGGCTTTTTACACGGCAGAATATTCGCAGACTAATTATTAGCCTATTGTTCAGGCTGAAAATCAGCGCTGGGGTGCAAGAAAGACCTAAGTATTATGCTGAGCCAGTATCCGATTTACAATCGCAATCACACACTATCCTTCATGCTGTCTATTTGCAATAGGTAATATTGATTTGTCTCGTGTTGTTGTAAGTAAATGTCAGTGGCGAAGGGTACTAGCAACCCGATTCCCCGCGGGTTGGCTAAACTCTTCCATTACTGCGCTTTCAAGAAATGTAAATGGGATTTTTAGGTTTTTGCTTTGTTTTTACTTGCAACAATTTTCACTTCCCGCCGGTGATAAATGTGTAGATATAAGCGCCGGTAGGTCTCCGGGGCAATCAACGTTGCCTTCCGCCAAACCTCACACTTCCGTGACGGAGTGGTTTCCATGTACTTCCGATGGCGTCAGGTTACTGGGTCGAATTGCAAATTAGCAGAACAGGCGTGAATATGTAAAATACGAGAAGTAGTAATTTTGCCTTGCTCTATGAAATACGCCCAAACAATCTAATGAAGGGTTCGGGGTAGGGTTGGACGCGTTGGACCGATCTGTTTGGCAAACCTTGGGGAGGCCTATGATCAGTAGTGGACGTCTGTCAGCTGTAATGATGATTTATCGAATATAAGGCGCAGGTTAGGCCGCACATGGAGTACTGCTCTCACCTCTGGGCTGGGGCACCCAAGTACCAAATTCTTCCATTTGACCGCATCCAACGTAGAGCTGCTCGATTTGTCGGTAATCAGGCACTCTCTGGCCTACTCGATCCTTTGGCTTTGCGGAGGGATGTGGCGTCTCTGTGTATATTATACCGTATCTATCATGGGGAGTGTTCTGACGAACTGTTCGAATTGCTGCCTGCGGCTAAATTCCACTACCGCACTTCGAGGAACCGTTTGTCTTTCCATCCTCACCATCTTGATGATTGGCATTCTAGTACCGTGCATTTTAAGCGAAACTTCTTTCCTCGCACGACAAAGATCTGGAATCAGCTTTCTGCGGTAGCATTCCCGGAGCGTTACAACTTAGGGATCTTTAAAAAACGAGCCTACCAATTCCTAAAAGGGTCGGCAACGCACCTGTGATGCCCCCCGTGTTACGGGTGTGCATGGGCGACGGTGATCGCTTTCCATCAGGTGAACCGTCTGCTCGTTTGCCACTCGTTTGTTAAGAATATAAAAAAAAAAAAAAATAAAACTTTGGATTGAAGAAAAATCATGGAATTGCGATATGTGACCCAAAATTTTGAAACATTTTCACGAATAGTCCTGAATCTCGCTAGTCAATCATACATTAACTATTCATTCATAACTTTACTTTTTATGTCAGTGAAGAACAATCGAATGCTCTCAGACTTAATACATGCTCTTTGTTCGTACCTACTTCAAAATCACATTCAACCATAAAAAACTGCAATCAAACCTGTCATGTACAGTCGCAGAACGAAAAAGATCGTCAGCTTTCAAATAAGTACGTATTTTAATTTAATATTTTGCACGCACATGCTAGCTTTGCTTCTGCTAAAAATTAAAAATTCTATAAACTACCAACGCAATTAGGTCATACATTATGTTTGAGAATAAAGTAAATGCCCATTATGCGTCTAAGAGTCTAAGATCCCTTCCACAGCTAGCAAAACAGTTGATAATTTTTAAACGGCGGAACCAATTTTGATGAAACATATCCAAAAACCATTGCCAAGGAATCTGCTTTCAAATAAAATCCAAATCGGTTCACTCGTTTAATAGTTATGTTATGATACTTATGATGCCACAGACAGACCGACAGACAGACACAAAGACCCCTGTTTTTGTTTCGGGGTTTAAAAAAATAGTGGATGAGAGATCTACACCGTTACACAGTTTGGCGGAGGTACATATATGGAGAAAAGTTATATTTCTAGTACTTCTTTTGTTTTAATAACAGTAAATTAAAAAAAAAATTGCAACTTCGTGTCATACCTTGACGTCAACAACTTGTCTACGAGCAAAAATCGACTTAAAATGACAAATCTTTTCATTGGCAACTGTACCTATATAACGTCATCGACACCTATTGATCCGATCATAGATGCCTCCCTTTTTGTGACCCGTGGGTCCATCGACGTTGTTGACTGAAAACAGTTGAAAGGCGGACAGTAGCACAATGGGGCAATCCTGCGCAATCCGTCAGTCGTGAGGAGCACAGACCATTAAATAACAGAGGCGGCACCTTATACAGTTGAAGCAGAAGATAAATGCTTTAGTAAATACAGGCTGACCGGTAATAAGTAGGTATAAAGACGCGGCTTTAGTAGCAAAACAAATGTGTGTGCATAAAGATTTTAGCCCTCAAAACCAGACTAATTCAATTAATAAACTGGAAAATTAGATTTTTAGCTGCTTTGAAATAAATAAATGGTCGAGTTGGCCTATAATTGACGTCATAACTAACAATGGATATACAAAATCTATGGTAGAGCTGCGTTTTAAATGTTTTAATAGCTCATAAAAAGTACGTCACTTGATTGGTATTTGATGGTGTTATCATGCCTATTCGACACTTTGAAGAAGGTTAAATCATCATCATCATCATCATCCCAGCCTAATACGTCCCACTGCAGGGCACAGGCCTCCTCTCAGAATGAGAGTTTAGAGAGAGAAGGTTAAATACCGTACTAGAACTAATTTACAATAATTTTGCTCCGGTTCACTAGGGTTTTTTTAATGCCTTTTAGATTTTTAGTACCTAATTGTTAAAAAAAATTTGGGCCTTAAAAATACATTCTTCTGATAGCTAATCAACAAGCAGCTCCATAACTTAATAATAACAGAAGTTGCAGGAGTATTTTTGAGAACTGTGGAACCTAAACTAAGGTTAACTTTAACCACATTTATTTTTTTGCTGCAACTGGCCGCATATAGAAAATTTTATGAATGAACCATTAAGTAAGTATACTCTGTGCTGACCGTGACTCTGACAAAGACGCTCGCTGCATCATCTTTTATTTTTTAAACTTTATGGCTTTGGAGTTCCGCAATCATTCAGCCAGCATCTGGGCGGTGTTTAGCTTTTTTTTTAACCAGATTCAACCGTTTTAAGAAAAAGTAGAGGTTCTTTTGTTTGACCATGATGTGATTATAACGCCGGTAGATGTGTCGAAATATCGGGAGCTTATTAAAGTTAGTTGAAGTCTAAAATCGTAGAAGATGTCTAATGAAATTAAGCGGGAATCATTAAAAAAATGTATTAATAAAGAGCGAGAACTAATGTGTACCTAACCAAACTTTATATGTACCACGAAGTTCAAAATTAGAACTTCGTATTGTGCCATTCTGCTCACGTCAATGGTACTTATTTATTAAGAGAATGAGAGAGATATATTACGATGCGAACTTTGATTTTCAGGAGTAGCCTCACAGTCGTTAAATCTCCGGTAGGTAAGTTATGTTAATTTCTCCAACCCAAAATTTTATTAAACGGAGATTTGATGGCTGGTTATCGTTTAGTAACTTTATAGATAGAGTCTTAATTCTTAATTATCACATTTTTGGTGTGATATATTCTATTTCTTGAATACTTATGTTTATTTTTTTTATACGTTTACTACACTACAGGCAGACGTTAGACAAATCTTACAATTTCACAGAACCCTCTTCCTCTCCTTTCAAGCGGTTAAAAGTTAGAAGTTTTTATAATTATTTTTTGTTGGGTGGTGGCGCGGTCATCGACCTCCTCCATTACATGCAATCGTGTAATAAATGACTGTCGGGTCGCTGTCTGGTCTAATTATGACGCCATTTTTGGTTTTATTTCTGTGTTGCCATATTAAACATGGGGATGCCAATTTATAGACGCAATAAATAAAATTTATTGGAATTAAATCGCCTGTTTGGGCTTTTGTTTATAAGTTTTATAACTAACTGACCAGCGATTGACTCTTATAAGGTAAGTAAACTGATCTCAAGATTTGCTTGGTTGTCTATGGTATGGTGGCGGTGGCGCCTAGAAATCGGCCGGTCCATTCGCTCTACCCTAGATTCGATGTTACCACAGTTAAGGCAAGCAGTAAATTAAATTAAAATTATTTTCTTTGAATACCTATGAAGTGTGAAATAACGAGTATAATATTAAAATGACGGTGTAGACGTCACGGTGAATTAATAGACGAATCGAAATGATAAAACTACAGCTTTAAACAGCCGGTTCGGAGTGATTAAACAATTAATTCATGCAAATTGTAAAGCTAAATGAATGCTGAAAATTGAGGACGCAGACAAGCTAAATAAAATAAAATAAAAACGAAATGAGATACGGATACGAAATGATGCTGAGGTTGTGGAGGAAACAAATAACTTTATGGTCGTGGTTCGAGGGAAGGTAGAGCCATGTTAGAGCGTTATTAAGTGTCATTTACTGTTGGTAATTAAATCATTGATTAAGTTTCTCTATGGTTTTCCTTTATTAACATTTGTCATAAAGTAATTCAAAGGCAAAGTCAAAGTATCCTTATTTAATTTAGGGTAGGTATAACAGCACTTATGAAAGGAGAAAAATCAACGACCTATTCGAATAAACTCTATTGAGAAGAATCCCAAACTCAAAAATGTAACTAGTATAAGTATATTTTTTCAAAACAGATCTATGTACTATCGCCCCAGACGCCAGATACCCATTTTCAAAACAAATTTGCTTGCAGCCGTTGATGTTTATTGCTATGGATTGTTATGGACAGATGTCTAGCCACTGCACGCAAACTGGGCCTTTAAGGTGGTTATCTGGCGCTTGGAGCGATAGTACAATGTTATTTAATTACCTTCATACATGTAAAGTACACAGCTATTTTTTACATAGTAGATACGCTATTTGAAACTAGGGGTCGGTCGCCAATGCGGCTCTGAATTATTTCCGAACATCCCTGTCCATGATACACTTACTCACAAATTGTATATGTAATACATAATCATCTCAGAATGGGAAGGCTTGGGGCGTACTTCCCACGCAGGCCCACTGTGGGTTGGGAACTTCACACACACCATTGAATTTCTTCGCAGGTGTAGGTTTCACGGTACAGCTCTTGATAAATTTCAAATGTTATTTCGCATGTAAATTCCGAAAAACTAAACGCAACCCTGGTACTCGAACACACGAGCCTGCTTGAGAGGCTATATCAAATCACTAAAACTACCACGACCACAGCAGCCTGCCCACGCGAGTAAGTAGGTACATTTAAAGATTGCACACGATTTTTTTTTGTAAGATGATATTATGATATCGCTGTAAGGATATAATGGGGCGTTCATCAATTACTTGAAAAATTCAGGGTGGAGGGGGGGGGAGTGGGTCAAGTCAAATCTCACTAAGAGCGCGTGCAGATAGTGAGCGGTCTGGCGTTCCGCGTTCCGAGTTGCGAGTTCTGCGTTCTTTCGAATGTAGGTACTAGGTCCCTTACGATAACGCACACAGCAGGCGGTAAGAACTCTCGAGCGGTCAATACACAGAACTCTGAACGCGGAACGCGAAACTCCAGACCGCTCTCTGTCTGCGCGCGCTCTAAATCTCACTTGGGGTCTCTACCCCCCTCCCCCCTCTGGGGCCTCGGCAAATATCGCGTAATTTTTTCTGCCAAAGAATAGTGCCAAAATACGAGAAAATTCGATTAAATTTAAAAGTTTGAAAAATCTATTGTGCACGTCTCACACAGTAATAAAACAAATTGTGATTTTTTAAATTAATCAACGCATTTATATTTTTTTTAAAACTCTCGTGAGATTAGAGGGGGGGAGGGGGTCGAGGCGAATCTCACGATATCTCACCAGGGAAGGGGTAAAAGTCGTCAAAAACGCCTCGTGTAATTAATGGTCGCCCCATAAGATGCTTAAGTGGATAACATTAAGATCGCATGCGCACCAAAACGTGGGCAGATCTCGAGATGATTCATCTCGATTCAAGTGCTCGATGAAAACTAAAATACAGGCTTGCAATACCCAACTGCTATCGAAGATCTGCTGTATTATTATATTAAGTACCTACCTATGATCCTATGAAGTAAGTTTATGGATTGTGAGTGAGCTAAACACAACGTGTATGTTTTTGTGTGTAGTTTTTAAATGGGTCCCTCTGAAAAACAGCGTTGTGGCTTGATGCAACATTATGGTGGGTGAGGCCCAGTTTATACTATTCGATGTTTTTCATTTTTATCTTTTCCTGCCAAATGTATTTTTTCCTGTGTATCGAATAGGACCGATCTGTTTGGCGAGTCTTGGGGAGGCCTATGTTCAGCAGTGGACGTCTTTCGGCTGAAATGATGATGATGAAGTATCTCTTTCGAATTGAATTACGGCGAAGGAAAATTAGTTTAATTACAGTCGTAATTTTACGATCATCCCAGCCTATATGTATACGTTCCACTGCAGGGCATAGGCTGCCTCTCAGAATGAGAGGGTTTGGGCCTCAGATCCCACGCGAGCCCAGTGCGAATTGGGACTTTTACACACACCATTGAATTTCTACGCAGGTGTGTGAAAGATTCCTCAGGATTGTTTTCCGGAACCTCATGATAAACTTCACATGTAATTTCTTGCTTACAGCATAAAGGCAATCTCAATGTAAAATTGCAGCTTCCTAGTCAGTCAGTCAGTCGTTTAATCAGGTAAGGTTTTATTTAAGCATACGTATCACTGTTTTTTTATCATTAGTAATACAAAAGACAGCAGCAAGATATCATCCTCACATCCTTGCGCCTAAATGCTTTATTTCAATATTATCAATGTCTCAATTACCTAGTTCATATTTTCAAGTTAAATAATGAATATCTACCCCTTCATTAAGGAAAGCCAATTACCGTAATAACGGCGTTTATATACCACAAAGTTCCGTGTCGCTTTGTTTTTAACAAATTAGTGACATGAAGGTAATCATTTTAATTCCGGTGTGGCCGCTCCCACAGTATGGCTGCTACGCGCTATCGGCACAAATATTAGGTACTGATTAATGCTGAGGTAGTTGAACTGTTGGTAAAAAAAAAAAATATCACGGGACAATTCACACCAATTGACCCAGTAATATGGCTTGTACTATAGGTACACAACAGATAAACTTACTTAAATACATATTAAACATCCAAGACTCGAAAACAAACATTCGCATTTTTCACACAAATATCTGCCCCGACCGGGAAACGAACCCAGGACCTCAAACTTCGTGGTCAGATTCTCTAACAACTAGGCTATCCGGTCGTCAAATACCAGGTTAGGTTACCTGGAAGAGATCCTTTTAAGGGACAAGTTCACTTTTATACATCAATTTATCTTGTAAACTGTTAATTTCATTTGTTCAGTCGACCAAGTAAGGTTTTACCATTTTTTATGACAATTCCTACATTAAAACAAAAACAATAAGGCCGATTGTCACATTGACGTGTGAGTGAAAAGCCTTTGATGTTCTATGCCATACAACTGATATTGAATCTTAGTGTGGTAAAGGAATTTCATGATAAAAAGTTTTACATAACTATGCGTGTGATTCATAGATCGATATGTTTGGCGGTTGTCTTTTATTTGCAACCGATAATGCACGACCAGACCATACCACGGTAAACAATAGCTCGCCGGCTACAATAATGAATTCAATAAAGAATGTGCAAGGAAAATTAATTAATAGTGCAGGTATTTATATTGTAGAGGTTCAGATAAAGAGTTGGCTGACTAGGTCATTCCAGACTGTATGTATATCCTGCTAAATGACTAATAAAACTACCAAACTTAAGTTTTGAAGATGTCTGCTTGTCTGAAAAGTCTAATTTTGTCACATTCTCAGAAAGCCATTTGGTTGGCTACATTAAAAACAAAATTACTTCGACGTTATTCATTTTAGTGACTCACGGTTTGTAGAATCGTGTCTGCTTTAATAAATAATTATTTTGCAATGTTTGCCTGTTAAGTATATTAAATCTTTAATTATTATTAAAATTTCTGTCTGTGCGTTTGATCCGTTTTAACAACGGGACTTTAAACAGCAAGATGTAAAACGTAGTGATAGATATAATTTTTCTCATTGACGCACGGGTTTCGGGAAGGATATATAGTTTCAACATGGCTGTGCTTTAATTAGAATTAGCCAATGATTTAGTGGTGGCTGTCGTATAACCTCCTAGTGTGCTCGAGAGTTACGGTTTCTCTTTTGTAGAGGGCATTTAGGTCTTTAAGGTGGGAAGAGTAGCGTTTGGGCCGGACCACCCTGGGCAACAATCTGTTAAGTAAACTATTTACAGGGTTATTTTTAATTCACTGACATCCTCTTAACCCTGAATTCCTAACACTCAAACAAATGTTTTTTGTTCTACGACTTTTTAAAATGAAGCACTTTTTTTCCCATACAAATACACAGAGTATCGTAAAAATAAGAGGTAATCTCAAATTTTCAAAACGTTATTACACCAAAAATATTAAGTTATGATATGACAAAAGCCGTAAAACAAAAAAAACATTTGTTTAAGTGGTAGTAGTTTAGGGTTAAAAGGATGCTAGTGAATTACAAATAACCCTGTATAAGGGGAGAAGATTAATAGTAATACCGAACAACGGCTTAATAAAAGCTGATAGTGTCATCCTCAACCTCGACATTAGCGGAATCATTGATAGTATGGATAGAAGCTAGTTATGTTTAATAAAATGCATTATAATAGAATATTCTACGACTTACTCCCGACCTTATTTTCATGGATTATCTTTACTTGGAGCTATTTTAAAATCAATACAGTCCATCTCCCAACTGTGTTACTATGTTTAATTTGCAAGGTAACTAGGTACCTATTACGATGTTTTTTCTCAGCTTAAAGCTGCAAAAACCGAACACGTGTCGAGCGCCTCCACGCTTCACAGTCACGGCGTAAACGTACAAAACGGAATTACTTAAAACTTAAATAACATGTATTTCAAACTTTCTTTATACTACACAAGATACAATTTCGGTTGTGTTTTCATGTAGTTGTTACTTTTTTGTGTAAAACGTTCGAAATGATAGCGTTTCATTAAGATCTTGTCGTTGGATTTAAATTAATATAATTTGGCAGCAACGGTGATTTTAAATTGCCACAGAGATGGTGTTACTCAAAGATATGTTATGTTCAACAAGTATGTAGTCAAGTCAAGTCAAAATTATTTTATTTAAATTAGTTTAGACTATAAAAAGCACTTATGGTAGTCGAAAAATTTACCACCGGTTCGGAAAAATCCTGTTGAGTCTGCTCCATCCATCTGATCCAGCAAGAAACTTCACAAGCAAGAGATCAGATATACATTAATCTGAATCTATAGTTCCTTACAAAAATTTATTTACCTTCCAATGTAAACCAAACTGACTCGACTTGATATTTTCATATCTATACCATAGCCTGACGAAGATTTTCTCTCTTTGTCATCTGATATAGATATCTTTGATATCTACAGGTGTTTTTAAATATATTAGGAATATTTGAAAGAAAGAAAGAAAGAAAATATATTTATTTACAACATCACAAGACACATCATCAATATTTTACAAAACAAAAGACTACACTAAAGCTAAAGATAGAATGTGTCATTGAGTCATTGCGGTTGCAAATCGGACACTGGCTCAGCATAATGTTGAGGCGTTTAAGCACCCCAGCGCAGATTTTCAGCCTGTACCGATGGTGACACCCGGATCGCTGTTTAGGCAGATGGTTAGGTTAGCTTTAAATCCCTGTAAAGAGTGTAAAGGTTTTTCATCGAAAGTAATTTAAAATTTGGTTACGCCTCTAACGCTGTGCGCTTTAAACATCGACCAATGGAATAATTTTTGTTAACCGCAATAAAAAAAACCGGAAAATATTTACAGGACTGTTTTTTACATTTGCGCTATCATAATGCTGAAAAGAATTATTCCGGATTCATTTTATGGTAGGATTTCAACAAGATGGATTGACGACCTGGTTATGGTGACGATTTGTTTGGCGAGCCTTGGGGGAGGCCTATGTTCAGTTTCTGCTGAAATGATGACGATGATGATGATGCTGATGATTTTATGACAGTGCATTTCAGACTAATATAATAAAGATGAAAAGTTTGTGTTTGTTTACCTTCAGTATTATAAAGCTTGTAAATCGTGGTTGCTTAGTGGTTTGACCTATGGCCTCACATCCAGAAAGTCGTGGGTTCGAGCCCGAGCTCGCACTTCTGAGTTTTTCGGAACGTGCGAAAATACACTTGAAATTTACTAATAGCTTTACGATGAAGGAAAACATCGATAGGGAACACACACACACCTTCAAAGAAATTCAATGGTGTGTGTGTGTGAAGTTTGCAATGCGAAATGGGCCCGCGTGTAAACTAAAGTCCAAATCCTCTCATTCTGAGGTGATGAATAGAAAGCCCTTATTAACATAGGCTAATCTTTATCCCGGAAAAGCTTAAATTCCCGCTGGACGTAGACGAAATTGGAGGCAACGGGCAACAGTAATTAATATCGGTAGCCAAAAATATGACTAAAGTTAACCCCCCAGCTACAATCAGTTCCAAAAATGATACCAGAGGACACTGTGTTTACTAGCCCGATAAAAACTACATGCAATATCACCCCGATAAGGGTGTCACCTCAAGAGTCCTGGAAGGCTACTGGAGTGCGCAGATAACATTAACATATTATAATAGAAAAATAAGGTCAGCGGTAAAACAACGCCCAACGCCCCATGTCCAAAAAGACGTCCACTGCTGAACATAGGCATCTCCCAAGGCTCGCCAAACAGATCGATCAGATCTCTACATGGTATAAAACAAAGTCGCTACCCTCCATCTGTTCCTCTGTATGTACGCTTGGATCTTTTAAACAATGTAACGAATTTTAATGCAGTTTGCGTCACCAGAGATAATGAATGATAATGTTCCACGGAATACTTTTTGAAGAAATGAGCTGCAGATGGCATTTTGATGAATTTATATTGTACTATCGTTTTACAAAAACCTTTCGTTCAATATGGCTTATTTCTTTAATACTTATACGCGAAAGAAAACTGATAGCGGTTGAAATGCTCGTCGAATTACCAGAAATAGAAAAAAAGTGTTCCCGTGGGATATGAATTCAAGGAGCGCTCACTTGAATCCTTCAGAGAAAAGCTATTTAAGGGTTTAATACCTTAACAGTCATGACATACGCCAAGCTTGATAAATATTAACAAGGCATCGATCACCTGCACGATTGCATTATAAAATGACTTTTCTATTAGAACTATCGTGAGATCCTCTCGGCATACAAGCAATGACTCCTAAGTGAGCACCATATTAGTAAGCAATACAGAAACCACGGTAGGTACATAGATAAAAAATTACAAGGTAAGTATATTAAAAAATATGATGATATTTTTTCCCATTAAGTTACGCACTTTAAATAGCACCAACTGCAATGCTGAATTATATCCTTACTTCGTTCTGTTTCTTCGTTGTGTTTTAAGGTCGAAAAAGATCGCTCTGGATGGCTTATTGCTTCGCTGTCGTGAAAAGGAATTATGTAGATAAATCCTTTCTTATAGTGCAGCTCTATCGGAATAAATTGCGTTAAATTTTAGTTTTCAGGATATTATATGTCTGAATAAACTTTCGTGCCCTCACGAAAAAAGGCCAAAGCTTCGATTACTTAAAGTTTGCGAGACTACGCAAAGTTTCGCGCGAACGCCTCATTCATTTACGCGTAAAATATATTACCGTGACACTTTACGCGCGTTGAGATGTGGTGTTGTTACTTTTATTTCGAACCTAAATAAATAATAAATTAATGTAAGAACTGTGTCAAAAAGTTTACTTCGTTGTGTTAAATACTTTAGATGTACCTATGTAATTAAGTAACATTGTAACCACCTGTTTGAAAAAAAAATGCCTTATTGAGTTTCTTGCCGCATCCTTCTCAACAGGGTTTTTCCGAGCCGGTAACTCATACCTAACTTTATCTTTATCGACTTTCATAAGCGCTTGTTATTGCCTAAATTGATAAAGATATTTTCTACTTTGACTTTGAATAAGTAATACTTAAAACTGCAGGCTCTTGCCACCCTAATCCATAAACATATGCTGTCTGACTCATCTACGTCTAGACTACGGCTAAAAAGCTAGAATTTAGCAGTTAGGCTTCATTTATCATTTAACTAGACAAGAATGAAATGAAATATTTTTTCAGTATTTTTTTTGGTGATCAATAAAGAATATTTGTATTGTATTGTATTGAATGAAGACTTTTGAAAATTCCCACGGGATAGGGAGTCCTGGAACGCTCCTTTAAGCCAGATATTAATTAGATATTTCTTAGAGTACGGTTTCGTTACATTAAAAGGCAAGTTCATTTATTTTATTTGCTGGACAGATAAAGAAAAAACCTAACATGTTTTCCCTATTTTTGAAACTTTTTCATTTCACATAGGTATTAGTTATTTTCACTGTTGAATTTTTTACCTCCATATGTGCGTAAAAGTATGTAAACTATAACAAAATTTACTTTTGACTTAGATATGTATTTTTATCTCCCTAAAGTCATGAATAATACATGGTTCGATCATAATCTGTTCACGAAAGTCCACCCCAAGAGTACCTATTCGCCGACTTCATTACAATGAGTAATTGGACGAAATAGCTGCAATCATCCGAACTTCCAAAATACGCAATTATTAGATACGTGATAGTGTTACGAATAAAATTGTTCAATAATGGTGTTACGTGTTGAATAACAGAAAAAATAATGTTGGTTTCGTATAAGTAAAGTAAAAAGTAAAGAAGGGCATTTTATTTGAAAAAAGTACAATTAAATAACTAAGTTATACAAGTATGTTTATTTTGGAATCTTTAATTCATATTGAATTGTAATATACGCATATATACGCATATTTCGATTGTTGGCAGTTTATAGGTACGGGCTGATTCTAAAAATTTTAAAACAAGAAAGAATTACCTATCTACAAAGTTAGGTATAGTTTTACATTTCTAGATATATTTTTTTAAGTTTAACAAATGTTTATTTTTAACCGACTTCAAAAAAAGGAGGAGGTTCTTATTTTTTTGATCTTAATCCACACAGAGGTAGAGCTAAACATTTTTTTAGCCATAATCTCTAGTGTTGCTTTAAAAATCTTTCAAAAACCTTTCTGTCTACGGTTTTTCGAAACCAAACTTCTTTTTCCAGTTATATTTTCAAAATATAAAAACCGGCCAAGAGCGTGTCGGACACGCCCAAGGTAGGGTTCCGTAGCCATTACGAAAAAATCAAGTAATATTTTTCTAAGGATTTCGTATGTGTACGGAATCATCTAAGTTTAGGTATGTTTTATACCTTAGGCTACTATTTACTCTTAAACTACAAATAATTTCCAAGCAATCTTAGCCGCTATAATTTTCCTAGTAAATTTGATATATTTACTACCATTCTGAATTTTTTCAAATTTTTCCACTCAACAGTTTAGATTTTAGAGGGGGGGGGGACGGTCGATGAAAACGGGGGATGAAAATTTTCACTTCTAAGTTGAATATTTCGCAAACAAATCACTGAATAGAAAAATCATGTTAGCAACCCTACAATGATTTTAAAATACCTATCCAACGATACCCCACACTATAGGGTTAGTCGACAAAAAAAATCACCCCCCCTTTACGTCTATGGGAGGTACCCTAAACAAAATTATTTTTATTTTTTATTTTACCACTTTGTTGGCGTGACTGATATGTATATTCATGCCAAATTACAGCTTTCTAGTACTAACGATCTCTGAGCTTAGCCGCGGACGGACAGACAGACAGACAGACATGGCGAAACTATAAGGGTTCCTAGTTGACTACGGAACCCTAAAAAATGGATAAATTGAAACATCCCAAACTTTTTTTAAATCTGGTAAAGGACTTACCATATTGTCTGTTTAGGTAGTCTCGTCACGAAGTAAATAAGAGCTGGTTTGGCGTGGCGAGCTCGCTAGGCAACGCGCCGGGCCGGACTGTGCCGTGCGCCGGCGGAACCGGCTTATATGCCGGCTCGCCGCCTTATTCCGGCAAGTTGAAGACATATCGCTGTGAGATTGGTTTAAAGCTTCAAACGCACAGCGGAGGCGTGGCGGTGCGGTCGCAGTGACGGTTGTAATATTCTAACTTGTATGAATGATTCTGCGGTACCGTACCGCGAACTCGTTCATACAAGAAAGAACATTACAATCGTCACGGCCCCGCACCGCCACGCTCCCGTATCTGTGCGTTTGGAGCTTAAGGGCCAGATCACACCAAGAAGGAATGCGAAATTTTTCATTGAGATAATTTGTAAGGTACTCGTAGACATTGAAGATTACTTGTTGATGTCGTGGTGGCCTAGTGGTTTGACCTAAGGCCTCTTAAGCAGAGGATCGTGAGTTCGGTTTGAGTTTTTGGGAATGTAGTGCGAAATTACATTTTAAATTTACCATGCGCTTCACGGTGAAGGTAAACATCGTGATGAAATTTACACCTGAGATGAAATCAAATGGTATGTCTGAAGTTCTCAATCCGCACTGGGCCCCCGTGGGAACTACTGAGAGGAGGCACCCTGCAGTAGGACGTGTATAGGCTGGGAATTTCGTCTCGTTGTAAACTGATCCTTAAGTGTAGATACGTAGTGGCAAAGCGAGCCACATGGCTGCGTTACCTCCAACTCAATGAAACCTTAAGAAAGTTACTATCAGTACCTAGCGAATAAAAAGAACAAGGGTCACCGACATAGCCTAACGGACTAGCTCGTTCAAATGGCAATAGGTAGGCCTATAGCACGCAGAACAGATGGCCGTTGGGGTCGAAAGGTTCTCGAATGGAGATCACAGAATGGCAAGCGCAGCGTGGGACGTCCAGCAGCGAGACGGACGGATGATTTGGTAAAGGCCGCAAGTTTAAGGTGAATGCAAGCTGCTTCCAACCGTAATGATCGGGTATGGCTTATGTCCAGCAGTGGAGACGTCCACTGCTGGACATAAGTTTCAGTCATACGGCTGAAATGATGATGAGTATCTAGTAACTAGTGAACAGATTTTAAGCATCCCGGTAGGTGTGTTTTCGCAATGTTCCAGAATAAGGCCGCTGAATCATGCCACTGGATTTGTCAGACGAAGCTTTTCTGTCCTAGGCTATTTAGGTGCCTAAGTATTTATGAGACTACCACAAAGTTTAAAGTTCCTTAAAATATTCAATTGTGTTGAGGAGGAGATTCTTTACTTTAATTCTAATAACTGGCTATTTATGTAGTTTCATAGAGTTAGGTATGTCAATTATCATTTATTTGGTAAGGCACCTGCGAATAATAAGGCCTAACTAAGGGATATTTGTAAAAAAATGCAAGTGGGTCATTATGGAGAAGTCAGAAACTATGAGATAAATCGAAATCTACACATAGCTAATCGCCGCGCGTCTACGTCCATAAGATTCAATGTGTTGCAGAATTGCGAATAAAAAACCGCGCGGTGAAATATCGCTGTGCGGACGGGGCCTTCGAGGATTGTGTTTTGACAGATCATAAAAAATACGTCACTTGATTGATGGTGTCATCCCTATCCCTATCCTCACTTTAACCATTACTACCAGCTGGGCCCAATAGGGATGTTTCCTAGGTAAAAAAATAATAATTCTTATTAGTCCGTATTTTACATTATCAAAAAATATTAGAGACGTAATTTTTCTTTTAACAATTAAACAAAAAATGACGAAGATATGGCGCGTTGAAGTTCCGCGTGACGAGACGTGACGTCACTTGTTCCTAAAACGCTCATACAAAGTGTAGGAACAAGTGACGTCACGCGAAACTTCAACGCGCCATATCTTCGTAATTTTATGTTTAATTGACAAAATAAAAAATACGTGTCCAATATTTTTTGATAATCTAAAAGACTGACTAGTTAGGAAAGTAGCCAATTGCATAACAAAGTACAACTTATATTACAAGCGGAACTCCCTTTCTAGTTAATATAACTGAAGCGAGAGTTCCGCTAGTAATATAGTTGTACTTTGTTATGCAATTGGGCCCTGGTTCACAGTTAAAATGCAATAACAGTAGAAGTAGTTAATTGGTTCAATTGATACGCGACACATGGCTTGGCACTTGTTTTCAATTGCAGTAGCACAAACACAAGCACAAGCTACCTAATAACGGGAGGATAAGAAGAGTGGGTAGTAATACACGCAAGCTAAAAACGCAACCTCGTATACGGCTAAAACGCCATTTAAGTAAATTTCTAGCTCAGTCTGTAACGAAATGAAGACAATGCTCAAAAAAATGGGTTTCTCACTGACACAATTTTTTTTTTATGTGGATTGTACCTAAGTGGCAGGATAACGATAACGATATGCTTTTCACCCTTACCCCTTATCAATATTATAAAATAAATAAGAAAATTATTCGTTTCTGTTACATTTTCACGCTTTTCACGCAAAGGTATGGCGAAGTTTGATACCCTGGTAAGAACATACGTAGGACAGAGACATCCTTACCCCTTACCAATATTATAAATACGAAAATTATTCTGTTTGTCTGTTTCCTTTTCACGCTTTTCACACAAATTTGGTATGACGAAGCTTGAGACTCTGGGAAGGGCATACGTAGGATAGATTTGAAAATGGCATAGTTCTCGCGTGATAGCGGACGGAGTCGCAGGCAACAGTTAGTTTTACTTAATATTATAAACGAGAAAGTAGTAAACTCACGAGATGCGATGTTTGTTTGCTAAAACGGTTTGACGAATTCTGATGAAATTTGCCAGGGTCGTAGCTACCGCCGTATCAGCCGTATTAATGATACGAGGCCCCCGAGCTACAGAGCCCCCTAAGCAAAAATTAGTAAAATGTTATCCACAATGTCACTTAATCTCGTGCTGCGCGGGAAAGCCCCTCAACTAATTTTGATACAGGGCCCCTCCAAGGCACGCTACGCCCCGTATTTGGCACACACATATTATGTACTTACTTTATAACTTAGATTGATCAACGTAATAGGATTTTGTCCCGGAAATAAACGAATTCTTCGGAGACTGAGTCGCGGGAAACAGCTGGATTCTCCATAATTACAAAACAAACCCCCATAAAAACATTGTTTGTCATCCATCTGATATCGGTCAACCAACTACTATTACAGTAATCCAATCCTAAACTCCATTTCGAACTCTGAGTGGATCAGCCCTGTATTTGCGTGACTAACAAAATAAACAATATTTCTACATAGTTGTCTTTTAACATCTACAATTTTAGTCCCATTGAAAGGGTAACTAAAGTCCAAATTAAAACCGTTCTTGAATTGGAAATTCACCCTTCTTTAAAACTGCCTACTTATTATTTCATAAACTCGTAATTAATAAAACGTCTGTCTGAAATTTAGGTCTATTGTAATAAATTTCCAGTAAGTAGGACGTAGTTCGAGGGTTCCTAGCCTAGAATTACGTGTGTCATACTTTTGTTACCTAGCCTCGCCCAAATAATGCTAAATTAGATTTGTATATGTCATTAGACGGCATGGAACTTTTTTTAGGAATCCTATTAGGCTATATTCCTAAAAAATATTGAACACGTAAGTATTGTTTCTTTTGTCATTTAAACATAAAATGATGATTATGTACGACACCTTGTGTGAAGTTACTTGGTACACTTTTTACTTAGACGTGACGTCATGATGCCACTTCCGAACTTTTACGCGCTTGTCGATAATGCCACAAATAGGTACGTCAGGAAAAATCCTACGTACTTACCAAGTACTTACATATCGCTGGATGACAAGCAAAACTCACTAAAATTTCTGTCACTGCTCTTCAAAAAGTCGTATCTAGTTAGTAATTTCATACTGAGATACGAGCTTTGTTTTAAGGAGGTATTTGGTACTTAGTGACTTTTGCTTGTCACCCGACGATATATTAAAAATTAAAATTTTGACTTTAGTTCATCCCTAATACAAAATATTTAACGGCCATTTTCCCAAAATAATGTTCGTAATGGGGTGACATGTTGCTTAATCATCAGCATCCAGTTATTAGATGATCATAAATACAGCTCTAGACACAATCTAGGTGCGCCTGGGCAGCAACCCGTGAAATCAAACGCTGGAACAATGCTTGCCGTGCCTACGATATGAGCCGGGACTGTCTTCAACCATGACAGGTTTTCATTATCTCATCCCAGCCTATATAGGTATATCTCACTGCAGGTAACAGGCCTCCTTTCAGAATGAGAGGGTTAGGTCGCTATTCCCACGCGGGTCCAGTGCGGATTGGGAACTTCACGCACCATTGTATTTCTTCGCAGGTTTGTGCAGGTTTCCTTACAATGTTTTCCTTCAGCGTAAAGCTCATGGTAAATTTCAATGTGATTTTGCACATAAATTTGTTAAAACTCAGAGGTGCAAGCCTGGGTGCGACCCAAGTTCCTCTGCTTGAGACACCATAGGTCAAACCGGTTTACTAATGTTTCGCAAATTACGTTTCCCAAACTGATTCACTTGGCAAATGTTTCATTTCCCAAATGTTTATTTTTTCTGAAACTGTAAACTTTTCAGGATTGTTATAAAACAAACCTAACCTAACCTAAGCTAACCTACAAAATAGTCCTGAAATATATCCTGAATAGTTTACAGCTTCAGAAAAAATAAACATTTGGGAAATTAAACATTTGCCAAATAAATCAGTTTGGGAAACGTAATTTGCCAAACGAAAAATTTGCCAGTGAAAAAAAAATCATGAATAGGTACATATAAGTACCTAACAGTTACAGAAAGTTGTATCTTTTGATCACGTAAAAATAGACCTATTTTTTTCACAGCGAGATATTGCAAACTTGATTGTTTCATAAATACCTCTGCGCGTTAAAGAAAAAGGGCCTCCATAGTGATCGAGCAAAAGTGATTGAACACCTCAAGCTTTTGACAAATTCAAGTCTCTATAATATAACGCCTAAAATATTTTGCTTGATGCGCTATTACAAGCAAACTTTGCTCACATATTTTTTACAGGCGCGTATTTTTTTATATTCTAGGGAACGCAAAGAAGACGCCATTCGTATGAATAATTATTTAATAAAACAACATAGGATTTAATTTATTTCTACAGAACCTCCACTAAACCATAGGTAACTTCAAAAACTTTTCGCAGTCAATGGCACTACAAATAATATGATTAGGTATCATGGTATCAATCATAATATATTTGCAAAATTTAAAAGTCAAACATATTTTTGTATTCACACAAGTTTTCTCTTGTACAGCTTCAGATTTTATTATGAAGCCATTTTTTTAATACATCCCAAGTATTCATGCATAATATGATGCAAGCTCCAATTTCACCCTTTTGGGGGGCACTAGGGACACAACACCTCCAAAAATTTCTCATATGACAAACTCCTCAAAGATCAAGAATTTACTGATACTTTGGACTACTACACCTTCCTCGCAAATCTAACTGTAACCCCTAAAATCTTTTGGTTGGGACCCACCTCTATACCTCAGAATTAGTATATCTTTGCTCCTATTCCATCATACTATAGCACTACACAGACCACAGCACTAGAAATACGAGAGAAATTTTATCGTTGGTGTTTCTTGCCAGAACTAACATCACCAGATTACTCTCTCCTAGCTGTTTAATGTGCTTGCTTGTGTGTAAGCTTAGGCAATGAAGATAAAAGGAGCAGAAGGTTTGCTACAAGATCGGTTGAACACATTACATTAGGTATCTTATCACTGATATGTTAGGCTGTCAGGTAACTCGTCAAAGGCATCGTGTTTGCCGGCGGCCAGGTAAAAATTAGAATTGGCTGCTGTGAAAATGAGGGGAGCTTTGTGTAATACATTACACAACACATAATACATTAGACAGCAGAAGGATTGCAACAGGATCGGCTGCGTGGAGTTTATCACACATTACATTATCATTATCACTAAGGCTAGAATCTCGCTTCGTCCTAACTCGTCATAGCCGTCCTGTTCGCCGGTGGCTAGATATACCTTGGAGCTATCGGCTGCCAATATGAAGAGAGGTTTACTTATGAGACAGCAGAATGATTGCAACAAGATCGGCTGCAGGAAGTCCGTCACAAATTACGTTATCACTGATGCTAGGCTCTCGCTAGCTCGCTCGCATAGCCGGCCTGTTTGCCGGTGGCTTGGTAATCCTTAAGTTGGCTGCTGTAGAAACGAAGGGAGCTTTATGTATGAAAACAGGAAAGATTGCAACAGGATGAGCTGCATGGATTCTGTCCCACATAACATTATTACTGATGTTAGACTCTCGCTTCGTCATAACTCGTCATAGCCTTCCTGTTTACCAGTGGCCAGATATGCCTTGGAGTGGAGTTGGCTGCTGTGGAAATGAGGGAGCTTTGCGTACGAAACAAAAGAAAGATTGAAGAGTCTGTCACACATTATATTATCACTTATTCTAGACTATCATTTCGTCAATACTCGTCACAGCTGTCCTGTCTGCCAGTGACCAGTTATACCTAGGAGTTATTGGCTGCGAACATGAAGGAAAATTTACGTATATGACAGCAGAATTATTGCAACAAAATCGGCTGTGTGGAGTCCGTCACAAATTACGTTGTCACTGATGCTACGCTCTCGCTTCATCATAACTCATCATAGCCTTCCTGTTTACCAGTGGCCATATATACCTTGGAGTTGGCTGCTGTGGAAATGAGGGAGCTTTGCGTATGAGACAACAGAATGATTACAATAGGATCGGGTGCGCGGAGTCCGTCACAAATTACATTATCTCTGATGCTAGGCACTCGCTTCGTCATAACTCGTCATAGCCTTCCTGTTTACCAGTGGCCAGATATGCCTTGGAGTTGGCTGCTGTAAATATGAAGGGAGCTTCACGAGTTGGGCAGCGGAAGGATTGCAACAGGATCGGTTGCGCGGAGTCGGTCTTGTTGCCAACTGGCTCCAAGAGGTTGTTCCAAAGGAGGTTCGCGGCTGAAAAATGAAGAAATATACCTATCAGGGTCGAAAAACTGTCTGTTTTCTGTTTTGCGTAAGTAGAGTAGATAGAGGTAGTTCATATGTCGTTAAAATATATGCTTCAATCAATAGTTGTTGAGAAGAAAAAGAACAATGTTTCAAGAGATGATTTATAGACTGGATGCTGGTTTTATCACATGGCCCTACCGAGCTTTTGGTGCATTTATTGCATTCATTTAATCCCTTGCTGTAAGTATCATTACTAGCAAACCTTTAGTTCTGAAATTCATGTGTAAGATATTTGAGGATTCACTCTAGTGACCAGTATTTTTCGAAACACGATTACTTGTAGTTTGCTCCATAGAAAAAGTCCAAAAACGTCTCTAAGAAATAAAATAAATCTTTAGTACGGCATAAATACTGCACGGCAGATCATGACTTTTCGAATGTTAATAAAACAATATGTTTTCTAGGGTCTATAGTGTTGCTACATTTTTGAAAAATGTATTTGTTTTAGTAATATGATGAAAATACCTAAATACACGCGCGGTATGACCTACCTATCTTAAGCCGTCGTGCTTCCCCCTTGTCCGTATAGTTAGTTGCGTTAGTTCTCCTTCGCCCATCGGACAGGGAACTTGTGTCGCTCGCGCTTAGCACGGCTTTGATTCTAATTCTAACCGCTCTCACGCACACATACACCAGTGCATAGAACACCTAACATCGATTAGCGCCAAAAGCTCGGTACAGTAAAATTACATAAAGTTTACCACTGACAGATGGTTTGCCTTCATTTCATATTCAACTTTAACACCCTACAAATAAAGCCAATTTTAGAATACGCACGTTTGCAGATTTTGTAATAACTACTTTATTTGTATGGTGTTTAGGTTGGAAATGAAATGAAGGCAAGCAATCTGTCAGTGGTAAACTAAAAGTAAACGTATTGTAGGGCCTTCCGGAATAGGGATGTTTCCTAGGTAAAAAAATAATAATTCTTATTAGTCCGTATTTTACATTATCAAAAAATATTAGACACGTAATTTTTCTTTTGACAATTAAACAAAAAATGATGAAGATATGGCGCGTTGAAGTTCCGCGTGACGAGGCGTGACGTCACTTGTTCCTAAAACGCTCATACAAAGTGTAGGAACAAGTGACGTCACGCGAAACTTCAACGCGCCATATCTTCGTAATTTTTTGTTTAATTGACAAAATAAAAAATACGTGTCCAATATTTTTTGATAATCTAAAAGACTGACTAGTTAGGAAAGTAGCCAATTCTGTGATATGATAGCGTGGGGCGATGCCTACCCAGCGCATGGCCCTTCTGCGAGAAGTGGAAGCAGTCGTGCGTGATGTACGAGCTGTGGATGGCTGGCGGCAGCGGCGCGCGCGGCGGCCACGGCGCGTTGAACAGCCGCATGAACGGCTGCAGCACCACCGCGAAGTCGTCGCGGACGTCGTAGCGCCCGCTGTCCACCTGAAATACAAAATAAAAAATAATAGTACATTACTGCAGCGGCCGCGAAATAGGGGATTGCCGGCCGAGTAGTTATAGATGGCCGAGTGTTAACGAGGCCATCTAGAGATACGAGGCCGGCAATCCCTGTTCGTGGCCAAGGCTTGTATAGAGTTTTTCTCAAACATGCATTATCATCATCACCACCATCATCACCGCCATCATCATCACCATCACCATCACCATCACCAACAACATCATCAACATCCATCAACATCCATCAATATCCATCAACATCCGTCAACATCCATGAACAAGAACATCCATCAACATCCATCCATCCATCCATCCATCAACATCCATCAACATACATCAACATCCATCAACATCCATCAACATCCATCAACATACATCAACATCCATCAACCAACATCCATCAACATCCATCAACATCCATCAACAACCATCAACCAACATCCATCAACATCCATCAACATCCATCAACATCCATTAACCAACATCCATCAACATCCATCAACCAACATCCATCAACATCCATCAACATCCATCAACATCCATCAACATCCATCCATCCATCCATCCATCAACATCCATCCATCCCTCCGTCCGTCCGTCCGTTCATCCGTCCGTCCATCCATCCATCCACGTCGACCACGTCGACCTATTAGACGTCATGGTGCTGTGTCACATAAAACAATAGACGATCACTTTGCTGGCCTTGGCCAGCAATGTTGTATGAAATTCCATTATTGACCTCTCGTCTAGCCGCACCTGCAACGTGACAGTTCGTGGCGTATTTTAAGGAACATAACGTCAATATTTCATAGCATGTTTGAGAAAAAATACTTAAAAGAATGTTTAGCGGAAACTCGTCGACACATGCATACTGCCTATCCTAACCTACGGTGCTCAAACGTGGTCCCTGACTGAAATTCAGAAGTCCAAATTGAAGGTCTGCCAGAGAGCTATGGAGCGCAGCATTTTAGATGTAAAAAGAACCGATCGAGTCCGGAACACTGTACTGCGCTCCAAAACATGCATTGTAGATGTAGGTAAAGCAACCGCCAGGCTGAAATGGGACTGGGCTGGCCATGTCTGCCGCATGCACCCAGAGAGATGGGCGCGGGTCACCACTCAATGGGTGCCCCAGGACGGTTGCCGGCGCCGCGGCAGGCCAAGGCGAAGATGGCGGGATGACCTAGACACGTTCTCGAGCGACTGGTCAAACACAAGTGCAGACAGGCCGAGTTGGAAGTCCAGGGGAGAGGCCTTTGCCCAGCAGTGGGACACTGAAACAGGCTATTAAAAAAAAAAAAAGAATGTTTATTCACAAACTTAAAACAAAAACAATGAAAACAGAATGAGATACCAAAAAAACAATTACAATTTTACAAGTTAAGTATGAAGTATCTTTTTCTATTTATTTTTTTATTTTCTTCAACTTCATTTTTTTATTACTTTTACGGTCATCCCGTGAAACCATATATTTCAAACTAAATACAAACTGAAATATAGATGCACAGAAAAAACCCCAGAAAAAAGACCAATGCTGGGAATCGAACCCAGGTCCTCAGCGTTCCGTGCTGCGTGCTTACCCCTACACCATCACTGGTCTAGAAGTTAGCGACGAATCTTTCCCATACATCGTACACTTCAGTCTGTTATAATCACATTAGGTGTTAGGTAATTACAATTTTGTGAAAAGGTGAGGACTCAGCAAAGTTGCTGGTTTTCAGTCCTTACCCAATATGAGGAAGGTGGTAGTGTGGCTGTCAAATTAAACAATGTCACACTATCCAAATAGACACATATACTTAGCTATAAGGCCAAAAATAGCAGCAGATCCAAGACTAAACTATACAACAACTTAAAATTGATTTAGCTGCAGGTACATTTACCCATTTTATATTACTTTTGCCCGCGACTCCGTCCGCGTGGAATTAGTAATTTGGGCAGCATATTTTCTTTATCAAATTTGCTTTTTCATCAATTATGGCTCTCCTTAGTTCCTCGATATAAAAAAAATTACCCCCCCTCACCCCCCTCTCAACCCCACTCCCCCACCGAACCCCCCCCGCACACCCGCGCGTTCACATTCACCACCGTACTCCCAAGTCAAGCGTGCCTATAGAAGTTTTACTTCAAAAACCCCTGATTTTGAAATATTCTTTCGCTCCGCTCCGCTCCTATTAGTGTTAGCGTGATGGATGATATATAGCCTATAGCCTTCCTCAATAGCCTTTTTCAAATCGGAGCAGTAGTTCCTAAGATTAGCGCGTTGAAACAACAAACAAACAAACTCTTCAGCTTATTAATTCTTCTAAAAACTATTCGATAAATTCTTAAAATAGACGTATCTTTCTTATTTGTGAACCGATTGAAATGAAACAAACACTAAATGTTAATCCAAGAAAATACCAGCATATCAGTGAAAACCGCATCCTTCTAGGTTAAGCCATTTCTGAGATTAGCGCGCACAAACGCACAGACAAACAGACAATAATTCTAAAAATCATTGTTTCGGGTTCTATTGCGCTAATAAATAGCCCCAGTGACAGTTTTTCTCAAATATCTTCAATGTACAGACACCGACTTGTTAGGTACAGATTTATTATATGTATAGATATAGATTATTTTAATTTTAATGCTCTAGTACACAAAGCAAAATCCTCGCCCAAGACAAGGCCAAAGCTGAGGCCGTATCGTCTAACGCAGTGGTCATCACGCTTTTATGATCAAGGGCCAAAGACAAAGTGAGGGCTTACTGTGGGCCGCACACTTGTGAATCGTCTTAATAGGTGTACATTTGAAAAGTCGTCGTAGCTTCATGTAAAAGTGTGTTTTACTATCTTTTTATTTTAGGTACAAACTTTAATACATGTAATTTTTAGAACATTTTTTAGAACAATTTAAGTATGTACGATGTTGTACATTTTTAATATTTTCTTCACACTCGCGTGCCGCTATTCAGTTACTTTCGTTAGGGGGTTTCACTCTGCAGTTTAGGTATGTTTGGCCGGCGCTCCTCCCGGGAGGAGTATGGCAGTAGGTTGTCGCGCGGCCTTCAGTTCGCACGCTAGCCGCGTCGCGCCTAATTAAGCATCTTTTTTTTCTGTTATTTTTGCAACAAACAATGACTTCTAAACGATATTATAAATAACTTACTTACACACTAAAGGTAGTTTACTGAATTAATACACACTGTTATCTTTCTTGATTTATATACCTACCAAATATGGGCGAGTGGGAACCCTGTGCCCTTGGTTTCGGATCAGCGGTGCTTAACGGAATATGAACGCTCGTATCACACGATAAGTTTTAATTTCGCGTGCATGCAGCAGGAGTAGGAAAATTTTTATACCTAAAGTTAACCTTTGTTCGAGAGTGATCCTTCTGTACGTTAGTACTATTACTTATTCTGTGCTTTCGTATGCTAAATCTGTTTTCAAAGCGATTACTATTAATGTCGTTAGGCCGCAGTTTGACGACCACTGCAGGCTTATCGTCTAACGCTTCTGACGTTTGCCTTCACAATCATTAAGTATTTATTTCTGTCAAACGGTATAAGATGATGACAGAAAGAAAGTGATTTCGAAGGCAAGCGTCAGAAGCGTTAGACAATAAGCCTGCTGGACTCGGAAGTGTCATCATTTCAACCGAAAGACGTCCATTGCTGAACCCGGCACCTCAAGCTTCACTAAGCTATCCGGTCGTCGATGTGTATTTCTATTACCGCTACAACAACAAATATTCAACAAATTCTCATATCCACCGGACCTCCACAAGGGCAGCAGCCGCAGCAGAGGCGGCTGAAACCGCTAAAATTGCCAAATATAGTGGTCTCGGCGCCGAATATCATTTCATCCCTTTCGGTGTCGAGACCCTTGGTCCGTGGGGCCCAGGAGCACTAAGCCACTTCAAAGAGATTTCAAAGAGGCTTATAGATGCTACAGGTGACGGAAGAGCTGGCAGCTATGTACGTCGCTCAAAGAATTAGCCTAGCGATTCAACGAGGAAATGCTTCCAGCATCTTCGGCACAATGCCGCAGGGGCCTTTTTAGGGTTCCGTAGTCAACTAGGAACCCTTATTTAGATCTAGTTTAGTTTTTAATTTAATTTAGTTTGTAATAGTTAGATATTTAGTTTATAGTTAAGTTTTATTCATTGTTATTTTTTCTTAATTGTTTTATTTTTAGTTACAATAAACCATTCAAATTTCATCTCAAAAAAAAAACAACAAATAATAATACTTAATCGGTTCATAAAAATGACGGAGTTCTGGGGTAACACACATTAAAAAAACATACAACCGAACTGAAAACCTCCTCCTTTTTTTGAAGTCGGTTAAAAATTAAATTAAAAAAAACCATACACAGATGAATTGAGAACCTCCTCTTTTTTTTGAAGTCGGTTAATAAAGAGATGGGATGGGATCAATCAATATAAAATGATCCAACATTGTCCGTATCTAAATTAACACAACAACCTAAACACATCTAAACACTCAATTCACCATTCATACGCGATAATAGCGAAATTCAAAATCGAAATAAGTATGAAAAAAAAAAAGCATTCGGCATGTTTCTAAATTTGGAATAAATGGCATTTAAATTAGTGGCCAGTAATGTTATTTTTGCAACGAAAAGTTTTGAATTCTACGCCCGAGATACGAAAACTACATCGGGAAAAAAGTGGGTGAGCGAGTCTTTTTTTTATTATTTTGGCATTTTGATTTTAAATTTGAAAGGTACTTCATCACTATTCTTTAAATTTTCAATAAATTGGCATGTTTTTAAGCTTATTGGCAACTAGACGGTAGTGTATTTTTTTTTCGCCATGAGAGCTGAAAGTTCGATCAATGTACGATTATGAAAGCCCAAAAATTAAGTTTGCGATTTCTTTTTAAAAAAATCCAGTGTAAATAGTCTCACAAAAATGGTGATGCCTAACTGATAACACAAGTACTCAAGAATATTGAGCAAAAATAAAATTTTAAAATAGCTTAAAATGGTGCTGCTATGATCAAAACATTGAACAAGGGTCTTCATTTTCGAAAAAAACCTAAAAGTTAAGAGACTTTGCCCAAGGATAGATGTATGTACGTACATACTTACTTACTAGCTGTTGCCCGCGACTCCGTCTGCGTGGAATTAGTAATTTGGGCAGCTTATTTTTTTTATCCAATTTGCTTTTTCATCAATTATGGCTCTCCTTAGTTCCTCGATATAAAAAAATTACCCGCCCCCGCACTCCCCTCCCAACCCAACCCCCCCACAGAACCCCCCGCACACCCGCGTTCACATTCACCACAAGTCAAGCGTGCCTATAGAAGTTTTACTTCAAAAACCCCCGATTTTGAATCATGCTTCCGCTCCGCTCCGCTCCGCTCCTATTGGTGTTAGCGTGATGATTATATAGCCTATAGCCTTCCTCGATAAATGTGCTATCTAACACTGAAAGTATTTTTCAAATCGGAGCAGTAGATCCTGAGATTAGCGCGTTCAAACAAAAAAAAACCTGTTCGATAAATTCTTAAAATAGACGTATCTTTCTTATTTATGAACCGATTCAAATGAAACAAACACTACATGTTAATCCAAGAAAATGCCAACATATCAGTGAAAACCGCATCCTTCTAGGTTAAGCCGTTTCTGAGATTAGCGCGCACAAACGCACAGACAAACAGACAAACAGACAATAATTCTAAAAATCATTGTTTTGGGTTTTATTGCGCTAATAAATGGGTGAATTGCAAAAAAAGTGTACATTTCATAAAAATTAAATGTCCTCGAACTTCAAACATCTATTAAGAAATATTTTTCTTAATTTATTTAAATTCTAGTAACTTTTTCTAATAGTGTACTTTATATTCTAATACGATTAATACAGTTTTACCGTGTAACTTTGTTCCAGTACTTAAAAAGTCGTATTAAAGAAAAAATCGTATTTCTTCTCCCAAACAAATTGCATGTGTCCTCTCTACACCACTCGATAAACAAGAAATCATAACTTTGTTTTTTGATTGGATCGGCTTATAAAACTTTTCAGGGTGTTTAAAATACGTAATGGAAATCCTCGTAAATATGGGTTTTAGGTGAATACGACATAATTTCATTAAGTAAATTTAATTTTAAAGTTCGGGGACAGATTTCGTGTTTTTGTGTAACACCACCTGAGTAACGCCATATCATGCTTTTAAACGTAGTTTTGAACGCATCCGTAATAATAATTAGGTCTGGCAACATTCATTCCATGCCGACGCGAATGAACGCGTCGGTAGCCATATTGGTTTCGTGGCAGCGAAGCAAACAAAGTGCGCTCCAGTTTTTGGGAAAAAATAAATTTAATTTTGGAACCTGTTTAAAACCGATACCTAAGTACTAGGGGCGTTCAATAAAAAGTGAGAATGAGTATGTTATAAACAACTTTTACTAAATGTAATTTTATTTTTCGACATAGTCACCTTTTAGCATAATACACTTATTATATCTTTTTTCTAAACTTAAAATTTCATTTTTAAAAAAGGTCTCATCTTGAGTACTTAAAAAATCTTGTACTGCAGCGACTACCGCGTCGTCGTCTTCTAATTTCTGGCCTCTCAGGTATTGTTTCAATCTCGGAAATAGGTAGAAATCACTGGGAGCGAGATCTGGTGAATACGGAGGATGCTTAAGGATATCGAACCCAGCATCACGAATTGCAGCCATTGCAACGGCGGACTTGTGTGCCGGGGCATTGTCCTGGTGGAACAGCACAACTTTCGAGAGTTTACCTCGCCGTTTTTCGCGGATCTCATAGCGCAATGTTGCTATTTGTTTGGCGTATAAAGTGCCCGTAATAGTGGCTCCATGTTTTAGATACTCAATCATTAATACCCCTTTACCATCCCAAAAAACAGAGCCCAGACCTTACCGGCAGATGGGCTCACCTTGAATTTCTTCGGAGTTGGAGATGATGGCCTTTTCCATGTCATAGACTGCAGTTTCGTTTCTGGGTCGTAATGATGGAGCCATGTTTCGTCCATTGTTATAAATCGCGCCAAAAAAAGTTCCCGGTCTTGCTGCATCAGGTTCAAAGCTTCTTGACAAATCTCTAGTCTAGCTTGTTTTTGCGTGTCAGCAAGCATTCTTGGTACCCAACGCGCAGATACCTTTTTCATACCCAAGCGTTCATGTAAAATATTATGCACGCTCCCCGTTGAAATCTTTACATTTTTAGCAATAAAACGAACCGTGACACGACGATCCGCCAAAACTGAGTTTTCGACTTTTTTCACAATTTCTTCAGTTACTGCTGTAGTAGGGCGTCCGGAGCGGGGGTCGTCCATTGTCGATGTTTTTCCACGTTTAAATTCGGCACACCAACGTGCGACTGTCGAATACGGAGGAGCATTAGACCCTAAAGTGTCCCGCAAATCCAAATTGACTTGGTCCGTAGAAAAATTTTTCAAACACAAGTATTTGATAACGGCGCGCAGTTTAATTTTCTCCATTTTCGCTAACGTACTCAATAGCATTGCAAAGAAATTACCGTATATTTTTTTAAACAAAACACAGTTAGTTTTTTTTTTCATAGCAATCAGCTAGATAGATTAGCTTTACCGGCCAGTATTTAATTTCGTAATATTAAAAGAGTTTGCATCTCGTTCTCACTTTATATTGAACGCCCCTCGTATTTCTTTTTCTGCTGCCTTTTTAACAAAGTCTGATAGTTTACTTGGCTAAAGGCTTAATATCTGCGAATTCCAGAATTATTTTACATTTCATTCTTACACGTGCTAAAAGATTTTGCGACTTTATTTTTTGATACCTTTGTGTAACTTTGTGTAACGTTACACAGAAAATTTAAGGCTAAGGTTCGTTCACATTGGCAGTTTAACCGACTTCAAAATAAGAGGGGGTTCTTCAGTTCTCAATTAATAAAATGCCTTTTTTAAAGCTCCAAACAAAAATGTTAAAAAACCGGCCAAGTGCGAGTCGGACTCGCGCACCGAGGGTTCCGTACAAATTTAAATGTATCTATTAACATCCAGTCTTAGCAGACCCCTGCTCCTAAGCAAAATGTACGCAGTGTGGGATCATTGTAGATAAAAAATGGAAACCCTCAGAAGTAAACAACTTTTTTCAACAAAATTTTTCATCGTTGAATAGTCGCACGACAGTGCACAAAATAATAGAATTAAAATATGCAGATTTAATTTTGTTCTGTTATAGTAATAGGAACATCAATCTTACAATTAATGACAGAGTTATATAGTGAACTAAAACAATTACTTTGCTCACCCGCGACCTTACAATAGTTACGTTTATGCAACGTTTAACGTTTGGTAGCATAGCATACGGTTGTGGTAACTCTGAAGATGAGCTCTGGTTGAGTTCGAAACGCGTCAGTGTAGCTTGGTGGTGGTGATGGTTGGGTTTATGTGATTTGTGTGTGTTCGTACAGTGTGGAGGTGGAGGAACTGCATGAACGCACATTTCTTGCATAAACGTAACTATTGTAAGGTCGCGGGTGAGCAAAGTAATTGTTTTAGTTCATTAATATGGACCTCCGCAAAGTAACGCCTGATTCAATAAATTAGAGTTATATAGATATTTTTGACACTTTGTTAACTTCTTAATATATACACCGTGAAATTTTAGTGGTTGTTTTCCCGAAACGAGGTGATTTAGTATCGGTTGTACAATCGATTTATAATTACTATTATGACTAGAGTCAAAAATCCAATTGTGAAAAACGAAAGTCGAAAATGACCGCAAACCAATAGTAACGCTTCGTTGGTACCTAACCTATCGTACGATCGTACGCTACTTGTACCAACGAAGCGTTACTATTGGTTTGCGGTCATTTTCGACTTTCGTTTTTCATAATTGGATTTTTGACTCTAGTCTAAATAGTAATTATAAATCGATTGTACAACCGAAACTAAATCACCTCGTTTCGGGAAAACAACCACTAAAATTTCACGGTGTATATTTGCACTTGACCGTACCTTCTTAAATACTACCGAATATTCATAATTAATTATGAATAAACGTCAAAAGATTCAAAATTGTGAAAAAATATAAATTGGTATTTTTTTTTTACTCTTCGAAATATAGGTATGTCGACTTTTACTCATATGAACATCTCCTTTTTTTTTTGTGTAACAGCCTTCATTTTTGTGTAACAAATGTGTGAATACTCCTTTGTGTAACGTACAATTTTTTTGCAATTCACAAATAGCCCTAGTGACAGTTTTTCTCAAATATCTACAATGTGCAGACACCGACTTGTTACAGATTTATTATATGTATAGACTAGGTTTTGCCCGCGACTCCGTCCGCGTAGAATTAGTAATTTGGGCAGCTTATTTTTTTATCCAAGTTGCTTTTTCATCAATTACGGCTCTCCTTAGTTCCTCGATATAAAAAAAAATTACCTCCCCCCGCACCCCCCTCCCAACCCGACCCCCCACCAACCCCCCCGCACACCAGCGTTCATATTCGCCACCGTACTTCCAAGTCAAGTGTGCCTATAGAAGTTTTACTTCAAAAACCCCGATTTTGAAACATTCTTCCGCTCCGCTCCGCTCCGCTCCGCTGCTATTGGTGTTAGCTTGATGATTATATAGCCTATAGCCTTTCTCGATAAATGTGCTATCTAACACTGAAAGAATTTTTCAGATCGGAGCAGTAGTTCCTGAGATTAGCGTGTTCAAACAAAAAAACCTGTTCGATAAATTCTTAAAATAGACGTATCATTCTTATTTGTAAACCGATTCAAATGAAACAAACACTTAATGTTAATCCAAGAAAATACCAACATATCAGTGAAAACCGCATCGTTCTAGGTTAAGCCGTTTCTGAGATTAGCGCGCACAAACGCACAGACAAACAGACAAACAGACAATAATTCTAAAAATCATTGTTTTGGGTTCTATTGCGCTAATAAATAGCCCTAGTGACAGTTTTTCTCAAATATCTACAATGTGCAGACACCGACTTGTTACAGATTTATTATATGTATAGATATAGATGTAGTCTGCCTGTTATTACAAGCCCTAAGCTGCGGTTGTAGAGAGTCCTAAATTACCTACAAACATTATGAAACGTTTCGTGCGGCTGCAAACAAGTATGTTGCAAAGATCCCCGATGGAGTGAGCATGCGCATGATTCACTGATAGTGCGATAGTGCATGAAGAAATTAGGTATTTGGAACAGGACGGGCGCTAGTCACGGATACAGCGCAACTAACATAACTTGTTTTGTTTATAAATAATAAGTTTATATACCCGTGGTATCCCAGTGGTTTGACCTATGGCTCCTTAAGCAGAGGATCGTGGGAGCCCGGGCTCGGCCCTCTGAGTTTTTCCAAATTTATGTGCAAAATTACTTTTGATTGTTACCATAAGATGAAGGAAAACATCGTGAAGAAACCAGCATACACCTACGAAGAAATTCAATGGAGTGTGTATCGTTCCTAATCCGCACTGGGCCCGCGTGGGAACTACGGCCCAAGCCCTCTCAGCCTGAGAGGAAGCCTGTATCCTACAGTGGGACGTATATAGGCTGGGATGATGATGATGATGAAGTTTAAAAACGTTTGTTAGCAACCATATATAATTCTTAATACCTATGGGTAAGATTTGTTTACTTTGGGACTGGTGTCAAGTGTCCCGTGATATTTAATTATTCATACCATTATGGCTGGGCCTTCTGGTGGAGCCTGGCCACACAATGATGGTATGTAAGATGGTCGCAAGCAAGCAACGGAAACCTGCCAGCATTTCCTCGGCATTCAGGTAAAGCCTTGTCTGGCGCTGGCCTGTGGTGGGACAGTGGAACTGCAAGTGAGCAATAAATACCTGCCAACATGACCTCGGTATTCTGGTAGAGCCTTGTCTGGCGCTGGCCTGTGGTGGGACAGTGGAACTGCAAGTGAGCAATAAATACCTGCCAACATGACCTCGGTATTCTGGTAGAGCCTTGTCTGGCGCTGGCCTGTGGTGGGACAGTGGAACTGCAAGTGAGCAATAAATACCTGCCAACATGACCTCGGTATTCTGGTAGAGCCTTGTCTGGCGCTGGCCTGTGGTGGGACAGTGGAACTGCAAGTGAGCAATAAATACCTGCCAACATGACCTCGGTATTCTGGTAGAGCCTTGTCTGGCGCTGGCCTGTGGTGGGCCAATATGGAATTGAAAGTGAGCAACAGAGACCTACCAGCATGGCCTCTGCCTTTTGGTAGAGCCTGGGTGGCGCTGGCCTGTGGTAGGCCAATGGAACTGAAAGTGAGCAACAGAGACCTACCAGCATGGCCTCTGCCTTCTGGTAGAGCCTGGGTGGCGCTGGCCTGTTAGTGGACCAGTGGAACTGCAAGTGAGCAACAGAGACCTACCAGCATGGCCTCTGCCTTCTGGTAGAGCCTGGGTGGCGCTGGCCTGTTAGTGGACCAGTGGAACTGCAAGTGAGCAACAGAGACTTACCAGCATGGCCTCTGCCTTCTGGTAGAGCCTGGGTGGCGCTGGCCTGTTAGTGGACCAGTGGAACTGCAAGTGAGCAACAGAAACTTACCAGCATGGCCTCTGCCTTCTGGTAGAGCCTGGGTGGCGCTGGCCTGTTAGTGGACCAGTGGAACTGCAAGTGAGCAACAGAAACTTACCAGCATGGCCTCTGCCTTCTGGTAGAGCCTGGGTGGTGCTGGCCTGTTAGTGGACCAGTGGAACTGCAAGTGAGCAACAGAGACTTACCAGCATGGCCTCTGCCTTCTGGTACAGCCTGGTCATGGCGACCAGCGCGCGCAGCTCGCCGCCGCCGCGGTGGAAGCACGTGCAGAACAGCGAGTGCATCGCGCGACACATCGTCGATCGACGCACGCGCACCGACACTGATACGTCTGTAAATAATTTGAGAAAGAAAAAACTGTTAACTGTCTTCTTGATGACATTTACCTCCAGCGTACTGTGTTCCCCTGCTGGGCATGGGTGGAATATTTGAGCAGTTTGACCGCTCAGATTAAACGTCAGTCTTAAGCGATCAGTTAGAAGTCGGAACAACTTAGATCAAACTAAATTCAGCATCTAGCTCCGAAAGACTGCGTGGCGTGATACCCAGGCTTGCCCACCTTGCACGTGACAATGCGGTGCAACCAACAGCGTATATTCTAGAGTCTGTTTAGCGTACCTACCTAAAACCGGCACAAAATTCACTACAGTCTTCGTCAGATGCGCCTAAAGGTAATCCAGCGTGCACGATATTTTCCAAGCGTGCGCTAGCGGCGATCGCTCTACCGAATAAAGGCAAAAAGCTGAGTACAACTCTTTGGATCCCATGAATTTGGTGATTATCTTCTAGTGCCGGACCATAATGACGTTGAGAGAGTATACCCTAACGTCTGTAGCGTCTGTTCTACTTAACATACCTAAAACCGGCACCAAATTGACTATAGTCCTCGGCAGATGCGCCTGCAAGTAATCCAGCGCGCGTGCCAATTTCCTAGCGTGCGCCAGCGGTGACCATTCCACTGGCGACAGACAGGAAGCCGAGCACAAGTCGTTGGCTCCCATGAAGATGGTGATCATCTTCCAGTGCCGGGCCATGTCCACGTCCGGGGACGCCCGCATTCGGGATACCAAGATCTGGAATTCAAGTTGTTCCATTATCAAGCTTAGTTTAGATTTGAAAGAAAAGTCGTGCAAGCATTACGTTGTGCGGCCGTAAAGTGAACGAGTTTAGGAGTGGTCAATCCAGCGCCGCAATGTACTTGATGCAACTTGCACTTTTTTTGTTGCAAACCTAAACTGGGCTTTAAAACGGTAGTTTACGGTCAGCATCAAAATTAGCTGGTCACTTTTGTACTTTGTCGTAATAACACAATTGACAATCAAGTATGACGTTTTGCACCTAACTGTAGAGCGACAAGGTACAAAAGTGACCAGCTACTTTTGATGCTGGCTATACTATAGGTACACAAGGTGTTTGTCTCAAACATGCTATGTAATGTTTACGTTGTGTTCCTTAAAGCAGGCTTCAAAATACATCGTTGCAGGCCTAGGCCTGCAATGCGATCGTCTGTTGTTTCATGTCACACAGCACCATGATGTTTAAAATAGGTCTATGGCATCATAGCATTTAGCCATTTAAAAAAAAACTATAAGCAATATTTGCGTTTTGGTTCATTATGACATTCTGCCATTACGCTTATTTAAGGTAAGGTAAGATGGTGATGGTGATGGTACTGGTGATCTGCCTAGATAAATATTTCACCATCAACATCATCATCACCATCATCATCATCACCATCATCACCATAATCATCATCATCATCGTCATTATCATCACCATCACCACCATCATTATCATCACCACCATCATCATCGTCATCATCATCATCATCATCGCCATCACCATCATGATGACGACGACGACGATGATGATGATGATGATGATGGTGATGGTGCATGTTTGAGAAAAGCACTATACAAGCCTCGGCCGGAACAGGGGTTGCCGGCCTCCTATCATGCCGTTAGATACTCGGCCGGCAACCCCTTAAGTCCCGGCCTCTGCAGTAATGTACTATTAAAATTCATACGAAATAAATATTTTGAAGCGTGCGCTGTATTGATACGATCATTCGATTCCTGGTAAAATAAAGAATACGTGCGCTGGCGCATGACAGTTCATAGATCAACATTACCTACGTGTAATTAAATAATTAAGTAATTTGTATTACTTTGTGCAATAATTCGTAGTTAATTCGCTCGCAGTTATTCAATAATAGGTAATATTAATTGCAGTTCCTAAGTAGTAACACGGTTTCATGCCAAACAATAATAAATTCGTAACGTTTCCTCATAGTACGATATACCGATTTGTTTTACGCGCATTGAGTGAATTCACGTATCATCGAATAAGTATTGCAATTGCAACATTATTACCATTTCGTCGTTTTGTGTTGCGAACCGTGGAATGACGTTTCAGCGGCTTCTAACAAGGTGTTTTGGAGCAGATGGTTGGGTTAGCTTGACAGAAGATTTTGGTGAAGATCACGCGTTTGACGTGGTACTGGTACACTTTAAATATCGAAAACATTAGCTAACCACAACCAATTTACGATGAACAAAATTCAGGGATATTCGATCAAACTGACCCAACCTACCTGTTTTAGTCCGGATTAATTTGTAGTACGAGTATGTACTCGTATTACTTAGCTACGAGAAAATTATGATTATGTAGGATCGCGAGTTTTGGTGCAATATGAAGGAAGCCTACGTCCAGCAGTGGACGGACAATGGCTGTAGATAGATAGATAGATAGTTGGCTTAACATTCCCGTGGTGTAACTGTATAGTCAACCATAAGAAAGTGCTTCACTATTTTTAAATGACAGTTCCTACATCAAAGTAAAACAAATAAGGCTGATTGTCCCATTAAAAAAGTAAGTGAAAATAGCCTATGACGTTTTAAGCTGTACCTACAACTGACATTGGACCTTAGACTGGTAAAGGAATTTCTTGATCGACTAAACATACAAACAGTTACGAAGACCACATCTTGCGTCAATTTAGGTTTATAATTTGTAACCATACGAGTTCACCATTCTATTATCTCCAGTAAACGTAGTCTTTAGTGGTAAATAAATGGAACGTGCGAATTCAATAGAGTTTTCGTCAGCTAATGGCTGACCCACATCGCACAATGCTAATGGCTTCTTTTACTTATTGGCAAATGATAATATTTTGACGACAAGCGTTCTTACGAAAACTGTTTCAATGGGATTCTATAAATATTGACGCAGATGGATTCCCTGTCAGACGTGTCTTGTATATTTGGTTCCGTACCTCAAAAAAAATAAAAAAACCCCTTATTCGATTTACTTTCTAGATCGAAATCTTAACCACTAAGTGTAAAGATATGAAATTTTAAACAGTTGTTCTTCATCAACTGACGAACGGATAGCATAGTGGTTAGAGAACCTAACTATATACAAAGCTTGAGGTCCCGGGTTCGATGCCCGGTCGGGGCAGATATTAAGTATGTGGAATAAGAATTATTGTGCTCCAGTCTTGGGTGTCAATTTTTTAATTATAAGTATATTGAAGTATGTATAAAAAACTGTTTATTGCAAAAAAGAAATTTAAAATTTACTTAAATTCTAAATTTTTTTTCTAACTGAAATTCTTATATTATATATGTACAACTATCCTAGACTAAAAAAAAATATGTACAATAAGAAAAAAGAAAACAAAAATATAAAATAATGATAATAATAACTGAAACATATTCTGAAAGCTAGTCCCCTTAGGCAAGGTGCCGAAGATGCTGGCAGCGTTTCCTCTTTGAATAGCTAAGCTAATTCTTTGTCCGAGGAAGCTGCCAGCTCTTCGGTCCCCTGTGACGTCGATTAACCTCTTAGAAATTTCCTTAAAGAGCTTTAAAGCGCTAGGACCCCACGGACCAAGGGTCTCGACACCGAATGGGACAAAATCGTATTCGCTGCCTAGACCCCTGTATTCTAGTCCTTTCGCCTTTTCAGCCACTTCTGAAGCTTAATACTTAATTTATAATCTTAAATTATTTAAGATTTTATAAACTAAGAGGAAACCTCTATTTATGTAACTGGACAAGGAGCAAAGCGACACCTTATGTATGTAGGTATATATTTATGTAAGTATGCTTATTCTTGGCGTCATACTTACCTATAGGCTGTGCTTACTTGGGACTAGGTCAATTTGTGCGTTTTTATGCTGAAATATTCTGGAATCATTATCTATATTTTTAATTCAAATGGTTTGTACTGAAAATGTCCTACTACTAGCAGTACTAGCAAAGTCTTTGATGTTATCTGTACACTACAAATACCTTAGCCTGCTTAAGGGCATCCTGGTCGGAAGCCACAGGGAAGGCCACATTGAGCCTTGCTGTCCTTTCCAGCCACTCGCCCGTGCCAGTCGAGTAGCCTGTCAGCCATGGGTTGTACTCCTTCAAAATATTAGGAAGTGTCAGGAACTCGCGCCAATTGCTCTCGCCACCTGCAAAGTAGATGGATAAGAAGTTGAGTAAGGTTTTCAGCTACCTATTATTTTATGGTGCCAAAAACGCGCGTTACGGCTTGGCCACAACTCGGCTGCCCCATTTCAAAACATAGTGAGGGACATTCAGCTAATTTTACAGGAAAGCGAAAGAACATACATGTTTTGTCACAGCCGTACAATATTTTGCAATATTTTTTCAAAAAGTGATACTTTCTTGGTTAACTAGATTAAGACGAATATCCAGGTACTTATATATTTATGTTTAATTTCTTATATTAGGTACATGTTTTACCTACCGGCTTTTGAAATGAGCGTATTGATTATCGTTTGACCTCATCAAACCTAATAAGCCTCTCTGACTTTTTCAAAACCTAGTAAGTGCATGCCACATACCTACTAGGTTTTTGAAATAGTTTTGTGCCATACTAGGTTTTGAAGTGGTCAAACCCGTTTATTGTTTAGATACTTACTAGGTTTGGTTGGAGGTACTTGTATCTGTGAAATTGAGCGAGATAGGCCTCTAAATGTTTTTGTATCCTTTAGGCACTTACTACAAACCACGTTATAAGCAGAAATTGCAAAATTGTTTTTTGAGAGTTACTTGGTTTTGAAATTAAACAACCGTTAAACTTCGCGCTACCGGTGGCGCGGTGAACATTTTATCGGTTTATTGCGTGTGCCGCCAGGTAATCACTGTGCAGTGAGCGTCCCGGCCGCGCAATGAAGGGAGAAAACGCTCTCGGGCCGTTATGCATCTAGCCCTGCCTGTTCAGGGAAACAAAGGGTAGGTATACGGGGCTCTCCCACTAGAAGCATACAAATACGCGTTATTTCCACGGAAGCCACGTAAAACCTCAAAATCTGAGCCACTAAGTCATTAAAGACATTAAATTTTGCACGAGTGTTCTTGATACAATGTAAGTGAAGATCCGATATCATTTTTCGGAATTGCCACGGGATCTTTTTGGAAATCTAGGAATTTTAATTCACTACAAGATCTGTTTAAATCTGCAAGGAAAATCGTGCAAGTTGCATTACATTGCGGCGCTCGATTGACCACTTTAGACTCGTTCAATTAACGGCCACGGAATGTAATGCAACTCGCACAATTTTTCTTGCTGATCTAAACTGGCCTTAATGGTTTACGCGTGCGAAACCGCGTTAAAGGCTTGTCTTTCCATACTTCCATATGCCCTTAGGTATCACTATTTTGATATATATTTGCATCGCGAACTCAACAAACACAACACTAGGTACTACTCATTCGCAACTTTGACCTGTAAGTATATTTAAGTATGCCCTAAGGACGACACATCGTGACATTTTGGCGGGAACAAACGGAATAACTGACAATGATAGCCTGAGGTAAACAAGAAAGCAACCTTTTCATTAAGTACTGCTATCGCTATCGCATACCGATGTTATGTATGATGGTAAGTCCATATAAACAAGACTGTCAGTTCCAGAAAACGATTAGGCCATTATGGTTCTTAAATTAAAATGACCTTTTGTGCCTCCCAATAAGAAGACATAAAAAAAATTTGAACCTATTGACTTAAAAGTTTATATTCTTATATAGCCCAGTAGTTTAACTCACTTTCTGCCACCAGGAAATGAGTTAAGAAGACGAAAGAATGCCACGAAATGCCTTTATACTTCACTAGAACTAGTCCAACGCCCCACTACTAGCCATTAGGGAGTCTCCAATGGCTGCAACCATGTCGTGTCACCCGGCTGTAGACGGTAGATGGAATTTAGCGGCGGATGGTTACTGGCTCCTTGTCGAACGCGAACTCTTCCAATGCCCTACTGCCAGCCGCTCTCCGAGTCTCCAATAGCTGCTACCACGACAATGATGATGTGAGTGGATGGAATCCTTGCCGAATAACTTAGATTGTGAATAGACGGTAGAAATGTCATCTCTTTCATACTTACCAGCGCACCATGAGACGCCTCTATACTCCACGAAGGCTCCCAACGCGAACTCCTCCAAAGCCCCACTGCCAGCTGCTAGCGAGTCTCCAATCGCTGCTACCACGTCGATGTCACCGGGTCGTAGACGATGGACGGAAGTGGGAGGCTCCCGACTGCGCCCGAAGGCTACCGAGTCCTGGCAGAAGAATGGCGTGGAGGGTGGGAAGGTGCGCTGGCGGCGAACGTATGACTTGCGCGGCGGGTAGCGAAGCGACCACTGCAATTGAAAAAGTTTCCTGTTAAATACCATTCTATTGACAGAATGTTCCAGTTCCCCCAGGAGCTCTAAGAGGAAGATTAAGGACTTGTCAAAGTAAATATAGTTCTATAGTTTGGAAAGGTAGTAATTTCGCTTCAGCTAAGAGAGGAGTGGCGGCGTGTTGTAAAGCTTGCCACCAACACCTGAAGTGATGACCACGACCACTCTGTCAAGAGTGATACCGACAAAGAAGAAGAAGAAAGGTTTTAATTTTGCTTCGTTCTACAACTTTAAGAGCGAGAGAAAACAACTAGAAAGACCGAAAAACTTAATATAGTTAAGTATACATCAATTTGTCAATTCAAATTATATAAAAAAAAATTATAAACTCTACCTACGTATCTAGAGTTTAAAAAAGTTCTTGTTTTTTTTATGAGCTTTTTAATATTTAGCTGGCAATGTCTGTTTGTTTGTTATGGATAAACTTTGTACATAACTAAGTCGAATTTTCCCTACTTCTAGTGACCGGATCCACTTTTTTTTCCTTTGAAAATTAATCATTTTGACTTGATGTTTGGTTTGTAAGTACAAACAGCAAAAGAGCTTGCATTCAAAATTAGATTTTATAAAAACTTTTTTTACAAGGAGTATCAAATGCCAATCTTTGAATAATTCACAAATATTCCCTTACGAAACAGGTTACTAAAATCTATAGCCAATTATACTAATAATAATAAAATACGTAACTTAAGTACATTTCTTAAACTTGTACTCTAACTGTCGATTTAAAGCCATAATTTGCATATTACGCGCGGTAATAAATTCTAGTGGTATAATAAAGTGCAATAAATTACATTAAGAGCGTTTATACCTTCCTGCTGAGCTGGCAACGTTGCATTTTTGTTAGTTTTTCTCGATTATTCCATAAAAATTGAATGAAAATTAAAAATGTGGTGTATACGAATTGTTCTAATATATAAGTTACTGGGCGAATCAACTTTTACTCTGTCCCCAGTTGTCCAAGTGACACTTCATACTGTTTCATAGAAAATTCTAGGTTGTCCAAGGGACGTAACCATAGCAACGGGTGTCACTAAAAAGTTGATTCACCCTACTGCAATAATTATTCGTGATAGAATTTAATTTTCTTTAAAATCGAACAAATTATTATCTAACGGTTTTTAAAGAAAATAAAAGTCTTATCACGAATAATTATTGCAGTAGACAATAGTTATTTATGTCACAAGGGAGCAAAATGATGTATCTACGGCGAGGGCAGTACATTGAATCCAGAGTGAAGCGAAGGATTGTACAATAGAATCCTGAGCGCAGCGAGGGATTCTATCTAAGTTAGAATCCTGAGCGTAACGAAGGATTCAAGTATTAACGCCCAAGACGAAAATAATTTTGATCCTGAGTGACACATACAACTTTTCACACCGACTATGAGGAAAATAGATTGTTGTGATAGATAGGGAAAGGTCACCACAGATAAAGTATTCCTGTGCTACTTTTAACAATGTTAAAAAATAATCGAATGGAATCGAATATTACAATGGTATCGGATATCAATATTCATTAAATCACAATAACAATCATTGATAGTTTTTATTTAAGTAAAACGTATAATTTATTGTAATATATTTTTTTTTTATTTTTTTTTGTTTTTATGAAAAATTCATCAATTTTCATATAACGTTGTTAAAGTTAAAACATGAAATATGATCGTTTTTAATCAATTACGGTAATCGATTATTTTTTAAGGTCTGTGTTCATGGGCACATTGCGTAAATGATACATGCAAATGAATAAATTAAAAAAGTAGCTTGAACAGAAAAGTAACATTTTGATCCCTGTCGTCAGGGAGCAAAATCTACTTTTCCGAATGAAAGGTGTGAAAATTAACTTATATATTAAAACAATTCTATTCTATTCTATTCTATTCGTATAGGTACACCACATTTTTAATTTTCTAAAACTATAAAAAAATGCAACGTTGCCAGCTCAGCAGGTATAAACGCTCTTAAATACTTCCAGTTATATTTTAAGATGCTTGAATTGGGATAAAACGCATAAGTACGTACCCCTAAACCGTTTATAAAATAGGGAAAAAACCGACCATGTTCGAGTCGGGTCACGCATAGTGTAGGGTTTCGTATTAACACGCGACAAATATTTAATCTTTTTTAACTTTTTTTTCCAAAACCGCTAAAAAATAAATATAAATAATAAATAAATATCACAGGACAATTCACACCAATTGACCTAGTCCCAAACTAAGCAAAGCTTGTACTATGGGTACTAGACAACGGATAAACATACTTATATAGATAAATACATACTTAAATACATATTAAACATCCAAGACTCGAGCACAAACATTCGTATTTTTCACACAAATATCTGCCCCGGCCTGGAATCGAACCCGGACCTCAAGCTTCGTAGTCAGGTTCTCTAACAACTAGGCTATCCGGCCGTCTAAAAAATAATTTGACTTCTCGCCCTTACTAGGTTATCGTTGACTTTTGGAACACACTGTATATCATCATCATCATCTTTTCGCCGAAAGACGTCCACTGCTGAACATAGGCCTCCCCTAAGGCTCGTCAAACAGACACAGTATATACCCATGCAAAATGACAGCCTCCTAGCACAGTGCTTCCCAACCTGGGGTCCGCGAGTATATGTATGGGGGTCCGCGGTAAACAGTTATAAGTTATAACTACCTACCTATATTGTATCTGTAATAACTAAAATAAATACCTAATCCGAATTTTTTTTTGCTGTTTATTTTATTAAGGGGGTCCGTGAAAACTGTGCTTGATTTCATAGGGGTCCGTGGCTGAAAAAGGTTGGGAAACGCTGTCCTAGCATTAACAGTGTCAAAGCGATGATCTGAGGTCTAAGCTAAGACAGGACGGACATGGCAAAATTATAAAATGCTAGAAACATTTTGTAGCATCTACAAAGTTGGCAAAGCTCAAAGTCGCAACAACGCCAATTTGTCAGTTGAGTTAAACCGAAATTTTCCACGGCGTCTAGGTAATACCTAGTAACCCATAAAACCCACAATTCACCGTATTGTTTGGCCATCTCACGTACATCTAGTTAAATATCAAATGACGCGTAACAAGTGTTGTATAAGTGTTAATATTTATGTATTCCGGTGCTTAAGCCTTGATGTGTTCATAAACACAATACGTGTGTCGAAAATTGTCTTTTACTTAGTTCTATCGTTGCTATGTAAGCGTCGTAAAACGTTTAAAAAAGTTGGTCATCAAAAACGTGCTAGCATATTTGCTGTCAATAGTTTTATGCTCTATGCATTTAGCATGCTTAAATAATTATGTAAACCCACGGCTTTTCGTTAAACATTTATTTGCATTGACATCACTTTTGGCGATACAAACTGGGTCTCCGTACTTAGTTAATGTCTGAGTTGAAGAATGATCTGTCATCTTAATTGGACATAAGTACACAATTGTAAAATAATTTAATACGAAATACCACCAAATTTCGGAAGCAAGCGCATATTCTCTCGCTCGCGTTCCGGGATTTCGCAAAATTCCCGTAGGTACTTACAAAAAATACAAAATGGATGAGTGAAAGTAACCTTATGGAGTTATTCTAAGCAGTCAGCTATCTACATGCCAAATTTCATCCAAATCCATCTAATCGTTTCAGCGTGAAAGAGTTACAAACGCACACGAACTATCGCATAATATGTATGTTTTGCATGAATATTTAAAGGTGGAACAACATGTTGCCAGCTGTCACTTAGCGCATATCAATCTATCAACACATCGGCATCGCTGCAACTTGAACATGAAAGGTCAAACTAAGTTCGGAAGACAAACCGTCAAATCAAACATCTATCTAGACGTATACGAATAGGTATACGTAAGAACGACGGCACGTAAGTAGAAAACCAAAATAATATTAACCTCTCACTTGTACTACACAAATGTGACCAAGAGGAGCATGATTTTGGGTTCTACCTACTGAAGCGCCTGCTACTATATCTGACTTTTTTTCTCGAAACTGAGTTACATTATACACCGTGTTTTTTTTGATTTCCGTTAAATTTGACACGTTGCTCGGTACATTAACAGAAACTACCTGGTATATTGTTTTTTTTTTAAATCGAAAAAAATATAAAGGACCTTTTACACTGGTTCAGCAATTAAATTTAATTATTGAATATCTCAAAAATAGTAAGAGTTAAGACACTAGTTTCTTCGAGAAATTAACTCTATTTGACCTGAATAATCTTCCCTTAAAGTTAACGGAAATCAAAAAAAACACGGTGTATACAGATGTGCATCATTCCAAATATGCATGTAACTGGGGCTTGCAATTCAAATATTCGAATAATTCGAATATTCGGCGAATTTTCATATTCGAATATTTGGGGGCATTGTATTCCAATATTCGATATTCGATTTTATGTTTGTCATTTCAGCCGAAAGACGTCCACTGCTGAACATAGACCTCCCCGAAGGCTCGCCAAACAGATCGGTCCCATGCCCACCGCATTCCAACGCGATCCCGCAACCTTAACCAGGTCGTCGCACCATCATGTTGGAGGCCTACCTACACTGCGTCTTCCGGTCCGTGGACGCCACTCGAGAACCTTTTTGCCCCATCGGCCATCAGTTCTACGAGCGATGTGCCCTGCCCACTGCCACTTGAGTCTGGCGATTCTTCGAGCTATGTCGGTGACTTTAGTTCTTCCGCGAATTTCATCATTTCTAATGCGATCCCACAGAGAAACTCCGAGCATAGCCCTCTCCATTGCCCTCTCAACTTTGAGCTTCCTTATGAGGCCCAGAGTTAGCGGCCACGTCTCAGTGCCATAAGTCATCACTGGCAACACATACTGGTCAAAGACTTTTGGCTTGAGACATTATTGCGGTATATTGGATGGCAAGAATATTGCGGAGCTTCCCCAACGCTGTCCAGCCGAGTCAGATATTTCGGTCGACCTCTTTCTCGAATTTGAACCTACCTAATTGGATTGTGTGTCCCAGGTAGATATAGTCATCAAGAACTTCGATAAGGAGAGTCTCCAATTATGATGGGAGATGGTACAACAAGGGCATTCGACATGACCTTCGTCTTGTCCATGTTCAATTTAAGACCAACTCGCAAGTCCCAAGGTCAGCGAGCATTCGCACTTAGGTCTTCCAAGGTCTCAGCCATAAGCACTACGTCATCGGCTAATCGAAGGTGAGTGATGTATTCGCCATTTATATTGATGCCTCGCCCTTCCCAGTCAAGAGTCTTGAAAGCATCCTCCAGTGCAGGGTGAACAGTTTCGGTGAAATAACATCTCCTTGTCTGACTCCACGCTGCAATAGAATAGGCTTCGACATCTGGTCCTGAAGTCGGACGGATATTGTGGCGTTATTATACACCGTGAAATTTTAGTGGTTGTTTTCCCGAAACGAGGTGATTTAGTTTCGATTGTACAATCGATTTATAATTACTATTTTGACTTGAGTCAAAAATCCAATTGTGAAAAACGGAAGTCGAAAATGACCGTAAACCAATAGTAACGCTTCGTTGGTACAAGTAGCGTACGATCGTACGATAGGTTAGGTACCAACGAAGCGTTACTATTGGTTTGCGGTCATTTTCGACTTTCGTTTTTTACAATTGGATTTTTGACTCTAGTCAAAATAGTAATTATAAATCGATTGTACAATCGATACTAAATCACCTCGTTTTGGGAAAACAACCACTAAAATTTCACGGTGTATAGACACTTCAACACTTCGACGTACCGGTAGTCTACTTGGCACCGTTGAAGAGACTGCAGTACAGCCCAAGTCTCGATCGAATTGAAGGCTTTCTAGTAGTCAACAATTGCCAGGCAAAGGGGGCGGTTATATTCCTCGGTTTTCTGTATAACCTGCCGCAACGCATGTATGTGGTCTACGGACGGTGATAAAGCACTAAAGTGATCGTAATATTTAGATGATTAGGTGAATTATGTAGGTTGTTAAAGTGGAAAGTTGGCATTTAATAGTAGATTGTACAACAAGGGGATAAAGCACTGCATTATGTCACGGGCGCGATATTGAATCCTGAGCGTATCGAGGGACTCCAGATTTAACTCCCGAGCGTAGCGAGGGGGTTATAGTTGATTCCCGAGCGAAGCGAGGGAATTAAGATGGAGTCCTGAGAGCAGTGAAGGATTTAAGCGCGCCCAAGGCAAAATCAGTTTTATCCGCGAGGAGTATACTCTACTTTTCTCACCTTTTGCGAGACAATAAAAACCAAGGCTACTAGAAAAATACTCGAAATAGACCCAGAAGCATTGATTCTGACACTGACTTTGCGCCTTTCGCAGTTTTCCATTTGTCGAAATCTTTGTAAGCTTTTAAGTATTTTTCCTTCGACTTCTCTGGGAGTACATTATTAACAATTTCTAAGGCCGGCTTGCTCAGACCTGGGTTAGCTACTTAACTCCGAGCGAGTTAACTGCTAACCCAGGGTTAACAAGTGTCAAAATGTATGGAACTGTCATTCTTAACCCAGGGTTACCGATTTAATTTTTACCCTGAACTGTGCAAGTGGTCCTAAGGCGTCTAATTTAATGGAATCAGGAGTCAAATCACTTTCGTCACTCGATATTTTCCTAATGTTTTATCTTCTTTTGCAGTTTTGATACTTAAAATTGCAGCGTATTGAAATACTCGCGGCTTTTGTTTTAAGTATTGATTTTTTTTCGTTCGGCTTGCCGTGGCGTGGCCAGCTCGATTTTCGAATAAGTTCGATTTTCAAATAAATGAGGCGCGGCGCGCGCCGCCGTCCACCTCCTCGCCGTCGGCCACCAGCAGCTGCAACAGCCGCACGCCGCGCGATTTTGACGAAATTAGACTTTAAATGCATAACAATAAGAACTAAGAGAAGTGAGAATCACATTACTGCCCGGCGGGTTGTAATGAAATTCAGTACAACATTACACCCCGGCAAAAGACAAGGGCTATAATGATTTACTTTCAGTAAGGTTTGCATGATATATAATGAGGCATTGTCGAGCAGGTGGTGTGAAAAAATAATTTCGTACTTAAAGCCACACATACGTTAAAAACTTAAAACTGATTATTAGAATGTGTGTGATAATGATAATTTATGGTTTGTTATTCATATTAAACTAATACATTGTTTCCTATGTTTGCGTTTTGCGTTGATATCTTTGTTGATTTTTTTTATGAAAATTATAATTACTGTTTTGTTTTTTTATTGCCATGTGATTTTTCAGACTGATTACGTAATTACTACTAATTACACAGCTGATTCTGTAGTTTTCTGTGTTTTATTAAACCTTTCTAAAATATTCGAATATTATTCGAATAATTCGAATACTTCCGAATTTACGAATCGAATATTCGAATAATTAAAATGGTCGAATATTGCAAGCCCTACATGTAACTGAACTAAATTTTGAAAAGTTCTGTATGTATAATACCTAAATTATTTTCTTGCGTGAACCATTAAGTCTGGCAAATGAACTGACTTTCCGGGACTTCAATTAATTCCATTGGGAATTTCAAAAATTTATGGTCTTCATTTACAGAGTACGGAAAACATCCGTGAAAAACTTTTTAACTAGATATTTGTATGAACAAATAGGTACTTAGAAATATTTGCGTTCGAGTTTTGAATGTTTGATATGTATTTATCTACATAAGTTTTTTATCCGTTGTCTGGTACCCATAACACTAGTTTTGCTTAGTTTAGGACTAGGTCAATTGGTGTTAATGTTATTATCAAGTACTAGCTTTTACCCGCGACTTCGTACGCGAAGACAATAAAGTTAGTTGTTTACATGAAATTTGGCGCACAGGTAGTTTATTACGTTGATTATCACATAGGATAATGCCAGGAAAATGCAAGGTTCCCGCGGAATTTGAATAAGTGAATTCAAAAGCCGGCAAGCCGTGCTGGCCTAGTGGTTTGACCTATGGTCTCTTAAGCAGAGAGTCATGGGTTTGAGCCCGGGCTTGGACCTCATGAGTTATTCCGAATTCGTGTGCTAAATTTCGTTTGAAGTTTACAGTGAAGGAAAACATCGCGAGGAAAGCTGCACACACCTGAGAAGAAATTCAATGGTGTGTATGAAGTGCCCAAACTGCACTGGGCCCGCATGGGAACTCCGGCTCAAGTCCGTTCGTTCTGGGAGGCCTGTGCCTGATTGAAACAGGCTTATTTTATCCCGGGAAAGTGCAAAGTAAAGTATGTATGTATGTATGTAAACTCTTTATTGTACAAAAATAAGGAAAAAAAGAAATACATTATTTACAACCGTTGAAATGCATGTACAAAGGCGAACTTATCCCTTTAAAGTTCCCGCGGGATAGAAATAACTATTTTAACCTATTTTGAAAATCAGACACAGTGTATTAATTTGAAAAATCAGCCCCAAGTTCAATTCACTTATTTCTATCCCGCGGGAATTTTGCATTTTCCCGAAGAAAAAGTAGCCTTTGTCAATTGGGGATAGTCATATCTTAAATATGAAGGAATTTTTAAAATCAGTGCCAAAGTTGAATTTACTTATTTCTATCCCGTGGGAATATTGCATTTTCCAGGAAAAAAGTACCCTGTGCTAATCAAGGATAATGTAGCTTACTATTGGTGAAAGAATTTTTTCACACCACCTGCTCGACAATGCCTTATTATATATCATGCAAACCTCTCTCAAAGTAAATCATTATAGCCCTTGGCTTTCGCCGGGGCGTAATGTTGTACTGAATTTCATTACAACCCGCCGGGCAGTAATGTGATTCTCACTTCTCGTAGTTCTTATTGGTATGCACTTAAAGTCTAATTTCAAAATCGCCCGGCGTGCAGGCCGGCGCGCAGCTCGTGTACGTGCTGGTCGCAGCGGCGCAGCCCGTGCTGCTGCTGCTGCTGGTGCTCAACGTGCTCAGCCCCACGGGGGCCGCGCCGCACCTCATTTATTTGCAGTTCCGCGGCCGAATGAAAACAAAGTCAAATACTTAAACAAAAGCCGCGAGTGTTTCAATACGCTGCAATTTTAAGTATCAAAACTGCAAAAGAAGATAAAAACATTAAGAAAATATCGAGTGACGAAAGTAATTTGACTCCTGATTCCATTAAATTAGACGCCTTAGGACCACTTGCACAGTTCAGGGTAAAAAAATTAAATCGGTAACCCTGGGTTAAGAATGACAGTTCCATACATTTTGACACTTGTTAACCCTGGGTTAGCAGTTAACTCGCTCGGAGTTAAGTAGCTAACCCAGGTCTGCGCAAGCCGGCCTTAGAAATTGTTATTAATGTACTCCCAGAGAAGTCTAAGGAAAAATACTTAAAAGCTTACAAAGATTTCGACAAATGGAAAACTGCGAAAGGCGCAAAGTCAGTGTCAGAATCAGTGCTTCTGGGTCTATTTCGAGTATTTTTCTAGTAGCCTTGGTTTTTATTGTCTCGCAAAAGGTGAGAAAAGTAGAGTATACTCCTCGGGGATAAAACTTAATTTGCCTTGGGCGCGCTTAAATCCTTCACTGCTCTCAGGACTCCATCTTAATTTCCTCGCTTCGCTCGGGAATCAACTGTAACCCCCTCGCTACGCTCGGGAGTTAAATCTGGAGTCCCTCGATAGGCTCAGGATTCAATATCGCGCCCGTGACATAATGCAGTGCTTTATCCCATTGGTGTACAATCTACTATTTAACTCAGCCCCAAAGTTGATTTCAAATTTTTCTATCTTTGGGAATTTTGAATTTTCCCGAATAAAAAGTATAGCCTTTGTCAATCAGGGATAATCATATCACACAATATGTAAGAATTTTTAAAATAAGCCCCGAAATTGTATTAATTTATTTCTATCCCATGGGAATTTGCATTTTCCCGAATAAAAAGTAACCTATGTCAATCAAGGATAGTGTAGTTTTCTAATTCTGAAATATTATTCTAATTCTGAAATAGTTTCAGAGATTCCGCTACAAACAAATAAACAAAGAAAGTTGAGATATTTCCCTATCCCGTGGGAATTTCGAAAAATCCTTCCTTAGTGCACCTCTGCAATACTCAAGGTACATGTGTGCCAAATTTCAAGTCTCTAGCCTCAGTAGTTTAGGCTGTGCGTTGTCTGTCAGTCAGTCAGTCACGGTACTGTTTTATAGGTATAGATTTATGTTAATTCACTACAAAAACACCCTTTATCAAACACTGACTTTGAATGGCCTTTTACATAGGTACAATAATAAGACAAATAGCCCATCTCTATGTTAACACACTTAAATTGATTATCCAGCACACTAACCCGGATACCTCATAACTCCTTCAACAATCAATCTCCAAGTTTTATCAAAATTATAATTGTCAATGACATAACAGTAATTGATATTCGTCGTACGGCACATTGCGCTAGCGCGATGCAATGCTAACATCCTTACGCACAGCACGTAAAGTTACGCGGCGACGTAACTATCACCTTTATTCCACTTTGATATACGTGATAATATAGCTTGGGTCGTATTGTGGGACATGGCAGTGAATCACTTGGCCTTGTTTGGTTTCGTGTCATTGAGCGTGTGGCAAACCTTAACTGGAGCATTGGTTTCCGTTGGCTTGGAGCATCAATGTGATGAGGGCCTAGCTTGCTTGACCTTCCGAAAAATGAAGAGCTGTAAACCAACTATAAAACTATAAAGAGCCAAAAGATCTCAGGATCGAGGAAGGTAGTCAGTATTTTAGGAAGATCGCTAATGCGATTTTAATAAAAACCGGTTGTCTGTAAAGTCGGTTTACGGACGATAGTTTAACGTGACAACAAAACATTCGAACTCCCCCCCCCCCCCCTAACTGTAACTATCCTAAACCATAGGTAGGTATTTTAATGAAAAGCTGTACCTGTAGATAAGTCTTCGCTCTCCTGAGACAACTACTTCTTTGATTTTACTTAGTTTTAAAATACACAAAATCACGGAGCTGAAATAAATGTGACTGGTTGGATATGGATGAAATAATCCCGAAATCTCAGCTGGAACTGAAAATCTGGAAGCAATAGCTAGGTATGATTGCTGGGAATTTACTTACTGGTATTTCAAAAATTTTATACAACTCCCAGACCTTATGCCTCACGTGAACGAAGTCGCGGGCAACCACTTATTCTAACGGTTTCTTGCTCAATCACAATTACGTATTAATTGGACGCGAATTCACAGGCCTTCTCAGCTGTCAATGAGCGATGTGCATGACAATATTGACAATAGGTATTCATTTAATACGTAATTACACGAGCGACCGAGTTTCGCTGTTTCGCTCGACAAAAAGCGTTTTCCCAGAGACAAGACCAAGCTGGATGGATTATGTTCGTTCGCCCCTGAAAACCCTCATATACCAAATTTCATTGAAATCGTTGAAGAAATAAATAGGTAATTAGGTAATATACAATAATTTATTGATTCATGCGTTGCTTTGCGGAAGTCCGTATCAACGAACTACTTACAATAGCCGGTGGCCTAGTACTTAGTTAGGCCATGGTTTCTTTGGCCTGTCACATGCGACCGGCGGCGTCTGGATATGCGTCGCACGCTGTGCTACAAGTGCCTACAAGCCGTCGGTCGCAGGTGCGTGACGTTTCAGAGAAACCACCCTCAAACATTCCCGAACAAAACATTCAAACTTCGTCGGTCGCGGACACGCATCGGTCACCGGTCGTCGGCAGCGGGTGGTCATAGAAACCAGGGCTTAGAGAACCTGTCTGACTACAAAGATTGTGGTCCGCGGTTCGGTTACCGGTCGGGCAGATATTAAAGTATGAAAAATACTAATATTTTGTTCTCGAGTCTTGGTTTTTATGTAAGTCGAAGTCAAAGATATCTTTTTACACTTTAGTGCCTTGTCACTGTATGCCTTCTGACAATTTCATGTAAAAGTTCAAACACGATGTGACTGCGACAAGGTAGTAAAGTGTAAAGATATCTTTGACCTAGACTGTACTTACGTAAATGTGTGACTATCTATTCAAGTATGTTTTGCTTCACAAAAAATGTTGTTCTTACACGCAAAGAGCTTTAGTTCACACAATTAATCACTCCGTAGGCGTGAGAAAAACTTGTAAAATAACACGGAAAATTTGATGTAAATGCCATATTAATTTTATTAGTTACCTGATAGAATAGAAACACAAAGAAACCTTCTTTCTAATTAAGTTCATCATCTATATTACTCGTGATCTATCTTATGATATAGATGTCAAGTCTAACACAATACCCTTTTCCCGTGTTAATAGGGTTATAAAATTATAAAAACAAAAGAACTACGCTTCTCAGCAATAAATCTGCGTTCACTTCAAATGAACTACTAAATATTTCAAATTAACTTAGAAATTAATATAACCTACCAATAATTTCACACGGACAGTAAACCACGCTGATTAGTATGGGAAAATCATTTGGTAATTCACATTAACCTGGATTTTTAGCTATTCAAATATGACTTTTAATACGCTTAATGAGAGTTTCCAACAATTCTGATCTCTTCCGATTTATGCAATAGATTCGAGATTGATTTTGTCATTTTCTGGGATACCTCATTATGCTGTGAGAACTGAGCGAGCAAGAAGTCATGTTCCGAACAGATTTGGTAAGATGCTTTAGATACGAGTTTTTCTTTCGTTTATGGGAAAACCGGTACTTATACGTAATTATTACGAAGTAGGCAAAGAAGTTAGGTTAGTATAATATTATAATTATATGTGTTTAGATGTACATAAATAGTAAAGTATTTTACATTTCGACGCGTACTATCGTAATAAATAGCTGTTCTATGCGTTTTAGTACCTACTTTTAGGGATCCCAATGCAGTTGAAAGGTAATTGTTACAAAAATTCCTAACATCATCTTTTTTGGCCATGGGAGCCGAACCCTTCAGCCCATTTCGCAAAAGATATTACAATGCTTAAAAAAATATAAGAAAGTAAGTACTTATTGTCTGGGATAGTGCAAATTCACTTAAGTACCTGCCATACGTAAATACCGCGTATCTGCACTATAGGTATATGTGTGGGTGGTCTTAATTTCACATTTTGTTTTATTTTAACGAATTCGGAGTAAAAATTGGGAATTGACTAACACTCTAAGTACCTAACTAACTAAGTGCGTGCGTGCGTGCGTGTGTGTGTACGGATGAACTGATTTTGATTTTTTTTTGTGTGTAAGGTGAATTAGTAGGGAGTGTTCTTAGCTATGTTTGATGAAAATCGGTCTAAGATGGCCGCCGCCACAAAATGGCGGATTTCATATTTTTTCACAACTCCCTCAATATGAGTATCAAATGAAAGGGCTTGACTAGTAGAATACTATAAAATATGACAAATTTTAAATACAAGATGGCCGCCACCACAAAATGGCGAATTAATTATTCCAGAAATGGTATAACTTGACCTCTCGCCCAATACCAGGTTATTGCTGTGTTTTGAGACACCCTGTATAATTATAGTCCTTGCCCGTGACTCTACGAAACCCTCGGTGCGCGAGTCCGACTCTGGTAAGGCCCAGGTTAACGCTGAGTTTTGAGACAGCCTGTATAATTATAGTCCTTGCCCGTGACTCTACAAAACCCTCGGTGCGCGAGTCCGACTCCGGTAAGGCCCAGGTTAACGCTGAGTTTTGAGACATCCTGTATAATTATAGTCCTTGCCCGTGACTCTACAAAACCCTCGGTGCGCGAGTCCGACTCCGGTAAGGCCCAGGTTAACGCTGAGTTTTGAGACACCCTGTATAATTATAGTCCTTGCCCGTGACTCTACAAAACCCTCGGTGCGCGAGTCCGACTTCGGTTAGGCCCAGGTTAAGGCTGCGTATCCACTGGAGCTGTGCGAGGACGCGTTGCGAGGGATGTGTTTGTAATGAACCAATAGAAACACTTCATTTAAAAGGTCCTAAGTGAATGAAGTGTTTCTATTGGTTCATGACAGATACATCCCTCGCAACGCATCCTCGCACAATATATCTGGTGGAAACGCAGCCTGACGCTGAGTTTTGAGACACCCTGTATAATTATAGTTCTCTTGCCCGTGACTCTACGAAACCCTCGGTGCGTGAGTCCAACTCGCACTTGGCCGGTTTGTTCTAATATCCCAGTTGTTAGGTACTTAATAGATCTTCTGCATATTGGCCAATACCACACGCAAATGGTTTTAGTACCTAAAGCCTTTCAACTCTAAGAAATTACAAATTAATTGCCATAACTATGTGAAGTTTACAAGCGTTTGGTAACGAACCAATCATTTGTAACACTTTTCTAAGTACGTGATTGAGAAACACAAAATGCATAATTTATGATGGATTGGCGAATTTTAACATCTCAAATGCTCCTAATTACGATGTTTAAACCGACAAAAATAAAGGACGAGGTTCTCAAGCAAAATTAAACCGCTTGATACGTCCCACTGCAGGCACAGGTCTCCTCTCACCCCGGCGCCACACATATTACAAATGTTTCAACACATATTTGAACACATATTTGATCTATGGTTGATTGTATGGATGTTCTATTAAACAAATAAGCAAATACCGGTGCTGCACATGTGATCAAATAACTGTGTTCAAACATTTGTAATATGTGTGGCGCCGGGGTCAGAATGAAAGGGTTTGGGCCATAGTTCCCATGCGGACCTAGTGCGGATTGGGAACTTCACACACACCATTGAATGTCTTCTCAGGTTTGTGAAGGTTCCCTCACGATGTTTTCCTAAACCGTGAAGCTCATGGTAAATTTCAAATACAATTTCGCACATGAATTCCGACAAAACTCAGAAGTGTGAGCCCGGATTCGAACCCACGACCCTCTGCTTGAGAGGGCATAGGTTAAACCACTAGGCCACCACGGCCCCGTTTTTTATTATTTGTAGATAATTATCTCTATTGTGATTCCGAGTTTGAGTTTTGTAAGCACTTACTTGACTATCATTAATCATCATCCGAGCCTGATACGTCCAATTGCAGGGCACAGGACTCCTCTCAGGATGCTTGCAGCTTGGTGTTCTTAGTCAAATATACATTATATAGCAATTGTACTTACACATATGTCATTAACTCAAGAAAGTCTTGACCTACTCGGTTTTGTCATCGCTAATTTCCAAACTTTGCCTAACCCAGTTCGGATGCGCCATTTTCTGCAACCTTCATCCATGTTTAACTAATGAAGCGTGCTTAAGTGTTGTTTGCTCTTACGCCAATTTGACGATTTGGTTTTTGTACTACGTTGAATCAATAGAGGCGTTTTCAAGGTGTATACACGGTGATTTTTAATCTGTGATCAGGAGTAAAATATTAATCCCTAGCCAAAATGGTATTTAATAGGTGAGGTTTCAAACAATGAAGTCTCTTTGAATTAAAAAAAACTTTATTGTTAAAACTTTCTCGATCTACCGAATGCATGGTCATCCTACGTTTGTTGAAGTTAAAAAGTAGTTTCGCCAAGTGTCATCGCTTTTTAGCGGGGTATTTGACAAGTCTGACGTCAGCTTGCTTAAAGGGGGTGATCCATTTGCGGACTTAAAAACCGTCGGATTTGCTCGCTGGCTCGCTGTTGCATACTTGAAATTCTAAAGTCCGCAGACTTTTAAGTGCTCCATTGGCGGTTTAGACCTTTGGCTCGCGAGTTCATTGGCGTACCGGCGGTTTTGCTCGCCAATGGATCACCCCCTTTTGAAATTAATTTATCAAAGAGGCTTTAGGCTCATATTCGTAAACTAAAATATGGTTCATGTGTATTTAATTAATAAATAATAAATTTTCAGAAAATCTCTACCTAGAGGTAGATAAAAAGAAAGATAGAATATAGAGATAAAAAGGGTATAGTCGACCAAGAAATTCCTTGACCACTCTTAGGTTCAATGTTAGTTGTATGGCTTAAAACCTCAAAGGTTATTTTCACTCATAGTCAGTGTGACAATCGGCTTTATTGTTTTCATTCAGATGTAGGAACTGCCATAGAAAATGTTAAAGCACTTACTTGGTCGACTATACCTAGATTTACAATTGAACGAGTTTAATTATCATTTACAATCTCATCATATCATATCTTTCCCTTTCTTAAACATGTGAAGTATCGGTATTACAAATATTACAATGATCCTCATCAAATATTTATCCAAAACTGTAATATTTGCTTGAACAAGTTTAAATTCAACAATAATGGTCAACATTAACACGTCTTTTGTTGACGAAAGTGTGAAATATTGTACTAAAAAACAAATGAAGACTGTGACACCTCCATAACGACGTGCGAAATGACACTATGTCGGGTACAGTTAGCGACAAAAGTGTACATAAAAATACTTTATTTTGCGAGAAAACCTGCACAAACGCTGCGAAGAAATTCAAGGGTGTATATGAAGTGTCCGATCCGTATTAAGCCCGCGTGGGAACTACGGTCCAAGCTCTCTCATGCTTAGAGAGAGGCTTGTGCCTTGCAGTTCCTACTGATTATAGGCTGAGATAATGATGATTGATTAAACCCAGAATGAAGGCGCGCAACCTAGTGTAAGAATAAGGCCTAAATAACACCTTCTTCTGAGAGGAGGCCTGTGCCCTGCAGTGGAACATGCAGCAGCGTGCGCAGGCTGGGATGATTGAACACCCTTAGTACTCAGAACAAGTAAAGTTTAGTTAGTTATATTTCTTATACGGGCCGGCCACGGCACAGCGAGCTTTTTCTCTAATATTTTGTTGAGGAACGGGTGTGTGCTCACTGTAGCTATGAAAATATACTCGTATAGAGTTCGAAACGCGTTAACGTCATGTGTGGTAGGTAATAGTTGTGCCTGAGTGACGTCATTTTGATTCATGTGGACAACAGGTTCTGATTGAAAATACATAATATGTACAATGCAGTCTATTTTTTTCTCATTTTGGGTAAAAAAATAAAACTTTATAACTCAAATTGAGCACCGCTCCCGGCTTTATTCCTGAAATAAAACTTATTTGTTAATACAATGTTCATTTGATATGAAAACAACATTAGCTCTTATCATTACACTTAAGAGGGTTTATACCTGCTGAGCTGGCAACGTTGCATTTTTGTTAGTTTTTCTCGATTATTCCATAAAAATTGAATGAAAATTAAAAAATGTGGTGTATACGAATTGTTCTAATATAATAAGTTAATGTGTCTACTGCCATAATTATTCGTGATAGACTTTTATCTTCTTTAAAAACAAACAAATTATTACTTAACGGTATTTAAAGAAAATAAAAGTCTTATCACAAATAATTGTTGCAGTAGACACATTAACTTATATATTAGAACAATTTTTATACACCACATTTTTAATTTTCATTCAATTTTTAGAGAATAATCGAGAAAAACTAACAAAAATGCAACGTTGCCAGCTCAGCAGGTATAAACGCTCTTAAAAACAAAACTAAACAACAAAAATTGAGATCGCTCGCGCGCTTATTTTTATTTAGCGACCTAGTAGTTAGGTACTAGTAAATGTGTATGATAAAATAAATAAATGTGTAAATTTCTAGACACGGGACAAGAACGGTAATTCCGGGACGATCCGGAGTTCCCGGCCATCTGGCAACCCTACAACTACTTTTTAGGCACCTTGTAGAAGTATACCTATCATTGCACTTTTCTCTTCATCTGTACATCGATGACATGACACGAGATGTCATAATTGTACCAACTTTTTCATCAATCGGTCGTGCGTTCGTGATGGCTCTACCGTGTATGGAATGGAGTAATAGAGTTATGATCACGATAGACACGGATTCATTATGCATCATGTGCTGCATAGAATTACGAAAGTATGACGATATGGTGACAATGACGTTTGCCCGCGATTACGGTCAAAGCTTATGACCATTATTTGGATGCGGAGCCGAATCACGGAGGGGGCATATCGAATGGCAAATCCGAAGGGGCGCCAAGTGCATGCTATAGCCGTAGTGGACTAGTGGTTTGACCTATGGCCTCTCGAACGGAGGGTCGCGGGTTCGAGCCCAGACTCGCTTCTGTTAGTTTTCCGGAATTTATGTGCTAAATTAGGTACATTTGAAAACATCGTGAGGAAACCCGCAAAAAAATACAATGGTGTGTGTGAAGTTCCCAATCCGCACTGGGCCCGCGTGGGAATTACTGCCCAAGTCGGAAAGGAGGAATGTGCCTTAGAGTGGGACGTATATAGACTGGGATGATGTCAATGATGATGCCAAATGCAGGCTGCACAGGGGCTGTACCATTTTTCTTATAAAGACAGACGGGGCCTTTCGGGGGTCCTGATAGTCAAAATATAATAGTTATTGTTGTCAACGACACTTACTATAATACTCCCTAACGGCCGTAGCATGCCCTAAGAAGCTTCTGCACAAGGGATCAAGAGGACGCCCAAAATCAAGCTTTGCCCCCGATTTGAAAAGTCAGTAGAATAAGTCGCTGTATGGAGTAAAAAATAGTCTAAAAAATTTTGCAAAAAAAAAAGGGGGAAATTTAAAGGCATTTTTTTGATATTACTTAAGAGTAACCGTTAAAGATTCTTTTATGTCATTAGCTATGGTTATAAGTTTTCATTTAAGATTCCGGGCTATAGGGTTGTGTGGGTCAAATCCCTGAATTCGAAATTAACCCACTTGAGGCACCACATATTACCGCAGCGCGGGGCATGCGCGCGACGCCGACGGAGCGTGCCCAGCACGTTCTATAACTCTGAATTACATATACGGTGACATACTCCGGCTGCGCGGCACAGCGTATATGATACAGTACATTACTGTGTATATTTTATTTTATCATTGTTTTATTTTTACTTTTTTTGTGTTTTATTTTTGTCTAGGTATGTTTTCACACATAAAGAAAATTTTTCTTCTTTGTTTTCTTTTCTTTCATCTTTACTGTAATCAGATTGCCATGAATTTTTAATTTGATGACAAATCAAGTACAGTCAACAAAAAGTAGAGTCATCAATAATAAACCTTATTTTTTTTTTAATAATAACTTGTACGATCATATTTTTTGAGCGTGATAATTCTAAAGCAAAACCACTAAAAACAAAAAAAAAACAGTCCATGAATTTACTTGTTTCGAACATTGCTAGTAGCATGTAATGCCATAGAGCCTCATATATGTATAACTATGCAATAAAACTATCTCAAGCTGACCACACTTCCTCATCTGTGCTATTTAGGTCGTCGATCGGGTTCCAGCGGCTCACTTCTATCTAATACCAGTTGTGATTACGCTTTATGACAAAAGCTTGTTAGTAAATGGCTCAGGTTTACGGTATACTGTAAATAAGCGTTGAGTCGGCTAGCGTAGTACGCCTGTCTCAGTAAAGTAAGCCAAAGTAATTTATTGATCAGGCGTTAATGGCGGAGGCCATCTTAATGAACTGAAACAATCACTTTGCTCACCCGCGACCTCGCAAAAAAACCCCTCGAAACCTCAACTTCGAACCAAACCTCGAAAACAGAACAGAACAGTGAAGGAGAAGGTCGCGGGTGAGCAAAGTAATTGTTTCAGTTCATTAAGCCAAAGTAGTCATTATCATCAAGGAAGACACCAAGGGCATTTCTTGGGGAAAGGTTCAGCTTACTGAGTTTACATTGGGTTACCTCCAGTTTTATAATGCGGAGCACTGCCTGGCCTGAGGAAGGTAAGCTAAGTACCAAATTAGATGAAGTTTGAAAAGAATAATGGACAGAATATAATATTTCAAACTAAATACAAACTGAAACATAGATGCACAGAAAAAACCCCAGAAAAAAGACCAATGCTGGGAATCGAACCCAGGTCCTCAGCGTTCCGTGCTGCGTGCTTACCCCTACACCATCACTGGTCTAGAAGTTAGCGACGAATCTTTCCCATACATCGTACACTTCAGTCTGTTATAATCACATTTTAGGCAGTGATAAAGCGCATCTATGTTATGCCCTCTACCGAGAGACTTCAACAATCCTTCGGAGCTACCCGCTCACCTGGACCAAGAGATGGCGCTACTAGGCCAACTTTTACAAGTTAAGTATGAAGTATCTTTTTCTATTTATTTTTTTATTTTCTTCAACTTCATTTTTTTTTTTATTACTTTTACGGTCATCCCGTGAAACCATATATTTCAAACTAAATACAAACTGAAACATAGATGCACATGAAACATGGATGACCGTAAAAGTAATAAAAAAAAATGAAGTTGAAGAAAATAAAAAAATAAATAGAAAAAGATACTTCATACTTAACTTGTAGAATATAATAGTTTAATAGTCATTTGCCTAACCTAAACCAAATCGCGTGATCAACAGATCGTGTGATCTACAATTTACATCATCATAAAAGTTCTCTAATTATGTGCAACTGACAAGTACCTATATAAAATAATAAGTCGAGTGCAGAGTTAGAAATCAAGTAGAATTACGAACTTGGCAAAACGTACGAATATTTTTTGAAACAAAAAAGTTTCGATGTTGAGGTTTTCAGTTATTTAGTAAACACTGGTAAGTATAATTCGATAGTTAGATAAAATTGCGAGTTTGTTACTCTAAGAGTGCAATAAACCGAAGATTATGAGTAGGTACTTGGTACTAAAGATGATGTCATAGCACCCACATCTAGTACAACCTGCCATGTAGAGCAGCACTTGGGGTATATGTACCTAATGCAATGTAACTTAGGTAAAACCCGTAACTCTGCAACGAGTGTATCAAGTTTACAACACTAACTGGTACAGTAAGTATCCTTCCCCTGTTAAGGCTATCCCCGTGTAAATTAAGCATTGCTTAAACACTTTGGCATTACTTTACTTATAAATAATTTGTCGATAAAGTGTTATTTTGAAATTATTTTTTTGCAGTAAACAGGTAGGTACTGCTATTTTCGTTCAATGAAAAGGGGATAGAGAACCGGAATTGTCCTTAAATTGTAGCTCTACGCGGACGAAGTCGCGGGCAAAAGGCTTCCAATTAATACAACTAATTTAAATAAAATTGTAGCTCTACGCGGACGAAGTCGCGGGCAAAAGGCTTCCAATTAATACAACTAATTTAAATAAAATTGTAGCTCTACGCGGACGAAGTCGCGGGCAAAAGGCTTCCAATTAATACAACTAATTTAAATAAAATTGTAGCTCTACGCGGACGAAGTCGCGGGCAAAAGGCTTCCAATTAATACAACTAATTTAAATAAAATTGTAGCTCTACGCGGACGAAGTCGCGGGCAAAAGGCTTCCAATTAATACAACTAATTTAAATAAAATTGTAGCTCTACGCGGACGAAGTCGCGGGCAAAAGGCTTCCAATTAATACAACTAATTTAAATAAAATTGTAGCTCTACGCGGACGAAGTCGCGGGCAAAAGGCTTCCAATTAATACAACTAATTTAAATAAAATTGTAGCTCTACGCGGACGAAGTCGCGGGCAAAAGGCTTCCAATTAATACAACTAATTTAAATAAAATTGTAGCTCTACGCGGACGAAGTCGCGGGCAAAAGGCTTCCAATTAATACAACTAATTTAAATAAAATTGTAGCTCTACGCGGACGAAGTCGCGGGCAAAAGGCTTCCAATTAATACAACTAATTTAAATAAAATTGTAGCTCTACGCGGACGAAGTCGCGGGCAAAAGGCTTCCAATTAATACAACTAATTTAAATAAAATTGTAGCTCTACGCGGACGAAGTCGCGGGCAAAAGGCTTCCAATTAATACAACTAATTTAAATAAAATTGTAGCTCTACGCGGACGAAGTCGCGGGCAAAAGGCTTCCAATTAATACAACTAATTTAAATAAAATTTACATTCCTAGTGCGTTAACTTAACTTGTGAAAACAAATATTTTCTATTCAAAAACTACATTTGAACAAGTTTAAGTTTAAGTAGTTTGTTTGAACATAAAGAGACACAGTAAACCGCTAACGACCGCTTTAGCCTAGTTGGTAGTGTCCCTGCCTACGAAGCAAGAGGTCCTGGGTTCAAATCCCGGTAAGGGCATTTATTTGTGTGATGAGCACGAATATTTGTTCCTTAGTTATGGATGTTTTCTATGTATTTAAGTATTTATTTATCTATATAAGTATGTTTATCGTCGTCTAGTACCCATAGTACAAGCTTTGCTTAGTTTGGGACTAGGTCGATTTGTGTAAGATTGTCCCCTTATATAATTTAATTTAATTTAATTTTAATTTAATTTAAAACAAGTATGCCCATATGGATTGGTATGGGGTCCTAGTTCCTTAAACCTATGTTGGGTAGAGCCGGATAGTCAAACACATATTTACGTATTTACCACGGATACACATACTGCGCGGATTATTGAAACTGATAAAACGAGGGTACAAGTAGTTTGGTAAACTTAGTAAGTAAGAGCGTTTTCACTTACCCCATCGCCAAGTAACAAGGAGCTGATATTAAAGGCCGCACTCGCCTCTACCACCAGAAGCAGTATTCCGAACAACATCGCTTCATCACGACACAACACCTTTAACACTTAACTAAAACTCAAAAAAAAACACTAATCATTTTACGTATTTATTTTTATTATCCTGAATAAAAATAAAATAGTGGTTTGTTTTGTTTGGTTTTTGGGCGCGTCCAGGCGCGCTCGGCGTTTGGCGGGAAAATGCTCGCGCACGCGTGTTCGCGCCCGAGCCGCCATGTTACACAATAACACGCGCCCCGACCTCTAGCTGTTTTGCCCCCGTAGAAGACCGCTTGGCTGTATGCAAATACTTTCCTAAGCTCGCGCTAAGCTTTTGCTATGTAGAATGCAGAATGTACAATTAAAAACTTTAACTATCTACAGGGTGATTTGGGAGTTGAGCAGGATGAACTCTACCGGATTCAGTTAATTAAATAACTAAGTAGGCTAATTTCGTTTCAGTATTGATCAGATTAACGTTATTTTCTAATGCTAAAAACAAAAGGCACTCATTTTTTAATGCATGGTCACTCTACAGTTAAAATATTTAATTAACGTCGTCATTATTGCAAAGATGTGACAAAAATATTGTAACCGTTAAAGAGGTTTTACCTTTAGTATTTTTTCAAGTTAAAAAAAGTTATTTTTTTAATTTAAATATGAAGACGAAGTCTCCATTATCAGTTGGGTTATTACAGATCACGTCTCTTAAATCGAATTGAAATGTAAATCGTAAATCGAATTAATGTACCTATTCTAATTTTACACTCGCGTCGCGACTAACAATACCCTCCAATGCAGTTTATAGGTAAATACATAGTTTGCTTAATTGACGACTGTCAATTAGAATTCCCATGGGAACGGGAATTATACAGGCGGGTTTTTTTTTCATCTTGTATTGAAATTAAAGTTATTTAGTAGAGCAAAAAAATAGAGCACGGGATTGGGCGGCGTATTGCTAAGTTACCTGAAGGACTGTCCCTAATTTCTCTTTATCATATTTAAATAACTTATCCCCTAGCGGTTCGACCTATAGCCTCTCAAGCAGAGGATCGTGGATTCAAATCCCGGCTCGCACCTCCGAGTTTTTCGGAATTAATGTGCGTAATTACATTTGAAATTCACCATGAGCTTTACGGTGAAGGAAAACATCGTGAGTAAACCTGCATACACCTGCGAAGAAATTCAATAGTGTGTGTGAAGTTCCCAATCTGCATTAAACCCTGGTGGGAACTACGGCCCCCTCCTTCTCAATCTGAGAGGATGCCTGTGCTGTATATTGGCTGGGTTGATGATGGTGAAACATCAAAGAACTCAGTGCTTGTGAGGGGGGCTTAAACCCCTTAGCCTTCCTCCTGGACCCAAATAGTAATCTCCAAATGAATGAATCAAGGGCTTATTGCGTAACTGCATTATAAAATTTCCTAACAAATGTGTTTTTGGATTCATGAGGCTCAATCATCTATGATACGGGGTCATAGGGCTACACAGCCGTGACGTAAGTGGTTGCATCTCAACTCGTTTGTATTATCTGTGCAGTGTTGTCAGCGGTTCTTTAAAAAGTTGATGGGCAACTCTATAAAAAGAAAAAAAACTAGTGAAGTACGGGTCGGGCCACGTGCGGGGAGGATGCTTTGAAGTTCGAAATTTGAACTTCGTAGGTACTATACCGCTCACACTAAACTAGATAAATAAACTAGATAAACTATTAGCGTGAGCGAGACTGCGCGATACGAAGTTCGAACTTTGAATCTCGGAATATAAGGCTAGTGTAGGGTTCCGATCTAATTTGCGGAAAACTTTAAGTTTTTGATAGACTAAACTCGTTAACTTGTTAAGTCTACTAAGCTAAAACAATTTTGCTTTTAAAATCTTTATAAGTAGGTACATTATACAATACAATGGTTCTTTATTTAACACCATTATATTGAAAACAATGTACCTACATGAAAAAAATACATGGAAAGCAATAGGCGGGGGGCTTATCGCTTTACACCCAACAAACCATACCATACCTACCTACTTACATACCTACACATACCTACATCCTACCTACATTATCATTTTTTTTATCTAAAACTAGCGACCCGCCCCGGCTTCGCACGGGTGTAACTTTGAAAAATAGGTGTGAAAAATAAAGAAAGTCCATAATTTAAGGTGGTAAGTTTATATATTTACCTCTTTTTCCCCAAACTACACCCACACGAAGTCGGGGCGCGTCGCTAGTTTTATGAATAAAATTTCGACCCGTACTTTTAATTTAAACGATCGTATTCTGTTAATCACGCCAACTGTCAAACGACTGGCAGTTATGTCAAACGCCATAAGGTTACATTAGAAAAGTTATTATGGACGGTAATTTTTCGTATATTTTCTAATTTTCCGCGCAATTTTCTTAATTTTTTTTCAAAAGAACCTTTTCCTGACAATGACGAACACAACAAAAAAAGAATTAGTGAAATCGGTCCAGCCGTTCATGCGTGATGCCGTGACCAAGGGAAATAGGGATTCATTTTTATATATATAGATTTAGCTGGAAGAGGGCAGGGAGTTGAATCTTAACAAAAATGAACACTTAAAGATTCATATTTTTTTACTATCGTTCAATGTTTTTGAAAGGCCTATTCAACGATATGGGATTCAACGATACTCCACACTATGGGATAGGAAAAGAAAAAAAACATCCCGACACGCGACATTAGGCGTTGCGCTTTTTTTTATTATGAGAGGGAGGCAAACGAGCAAGCGGGTCATCTGCTGGAAAATGATCACCACCGCCCATAAATATCAATTAGGTACTTCACTATTTTTCCACGTAAAAGTACCTACCTAATATACAGGGTGGAAATTTCAGAATGGGCAGCAAGAGAGCAGCTACTAGATCCCTTGCTGCTACGCGAAAATGCTCTTAGGAGACCTTTACTAAATTTTTGAGTGATGACAATCGACATTCACAGATTTTTGATAAAATGTATAGTCGACCAAGTAAGTGCTTTACCATTTTTTATGACAGTTCGTACATCAGAATAAAAACAATAAGGCTGACTGTCACATTGACTTGTTAGTGAAAATAGCCTTTGATGTTTTAAACCGTACAACTGACATTGAACCTTAGGGTGGTAAAGGAATTTCTTCGTCGAGTATACGTACAGTCAGCGAGAAAATCGACAGTGACTTTTTTTTAATGCCAATCGGTCTCATTTCTATCAAGGATTTAAACACTCTTTGAGACCGAGGTTAGAGTACCAGAACACCCATAAATCAAAGAAAACTTTTTCCATACGGTATTATTTGGTGACATTATGGGCCGGCTCGTCTGGGGCAGTAGGAACATACCACCTTCTCACAGAACACCGGCGTGAAGCAGCAGTAATCCTGTACCTCTACCATGAGTTAACACCAGTTTACAGTGACCGTACTCGCTAGCGACGGCGTAAATGATATGTATGGAGAATTATACTTCCGTAAGTGACCGCTAGAGGCGCTGTACAATTCTCCATACAAATAATTTACGCCGTCGCTAGCGAGTACGGTCACGTAAACTAGTGTAAACTCATGGTAGAGGTACTGTTTGCGTTTCGTACGGTCAGTGAGAGCGCCGGGGGCCCAATATACCTGTCCCTCTCCCCTATTCCCATTCTATTTTTATATTAATAAAAAAAAATCTACAATTTTATTTTGTAAAAGTTTATCATCTTAATTCATAATTCATAATTCATAATCTTTATTGCTCACACGTAGTGTAAAGGTCTTTATTTGACCCATTGGCCAAATCCAACATTTTAGCGTTTAGCTTCCTCGGTTATGTTCACTTTGCATGTAACAGTTAATTATTGTTGCATTAAGACCGGAAATTTGAACAGTAAAAATTTACTACCATATCTAAATGCGCAATCACTTAAAAACCACACCACCACACAGCTAAACAAAAATAGAAACAAAAGATAAAAATTTACAAGGCCTTTTTTATCTAGCTTGCTCGTGTCATCCCAAGTAAGTACCTAATTAATCTAGGGGCTAAATTCAGGAACGGGCCAACACGGTTTGCGAGCGATAATTCAATCGTTTGCGAGAGGATAGGGATGGGCTGAGCTTGGGATGAGCCTTATTTTCCTGTTAATTCGCTTTGTAAATAAATATAATAAATCCTGCTAATAATATAAACGCGAAAGTTTGTAAGTATGGATGGATGGATGGATGTTTGTTTCTCTTTCACGCTAAAACGGTTTGACGGATTAACATATAGGATACTTTTTATCCCGGAAAATTACATAGGTAGTTCCCGCGGGATAGCGATAAACGAATTCTTCGCAGACGGAGTCGCAGGCAGCAGCTCGTAAATACATAAGGCTCATCCCAATCTCAGCCCACCTCTCGCAACCAGTGATTTTTGGCGTTCCTGAATATATGGCACATTGCTCGTAGAACTGACGGCCGGTGAGGCTGAAAGGTTCTCGAGTGGCGTCCACGGACTGGAAGACGCAGTGTAGGTAGGCCTCCAACAAGATGGAGCGACGACCTGGTAAAGGTGGCGGGAACGCATTGGATGCGAATGGCGCAGGACCGATCTGTTTGGCGAGCCTTGGGGGAGGCCTATGTTCAGCAGGGGACGTCTTTCGGCTGAAATGATGATGATGACGATGATAATTCTTACAAATACCCGAGCACCAATAACACCGTTACGCTAAATCAAGTAACTTTACGCACTGTATTCATTGCAATCCTGAATAATTTAAAGTACGCGTTTTATCAATGCTTTATTTATTGGTACAATCACGTTCCGCAAACATACCCTCAAAGCACATGAATAAATACGGAGCAGAATAAAATGTTCAAACAACGTCGCGCACGCATTACACTACTACGCGCACAACATATTATGTGTGCGTGACCTGTCACAGACGAGACGGGGGGGGCGTGCACCGGCGCCCGCTCGGAGACAAACCGGTTTGAACTAGCTCAGTGAGTAGACAAAGTTCAGGTGTGCCGCCAGCGACGACGCGACCGTTTAGCGTTTAGCTACATAGTTCGGGTGTTCGGTTGTTTTTAAAGATGCCTACCTGTTGTAGTGTTTGTAGATATACAGATATTAGATACTTGGGCACTTGTTTGAATAAAATATTTTGATTTTTAATTATTTTTTTTTACCCAGCGACAACCCTATGATAGTAGGTAAGAATTTCGAGCTCTGTTCGGAAGCTTTTACCCCGGTGCCACACATAGCACAAATGTATCAACATATATTTGAACACATATTTGATCTATGGTTGATTGTATCCCCGGCGCCACACATATTACAAATGTTTGAACACAGTTATTTGATCACATGTGTAGCACCGGTATTTGCTTATTTGTTCAATAGAACATCCATACAATCAACCACAGATCAAATATGTGTTCAAATATGTGTTGAAACATTTGTAATATGTGTGGCGCCGGGGTTGGGTTGTTCTATTGAACAAATAACCAAATACCGGTGCTACACATGTGATCAAATAAATGTGTTCAAACATTTGTGCTATATGTGGCGCCGGGGTAATTCTGCTCCGTATTTCTTCATGTGCTCAAAGCCTGCCATCTGCCATGTGGCTGTCAGGCCACGAGCGGCGTAGGGTTCCGTCAGGGCTGGTTTAACAATGTTGTGGCCCCCAGGCAATGCAATTTACAGGCCCTTTTCAGCCAAATATCAAACGCACTTTTCAATATCTATAAATTTAAAAATTTAAAAACCCCCAACGCAATTGGGGATGTCTATTTTTTTGCAATGTAGGTATAAAAAAACGAAAACCATTTCGAGATAAATGCTTTTTAAATCGTTTTCTGTAGTTATTTAATTTTAATATTATGTAATGAATTTATTATTATAACAAATAAGCAATGACCTTCATTTGACATTGGTGTAAATTGCGTGACCTGTTCAAGTCGTACTTTATTCTGTGTGGTTAGAATTCTTCACAATTTACGCGTGGATTATACTACGGAGTTTGATTTAGACCCACTGTCTGACATCTAGCACTTTGTCAGTGCCAGTAAAGTGACACAGTGTATAGTGTACCACTACGCAAAAAATAATTAAAGGGGTTGCCACAGACAGACAGACAAGAAACCTGCTTTTTATTAAAAAAACCGCATCCAAATCGATGCACCCGTTTAAGAGCTATGATGCTACAGACAGACAGACACACACACATAGCGGTCAAACTTATAACACCCCTCTTTTTGTGTCGGGGGTTAAAAAATCAAATCAAATCAACTGGAGCATGGATCGAAAAATAACAAGAATACTAAACTTATTGTCATCGAGGATACAAATTTTGCAATTGAATTTTCACTATTAACAACTTTTTCATTTCTTTGTTTCTCGTGCGGGAGCTTTAGCGATGCGGGGCCCCTAGGCAGTTTCATTCTGCCTAATGGTTTATCTGGCTCTGGGTTCCGTACTAACATGCGACAAAACGACCGCTTTAGCCTAGTTGGTAGTGACCCTGCCTACGAAGCAGGAGGTCCTGGGTTCAAATCCCGGTAAGGGCATTTATTTGTGTGATGCGCACGAATATTTGTTCCTGAGTTATGGATGTTTTCTATGTATTTAAGTATTTATTTGTCTATATAAGTATGTTTATCGTCGTCTAGTACCCATAGTACAAGCTTTGCTTAGTTTGGGACTAGGACGATTTGTGTAAGATTGTCCCCTAATATTTATTTATTTTTTATTTAAATATTCAATACACTAGCTTTTGCCCGCGACTTCGTAGGCGCAGAATTCTTTGTAGTTATATTCTTCATCTCCTTCATCGAATAAAGCAATGACCATTTCCTTGCGTCTGGTTGAAAATTGAGTACCTACTTACCGTAAAATTGAGTACCTACTTACCGTAAAATTGAGTACCTACTTACCGTAAAATTGAGTACCTACTTACCGTAAAATTGAGTACCTACTTACCGTAAAATTGAGTACCTACTTACCGTAAAATTGAGTACCTACTTACCGTAAAATTGAGTACCTACTTACCGTAAAATTGAGTACCTACTTACCGTAAAATTGAGTACCTACTTACCGTAAAATTGAGTACCTACTTACCGTAAAATTGAGTACCTACTTACCGTAAAATTGAGTACCTACTTACCGTAAAATTGAGTACCTACTTACCGTAAAATTGAGTACCTACTTACCGTAAAATTGAGTACCTACTTACCGTAAAATTGAGTACCTACTTACCGTAAAATTGGAAACCTTTTGGAAACAATCACCCACCCAAATCGCTGCTACGCACAATTCTTTACTTTTAATTGTTAAACTAAAGGCAGGTTACACAGGGTCAGTAAATGACTACGAATAATTCGAGACAAGTCAGCGCTGACCCGAGAAATACCCAATGCAAATTGAAAGTCAGCGCTAGCCCCCACCACTGTACTGACTTCGAATCAATTTACATTGGGTATTTCTCGGGTTAGCGCTGATTTGTCTCGAATTCGAAGTCAGTTACTGACCCTGTCTAAACCTGCCTTAAAATGTAAGTTTTACGTTTCTAATTTCAAAAATGACGAAGCTCCCTATATTCACAATTCCACCCCCTTTTTATCCACTTAAGGGGTGATTTCGAGAAAGAGGTCAATCCACCAATCCGACTCGTCTGGGCAGCGTTCGAGAAGCTCCGCAATATCTTGTCATCCGGCCCGGAATACACATGCCTGTAGCTTGCACATTTTTGTACCAGTAGCTGGCCCATGTACGTCAAACTTCATACAAATATGACACAACCATGCGAGCAACTTGCACAAAAATGTGCAAGCTACAGGCATGTGTATTGCGGGCCACCGCAGTGTCGCAAGTCAACAGTCTTTGACCGTGTGTTGCCAGTGATTACTTACGTATGGCACTGAGACGTGGCCGCTAACGAAACGATGGACCTCATAAGAAAGCTCAAGGTCACTCAGAGGGCGATGGAGAGGGCATGCTCGGAATTTCTCTGCGGGATCGCATTAGAAAATATGAAATTCGCGCAAAAACTAAAGTCACCGACATTGCTCGAAGAATCGCCCCACTCAAGTTAAATAAAAGGTTTACGAGTGGCGTCCACGGATCGGAAGACGCAGTATAGTGTAGTTAGGCCTCCAACAAGATGGAGCGACGACCTGATCAAGGTTGCGGGAACGCGTTGGATGCGGTTGACACAAGACTGTTCTGTTTGGCGAGCCTTGGGGGAGGCCTATGTTCAGCAGTGGACGTCTTTCGGCTTCAGAAATTTAATGATGATGATGATGAAGGGATAATTTCCTTAAGTGGGTGTTAAGTATTTTATTTTATCATTATCATTTTATTCGCGTAGTTATTGTATTAAGTATACCCATAAAATTACAGCCTCCTAGCATTAACAGATCCTAAGCAAAGCCGCGACGGACAGAGAAACAGACATGGCGAAACTATTACGGTTTCTTGTAGGACTACGGGACCTGTTTTCGGTGCAAGTGTCCTCCAATCGCCCAGCATTCCTGAATCTAAATTACACGAAAAAACCGATTCCTAACATTGTTGCAGTAATTAATATGGTGACATAATGATCCCTCGATCCATTCCGCAACACATTACGGCATTAGAAAGCTGTGTTCCTGTTGGCATGCCTTAAATGAGTTAGTACGCGTGCCGCGGTGCTGCGTGAGACGAATTGTGGCGTTAATCATGTGAGAGAAATTAAATACGCGTTTGTAATTCGGTTGTTGTAATTGCTGTTGGGCTCTGATGAATAACAAGTTGGTTGGTTGGTTTATGAGCTGTAATGTAATGCTGTGTAATTTTAGATGTGAATGAGGTTATATAGCGCATTGTCATTTGGAAGCTTCGTAGCTTATAGTGATTAATCACAGTGTTTAATTTTCTTGTCTTCTGTATTCACAAAGCACATAGGACAGAAGCAGGTAACGCGCGCTTTTTCTTTTTGCTTGAACATGGCAACCATTTTGCATTTGAAAATGAAGTTCTCTTTCTATCTACGAGTATAGGTTTTCTACTTTTCATTCATAAACTCAGTCACAATGACGGCTACGTGAAACTAATAAATTCCTAGAATACTTTTTCTAAAATAAATATTGAACAGTTTTACAGCTGTCTCAAATAGGCTTGATGATGTCACTTTGCTTCAGATGTCAGCATTTGACAGCTGTGTATTATATGTGTCATCTGTCAGTGTCACTGCGATACGATCGTATTGTACGGATTGAGTTTGTTAGGTTTCGTATTTTTGCTAAACATAATTCTAATAAACTTCTATCAAAACCATGGCTTACTTAACTCAGCCTGACTACGTGAAATATATATGTTCTTGCGGCCAGCTGAAGCCGATTACGAGCCTTTACTTCTGCCGGCATTGCTTGAAAATACGCTGTGGATTTTGCATTTGTCATGAGGTAACCGAGTTTTTAATTAAATAAATAGCTTTTACAACAAATATAACTCAACTTTAAGTTTTAAATACGCACGTACATACCTTTTAAAAACCTAGAGCAAGTGAGATGATGTAGCCCGTTAAATATGTCAACCTTTTTGTTACCAATACTTGGGCGCACCTTCGGTTTTATGATACCTCTAGTACTCACAGTGATCCAATTTCAATACATTAGAGAGCATAGGCTACAGTGAGTTTGTATCTCAATTATTGTAGGGTGACCTGATTTGAGAGAAATCTGTTGTCATATGGATATATGCAATTCTGCCAAGTTTCTTGCGGCGCATTCTTCTTGGCAATGATAGTCCTTACGAAAGCGCTGGTAGTTTAAAAAAAGTGACATGTAAAGAGCCCTTTGCATCCTACTTGCGAAATAAACATTTTGAATTTGATATGGATTCTATAGCTAATACTTTACAGCTAAGCATTAAATTGATTTAAAACAGTAATAAACTTATACATTTTATACCATCCCGGCTCATATACGTTCCACTGTGGGCCAGAGGCTTTATCTCAGCATGAGAGGGCTTGGGGTGTGTAATTCCCATATGGACCTAGTTTGGATTGGAAAATTTACACACACTTGAATTTCTTTGCAGGTGTGTCCAAGTTTCCTCAATTTTTCCTAACCATAAAGGTCATGGTAAACTTCAAATGTAATTCTACACAAAAAACTCAGAAGTGCAAACCCAGGCATGAACCCCCGGCCCTCTACTTCAGAGACTATAGATCAAACCAATTGGCTACCTTCTGGTACTATTTGTTAGCCTCAAAAAAAAAACAACAAACAAAAAAGCTAACAAAGATAAACATATCACTTTATTGCATTGGAGCAAGGAAAAAAATTAATATATATTTTTGTAGTTTTGTACTTGCTTTACCCTAATTTTGAAGTTAAATTCATGTGCACCCTGTGTTTTTTACTCTGTCCCCAGTTGTTCAAGTGACATCTTCATTCATGCTTAGGTGGCAAGAAAAAGTTGATTCGCCCATTTACCTATAACTGTAAAGTACCTAAATCGGAATACTGTCTTTTCAAAATTGTTTGCAAACTGTTTCACTTACCAGATTTTTTTTTCTAAAGCTAAACTATTCAAAATATATTTCAGGATTATCCTGTAGAAGCATATAAGTTAGGCTAGGTTAGTTTTATAATAATCCTGAATAGTTTACATTTCCATCTTGTTGGAGGCCTTCTGGGTCTTCTGGTCTGTGGACGCCACTCGAGAACCTTTTTGCCCCATCGGACATCAGTTCTACAAGCAATGTGCCCTGAATCTGGCGATTCTTCAAGCTATGTTGGTGACTTAGCGAGCAGTGGAGCGACAACCTGGTTAAAGTTGTGGTATTGCGTTGGATGTGGATGGTGTGGGATCTATCTGTTTGGCGAGCCTCGGGGGAGGCCTTTCGACGTCTTTCGGCTGAAATGATGATGATGATGATGAGTTTACAGTTTCAGAAAAAAAAAGGAATTGAAACAGTTGCGAAAACGCGGCCTAAAACACACAAGAAAACAATCTAAAACTCATCTTCCATGATTCCTCAGGTAGACTCCCACTACTGCGCCAACTGCTTAGAGAACATGCCGTCATCTGAAGCCCGGTTGAAGAAGAACCGTTGCAGCAGCTGTTTCGACTGCCCAAGCTGCTTCCACACGCTCTCCACGCGCGCGACTCTCGCGCAGCCCCGGCCGGCGCCGGAGACAGGCGGCGGGGACGCCAAAGTGGAGAACAAACAGCCCAAGAAGATGTATTACTTGTCCTGCTTTAATTGTAGGTGGACTTCGAGAGATGTTGGGATACCGGATCAACCTGTTGGTAAGTGAAATAATTAATGTTTATTTCTTACTGCTGTTTAAAACGCACACACAGATACAGGGGCTCCCACTGTGGAAGTAACTATTGAAGCCATGAATCATACAATTCATCTGCTAATAGTCATTTGATTGATCTCTGCTGCTGAGCCTGCCAGAGCAAGAAAAAAAGTTAATATTAGACCTATTGCTTACCTATGGCTTACTTATTGTGGCGTGAGACGGCCCCCAACAATGAATCGGCCCTGATTGAGCATTGAATTCATAATCTGAATCACTAACCAAAGAAATAAATTAGACCAGGAGTGTGGCCTATCATTTCCGAAAATCGTTTTTTCTTTGTGGCAATTATTCCATTCCCATATTTTCCCAGTGGCATTTTTTCCCAATTATTATTTTTTATCACTGTTTAATTTTACTGTTCTCTTTTTTTATATTCTTTTATTACCCAGGAAGTATTTTTATTATTATTTGATTAACATAGTGTTTTCGATTTAAGCTGGTAATTGATGGAGGTCAGCAAAGCTGACCTCCTATTTCTGGGTGGTTTGCCCTTTGGGCACAAGAAACTACCTAACTCACCTAACCTACCTAGTATTCTAGAACAGGTGTCCAATTGTCCAATGAGATTTAAAAAACATTAAGAAAGTATGCCAATAGAAAAAAAAACAGTTTTGAAAAATAATGCCCACAGAAAATAGAATATTGAGAAAAAATGGCACTGAGAAAATATGGGAATGTAATAATTGCCACGAAGAAAAACAATTTTCCAGAATTATGGGCAACACTATCCTGTACTAGCTGGTGCCTGCAACTTCGTCCGCGTTAATCATTGATACTCCGCTCCCATCGTTCGTAGCTCAATGTTATATAGCCTATAGCCTTTTGCAATGTCGCCATTCACATTCACCAAAGACCGTAGACGAAGTTTTATTAGGATAGTTTTTACTTCGACGGCTAAAATGCCAAGACCGACCTATAGCTATGTCCACACCAGAGGCGCTACTACGAAATTCGAAAATCGATTATCCCTCTTATTCTCGTGTCAAATCATATTAGCGTGAGCGGGACGGCACGAAACGAAGTTCGAATTATGAACTTCGTGGTAGGGCCTCAGTGCGCTTTCACGTTCATCTTGCGTTTTCCTTTGACGCTTGCCCGAGCACCCATACCGCATGCCTCAAAATTAATTGAACAGCAGCGCGCGCCGCTAGCGCATGTCTATCCAACGCCGGCGGATCGGCGTGCAGAATTTCGTGCGTCAAAGGAAAACGCAAGATGAACGTGAAAGCGCACTGGTGTGGACATAGCTTATAGTGTTTGTTATTCTTCGTTTGTGCAGCGTCGGGCGGCTGGCCGGAGCGCAGCAGCCCGCACGCGGCGCGCGTAAGCCAACTCCTGGAGTACTACAAGGCCATCGCACAGCAGGAGAAGCAGGACAAGCTGGAAAGGGAACGGAAGAAGTTCGCCATCCGAGGGAAATACATCACTCTCACTGTAAGCGACAGGCTAATTAGATCACTGTTAAACTGGGTAGGTCCCATTGGTCCAATAAAAATAAAAAAATATCACGGAACAATTCACACTATTTGACCTAGTCCCAAACTAGGCAAGGCTTGTACTATGCGTACTAGACAACGGATAAACTTACTTATATAAATAAATACATATTAAACACTCAAGACTCGAACACAAACATTCGTATTTTTCACACAAATACATATCTGCGGGCGACTTCAAGCTTCAAAGTCAGGTTCTCTAACATCTAGGCTAGAACTGTGATATTGTGAAGTAACAGAGTTCAGAATCGTACCAAATATGTTCCATGGAACAAACCGGACCTACCAGTTAAACTCACAAATTGAATTTCAGTAACTATACTTACTGCTCTCTGTCCGCTGTATACGAGGGCCAGTCCTTCAAGAAGAAGTCTAGTTCATCCCGCCATCGCCGTCTGGGTCTGCCAGGTCGCCTTTTCGAGTTGTTGGGTTTCCACTCGGTGGTTATCTTGGCTCATAACTCGTCTGGCATGCGGCAAACATTAAGAGAGCAGCGGAAACGTTGGCGGGAGGCCTTTGCTCAGCAGTGGGACAGAATTGGCTAATTAATAATAAATAATAATCTATACTTACAGTATGTAATTGAACGAAGAGGGAAGCCGATACCTGGTTGATGGCAAATAATGTCATACCTTTTTACTAACTTTTAGATTATAAGTATTGACAAGTTAAGTATGATGAAGCGAACTCTGGTACTTTACTAGGGCGTGGATTGGTGGAGCAAAATAATTGTAAGACTTTTTGAAATCTAGAAAGCGTTTACTGGCCGAGAATAATATACAAATATAATTTTGATTTTTGAGCACGGCCGTGCTTTCCGATGGTCCAGTGGCGAGTGAGGGCAGCCGGCAGCGCCGCCGTATTTTGTTCCTCTCGCCGTGTGCGTGTGTGGGTGCCGCGTCGACACATGCTGGCTGGCACGCACACATGCCAGGCGTTAACATGCTGCCGCCCCAGGAACGACGGTATTGTCCATCACTGGTAGCGGGCATAGTCGGTTAAAGGCGCGTCGCAGCGTCCCCGATGTGGTCAGCACGTCAGCCACGCGCGTCACGCCGTCCGAGCCGGGGTGGAGTCGCGTCACTCGTCCCAGCAGCCAGCGGCTTGGAGGCAGCCGGTCGTCTCTCACTAGCACCATCTCCCCGAGTTGAAGGTGCTCTCTCTGTGTGCGCCATTTCTGACGTTTTTGAAGCTCTGAAATATATTCTTTATAATATCTTGTCCAGAAATGGGCTTTCAATTGTTGGGTTCTCATGTATCGTGAGAGAGTAGGTATCTTCGAAGGGTCTGCTTCCTGAGGAGAAGGCAATAATGTTAGCGTTCGTCCAATTAGAAAGTGAGATGGAGTGAGAGCTGAGAGATCTGTAGGATCTGAAGATAAGGGAGTGAGAGGCCTCGAGTTCAAAATAGCCTCGATTTGTGTGAGAACTGTGTTCATCTCCTCGTACGTTAAATTTGCAAATGAAAAAATTCTTTTTAAGTGATGCTTAACAGATTTTACCGAAGCCTCGGCCAATGAATTAAAATGAGGGCTGTACGCTGGCGAAAATTTAAAATTTATTCCCATGCTCGACGCTTCATCGCTGATTTGATCGGAATTTAATTTAATAAAATTGGCTAACTCATTGCACGCGCCCACGAAACAAGTACCATTATCTAAGTAAATGGTTGAAGGCTTTCCCCTGCGGGATATAAATCTGCTCAATGCAGCTAAAAAAGTTAAACTACTCAAATCGGTAACAAGTTCTATATGCACAGCCTTTATTGCCATACATACGAATATACATAGGTATGATTTTATTAATGAGCTACCTCTACCCTTACGGTTCAATATCATGACTGGCCTTGCATAATCCTCTGCGGTATTGCAAAATGGATACTCAGTATTAAGGCGATGCTCAGGAAGACTGCCCATGATTGGTTGTTTAATTTTTCCTGAAAAACGACAGCATTTGACACAAGCATGGACAGTTGATCCGGCAAGATTTCTGTCATTTAAAAAACCAGAATTTATGACGTTAAGTAGCTAATAATGTTTGTGGACCGACGTGCATCAATATATAATATGATAATGCCTGATCAAGGTGGCTATATGATGACGCGAGTCAAGGACAATGGGGTGTTTAAAATCATAGTCATAAAAAGAGTTGCTGAGTCTGCCACCAACTCTGATTAAGCCATCGTAGCTGTCATAAAATAGATTCAAATTAAGCAGTTTATGTTTACTCGGAAGTTTATTTATGTTATTGAATGATTTGATTTGAGCAAACCTGCATTATGAATTTAAAGATAAATTTAATTATTTGAATTTAATTTATGACATTTTTTTTTTTTCTTAAGTCTTGTATTGTACTGAGTTTATTATTGTTTTAAGTTTTAATTTGACATTATTACTGTTTATGCCATTGTATTGGATTTATGCGTAATTAATAAAAGTTATTTTGTCAAATTAAAGATTAATTTACTGATTTTTGTTTTTAATTTAATTAATTAATCTATAATATGATTTAATGTTTAGACTGTGATCCCTGAAAGTCGAAATAAAAAATATTATTATTATTATTGTTATTAATTCCATAATTGTGAAATACCCTGTACGTTTATCATGAGGGTTTCGATTGATAAAGGACGATCATTTAGAATGTATCTGGGAAATTTTATTTTATTTATGTAATTTAATGAATTTACAAACTTAGACCACATGTTTATTGATATGATCACATGTTCACATGTTATTTTTAATGACCATAATTTCTGTAGGATAATTTTACCTATGAGTTTATACAAGGGCTTATTAAACCTAATGGATTAAAGATCTGTGACATGATTGATAAAACTGAGGGCTTACTAACGTGTTTACTTTAAATTTACAATATTGTTCTTTGAAATCAGGTTCTTGTTTGAATTTACCTTTCAAAGGCAGGAACCTGGACAGAGCTTGCTCGTGCGAGTCACCTAGTTTGTCAGGTGATTCTTTTAATGGGATAGTAACTTCAAAGCGCCCACCAGGCAGCTGAGTTGTATTTTTTATAAAGCTCTGGTCACATTCCTGCTCCTCCCTAAATAGCAGTTGACGAGTAGAAAACGTCTCTAATTCAAAAAATTGTGTTAGTTGATTTTTGTCATCGTGATTAGCATTTAAAACTATGTGATTGCAATGGACTGTATTTGTTTTATTAAGAGCTTGTGCTTGACCAGAAATCAACCAACCCAACTTTGTTTTACTTAATATCGGTTTATTTTTACCTAGTGATATATTCTGAGAATGAAGGATCGTCCAAAATATATCAGCTCCAAGGAGCATATCTATTTGAGAAGGTATATGGAATGTAGGATCCGCTAATGTTATATTATGGGGTATGTTTAATGACTTATAATCCACTTGTGTGGTTGGTAAAAATTGTGTAATTTGGGGAACAACCAAGCAATTAACGTTCTCGGTGTATGAATTAATTAGTGACGATATAAGGACGTCACAGCGCTTTGACAAGCGTGATGATTGGAGATTCAACCCTTCAACTAATGTCGAGGTTGAAGAAGTCGATAATTTAAGTTTAGCACATAGGCTTTCCGTAATGAAGCTGGATGTGCTGCCATTATCTAACAAGGCACGCACTTTGTGATATTTACCGTCGCTATCGGTAATTTTAATTAAAGCTGTGGATAATAATACACAGTTATTATGGATAGTTGACAAAACAATGTCTTGAGGACGACTAATCGGTTGTCCTTGAGGTTCTGCATTTGACGCAGAGTGTAATGTAACGTTATTGTTGGAAGGTACATTCTGAGATGTAGAAGCTTGATTATGATCATGCAATAAACTGTTGCACATTAATTTGCATGAGCGGCAAGGATCCAACCTACACGTACCTACAGCGTGTCCCTTACGTAAGCAGTTTAAACATAATTGAAGGGCTTTAGCCTTCTTAACTCTTTCTTCCAAAGAAAGCAACAGAAATTTTTGACAACGATAGATAGCATGATTATTTTTACAAAAGGGACAAAGGTAACGCGCAGGAGGCGAATATGTAGCTGCCACAAAAGATTTCTGACGAACATGCGTAGTGTCACTAGATCTCCGTTTTCTACTAGCTTCCTCCATTGTTTCCAACAAATCAGCACGATTCTTTAGAAAATTATTAAAATCTGACAGTGTGGGCAGCTCCTTTAAACTGTTGCGATGTGTTTCCCACTCACGATTTGTAACTGAGTCTAGCTTATTGGAAACAATGTGGATAATTATGATATCCCAGTGATCAGTTGGGAGTTTAAGCGTTTTAAGTGCTCTCAGATTTTTATTTACAGTATCAATGACACCACGTAATGACCTAGAAGATTCCTTCACTAAGGATTCTAAGTTAAAGATCGCCTGAATATGATTATTTACAAGTAATCTTCTATTGTTGTAGCGCTCACAAAGTAAATTCCAGGCTACCTCATAATTATCACCTGAGAAATCGAGGCATCGAATAATTAAAGCGGCACTATCTTTAAGAGCGGCCCGTAAGTAATGAAATTTACTAATAGCAGGTATAGAACTATCTGAATGAATTAGACTACCAAAAGTATCGTGGAATTCCAACCAGTCTTGATAATGTCCCGAAAAGGTAGGCAAGTGAATAATAGGTAATTTAAGTTTGGGGGTATATTCGCGTGCAGTGCAACAAGAACCTGTGACCTGTGAGTCGTCGTGCGGAGGCGCGGTCGCGGCCGCCGGCGCCAGCAGCTCGCGCGCACGCGCCAGCACGCTGAAGTACTGCATCTCGAAAGTTTCGCGTTCCTTGAACTGCTCCTCTGGAATTTCACACGAAATTTCTATGTCACATTGGATGCAATCATAATCGCTATAAAGTTCCTCGATTTTTGACAAACGGGCATTTAATTCATTAATTTGGAGTCCACTTAAGGTTGTACAACTTTCGACGGGTTCTAGATAATTTTGGAATTGCGTAAGCTTGGCCTTATAAGAAGCACGCTTTTTAATTAAGCTTTTAATGTCCATGATGTATTAAAAGGTAAAGAAAGCCTTCAGAAAGAATTTTAAGATTAAAACAGGTAATGATTTAAAGTTACTTAAAGAATGCGATGAAATAGGCAGGTAGGCGTTGCAATGAGTCGCTAGAAACCAAAACAAGATTAAAGTTGTTTATGCAAAAGTTGAACGAAAAGAAAATAATAAAATACTTAAATCAGCAAAGATGAAGCGAAGTGCAGATGCGCATAAAATAACGTTAGGTGAGGTAGCAACAGCAATGTTATTCGACCGAGGCTCCGGGCGCCGGCCGTAACCGGTTCTCGAGCGAGCGCGGGCGGCTAGCGCAGCGCAGCGATCCAGCGGTCGAACGATGTGGAACGTTCTAGAACATATGAAAATAACAATAATTAGCCAAAATTGAAACAGTTCGTACACAGATCGATTTGATCTTTAACTCTTTGGAACGCTGAAATGAATTTATTTTTAATGCTTTGTGAATGCTGTTTGAAAATCGATAAAGAAAGATTAATTTCATTTATGTGAAAGAAATATTGCTAGTAGTTTTTAACAAACGTTACGTTAATCAGATGTAATGTAACTAAATCACAGAATAAAGGATCTGCTAGAATGAATAATTAATTGGTAATCACAAAATAATGGATTTGTGAAAAAAGGTAGGTTATTAAATCACGAATAAAGGATCTGTGATTTTAAAGTAATTAGAAATGGATATAAATTAATCACAAAATGAAGAATTTTTGTGAGAAATGTATTAATGATTGTCACAAAATAAAGGATTTATGACAAATGAAGTAATGATTTTCACAAAATAAAGGATTTGTGAGAAGTGACTTAATGATTATCACAAAATAAAGGATTTGTGATAAGTAATTTAATTGTGACTGCCAATAGACGGAAAATAACGGGAGGGAAATAAATTGGAACGAACTCACAATACCGCTACTCCTGGGATCTTACGTAGCTGTACCCTTCTAGAAACTTCCTTTTCTTTCCCGCTGCTAAATTGTTGAAGTTGTTGATGTATCTTGATTCTTCTTATGATAATTCTTGTAATTTCTGTTTCTATAAATTTCTTGCAGTAGCTCCACGTAGCGTGGGTTCCACGTCAGCGCAGTATTTCCTTTGTTCTATGTGGTGGTTCAAATTATTCGGGTCGTAGGGCCAAAATGAAGCGAACTCTGGTACTTTACTAGGGCGTGGATTGGTGGAGCAAAATAATTGTAAGACTTTTTGAAATCTAGAAAGCGTTTACTGGCCGAGAATAATATACAAATATAATTTTGATTTTTGAGCACGGCCGTGCTTTCCGATGGTCCAGTGGCGAGTGAGGGCAGCCGGCAGCGCCGCCGTATTTTGTTCCTCTCGCCGTGTGCGTGTGTGGGTGCCGCGTCGACACATGCTGGCTGGCACGCACACATGCCAGGCGTTAACATATGAAGTATCTTTTTTCTATTTATTTTTTCAACTTCATTTTTTTATTACTTTTACGGTCATCCCGTGAAACCATATATTTCAAACTAAATACAAACTGAAATATAGATGCACAGAAAAAACCCCAGAAAAAAAGTGAAGTGAAAATAATGAAGTTGAAAAAATAAATAGAAAAAAGATACTTCATACTTAACTTGTAAAAGTTGGCTTAGTGGCGCCATCTCTTGGTCCAGGTGAGTGGTTAGCTCCGAAGGAGTGTTAAAGTCTCTCGGTAGAGGGCATAACATAGATGCGCGCTTATCACTGCATAATGTGATTATAACAGACTGAAGTGTACGATGTATGGGAAAAATTCGTCGCTAACTTCTAGACCAGTGATGGTGTAGGGGTAAGCACGCAGCACGGAACGCTGAGGACCTGGGTTCGATTCCCAGCATTGTTCTTTTTTCTGGGGTTTTTTCTGTGCATCTATATTTCAGTTTGTATTTAGTTTGAAATATATAAGTATTGACACCTCCGTTGTGTTTGAAATGACGAGGGACGTTGGTCACAGGACAAGACGGGTCTGACGGGCGCCCAGGCGCGAAGCATCGCGGGGCTGGGCGACGCGGCCGCGGGCCCCGCGCCGGGCGGGTTCGCGCCCGCCGCCGCCAGCGAGGAAGTCGAGGGGCTGCCCGAGGACGCCTTCACCAAGGAGGTCAATCTCAAGCAGAGTGAGTGAACTAGGCTTTAGGAATACCCGCCATTGAAATATGGTGATATCCAGTAGCATAGCTATAGGCTCAGATCAGAGATGGGCATTAATCGATTAATTTTTTAATAAACTAATCAATCGCCAAAAATCAATCACGATTAAATTATTATTATTATTATATTTGGTAGCATAGCAAACGGTTGTGGTACCTACCCTGAAGATGAGCTCTGGTTGAGTTCGAAACGCGTCAGTGTAGTTTGGTGATGGTGATAGTTGGGTTTGTGAGATTTGTGTGTTCATACAGTGTGGAACTGCATGAACATGCATTTCTTACATAAACGTAACTATCATAAGGTCGCGCGCGGGTGAGCAAAGTAATTGTTTCAGTTCATTAGAGAAGAAATATCTATTTTAACTACAAGCATTTTTAATTTAATTTTGTAGTTTGTACTTTGCCCTACGTGCCTGCATTGTTTATTTGTAGTTTACTGGATAAACCATGCAAAACTTTGAGGCCCCAAGTCCTTTTTTGCACTGGGGTCCTAAGCTACGCCACTGATGATGCCCTGTACAAGGCTAGTCTGTTAGCCCGTTTACGCTGACGCACTAGTGACGAGACGAGTCGCGAGGTGAGTCACGAGAAGTCAGCAGACTCGCACCTCGTCTCGCCTCGCGCCGCGCTCGTTTCGAGAGCGGTTTATCAGGCACGAGCCAAAAATGACAAACGCGCTGAACATTGGTATCACTATATTTCATACTAAATAGGTACAAACTGAAATATGGATGCACAGAAAAAAACCCAGAAAAAAGACCAGCGCTGACTGGTCAACGACCAGCGGTGGTGTAGGGGAATGGCACACGGCACGGAATGCTGAGGACCTGAGTTCGATTCCCAGCGCTGGTCTTTTTTCTGGGTTTTTTCTGTGCATCCATATTTCAGTTTGTATTTATTATGAAATATATGGTTTTCACGTGATGACCGTAAAAGTAATAAAAAATGTAGTTGAAAAATAAAAATACATAAAGATACTTCATATCAAACTGGTATCACTTCAATTCATAATTGGCTAAGTAAAGTTTATTGAAGAAATGCTAATTATATTTTTTTTCGACAGTGGTCGACTTCAACTTCATAAAACTGCAGCTTTTTTATTTTTATCTCCTTTTATTTATTGGAAATATTTTTTTAAGTGTTCGAGATGACATTTGTGAGATTTTATGGCTGACAAGCGGTTCGTGCTCAGTACTAAGAAGAAATAGAAAAAAAAAAACGAATTCAACAGTCAAATGAAATCTAACCGTTTGCGTTTTGTTTGCTTTGCGTTGTCCAAGAAGCAGTTCCAAAATAGTGATCGAAAGTATTCAATCGTGATCCAATTATTGTGCATAGGTCGTGGAGAAATGCGGTAAAATTGAAAGTCCGGATTTTATGCGGAGGTCGATAAAAACAGTCAAAAAATCACACTGTGCTCACCAAAACGCAAAGCAAACGAAACGCAAACGATTTGACATTGACAGCAGTGACAGTTCACTTCGGTTTTTTTTCTGTTTCTACTAAGTTCTGAGCACGAACGGCTTGTCAACCATAAAATCTCACAAATGTCATCTCAAACACTCAAAAAAATATTTCCAGTAAACAATAGGAGATAAAAATAAAATAGCTGCAGTTTCTCGATCTCCAGAACGCCGACTGTCGAAAAAATATATAATTATAGTTTGCGCGAGATAAACCTGGACAAAAATTCATTGACGCCTGTCTACCAATGTACGTCATTTTTACAAACGATACGATACACAATCTATGACAATTATCGCTAATACGCCTTACCTTGCGTAACGTGGTAGAAGGCAGGGTGAGCGCTTGACCTCGCCAGACGTAACAAACATTTTCATGCTAGTTATTTTTTTAAAAGCATTAGATTAAAAGAAAGAGCTTATAATTCAAATAAAAATGTTTATTAAAAGCCACTGTTGTTCTCCAACTCGAGCGCTTGACCTCGCCAGACGTAACAAACATTTTCATGCTAGTTATTTTTTTTTAAAGCATTAGATTAAAAGAAAGCTTATAATTCAAATAAAAATGTTTATTAAAACCCACTTTTGTTCTCCAACTCCATTGGTGCTCAACAAGCTTATCAAATAATAGCTTTTGCCCGCGACTCCGTCCGCGTGGAATTAGTAATTTGGGCAGCTTATTTTTTTTATCCATTTTGCTTTTTCATCAATTATGGCTCTCCTTACTTCCTCGATATAAAAAAAAATACCCCCCGCAACCCCCCCGCACCCTCCAACCCGCTCCCTCCCGCACTCCCCCCGCACAGCAACCCCGAACCCCCCCCCCTCCCGCACCCTTCCGCACCCCCTGCACGCCCTCCCACACAGCACCCCCCGCACACCCGCGTTCGTCCCAATTCAAGCGTGCCCTATAAAAGTTTTACTTCAAGTTTTACTTCAAGTTTTTTTGTCAAATATCTTGAAAACGGTGCATCCTACGGCAAAATCAATGAAATTTTAATCCCTCCTCCGAAGCCCCCCCTCAAACTCCCCCCCCACCCCCTTGGTGTTTTTGTCAAATATCTTGAAAACGGTACAAATCAATGAAATTTTAATCCCCCCTCCGAAGCCCCCGCACCCCCTCCACCGCACCCTCTCCACCTCAACCCCCCCCCCCCACCCCCCTGGTGTTAACACTGAAAGAATTTTTCAAATCGGAGCAGTAGTTCCTGAGATTAGCGCCTATATAGAAGTTTTACTTCAAAACCCCCGATTTTGAAACATTCTTCCGCTCCGCTCCGCTCCTATTGGTGTTAGCGTGATGATATATAGCCTATAGCCTTCCTCGATAAATGGGCTATCTAACACTGAAAGATTTTTTCAAATCGGAGCAGTAGTTCCTGAGATTAGCGCCTATAGAAGTTTTACTTGAAAAACCCTCGATTTTAAAACATTCTTCCGCTCCGCTCCGCTCCTATTGGAGTTAGCGTGATGATATATAGCCTATAGCCTTCCTCGATAAATGGGCTATCTAACACTGAAATATTTTTTTAAATCGGAGCAGTAGTTCCTGAGATTAGCGCGTTCAAACAAACAAACTCTTCAGCTTTATATATTAGTATAGATACAACTAATAAACTATTACAACACCTTTAGCAAACAAGTGGAATTCTCCCAAGTACGTCTAACGCAAGCGCTTACCGAACGCGGAATGGAAACGAAACAAAAGTAAAAGACGGACAAAATGGCGACCGAGTGTCGCGCCCCTGCCCGAACGACGCTTGCAAACGTAAGCGCGTAACTTAAAATTTCGAGTTTTGAGTGTGTAAAACACAATTGTTGATTAATATTATGTAATGAAGTAATTACAGTATATAATGAACTACGCATATATTATTAACGGTTAAATTTACAAAATATTTATTTTAAAGTGTATAAAAGTAAGAAAAAAATCAGTTGTATCTAAAATTATGAAAATTGTGAAATTTAGCAATCACATCAACCGTAATTTATGTTACAATAATAAATAAGAAAATAGTAATAATGTCATATACATCAACAAAAAATCCTAAAAACTGTTACTTTCGAAGTTACTCTTTTCACATTTGGTCAGAGTATTATGAAACTCGTGTCGCGACATGATTAGCGACAGTTTGTATCGCGAGCGACAGAGAACGTACATTTTGTGTGAAACGTGGTAGAAGGCGGGTCAATGAACTTTTTTCCAGGTTTATCTCGCGCAAAGTATAGCACCTCTTCAAAAAACTTTACTTAGCCAATTGAATAATGTTGCCCTATCGGTTCCGTCAGTTACTAGCATGCCGCAGCGGCTCGCGTCTCCGGATTGGCAGCCAGTGTCGGTGTCGCGGCTGCACCCGCTGGCGAAGCTGCTGAGCGTGAAGCGCTCCCAGCGCTGCCGGGCCTGCGACCACAACCTGACCAAGCCCGAGTACAACCCCGGCTCCATCAAGTTCAAGATCGAGCTGCTGGCCTAGTGAGTAGCTCGCCTCCAGTAGCTCCCAGCGCTGCCGGGCCTGCGACCACAACCTGACCAAGCCCGAGTACAACCCCGGCTCCATCAAGTTCAAGATCGAGCTGCTGGCCTAGTGAGTAGCTCGCCTCCAGTAGCTCCCAGCGCTGCCGGGCCTGCGACCACAACCTGACCAAGCCCGAGTACAACCCCGGCTCCATCAAGTTCAAGATCGAGCTGCTGGCCTAGTGAGTAGCTCGCCTCCAGTAGCTCCCAGCGCTGCCGGGCCTGCGACCACAACCTGACCAAGCCCGAGTACAACCCCGGCTCCAGCAAGTTCAAGATCGAGCGGCTGGCCTAGTGAGTAGCTCGCCTCCAGTAGCTCACAGTCTTGCCGAGGCTCTCGGAAGACTCCATAATAATTGGGAATACCGAAAAAAAATACCGATGGTTTTTAAGTATATATTTTTTTTTGTATAGAAAAGTCAATTATAAGAAACTAATTTCAATATTTTTTCATTTATTTCACTACTTTTTTCAAAATTAACTATTGAAGCTATTTTGGTTGATGACGTCAGATTATAATTGAGAGCTCCCATACAGCCAAATTTCTAAATCTATCTAAATGCGTACAATAAGGCAACCCCTTTAATTTTTTTTTTTTGTGTAGTGGTATACTGTAACTAGTGTCACTTTACTGGCGCTGTCAAAGTGCTAGATGTCAGACAGCGGGTCCAAATCAAACTGCGTAGTATTCACGCGTAAATTGTGAAGAATCTATACAAATAATAAATCTGTAACAAGTCGGTGTCTGTACATTGAAGATATTTGAGAAAAACTGTCACTAGGGCGGCTATTTATTAGCGCAATAGAACCCAAAACAATGATTTTTAGAATTATTGTCTGTTTGTCTGTTAGTCTGTGCGTTTGTGCGCGCTAATCTCAGAAACGGCTTAACCTAGAAGGATGCGGTTTTCACTGATATGTTGGTATTTTCTTGGATTAACATTAAGTGTTTGTTTCATTTGAATCGGTTCACAAATAAGAATGATACGTCTATTTTAAGAATTTATCGAACAGGTTTTTTTGTTTGATCACGCTAATCTCAGGAACTACTGCTCCGATCTGAAAAATTCTTTCAGTGTTAGATAGCACATTTATCGAGAAAGGCTATAGGCTATATAATAATCACGCTAACACCTATAGCAGCGGAGCGGAGCGGAAGAATGTTTCAAAAGGGGGTTTTTTAAGTAAAACTTCTATAGGCACGCTTGACTTGGGAGTACGGTGGCGAATATGAACGCGGGTGTGCGGGGGGGGGGGGGTTGGTGGGGGGTCGGGTTGGGAGGGGGGTGCGGTGGGAGGTAATTTTTTTATATCGAGGAACTAAGGAGAGCCGTAATTGATGAAAAAGCAACTTGGATAAAAAAATAAGCTGCCCAAATTACTAATTCTACGCGGACGGAGTCGCGGGCAAAAGCTAGTTCTAAATAATTCTATTCCTCACCATATAAAGTACGACTTGGACAGGTCATTGCTTATTTGTTATGTATGTACGTACATATGTAATAAATTCAATACATTATATCAAAATTAAATAACTACAGGAAACGATTTAAAATCATTTATCTCGAAATGGTTTTCGATTTATTACACATTGCGAAATAAATAATAATTAAAAAATTCTGAAAAACATCCATATCGTCACTAATTTGAAAAAATCTCGTATCTCAAATCAATATGCAAACCAAACTGAACTTTATTGCACACTCAGTAAAGTTAAATTAGCCAGATTATCGATTTTGAGATACGAGCTTTTTTCAAAGTAGTGACGATATGCCGAAATATTCCAATTTATTTCTAAGACGGTATATCACCTCCCGTTCATTTAGCCAGATTATCGATTTTGAGATACAAGCTTTTTTCAAAGTAGTGACTATATGCCGAAATATTTCAGTTTATTTCTAAGACGGTATATCACCTCCCCAGCTACCACGTCCCAGAAGTAAAGATAATATCCTGCGAGATGATCAAGCCTGGCGCCAAGTCCACGCTGCTGCTGAAACTCACCAACCCGACCGGCCACGAGATGGCGCTACGGGTATTGCCGCCGGCGCAGGTGCCCGCGCCCGAGCCCGAGGACAAAGAGAGGGATGCCAGCATCGAGAAGAGTCTGGATAAGAGCTTGAAGCTTGACAAGGTAAGGATTTATTTATTATTTATTTATTTATTTATTCATCAATAAAAATTACAGCATTACAGTACAACAATGCGCTATAAAATTAAAAAAAAAAAAGTTAAATAACTATTTAGGAATTTTTGAATGACGTCTTCGTCGCTTCCCTAAAACGACGGAACACCACACCCTCCGGCCAGAAGTCGGAGCGCAGGAACATCTGCTGGTGCTTGGCAGGCACTTGGAGCCTAAATGAGCTGAAGTTGTTAGCCCGTTGAGACTCGAGCGGGTAGATGAACAGCGGGGATCCCTGTAACCGACACCGTGCTGCCTCGCGGACGTGCTAAGACCTTCTCCGTCGTCGTCTTCGTGTCCAACCGAGACAGGTAGATGTCCACCAACGGTACTGCAGCTTGGATACAGGACGACGCTGCAGGAATGGTCCCACGCTGATTGCGATTGCGTTTTAGACGGCGTTTCCGATTCATCACCGGAGTGAAGCCATCACTATTCACAATTACGTTATAGTCACGTTATTTCGCATAACTCTTTGCTCTGAATCCATTAATTGTACAGAATTGTTATAAAACAGACCTAACCTAACCTATAGAGTCCTGCTGGATAATCATTTCAAAATTCCTGAATAATCAATGCGGTTTCTGAGAAAAAAGAGTTATGTGCGAAATGATAATTATTGACAAATGATGAATTATGCTAAAAGTTTGTATGACTATTGAACGGCCCCCATGTGTCAGGAGCCGAGCTGGCCGTCAGCGGAGCCGCCGGCGGTGCTGACGCACGTGACGCCGCCCGCCGTCACGCTGACGCTGGCGCCGCGCGACGACGCCGCAGAGTACGACGACGACGCGCGACACGAGCCCAGCCAGTACGTTACTTTTAATCTTTTCAAGCTCGCCTTCAGACGACCAAATAGCCTAGTGGTTAGAGAACCTGACTATGAAGCTTGAGTTCCCGGGTTCGATTCCCTCGCCGGGGCAGATATTTGTATGAAAAGTACGAATGTTTGTTCTCGGGTAACCCTTAATATGCTCCCATTTACTGGAGCATACTACCACAGAATCAAAAGCAATCAAAATCTGGTAAAGGATATTTTTAAAGCTATTAGTATTTTCAATAATTACAATGAATATTGTAACTTATTACTAAAGCAATTATCCGTTGTCTAGTACCCATAACCATAACACAAGGTTTGCTTACTTTGGGACTAGGTGAATTGGTGAGAATTCTCCCGTGATAATTATGTTTATATCACACTGGGAGTTTGCGAACGCGCAACGGATTCGCCGCGAATGCACAACGTTTTCGTCGCGAGCGCGCGGCGAATTCGCCGCGTCTATATTCTGGGACGTCGTGAGCATACGCTGCGCATTCGCGGCGAATCCGTTGCGCGTTCACTCCGCTTCTAATGCGTTTGCAAATCGCCAGTGTGAGATGGCTCTTACTTTTAACCTTTTCAAGTTCACCCAAAGTAGCGGTATCGAGTGATGGCAGTTCTGACAGCTGACGAGTGTTTCCCATTCGTCCGATCGGTCGACCGATCAATCGGTCCAACGGGATTTATTTTTCCCATTTGACCGACGCCCTCTTTTTAAATTTTGTACAGTCATGTCGAGTAATTATTTTTTATTTTTATGATCGGACAAATGGGACAACAATTTCCCATAGGTTCGATTAGTACGACAATCGGGAAAAAAAGTCTCATTGGACCGATTGATCGGTCAACCGATCGGGCGAACGGGAAACAGGTGACAATAGTGTTGTAAAACAGTCCATTTTACTATCGTAAAAATTTCAGTCAAGTGCGAGACCTCTTATTTAAGTTTCTTTTGCAATAGCGAATGAGACCAAAAATGAGAATGTAGATATCACTTGTCAATAAATTGTACCTTTTTTCCTCAGCATAATCCTGTGGCGCAAATCCAACAAGCTGGCCCTGCGTCTCGAGCTGACGACGGAGGCCGCCGCGGCCGAAGGCACGCCCGCGCGCACCGCGCTCGCTATCGAATATTCGTACCGGAACACCGTGCCCCAGTCCATTACGGCGTCGCAGAACAGGGACCACACGCTGTACACCACGGTCTATCTGGACCTGGGCACTGTCAGCTCCGCGGGACTATAGACTTGACTCGACAGAAGTTGTCACAGAAGTAATAAAAAGAGGAGTCGCGAACTTGCTATATGACTATGGAGCTATGTTTCATAACGAGCTAAATTACTCAAAAAATGCGTTATTGCCAGTGATCGGAATTTTGAGAGCTAAACTTTAACAAAACTTGCCAAGCGGGCATGAAACAGTGCTTACAGACATGAAAATATTTAAACAAACTACTGAAAATCTGAGATTTCGATGTAGAGTTAAATTGAACACTAATCTGCCAATAATATTCTTATTTTTCTTGGTTGTAAATTCTCCTCAGTAGCGTGCAGTGCTCCTGAACGAACTGAAGAACATAGCTAAGTTCAGCAGTTTTTTTAATAGGGTGTTTCTTTCTTCTTCTTTGTTAATTGGGAGTTTCTTAAGTCGACATAACCCGTGTCATTCGAAACATTTACAAAATTTCCGAATAAAATGCACGAAAAACAATACAAACGCTCTGTGTGTACCTACACAGCCTGTAAGCCAGCTAAAAGTTTCATAATATTTCGCATGAAATTGACGAGTTATGTTTCCTCTAGTTTGACTTGGTTTTAACTCGGGAACACACCAACCTTTTTTAACTACTGCAAGCTGGTTTTCGAACGAAAACTTACTAAATTCGCCTTTAATCAACTTTCGCGAACATACGAGGTCAACACATTTTCCACAACTAAAACACATATTTTTTAATCAATTTAAGCTCAAGTTCACAAAAACACTATTTAAATTCTTATCCGGTGAAATCCCACGACAATCTAAGTTAATAACAAAAGAAAATTACTATAAAACCAATAATTCTACAAATAATGACCCGGTCTCTCGCAATAAAAACAAAGATGACGCTAGTTGCATACCGAGTTCAATTTAAAAGTGCGAGCGTTTGTGATAAATATGCAAAATCGGGACACTTATAATTTGTCCGGGTTGTGGGCTTGGCGCATGCGTGAACGCCATGTCGGGCTATCTCGCTCACGCTAACAATATTTAATACAAGAGAGAGAGAGATACCGCGATCGCGCGATGTTAGCAGTGAATGTAGCCATTAGCACGAAGCGAAATTTTCTGGATATTAACTATTTTGATTCTCTACAAAATATTTTACGCAAACTATCGAACATTTGATGGAAAATCGGTTATCAACTATGTTCAATATTATGTTTACTTACAATTTTCAAACAAATATTTAACTCCAAAATACTCCAAATGAAAAGCGTAAACAATTCTATAATAAACTAATGAACTAAAACAATTACTTTGCTCACCCGCGACCTTACAATAGTTACGTTTACGCAAGAAATGTGCGTTCATGCAGTTCCTCCACCTCCACACTGTACGAACACACACAAATCACATAAACCCAACCATCACCACCACCAAGCTACACTGACGCGTTTCGAACTCAACCAGAGCTCATCTTCAGAGTTACCACAACCGTATGCTATGCTACCAAACGTTAAACTAACAAACCAAAACAAATGTTTTAACTTGTCACTGTAACTTCTCAAGTACCCACTTTATTTTTCTTATTCTCAAACTACCCCACAAAAATTAACTTTTATTGACATATTTAAAACTACCTTGAATTTTTTTGTTTATTTATTTATAAGGCATATTTAATTAATACTAACTGTTCAAATTCGACCCAAGCCGCAGTAAAGGAGAAGATACTAAATTTACCTGTTCATTAATAATAGACCCCATAGTGTTGTACCTAATTATTTCCATGCATTCCAGAGCATCCAGACGCAACCCCTTGCCGCAATAATGTAACACTTCATAAGAATCTGAATCTAACAATGAATGATTTGATTCCAACAAATGTTTTGCAAAATTCGATCTATCTGGATGCTCATTCCTATATGCCGAAACATGCTCTTTAAATCTAGTATTAAAACTTCGGCCTGTCTGTCCTACGTATATCCCATTGCAGTCATTACAAGTAAGCTTGTATACCCCCGATCTAGTTCCCTTATCTACCTGTTCTTTGTGGTTACATAGCCTAGAGTACAAAGAGTTGGTTGAGTTCGAAACGCGTCAGTGTAGCTTGGTGGTGGTGATGGTTGGGTTTATGTGATTTGTGTGTGTTCGTACAGTGTGGAGGTGGAGGAACTGCATGAACGCACATTTCTTGCATAAACGTAACTATTGTAAGGTCGCGGGTGAGCAAAGTAATTGTTTTAGTTCATTAATATGGACCTCCGCAAAGTAACGCCTGATTCAATAAATAATTCTATAATACAAGTTTAGCGCCCAAGTCGCCCAATCTGGACAGAAATGGCAACACTTCCCGGTCCGGCCGCCGTTCCTGAGAACCTATACAAAAATAAATTGATGGCTATGCTTGTGTGTGTGAATGTAAGTGTAGTGGCCTGAAGTCTATCAGTACGTAGTTCACGGATGCTTTTTACACAGGCGTAGCGTATATCATTGTGTGCTCACATAAGCAGCCATGAGCTGTGCTTACCTGCGCTTATTATTAAATCGTAAGCCATGAAGGGAGGAAATTCATACGCTCAGCGCGCTCTTTTTAAAAGTTGGTAGCGGAACGGTACAATACGAACTGAACGAGTAACATTAATAAATATGAAGTAAAATAAAAAGTAACTTAATTAATTTAATATAAATATTTATGTTAATGTGATAAGGTAGGCACTGCTTTTATGCTTGTTCATTAAGACCGCCCCTGATTCTCCTTAATGTCAGCTTTACAAGTTTTGTTAAAGTTTAGCTCCCAAAATTCCGATCACTGGTTATTGCACTGATATTGGTTCAAATTTAATTTAATTTCACTGGTTTACTAACCGTATTATATGCGAACTTTACTAAACTATCCATCCATCTCGTTGGTGGACGTCCCACGCTGCGCTTCCCAGTTCGCGGTCTCCATTTTAATCTGCTAAATTGGGATTATATGAGACAGTGGAAGTTAGAATGTAGATTTCCTTTCCCGCATACGAAAGATCAATAGAAAGAGAGATGAAAAACTGCCCCAATTTTTAAAGGAAATACGCACGATAACATAGCTATTCCTCTTATTTATTATTTCTGTGATCTTATCGTCTGCCTAATGCGCCATCACATCACAGTCGCACTTCCATTTCATTTTGTCGCGCCCCCACAGGTCTTGGCGATTGCCGCAGTCTATAGCCGCTTGCAACAGGAGGGGTATCACTCGGACGTTGCCGACCATGCAGGCCGAGCTTTTGTTTTATAGAGCTAAGGATATATTCCAATCAGCATAATATTTATGCTTGCAGCTAAACTACTTCGCGTGAATGAAGTACTTATTACTAATTAGTTGTTATTATAAGTTTGGTTTAGATAACTAACTATAAATAAACTGAAGTATTTTTAAACGAAATTTTGAAGAAAACAAGGATAGTTTTTCACAGACGCAGTCTAAGTGTTGGTGTGAAATTTCTTTTGGATATCCTTTCGAGCACACCTTTACAAAGGACCACAGATTGGTGCATGTACTGGATCTAAATTGCAAATACGAGAGTGACTCGTGTATTCTTTTTAGTGTGTCCGTAGTTTTATATCAACCACTTTAACCTTTGCAAAATTGGATAAGATAAAAACCAGAGGGATGTCGTAGCCTAGTGGTTTGGCCTATGGCCTCTCGAGCAGTGAAACGTGGTTCCGAATCCGGACTCACACCTCTGAGTTTTTCGGTTTTTTACAGTGACAATGTTTTAATTGGGTGAATCAACTTTTTCTTGCCACCCGTTGCTATGGTTACACAAATATTGTTTCTAGGACAACCCAAGCATTATTCTATGAAGTATGAAGGTGTCACTTGGACAACCGGGACAGAGTAAACAACACAAAAAAGTTGATTGACCCATTTATTATGTATGAAAAAAAAATGATTTATCGCCGAAAAAGTTAATTACCCGTTAATTCTACTAAGCAATTAGTTGGAAGTTAACGGAAATCAAAGCAAACACGGTGTATAAGCTTGTACCCTCATCAGTGGCGTAACTATACCATGTGAGGCCCGTGGCAAACTCTCTAGATGGGTCCCTTTCAGTAAAAATCATCCATCACATTGTAATTTAATTTTAATGTTACTTTGGAGGTCGCGGCCTCCAGGGTCGGGAGCCGTGGCATTTTGCCAGCCCTGCCGCCCTATAGCTGCCACTGGAAATGATAAAATTACATTGTTATTTAGAGCTTGATTAACGTTATTCTAGAAAATACTCAGTTTTAGAATTATATCATAATTTAAGAGCTGAAGTTATCAAGTGGCATGAAAGAATGAATGTATTAACCATCTTGTATGATAATGAGAGAATTTAGTTCATAAATTATTTATTTTTATAGTTTTATTAACAATAGTTTTAAGAAATTATGTAAGGTAATAAAAGTTCTCATATTGTTAAAAGCTAGCTTTATTTTTTTAAGTACTTATTCTCAGTGCTTTGCAATGTATTAGATTTAGGAGTTTTAATTAAATGTGGTCAAACTCCTACCATATTGCATATATTTCTTTATAATCATAGGGTTTTGCAACTTTTATATGCACCATTAAATGCAGGCATTAGGCATTATATTATACAGTTAAATCTGTAACCAAATAAAAAATATATCTCTATGTTGAGTTTTTATTAAAATAACCTTTTATTAAATATATTTTGTTCAAACTTGTCATGAGTACAGAACACAATGCAATAGAAAACAAAAAATATGCCTCATTTTGGAAGACAAATTGCACAAGAACCACTTACATCATTTATTTACACATCCACCAACCCAATTAAAAAAATATGCTTGAGGCCAGCGCAAACAGACAAACAGGATGAGGAAATTTAAATTAATAAATTTCAATGCTTGAGAACAACCTCAGACTTTCAATGGATTTTTTCCTGAGAATCCAGAATCCACCAGTATGTGTGGTATTCCACCCACATATCAGTGGATCCTTTGGTACTTCAACAGAAGCCTGCGGTATTGTAAAGAGTAGTTCTCATCATTGTGTGTTGTCCCATCTGCCAGTTTACACTAGCCTTTAGTTTTTCTATAATGTCATTAAGGTACTGTCAAAATCACTGCAGTAATTTAAATGCAGTCTTCCACTTGTTTCTTGGCAGAATAAATGACATCATTAATGCCTACTCCATCATAACTGCTTCCAACAAGCGACATAGGCAAATTGTTCTTCACAATATACTGTCTTATGGCATCTACCCTCTCGTAATGCCCAATCACATACTGCGGAATACAATTCCTTAAAATACTAACATTGTTAACACAAGGCTGGATGTTTATCTTAAGGATTGTATTAACTTCTTTCATTGCTATATCCAGCAACTGGTCCTCAGTGACATCGTCCCCAAACTTCTCTTTGAACCATCTCCCTCCGAGCATAACTGTCAAAACGGTGCCATTCTGATCAGGAATGCAACAAGAGTCAAATACAACACCTAGAATGGGAGAATTTTCAATAGGAGGCACAAGGAATCCGAATGCAGGAGTAATTAACTGTTGTGCTTTGAAAAACCAGTTGACTATGCCAACAGTGACAAAGGGTATCTCATTCAAACTCTTGGCCAACTCTGGGTGTTGTCTTTCCACCAATTTAGCTAAGGAATGTGACGGTATGGAGGAGTATACGTGATGAGCTTCTAACTTTTCCCCAATATCATTCTTCAGTAGTACCGTACTAGAATCTACAAAGTCTATCTCCTCTATTTTACTGTTCATTTGGATATCCACTTCATTGTTTTTTAAATGATCACACAAAGCGGTTGGGAATGTCTCAAGACCACCTTTTATGGAATACACATTCCATTTCTCCTCTTGGGCCTTCCTTGCTAAGTCACTCAATTCTAGAGTATCCCCTGACTTAGATCTGAATATAGATTTCATGAACCCTTTCATGACTCCTCCGTGACTCTGCTCCCATTCAAAAAGTGTTTTCATTAAGAACTTCACAGAAATCTCTTTGGCATCTCCAGCACAGATCCCACATATCATCGGAGAGATTGCGTAATCTGCTATCTCTTTGCCAAATCTCCTCTCCACAAAATTATAGATAGAATCATCTTGCATATGCTTCTGTGGTTGCCTCAGGTCGTAGAATACGGCGTAGATCAAGGGCTTCGAAAAAGGTTGTGTGGTTTGAAATACGCTTTTGATGTTTGATGGCAATGTGTGCAGGCACTGATTGACGTAGATCATTCTGTTCTTGGCGGCGGGGTGCTCCGGAGTTATCGGAGACACATGCTCGCTTAGACCTAGGTCTTGTATCATATTTAGTGTGTTTAAGCCAGTTACACCCTTTGGCCGAATTGTCCGCGGTCCCTGCTCAAATATGTAGTCTTTAGTCCTGATCGATTTGATCCAACCGCCGCAGCTGTTCGTAGCTTCCAGAAGGAATAGTTTCAAGTTGTTGTTACTTATAACATTGTTTTTAAGTAGATAATAACCCGTAGAGAGGCCGCCGAGGCCGCCTCCTAGAATTGCTGCCATTCTAGTGAATAGTTTTTATATTTATATCTATTTAATGACCCAGTAATTTTGCAGGAACACTATATGGATATGGATTAACTTTTAAATGTTTATTGCTTTTTCATTCTTGTTTGTTTTGCACATTTTTGTGCCGCAATTGAGTGACAACAGTGACTTGCTTGACAGCTTGGAAATGACAGTGACGGACGACAATGACAAACAGATGATTTCAAAACTGTTGATTACTGTTGCCATACCAAAAGACAGCTCACCCACAGAGCTTCCGGTTCCAGCGAACAACAATAAAGAGGTAGTAAATGGATTGATCTAAAATAAATCATGAAAAAATTGCTCTCATACTTCTCCAATCACTGAGTCAAAAATCTAGCGTACGAAGAAAATTGCTTTTTCAAATGGTTTATATAATTATTGTCGTACTCTAACAAAAATATTTGCGCACGAAACTACCTACTACAAAATAGGGCTACCACAGAAACAAATAAAGATAACCTAAGCAAACCGAACGGTTGAAATAATTTTATTATACTAAAGGCGACGGAGCGGGTCCAGCGCGTTGTATAACACTGAATTATATACCCTCCGCCACGCTGCCGGTGAATTTTACCGTATATATGATTCAGTGTTATACAACGCGCTGAACACGCTCCGTTGGCGTCGCGCGTACGCCCCGCACTGCGGTCTGAGGTAGCAGTAACTAATCGTAAACCTTCTGCTTAATTTTGTTTGTTACACATACACAATAGTAAATTACTGAAGAAGTTTGAAAGTTGTACAGGTACCTGGACAACCGATACGCTTAGACTAAAACTCGAAAACCTAGACTAGAACTCGTAGAATTGACGGCCGATGGGGCCGAAAGGTTCTCGAGTGGCGTCAGCGGACCGGAAGACGCAGAGTAGGCAGGCCTCCAACAAGATGGAGCGACGACCTGGTTAAGGTTGCGCGAACGCGTTGGATGCGGATGGCGCAGGGCTGATCTGTTTGCCGAGCCTTGGGGAAGGCCTATGTTCATCAGTGGACGTCTTTCGACTGAAATGATAATGATGTCAAAGTGAAATTAAAATTCTTTATTCAATAGGGGTGTCAACCATTAAAAAATAATTCGAAGTCACGACTCCAATAAAAAAACGCTTTATTTTAGCCCTGAAACCCAGATTAATTTTCGATTAACTGCAAAATTAGATTTTTTGTTGCTTTAAAACAAATAAATAGTTAATTGAGTATGCGAACAAGTGACGTCATATGTTGCTATTGCCATTCAAACTCTATTACCTGGTTTACACTCGCGTACGAGTGGCGAGACGAACTGCGGGACGAGCCACGAGACGAGAGTGTGAACAGGCGCGCCCCGCGCCTCGTCTCGTGATTTGCCTTGATTTTGAGGCTCGCGTCCGGAGCGAGACGACGAGGCGAGGCGCGAGGCGAGGTGACGAGGCGAGAGTGTAAATCAGGTATAAACCAGGTATGATGATCAAAAAAAAAATCAAAATCGTTAATGGTATCAAAAGTACAGAATGTTGATAGTGGTTGGCACCTCTTTTTAAGTATGAAATACCTGTATTAAGAGGCACCTTTCTTCCGTTATTACAGTTAGAGTTATTACAATTTGTACCAATTAATTAATTAATAACATTACAATTACTATATTATAGAAAGCTCAAACAGAAAAGAAAAATAAAAATTTAAAATAAAATCGAGCATCAAAAATATAACTTAGACTAACATGCAATCGAATTTATGTGCGCGCGCGCGTATGTGTGTGTGTGTGTGTGCGTGTGTGTGTGTGTGTGTGTGTGTGTGTGTGTGTGTGTGTGTGTGTGGGTGTGTGTGTGTGTGTGTGTGTGTGTGTGTGTGTGTGTGTGTGTGTGTGTGTGTGTGTGTGTGTTAGTGTATATAAATAAAATAACTATTGTTCAGAAAGTGGCCCCGGTCAGTGTCAGTGTTTTAAACGTTTTGGAATAAGTTTTCAATTTCATAGTAGTTTTTGGTTTTTAACCAATTACTAACTTTATTTTTCAATTCATAGTAGGTCACAGAGCAAATACTAATCTCTTTATTAAGAAAGTTATATAGTCTTGATAATTGAGCAGCCAGCTGTCTTCTAGCAAATGCTGACCTTGTGCGAACGTGCGGAACCACACTCCGCACCCTACGGCCCGTCGAAGCAAAGGCAAAGTGTGGCATCGACTTGTGTCGTTTAAGAATAGTACACAGAACATACAACCCCCTAACCGAAAGCAAACCACATAGAGAATACAGATCTTGGGTGGGAAAACGGTAAGGTTTGTGGTACATTACCTTAAGAAGAGATCTCTGGGCTCTCTCAAGTTCCAAAGATTTCCCTTTCGAAAGGCCTCCCCATACTGGTATGCAATAAGTTAATATTGACTGCACTAGAGAGACATAAATCTGATTCAAAAGCCCGGTGGAGGCCACATGCCTTAGAGTTTTAAAAACCCCTATTAATTTTCTCACCCTGCCGACCATCAAATCAGCATGAGGATGCCACGACAATCTCTGGTCCAGCATAACACCAAGATACTTTACGTACTCCACCTTGGCTATGGCAGGACACAAACAAGTAGAGCTCATTACATCACCACAACCGTGTATTTTGATGTTGAAGTCCGATACATAATGAAGTCCGATGATAATGATGAAAACTCGAAAACTTACGTTTTTTTTTTCAGAGAAAAGACGAAACTAGATCGATTGTTCGCCCCCGAGGCGAAAACCCCCACATAGAAAATTAGATCGAAATCGTTAGAGTCGTTTCTGAAATCCCCGAAGTATGTAAATAAATACCTATACGAGTAATAAACGTAAGTGCACATGCATAAAAGTGAGATACTTAAACAAGTATATTATTTTGAATGAGCTATCAAAAAATGAACTTAAATAACAGAACTTTAATAGAAATATTGAGCTGTGACGTCACTGACCAACTCAACTGAATATTTTATTTATTTCAAAGAAACTAAAGATCGTATTATACAGTTAATAGAAAATTAGTTCGTTTTTCGGGCTAAAAGTGATTGTTTTTATAATCGGTTATGTTATTATTACCCCATAAAAACGTACCAAACATAAAGCTAAATTCATGCCGTGTAGGTATTTTCAAAATATCTTTTCATGGTGGATGCCCCATAATACGAATTATTAAATCAATGGCTATCGCTCGCAAGCCTCAGCTGCGGTGTAGCTGATAATGAATACCAATTTCACACCAAGTGCGCCGGAACGGGCTATTCACTGAGGGATGATTATGGGGTCTAGGGTTGGGCTGGGGTTGGACATTCGACTACGGAATATTTTCTTTACATTACAATGACTACAAGCTAAACCGTTTAAATGAGTCGTCGCCTACGCGGTACAGAGGCGCTACTACGACATTCGAAAATCGAAGTTCGTATCGTATTATCCCTCTCACTCTCGTGTCAAATCATATTAGCGTGAGCGGGACGGCACGAAACGAAGTTCGAATTATGCACTTCGTGGTAGGGCCTCAGGTGCTGGGGGGTAAGACGACAAAGGGGGGCGGGAGAGGTGCGGGCGGCAAGCACACGAGGCGCGCTCGCCGCCCGCACCTCTCGCGGCCCCTTTTCAAGTTTTCACATTTAAACGGTTTAGCTGTCCTGAAAAACTGAACCGTGATTGACCACTATCTCACCTGATATAAACCGCCGAAAAAACTGAAAAGCAAAAAATGATACCTTTTTTGTTTGACCTTAATCTAGGTACCAGTTTGAAGTCGGTGCCTCAGCACTTAGCCAGGAGGAGTGGACCTATAATCGTCGACCTGATTGGCTTCTATCACTCCTCCTGGCTCGTGCTGAGGCACCGACTTCAAACTGGTACCTAGATTAAGGTCAAACAAAAAAGGTATTATTTTTTGCTTTTCAGTTTTTTCGGCGGTTTAATTTTTTGTTAAAAAGTTTTTATTTTATACTTTTTTTCCATCCTTGGGGTAATTTTTTTTCCAAATTTATAATACCAACTTCAAGGTATACCCTATCTATCCAATAAAAAAGAATTACGAAAATCAGACTACTCTGTAAAAAGTTAGTCAATAATCCCCTGTTTTCCTACCCTTAGGGTAGGAATATTATTTCCAAATTTAAATGGGACCACCCTTGGGGTATACGCTCTGCAATAAAAAAAGAATCATCAAAATCAGACTACTCTGTAATAAGTTATGCGTGGTCATATAGTACAATCAGTAACTGAACAATCAATCATCGCCTGTTTTTCTACCCTTATGGTAGGAATATTGTTTCCAAATTTAAATGAGACCACCCTCGGGGTATACGCTTTCCAATAAAAAAAGAATCATCAAAATCGGACTACTCTGTAAAAAGTTATGCGTGATCATACATAAAAAAAAAATACACGTCGAATTGAGAACCTCCTCCTTTTGTTTTCGTCGGTTGAAAAAGTGCGGATGAGGCCAAACACTAACATAGGTGTTGCTTTATCACTGCTATAAGTTATTAAGCGAGCTGAGACGTGTGATACATAGGAAAAAAAATTCGTGCCTATATCCCGACCAGCTGTGGTGTAGGGGTAAAAGCACGCAGCACGGTACGCTGAGGACCCGGCTCCGATTCCTGGAGCTGAGGCGCTACTACGAAATTCAAAAATCGAAGTTCGTATCGTATTATCCCTCTCACTCTCGTGTCAAATCATATTAGCGTGAGCGGGACGGCACAAAACGAAGTTCGAATTATGCACTTCGTGGTAGGGCCTCTGGTCTTTTTCTGTGCATCCATGTTTCAGTTCGTATTTAGTATGAAATATACCTATGGCTTAATATTTCACAAATGGATCCCTTAATCAGTATTAATAGTATCTGCAAACCAGCAATATTTTTGAAAGATATTTTAGATGAGCCCTCACAGCATGAACTTTCAATTCATCGCCACTTGCTTGACGTGTATGAGAGGAACTTAATGTATGAAGTTTTTCTCACGAGGCTTTCCTTTACCAAAACTCTGATACTAAGGTTGTATGATGAAAAGGAACTCGCTCTAGAAAATAACTTTTATATGACGTGACGCTCTAAAATCTAAAATCTCTCAGTGTACAACACTAGCAATTTTATCAAGTGCGTCAATTGATGGAAAATGTGGCCACTGTAGCGTTTAAAACCTATTTATCACCTCTTATAAAACACCCTTGCGACGACCTGCCGCTTTCAGTCCAGCCCAGCACCCAACGCGAAATGAACCAAACCAAGCCAAAGACGTGTGAGAAAAAACTTAAAATAGCAGAATTAAAAATATCAAAAATCGTGAGCAAAATAAATGCGTTGAAGTTAAACGATTCTAACATTTGTGAGCTAGATGTGTTTGTTCAGAAAAAAGGCGCGAAGGTTTTGGCGGGAGTTTTGAAGTTTCGCGTAGTATTTCCGGTGGCCATTTTGATTTTGCTGTCAGCGGTGTGGTGGCTGTATTCGGACTTATCGACAGAGGTAATAATACCTATTACAATAATAATAGTGGTAAGACCAATCATATCCTATGCTTAGTGAGAAAGTTTGTCAAGATGTTTGGATGTTTGGATATTTGGATGTTTATGATATAGGATGAAGATAGAGAGAGATGTTGATTGCGATCACAAGCATTCGTGCGCTAGACAATACGACCTCAAAGGTGTTGACGTCTTTAAAAAATATTTCGAAGACACGACTCCAAAAAAACGCTTTATTTTAGCCCTGAAAACCAGATTAATTTTCGTTTAACTGTAAATTTAGATTTTTTGGCGCTTGCTTTCGCTTTCACTATTTCTTTCTGTCAAACTGTACAAGATGGTGACAGAAAGAGATGGTGAAAGCGAAGGCAATGCGCCTGCCCGTTATAGCTAAACCGTTTCAACGAGTCCTCGCCCGCGGGGTACAGAAGCGCTGGGGTAGACGACAAAGGGGGCCAGGAGAGGTGCGGGCGGCACCTCTCCCTGCGCCCTTTGTCCTCGTACCCTCCAGCCCCGGGCGAGGACTCAGCTAACGGTTTAGCTATAGTCAATATGGCCTCAGGTTTTAAGCCTACAGGTACCTAATCGTTCCTAGAGCTGCCTGCTCGCCTTGCCATCGAGCTCCAAGACGGTGTTCCGGCCGCCGGAGGACTGCTCGATGTGCGCAGGAGTTATCAGCGTGACGCGCGTCGCTAATATCACTGCGCGGGAGTTCGAGGAGCAGTATGCGTACAACACCATACCGGTTATAGTCACTGATGCTACTCAGGACTGGAGGGCTGTTAAGGTATTTAACATATCAAATGACTGATATCCCTATTAACATAATTTATTTAATATATATTCTTGTACAAATTCAGGGGCGTATCTACCGCCGTATCAGCCGTATCGATGATACGGGGCCCCCGGGCTACAGAGGCCTCTAACGTGTGTAAGCAAAAATTACTAAAATGTTATCCACAATGTCACTTAATCTCGTACTTCCTGGGAAAGCCCCCCAACTAATTTTGATACAGAACCCCCCCAAGGCACGGCCACTGTACAAATTATATTTCGCAAGACCGGCAGTTTGCTGATTTGAGACAATTATGTGAAATGTGCTTTTATAGAGAGCTAAACAGCAAAAAAAGGAACCCTTATAGTTTCGCCGTGTCTGTCTCTCAGTCTATCCTATATGTCCGTCCGTCACTCCGCGTATTTACATAAAACTGACCCATGATTGACTACTATCTCACCTGGTGAAAAGTGCAGATGAGGCTAAGGGTGTATCTCACTTTAGAGACTATTAGTGCTATAAGGCTGTGCAGCGACTGGCAGGGATAAGTTGCGTAAGTAAGTTAGTAAGTCGTAAGCCTTAAACAAAAATAGAAACATAAGCGTGTCCGTTCGCTTGCTCGCGCTAAAGCCGGACAACAAAGGCGCGCGCAGGTGACCAGCCATTGTAGACCTGCGGCTCAGTCCGTCAAGAAGCGAGCCGGAGGTCTGCCTCGGTTTGCCCTTGGAGGGAGCCTGGCAGAAACCGTGTCATCCCTGTCACACGCTATAGCTGTAATTTTGTCCAGGAGTTCAGCTTCGAGTTCTTCCGCTCGTTCTACCAGCGCGGCGGGCTGGGCCGGCAGACCAGCGACTGCTCGTTCTTCGCGTACAACTCTGGGCTTCGCTCGCTGGCCGACGTCTTTGCCATGGACGACCAGAGAGCCAACTTGTCTGGGGCACCGTGGTATGAAGTCAGAAATGATTGTCTTTATACAAAGTGTTTTAATATTATGGGACTAGTCTCACCAAGAATACCATACACAATAAATGAAATAATTATTGAAAATACGACTAGCTTTAAAAATATCCTTTGTTAGGTATATGTATTCGATAGCTGCTTTTGATTCTGCAGTAGTATGCTCCAAAAATGGGGCTTTATTAAGGGTTAACAGCATTGGACCTCTTGTTTAGGTACGTGGGTTGGAGCACGTGTTTCGAGGCAGAGACGGCAGCGCTGCGCCAGTACTACTCGCGGCCGTACTTTCTGCCGCCGGCGGCCGAGAGCGACGCCGTGGACTGGCTGTTCATGGGCGGACCCGGGCAGGGCGCCCACATGCATGTAAGGGTGATAGGCAATCAAAAAGATTCCGACGAATTGAGAGCCTCCTCCTTTTTTTAAGTCGGTAAAAAATTAACCAACGCAAACCCAACTAAATCCACACCACTTTAACCACTACCACTTTAAATTTGCTATTTTTTATATAATTTATTGAATCAGGCGTTACTTTGCGGAGGACCATATTAATGAACTAAAACAATTACTTTGCTCACCCGCGACCTTACAATAGTTACGTTTATGCAAGAAATGAGTTTAACATTTGGTAGCATAGCATACGGTTGTGGTAACTCTGAAGATGAGCTCTGGTTGAGTTCGAAACGCGTCAGTGTAGTGGTGATGGTTGGGTTTATGTGATTTGTGTGTGTTTGTACAGTGTGGTGGTGGAGGAACTGCATGAACACGCATTTCTTGCATAAACGTAACTATTGTAAGGTCGCGGGTGAGCAAAGTAATTGTTTTAGTTAATTATTTTTTATATTTCATATTGACCACCCTATACAAGTGGTAGTATGGCTCGGAATGGGCATGTATTACAATACCGAAGTACGAAAGACCGAATGTATTAAAACATCGAATGGGTCCAAAGACCGACACGATTTTTTTCTGAAACCGTAAACTTTCAGAATTTATTAAAACGGCATCATACAGATCCCATTAGGTTAGGTTAGGTTTGTATTATAACAATCTTAAAAAGTTAACGGTTTCAGAAAAAAATCGTGTCGGTCTTTTGACCCATTCGATGTTTTAATACATTCGGTCTTTCGTATGTCGGTATTGTAATACATACCCCTCGGAATACAACATGCCTGTAGGTTGCACATTTACACGTTGCGGATTGATATTTTCTCTTGTTCTCTGAGTGAATTCACAAGGATAACGCTCTTTGTATTGTGTTATAAATAAATAGGTTATAATTAGTTAAGTTAATTGTAAGGTCTTTTAATATTCTATCGCATTAGGTTAAGAAATCTGTAATGGTAGAATAGTTATGGAAAAATAAATAAATAAATAAATTGTTGTCCCAGTAGCTGTACGTCAAACTTCATACAAATATGACACAGGCATGCGAGCTACTTGCACAAAAAAAAATGTGCAAGCTACAAGCATGTGTATCGCGGGCCTATTGGTGGGTCATTATTCGAGCGTTTGTTCCGAATCATTTTCGTGGACACTTTTTTGTAGAAACGGCAAAAGACTCTGATACAGTTTTTAATTATGTGGTAGAAGTACAGGTCCTCTAATAAATAACCGAAAACGCCATCAAAATCTACAGCCGATTCTTAGAAAACGTGACCACGAAAGTGAGGCGGTTGAAACGCTCGAATAATGACCCTGTACCTCTACCATGAGTTTACACTAGTTTACGTGACCGTACTAGTCCAGTTCCGCGACCACTTGGAGAGTAAGGCTAAATTAGCCTCGAAGAAGCTCGGCGTGCTCAACAGATCGAGACGGTATTTCACTCCAGCCCACCGCCTTCAGCTTTATAAGGCGCAGGTTCGCCCACATATGGAATACTGCTCTCATCTGTGGGCGGGGGCTCCCCGGTACCAGCTTCTCCCTCTGGATCGCATACAACGGAGAGCGACTCGAATAGTCGGCTGCCAACGAACTTCTGATGGGCTTGATTCCTTGGCGCTGCGTAGAGATGTAGCTTCACTGTGCATCTTCTATCGCATGTACAACGGAGAGTGCTCCGAGGAGTTATTCGGGTTGATCCCTGCCGCATCCTTCCGCCACCGCCCTACGCGACAACACTTCCATCCTCACCATCTGGATGGTTGGTTGTCTTCTACTGTGCGTTTTTCCAGAAATTTCCTGCCTCGCACAGCAAAGCTCTGGAATGAGGTTCCTGCTGCGGTATTCCCGGACCGATATGACCTTCAAGCTTTCAAAAAAAGAGCGTACTCCTACCTAAAAGGCCGGCAACGCACTTGTGACTCTTTTGGTGTCGCAGGTGTCCATGGGCGACGGTAATCGTTTACCATCAGGCGATCCGTCTGCTCGTTTGCCCCCTATATCATAAAAAAAAAAAAAAAAAAAAAAACTCGCTAGCGACGGCGTAAATTATTTGTATGGAGAATTGTACAGCGCCTCTAGCGGTCACTTACGGAAGTACAATTCTCCATACGAATCATTTACGCCGTCGCTAGCGAGTACGGTCACTGTGAACTAGTGTAAACTCATGGTAGAGGTACTGGTGTGCAGGTGGACTCGGTGCGGCACGTGTCGTGGCAGGCGCAGCTGCGCGGGCGCAAGCGCTGGCAGCTGGCGCCGCCGCCCGAGTGCCTGTACGCGTGCGCAGCCGTCGGCTTCACCGTCGCGCCCCACGAGATACGTACGCCACACGACACACAATAAAAGCTCCAAACGCACAGACAGCTAGGGTTGCCAACTATTTCTTAAGCAAATATAGTATTTCCCAGCCCAAGGTGCAAAAAATATAATAATCTGAAAAAAAAATAGTACAATAACTTAAAAGAGTGAAAATTTATTCATTAAACATTAGTATAGTAAAAATGGCCTACCCAAACCGCACGCGTAAGGACCGACCGAAATATAGTATTTTTGCGTACTATATATTTCTTCAACAGTATATAGTACACAGAGTCAAAATATAGTACAATACTATATATTATAGTACGGTTGGCAACCCTACAGACAGCGGAGGCGTGGCGGCAGCCCCGGATCTAAGGGGGGGCAAACCGGGGCACTTGCCGGGCGGCAGTTTCATGGGGGCGCCAAATCTTTGAGGCAATAATTCGAAATATCGAACAAGTGAAGGGAGGAGGCGCTACTATAAAGTTTTTGCCCCGGTTCTTTTTGAAAAAATCGCAGATCCGGGGCTGCGTGGCGGTGACGGTTGTAATATTCTAACTCTTATGAACGAGTTCGCGGTACGGTACCGCACAACCGTTCATACAAGTTAGAATATTACAACCGTCACCGCCCCGCCTCCGCAGTGTGTGCGTTTGGAGCTTAACCGATTCATCATCATCATCCCAGCTTATATAAGTCCCACTGTAGGGCACAGACCTCTTAGAATGAGAGGGCTTGGACCGTAGTCCCCACGCGGGCCCAGTGCGGATCGGGAATTTCACACACACCATTGAATTTCTTCGCAGGTGTCATCATCATCATCATTTCAGCCGAAAGACGTCCACTGCTGAACATAAGTCTCCCCAAGGCTCGCCAAACAGATCGGTCCCGTGCCATCCGCATGGAGTGGTTGGAGGCCTACCCACACTGCGTCTTCCGGCTGTGGACGCCACTCGTGAACCTTTTTGTCCCATCGTCCATCAGTTCTACGAGCGATGTGCCCTGCACACTGCGACTTGTAAAATAAATAAATGTCGGGGACTTTAGTTCTTGTCTCAAGTTTTAGTTCTTGTCTTTGACCAGTGTGTGTTGCCAGTGATGACTTGTGGAGCTGAGACGTGGCTAACGATGGGCTTCGCAGGTGTATGCAGGTTTAACTCCTCACCATGTTTTCCTTCGCCGTATAGCTCATGGTAAATTTCCAATGTAATTTTGCACATAAATTACGAAAAACTCAGAGATGCGAGCCGGGACCCTCTGCTTGAGAGGCCACAGGTCAAACCACTAGGCCATTACGGCTTCATCACCTCATCCTATCCTCGTATCCAACGTCCTATTTTTAGGACTGCAAAATATAATCCTTTCAGCTCAATTTCACCAAAAATTTTCACTTTAAAGTTGAATAAAGTCTCGCAAATGAATCACTGTATTGAAAATTCGTCTTTACAACCCTTGATTTTAAAAACCTATCCAACGATACCCCACACTATAAAACATAAAATCACCCCCATTTTACTCTATGGGAGGTACCAAAAAAAAATAGTGCGTGCAGTTCCTCCGCGCGGAAGAAGTGAAACTTCGTAATGTGGAAATGAAAAAGGCACTTATACATCAATATGAACCTTATTGCAATAACTTAAAGAACTAAATTTACTTATGCATCTATGTGTTTAAATTACTCACTAGATGGCGCTTTTATCAAGTCTCATACATTTGTACAGACAGTATGAGTTCTGCATCGCACTATCGAAGTTTTTAACATCCGTTAGTATATATACAATGCGAGATGTGTGTACCAAGTGTACTTGCTTCGGCAGTACATATACTAATGCTTTTATACCCCCTCCATGGTAGCGTTAAACGTTTTACGCAACCTTGTTGGAAGTCGCATTAGAAGTTTCACTTCAAACATTTTTTTCTACATTTGATTTCATCACTTTGTCGGGGTAATGGCTTCATATCATCATCATCAGCCTATGCTCGTCCACTGCTGGACATAGGCCTGCTTCATATATCCATGCAAAATTACAGCTTTCTAGCACTAATACGCTACTTTCTAATATTATGTCATATTTAACGGGCTAGGTAGTTGTTTTAGTTTTTTATTTTTATATGTTTTAGTTTTATTAGTTTAACGATCTGGTGGCGTTGTGGTTGATGACTAGGTCAATTGGTTTCAATCGTCCTGTAATTTATTTTGTACTGTTATTATTTTTATTTATTTATTTATTTATGCAATATTGATCCTGTGGACTTACAGCTCAAGCCAAGACGTCCAGCAGGATAGTAGTAGGCATTAAAACTTACTTAACCTAAGAAATATTCATTCGCATGCAGTACATTAAAAATACAATAAGTCAAAAATCAAAAATGCTGAATTAAATAAACACGAAATAAAAATTCCAAATTAAATAAGATTTATTGATTAGAAATTGTAGTTAATTTTTTTTTATGTATATATTTGATTATTTTTATTATATGATTGTTTTCTTTGTCAATAATAGTTATTGTTCTGTAGTTAATTTTATTGTATTGTAGCATTATGGGCGCTTTGGTTCTTGCTGTAAGTCCGTAATTGTGTAATTAATAAATAAATAAATAATACTCTCTGCGCTAAGCCGCGGACGGACGGACAGACAGACATGACGAAACTATAAGGGTTTTTGCCATTTTGGCTCCAGAATCCTAATAAAAAGTGGTAAGACAGTGTGAGAAGTCAACATGACCCCTGAATGTTGCAGTGGTGGTGGACACGAACCGCTGGTACCACCGCACCAGCGTGCTGCCCGGAGACATCAGCATCACCATCGGGGCCGAGTATGATTAAGAGCGTTTCGAAATACACAATAAAGTTTGAAAAGACCAGTTAGTCTATACAATACAGGGTGACATCTAAGACGTAATACAAAATTATATTTTCTAGATCCACTCATGATTACGACCAACTTTTATTATGGGACCAACTTCGAAAACGTAAACACATAATCGACGTTTCCATACAAATTGCGAAACCAGTTGATTGCTTTTAGTATGGGAGGCTCAATTTTTTTCTACCGATTTCGATATTACTCCCATAATAAAAGTTGATCGTAATCATGAGTGGATCCACAAAATATAATTTTGTATTACGTCTTAGATGTCATCCTGTACAGTAGTTAGTAGCACAATTAGTAGGTATGACGTTTTCCAAGCCTTTCATCATTCAGGTTTTTCATAACCTTTACTTAACCCTTAAACCATTTGACATTCGATTTTGTACCGTAAATGTTGCTAATTTGAATCGGCACTGATTTCTGTTTGACGGCAAATATATTGCCGGTATCGATTTAAGTGTTAAATCAATAACTATAAATTAAAAATTTAAAAAACTCCCAACGCAATTGTCACTCGTGTGTTTGAACATTAAGTCAATGCCCGTTATGCGTTTAAGATCTCTTCCGCAGCTAACAAAAGAGCTGATAACTTTTTACCGGCTGAACCGATTTTGATGAAACATATCTAAGGACCATCGCCAAGAAACCTGCTTTCTATGAAAAAAAAAACCGAATCCAAATCGGTTCACCCGTTTAAGAGCTATGATGCCACAGACAGACAGACACACACACACACACACACACACACACACACACACACACACACACACACACACACACACACAGCGGTCAAACTTATAACACCCCTCTTTTTGTGTCAGGGGTTAAAAAGACCAACGAACGAACGAAAAGGATCCAACATTCAACAAGTTGCGTTTTGATTTTGGATCTAATTTCAGTACCAACAAAAGCGAAATTAAAGAAGAAAATTTCAGTGGTTTGGATCGTTTTCGTTAAACTACGTCCTGTTAGTCTAATACTATACAGTACAGTTAGTATGCGGATGGCCCTAGAATCATCTTGTTGTGGCAACATTCCCTGTAGTATGCTCAACTGTCATTGATTGTTTAAATCACTGTTCCAACATTATCAAAACATACAGGTTAACTTGGCCGTAATGCCCCATAAAACCCTCGAGCTTATTTCTTGTCATGAAACCCAAGGTCGGCAAGTATTTTTATTTTAATTTATAGCACTGCACACAGGACATGCAGGTTCCAAGTTCAATGGAGTTTACATGCTCGCAATTGAAAAATTGTCTTAAAATGTTATCTAAACAGGAATTTCATTGCAATCTCGCTACATGTTACGTTTTTCTGCCCTATAATTTTATTTACTCACAAATGTGATGAAAAACATTGTATGTTTCATGGGCGGTACGGGAATTACTAACCTCGACTCGGAAAACCCTGTCTTCGAGCTTCTACTAGAGCCTCGGTCGTAATTCCTTACTTACCGCCCTTAATACACAATGCACTATTCTTTTTGTAACTTAAGGCGTTCTATCCATACTTAATATTATAAATGCGAAAATGTGTCTGTCAGTCTATTACCTCTTCACGCTTAAACCGCTGAACCAATTTAGATGAAATTTTGTTTAGAGATAGATTGAGATCCTGGGAAAGACATAGGATAGTATTTATCCCGGGAAATAGCATAGTTCCCGCGGGATAGAGATAAACGAATTCTTAACAGACGGAGCTAGTAGGTAATAAAACCAGATTTTGCATACTACATAAACATTTATTCATAAACACCTACGCAACATGTGTGTAATTGTCTACTGAACTACTGGAATGACACCGTCTCCAAGTGCATGCTACAGTACAAGAGAGCCTCTTAATCCAATCATAAAAAAAATTAAGTACACAAGGGGTTGCAAGAATACAAAATTATGAATTCACACATTTATTGCCTAAAAAATCGCAAATAAAAAAAACATGTACACAATACAAAATTTGTTTTAATTACACCCTTCATCGAGTAACATAACGGCAAATACAAAGCTTTTAAAAAAGTCTACGATGATTTATATCCGATTTTTCGATACGATTCTTTAATAAATACTTTAAGCTACCTCAATATTATCAGGTAATTACTAGTGATGCGTCGAATCGTTGAAAATGTATATACGAGAATACGAATATTTAGTGTCAACATTTGAATGACCTAGAAACGTCAGTTGACACTTGACGTTTTTTGTAACATATTTAATAGTTTTTCATTGCTACCTAATCACCTATTATAAGGTAAAGGATCCATCAAAAAGTAACGGATCTCTGACACACCACTAACATTAACTCTTCGTATGTGGGAAGTGAAAAACCTGCATTCCAGCCTCTGCATACAATTCCAATTGTACACAAAAATAAAAATAGAAAAAGAAAGTATTAAGTTTTGAAGCTATATCTTACGCATACGAGGGGTTAAGCTACCCAAAGTGATAGATATACATAGATATTTAATTTCGAAACACGTACTTACCACGTCTAAGTCGAATAAAGGGTTCTTACTCTTTTTAACACTTAGGCGGCAAACCACAAACATATGACTAACCAGACGGTACATAACGCGTGACGTACCATATATGGCACAACCATATCTGTCCCAGAGTGAATGGGATGCCACATGCGTCAGTAGTCGTGTTTGAAATGTGCTTCTAGTTTATATAGCAGGGCTGCGTTATATTTTAGTATTTTGTGCAGCCGTTACATAGAGGGTACCAGCCTAAAAATTTTCCAGACTTAGTGCATATAGCGACCGCACAAATCTACACGAAGATTCGACCTTAATCCCTTTACAATATGGTATAAAATCAATTGAAATTGTTTAAAATATGCAGCTAAATTAATCCTGCATAGATGAACAATATAACGCAATGATTCATTTTGTAGTAGCGTATCTAAATATACGGGGCCTGGAACAGGGTTAATATTTAATTATGAAATAATTGTATTTTATTTTCACGTACGTAAAGTTGACTTTTGTATCCCGATACGTCTAAACGCTTCAAATTACACGTTTCTTAACGTTTTCAAACGGATCTTGGCTGAGTGTCTCGATGTTATGAGAAACAGGAGGATGTCGAAATTACATCAGTGTGTAAACAATTCAAGTATAACAAGTAAGTATTAAAAAAATATTGCGAATTTGTAGCAGACCATAGATTTTTACGGGTGATATGAAAAATCGACCGCCAATCCTCCTCCTCTAATAACGTTATTTAAACATGTGCCCTTTTGAATGCCACACGTCCTTTTTATTACGAACAAGATTGATGCTTACGCGGATCGTCGACGCTGGCGTTCAAAAGGATAAGGTTCGGTTTAGTTTATATATTTATTTGTGACACGAGCTTTTTAGTATTTTTTTCAGATCGCTAAGACTTGGTTTCAGTTCATACATCAATAAAATACAAGTAAAAAACGATTTTAAGGTCAAGTTAAACGTAACCCAGCCCCTGTGACCGCCGGTGTTGCCAATTTACTCTTCCCCGTGCTCGGCCGATTCCAGTATGATCTCGAAGGAGAAAGGCTGGAACAGGTAGCCCTCGCCGGCGTAGAATTTGCTCTGGAACTCCACCCTGGAAACAAAAGGTACATTAATCCCTTCCCATTTTTAAAAACCTTCTAAAGGCTCACTATTTGTCACTAACGTAATCCTCGCTCTTTGACCCTTCTTTATTCTTTTTCTTTTTTGTTTATATTGTTTCTTTAATTTCCTTTTTAAATCCTTTTCTCACATGCGGCCTTTTGACATTTTTTTCCATTGATATTTTGTATTAAGTATATGTAGTGTATAAGTATTATATTGAATGTATTTGTTTATTTATATAATTTATATTATATTTGTATTGTTTTTATTGTTTGTTGTCTATTAAGTAATACTGCGTTTCTCTTGTCTGTTATTTCTGCCACCTACATTCGTCTGTTGATATTTATTAATTTCTGAGTAATTGGTTGTCTGGAAGAGATCGCTTTTTAGCGATAAGACCGCCTATTGTCTACCTGAATTTTTATTTTTGTAATGTCACTGTACTGTTTTTGGTGATCAATAAAGAATATTTGTATTGTATTGTATTGTATTAATAGCGTAATACCCCACCCATTTCGTAAAAATGTCGTTTAACATTCGCAATGCGTTAAGGTCGAAATGTCAAATGCAACACGTCAAAGCAACAGCTAGCTCTTATGGTGACAGTTTGCTGTGCGATATTCAAACTTAGGTGGGTTGCAAATTAAATTCCTTGACTGTACATAAGTAGTGTGATGAGCCGAAAATTAGGCATACTTATGTTTACTGACGACCCCTTCTTACTATTCGAAGTTAGTAAATAAAACCCCATCGCAATTTGGTCACAAATATGTTTGGAAATAAAGTAAATGCCCATTATGCGTCTAAGATTAATTCTGCAGCTAGCAAGAAAGTTCATAACTTTAAAACGGCTGAACCAATTTTGATGAAACATGTCCATCATTTGATGAATCATGTCCATCCATGTGTCATGTGTTACCATCGCCAAGAAACCAGCTTTCAAATAAAAAATACCGCATCCACACACATCGGCTATGATGCCACAGACACACAAACACACCCATAGCACTCAAACTTATAGTACCCCTCTTTTTGTGTCGGGGGTTTTTTTTTTTGAATGAGTCGCCAGAGGGGCCAAAGACGCGAAGTCTTTGCTGTTTTTTACTTTAAGGATTGGAAGGGTGACTTGTGCTCGGGAAAAATCCCTTCGGACGAACTGGGAATGGAGGGCCCAGACAGTGTCCGACTTGCACGGACTAAAAAACCCGGTCACAAGTCCCCTTCTCTATTGGTTATCAAAACAAAAACGTGTGCTTTAAATTTAGAGGAGGGGAGGGGTAGGGAGGGGACTTAATCTACCCACAGTGTCCTGCCTCAGCCATTTGCTGGAAGGCCGGGAGAGGAGCATGCATTCTCCCGCTGGGCACTGGGGGTGCTTAGGTCGGTTTTTTATGTTTTTACCCGTTGGATACTTCCTTGACCGACCCTCGCCCGTTTGTGTCGGGGGTTAAAAAGACGCCGATATTGCTGAATTCCAACGACTCTTTCGACCTATGGCTCGCACTTCCTGTGTTTCACGGAATTTTAATAATTAGTAATCTAAATCAGTCATTTATCTGCTAAAACATGGTGCATACAGGTGTTACAGAAATTAATTACTATGAGCTTTATGGTAAAGGAAAAAATGGTGCGTGTGAAATTCCGTATCAACAAAAAAATTGACAACATTTCATATTTCTAAGACTATAATTTGATTCGTTCTCTGTATTCTGTTTGGAAAGAGAAAGACGCTGATAGTTTTAAATTTTCACTGGGATTATTAATTAATTTGTCACAATTTTTTAAAGATGTGCTTATTCTAAAAGAGCGTAACGATAGAATAGATCCATTACTTTTGTCTAGTCTCTATTAAAAAAAAGTGATGACGTAAATTTGACGTTAAGGTTGTTATCAAATTTAAAATTATGACAGCTCTTTTTTCTAGTGAAAAGGGCAAAGGAAACATATCTATTCTGTGGCACTATTTGTAAGTACATATATGTTTTTATTTTTTGTATTTTTGAAATATGGAGAAATAAATTATACTTAATAAATATTTTTCCGTGTTCAGGAGGCGAAACTCTTTCGATTCCTGCAGTAATTTTCAGGTGTTAAAAAAATGAAAGGTTGTCAATTACGATGTATTTCGGTTGAAACGATGATGATGATGCTGTTTAAAATTGAGTGAGGTGAGGGGTGGGGGGTGGGGGGGTGTTACCAGTGCAGCCGCAGCGTGTGCAGGAAGGCCGAGAGTCCCTCCATCAGCACCAGGATGGAGACGGAGATGGCGGCCCAGCCCGCGAACACAACGTACAGGAAGATGCCGCCGCCGAAGCCCGTCGACATCAGACCTGCACGACACATTAAATAAATAAATAAAATAAATAAATATTACGGGGACAATCTTACACAAATCGACCTAGTCCCAAACTAAGCAAAGCTTGTACTATGGGTACTAGACGACGATAAACATACTTATACACCGTGAAATTTTAGTGGTTGTTTTCCCGAAACGAGGTGATTTAGTATCGATTGTACAATCGATTTATAATTACTATTTTGACTAGAGTCAAAAATCCAATTGTGAAAAACGAAAGTCGAAAATGACCGCAAACCAATAGTTTCATTGGTACCTAACCTATCGTACGATCGTACGCTACTTGTACCAACGAAGCGTTACTATTGGTTTGCGGTCATTTTCGACTTTCGTTTTTCACAATTGGATTTTTGACTCTAGTCAAAATAGTAATTATAAATCGATTGTACAATCGAAACTAAATCACCTCGTTTCGGGAAAACAACCACTAAAATTTCACGGTGTATAGATAAATAAATACTTAAATACCTAGAAAACATCCATAACTCAGGAACAAATATTCGTGCTCATCACACAAATAAATGCCCTTACCGGGATTCGAACCCAGGACCTCTTGCTTCGTAGGCAGGGTCACTACCAACTAGGCTAAAGAGGTCGTTAATTAAACATATCATTTTATTTTCGAGGAATTTGTGGGGTAAAATTTAATGACAGGTAGGGAGTTCCCTTATCGATAAACTCAATTATCGACACTTTTCCTATAGTGATTGCTCCAAGTTTTTTTGTAAAAATATAATTTTATAGAAAGTATAAAAATTAAAACAAAATTATAAATCAATTCTCTTCTTCTTTATCCTGGTAAAGCCCACGTCAAATTTTGATAATCATAATTTGAAACTTATTGTCTATCAAGAAAAGTTGACATTTGCTTTGACATATGTATTCAATTTAGCATTTTGGGCCATACGAAGTTATTGTAAATATTTTATAGTGCAATAGTACTGAATGGTACTGAACACCCAAGACACGAGCACAAACATTCGTATGTTTGATGGCTCGTCTACACAATGGCCCGTGGTGGGCGATTAAAAAAGTGGCCATCATCGCCGCGATTATGGGTTGCTCTCTACACAATCGTGACTGTTCATTTACTCACTGCCGCCTGTTGATCATTGGCACGCATTCCTTTGATGTACCGACAACTCTCCGACACAGAAATAATAATAAAGAGGATAGAAATGCCTTAGTTCCTATTTTCTTCCGGAACTCGTGTCGCTACTTCATCCCCTCTACTTACTGTGTTAATGCACACATGCAAAAGACCGGAACCGTACTACGCAATCACGCACACAATTACTAATATTTTTGCTTACAAACAATTATGAACCTTACACCTTAGAGATAGCGTTGAATAACACTCAACGTAAGTCATACCCACACTTACACAACGGCGCCATTTATTGGCCGCGTCGGCATTATGTCTGTACTAGTCGTAACCTGTTTTTTTGTCCGTACCACGAACTTTTGTGCAAGACGAAAGGGTTATCAAAAATTACTTTTCTCAAACATGCTATGAAATATTGACGTTATGTTCCTTATAATACGCCACGAAGTGTCACAATGCAGGTGCGGCTAGACGAGAGGTCAATAATGGAATTTCATACAACATTGCTGGCCAAGGCCAGCAAAGTGATCGTCTGTTGTTTCATACCATGACGTTTATAGGTCTATGGCATCATAGCATTTAGCCTTTAAAAAAAAACTATAAGCAATATTTGCGTTTTGGTTCTTTATGACATTCTGCCACTACGCTTATTTAAGGTAAGATGATGATGATGATGGTGATGGTGGTGATGGTGATGGTGTGATGATGATGATGATGGTGATGATGTGATGATGATGATGATGATAATGATGATGACGATGATTTTATGATGATGATGATGATGGTGATGATGATGATGATGGTGATGATGATGATGGTGATGATGATGGTGATGGTGGGTGATGGTGATGATGATGGTGATGGTGGGTGATGGTGATGATGATGGTGATGGTGATGATGATGATGATGAAGATGATGGTGATGATGATGGTGGTGGTGGTGATGATGATGATGATGCATGTTTGAGAAAAACTCTATACAAGCCTTGGCCACGAACAGGGATTGCCGGCCTCGTATCTCTAGATGGCCTCGTTAACACTCGGCCATCTATAACTACTCGGCCGGCAATCCCCTATTTCGCGGCCGCTGCGGTAATGTACTATTTCTCAAACATGCTATGAAATGTTGACGTTATGTTCCTTATAATACGCCACGAAGTGTCACAATGCAGGCGCGGCGTGGTGTGCGGCTAGACGAGAGGTCAATAATGGAATTTCATACAACATTGCTGGCCAAGGCCAGCAAAGTGATCGTCTATTGTTTCATATCATGACGTTTATACACACAAGGCCTCTTACATCTTGACAGATGATTTAAGCAGCGTCTATTTGAGAGAGGCAACGCCGTTCGTGACTGTAAAGTCCGATCCGAGAGCAGCACGTTCGCCCGCATTTTTGGCACACGAACTGAGGGCCCGGCGACAAAGCAGAAGCTGCATCGTAGCCGTGCCGTCTCGCCCGTTTCTGTGCTAGACTCTGAAACCAGGCGCTGTCGTGGGTTTCACAACCCTCCGCGAGAGTCTTTCTCCACTCATTGCGGTCGGAAGCAAGATCCTCCCACACACCGTGATCGATGTTGAAGGCGACCATGTCGCGCTTTGCGCAATCCTTGAAGCGGAGACTGGGACGTCCTACCTTACGCTTCGCAAATGCCACTTCGCTCAACAAAACTTGCCTGGGCAAACGAGTGCCGCTCATGCGATGCACATGCCCCAGCCACCTCAGTCGTCTCTGTTTGAGGAGGGCGGTGATGCTGGGCAGCTGTGCTATCTCCAGCACTCTCTCGTTTGTAACCCTGTCCTTCCAAGTTATGTTAAGGATGCTCCGAAGACAGCGCATGTGGAAAGTGTTTAGCCGACGTTCCTGTTTGGCATACGACGTCCAGGTCTCAGCCCCATACAAGAGCGTGCTTAGGACGCAAGTTTGGTAGACTATCATCTTGGTCCTAACGGTAAGGTGTTTATTAGCCCATACTCTTGTGCGTAGCCTACCGAATGTCGTCGCAGACTTGCCGATGCGGATGTCCATCTCTCCATCAAGCGATAGATTGCTCGACACAGTCGAGCCCAAGTAGCAAAACTTGTTTACTACTTCCAAGGGTGCACCCACCAGCAAGATGGTCGGCTGGTAGGTGCACCCCTGCGCTAGGATTACGGTCTTCTTTGCATTGATAGACATGGAGAACAGAGAACAAGCGTAAGCAAATTTGTCCATTAATACTTGGAGCTCATCTGAAGTTTTCGCTTATAGGTCTATGGCATCATAGCATTTAGCCATTAAAAAAAAAACTATAAGCAATATTTGCATTTTGGTTCATTATGAGATTCTGCCACTACGCTTATTTAAGGTAAGGTAAGATGATGATGATGGTGGTGATTTTGATGGTGGAGATGATGATGGTGATGATGGTGATGATGATGATGTGATGATGATGATGGTGATGATGATGGTGATGATGATGGTGATGGTGATGATGATGATAATGATGATGGTGATGATGGGTGATGATGATGATGATGATGGGTGATGGTGATGATGATGATGATGATGGGTGATGGTGATGGTGATGATGATGGTGATGATGGTGATGATGACGGTGATGATGAGATGATGATGATGATGTTGATGATGAGATGATGATGATGTTGATGATGATGATGATGGTGATGATGATGGTGATGATGATGATGATAATGATGATGGTGATGATGATGGTGATGATGGGTGATGATGATGATGATGATGGGTGATGGTGATGGTGATGATGATGGGTGGTGGTGATGATGATGATGATGGTGATGATGACGGTGATGATGAGATGATGATGATGTTGATGATGATGATGAGATGATGATGATGTTGATGATGATGATGATGGTGATGATGGGTGATGATGATGATGATGGTGATGTTGATAGTGGTGATGGTGTTGATGATGGCAGTGATGATGATGGTGATGGTGGTTATGATGATGGTGATGATGAGATGATGATGATGATGATGTTGATGATGGTGATGATGAAGGTGATGATGGGTGATGATGATGATGAAGGTGATGATGATGATGATGATGATGATGATGATGGTGGTGATGATGAGATGATGATTATGATGATGTTGATGATGGTGATGATGATGGTGATGATGAAGGTGATGATGATGATGATGATGGTGATGATGAGATGATGATGATGATGTTGCTGATGGTGATGATGATGATTGTGATGATGACGGTGATGATGATGGTGATGATGATGAGATGATGATGATGATGATGTTGATGATGATTATGATGATGGTGATGATGGGTGATGATGATGATGATGGTGATGGTGATGTTGATGGTGTTGATGTTGATGATGGTGATGATGATGGGTGATGATGATGATGATGATGGTGATGATGATGGTGATGGTGGATGTATGAGAAAAACTCTATACAAGCCTTGGCCACGAACAGGGATTGCCGGCCTCGTATCTCTAGATGGCCTCGTTAACACTCGGCCATCTATAACTACTCGACCGGCAATCCCCTATTTCGCGGCCGCTGCAGTAATGTACTATTACATTGCTGCGTATAATTCAAAACGATCTGCGTTTTTATGGGCATGAGTAGCAATGGTATATAAGTTCCGTGTTAATAACATGTAAACCAATATTTCATAATGAATATTTTCTCAAGTTGTATTTTGATATAAACCGCATTATTACATTAAATTAATACATACCAATGAAATGTAATCCCCTTATTAGTGTAATTACACAGTGTGGACGAGTTTCCGCAATTGCTAATGCTGCAAAACACCATTTCAAAGCACTTGTTGTCATACCCACGTTTCAAATAGCACTGAGCCACAAGTCGCGCGCTTGTGACCTACGAGTCACAAGCGCGACGCCAAGGTCACGCGTCTAAGGCACTTTTATCCTCTTTATTATTATTTCTGTGCTCTCCGATTATTCCCGATTACAGGCAACGATGGCCACTCACAGACGATTATGCTCTCTTCACAATCGTGCATGCCCGTATTCGTGTTCGCCCATCATGGGCCATTGTGTAGACGAGCCATCACACAAATATCTGCCCCGACCGGGAATCGGACCCATGACCTCAAGCTTCATGGTCAGGTTCTCTAGCAACTAGGCTATCCATCGTCTATTCACACTATGTTTCCCACTGTGTACTGATTAGGGATGGGCCGAATGTTCGTTTTATGTTCGCTATTCGGCATATTCGGCAGGTTTACCGAACATTCGTGTTCGGCCGAATATTCGGTAAACCTGCCGAATATTCGGGACAGTGGTACTTAAAGATTTTAATAACAGTTACTCTATTGTGAACTTTATTACAATGAGAATGATTGATTGAACGATGCATGTGCATATTATAAATAAACCTAACCTAAGTAAATCATTGTGTAGCTTTATACTTTGCACGTGGTGCCGTTTCGTTTCGCACTGGATGATGCAATAATAATGACAAGTATTGACAAGTGTGGCGGGGGGAGCGAGGGGAGCGGGCGGGTGCGCCCGGCGTCAATTCGCGCGGTTAGCGTAAACACGTATAGACCTGCTCCGGTATGCCGAATATTCGGTTCGGTGAAAGTTAAACCGAATATTCGGCCGAATGTTCGTAATCGGTGAAATCTATGTTCGGCCCATCACTAGTACTGATACTGACCTTTCCTGAGCAACATGTTCCAGGCGACTTCAGCGAGCTGCGCGTGCGCAAGCGAGAGCGCCCACAGCCGCAGGTACGAGGCCGTGTGTGAGATGCTGCCCAGCACGTACTCGATCGTATGGATCGCCTGACAAAAACAGAAATATTATTGACGCCACCAATCAACTGAGAAGTGCTTTTTATGAGCTGTCAAAACACAATTCTCCCATAGTTTGAATGGCAATAGCAACATATGAGGTCACTTGTTCGCCCACTCAATCAACTAACTATTTATTTGTTTTAAAACAACAAAAAATCTAATTTAATAGTTAATTGAAAATCAATCTGGTCTTCCGGGCTAAAGCGTTTTTTTACTGGAGTCGTGTCTTTGAATTATTTTTTAATGGCGTCAACATCTTCGTCATTAATAAATAAAAATAAATAAATAAATAACACGGGACAATTCACACCAATTGACCCAGTCCCAAAGTAAGCTAAGCAAAGCTTGTGTTATGGGTACTAGGCAACGGATAAACATACTTAGGTATATAGATACATACTGAAATACATAATAATATTAAAACACCCAAGACCCGAGAACAAATATTCGTATTTTTAACCGACTTCAAAAAAAGAGGAGGTTCTCAATTCGTCTGAATGTTTTTTTTTTCATAGAAATATCTGCCCCGACACGGGAATCGAACCCGGGACCTCAAGCTTCGTAGTCAGGTTATCTAACCATAGGCCACTAGGTCTAATAATACTTCGTTAAATGGCTACTTACTCAAGGAAGTGATTTTTGATGGAATGTCTTGAAGACCAGATGGCCTAGAGGTTAGAGAACCTGACTACGAAGCTTGAGGTCCCGGGTTCGATTCCCGTGTCGGGGCAGATATTTGTATGAAAAATACGAATGTTTGTTCTCGGGTCTTGGGTGTTTAATATGTATTTAAGTATGTATCTATCTATATAAGTATGTTTATCCGTTGCCTAGCACCCATAACACAAGCTTTACTTAGCTTACTTTGGGACTAGGTCAATTGGTGTGAATTGTCCCGTGATATATATATTTTTTTTATGTCTTATTTTGGACATCTGGTTTAATGGGAATGTAATGAATAGAAAAAATCTGGTACAGTACCCGGCGATAAAGAATGCACATCGGCCTTTAGCAAGAGACAATAGCCGTATTTATTAAGTGACGTTTGATGTCAAATAAATACTGCACTCCGTGGACTTAATTAGTTTACGTCAAATTAATGACATGTAAAGTTTAGATATCTATAGAGGGTTGTTGCAACTACTAGAAAAAGGATAGTCAAAAAAGAGATTAGAGTATATTAAAAGACACCTATTTTTTCATAAATTTAAATTTTCAAAAAATCTCAATTTTTTCCATTTCACTGTCTGTGCTCTCAATTTGGTCAATGTCACTGTCACTATCAGCCGTATTTATTATTAGTCTATCAGTGTAATCCATCATACAATTTAAAGTTGGGGGGTTTCAATAACTCCATATTATATATTTTCACCGGAACGCGTCCGTACCCTACGGCACCTGAACAACGACTGACAAACGTCACATAAGTAGTGTGTGACAACGCTATACGAAGCCGACATTTGCCGAGTCTTTTTCCAAGGACCGATGTGCATTCTTTATGGCCGGGTACTGTAGTTTAGGAACGTGGTATTTTTAGACACGAGCGGATAGAGGGACCCGTACCTGGTGTATGAAGACTTCGGAGATCTCTTCGTCGTGGTGCGCGGGCGCGGGGACGACGGCGCCGCCCGCGCTGCCGTTCTCGGCGGTTCCCGCGATGCTTTGGTGGCCGGCGCGCTGCAACATAACGCTCATTAACAAGGTGTTACCAGCGTTCCGATCAAGGTTGCCAGCCCCGTTTCTAGAGTCCTAGAGTATGCGCACTAGATTATAAGCACAAAAATTGTGCATTAACATTACTACAGAGGCCGGTAAGTAAGGGGTTGCCGGCCGGAAAGTTTATGAGGCTGGCAACTCTATTTCTCGGCGAGGTATGTATAGTGTTTTTCTCAAACATGCTCTAAAAAATTAAAGGTTTATTTATTACTATTTCTCAAAGATGCAAAGTAATGTTAACCTTACGTTCCAAATAAAATGCCGGGACGTATTACGTTGCGGGCGCAGTTAGACAGTGCTAAGTAATAGATTTTCATACAGAATTGCAGGCCTAGGCCGGCAAAGCGATCGTCTATTGTTTCATGTGACACAGCATCGTGACGTTTATAGGTCTATGGCATCATGGCATTCAGCCCTAAAAAAATCTGAAATATCTTACACATGAATTGAAGGACTATTATATAGCTTTGCTAGTAACGATACAGCACGAGATTAAATGAATGCAATAAATGCGTCAAAAGCTCAGTAGGGCCTTAACCAAGTTAGGTCAGGTGAAGGAGTACCGCACTTTATAGATAAGTCCCGCTTTATAGATAAACTGAGCTTGATACTAAAGAGAGAACTTAATTTTCTTAGTAACCGTCCTCTAGTGTTTTTAAACTCACCTCCAACTATCCAGTCAAGAAAAGCAAGAAACCAGAAACAATGTTAAATTAGTTAGTATTTATACAACTAATAAATAAACCATCAAACATTTTTCACCTTTTTAGAGTTCCGGAGCCAAAATGGCAAAAACGGAACGCTTATAGTTTCGCCATGTCTGTCTGGCCGTCCGTCCGTCCACGGCTTAGCTCAAAGACTATTAGGGCTAGAAAGGTGTAATTTTGCATGGATATGTGAAGCAATTATCCAGACAAAGTGAAAAAATAAAGTATTGAAAAAAAAATTTTTTTTTAGGGTATCACCAATGTGGGGTATCATTGGATAGGTCTTTTAATATCACAACCAAGGTTGTGAAGACGATTTTTCGATATAGTGATTCTTTTGCGAAATATTCAACTATAAAGTGCAATTTTCTGGTAAAATCGAGCGTCCCGTCCCCACTAAAAGCTAAACTGTTAGTATAAAAATTTTGAAAAAAATCAAGATTGGAGGAAATAATGTCAAATTAACAATGAAAACTATAACTTTCAAACTAAATACAAACTGAAATATAGATGCACAGAAAAAACCCCAGAAAAAAGACCAATGCTGGGAATCGAACCCAGGTCCTCAGCGTTCCGTGCTGCGTGCTTACCCCTACACCATCACTGGTCTAGAAGTTAGCGACGAATCTTTCCCATACATCGTACACTTCAGTCTGTTATAATCACATTAGGCAGTGATAAAGCGCATCTATGTTAATGCCCTCTACCGAGAGACTTCAACACTCCTTCGGAGCTACCCGCTCACCTGGACCAAGAGATGGCGCTACTAGGCCAACTTTTACAAGTTAAGTATGAAGTATCTTTTTCTATTTATTTTTTTATTTTCTTCAACTTCATTTTTTATTACTTTTACGGTCATCCCGTGAAACCATATATTTCAAACTAAATACAAACTGAAATAACCCCACACAGAAAAAACCCCAGAAAAAAAAGAAAAAAAAAAGAAAACAGAGAGAAAAGATACTTCATACTTAACTTGGAAAACTATAACGCCTAAGTTTGCTTGAGAATTATTAGTAATTTAAAATAGCAGCCTGACCTATAAAATATCGTTTGTTTAATACGGACAATAGGTATAATTAATATTTTAAAAGCGAAAAAGTTTCCGGGTGCGCCGGTGGGACTTGAACCCACGTCTCATGGGTATGCGCCCCAACGGGTGTTCTACCAACTGAACCACGTCGCATCCAACCGACCTCCCCGAAATTCTTAATCGCTTACATACGCCAACAGTGGCGTGTGGTAACATCCATCACAACTATTAGAAGCTATGACTCCTACGTTCCAAATTAGTTGGAAATGCGTAAGAAATGATAAAATAAATAATATTAGGTATAATTGATAGTAAAATTAATAAGATATGCAAGGATTTTTTTGTAACGGCTGCGGAACCCTATCCTGGGCGTGTCCGACACGCTCTTGGCCGGTTTTTAACGTTTTCTTAGCTTGAAGGACCAGACAGACGAGCAAGTATTTCATCCGGATTCGCTAACTTGACCGAATAACAAGCAGCAACTAATGGGCACACCCATTAACGGCGACACGAGTTCCCACATTTGCCGTTGTGAACGCCACGGGAGCGTGAAGGCATCGCGATGCCCAGAGGCCCCGGGATGGAGCTCTCAGACACCGTTTAGTGCGGGCTCGGTTGTGGAAGTAGCCAGCCCCCTGCAGGCTTATTGTCTAACGCTTCTGACACTTGCCTTCGCAATCACTATTTCTTACTGTCAAACGGTATAAAATGATGACAGAGAGAGATGGTGAAAGCGGAGGCAAGCGTCAGAAGCGTTAGACAATATGGCCTCTGGTTTAATTTTTTTTTTTTTGTTATAGAGGCCAGACAAACGAACTAGTGGGTCACCTGATGTTAAATGAACACCACTGTCTATAGACACTCGCAGCGCCTTACGCGATACCAGTGCGTTGTCGGCCCTGCAGAAAATGGTATACTCGCCTCTTAACCCTTTCGAACCCAAGTGAGTATGAAAAGTGTTACAATAATGGACTTTGTGAAATGTACTATTATTATCTTTAAATTTGGAATCACCAAAATGATGTAAAGTTCAAATTTCAAAATGATGTACCTAAGGCTCAAATTTAATTGCCATTAAACGTCACAATTATATCAACCGGGTTCGAAAGGGTCAGAGGCACCCAGGTCGTAACTCGATGGGAAGACCCCAGCGGGAAGATCGTTCCAGATTTTGCAAGTTCATGACAAAAAAGACCACTTAAGACGCACCGTCGAAGAGTGCCATTCATCAACATGATGACGATGAAATGTACGCTTACGACGGGTGGATCTGTAATGGAACCCCGCAGCTGAAATGAAAGAGAAATTAATGAGAGGATAACTTAAATGTAAAGTGTACTCACGGCGCGCTTCTTCTGCTCCTGCATGATGAAGTAAGGCTTCCCGAACAGCATCACCGGGATGCACATGAGAGCTACGATCACGAACAGCTGCAGACAAACACACACTTTAATCAAGTTAGCTATGAAGTATCTTTTTGTATTTATTTTTTCAACTTCATTTTTTTTTATTACTTTTACGGTCATCCCGTGAAATCATATATTTCGTACTAAATACACACTGAAATATAGATGCACAGAAAAACCCCAGAAAAAAGACCAATGCTGGGAATCGAACCCAGGTCCTCAGCATTCCGTGCCGTGTGCCATACCCCTACACCACCACTGGTCTAGAGATTAGACACGAATCTTTCCTATACATCATACATTTCAGTCTGCTAAATCATCACCTTATGCAGTGACAAGCGCACATCTATGTTACACCCTCTATCGAGAGATTTTAACACTCCTTCGGAACTAACTAACACAAAAAGATACTTCATAGCTAACTTGTTTAAAGTTGCACAGTAGCGCCATCTCTTGTCCAGGTGAGCGGTTAGTTCCGAAGGAGTGTTAAAATCTCTCGATAGAGGGTGTAACATAGATGTGCGCTTGTGCATAAGGTGATGATTTAGCAGACTGAAATGTATGATGTATAGGAAAGATTCGTGTCTAATCTCTAGACCAGTGGTGGTGTAGGGGTATGGCACACGGCACGGAATGCTGAGGACCTGGGTTCGATTCCCAGCATTGGTCTTTTTCTGGGGTTTTTTCTGTGCATCTATATTTCAGTTTGTATTTAGTACGAAATACACACTTTAATGTATAAAACTACAAGTGTTTAAAAAAAATCATTATTAGATATAGTTTTTTGTTGACTTGGTATCGAAATCATACGATTGTACCAAATTGCAAATACATCTCTATACAAAAAATAAATAAAAACAATTGGTAATTTTTTTCGACAATCTCAAATGACTTTTCTGTACTTAAAAATAAATAAAAACAATTGATATTTTTTTAGACAACCCCCAATTACAAGCGGAACTCCCTTTCTAGTTAATATAACTGAAGCGAGAGTTCCGCTTGTAATATTAGTTGTACTTTGTTATGCAATTGGGAATGTCTAAAAAAAAATACCAGTGGTTTTTATATTTTTTTTGTATAGAAAAGTCAATTATAAGAAACTAATTTAAATATTTTGTCATTTACTTCTCTACTTTTTTTCAAAATTAATTATTGAAACTATTTTAGTTGAGGACGTCAGATTATAATTGAGGGCTCCCACAATGCCAAATTTCTAAATCTATCTAAATGCGTACGATAAGGCAACCCCTTTAATTATTTTTTGCGTAGTGGTACACTATACACTGTGTCACTTTACTGGCACTGACAAAGTGCTAGATGTCAGACAGCGGGTCCAAATCAAACTCCGTAGTATAATCCACGCGTAAATTGTGAAGAATCTAACCACACACAATAAAGTACGACCGGTCACGCAAAATACACCAATGTCAAATGAAAGTCATTGCTTATTTCTTATTTAATTAATTCATTACGTTATATAAAAAAATAATAACTACAGAAAACGGGTTAGAAAGCATTTATCTCGAAATGGTTTTCGATTTACTATACATTGCAAAAAAATAGACATCCCCAATTGGGCCCAGGATATAGGCTGGTGTACCTTCTGTATGGCCATCTGTCCGCCGAACATGGTGTCGTCGCACTCGGGGCGCGGGTTCTCGTCGTGCTTGAACAGCATCATGTTGATGAACGTGATCAGGATGGAGGGAGCGCAGTACGCGCTCTGCTTCACGAACTCTGCGACACAATGCCAAACTCAAAATATCCAGGCGTCAAACATTTGGAATTCATTTCAATTATGTCATCACATCGTCTACTATCAATTCATTAATATCAACTTAATTTTGTGACAGCAATATCATGAAAACACAATAGGGATGTTTCCTAGGTAAAAAAATAATAATTCTTATTAGTCCGTATTTTACATTATCAAAAAATATTAGACACGTAATTTTTCTTTTGACAATTAAACAAAAAATGACGAAGATATCGCGCGTTGAAGTTCCGCGTGACGAGGCGTGACGTCACTTGTTCCTAAAACGCTCATACAAAGTGTAGGAACAAGTGACGTCACGCGAAACTTCAACGCGCCATATCTTCGTAATTTTTTGTTTAATTGACAAAATAAAAAATACGTGTCCAATATTTTTTGATAATCTAAAAGACTTACTAGTTAGGAAAGTAGCCAATTGATTATTAGTTGAAATTACAAATCAGATATTTATTTGTCAAAACATTGGTATACATACATAGGTCAGATAGCAATATAAGTCAAATTACAATATAATAAAATCTAACCCGTTAATTTCTCACATCACACACATATGATAATACCTATATGTAAGCTTGTCGTGAGATTTAGAAACTAAATTGAGAATTACAAATTGTTATGTATATACATGTTTTATATTATTTTAACAGACTGGCAAAAAAAACCGGTTGTCTGTCAAGTCGGTTTACGGACGATAGTTTAATGTGACAACGTCATAACAAAACATTCAAAAAACAAAAATGAAACCAGGCGGACACCCATCCAAGTACTGACCGCGCCCGACGTTGCTTAACCTCGGTGATCGGACGAGAACCGGTGTTTTGTCAAATATCTTGAAAACGGTGCATCCTACGGCAAAATCAATGAAATTTCCATCACCCCTTTAATGCCCCCCCCCCCCCATTAAAAATTACCCGAGCGCTAGTAGTAAGATTGTACATCCTGGCGCGCACTGTTCTCTTGTACGTGGCGTTCACAGCTCTCTCGTGTACGGGACATGTACGTTACATTGCGTCATCCTTTTTCGTGCGTGCAGCCGGCGTTCATCGATTTATTAGACGTTGTCACGTCAAAAATGAATAAAAAAATATGCTTGATCAATGATCATCTGCACATTATAGGGTAGGTATTTTTCCCGCACTAATAGTGTGATCGATCACAAGTTGCATGCTCTCGGTAACTTACTATTGGTCATCACACAGAACAGTGCAAGAAAATCCACGAGTCTGAAGGGTTGAAATAACCTGAGCAATCTATGTTTTATACCAGTCGAGTGACGAGAGCTGTGTAGGGTGGTAGCGGCCGCAACAGTACCTGCGTCCTGGCTGCCGAAGTGTCCCGGGTTCGGGCCGTAGTGCGTCCACTTGATGAACATGAGCAGCACCATGTAGAAGAAGAGCAGCGTCAGAAACATTATCTGCGGGATGAACTCCACGTAGATGCTGATGCGGCGTTTGAAGTACCTGGAATAATGATTTTATGTTAAACTAGCAGCCCGTCCCGGCTTCGCACGGGGTAGACAATTATTTATTTTTGGAAATTTGGATATAAAACACTTTTTTTCACAAATATTTTTATTTATTAAAAAAAATATTATTTATTATTTATTAATTATTACAGACGTGCACGCCCCACTCCTGTATTTCAGTGCCCCCTCCACCCCGCCCGCCGCGATGCCCGGCGCGCTTTTCAGACTGCATCGCAAACAACGGCCACGGCGCTATGGCGGTTTTGTTTACTGTTTCAATTTTTTAATTCGTAATATCTTTTGAATGGAAAGTCCAATTTAAATAATTTAAAAACTATTTTATAGGTAGTTAAATGGTCTTTACCATAAAATAATTTATTTGGATAAGGATTAATATAAACACATAAATAGCATGGTTTGAATTTGGTTAGCATTTTCATTAATGTTTAAAATGAAAAAAGTTGTTGTAGTGACATAACTACAATAGTTGGACATATGCTACCGCGGAGTTTTTTGTAGACATTATGATGTTCTTCAATATTGTTGTACATTATTTTGTTCTATCGCTAATAGTTTCGGCAGCGCATTCGACGAAAGACATTTTAAGACTCATTTTTCTACACCTTCGGTTACATTGTTCAAATTTTACCAAGGATCCCTAATTTTTTTCAAAATGAAATGTAGCCTATGTCAAATTGGAAGAATGTAGCATTCTATTGGTGAAAGAATTTTTTAAATCGGCCCAGTACTTTTTGAGCCTATTCATTACAAACATACAAACATAGGTACAAATCTTTCCTCTTTATAATATTAGTGTAGATATAGCTTCTGCCAGCGAGTTCGTCCGCGTGGAATAGTCCCCCCCCCCCCCCCCCAACACCGCAAACAACTGCCTTCTTCTTGCTTATTCCCTAAATTCAAGTCTAGGGTGAATGAGCATTTACTAGGCAAGCGTGCGCCATCGTAGGCCTCATCTTCGCTTTCTACCAGGCGTGATTGTGGCCAAACGCAAGCCTATATTGTATAAAAAGTCAGATAAATAAAATGTTGACTCACAGATGATTCCACAGTGACATGCAGACACCGAACAACATGTGGAACACTCCGATGATGATGGAAATCTTCATCTTGTACGCGTTCATGAAAATGATCTTGTTGGCCTCAGCGAGCTGCAGACAGACAAACACACATAAGTAATAATTCTAATAAATAATAAAACCGGCCAAGAGCGTGTCGGACACGCCCAAGGTAGGGTTCCGTAGCCATTACGAAAAAATCAAGTAATATTTTTCTAAGGATTTCGTATGTGTACGGAATCATCCAAGTTTAGGTATGTTTTATGCCTTAGGCTACTATTTACTCTTAAACTACAAATAATTTCCAAGCAATCTTAGCCGCTATAATTTACCTAGTAAATTTGATATATTTACTACCCTTCTGAATTTTTTCAAATTTTTCCATCCAACAGTTTAAATTTTAGAGGGGGGGGGGGCCGATTTTATTGAAAATTTTCACTTTAAAGTTGAATATTTCGCAAACAGATCACTGAATAGAAAAACCATGTTAGCAACTCCGCAATGATTTTAAAATACCTATCCAACGATACCCCACACTATAGGGTTAGCCGAGAAAAAAAAATCACCCCCACTTTACGTCTATGGGAGGTACACTAAAAAAATTTTTTTTACTTTTTTTGTATTCAATCACTTTGTCGGCGTGACTGATATATATATTCATGCCAAATTACAGCTTTCTAGTACTAACAGTCTCTGAGCTCAGCCGCGGACAGACAGACAGACAGACAGACAGACGGACAGACATGGCGAAACTATAAGGGTTCCTAGTTGACTACGGAACCCTAAAAACGAACTATTAATTGCTTTATTTACCCCGACGCTTCGACCGAATCACAGCGGCCGTGGTGACGAGTCGACGTCGTGGTAAGTAAATAGGTACAGTAATTAATAATTCGTGATGAAGTCCCGAAAAATATTAGTTTTAAGCGAAATCCCGAAATAGTATTTTATGCAACGGTTGTACAGGGTGTTACAAAATTACCCGTAATAACTGAAGGGTATGGAAGTACTCCAGTAATGGTACATTACTGCAGCGGCCGCGAAATAGGGGATTGCCGGCCGAGTAGTTATAGATGGCCGAGTGGTAACGAGGCCATCTAGCGATACGAGGCCGGCAATCCCTGTTCGTGGCCAAGGCTTGTATAGAGTTTTTCTCAAACTTGCATCATCATCATCATCATCATCATCATCATCACCATCATCATCATCATAAAATCATCGTCATCATCATCATCACATCATATCACCATTACCACCATCATCATCATCATCACCATCACCATCATCATCACCACCATCATCATCATCATCACCATCATCAATATCACCATCATCATCATCACCCACCATCACCATCGTCATCACCATCACCTCCATCATCATCATCATCATCATAAAATCATCGTCATCATCATCATCACTATCACCATCATCACCACCACCATCACCGTCATCACCACCACCATTACCATCATCATCATCACCATCATCACCATCATCATCACCATCATCATCATCACCATTACCACAATCTTCATCATCATCACTACCAATTACCATCATCATCATCATCATCATCACCACCATCATCATCACCATTACCACCATCATCATCACCATTACCACCATCATCATCATCTCACCTTAAATAAACGTAGTGGCAGAATGTCATAATGAACCAAAACGCAAATATTGCTTATAGTTTTTTTTTAATGGCTAAATGCTATGATGCCATAGTACTATAAATAACCGTCATGGTGCTGTGTCACATGAAACAATAGACGATCACTTTGCTGGCCTTGGCCAGCAATGTTGTATGAAATTCCATTATTGACCGCACGGCCGCCCGCACGGCTAGCCGCACCTTCAACGTGACACTTCGTGGCGTATTATAAGGAACATAACGTCAATATTTCATAGCATGTTTGAGAAAAGAATTATATTAGTATTTTTTTTTTGGGATGGCGGGAGCTCGCCTTTGATAGGCAGGAGTGGAGCAAGAGAGGAGAGGTCTGTGCCCAGCAGTGGGACACAAAAATAGGCTAAATATTTTTTTTTTTACAAAAAGAGAACAGCGCGCTTAATTACAGTTTTATTTACTGTTCATGGAGTTTCAGGCTTTAGGGGTTATTTTGTAACACCCTGTATAAGTGAGGTGTTAAAAGGCGAGTGACGTGAGTTGCGATACGAGCGAATGCGAGTATCGCAATGGAAGACGGCACGAGCCGTTTAGACCAAATTATACACCGTTGCATACAATATTTTTTCTACTTCATCCATCAACTCAACTCGATTAAAAACGACTCAACTCAACAGGTCTAAACTGGGCTTTAGTGTTGAGTGTAACCAAGGATGATATAGACTGGATTGGCAGTCGCCATAGTACGGATCGGCCGCGCTTTTTGTAGTTCGATTACCTATTAAATCTAGATGGCGCTGAAATATAGCCAGAGGCTTTGAAGGCAAAACAATAAGGTTGCAGATGTTTCATATTACTACAAATGTATTATTTTTCAAAAATATTGCATAATAATACATTTGCAGTAATATTAAATATCTGTAGTCTTATTGTTTTGCCTTCAAAGCCTCTGGCTATATTTCAGCGCCATCTAGATTTAATAATCGAACTACAAAAAGCGCGGCCGATCCGTACTATGGCGACTGCCAATCCAGTCTATATCATTATTGGTGTAACCTACATTTAATAATCTGTGGCAGCTAGGTGTACCGTAATAACGACATTACGACACAAGTGCTGTTATGGGGAATAGAGTAAGTATAGACTTTTCTGAAGTCATACTATCTATGTTCTTATTTATTTGTTCGCGACCATGTAAAAAACAGATAAAAGTACAGAAGTAGAAAAATATTATTCTTTAATTACCTGCCAGACGGGATCAATTCCAAACGGATACGGCTGCTGCAGATAGTCGGGTGAGTCCGGGTTCAACTGGAGAACGGCGTTGCTCTGGAGAGTGGAGAGGTCGTAGTTGCTTCTCCACGCCGAGCCGAAGATGTTGAGCGACTTGGAGAATATGTCGTTGTATATGAGGCCGGTGTACATAGAGAACAAGCCCATGAGGAGGATTATGTAGCGACCGCCGAAGAATATCGTCCAGATCTGTGGAGAATATAGTTATTTTCAAAACACAGTGAGAACAGGAAGATTTTTTGGGGTAGCGTGTTTATAAATATTGTTTTTATCTGTTCATATTGATGTATAAGTAGTAGTTTTGTGGTGGTCCTCTCACAGGACACCGGCGTGAAGCAGCAGTACTCCTGCTGCGTTTCGTACGGTCAGTGAGAGCGCCGGGGGCCCAATACCTCTCCCCCTCCCCTATTCCCTCTCCTTTTCCCAGGGCCGACAACGCACTGGCATCGTGTAAAGCGCCGCGGGTGTCTATGGACAGTGGTGATCATTTAACATCAGGTGACCCAGTAGTTCGTTTGTCTGGCCTCTTTATCATAATATAAGTGCCTTTTTCATTTTCACATAACGAAGTCTCACTTCTTCCGCGCGGAGCAACTGCACGCACTATCTTTTTATTTAGTTACCTCGCTGTCGATCTTCTTGGCCTGCAGCGGCTTCTCCTTGTAGCACATCCAGAAGCCGAACGCGGCCATCAGCGCGCCGTGCCCCAGGTCGCCGAACATCACCGCGAACAGGAACGGGAACGTGATTATAGTGTACGGCGCTGCGAATACACACGGCGACGTCTAAATGTTTATTGAGTAACTAGCGACCCGCCCCGGCTTCGCACGGGTGCAATGCTGATACAAAATAATACTACAGAATATCTTTATTACAACGTTCACAGATTTTTTGACATTAGATCTTAATATAGAAAATTATCAGTGTTTCTCTACTATATTATGCATGTATTATACATATAAACCCTCCTCTTGAATCACTCTATCTATTAAAAAAAACGCATCAAAATCCGTTGCGTAGTTTTAAAGATCTAAGCATACATAGGGACAGACAGACAGCGGGAAGCGACTTTGTTTTATACTATGTGGTGATGATGCACAGCAAAGAGACGTTTGCATTTCAAGTGACATTTTACCACAGACAATTTACATTTTACCACAGACAATTTACATTTTACCATAGACAATTTGTTTTTGAGTAATGTTTGACAAAATATTGACATTAATATTTATACGATACTAACGTCACTCAATTTTTTTGCCTTCCCGGAACATCTCCACTAAAATTTAAACTTTATGGTATGGTATTAAAGTTTAAATTGACTTTTAAGTATTATTTATTACGAATCGTTTGTATGGGAGTATAGAAAAGTGTTGTTTTTAGACTATTTCAGGCAACTTTTTAAATTTTTCTCTCCGTAAGATCCATCCTCGTACTTCAAGGAATATTCTAAAAAAAGAATTAGCGAAATCGGTTCAGCTGCACTCGAGATTTGCGCTCAGCAACACATTCAGCGATTCATTTTTATAGTATAGCTTAACTTGTAAAAGTTGGCCTAGTAGCGCCATCTCTTGGTCCAGGTGAGCGGGTAGCTCCGAAGGAGTGTTGAAGTCTCTCGGTAGAGGGCATTAACATAGATGCGCTTTATCACTGCCTAATGTGATTATAACAGACTGAAGTGTACGATGTATGGGAAAGATTCGTCGCTAACTTCTAGACCAGTGATGGTGTAGGGGTAAGCACGCAGCACGGAACGCTGAGGACCTGGGTTCGATTCCCAGCATTGGTCTTTTTTCTGGGGTTTTTTCTGTGCATCTATATTTCAGTTTGTATTTAGTTTGAAATTATAGATTAGGCCGTCATTTTTTGTTGTAATTTTATGTCATGTGCGCTTCAAATTTCTTTTTACAAAAACGGTAAAGTCACAGAATAAATAATATGTAACCAGTAGGTAATCCAACTTCATACTAGAGCGGCCGAATCGACGCACGCACACAGCCAAGCGTCTTACACGGCCGCTAACCAATCTTCGCCAGACAAAAAAGTTTTTAACAAAAAATTAAACCGTCGAAAAAACTGAAAAGCAAAAAATAATACCTTTTTTGTTTGACCTTAATCTAGGTACCAGTTTGAAGTCGGTGCCTCAGCACGAGCCAGGAGGAGTGGACCTATAATCGTCTACCTGATTGGCTTCTATCACTCCTCCTGGCTCGTGCTGAGGCACCGACTTCAAACTGGTACCTAGATTAAGGTCAAACAAAAAATGTATTATTTTTTGCTTTTCAGTTTTTTCGACGGTTTAATTTTTTGTTAAAAAGTTTTTATTTTATACTTTTTTTCCATCCTTGGGGTAAATTTTTTCCAAATTTATAATACCAACTTCAAGGTATACCCTATCTATCCAATAAAAAGAATTATGAAAATCAGACTACTCTGTAAAAAGTTACTTAATCATCCCCTGTTTTTCCTACCCTTAGGGTAGGAATATTATTTCCAAATTTAAACGGGACCACCCTCGGGGTACACGCTTTCCAATAAAAAAAGAATCATCAAAATCGGACTACTCTTTAAAAAGTTATGCGTGGTCATACATAAAAAAAAAAAATACACGTCGAATTGAGAACCTCCTCCTTTTGTTTTCGTCGGTTGAAAACAATGCAGTTCCCACGCTCGCGCCGTGTAAGACGCTTGGCTGTGTGCGTGCGTCGATTCGGGCGCTCTAGTATGAAGTTGGATTACTGGTCACATATTATTTATTCTGCGGTAAAGTGCTGGATTTTATAATTTAAAATATAAACAGGCACATATAATTCAGCTTACATTTAAAATTATCACAACGTATAAAAAATAATCATTATTATAGTATGATTTTTTTGAGGTGTCCCGATGTCGTTAAGATGGAACACTCACCAGGATTGACCTCCCGGTAGGTGGCGACACCGTACGCGTAGATGAGGTTCTGGAAGGCGAAGGTGAACTTGTTGGTGCGGTTGTACGTCGGGGGGTCTTCCGCCGTCTCCATGCGGTTCAGGATCGGAGGGACGGAGCTGCCACTGCGTTCCTGAGGATAGAAATATTAGATATTGTAATTTTCTTCTGTTTTGAATACATCATCATCATCATCATCCCATACGTCCCACTGCAGGGCACAGGCCTACTCTCAGAATGAGAGGGCTTGGGCCGTAGTGCGGACTGGGAACTTCAAACACACCATTGAATTCTTCGCAGGTGTATGCAGGTTTCCTCACGATGTTTTCCTTCACCGTAAAGCTCATGGTAAATTATAAATGTAATTTCGCACATAAACTCCGAAATACTCAGAGGTGCGAGCCGGGATTTAAACCCACGACTCTCTGCTTGAGAGGCCATAGGTCAAACCAATAGGCCACCACGGCTTCTAGGCAAAGGGTAAAAATTCAAAACATTGATAACCAAAACTGTTTCGACGTTCATAAGTGCTTCTTAAAGCCTATAGGACCGTGAGGGTCATGGGTGAATGCATTTTTTCTTGCCGCCCGTTGCCATGGTTACACAAATTTTGTCCCTTGGTCGACCTAAGCATTTTTCTATGAGACAGTGCGAAGACGTCACTTGGACAAACCGGGGACAGGAGTAAACAACACAAAAAAGTTGATTTACCCTCGACACAGCGTAAGATACAAAGGTTGTATCTCATGTGGAGATAAAATATGGATGTTGACACCACCAATCAACTGACGTACTTTTTACGAGCTGTCAAAACACAATTCTCCCATAGAGTTTGAATGGCAATAGCAACATATGACGTCACTTGTTCGCATACTCAATTAACTAACTATTTATTTGTTTTAAAGCAACAAAAAATCTAATTTTGCAGTTAATCTAAAATTAATCTGGGTTTCAGGGCTAAAATAAAGCGTTTTTTTTTACTGGAATCGTGTCTTTGAATTATTTTTTAATGGTGTCAACATCCCTATTAGAGACTCCGAGTCTGCAAACTTAAGATGCTTGCGGATGCTGCTTAGGTTCATTAGAGCACGTCCATCGGCTACCAATGAAGTTGGGTCATTTTCAAATTTTGCGCAGAACACTCTGTTACTATTTGTATGGAGCTACCACTCCGTTACCATTCATTATTACAAGTATTACATAAATATTACGCATCTTTTTAGGGTTCCGTAGCCAAATGGCAAAAAACGGAACCCTTATAGATTCGTCATGTCTGTCTGTCTGTCTGTCTGTCCGTCTGTCCGTCCGTATGTCACAGGCACTTTTTTCCGAAACTATAAGAACTATGCTGTTGAAACTTGGTAAGTAGATGTATTCTGTGAACCGCATTAAGATTTTCACACAAAAATAGAAAAAAAAACAATAAATTTTGGGGCTTCCCCATACTTAGAACTGAAACTCAATTTTTTTTTTCATCAAACCCATACGTGTTGGGTATCTATGGATAGGTCTTCAAAAATGATATTGAGGTTTCTAATATCATTTTTTTCTAAACTGAATAGTTTGCGCGAGAGACACTTCCAAAGTGGTAAAATGTATGTCCCCCCCCCCCCTGTAACTTCTAAAATAAGAGAATGGTAAAACTAAAAAAAATATATGATATACATTACCATGTAAACTTCCACCGAAAATTGGTTTGAACGAGATCTAGTTTGTCTGTCTGTCTATATCAGTAACCAATCTACAATGATCCCACACTGCGCACATTTTGCTTAGGAGCAGGGATCTGCTAAGACTGGATGTTCATAGATACATATAAATTTGTACGGAACCCTCGGCGCGCGAGTCCGACTCGCACTTGGCCGGTTTTTTAGACTTTGAAACTCAATAATTATCTGTAATACATAGCTGATTGCAAATTATCAATCATTTCACTCAAATAATCGCAGAAATGATGAAATACGCGCAAGAACTAAAGTCACGGGCATAGCTCGAAGGATCGCTAGACTTAAGTGGCAGTGGGCAGGGCACATCGCTCGTAGAACTGACGGCCGATGGGGCCGGAAATGTCTCAAGTGGCGTCCGCGGACCGGAAGACGCATTGTAGGTACGCCTCCAACAAGATGGAGCGGCGACCTAGTTAAGGTGGCGGGAACGCATTGGATGCGGTATCGCAGGGCTGATCTGTTTGGCGAGCCTTGGGGGAGGCCTATCTTCAGCAGTGGACGTCTTTCGGCTGAAATGATGATGATGATGAATCGCAGAAAATAGACAGTTTAAACGGAAACAACTTGTCTTAGGTTTGGACAAGTTTACGTGCGCAAAATTTGAAAAAGGCCCAGTTGCCACTCCTTATTGTAGACTTCCTCCATCAGTAGACCTCCTGCTGGTATGACAACTCACCGTTCCCCTCCTAAGCGCCAGCTGTATGGTCTCGAGGTCCAGCGCGGGCACCCAGCACTCCGCGATGAGACACTTCTGCGTGACGTCCAGATTGAACAGGTTGAGGGTGTGGTATATCGCCTTGATCTTGCGCACTTTCACGAACCAGTTCTTGATGTTCTTCGCCGCCGCGACCAGCACGCGGTGCCTGTGGTCTTGCGTTTGGCCGAGGACCTGTTTGTTGTTGTTAAAAAAAAATCCGTTAATAAAAACCGGTTGTCTGTAAAGTCGGTTTACGGACGATAATTTAACGTGACAACGTCATAACAAAACATTCAAAAAACAAAAATGAAACCAGGCGGTCACCCATCCAAGTACTGACCGCGCCCGACGTTGCTTAACCTCGGTGATCGGACGAGAACCGGTGTTTTGTCAAATATCTTGAAAACGGTGCATCCTAAAGCAAAATCAATGAAATTTTCATCCCATCATAACCCCCCCCCCCCCACCATTAAACATTACCCGAGCAGCTAGTACTAAGATTGTACATCCTGGCGCGCGCTGCTCTCTTGTACGTCGTACGTCCTGGCCTTCAGTGCTCTGTACGGGACATGTACGTTACATTGCGTTATCCAGTTTCGTGCGTGCAGCCGGCGTTCATCGATTTATTAGACGTTGTCACGTCAAAAACTGATACCAATGATAATGGATTTTTGAGAGAAAAGAAGGAAATCATTTATTTGCATATACAAATGAAAATAAGACGGCAATAGAAATAAAATTAGAACAATGCGTATATTACGAAATGGACCCAAATCAGCAAAGCGCCGGTCTTGGACCTCCTAATTTCTTCTTCTTCCTTTTTTAGGGTTCCGTACCCACAGTGTAAAAACGGGACCCTATTATTGAGCCTCCGCTGTCCGTCCGGCCGTCCGTCCGTCCGTCTGTCTGTCTGTCTGTCTGTCCGTCTGTCACCAGGCTGTATCTCAAGAACCGTAATAGCTAGACAGTTGAAATTTTCACAGATTTCGGTTGCCGCTATAGCAACAAATACTAAAAAACAGAATAAAATAAATGGGGGCTCCGATAGAACAAACGTGAGTTTTTGCTCGTTTTTGCTCGATATTGATAACGGCAACAGGTAGACGCTTAAAAAATAAATAATTCAATTAAAATTAAACAAATATTTAAGGGGGGCATACAACAGACATGATTCTTTTTGCCGTTTTTATAGATAATGGTACGGAACGGAACGCTTCGTGCGCGAGTCCGACTCGCACTTGGCCGGTTTTTTTAGAAGTCCGTTATAATTCCACGCTTGTTCGCTTGCTCGAGGCATTATAACATAACTGTCTGTACTATAACGTAATTACTTAAAATAGCGACAGAAGCCAAAAGAATCACGAATCATAATAGCCGCTACAAGCCACGCACATAATAATGACATTAATGTCAAAGCCTTGTCCTATAATGACAGTACCAAGGCTCTGTCGTATGTCATTTGTTTACGGTCAGTATATGACGTGACCCCAATATGGTAAAGTAAGCCATAATGTATGTGTTTGATATTTATTACATCGACGCTATTTTGTAGCCTGAGAGCCTAGTAAATCTGGTATAAATAAAACATACGCCTAACAATTTGAGTTGTAATGTAATTTAAAATTAGGGACTTGTTTTAATGATCAATAGTACATTGTGCATCAAGGGCAGTAAGAAGGGGATTACTAGCGAGAGTCTATCAGCTTTTAATGACTCGAGTTTGTAATCCCCTTACTGCCCGTGATATACAGAATGATTTTCATCACATTGCGAGTAAAAAAAAACAAAAATAAAATTATTTTGTCTCTGTAGTCGGCCCGGGGAACCTTGATCACTATGACACTGACAGTTATTCCCACGACACAACCTTGTAGTGGCGTCACCGTTACATTAGAATCGAATTGGAGGCGTCTCAAAATGACATTTATTATTATTAATTTTAGGTAGATATATGACATTACAATGATATTCCGTTGGAATAGGGATGACGATTGGGTTATAAATATGCCATTCTATTTAGTCTGTCAGTTAGATTATGGAAAAATATGGGACACGTATTTTTTGGTTTATCAAATTATTAAAAATCGACAAAGGCATAGATCATCAAACTTCCGGAGTGGGGGCTTGTGACGTCACTCTTAGGTAAAAATTGCACCATATAGTGACGTCACTCGACACTTCTAAGCACTGTATTCTCGTCATTTTTTGTTTGTCAAACAAAAGATGAAATACGTGTATAATTTTTTTTAATAATCTAACTGACGGACTAAACAGTTTTTATAGTCGTCTAGCCTATTATAACAATTCTTAGCATTTACAAGAAATTATCTCAATCAGACTTTAAGTTTACGTCCTGCAAAACTTACTTCGTTTGGAAGATATCGACCAGTGCGGAAAAGTATCGATGAACAAATGTCCATAAAATGGAAACGAGTTGTAATATGAATCGACCTTTGGTCGTGTGACTCTTACCGTGTTAAGGTCCTCGATGCGGGTCATGACCCCCATGGCCATTTCGCGCCGGTCGGCCGGGGCCTCCGGGCACGGGTACAGCGTCGCGCGGAACCCTTCGCAGATCTTCTTCACGCGCGTCTTGAGCTGGTCGCCTTGGAAGAATATGATGAACACCGACTTGAACACTTGGTCCGACTGGGGAAAGAAAATGTTACATTAGTCCACGTTTCGTTTAAAAGCCTTCTACACGGTCGGGTCCAACCGCCGACCATCGTGTCCTTGGTCGGGTCAACCTATTTTTGTATTCGTTCTATACTCCTTTCACTGTAGCATGGTGCAGGTGACACTTGACACACCGTTTCGTTACACTTAGACAAAATTGCTGCGGTGTATTTAATAGCGATTTATTTAAATTCCAGTCTGAATTTTTCTGGAGTTAAACATTTAAACTTCGAAAACACTATCGTGCGCGAAAGAAATTTAACCTAATTATTTTTTATTATCAATAAAAAAAAATACGATTAAGTCAAGAAACGTAATATGCGTGTAACAGAACATTTAATGATGGGACACAATCTACCACGAGAAGAAGATTTATCTTATGTCAGCGTTTTTACTCGATCTTTATAATGGTATTAACTAGATTCTTGAAATCTTCACCAATTATGTTAATTATGGCCGCTACAACAACAAATGATAGAAATATAATCAAATTAAACATTAAGGGGGCCCCGACTGACCAATATAAAATGATACCCGAATGCGTATGGTAAATTTTACTTAGAAGCAGGGCTCTGCTAACACTGGATTATTATAGTTACTGCTTTAGTTTCGTTATTATAGTTTTGCTTTATGTTACGGCCTATTTTCGATATACCTAAAAATTTGTACGACCTCGACTTTTATTTTCATTATAAAAAACTCCGGTACTTAGTTTGCTTTACTTAATTTCATGAAGTAATCGTAAATTTATATTAATAATTACACAATATACCTAATTAAAGTTATAAATTTATAGTTTTATCGATTCGAGTTTTATAGCTTTCACTTCTCTAGTCTGTGGGTGTTGACACCTGCCACCCGCACCATGCTACAGTGAAAGGAGTATGTCTACACGGTCGGTGGCTGACGCAACCGACCACGGACACAGCCTGTCGCGAGGGGTATGTATTACAATACCGAAGTACGAAAGACCGAATGAATTAAAACATCGAATGGGTCAAAAGACCGACACGATTTTTTTCTGAAACCGTTAACTTTTTAAGATTGTTATAAAACAAACCTAACCTAAACTAATGGGTTCTGTATGATGCCGTTTTAATAAATTCTGAGAAGTTTACGGTTTCAGAAAAAAAATCGTGTCGGTCTTTTGACCCATTCGATGTTTTAATACATTCGGTCTTTCGCACTTCGGTATTGTAATACCTACCCGTCGCGAGGGATGCGCTCGCGACCAAGGCCGTTGACATCAACCAAATATCGGTCGGGTCAACCGATTTCTATTCGACACTGTCCATTCTTAAATCAACCCGACCAAGGACACGATGGTCGGCGGTTGGTCCCGACCGTTTAGAAGGTCTCTTAATACAGTGATACCAAGTGAAGGAAAGGTAGGGCACTTGTCGCTCATGTAGAACAATACTGACACAATTACAAATTATTGTCATTTCAAAACTAAACTTTATCTATATCTTCTATACATATAATAAATCTGTAACAAGTCGGTGTCTGTACATTGAAGATATTTGAGAAAAATTGTCACTAGGGCTATTTATTAGCGCAATAGAACCCAAAACAATGATTTTTAGAATTATTGTCTGTTTGTCTGTGCGTTTGTGCGCGCTAATCTCAGAAACGGCTTAACCTAGAAGGATGCGGTTTTCACTGGTATGTTGGTATTTTCTTGGATTAACATTTAGTGTTTGTTTCATTTGAATCGGTCCACAAATAAGAAAGATACGTCTATTTTAAGAATTTATCGAACATGGATAGTACATAGAAAAAAAATCCAACATAAAATGAGCTGACAACAATATAGTAAACTATACTAAATAGGGTTCATCTTAAGTTGGACATGCACACAGGTTTGTTTGTTTGTTTGAACGCGCTAATCTCAGGAACAACTGCTCCGATTTGAAAAATTCTTTCAGTGTTAGATAGCCCATTTATCGAGGAAGGCTATAGGTTATAGTTATATATCATCACGCTAACACCAATAGGAGCGGACCGGAGCGGAAGAATGTTTCAAAATCGGGGGTTTTTGAAGTAAATGCGGGGGGGTGTGCGCGGGGGGAGGGGTTTTCGGGGGTAAATTTTTTTTATATCGAGGAACTAAGGAGAGCCATAATTGATGAAAAAGCAAATTGGATAACAAAAATTAGCTGCCCAAATTACTAATTCCACGCGGACGGAGTCGCGGGCAAAAGCTAGTGTAAAATAAAAAGAAAAACAAGTTTAGTTTTGAAATGACAATAATTTGTAATTGTGCCAGTGTTGTTCTACATGAGCGTTGTGTCGCTTGCGCTTACGCACGGCTTTGATTCTAGCCGTCTCACGCACACATACAAGAGTGCATAGAATACCTAAAATCGATTAGCGCAAGAAGCCCGGTGCGGCCTTAACTCTGGTTTCAGTAGTGTCCTAATGTATGGAACAGACCCTAACCCAGGTTTAGTGATTTAATTTTGCAATCCTAGACCGTGCAAGTGACCTTTAAAAGGCGAAGTTAGAATGCCTGACAGTGACTACATGACCACCAGCTGTCTTACTCTCCTCGCCGGGCCAAGCACAACGAAGTTATGGAAGCAGCTTCCTGGGACAGCATTCGGAGCGATACAAACTTAGAGGCGGTGATTGCTTTCCATCAAGGGACCCACATGCTCGTTTTCCCCTTCTTAAATATAAAAAAGTGCAAGTACTGTCGCATAGACGTCATTCTACTCACCGAAGAAGGATCCTCGAGCGGCGTGTCTATCTCCGCCTGCCGCAGGAACACGTTGCCGCGACACGCGCGCCACAGCATGCGCTCGAACGCAGGGATGCGTTCGCGCAGGATCACTCCCGCCACGAAACTATACACGCAGCAATACGTTAGTGATGTTGCATTGGTGGTTCACGTTTGGTGATATAGCCGCGTTATTTTCAAAGCAAAGCCACGAACGGAATTTTGTGCACAGCTGTTGCAGCGTTCTTGACGCCGCGACAAAGTGAAAGTCAAAGTTCTATTTTTCTATACAAGTTGATTTTGAATTTTGATAATGTAATTCGGTATCGATACGAAAATATACTTAAAAACGTATTTATCTAGAATTTCAGGTTGTCCTTAGTATTAATCCAAATATAAACGAATATCATAGATTCTATGACATAGAATGACACGGAATTTACAGTGTAAAAAGAAATACATTTAATGTAAAAATAGAATATTACCGCATGACATATCGAAATTTGGTTGGCGTCTAAAAAAAATCACCACGTATAGAAATGTGACAGCGTGTACGAATATAGCGATACATCACTGTATCAGCGTCACTGACGCGGCGTCAATAACGCCGGAGCCGCTTTGCACGGAATATCCCCTTGAATGTGGTGGTTGTTACCAAATTTAACCTTTTGACCGCCAGCGTCGGCTATAGACGACAGTACGGTAATACAAAATTAAACCTACCCGCATCCGCATAAGAATCAATTTTGTTCCAAACAAAAACGATGCGTGGCGGTCAAAAGGTTAAAGTTTGAAAAGCAAAGCGGGAGCGACGCAAACTTGTGAAGCATTCGTTACCGCCGCATTTTTTCACGTGTCGGATTTACTATGCTGTTTCAAACAAATTAAAACTACACAGTCTCTCCCGCTCCGCTTTCAGACAGCTTTGTGTAAATATACTATACACTTCAATAATTGACATTTGTAGTGCATATTACTACAAATTTTCCATTTTTCTGCTTTGTTACCTTCAAATAACGCGGCTAACGGCACTTTCATACGGGCAACGTCCCGTTTTTTGCGGGTTCGGTTTTTTGCAGGATCCCGTTTAGTAGCATAGTGCTACTGTGGTAACATTCACACGAGCATTCGGTTTGCGGTATCCTGCAAACCGAATGCTCGTGTGAATGTTACCACAGTAGCACGTATGCTACTAAACGGGATCCTGCAAAAAACCAAACCCGCAAAAAACGGGACGTTGCCCGTGTAAAAGTGCCGTAAGTCACCAAATTTTCACCAAGTACATTGTGACAAATGATATGAAGCTGATTTACTGTCAATTACCATGTGTATACCCATTTCGAATAGAACACAAGTTGAATAGAAAAACAAACGAAAAATTCGGTGCACTTTGACCAGGGATTCATGTGAAAAGTGCAAGCATTTCATACTGAACGATTTCGGTACATGTTAACTCGTCATAGCAACCTCATTGACATGCTATAGTTTTTCCTTTTTAAATACACCGTGAAATTTTAGTGGTTGTTTTCCCGAAACGAGGTGATTTAGTTTCGATTGCACAATCGATTTATAATTACTATTTTGACTAGAGTCAAAAATCCAATTGTGAAAAACGAAAGTCGAAAATGACCGCAAACCAATAGTAACGCTTCGTTGGTACAAGTAGCGTACGATCGTACGATAGGTTAGGTACCAACGAAGCGTTACTATTGGTTTGCGGTCATTTTCGACTTTCGTTTTTCACAATTGGATTTTTGACTCTAGTCCAAATAGTAATTATAAATCGATTGTACAATCGATACTAAATCACCTCGTTTCGGGAAAACAACCACTAAAATTTCACGGTGTATATTCAGGAAACATACCTAAAGAATGTGCGACTGGATGCATGACGATCGATTTTCATATACACTACGTGCAATACCTGTTAACCACTGTAAGGTCAACGTTCTCGACCGAGCAATGGTCGGAGAAATCAGTCGTCGCATTGCGCAAAGAACAATGGGTATGTGCATGGCAATATCTAGAATAGCGTATAATCCAATATAAAAAAAAACTAACTGAGATAGCTATAATGCATTTATACACACTCGGACATGAATGGTAAAATGATATCAAAGAAAAATCACGAATCCAGGTGTTCCCAAACCGCTCTGTGAAATGGTGCACTTGAGTCGGCTGCATAAAAGATTGGGAATCCCTGCACTAATCTTTAAACATTGTCAAATTAAAAGTAATCTGCAAAAGTTATTATTCCCATGAAATGAAATGTAACTTTTGCAGACTAATGTCCTGTTACACCATTTCATAAGCTCCTGATATTTGCCATAAAAACTATCAGGAACTTGTCAGATTTGTGGGAGTCTTAAAACTAAAATTTACCAAAACATCCTTCAAAAATACGAAGTTATTAAACTTGTTTTGAATAATGTTTTGAAATAGGAATTTATAACATACCTACCGTAAGGAGTACTTTAACCCAATGGTGGGTAAGTTTGGCCCATATGAAAACCGCATCTAGAAGGTTCTAATAAACAACATATAAACGTGGGCGGACAGTTAAAACCAACCATATATGCCAATGTGAATAATTTCATTGCAATAATTAATAATACTAGGATCGCGTTAATCGCAATGGCCAAAGTCACCCTTCAGGGCCAAAGTAACCCGGTCTTGCGGTATAATCAGCTGCAGGGAAAAGGCACCCCCCCCCGTTAGTTACCGCCGTCACAAGGGAGGGGGTACCTTTTTTCTGCAGCTGACCGTACATACAAAGGAGGCGTTAATATTAGACATTTGAAACTTACGTCGGCGAAAGTAAACTTTAGAGTATGACGCATTAGTCGTTCAGTATTATATTATACCTACACTATGCTACTTCAAATGGATCAGCCAATACAAACGGTCTGCGAAAGCTCTAAAAATAGAACTCTTTATTTCTTCAGATCTGTGTCGAATTCTGTCTAATTCTACACTGGAAGTCTTTCTTACTAGTATTAGCTGAAATAACAACAATTAATGTGTATCACGTAAAGTTTACGTGACGTTTACGACGTGAACAATTTCACTTGTATTGTATAAAATGTCAAGATCTTATCAACCGATCGAACAAATACAAAATTAAATTCTATTGTCAATAGGACACTTTATAAGACGTACCTAATACCAAAACCAATGGCTATATCATGGACAGCTTGGAAATAATTCAGATCCGCATTGGCGTTCCTTAACTTCAAATAACGTATCTACTGTATAATGTACTACTTAGAGATAAATGAGTCTTACCAGTATCCTTATCGATCTGCATCATAAAATACGGTATGTTATTTTTGCCGCATTTGATCGGGTTCGAGTCTTGGTAAAGACCAGCGATTTCAAAAATCCACAAATGCAGTATTTTTTATTTTGCCAAATAAAGGAAGGCCTCCTTTGTATAGAATGTGCTATTTCCAATACCTACCTAAAGATACTTTGACTTTGACAATCTTTTTAATCTCGTCAGCCATTAAGAAGCCTAAAGATTTATCAATTTTATTTGCAAGACAATACGCAATAAGACCCTGTTTGTCTACACCGTCACTTAACCCTGAAATTTTACGTGGACCGCTTACATCACTTCCGCTATACCATCCAACGATCGCAATTAAATCTAGCACTGTCACAATTTTTCCATTGTAAATTTGAAAAGATAAATTCGTACGACACCTGTAATTTGTATCTTATTGATATTGATAACGGTTATCAACGCTCGTACGCTTTCAAGGAGCCACGATTCAAGATTATGTAAGCATCGTAAAACTAAATCATCGCCGGGAATTTAGTAGCTCGGAGATGACACTGTAGTTTACGGTTAACATAAAACAAAGTAATTTGATTTATGCGCTGGTTTCCCAAGGGAAAAACATCTTAGTTGGATCCTGACCATAAAAGGTTTTCTCAATTAGTTTGTTTGTGTTAGGATCTCCCCCAACTATGGACGCGGATTCAGCTTCAGCCGATCGAAAAAAAGGATTTACTATCATAGAATAGAATACAAATGGAAAATCGTGCGCTTGAATTGACCATGTTGAATTTTGACCAAAAATAATACCGTTCAAAATGAATTTTGACAAAATGTAGTTGTGCTGAAAATAAATAAACGAGAAAACGGCTGCTACGCGTTCGATGAAATTTGCTATGTGAGGGTTTTCGGGGGCGAACGATCGATCCAGCTTAGTCATATCTCTGGGAAGACTTTGGTCTTCACGGTTTAGCCCAAGCGAAACTGGATCACCCAGGCACCTATAATATTATAAATACGTTCTCGACATCGGATTCCATTTAGGTACTATGGATGGATAGGATACCAAAGAATTGTAACTGGTTAACCGGTCGAAGAAATGAGCAGTAGTGGTTACAAAAGAAAATTATAATACATTTTTGTTCTTTTATTCACACTTTGTTTGTTACACAACGAGTTTATTTGTTTCCAAATATTTACTCTCAAATCAACATTTTTAAAAATAGCCATTCTTCCACTGAATGGAATACATCATTGAGTATTTTGCTCATTGTTGCGAAACAGTCGCCATGCTACGTTGCCACGATTAGCACGAACTCCCTCATGTCGTCATAAATACAAATAATCAAACACATATTTTGATTGGTAACTCTATTCGTCAAAATCACGATTACAGATCAAACGACGTTATCAAAGTCGTTAAAGGTGCTCTTGAAACCTCAAGCCTCCTTACCTGGCTCACTTGTAATTCAAGATCAAAGATTAGCTATTTATATTAAACCTTCTGACATCCTCTTGTGACGACTAAGGCTTGGATGCACCCGCAAATGACCAGGAATATGTGCTATTAACAATTTATTAACAATTTTAACAGCGCCGCTGTTGTTGGCGGAATAATCATAATTTTTATTTTCCACCTTAGATTTGAGTTGTAGTAAGTAACTTCAATGCGGATCGGATTATTTCCAAACATCCATGATATATGTACTTATTAATTAATAATACTTACGCCTTAGTGTCCTCATGTTATAATAAATTTGAATTTTGTATCTGTTTGATCGGTGGTGTTTTTATTATAAAAACCTATTCAATGTCCCAGAAACGAGTTCTTACTTTTTAGCCAGTCTGTAAGATGAAACTCTAGGCTTTCCTGTGTTTCTATTGGGAAAAGATGTTCAACAGAAGCTCAGAACATCGGCTAAGCATAGAAACCACCAAGCTTATACATAAACAGTGGTTAAAACCAGCCTGAAGCTGATATAACCAGATTTCTTCTAAGAGGTTACAATTAAAACCATGTGATATTTTTTGCTTCAGAGTCGTCGGAATCAATACTCACTTCCGAAAAGATCGCATCATTACCATATCATATGGATAGGAGTAAAGTTTATGTAAACAATTATCACATTCTGTATTCACACATGTATAACAGGTGATTCACAATAATGGACGTGTGAAATGTGAATACCCACGGCCGAACCTGTTAACAAATGGGCAATGGATTCTTATAAATATTTGATGTCATTGTAACGACAATGCTGCTTGGTGGTGAGTTAAATATGGGCTTTTCCGCCAAACAATATGAAGTATTCTGGCCTTGTACCTTTGCTGTTATCACTACCAAGACGTATTTAGCGTTAGTTCTGGCCACAGACTTAGAATATAATAACAGACTTGACATAACGAGTCCAAATAAAGGCAAAAACGCACACATCTCTATCACACAAACACTTACCGGTGAAAGGTTAATCCTGGTATATTTCCATATGTAACACTTTCACAAAGGTAGGCACTACATTTCACCATCTTTAAATCTAAATCAGTTCTAATTATGATGAGAAAAACATTAAAAAATCTCAGTTTACATAAAAATTCGCTTGCACCTTCGGCAGCTTATTTAAATGAATTGACGTTCAAAACATAGCATGTGTAATTTTTTTAAGGTTTCTTGGACAGTGTTGCGACACATGAGAAAACGGGATGACAATATTCCTGATCATTGTAGCGTGAGGGAATAGGAAATATGTACGCACACACACGTAGTTATGTCAAGTCTGCTATTATATTCTAAGTCCGTGGTTCTGGCGTACTTAACCTTTTTTGCATAATATGTAATTGAACATGACTGGAATAGAGTAAATTGCAGAGACTTTTTTGCAAGTGCAGCATGGGACGTTCACCAAAGAGATGAACGGATGATTCGATAAAGGTCGCAGGTTCACGGTGGATGCAACCCGCTTCGAACCGTAATGATTGGGTAGCAATGAGGGAGCCCTATGTCCGTCCAGCAGTAGACGTCCTACGGCTGAAATGATAATAATGGTGATGAGTTTTTGTAAACATAATCTGGTTTTTGTTTTCTCTACGAGTTAAGCAGATGCTGAAATAGGGGTAGCTTGTTTCTATTCAGGGAAAATACGTCATTGCCGATGTTCAGTAGCTACGTCAACATACCTGGAAAAAAGTGTATAGTATTTTGTTATCAATATTTGTTTTATGATACATGTAGGTAAGTAGGTTAGGTATAAGTTTGTGGCTATCACGCGTGCACCATGTGAAATCCATCTATTGCTATCCCAAACTACCGATAGATTTACATTTTAGATCAGATTAAAATATTCCTACCAACCTATGGACCAATGCTTTTAAAAATTTACTGACTAACCTTTTAAATGAAACAGTTAAAATATTACGAGTAGGTATAGGTACAGGGTATTTTTTAAATAAGTTCGCACATTTTAATATGTGATTCAGTGTCGTTAAAATAACAAATTTCAGTATTTTCCGTTATAATTTTTATCACTTATTCTTTTTAATACCAGTCTAACTTGCCAACAGACTAGACGGACGGTGGACCTACGAAAGTGCGTATAATTCGATCGACTTTCACAGGTAACCCGTTCTACCAGAAGCCATATTTCAAACGCAATCGCAATCGCCTTCGCTACTTTTTTCTGTCTAACGGTTTACGATGTAAATGGAAAAAAGACTGCTAATATGATCGCGAGCGCGCCTTATACAGTATGGCTTCAGAGCGACAGTCAACCTATCAACATTTAGTAACATTATTCTTCAACCACTGTCATTTAATTGGCTTTTAAAAAGGTAACAAGTAGTTATTCGATACCGAAATATTTACGAACAAACTGATGCTTAGGTACAGCATATGTCATATGGAAACCGATTCAAAAATAAAACCACACCTTGAGTCTTTTTAAAACCGTTATAAGAGTCTCGTGACTGTCTAGCGAAGTAATAGATTGTCATTAAATTATAATCTTTCATACGTAGCAGCTTAAACTCAGTTTCGTCTGACTGTGCCTTCGTGACGACAGACAGCGACCACCTTGGCACAGCACCAAGTGTGCCTGTCTGTGTAAATAAGAAATTTTGGAATACCACTGGAATGTCTGGATATTAAGACATGGCTTACGTAACGCTACTTTCTCTCCGATTGTGATGTGAATTAAACCCAATGCATAGCACGTAAGGATCCATTTTCATTGTGTAGAGGGGTGAATATTCAACGATGTTCCGCGTTCGTCATTACCGTTTCGGGAAATATTTTTAAAAGAGATAATGAGTTAACTTTTTATGAAAACTACAAACAGTATCGAAGCTAAATCTAATTTGATCAAAGATCTTGCGACTTGTGTTTCCATTGTGGTAATAAATTGTGGAATGGTAATGATGTATGGGCGAGCGGTCAAAACGCTTGAATATCCAGAGGCAAGTATACTTTCTCAAAAGTGACGTTTGAATGCACCGCAATTACAACGTTGTTATGATTGAGTTTGCCTCAACAAATGCAATTTAAGTGTTAGTAATTTAGACTAAACCTCAATACAGTCTATGACTAATTCTCGGCAAATAAGTATAACACACGTGACAACATTTTTCATGTAGTGTAAGTGTTCTGATGAACGTGAATATCAGGCCCCTGATGTCCCATTTTAACTTACTTCATCTGTTTAAAAACATTGTCAAAAGTGTTTAACGAAGATTCGTTTGACCGTTAGCTTTCCACTCTCAAGTTATAAAACTGGTATTGCAGTGAACAAAACACTACACAGTTTACTTAACGAAGCGTCAATAAATCGAACAATCGCCGGGCGTCGTCATTTATTGCTTGCACAAAGGGGAATTATCTTAAGAGCTAATAAAACGCCTCCTCGTATGTCATGATACAAAATATACATACGTTCGTGTTATTCATTCAAACAGCTATTAATGTCTCGCGAACACTGATAGGTAATCAAAGCAAATAAAAAAACCGGCCAAGAGCGTGTCGGACACGCCCAAGGTAGGGTTCCGTAGCCATTACGAAAAAATGAAGTAATATTTTTCTAAGGATTTCGTATGTGTACGGAATCATCCAAGTTTAGGTATGTTTTATACCTTAGGCTACCATTTACTCTTAAACTACAAATAATTTTCAAGCCATCTTAGCTGCTATAATTTTCCTAGTAAATTTGATATATTTACTACCCTTCTGAATTTTTTCAAATTTTTCCACCCAACAGTTTAGATTTTAGAGGGGGGGGGGAACGGCCGATTTTAATGAAAATTTTCAATTTAAAGTTGAATATTTCGCAAACAGATCACTGAATAGAAAAATCATGTTAGCAACCCCGCAATGATTTTAAAAGACCTATCCAACGATACCCCACGCTATAGGGTTAGCCGAGAAAAAAAAAATCACCCCCACTTTACGTGTATGGGTGGTACCCTACAAAAATTTTTTTTACTTTTTTTTATTCAATCACTTTGTCGGCGTGACTGATATATATATTCATGCCAAATTACAGCTTTCTAGTACTAACAGTCTCTGAGCTTAGCCGCGGACAGACAGACAGACAGACAGACGGACAGACATCGCGAAACTATAAGGGTTCCTAGTTGACTACGGAACCCTAAAAAGCTGGGATGAGGTTACAATTCAGGGGTGCAGCAATCGCCGAATCAGCTATACAGCGTGAAATTTTAGTGGTTGTTTTCCCGAAACGAGGTGATTTAGTTTCGATTGTACAATCGATTTATAATTACTATTTTGACTAGAGTCAAAAATCCAATTGTGAAAAACGAAAGTCGAAAATGACCGCAAACCAATAGTAACGCTTCGTTGGTACAAGTAGCGTACAATCGTACGATAGGTTAGGTACCGGCGAAGCGTTACTATTGGTTTGCGGTCATTTTCGACTTTCGTTTTTCACAATTGGATTTTTGACTCTAGTCAAAATAGTAATTATAAATCGATTGTACAATCGATACTAAATCACCTCGTTTCGGGAAAACAACCACTAAAATTTCACGGTGTATAAGGCGCAAGCCACACAGAAGAGACGAGGCGGGGGCGCGTCGCAGTCGGGGCACCCCTTGCATCAGTTTACGTCGCGATCCAAAGCAGACAGAAGAGACGGGGCGGAGACGCGGCCTGCGACGCGCCCTCGTCCCACGTCGCTTGTGTGGCTTGTTCCTAAGAATTCCCCCCTTCCTTTCCCCAGCTATAGGACTCCCGAACTAAAGTTAACGACCGCTTTAGCCTAGTTGGTAGTGACCCTGCCTACGAAGCAAGAGGTCCTGGGTTCGAATCCCGGTAAGGGCATTTATTTGTGTGATGAGCACGAATATTTGTTCCTGAGTTATGGATGTTTTCTATGTATTTAAGTATTTATTTATCTATACAGGGTTATTTGTAATTCACTAGCATCCTTTTAACCCTAAACTCCTACCACTTAAACAAATGTTTTTTTGTTTTACGGCTTTTGTCATAACTTAATATTTTTGGTGTAATAACATTTTGAAAATTTGAGATTACCTCTTATTTTTACGATACTCTGTGTATTTGTATGGGAAAAAAAGTGCTTCATTTTAAAAAGTCGTAAAACAAAAAACATTTATTTGAGTGATAGGAATTCAGGGTTAAGAGGATGTCAGTGAATTAAAAATAACCCTGTATAAGTATGTTTGTCGTCGTCTAGTACCCATAGTACAAGCTTTGCTTAGTTTAGGACTAGGTCGATTTGTGTAAGATAGTCCCCTAAAATTTGACACCCTACACTTCAGTTGGCTCGTGACCACGGTTGCTGCAATGTGGCCGAAACGTCGAGGTAAATAAATAAATATTTAGTGCGTGATAAGTCCCGTTTAGTTTAGTAATTATTGAAGAACTAATTCGGCGAAGTCTAACCATTATTTTTACCTCAAAACGTGTCCGCACAAAGCGACTGCGGTTTACCAGCTAATTGTCCAACAGCCGTTATTGCGTGTGTCAAGGCACGGACTCGGAATTAGAGCCGCATACAAAACGAATATATCGACCGATACTGTGGGTTTTATCTTAACAACTTAGTTATCCATTGTAACCCAAGGTTTATTCGTTAACGTAACATGTAAAGTATATCCATGTGATTTTAATAGCTCTACCTACATGTACATGGTTTACCATCACAGGTGTAAGACAAGTGTATGTTTGACTCAATGTTTATACAGTTTTTTTTTACGTGTACCTAGCTCAGCTAATGCTAGACAATTTTTTTTTTCATCATTATTGTCATCCCAGCCTTTATACGTTCCACTGCAGGGCACAAGCCTCCTCTCAGGATGAAAGGACTTTTTGGTCTTGAGCTTGGACTTGTTTTCCACGCGGTCCCAGTGCGGATTGGGAACTTCACAAACACACCGTTGAATCTCTTCGCAGGTGTATGCAGGTCTCCTCACGATGTCTTCCGTCACCGTAAAGCTCATATTAAATTTCATATGTAATTTCGCACATAAATTCCGAAAAACTCAGAGGTAGTCACGAGCCGGGATTTGAACCAGAGTCTTCTAATATTTGGATAGTTCAGGTAAAAGCGGCTAAACTAAATATTTAATTAGCAAAAAACCCCGTATTTACTTGGAAATGGCACACAGATTACCATCAAATTGTGTTAAACAGATAAATATGACAAGAGCAAATATTTTGCGCTTTTACTAGGATCATTCGGTGACGTTAACGAGGCAGTCACGGATGCAAGTTGAATGTACGGTTACCGTTACGTGGAACAGTAGCAGCCATCATACTTAAGGTTAAGCGGTTCGAACGGGGTCCCGAACGGTTACGCGCGCGTCCATGTTACGCGTCACCAGAGTCCGACCGAACTTTCGGTTTCGGCATTAAGTGGAGTTTCGGTTTCGGCAGACCGGCCGAAATTAGAACCGAGACTGCCACTGGGTCATTCGATAAGCAATAGTGAACCCACAAGAACGTCATATTGATAATGACCGCTTAAGATTTTTATTAGGGATGTTTTAGTTTGTTGCAAAAAAAAACAGGTGACGACAAGGTAAAATTTCGTGTTCAAATCTCAGTTTTCGGGTTTCTTTCAGTTCACACGTTATTGTTTCTTATGTTGTTATTCTAATAACGTAAAAAGAATAGATTCTCACTTTTTTCTTAGAGCTACAAATTATTAGCTTACCGAACAATCGCTTACGAACACAAGCGCAAGTTTAAAAAAAATATACCTACACTAGAATCGCCTTCAAGTGATGGTTTCAGGCGAAACTAAAACAGAAATTCGAATCCGGTATCGGTTTCGATTCCTGATACTAGTTACGGTAGGACACTACGCGTAACCTTCTGAAAACAGCTTCGTTTTCGCGATAAGAATGAAACCGAGTCGTGATGTCATTCCCATTTTCAACACAACGGTTGGTTGGAGGTGATTTATTAGTACACAAAGACTAGGTTGAGTTTTATTACAGTTTTATGACTTATTTATTTCACTGTGAAATTTCATTTGTTTCTACTGAATTATTTAAACGTGACACGAGAGCATTTATGAATTTCTGTCACGTCATTTCGTTAAAAAAATCTGCCATATAGTTTTTACTAGCTGCTGCCCGCGACTCCGTCTGCAAAGAATTCGTTTATCGCTACCCAGCGGGAAAAATGCAATTTTCAGGGGTCAAAAGTATCCTATATGTTACTCCAGGTTTTAAAGTATCTGTGTGCCAAATTTTATCAGAATCCGTCAAACCGGTTTAGCGTGAAAGAGTAACAAACGTCCATACATCCAGCCAGACATCCATCCATACAAACTTTCGCGTTTATAATATTAGTAAGATAAGATTAAAAGCCAAACAAGATCCGACTTGTAGAGCAAAAAAAACGCTTTTTTTCATATAAATTTGGATAGAGGTTATTTCGGAACCGTGCGGTACCTAGTCATTGACAGTAATTGATAACCCAAGACTGAAGAAGGATTAGCTTCCACCAGTTTTACCAGTGAAACACAATTCAGCTTTTTTTTACTATTCGGTCTTTGGCCGAATATTGCGAACTATTCGGCCGAGTACCAAACAGTAAATCACAAGAAAAGATAATCCACAATATTACTCACAAAGTTTTTTTTCTTCTTTTTTTATACAATACCTATAGATATAGGCTTGCGTTTGACCACAATCACGCCTGATGGAATAACTTAGCAAATTAATATTTAAAATCTACCAGTGATAAGTTAAAATGAATGACAACAATTTTTTCAACATTTATTAATAGGAAGCAAACAACTGCACTTTTCCTCATAAATTATACCTGCTTCGGAAAATAGCCGTTCACTGTATAAATTTTGCTAATTAGGATATTGTTTTGTGTCTGCTGACCACCGCTTGTAAGGGTCTGCAGTCCTATCTAATCGAATAGTTCTCATATAAAAACCAATTTCATTTGCAACCGAACACAAACATTACTCCCGCGAATGATTCTGTGTTGTCGAATATTCGGCGCTTCGGCCATGAGACGCACCGAATATTCGTTATTCGGCCAAATCATGGTGGTATCTGTATTTCAGAAGCGTCATGCGTTAGATCACCCAACAGCATCCTAGATACATTATCACTAGTCTAGACACGCACGCGTTGTTTGGTTTTTATCGCCAAACAAAATCAATCAATTCGGATCACAAAGAAACCTTCACGAGCATCTACGTATAAACAACGTGCAAGATAATCTTTCTTGTGTTTTGTTTTTCGAGAGTTTTTCTATTTCTACGAAGCGGCCGGTTCTGAAAAATATTTGTAACTGTTTCATATTCGTTTAAAACCGGATTCAATGAGCGTTTGTTATTAAAAATAAAAAAATCTGTTTCAACAAGTGTGCTAGTTTCAAATACGAAAGTACCGTGAGACTCAAATACAATATCTATAATGCCACGAGAATATGGTTTTCAGTAAATAAATAATCACTACATAAACAAAGTAAAACAAAGTCGCTTCCCGCTGTCTGTCCCTATGTATGCTTAGTTAGATCTTTAAAACTACGCAACTGCTTTTGATGCGGTTTTTTTTTAATAGATAGAGTGATTAAAGAGGAAGGTTTATATGCATAACACATGCATAATTGCACCCGTGCGAAGCCGGGGCGGGTCGCTATTATCTATATCTCCAGGCAGATTTTTTTATTTATATCGAGTTAGAATAATATTTAAAGCAAATAAGTGCTTTACCATTTTTTTGTCAATTTATACATCAAAATAAAAACAATAAGGCTGATTGTAACATTGAATTTTAAGTGAAAATAGCCTTTGATGTTTTAAACCATACAAATGACATTGAACCTTAGGGTGGTAAAGGAATTTCTTGGTCAGCTATACTATACATACCTACAGACCCGTCTCAGAATAGGTACTTAAAAGTTAGTTCGTCGGAATTATATACAGTAAGCTTGAATCAGGTTTGTTGGAAGAGGAAAGGGAATCCCCAGTATCTCATAACTAAACGAGGAAAAGTCGTGAGGCTTGAGACGTCAACATACATGTGCCTATACACCGTGAAATTTTAGTGGTTGTTTTCCCGCAACAAGGTGATTTAGTATCGATTGTACAATCGATTTATAATTACTATTTTGACTAGAGTCAAAAGTCCAACTGTGAAAAACGAAAGTCGAAAATGACCGCAAACCAATAGTAAGGCTTCGTTGGTACCTAACCTATCGTACGATCGTACGCTACTTGTACCAACGAAGCGTTACTATTGGTTTGCGGTCATTTTCGACTTTCGTTTTTCACAATTGGATTTTTGACTCTAGTCAAAATAGTAATTATAAATCGATTGTACAATCGATACTAAATCACCTCGTTTCGGGAAAACAACCACTAAAATTTCACGGTGTACACTCGATGATTTTTAATCGGTGATTAGGAACTAGTTTTTTCTATATCAGTATTCGGTAGCGATCACGTTTAAGTCGCAAGTACTTTTATTTTTTTAAATAATGATTATTTGGAAAAAAAAATATTATAATCATTGTCACCCTAAACATGATTTAGTCTATGAGCCTAAAACCTCTTTAACAAGTCAGTTTCTTGAAGAAACTTTGACGTGAGATTACATCGTACAGTCAGCAACAAAAATATGTATACACGCCTTTATGCCCTGGTAATAGAGTCGTGGATGCATATTTTTGGTACTTTGAGTGTATTCATATTTTTGTTGCTGACTGTAGGTACTCTTCATTAAAGTTGCATAAAAATATAAATATAAATATGTATTTATGTGGGAATATCGGGATAAAGAGTAGCCTATGAGTTAATCAACAAATCCAGCTATCTACACACTAAATTTCATCTAAATCCGTTCAGTTGTTTTAACGGGAAAGAGTAGCTAACACACATACGCACGTAATAGGCTTTAACGTCAACACAACGTCAAAATCCCGCTGTCATTACATGAGATGTGGTTGTGTGCGTGGCCTCAACTCTGGTGGCGTTACCTATACCTACACGTATTAAGTAGCAAAAATAATTACTTCTTGTCACTACTAGAATGAAGTATTCCCATCTCATTTCAGCTCTAAGTATGTAGTACATCTTATTAATATTATAATCGCGAAAGTAATTCGGATGTTTGTTACTCTTTCACGCTAAAACGGCTTGACAGATTCTGATGAAATTTGGTACACGAATGGATTATAACATGGATTGACATTTAGGATACTTTTTATCCAGGAGAATAACATAGTTCCCGCAGGATAGCGATAAGCGAATTCTTCGCAGACGGAGTCGCGGGCAACAGCTAGTGTAGTATTTCTTGAAAGCGAGCAATCGAACTGAATCGTTCCGAATTAGCAATTGAATTGGTACGGATAGTCGGATATGTATTTTGGATAGGCTTCAAGTCAACAAAAAGTAAAGTAAAGGGGGTGACGGATAAAATCGGGCAATTGTTACGCCGGAGATACAGCATCAAGTCGATTTACCGTCCTCATATGCAGCTCAGGCAGTTGGTACGTTCACCGAAGGATAGGGAGCCCTTTAGTGGTCCCGGAGTATATAAAATTCCATGTTCCTGTGGCAAGGATTATATCGGAGAGACTGGACGTAATGTTTCCACGAGGTTATCGGAGCACATACGCAGTATGAAAAAGCAAGACAGCAAGGGGTCTGCGGTGGCCGAACACTCAATGGACACGGGCTCGACGCACTACATCCGGTTTGATAAGGCTTCCGTACTTGCGAGAGAAAAGTTTTTCATTCCGCGGAAGGTGCGTGAAGCCATCGAGATTGGTCGTCATCCAAATTTTAACCGGGATAGTGGTTGGTCAGTATCCCCGAGTTGGAAAACAGTGTTGAATGTTCGTACTGCGTCAACGGTGAGTGTGGGCGAACCTTTACAAAGTGATGTGGTTAGTGTTGTGTGCTACCCTACATTTGACAATGACAATAAAAGTGATGATGGAAACGGGGTTAGTTGTGTGTCGCTGTCAGTTGCGTCGAGTAGCCGCGCGACCAGGGCGTTAGCACGCAGTGCACGTTTGGCAGCCGCCGTGACGTGCGACTCCGAGAGGAAGGGCTACGGAGGGCTATTTTCACTATAAAAAGTAAAGTCCGCAAAATGCAACTTATAACTAAAACTTTTCATACAAATAAATAGAATAAATAGGTATGTACTACATACGTCGATGACATCATATGCATGGATAGTAAATTAATGACACACATGACTGGGACTGATCTGGGCCTTTTGTTATGTAAAATCACTTTTAAATAATATACACTGTGGATACGGCAAGCGCCAAAGTCATATGACAGATTTCTGAACCCCTCAGAAGTAAAAACGTTATATGAACCTGGGGTGAAATCGGCAATTTTAACGCTCCTTTTTTTCAATCAAAATAAATTAACAATTTCGTACTTCAAGATGACAAGGCCTTAGCATGAGCTGTCAACGCATTCTAAATTGTTATAAAAAGACTTTTTAGGATTGAAGAGTGGCAACATTGCCTATCTATTTACTAGTGGTTGTTCTGAGAGGAGGCCTGTGCCCAGCAGTGGGACGTATATAGGCTGGAATGATGATGATGATGATGATGAACATTGCATATCATTAAGGTGTGTTGCACTGGAGAATATTACAAAAATATTTTTTTACAAACAATTAAATATCTCTCAAACTAAGTCAAATCGACCCGACTTTATTCTACATTTTGGCTTGAAATATCCTAAGACGTTTTGAATCTGTTGGGTTACTTCGTCGGCGACGTTGTATATAATGTATGGAAGAAGGAATACATTGTAAGGAAGCCTACACGCACCTGCGAAGTAATTCAATGGTGTGTGTGAAGCTCCCAATCCGCACTGGGCCCGCGTCAGAACTATGGCCTTTCTGAGATGACGATGATTTAAGTCCTGATTGAAAATCTCGAAAGTTTAAAACATCAAGATTCCATGTCATTCTGTACATAGTAAAACATAGTAGTTATTGTGACAAAAGACGGATATACGTTTCAAACACTGTCATTGTATCTTGTATCAAAAACGCGATATGGCTTTCCGTTTATTCTACCAACAAATGTAACATCAACATCGGCCTTAGTAACAAAATCGCATCAGAAGTAGCATTGTGTGAATGAATAACACGTGAACTGAAATAAAAATACACAAAAATGTATAAAACAATATTAATATCTAAGGCACTCGTACCAAGACGCTGTTAGAACCGTTCTCAAAGTTTCACTCGTATATCTCTTGACATTACAAAAAAAAACAATTATAGTTTTATCAATTAAAACCAATGTCAAGAAACAACGAGTTTATGACCGAAATTTACAGCATTTACAGTATCGCACCTATGATCCATTTCTATTCTTGAAGTCCAAGTAACCTTTCGCACATATATAAACTTATATACATATAGTGAAGTGAAGTGTTAGTAAGCGGTAGTGAATTAACAAGTCTATAATGATGCGACACCTTTGCGACAAAATTGAGAATAAAAAACAACACAAACAACAATAAACAACATTTCGACGGGAAAAGATTATTCTCCTCTCGTCCTAAAAAGATGTACGTTTTGTCTCGTTGTTGATACACCATTTTAGGACTAGATGATTATGTATTTGAACTTGTATGTAGATGATTTCTCAATTGTGCCACTGCCCCTGACCACCAAACAATACGACCTCCATACATTACCCATCTACAATAAAATGTTTGTTACTAACCAAGGCAGGAATTCCAAGGACTCCTGTTTATCCCGCAAACTAGACAAGCAAAATACAAATTTAGCAAGCTTTTAAACACTTTGGGTTCGTTACGACTAAATTTCGTTTTTCCCATTCACCAATACTCTTAAATTTCAAACGGACTTAATGTCGAAATACCTAAATCCCATAATGTCCTGTCCAACTTTATTTCTCATAACACCGGATTCTTAATGTGGCTAAATTTTAAAATACAAAACATCATATTATATTTGTTTTAAAACACCACATGTTGTAGTTTTAACAACCAAATGCCAGAATACCTACAATTTAAAAAGCGTAGTTAACTTTCATGTATGGTTTAAGTACTATCTTTGTTGATGTTAGTTTGACATTTTGCCATCCCGGTGTTTCCGGCTTCAGTTATTTCGAAAGTTTGAGGTATTGAGATTCTGTTTTGAAGTAAATTTACATTAAAATTTTATACATTTTGGGACTGTGACGTCTTAGATCAGTCATTATGACTTTTGTTCATTCTAAAAATGAGACAATTTGGCATTTAGGTATTATAAGACCATTTGAAATTTAGTAAAATTAGTAAATAAAACTTAATGCAATTTAGTCGTAGTAAACATACTGCGGTAGTTGTTATTTAACGCGATTCCTTTAAATTTAATCTAGTAATCAAATTAGTTCCTTTCTCTATTTACAATATTTTACGCAGGATAAAATTTACATGCAATTAATCTTTAGATTAGAATCTTTCAAGTTTTTAATATACTTTTTTTGACACCACGGAAGTGTCCACATAAAGCGTAGCGTTACGTTGTTGGGACGTAAACAACAAATATTGGCATAAGACGTGTGCATCTTGCCAAATAATAAAAACGTCAAGTTTATGTGAACACTATGATCGATTGGACGCCTGCACGTCATATCTGCCACTGTCAAAACGTTGTATGCGCATCGAGAGCGATCGCACATACGCCTTTTTAAGTTAGATCGTCAGCTCATCAGAGCAGCTGATTTCTGACGTCAGATAAGACGGCAAATGTGTAGTGTTGGCATAGACGCGCGGACCTACAATCGACACCAGGTTTACCGAGCAACCATATTTGAACGCAACCTTTAAGACTGCAAATTTAAGACTTTATTCATAATTTACTAAGAAAATTTGAAACAGCTGTGCCACGAATAGGACTGCAGTTTTTCATTTATTTAGTTGACTCCGGAAATATAAAGTTTAAGTAAAAATGGCAGAAGAGGAATTGTTATTATCACCATACAAATCATTTAATCTATCCTTGATTATTATTTATATCTAAATAGCTCTCTATTGTCAATAGTAATCGGTACTGTAAACCTACTCTGCTTTATCAATCGTCTTACAAAGTTTACCTTGCGAGTGTATTGCTAAGGTCTGCCCGCACCAAGTAAACTGTTGACAACGTTTTAACCAAGGTTGTCAAACGACGAAAGCCACCTGATGGTAAGTGGCAGATGAGCCACCAGCCGAGAGGGCTAAAAAATCTTATTTAGTCAACTGTCTGTCTTAAAAGATGCGTTGCCGGTTGTGAGTGTATTTAGATTGAGTGCACAGGTGTCGTATGTACACACGCATACGTACCCTAGTTGGACGTGGCCAACATGCCTGCTCTGGTCGTCAGATATCAGCGCGCGCGTCATCGACTCAGTGGTATTGGCACCGCCCTCGTGCTAGCGGACAAACATAAACATGTACAAACGGACAGACAACCCGCACAAAGCGTAAACGCACACATTGCCGACAAATCCCCGCCGGCGCCTTACGCCTGTTGTAGTAAAAAAAGTAGCGCCAACGCGTCACTGCAACAAACCGCGCGTGCGTCACCTAGCTATGATTATAAAGCATTCTTTGCATTGTTAGTTGTCTAATTCTTACAGTCGTGTAAATACAGTGTGTATCAAAAACTAAACTAAAACAATTGCCTCGCATAATTCTCACGGGTGCTACACTACGACATGAATAAAAAAATAATGACATGCATAATAACGATACAGAAAGCATGACGGAATGGAAATAAAAGAACGAAATTAATAAAGGGCACGTCCGATAAAACGCTCGGAGAACCTTCCACGAACACCGATGGACTTCAAAAATAAATAATGTCAAAACGTGTTAGTAAAAACTCACTCAGGCAGCAGTTGTTAGCACGCTCTCTAAGGGGCTCTTCGCTATTTGTAAGCTCGACATTAGGACTCGTTCGAATGGGATCCTGCGCTACTAAGCTCATTCCATCACACAATAATCCAAAAGAGAGGTGTTATGTTGATGATATAGGTACTATAAACCGGCATTGGAGTCTGCTTGCCTGAGTGGTGATCGGTAGACTCCCGTATCAGCGTCACAGTACAAGCGCTGCAAAAATAATATCGCTCTTTGATATGCCTTGACCTCCGCAACTCCTCCACACAAGACACCTTAATTACTCGTGAGATTCGCGGACCGTAACGTGCTGAGATTCGTGAGACTTTACCAAAAAGGTAGGTATCTACTGGAAACATGTAGATAGGAGCGTGAGAGAGGGAGGTCAACGCGCACAGTGGAGCGTTCAAAGTTAACGTGGCATACCCCAGTTTGAGCGCTTGCCCGCCCGCCATGAGCCCTTCCTCCCCCAGTAGGGTCACTTGTTCCTCCTCGCGCGACGGATCCGCCATCTTGTGCACACACACGCCAAAATGGCGTCAAGGTCAATGACATCCCGCACGACCAGCGTCACATCGAGCGCGTCAAATTGTTGATTGATCGCCACAAAGACGGTACAACTGATCGCTTGTATTTGTACAAGTCAGCGAAATCTTAGTGAACGGCCTTCATTCAAAATTGATTTCAAGCCTTTTCTCGCCGTGTTATTTGACAAATCGACAACAATGCGAACGGTAGCATTATCAATTGTCTGACGTAGGTGAATAAACAACAATGTGACATTGGCCGTGTGCGATGCTATTATAACAGTAAATTGTATAGCACAATTCACCTCCACACTTAATCTAGATAGTTTTTGAAGCCCAACTTTGGTGTTCCTGTAAAACACCTCGTTCGCGGGGCGCATAAGATGTTAATTAAGACCCACAACCTTTGTTGGAAAGAAGTTGTTAAAACTATTCTGAATACATAAGTGTAAGAGGAGTAGCATTACAACTATGCAATTCGCTGTTCAGTTTGACAAACAGGTACAGATTTCGATGAAACTTGCACAAAACAGCAAATGCGTGAGTTTTACTGACTTACAAAGCACAACGCTAATAAATTAGTTTCAATTAGGACAGTGAATCGAAGTGTTCAACAATAAATTAGTACAAGAAACTTGTCAAGTGCTTGTGTATGCTACGCATTGTACCGAAGGCTTTATGAGACACTGACAGAAAAAAAAAAGAAAAAAACAAATATTGATGATTAAAACAAGAAATAAATCCGTTTGAACGTGGAGCTAGTTTTTTTCTACAACAGAACTCCAACCTTGCCATTTCAAGTTCCCCCTCCGCTCAACTCAAGTTTTTCCTGCTTGATCACATCATTCGTCTCCTGTGCTTTTTGCGAAAAACCGTTCAAATGCATTACGACAAAACTAATGATGTTAACCACCAATTTAAACGGTTGGATACTTCGGAGATTAGAGGTTATGATCGTGATAAAAAGCTGTAAAATGACTCCACGGCCACATTAGACGATTATGTTTGACGTGGTGGTAAATCAAACATGTTTTACGGTGTAATTAGTGGATTGTTGTCTCGCCGGCGTGATATCTTATCAAGTCATCTAATTCATCGCCGTCGGCATATCGGCTGCTGGTTGCGTATTGTGAAACGTGGGTAATTGATCTTATTGTCAACATGCCAAGTGGCAATCATCGTTAGGGGCCGTGGTCTTACCTCGTCGAAGAAGACTTGGGTTTTCCTGAGAATGTGCTTCAGCTCGGTCAACTCGAGGTAGTTCCTCTTGAGAGCTTCTGCATTCTGGTTCACTTCGCGGAGCTCGTTTTCTAGTTTCTCGAATGTTGCCTGTGGACAAAAGGAAGGTATAATCGGGGTTCATAAGCCATGTGATGTTTACGTTTAACAGTTTTAAACTCAGTTATACCTACCTATGGGATAATTATCAATGAAAATAATGTTTAAATACCTCTTACACAAATTTACACAAAAGATGCCTACGGGTCGAAGTGTATCCACAAGGACCCCTAATATTAAGATGGGTAAATTCTGTGACGGCGAAGTATGGAGTGACGTCATAACTAGTTTTAAATTGCTCTCTTCCCACACTACGCTAAATCCACTGACAAAGATACCTATCAAAGATGTTTACCTAGAAGTAGGCATCCACAATACCAAGAATGCTATTGTGAAGACCTGTGACATCCATCGCGGTACTTATACACAGTAATTGCACTAATTATTAAGAGACGAGGCTTTTGTAAGTTTTTATTACTGATTTCAAAAATGAGGTTCTAATCAGATTATATTTTGTTATTATGTTTGTCCATCGTCATATTATTCACCGCCCGCGAACAGATTTCGACGCCTCTCTTTCATTCCTTAGTGCTGCTACATACAGCCATACACTCGACGAGTGGCATGGAAAGTGGCGAGGAAAGGAGGCAGAGACGTGATGTCGTCATGCCACTCATCAAGCCCAGCGCTCCCTCTTTTTCAAAGGGCAGTAGCAGTGTATGGCTGGTAAAGGCACATCGAAGAAGGGCGATGAGCATGATGGGTGTGGCCGTAGAATTGGCCTCAAAGGTCCCATATATTCAAAAATCATTATTATCATTATTCTCTCGGTAATAATATTTTTTGAGTCTGGTAGCTTAAAAAAATAGACCTTGAGCTTTACGGTGAAGGAAAACATCGAGAGAAAACCAGCGAAAATATTCAATGGCAACCTTCTTATTAAGGAGTGAAGCCAATAAAAAACATGTTAAAAGAGAGAAGGTCCCTATAATAAATACACTGTGTCATTAAATATCATAAGTGTCAAAGTAAAGGCATAGGTCCAACTTTAGCTTCCTTATCTACGGTTTGGAAGTACAGAAAGAAAACGTTCATAAAACTTGTGTTCACGACGATGACTCGTTAAATACCGTAATTAGTAAAGTCATATGATCATATCCCATCAACTTATAGCTGTAATAGTCTTAGATAGGGCCGGATCAAGAAGAATGCAATTTTCAGAGCCCCTTTTAGCCAAATATCAACCGCACTTTTCAAAAAGTCTAGTCAAATCAATTGGTAGTGATTTGCATGCATCGAAAAATAGCAAGAATACATGTCTTATTGTCATCGAGGATACAAATTATCCAATTCAATTTTTACTGCGATACCTTTTTAGGGTTCCGTAGTCAACTAGGAACCCTTATAGTTTCGCCATGTCTGTCCGTCTGTCTGTCTGTCTATCCGTCCGCGGCGAAGCTCAGAGACTGTTAGTACTGGAAAGCTGTAATTCGTTTTATTTCTTTTTTGCGCGCGCGGGGCTTTTTGGCGATGCGGAGCCCCTAAGCAGTTGCTTTCTCTGCCTAATGGTTAATCCCGCCCTGGTCTTAGGTACTAAAATATCCAAAATTGGTCACAAAATGACAGGTTCTCACCTCAAGATCGATCATCTCCCTCGGCTGTGGGGCTTCGGGGCACTCTCCAGGTATCTCCAACATGGGGATGCCGTCCCGGCGAATCTCCTTCTCCAGATAACGAAGCTTCCTCTCCATCTCATCGCAGCGGCGGACCTCGTTCACGAACTTGCGTTGGAAGGCGTTCACGTCCGGATTCAACTGTGGAAGGGATTGAGGGTCAGAAGGTTCTAGAACAATGTTGGACACCAGGAGCGAGTATGCATAAAAAAATTGGTTAAACTAAGTGCAAATCGAACTCCAAGAAATAAGTTTGTAACGCTTAATATTCTAATGAATAACCCTCTTTCAGCAGTCGGGTAAAAACAAACTGATTTTTGGGGATACGATAGGTACGCAAGAATTTCAACAATGCTACAATGCACAGTCCAAATACTTGGTCCCTGGTCGAACCTAGAACATTCTCACAGTGAGCGTCATTATATTTTTCATGCAGACAATGCGATATCATTATCGCTTCCTTCAGGAGTCGGGTAGAGGTTGCGCAAGCAATTGGTTGCCATAAGCAAAAAAAGTTAAAGTCAATGGTCACTATGAAATTTCCGCGAAAAGGTTCCACACGGCCACGATTCAGTTGCTGCCATGTTTGATTATTTTTTGCTGTATAGACGCAAGCCACACAGAAGCGACGTGGGACGTCCTGGACTGGGGCACGTCGCAGTCGCGGCGCCCCTTGAATCAGGTTTGATACTAAATGTATAGAAAGAAGCGTCGCGATCCAAAGCAGACAGAAGAGGCGGGGCGGAGACGCGGCCTGCGAACAAACGACGCGGATTGCGACGCGCCCCCGTCCCACGTCTCTTCTGTGTAGCTTGCGCCTTACGGACGTGCCAGGCCAAAAACTTTCACGTTTGGCCCGTCCGGACTTTGTTAGGCTTTTTGTCTGAATGTTGCGTGAGTTGACAACAATTATTGTGTTTAGATTAGAACACATTTTGACGACCAAATGGCCTAGTGGTTAGAGAATCTGACTATGAACCTTAAGGCCCGGGGTTCGGTTCGATTCGGTTGCCTAGTAGTCCTAGTACCCATAACCCAAGCTTTGCTTACTTTGGGACTATAGGTGTGAATTGTCCCGTGATATTTTTATTTTTGTTTTAGCGTAACTTAGGCGCAGAGTTCGGCTCTTGTGTTTCTGGACCTGGCAACATCAATTAGAGATGCCAAAACAGTTCTTAAAAAAGTAATGCCAAATCACATTACATCTCGGGAAATATTACATTGGGATATCACATCACTCGAAACATCACCCATTGCCGGACATATTGCAGTTCGCATTAACTTTCACTATCACACCATCACAGGCAATTAATATCATAGGTATAGTCGACCAAGAAACTCCTTTACCACCCTAAGGTTCAATGTCAGTTGTATGACTTAAGACGTCAAAGGCTATTTTCACTTACAAGTCAATGTGACAATCGGCCTTATTGGTTTTATTCTGATGGAGGAACTGTCACAAAAAATGGTAAAGCACTTACATGGTCGACTATACCGGAACTCTTTCATCTCTTTCATCGCGGTAAGATTCGAGCGCGATCGGGGAATATATCGCAACGAGTGATGTTTAGTGTAATGCTTATTTCTTCCAAGTGGTGTGTAATATGGCATCACGCGGTCGAGTGATATTACAATTGTGATATTACTTGCATTACTTACAATCTCTAATACCAATCTGATCTCAAGTGCATGAACCACTTAACATGTCAACCAAAAAATGTAGGCCATTAGATCGCTAGTAGATAAGATTATCTCGTCTTCAGGAACATCATTTAGCATTACATATTTACTATGTCGTCTACGAAAAATGTGAAACGAGAATATAATCCATGATAAATCATTGTTTGTTTAAAATATTAAGTGGCTTAGATTTGGCGGTCCTAAGTCCTAATATTTGTCACGAGATGTGATTTTATTTGTGGGTGCCTAAATTATATAAATGTTTGATTTGGGTGTAGTGGGAATTAATTTCTTAGAAAGCCATTTTTGACAAATTTGAAACCGCTAAAGGTTTCTGTCCACTAGACCATTATCATACTTATAACTTCACCGTTCCGCACTTCCTACGTATGTAAAAATATGCCTCTAAATGTGAGGTAGACAGACGGATATTGCGAATCTATAAGGGTTTCTTATAAATTATAAATAAATAAATAAATAAATTTTAGGGGACAATCTTACACAAATCGACCTAGTCCCAAACTAAGCAAAGCTTGTACTATGGGTACTCGACGACGATAAACATACTTATATAGATAAATATATACTTAAATACATAGAAAACATCCATAACTCAGGAACAAATATTCGTGCTCATCACACAAATAAATGCCCTTACCGGGATTCGAACCCAGGACCTCTTGCTTCGTAGGCAGGGTCACTACCAACTAGGCTAAAGCGGTCGTTAAGGCTACGGAACCCTAAAAATTGGATTTTGGATAAAAAGGGTATAATTTAATTTCCTACGTTTCCTACCCACTTAAGTTTGATTGAATATCGTACGGCAAACTGTCACCATAAGAGCTAGCAACGATGTTGTTTTGACGTGTTGCAATTGAAATTTCTACCTTAATGCATTGCGTATTACACGACATTTTTACGAAATGGGTAGGGAATTAAATTCCTTGACTGTACAAGTATTTTTCTAACGTAACTGTTTTGGATTTATGATTCCGACATCATGTGTCATAGATTTAAGTGAATCAACCCTGGTTGCAGCTTCAGTATACCCTATACCTGAGGAGCTACCACAAAATTCGAAGTTCGTGTAATATCGCCGTCCCTTTCAATCTTCTGTTTAATACTATTAGCGTAAAAGGAACAGCACGGTACGAAGTTCGAAAATCGAACTTCGTAGTATAGGTATGGCCAGCAAGTTTTAGAGAAGACCGTCACAGATAATGCACGGTATGCGACGTGTAATTCTAGATACGCAATGTTGCGAGCTCGGTGCTTTCAGGTGGAGCGTTTGTACACCATCTCACAAAACAAATTTCTCCACTTACTGCGAACGCCAAAACGGGGTATAGTATAAATCTTCCCAGGTGAATTTTTCGCTTCGAGCCCTTATCTTTCAAAATAAACGGTATCGTCATAGTATTAAGGTTCAAATTTAATGTAATGGCTCGAAGCGAAAAATTCACCTGGGAAGATTTATACTATACCTACTGTGCTTAACTTTAGGAATGTAGTGTTCAAATATACTAAGCTAAAGACGACTCCTTGGGTCCCACTAGAAAACAGTGTTGGAGCTTGCTGCAACATAAAGGGGCTCTAGTGAAAAAGGGGTTAATTTTGCAGAAGTTGAACAGTTGATTTCGACTTAAGAGGGTACGATGGCTGAGAGACTTTTGAGAAATAGGCATTTTAATGAAATGTCGCTGTCTCGCCCGAACCCCTGCGTGTCAGTACAGCGAGAGCGGGACAACTGCAGCTCAGACCGTTAATAGGCGCGTAAAATTGATCAAAACAGCATTTCGTAATCCCCTGTTTTCTTCTCGAAAACTGGACCACTAAAATTATTTTTTTTCAAAAATAATTAGAGGACAGATTTAGCTATGCCCCTATGTTTCCTTTTTTTGTTTATGTGAGGGATTCTTTTCTGATGAGTGTCTGAAAATGACGTTGAAATTGGGCAATTTTTTCAGTTTTGGAAAGCTCATATTTCTTGAAATATGGAAAAAAAACGAAACAGGGGCATAGCTATGGTAGATACAGATTACACAGTAAAAAAAATTGGCTCTAAATCCATTATCCAGGGAGGAAACAGGGGATTACGTTTGTATGGAGAAATGGTGCGCATTGTATCCTCTTAAACACCTTTACACACAAAATAGAAAATAGCTGTTTAATTTCTGCAGACTTAACCCCTTTTTTACTAGAGCCCCAATATTATTCTGAGTGGGGCCCAATTTATACTATTTTAAATTTGATTTTATTTGTATCCTTCCCTTCCAAATGTTTTTTTTGCTGTATGTTGGATAAGTGGAAATAAACCTCTCTCTTTCTCTACCTTTTATACATACTTTGTGGTACTAGCCGTTAAAAGAGCCTAGTAGAAACTATCAGAGATAGTCGCCCTAGAAATTGGCCCAGGATGATCAATAGTATAAAACAGCATTATAGCAGTTAAACTATTCGGAGGAAGGGGCTGAGCAGTTGTGCAGCGCGCGCGTACCGGTTACAGTGCCCGTACGGTTCGCACTGCTTGGGAGCGCGCGCAATACCTCGCACAAGTGCCTTCTTTCTGCTTATTCCCCTAAATTCAAATCTAGGGTGAATGAGCTACTAGGCAAACATGCTCCATCATAGGCCTCATCTTCGCTTTCCATCAGGCGTGATTGTGGTCAATGGTAAGCCTATATTGTAAAACAAAAACAGCCTTGGCCATGATTACAAATATTGCAATGAATCTCAACAACTATTAACATAACAGGTTTTATCAAACTTGTTAGTCTAAGAGCTAGCAAACAAATCGGTCATGTGGCTTCAGCTGTATTGAAACTCCGTTAGCTACTTCCCTGAACCACCTTTTCGGATAATCTTCGTGCTGGCACCTGGCAGGCCGCGGGCGGTGGGTGCGGGTGTAGTGGGGTGGGGAAAAAAATGAAAAAAAATGTGGGCTCAGCGACTTTAATTTTTTTTCAAACAGTTGCTCTGCACGCCCTGTGCACCCAAAAAAAAATTTAAATCGATCGGGTGGTGGGAAGGGGTTGCCAGCGTTAATTAAAAAGACCAAAATAATTATAATTTTCATGTGGGCTCAGCTGTATTGGCTTTTTTTCTGCCGCGAGATTAATTCATATGTAAGCCCCAAAAAAATAGCCATGAAAAAATATTGGTGGAAAGGTATGGAAAAAAAATGTTGAAATCGTTGGTTTTCGTTTGAAAATGTGCTCATCACAACATTTTTTTTCGATACCTTTCCACCGATATTTTTGCATGGCTATTTTTTTGGGGCTTACATATGAATTAATCTCGCGGCAGAAAAAAAGCCAATACAGCTGAGCCCACATGAAAATTATAATTATTTTGGTCTTTTTAATTAACGCTGGCAACCCCTTCCCACCACCCGATCGATTTAAAAATTTTTTTGGGTGCACAGGGCGTGCAGAGCAACTGTTTGAAAAAAAAATTAAAGTCGCTGAGCCCACATTTTTATTCATTTTTTTCCCCACCCCACTACACCCGCACCCACCGCCCGCGGCCTGCCAGGTGCCAGCACGAAGATTATCCGAAAAGGTGGTTCAGGGAAGTAGCTAACGGAGTTTCAATACAGCTGAAGCCACATGACTGATTTGGTCGCTAGCTCTCCGTCTATGTTGCTTCCACTGGTGATGACTCAAATATTCTTTTTGTGTGAGGTTCATTTGTGTGGGTTTGATTTTAGTGTTTTATATCCAAAGGGTTGGCAACCAAGATTTTAAAGAGTAAAATTTAATTTATCTTTATTCAGACGGAAAGAAAACTAGAATAATTTATTAAATTAATGAAACAGGCTAAGCTCGACCCACAGTACCTCTCTTGTCTCAGTAAACCATTATCAAGGAAGCTATCTGGCATTTAATGTGAAAAGGTTGTACTGTCATGTTTACAATGGTTAACCTACAAAAGTCATGTGATATGTATTAAAACACATGATAATTATTTTAGGTTGGCACTAAGTCACATGCTATTGGCATAGTTTTATCAAAAATCGATTAAGTATTATCATTTCATTTGTGATAAGAATGGATTAACGGAAACAGACGAAAAGATCAATCAAAACCTAATGTTTATGTAATAAAAGAACCATAAGGGCCTATGTTGAGAATTATTGTCATTTACAGTAATGCCCATGTTCATACTCATTGACTAAACATCATCATCATCATCATCAACAGAGCCTGACAAAAAAAATGCAGCATTTTTATGTTGTTTTGCTTGCTAGGCTAAGCAAATGCCACAGCCCCATAGTGCACCTGGTATACCCATTTGAAACTTAAAGTTTCTGCTAAGAAAAACATACTCAAAGTACTCATTCCCAAAGTCATTGGACTAAGAAGCTTGACAACAGCTATAAAGGCCGTATGCATATGTGTTATTGTCATACTAAATTTAGTATTCAAAGTAATTTAGCACACTTTAATAACAATTACTGACAATAAGATCAGCTCTTTAAGGAATGGGTTAATTAGAATATTTCCATAGCCATTGTTTGAGGAGCGTTTAAGGTATTGGTAGTTTAGGCCCTACAAGGTGATAGCATTCATCCCATGCATGTTAAATATATATGATGTATTTCATTCAGTATCTAAGAAGACAATTTTACTAGGTATAAGTATTTCATACTAAATACAAACTGAAACATAGATGCACAGAAAAACCCAAAAAGAAAGACCAGCGCTGGGAATTAAACCCAGGTCCTCAGCATTCCGTGCTGCGTGCTAAACCCCTACACCACCACCATATATGACACCACAATATGGATTTCACGGGATGACCCTAAAAGTAAAAAAAAAATAAAAAAAGACTCCAAAAAAACCAATCTTGATAGGTATAAGTATTACATTTTTTAGCAATTGGAATGAGTGAATATTAATGTTGTATGCCGGAATGTGGAAGGGCTATCTTTTTGTATTTTTTGTAATGTTTAGTAGAGAATTTATATTTATTCAGATTATGCCCATAGGTAAAGGGTTAAAAATTCATACAAACACATGGTAATTACAAATTTATGGAATTACATTTAGTTTCAAGTTCAAGTTGTCTGCGATTTGTTAAATTTGAGTCATAAAGTGAATATAATATATGTACAGTTTAAGATCAGGTAGTTTATATCACTAAACTTAATAGTTAGTGTCAGATTAATATATTTCATCAAGCAATTTGGCCACTGTAACAGCCGGGTGTGACCTGGATCAATTTTTTTTTATTTGTACAGGTTTAGAGGTTTAGGTTTTTGCAGGGTCTGTGGTTTGTTCTCTTTTTGTAGTGTTTTTTTTGAGCATGCCTGTTTAGTATGTAAGTGGAATTTAGTTCAGTTGATATAGAATTTTTGGTACCGCAACTGTATTTTAAATGGTTTTTTATGAAGTCAAAATAATATCAATTTTGCAGATTAAAATTAATTCAAAAATGTAGCCCAAAATTTTTGATTTATGCCTAGATATGTAGATATTGCCAAAAATTGTGTGATTACTGAGTAACATTTTTTTTTAATACAGCATAGTTTTGAAAGCCACAATGATCTTTTAATTTTGGTTATGTTACGAGTAATAAATATTCTATTGACGATTCCTTTTATTCTGTGTTGTATGTTACATCCTTCACAAACATTCATAATTAGCAAAAACTGCACTATCTTGGCAAAAACTAAATTGCTCCAATGCAACAAAAAGTTCATAAAAAAAACAATGATTCATATTAAAAACCTCACATTATCAAAACAATTTGCTGCACTTATAGCATATCGTGTATGGGAAATCGACTTTCACGTACGAATGAATGGTTTTCGTATCTATCCTCAAAAAATACCAAATAGCACAATCTAGCAAGACATAAACTCCGATCTCGAAAGTGGGTCAAAGATCAGCTTAGCATGGTGGATTTCTACAATCCCCGCACAAAGGGGGCGTTCGACCGGAATACAGATGAATAATACTGAATACTTACGTCGCGGAATTGTACCAATCCCAATTCTCCGAGTTCTGATACACAGGCATACGCAGCTTCACTCTGTAGGAAGAGCTGACATAATGTCATCTCCTCACTCCTAAACAACGACCCCATTTTGCACGGTTGTCACCACACCAAACTAAACTAATTAACTACACGTAAGGCCGTCGCATCAGCCCGCGACTGACTCGGCGACGGAATAAAATAACCGAGTAGAAAATCAATCGATGAATCTCCTTCTCCAGCGCGTCACGTCACCCATGCGCTATAGGACAGCTGTTTTGGAATGCCAGCGCAAATAAAGTATTCTCCAGATTATTGACGTAAGAGACATTATGATAAGACAGCGTGGTTTACTTAAATACGTAAATTTAAAGCGGTATTTACGCATACAAGGCAAAATTTTCTTAAACTTTATTTACAAACTGACCAGTTAAACCTCAAAGTTTAATTCTGAAATGAGTTTAAAGTTTCCAAATATTTGTTGTAATTTCTATTGATTAACAGTTTTAGTAAGTTATCGGGTAAAGTTTCTTTACTGGCAACATTTAATAGTCTGTTTCTTTCTTTCATTGGTGCTTTCTTGCTCTAACATTTACTGGAGAACATTTACAAAGTTTGCTTATTATACAAAAATAAAATGTTTGTTCAGGTTTCCTTATCATTTATTACCGTATTAAGCAATTTTCAATTGAAATTAAGAAGATTAACAACTTGGATTATTACGTTGTATTGATGCAGTAGCTTCTATATCACACGCATATTATTTGTCTTATTACAAAAACAAAACGTTAACTGTGTTCGTAAACAGTCAACATTTTATAAAGTCGGCTAAATTAGGAAGGCGCTAAAATGTCAATGTCAAGGGCTTCTATCTCTTTTACTGCTAAACTCCAGATATGAGCAGCTAGCAGAGCTAGCTTTACCTTTCACAATCAGGATTTATTTTAAACATGGTAGTATAATCACATTTGTGTGAAATTGAGTGGGAGTATGAAATTGAGGTTATAGCGAATTAAATTAAACATAATTTATTAAATATAGCCACTGAATATTCCTACTCAATGAAAATACATTCAAAATGGTCAGTATTATTAATAAATTACATCATTCGTTTGATTTCGTGAGACATTTAATAAGCTTTAAGTATATTTTTAGGCTCTGCTCGGCGCTCAACTGGTTATAACTCTGATAATGGTATCAGTTATACAAAAGATCGGTAACTACTCGTTCGCGAGGTGGTTATTATGTTCGCGAGGGTTGTACCGATACTTGTATCCGGACAACAATGAGTTGAAGGCTTTGGCGGGTGTTCCTAAGGAAAAGCCAAAGGGCAAGAAGGGGGCCAAGTTTGAGTCAAATGGGAAAGCCGAGACGTTCCATGTCCCTCGGAGCTTGGACATCCAGCTCGAGACTGCGCCGGTGACGCCGCTGGACGTGATACACTTGAGGTTCTACACGGAATACCAGTGGATTGTTGACTTCTCACTTTACACATGCATTGTGTATATTTTGTCAGAGGTAAGAATGTTTGTTTGCAGCTAATCCTTATAATACGAGATATGGCTGCGAGATTGCATTGTTTATCAATTATTTAATGAAAATCAAAATTTGTTTTGCCGGTTTGCCTGTTAAAATATGCCCACTACTGTTTTTAATTAAATTAATTCTGATTGACTTTTTGAGGAAAATTTGATGCACTTGTTATTAAAATAACCTACACATTTCATGAAAGATATAAAATAAATAAATATCATGGGACAATTCACACCAATTGACCTAGTCCCAAAGTAAGCTAGGCAAAGCTTGATGTGTTATGGGTACTAGGCAACGGATAAACATACTTATATAGATAGATACATACTTAAATACATATTAAACACCCAAGGCCCGAGAACAAACATTCGTATCTTTCATACAAATATCTGCCCAACGCGGGTATCAAACCCGGGACCTCAAGCTTTGTAGTCAGGTTCTCTAACCACTAGGCCATCTGGTTGTCTAAAATTTGTAAAGAACTTAAAAAAAGTCATAGCTGCCTTTGTGCAATTGACCGCAACCTCCTCGCAGCTAGGGGTAAGCAGGACACATTTTGTTACATTTTTATGTTCACTGACATATACTCATCTCTTATATATCAAATTAAAGCAATTTTTTGTACATAACTTAAGTCTGGCTATGTAAAAGTGGCCGGAAATAGGAGTTGCTAGCCATTAAAGATGTTTAGAGTGAAAATGGAGAAGGTGTTTGTTTAGCAAAAGGGATCTACAAGCAATGATGTTTATTGTGTTTTTCAGGTCTACACATCATTCTTCCCGCTGAAAGACGAGTTCAACCTGAGTATGGTTTGGTGTCTGCTGGTTGTCTTGTTTTCATTGTATCCTTTTCAAAAGCTTTTTATTAACTTGCAATGTAATATATATATGTATGTACGGGTTAAATCTTGGAAGTCGAATTTGACCCACTTCCAGTGGTTCGATCAACTTGAAATTTGGTATACTTATGTAAGTTGGATGACAATGCAAGTACAATAATTAAACAACAACAATAAACAATAATTTATTTTTCAAAAACAGTGGTTACAAAGCAGGCAAAGGTTGAGGCTTCCCAGTAGGTATATAAGTAGGTACCCGTGTTGGGAAAGTACAGTCAACAAAAAGTACAGTCAGCGAAAAAGCTTGCATTGAAAATGAAATTTTTAACAAAAAAAATTTTTGTTCTCTCTCACCAATGCCACTATCATCACTTCTCAACAGGGTTTTTTTAAACCGGTATTAGATTCTTCGACATTTATAAGAGCTTGTTAAAGCCTAAAATTTTTATTCTCTCTCACCAATGCCACTATCATCACTTCTCAACAGGGTTTTTTTAAACCGGTATTAGATTCTTCGACATTTATAAGAGCTTGTTAAAGCCTAAAATTTTTATTCTCTCTCACCAATGCCACTATCATCACTTCTCAACAGGGTTTTTTTAAACCGGTATTAGATTCTTCGACATTTATAAGAGCTTGTTAAAGCCTAAAATTTTTATTCTCTCTCACCAATGCCACTATCATCACTTCTCAACAGGGTTTTTTTAAACCGGTATTAGATTCTTCGACATTTATAAGAGCTTGTTAAAGCCTAAAATTTTTGTTCTCTCTCACCAATGCCACTATCATCACTTCTCAACAGGGTTTTTTTAAACCGGAGCTTGTTAAAGCCTAAAATTTTTATTCTCTCTCACCAATGCCACTATCATCACTTCTCAACAGGGTTTTTTTAAACCGGTATTAGATTCTTCGACATTTATAAGAGCTTGTTAAAGCCTAAAATTTTTGTTCTCTCTCACCAATGCCACTATCATCACTTCTCAACAGGGTTTTTTTAAACCGGAGCTTGTTAAAGCCTAAAATTAAAGAAATGTTGACTTTGACCTTGATCCTTGACTCGGCCCCAGCAAAATCCTCCTCACCCTGACAAAGCAGTACTTCACCAGCGAGGAGTCCATCGGTGAGCGTTCCACCTGCATCGTGGCCTTCTGCATCTTCCTGCTTCTCGCCATGATGGTTCTCATCATAGACGAGAGCAACCTCGAGGTGGGAGTGGATCCCGCTTATGACAGCTTCTACGAGAATGCTCACAAGTTTCTGGAGAACCAGGGATTATCTTCCGTGTAAGTGTTTATACATATTATATGCATTATTTCATTTATTTATTATTATTTTTGCTTTTGTTTTTTTTTGTGAGGGCTATGCTTGGAGTTTCTCTACGGGATTGAATCAGAAACGAGGAGATCCGTAGAAAAACCGGGGTCACCGACATAACCAAACGGATTAGCTTGTTGAGATGGCAATGGCCAGGCCATACGGGCAAGCGCAGCGTAGGACGTCCACCAATGAGTTGGATGGACGATTCGGTGAAGGGCGCAGGTTCAGGGTGGATGCAAATCGCTTCCAATCGTAATGATTGGGCATCAATGAAGGAGGCCTATGTCCAGCATTGGACGTCCTACGGCTGATATGATGATGATGAAGTATTTATAATGAATTAAGTTTCAATACCATACCAAGCAGCCAAGTTTCATTACCATACTTCACGTAACCGTCAATTATTTCATCCTCACCATCTTGATGGTTGGCACTTGGCAGTCTAGTACCGTCCGCTATAAGCAGAACTTTTTCCCATGCACAACGAAGTTATGGAACCAGCTTCCTAGGACAGCATTCCCGGAGCAATCTTGGAGATCTTTAAAAAACGAGCCTATCTATCTCTTAAAGGGCCGGCAACGCACCTGTAATACCCTTAAGCTCCAAACGCACAGACAGCGGAGGCGTGGCGATGCGGTGGCGGTGACGGTTGTTAATATTCTAACTTGTATGAACGGTTGTGCGGTGCCGTACCGCGAACTCGTTCATACAAGTTAGAATATTAACAACCGTCACCGCCACCGCACCGCCACGCCTCCGCTGTCTGTGCGTTTGGAGCTTTAGTGTTGCAGGTATCCATGGGCGGCGGTGTTTGCTTCCCATCAGGTGACCCACATGCTCGTTTTCCCCCTTTCATATAAACTTTTAACTACATATTTAACTAGCAATGTTTATATGTTGTATTTTATGTACTCGTAATTTGACTGGCCCAAATAACTTTATTTTCAGAGGCCCTGCATCCAAGCTAATACTGAAGTTGTCGTTTGCCGTCTGGGCAGCCATCATCGGGACTTTGTTCACGTTCCCTGGACTCAGGGTCGCCAGGATGCATTGGGACTCATTAAGGTATACATCATGCAGTCATTTCAATTAGTGATAGTGCCTAGTGGCCTCTCAAGCAGAGGATCGTGTCGAAGAAGAATCGAGGGCTTGGGCCGTGGTTCCCACGCGAGCCCAGTGCGGATTGGGAACTTCATATACACCATTGACTTTCCTCGCAAGTGAGTACAGGTTTCCTCACGATGTCTTCCTTCGCTGTAAAGCTCATGATACGCGTCAAATTTAATTTCGCATAAAAATTCCGAAAAAACTCACAAGACGCCAGCCCGGGCTCGAACCCACAACCCTCTGCTTGAGAGGCTCTACCAAACCACTAGGCTATCACGACTTTCGAATTATGTATATATTAGTTGATAATTCAAGTACTTATAGTCCACAAAAAAAGCTTGTCTTTTTAACCCGTCGCACAACCAACAATTTTTTGGTTAATTTTGTGGGTTAGGTTCGTAAGGACTAGATTACATAACGACTCTATAAGCAAAACGTCTTAGTTACATAAGGTTTTGTTAGCTAAATGTCTAATTGTACAAACGTCTTAATAGTAGAATGCCCGGGTTTAAGATTGAACTTAGTTCTATTACGTCTTGTTTGTATAACGCCCTAATATCAAAATTTTGTAATAGCAAAACGACTAGGTAGGCATATCGTCAAACATTAATAACGTCTAAATGGCATAACGACTAGATGGTTGAATGACAAGAAAAACTCAAACGTAGTTTGTGCAGGAACTCTTTGATAAAGAAACTTCAAAGTCGAGTTGCTGGCCACTTAAAATCAAAGATAATGTACTTATTGTTCAACAATCTGTCCGAGACCTAGACAATAACTAGTCGTCCCTACAGAGATTAAATTCATCTAATATTATCTAGCCGGTATGCAATCATGACGTTTTTATCCAGACACTTTTCCTTATGCGTCGTTTTACAATCAAGACTTATTAATAACTTGGACGTAAACTCTATTAGTCATTTTGCAACTTCGGGCGTTATGCTATAGTTGTCGATCGAACAACTAAGACATAATACTCACTAGGGCATTCTGCAAAAAAGACATTGTGCTTACCAAGACCTTATGCAACTAAGACGTTTTGCTTATAGAGTCGTTATGCAATCTAGTCCTTACGAACCTAGCCCAATTTTGTTTCGGTATCTTATGTTAAAAGTTGATCGAAACCAGTAACAAAAATTAGCGAGTGATAAATAAATATTTGATTGTACAACAACAGCCGTACGGCGAGAGTGGATAGACACGTCGAGGGGAAAATGGGTTTAATGTTCAAGTTTTACACTCCGCTTTTCACTTTGATTTCAAGGAAACTAAACAGCAACATTGGAAATCAAATTTACAAGCTCTTATTTTTTATGCATTGTAATTTCTATAGTAACTTACTAGATTTGCCTAGTTTTATTAATTTCTACTGTTTGTGGCTGTTTGAGCCTGATTGCCTTGGTCTTAGACGAAGATTTTACTTTATGCACTAAAGCAAAAAAAACCATTTTATGAAGCATTCACCCGATATAAAGAAAAAGTTTACGAGCATGAGAAGTGAAAAAAATATTTCTTACAGATATTATGGTGAAAGCAAAGCCAAGGGGTTTCTTCTGAATGCCAACTTCGCGATGCCTTTCGTGCTTGCTTTACTGTGGGTGCGACCCATCACGAGGCACTACTTGACTGTCCGTGTGTTCAGCGGCATGGAGAAACCTATGTAAGTGATTAACACCATATGAGCAACTAGCTTTTGCTAGCAACTTCGTCCGCGCAGAATTCAAAAGACCAACAGAGCTGAGAGTTAAGAGGGTACGATGCCCACCATTTCTCCATACAAACGTAATCCCCTGTTTCCTCCCTGGATAATGGCTTTAGAGCCAATTTTTTTTTACTGTGTAATCTGTATCTACCACAGCTATGCCCCTATGTTTCGTTTTTTTCCATATTTCAATAAACATAAGAAATAAGAGCTTTCAAAAACTGAAAAAAATGCCCAATTTCAACGTCATTTTCAGACACTCATCAGAAAAGAATCCCTGATATAGACAAAAAAAGGAAAACATAGGGGCGTAGCTAAATCTGTCCTCTAATTATTTTTGAAAAAAATAATTTTATTGGTTCAGTTTTCGAGATGAAAACAGGGGATTACGAAATGCTGTTTTGATAAATTTTACGCGCCTATTAACGGTCTGAGCTGCAGTTGTCCCGCTCTCGCTGTACTGACACGGAGGGGTTCGGGCGAGACAGCGACATTTCATTAAAATACCTATTTCTCAAAAGTCTCTCAGCCATCGTACCCTCTTAAGTCATTAAAAAGATCTGCCTATCTACTTTGTTTCGTTCTATGAGTACCAAGTCAAATTCCATTGCAGAACTGAGATATATATATTTTAGTCGGAGTAAAAACCACTACATCTTACCTGCATAATCTGCACGCCAAATGTATTAGTATTTTTTTCTGTTTTTGTGTCATTTATGTTGAACAAACTGATAAAAAATCATGTATTTTTTTTACTTTTTGGTCTCGCGCTCTTAAACGTCAGTTAATTTTAAGTTTATTAAAATTAATGAACTAAAACAATTACTTTTTAAGTAATTGTTTTAGTTCATTAATATGGACCTCCGCAAAGTAACGCCTGATTCAATAAATAAATTTATTAAAATTGCTATTTTTTTGTAAATAAATTTTTGAAGGGGCGTACCTGACTTTCTTGCCAAAAATTTAAATCAAAACTATCTCAGAAATGGTTCACTCCTCCATAACCCCTAGACGGTAATAGGAATAGGTGGATTTACCAATAAGTTATTGGCAATAACCAGGCTGGGTGAGGCCATAATCCGTTTCAAGAATACTTCTCTTTTCCAGCATGACGTCCCAAGCGTTTGACACGCTCCGCCTGACCCTAGTGGTAGCCACAATAACCCTCCGCCTGGCGCTCATGCCGCGTCAGCTCCAAGCTTATCTCGACATGGCGCAGAGACGACTGGACCTCCAGAAGAAGGAGGCTGGACGGATCACCAACATCGACCTGCAGAAGAAGGTGAGACATTGCGACACCTTGCTATCCGAATGATATCGGAAAGGTGGAAAGCTTTAGCAAAACTCTGAAAGTGTAAAGAAAAACTTTGTAACAAAAAATTAATCCGCCGAAAAAACTGAAAAGCAAAAAATAATACCTTTTTTGTTTGACCTTAATCTAGGTACCAGTTTGAAGTCGGTGCCTCAGCACTAGCCAGGAGGAGTGGACCTATAATCTTCTACCTGACTGGCTTCTATCACTCCTCCTGGCTCGTGCTGAGGCACCGACTTCAAACTGGTACCTAGATTAAGGTCAAACAAAAAAGGTATTATTTTTTGCTTTTCAGTTTTTTCGGCGGTTTAATTTTTTGTTAAAAAGTTTTTATTTTATACTTTTTTCCATCCTTGGGGTAATTTTTTTTCCAAATTTATAATACCAACTTCAAGGTATACCCTATCTATCCAATAAAAACGAATTATGAAAATCAGACTACTCTGTAAAAAGTTAGTCTATCATCCCCTGTTTTCCTACCCTTAGGGTAGGAATATTATTTCCAAATTTAAATGGGACCACCCTTGGGGTATACGCTTTCCAATAAAAAAAGAATCATCAAAATCCGACTACTCTGTAATAAGTTATGCGTGGTCATATAGTACAATCAGTAACTGAACAATCAATCATCCCCTGTTTTTCTACCCTTAGGGTAGGAATATTGTTTCCAAATTTAAATGGGACCACCCTCGGGGTATACGCTTTCCAATAAAAAAAGAATCATCAAAATCGGACTACTCTGTAAAAAGTTATGCGTGATCATACATAAAAAAAAAATATATATATATATACACGTCGAATTGAGAACCTCCTCCTTTTGTTTTCGTCGGTTGAAAAGGTGAGACAACTTCATCTCGTGCACGTCCCACTGCAGGGCACAGGTCTCCTCTTAGAATGAGAGGGCTGGGGCCGTAGTTTCCACGTGGCACATACGGGAAATGATGAAATCTGCGCAAGAACTAGTCATATGGACATAGCTAGACTTAAGTGGCAGTGGGCAGGGCACATCGCTCGTAGAACTGACGGCCGATGGGGCCGAAAGGTTCTCGAGTGGCGTCCGCGGACCGGAAGACGTAGTGTAGGTAGGCCTCCAACAAGATGGAACAACGACCTGGTTAAGGTGGCGGGAACGCATTGGATGCGGATGGCGCAGGGCCGATCTGTTTGGCGAGCCTTGGGGGAGGCCTATGTTCAGCAGTGGACGTCTTTCGGCGGAAATGATGATGATGATGAAATTTCAAATACATTTTAGTCGTGCGCCGACGCGGCGTAGGTGTGGTATACAATCCGTCGATTCGTTGCGACGGCCTGACGCAATGCAGCGTGCCAGTGGGACCTCCCCCTATTGCTTATCAGCATAAGTCATATGTCATTTATTTTGAAAGAAAGAAAGAAAGAAAGAAAGAAAAACATTTATTTTATAACAACAATAACACATACACAGGCAAAAATAAGAGTACAAACATACGTATAGACATAGACATAGAAATGTACATATTAGTGCTGCTACAAAAAGGGACCCGGCTCAGCATGTTGCTAGTTAAAAACCAGCACTGGTCTTCCGCCGGGCCACAGTACCTACAGCAACATCACGGAAGGCCACACAAAACAGACACAAATTATATAATTATTATAAAAAAAGAAAAACATATCATTCTAACATAAAACTATCTGACTACGGAACCCTAAAAACTAAACATTCAAGCATTCAAGGCTACCACAGACCGAAGCGCGGGGCGCGCGCGCGACGGCAACGAAAACGCTTCGGTCTGTGGTGGCCCTAAAATAATTGGCTGAATGTTCCTGAGACCTATGCCTCTTCCTAGCGGAACACGGAACACTAAAGAAACAAAAAAAAAAGAAAAAAGTATTAGAAGAAACAACAACAACAACCCAATCATAACCCGATTAAACTAAATAAAACCAGTTTTACCAGTTCTTTCCTCTGATCTGGGAAACAGATCTAAAACTAAAATTATAAAAAACAAAGAAACACAGTTTAAATTAAGAAAAAAATTAAGCTACAGCGACAGACACTTCGATTATATGAAGTAACCAAACATACACAAATGAAAAAGTTGCTCAATGATTGCAAAAACAGTTACAGTTACATTTTGCTTAAAACGTGGTACAAAAAGATGCTATACATTTATGATAGGTTACACACATTTCACCAGTAGCTGGCATGCAAAACATACTTACACCTAAAATTAGTCAATGTAAAATAATCTTGAAACATCTAATATATAAAAATCTCGTGTCACGGTGTTTGTTATCGAACTCCTCCGAAACGGCTCGACCGATATTTATGAAACCTTTTCTCCACATTCGATAGGTCTGAGAGGGTATGTATTACAATACCGAAGTACGAAAGACCGAATGTATTAAAACATCGAATGGGTCACAAGACCGACACGACTTTGTTCTGAAACCGTAAACTTTTCAGAATTTATTAAAACGGCATCATACAGAACCCATTAGGTTAGGTTAGGTTTGTTTTATAACAATCTTAAAAAGTTAACGGTTTCAGAAAAAAAACGTGTCGGTCTTTTGACCCATTCGATGTTTTAATACATTCGGTCTTTCGTACCTCGGTATTGTAATACATACACGTCTGAGAATAGGTCGTCGGCTAATTTTCTTCGCAGACGGAGTCGCGGGCAGGCAACAGCTTGTTTAATATATAAAAATATCGTGTCACTGTGTTTGTTATCGAACTCCACCGAGATGGCTTGACTGATACTACTGAAACTTTTTGTCTGTATTCGGTAGGTCAGAGAACAGGTCGCAGGCTGTTTTTTATACCCTCATTCTTCGCGGACGGAGTCGCGGGTAACAGCTAGTTATTTATATATACATATTTACATTCCAGATAGCTTCAGTATTCTACTACTTATGCGTAGTAGCGCTCCAGTACATATGCCCCATAATAATGTGCCTGTACTTCGCACTGATGTACAAGACTCTCGGCGGCTACGCCTGGTCGGACTTGTTCTACGAGAGGCAAGAAATGTGCGCGGCGGAGGAGAACGTGGAACCGAGGGTCGCTGCTGATGAGGTGGAACAGTTCCAGATGGCGTGGGAGAACTTGAAGATGGTGAGTTCTGCAGTGGTGGTAAAGCCGTGCTGCCGTGCTATCGATATTAGCAGTAAGTCTAAATTTCGATCTTTGGAAAAATTAGACTATTAGAGCAGTAGTCCATTTTTAATCTTTGGCAAAATCCGACATACTGCTAATATCGATAGCACGGCAGCGTGGTGGCCTACTGGTTAGCCCTATGGCCTCTCAAGCAGAGGGTTGCGGGTTCGAATCCCGGCTCGCACCTCAGATTTTTTTTTGGAATTTATGTGCGAAATTGCCTGCTGTAAACTAGTCCTTCCTTCTTTCTGGTAAAGGGTTGCCTGGAAGAGATCGCTCTTAAGCGATAAGGCCGCCTATTGCTTACCTTGTAACTTACTCTCTGTGTACCTGTTTTCTGTATTGCTTATTATTCCTGGTGTACAATAAAGAGTCATTGTATTGTATTGTATTGTATTGAAATTACATTTGTAATTTACCATGTGTTTTACGGTGAAGGAAAACATCGTGAGGAAACCTGAGAAAGAAATTTAAGGGTGTGTGTGAAGTTCCCAATGCGCACTGGGCCCGCGTGGGGACTACGGTCCAAGCCCTCTCATTCTGAGAGGAGGCCTGTGCCCTGCAATGGGACGTATATAGGCTGCGATGGTGGAGATGAGTTTTGCAGTTACCACTTTTTTTTTTTTTTTTATATAAGAGGTGGCAAACGAGCAGACGGGTCACCTGATGGAAAGCGATCACCGTCGCCCATGGACACCCGTAACACGGGGGGCATCACAGGTTAGGAATTGGTAGGCTCGTTTTTTAAAGATCCCTAAGTTGTAACGCTCCGGGAATGCTGCCGCAGAAAGCTGATTCCAGATCTTTGTCGTGCGAGGAAAGAAGTTTCGCTTAAATCGCACGGTACTAGAATGCCAATCATCAAGATGGTGAGGATGGAAAGACAAACGGTTCCTCGAAGTGCGGTAGTGGAATTTAGCCGCAGGCAGCAATTCGAACAGTTCGTCAGAACACTCCCCATGATAGATACGGTATAATATACAGAGAGACGCCACATCCCTCCGCAAAGCCAAAGGATCGAGTAGGCCAGAGAGTGCCTGATTACCGACAAATCGAGCAGCTCTACGTACCACTTGATAAGGTTTCGTCATTGCAGCCTATATTATACGTCCCATAGCAGAGCACAGAATAGGGATGTTGACACCACCAATCAACTGACGTACTTTTTATGAGCTGTCAAAACACATTTCTCCCATAGATTTTGAATGGCAATAGCAACATATGACGTCACTTGTTCGCATACTCAATTAACTAACGATTTATTTGTTTTAAAGCAACAAAAAATCTAATTTTGCAGTAAATCGAAAATTAATCTGGGTTTTAGGGCTGAAATAAAGCGTTTTTTTACTGGAGTCGTGGCTTCGAATTATTTTTCAATGGTGTCAACATCCCTATTAGAGGGTTTGGGCGCAGTACACGCGCGGCCCAGTGTGTGGGAACTTTATGGATTTACATATAGTTTTACCTCCCTAGGGAGTTATATCTATAGTTTTAAAATTTGCAAACAAGTCGTCAGTAATCCCCTTCTTACGGCCCTTAGGCTGTGTTCAGACCAAACCGACTGTCGGCCGCCGAATGTGAGCGCGCGTTACGCAGTTTATTGTATTTCCATACATATTCATGTTTTCGTTCACACCTAACCGACAATACGCTATTAGATAGAGGGAGGCAAACGAGCAAGTGGGTCACCTGTTGGTAAGCGATCACCGCCACCCATGAGAACCAGAAACCCCAGAAGGGTCACTAGTCCGTTGCCGGCCTTTAAGGGAACAATACACTCTTTTCTTGAAGGACCCGATGTCATAGTTGGAAACACCGTAGACGGGAGTTGATTCCACAATTTGACTGCGTGGCAGAAAATGCCGACGGAAACGCACAGTTGTAGATGTATATTCATCAAGGTGGTGACGGTGGAACGCAGACTTACGGCGCGACGTGCGATAGTGGAAGCCCGTAGCTGGTAATAAATTGAATAGCTCCTCGGAGCACTCCCCGTAGTAGAGCCTGTAGAGCACACAAAGAGAACCTACGTCTCTTCGCAAGGAAAGGGGATCCAAACGACCAGAAACTAGCGGGTCGCCGACAAGTCGAGCTGCGCGACGTTGGATACGGTCAAATGGAAGGAGAAAGCATTGGGGCGCCCCCGCCCAGAGGTGAGAGCAGTACTCTAAGTGCGGCCGCACCTGGGCCTTATACAGTTGAAGAAGGTGCTTTGATGTAAAGTACAGCCTGGATCTGTTCAATACCCCAAGCTTTTTCGAAGCCAATTTGGCTTTTCCCTCCAAATGACCGCGAAATTGAACATCACTCGTTATGTCCACGCCGAGAATCCCTATGCTGGATTGGATATCCAGGGGAGCGCCATCAAAGCGGGGAGATAGCGCGAACGGGGACTTTTTTGCGGAGAACACGCACACCTGCGTCTTTGTGGGGTTGAATTAAACATAAAATACCGTACAAAATAACGTTCACACTGGGGCTCACAGTGAGCCTGCTCACATTCGGCGGCCGACAGTCGGTTTGGTCTGAACACAGCCTTAATGCACAATGTACTATAACTCACTGGTCAAGTACTCTACCCTAAAAGAGTTGGCCGAAGATAGAAAGAATTTTTATCTTTGTTTCCATCCTCAGGTGTTCACACAAGAAGTGTACCGCGGAGTGTTCGGCTTCGCCACTTGGTGGTGCCTGTTCGCCTGGTTCATCACCACCTCCCTCGGCATGGGATACCAGACCTACTTCAGGATCTCGTGATACCGTGACCTGGTCTCTGGCGGGTACACTCGCCCGTTCTGTGTCCATAGGTTTCACAGTTGCGTTCTTGTTTCTTAATCTAAAATCAAAACCAAAAAAGGCTAATTATACGAGCGTCTCAACCGCCATCGTTTCCGGTCGCATATAGTGAAGAAATAAGTCGCACAGCACGGAAGGTTTTTGTAAAACGATACAGTGCGCTCACTGTAAAATAAAAATTCATTGAAATCCCATGCAAACAATAGCTCATTTCTTTGATATATGGGTCCTGGTAATGGTAACGGTAGAAACGCTCGAATAATTAGCCAAAATATTCCTGTAGGCTAGTCCGTTAAGAATGCGCCGCAAGAAACTTGGCACTAAGTAATTCTTTCTAAAGACAGATTATAATTTCATGCGTTATAAATAAATTTCACGGGACAATCAAAGTAAGCAAATCTTGTGTTATTTTCTAATCAGTGCACAAATTTTTGATACGTGATTCAGTATCGTTGATAGATCACGATTATCTGTTCGAGTTTTTTTTTTTAATTTTGAAATTTGGGTTGTTCATAGTAATTCATCCAATGATTGGTCGAGTGACTATGAAAAACAAAAAAAATAAGTGATTAATATTATAACGAAAAATACTGAAATTTGTTATTTTAACGACACTGAACCACATATTAAAATTTGTGCAGTTATTAAAAAATTACCCTGTAAGTAAGATAGATACATACTTAAATAAATGTCATATTAAACACCCAAGACTCGAGAAAAAACGTTCGTATTTTTCATACAAATATCTGCCTTGAATCGAACCACCAGGCCATTTGGTCGACCAAATCTGATAATTAGATAATTAAAGAAAACTTAACACTTACGATACAGCACTGAGTAGGCTGGATCACGGGCGTAGCCAGCGGGGGGGGGGGGGTTTGGGGATTCAAACCCCTCCCGAAATATTCAAAATATTTCTTTAATCCGTTAACATCTGTTAATTAAAAAAAAAATCATAATATTACCAGTGATTTTATTCACATTTTTGTTGTTTTATATTCTGAACCCGTCGGGCTACGCCCGGGGGCTCCTAATTTGCCGCCCTAGGATCCAGGCCACGGGCGGCAAATTAGGATCAATTTTATTTTCTAACAACAATACACATTATTATAATGTACGAAGACAAGTCTCTAAGATTTAACAAAAATTACAATGTTCCTTTCCAGAACTAGTAAAGGCATGATTGTTTTTAAAAAGTACGCGAAATATTGAAGCGCGACTGTCAAATTCTTTATGGACACAAAAACACTGCGCGGTAGTTTTAGTAAATCTAGTCATAGAGTTATTTGTAGATAGGATCACTGTTTCTTGTTAATTGTAAGTTAGTACAAACGTATGTGCTGTTTTTATGTTCTGAGATAATTGAAAACTGTACAAACATAAATAAAAGGATTTAACTCGCGATTACAAGTTGGAGATGATCCGAGTACCAACTCAACCTTTTGGAATATATTCATTTTTGTTTTATAAAATTACAAATTATGTCTTAAAGTTGCATACTTTATGCTTCATTTACACGCTTGTCGAGACTTGCCAAACGTCTACAAGTTCCAAGCCTAGACAAGCCTGTGAATGCCATTTACACGCTAGCAAGTGCATAAAGCATATTGTGCGTATTGTAAAGTAAAAAGTAAAAAGTAAAAACCGGCCAAGTGCGAGTCGGGCTCGCGCACCGAGAGTTCCGTACACATTTCTGGCTATGTCAAAATATACGCCGTAAACAGCCGTAACTATAATAATCCAGTGTTAGCAGAGCCCTGCTTCTAAGTAAAATGTACGCCGTGTAGGATCATTTTATGTTGGTTACTCGGGACCCCCCTTAATGTTTAATTTAATTATATGATGTAACTAAAAATTTATGCTTTTCGCAATTTTTCCTTTATCTGTGCTATAAGACGTTGCTTCGCACCAAATTTCAAGATTCTGAGTTCACGGGAAGTACGCTGTAGGTTTTGATTCCCTTGCGAGTGTCGAAAATTTGCGGCATAAACGGCTGTATCTTTTGATTGCGTTGGCTTAGAAGTTTGATTTTTTCACAACTCCAAGGGACAGTAGACCTGAGTTTTTGATATGAATTTCAGCTTGATATCTCCACGCGTTCCTAAGAACATGGCGAAACTATAAGGGTTCCTAGTTGACTACGGAACCCTAAAAAGGGTCTTGACAGACAGACGGATGGACAACAAAGTGATCCCATAAGGGTTCCGTTTTTCCCTTTTGAGGTACGGAACCAAGCTTCAAAGCGTCGATACGTACAAGTGTGAACACTTGCTGCCAAGCCAAAGGTAACTTATAATTATAAAATGACAAATGAGCTATTAATAATGACCACCAAAAATTGCGTCATTGATAAAATGATTCCGTTTGAACAAAAAAAAATAATCGTTAGTCATTAGGTTATCTAGCTGGAATAGATATGCTAAGTGACATTGTATTTGAATTTTTCACTGTAGAATATTCTGTTTCGCAGAACATTCGAGTAATGTTTTGGAATGTTTGTGTGCCTTGTTTTCGTGTGTCCGATATTGTTTATGCTTAAGACTGCAATCAGTTTAAGCAGTCAAACCTGCTGTACTCAAAGTGCGGGCCGTCGAGCTTCTATAGGTGTCCCAAAACTCAATGATAATTTACTATACTTACTTAGGCAAGAGGCCAAATTATAACAATAGGGATGTTGACGCCACCAATCAACTGACATACTTTTTATGAGCTGTCCAAACACATTTCTCCCATAGAGTTGGAATGGCAATAGCAACTTATGACGTCACTTGTTCGCCAACTCAATCAATTAACTATTTATATGTTTTAAAGCAAAAAAAATCTAATCTTGCAGTTAATCGTAAATTAATCTGGTTTTCAGGGCTAAAATAAAGCGTTTTTTTACTGTAGTCGTGTTCTAATTATTTTTTAATGGCATCAACATCCCTATTATAACCTGGTACCAGGCAAAAGGTCAAATTATTAAACAATTCTGGAAGAAATAAAAACAAAATCCATGACATTTAGTTAAACGATAATAGCATATTACTTGTATGGTTAGAAAGTTAAAAAAAAAACGTCTTTTCTTCATTTAGCTTTTTATAATGAGAGGAAGGCGGGTCGTCTGATAGGAAATGCACCGCCCAAATATCAACAACTCTTGGAGAGTCACTGATCTGTGAAGTATGGGCATTATCAAAATACATTGAGTTGATATATTGAGTTTTGAGACATTCTGTATATCGGATGGTCCATATCGATGGTTTGGTGTGGGTAAAGTGTTGGTACAACCTGTATTTACTATTTGTCAAGTTTTTTAATACAGCTTCCTATTCAATATGAAATATTATGCTACTAAGGCATAGTTTGTATTACATTCTTTACTATGTGAAATAATAGATCCAATGTTGCAATCGAGTGCGTCAATCAATATTAAATGTAAAGTCATCATGTTTTGTAAAACTGGAACAAATTATACCTATATCGCTTTGTATTACTTATAGAGACCAGCTATTTCGCAAATTTTGACCCTATCGATCAATGAAATAAAAATACAGGGTGCTATTTTTTTTCAGATTTTAGCCAGTTCGATTCCCGGGTATGTATTACAATACCGAAGTAGGAAAGACCGAATGTATTAAAACATCGAATGGTTCAAAAGACCGACACGATTTTTTTCTGAAACCGTAAACTTTTCAGAATTTATTAAAACGGCATCATACAGAACCCATTAGGTTAGGTTAGGTTTGTTTTATAACAATCTTAAAAAGTTAACGGTTTCAGAAAAAAATCGTGTCGGTCTTTTGACCCATTCGATGTTTTAATACATTCTGTCTTTCGTACTTCGGTATTGTAATACATACCCCGGCAAGCGAATTTTCGAAAATCTTCGAATGCACTTTTTTATTTTTTCAGAAATAAAGGTATGTTTCTTTTGAGTAAATTTTCCTATTTTCACTATTTAGAGTAGTTTCCCTGGAGGTGGTATTACAAAATTCCACCCTAGGTACATTGCAAAATAATGATGTAAATTTTGTAATTGGTTGTGGATAAAAAAATGCCCTTTGAAACAAGACAACGGCTAGCATGGTTGTCATTTGTATGTTCTGATTGCATCCTGGTAGAAAGCAGAAAGAGAAGCCATTATTACCACTTTTGTGCCTGACTTGGGCACTCACAGCGTGTTGCTTACCCTTTAAGAATAAAACGGCTCGAGACATTGTTGTAGCCGTCTGTGCTAGCTGTTCTTTTGTAAAAACTGGTAATAACTGACGTTGAATCTACTTAGCTATAAGCATTTGTATTTATTAATTTATATTGGACTGTTTTTAATAAAATATTTGAGTTTCAATGCTGTGTTTTAATTTTTCTTTGTCCTTTGGTTTAATTGGCAAAAAAATGTTCTAATTTATAATTATTAAGGAGTAGGTCAGTGGTCATTTCCCAACAGATCCACTTCCTTGTTCATGTTCAATGTCCCAGAAAATAAAAAGTTTTTGTTATTGCCTAAAGTATTTCCGAGTTCAAGAAATTGGTTAAACATTGCAATTTAGCATTTATTCAAAGGTATTTATTGTTTAGCAATTTAATGTTTAAAGAAAATAACTTGATACTAAAATCAAAAAGTTTAGTTTGTAAGTAGGCTTTCCGAAAGATAATTATTATAGTATATTCATTACAAAGAAGAATAGGCCGAAACGCAAGATAGATAGAATTGGAAATAAAACTAGTTAGTCTCCCAATGTATAAGTTACTCTATAGAATCTAGTCATTTTTTTTGGAATCTACATGGCTGAATCTGTGGCTGAGTCATCGAACTCCACAGGCAGATATTTTAACTGTCCTACATTTTTCGTTTGATTTTAGTGACATCTAGCGACAACGACGTGGAATCATTTAGTATAGGTGGTAGACGATTGGCTGGTAGTAGCATGGAATTCCGTGGAGTTGCCATGTGCATTTAACCGTACCCCGAAAAATGGACAACTATTATCTATCTATACACCGTGAAGTTTTAGTGGTTGTTTTCCAGAAACGAGGTGATTTAGTTTCAATTGTACAATCGATTTATAATTACTATTTTGACTAGAGTCAAAAATCCAATTGTGAAAAACGAAAGTCGAAAATGACCGCAAACCAATAGTAACGCTTCGTTGGTACAAGTAGCGTACGATCGTACGATAGGTTAGGTACCAACGAAGCGTTACTATTGGTTTGCGGTCATTTTCGACTTTCGTTTTTCACAATTGGATTTTTGACTCTAGTCAAAATAGTAATTATAAATCGATTGTACAATCGATACTAAATCACCTCGTTTCGGGAAAACAACCACTAAAATTTCACGATGTATAAATCTATAATTAAAAAAAATTAGTGTCCGACCGAAGTTTCGGTTTCGGTTTCGGTTTCGGCCAATTTCGGCCGAGGTTTCGGTTTCGGCCAGAATCCGGCCGAAACCTTCGGCCGGGCCGAAATTACTTCGCGGCCTCTCGCGGCTCTCGCATCGGGAGCGCTCGGCTTAATTCGGACACGCTCGGCCGGGTAGGTATAGGTAATGCATCGGCGGCCGGCCCAGCTGGGACCAGCGACAGTAGTATGTATGAGTGTTGTTTATTTATTAAATTATTATTTACTTTTTAGAATCTGTTTGGCGACCGCTTTAGCCTAGTTGGTAGTGACCCTGCCTACGAAGCAAGAGGTCCAGGGTTCGAATCCCGGTAAGGGCATTTATTTGTGTGATGAGCACGAATATTTGTTCCTGAGTTATGGATGTTTTCTATGTATTTAAGTATTTATTTATCTATATAAGTATGTTTATCGTCGTCTAGTACCCATAGTACAAGCTTTGCTTAGTTTGGGACTAGGTCGATTTGTGTAAGATTGTCCCCTAATATTTATTTATTTTATTTGTTACTGCATTTTATGCTGTGATTAATGAACAATACGTTTGATATTAGGATTGTGAATTTAGTTTAGACGTGATAAGAATAGGTTGTTTGTTTTGAATAATATAATACCTATGCCAAGACATTTTTCATTAAAAATAAACGTTTTTTATTTTGTTTAACAAAAAAAGTAACTGTTCTCATATAAGAAATCCTTGCAATAACCTTTACCTTACAATCTGTACAGTAATTTTGAATATTTTGTTTGATATGATACGTTTTCAAAAATTTCGGTTTCGGTTTCGGTTTCGGCCGAAATCAGAAAAAAACCGAATATTCGGTTTCGGTTTCGGCTAAAAATCGTGTTTCGGTCGGACACTAAAAAAAATTAATCACAGAAATGTTTGTGCGCGCCGCATAACTTCCGAATACTTCCGATCGACTGCATCAAATGGAATAATTCTTTTTTGTTGCGTTTGTTATTGTCAGGAGAAGGTTCTTATAAAATAAAATACAACGGGGGCGAAGCCGCGGGCATCAGCTAGTAATAAATTACTGAAGCTTCCAGTTATTTAAAATAAATCATGTCTGATCCTCCAATATGTTGAGTTTTGGGAACAAGTCAAAACAGCACAATACCTTGTAAATGCCTAGGAAACGAACGGTTTACTAATATTAATTAATGCCATCGCCATTCGCTTCGATTATTCAAAATGAATGGAAACTTTTGTACCTAAGCATATGGAATTGTTTTTAATTATATTATCAAAACATTAGTGGTTACACTAACGTCTGATGCAGCCATATAGCTTAGTAATGTTAATGTTGTACTCTAATGTCTGTAGATATTATTATGCCGTATGACAAAAAAAAATCATATTATCTTATTTTATTTTGTCTAAAAAACACAAGGCATAAATTAAATAAAACAAACTACTACTACTACTACTTACTATTTCAACAGTAATTTATCACCATTTTGATTGAGGACTGTTTAGGTTAAGGCGTTACTTCTAAAGGATTCTATCGAAGCCTTGTGTCCTTATCATTTTTGCACCATTTTAGGGTAATGTTCAAATAATGGTAATAGCAACACTGTGTTCCAGAAGTGGAGGGGTGAGCGATCCGGAACCGGTTCATTGACGAAAAGGTCGAGAAATTTGAATAGTGATGTAGTTATGCGGTAACGGTGTTATCGATTTTTTTACATAAAGAGGATTATGCTGTAGTAAATAATACCGAGGTAGCTTAATACAATACATACATTATTGAAATAAGCTTTTTTTTGGCGAAGGAAAATATTCCAAGGAAAGCTTTATATCATTAGAGGCCTTTATTTATTTATTTATCTATTTATTAATTGATACACCAACAGTGTTTACACAGAAATTACAGTGAATAGTTACAACGATTCTTATTCTATATGTAACACTAATAACATGTATAGTTAGTTAGTTTATACAGCTGCGAAAAAATTCAATGATGTGTGTCAAGTCAAGTTTCTAAGCCCTTTGGTATGAAAGTAGGTATGGTGTGTGTCCAACAGTGGGACGTACTTAGAGCGCAGATATTAACGCTGACGATAGAATATGATGTGCAATTTAAGTTTCTTTCCAAAAGTAATAATTGGAATTTGTAATAGAATAGAAAAGAATAGAATAGAATAATTTTTATTTCGGGCTGCATAGGCCCACATAAAAAATACCTTGAAGACTAACATACATATTTATATTACAACTTAATTACTAACACTATGCTAATATGCACTATGGTAATGTCCTTTCCATTGTTATAGTTATGTTATAAGGCTTTGGATTTTTTTTACTTAATCGTAACTGTTAAACATTTACTGGTTAACTATACAAATAAATACATGACATAATAAAATTAACTTTAAAGAAATTAACACTATAATTAAAAATAAAATAAAACTAACTAAACTAAAAACTAAATAAAATTAATAAATGGTTCCCCCGTTGCATGCACCCATGCTGATACGTTGAGCGAGGAAGCTGCCAGGGGCTAAATTCAAGAACGGCCCAACACGGTTTGCAAGCGGTAATTCAATCGTTTGGGAGAGGATAGGAATGGGTTGAGCTTGGGATGAGCAATATTGTCCTGTTAATTCGCTTTGTAAATAAATAAATAAACAAATAAATAAGAATCATCCCAAACTCAGCCCAAACCTCTCGCAAACCAGTGATTTTTGGCGTTCCTGAATAGCAGTTCAAACCAAACCCAACCCAAACGATTGAATTACCGCTAACAAACCCGTGAAGGCCCGGTCCTGAATTTAGCCCCAGCTCTTCGGTCCCTTGTGGTATCACAAAGGCATTTAGAAAGGTCTTTATAGAGATTTTTTGCGCTGGGGCCCTACGGACCTAAGGTTAATTAAGTTGTTTGGATTAATTAACTACCTACTACGATATAAGTGCAGTCAACATTTACTCTGTCCTGTTAGATTAAAACGTGGTTTCTGTGTGGAAATACAAATTAAATTTGTTTTTAAATTAGTCAAACTATTACCTACATATTTACTTATAGGTACTATGCACCTATATACATAATAATTCAATATTTATCGAATCGTTTTTCCCAATTGTATAAAAAGTATGTTTCTATGCAATTGTTATTGCTACGATCGATCTAGCGTAGAAGTTTTACGACTACCGACTATTATATTATTCATAATAATATACGTAAACGTAACAATTTTTCTCTGAGTTCTCCATGGAAACCGATTAAATCTATTGTGCAATTAAAACCATTTCTAGTGACACATGAATAAAAATGCAGAAATAAGTAAACAAAAAAATTGCTTCATTTGGTATTACTATCGATAAATAATCATCGTGACGCTTAACGCTCAACACTATTCATTATACCGGCATGCGGCAAAACGTATTACGTCCATGGCAAAACGTCAGTTGACGTAAAATTTTAACCAATAGGAGAGCAGCGCGTCAGGAGGGAACTCATTCTATTGGTCTAACCACAGAATATTCCAGAATATCCCAGTGACGTCGAGTGGAGAGGCGCACGCATATAAATTTATTGAGCGTGAGCGTCGCCATTTTATTATTTCACGAGAAGTGACCGTCAATCGCGCACGCTTTGCTAAGCTGTTCTTGTAGAGAAGTCTACGACTGAAGTATTAGTTAAATTTACACAAAGTGAGTAGAAATTATTAATATTTACTAGTTTTTAATGTGATTTTGTTCAATTCTTCTTTTTAATTATAATTTTTGTTGCATTTTGATAGGCAGCGGTTTGACTAGGTTACCTAAATTTTTCGGTTCCAATGACTCATACTTTAATCTCGTGATAGCAACTAGGTTTCCACGGAAATTCCGTTGTTCAAGATCATGTGTTAATTCTTAGTGTTTGCATTACAATTACATTTAAGTACTTAATCAAATCTTTCCCAATTTCCTTTGTCATTCGGCACGCCATCTGCATGCACCGAATTAGCACGTGGTCTCAAACAGTCTTTTAAGACCTTGAGCCTTTAAAGCAATTTTTTCCATTCTGCTATTACACCGCGTAACCTGTGAAACGTTATCCAAGGTGAGTTTTCCACGCGAAAACTGCATTCGAGAACGTTCGCTCGATCGATTTTCTGTCATGGTTGCTTATGGCCGCCGCGCGTCGGGCGTTTTCTATTTCCATCATTCTCCGTTTAGATTGAGTTAATTCTGGAAGCGTGTTAATTTTAGCTTTTATTCACAGATGGCTGCAACTAAAGCTCCTGCAGTTGGTATCGATTTGGGGACCACGTACTCTTGCGTGGGTGTTTTCCAGCATGGAAAGGTGGAAATTATCGCAAACGACCAGGGTAATAGGACTACGCCCTCTTACGTTGCGTTCACCGACACCGAGCGTCTCATCGGAGATGCCGCCAAAAACCAGGTGGCGATGAACCCCAACAACACAATTTTCGGTTAGTTTAACTACTGATTTTTACCAAGTTAAAATGTGATTGTAATTTGTGTCGTGTGGGCCGGCGCCCGGCCATGTTTCATCACCATCACGCACCTTGATTTAACTATACACGTGTTTTTTACATAGTCAAATTTTCATTGTAGAACGTGGTCTATCAAGTACCACGTGGGTTACCCTTAGCGACTCGCTCGTAGAGTAATTCGGTATAGGTACTTAGCCAGATCGGCATTTATAAATTTGTAGTCATTTAACAGCATTAATTTTGTTCACGTTTTGTCTGGTCTAACCAATTAGCTTTATACATAACTTGTGGAAGCAGGCAATTTCTGAAGTAGGTTGTAATGGAATTAATGAGTAGACCAAAAGAGTCGGTTCTAAGATGTTGAGAAAAGAAAGCGTTCTAAAATAGAATTGTTCATAGATAACAGAGTCACTCACTTTCAGTGTGATATTATGTATGATACTGTCAATAACATGTAGCGCATGCATACATAATATAATATATATATACACACTGGCCTTTGTGCTACTTACTGATACAGAGCCTGCATGGGTTTAATGCCAATGACCTGGTTATTCCTAATTACCTACTTCGGGTTAACAATGAGTTTTGTAGTACAATAGGAAATAGTGTAGGCCGAGAGTAGTAATTTTTGGAACAAAATGAGTAATGATTTGTAGAAGCACAACTTAAGCGCTAATGAGTCATGTATTATATTGATCTTAAATTTTGTTTATGGTGTCTATGACTAAGCAGACATGATGCAATTGTGGCAAATATTGACTGACTGTTTCCTTGTTGTATATTTCCTATCCTACTGATACATTTATGGTAACTATCTATTTTTTTATTATTATCAGTCATTATCATCAGTACTATATATTATTTGAAATATAATAATATATGTTGGAGCATTTATACTATTCCAACGTGTGCGTTATTAATAGATACTGGATTAAATCATCAGTGATACTGCAATACCGCGTAACTAGCTCTTGCATAATTTGCATAGTGCACTTGCATCTATCATTGCATATTTTACATAAAAACTTTTGATGATTCATATTACCATTAGGTATAGCAGCGGATTGAAAAGGTTCGTCACTTCGACCTTTACTTGTTGATATAAGTCTAAAAGTGACTAACCTTTTCTTTCTGGGACTGTACATTTGTAATGTTCCTTGGTATGATAATTAATGATTCATTGGCAGAACCAATGCGCTAACATAGCGCCTAAATTTAAATACTGCTTGGTTGCTTCAATGGATTTGGAACGGTTGTTTTCCTCTTGTACCTTGTTGTTGTTGTTGTTGTTGTTGTTGTTGTCTTGTCTTGTCTTGTGTGTTCTTGTAAGGCACAAATTTAGTGTATATAAAGTAGAAGGTTTGAAACAGTGCCTCATTGTTAACATCTACAAGAATCATCATCATCATTAGCCTATGTTCGTCCACTGCTGACATAGGCCTCTCCCATGGCACGCCACTAAACATGATCCTCGGCCACTCTCATCCAGCTGTTGCCGCTACAAGAATACAAAATGTTAATTAGATACCTAATTCTTAATTTACTGTTGATATCTTACTAACTGTATGTGATTTTTGAATAAAGAATTCTAATGAACTAAAACAATTACTTTGCTCACCCGCGACCTTAAGATAAGGTCGCGGGTGAGCAAAGTAATTGTTTTAGTTCATTAATATGGACCTCCGCAAAGTAACGCCTGATTCAATAAATTAAAGAATTCTATTTATTTATTAAATTCATGTTGCATATTTTGACAGTTTTCATGCATATTTCCAGCATTTTTTAATTTTAAGCATTTTATGTTGGATATAATCTGGGGCCTGTTGCATAACAAATGAAGTACAACTAATATACAAGCGGAACTCTCGCTTCAGTTATATTAACTCAAAAGGGAGTTCCACTTGTAATATAAGTTGTCCTTTGTTATGCAACAGACCCCTGGTCTTTAGCTGTTAAACTTTGTGCAAGTCATGGTTGCTATTAATAAGACTGTTTTCATGATGATACCCAATATACTAGACTAGAGTCTCTGACCATATTGAATGATAAAAGTATTCTGAGGAATTTTCCTTACTACAAGAGTTAGTTACTGCATTGAACAAATACTAATGTGCATTGTTTTCGTTGTTACAGATGCGAAACGTCTCATCGGGCGTAAATTCGAAGATGCCACAGTACAGTCTGACATGAAGCACTGGCCTTTCGAGGTAGTCAGTGATGGAGGCAAGCCAAAGATTCAAGTAGCCTACAAGGGTGAAAACAAGACTTTCTTCCCCGAAGAGGTGAGCTCGATGGTGCTCACCAAGATGAAGGAAACAGCCGAGGCGTACCTTGGCAAAACGGTGCAGAATGCAGTAATCACGGTTCCGGCGTACTTTAACGACTCACAGAGACAGGCCACCAAAGATGCTGGTGCTATCTCAGGCCTGAACGTGCTCCGAATCATCAACGAACCGACCGCTGCAGCGATTGCGTACGGATTAGACAAAAAGGGTGGTGGCGAACGCAACGTCCTCATCTTCGATCTGGGCGGCGGCACCTTCGACGTGTCCATCCTTACCATCGAGGACGGCATCTTCGAGGTGAAGTCCACCGCCGGCGACACCCATCTCGGAGGCGAGGACTTCGACAACCGCATGGTCACACACTTCGTCCAGGAGTTCAAGAGGAAGTACAAGAAGGACCTCACCACCAACAAGAGGGCGCTGCGTCGCCTGCGCACCGCCTGCGAGCGCGCAAAGAGGACGCTGTCCTCGTCCACCCAGGCCAGCATCGAGATCGACTCCCTCTTCGAGGGCATCGACTTCTACACGTCCATCACCCGCGCCCGCTTCGAGGAGCTGAACGCCGACCTGTTCCGCTCCACCATGGAGCCCGTCGAGAAGTCCCTGCGCGACGCCAAGATGGACAAGTCCCAGGTGCACGACATCGTGCTCGTCGGCGGCTCCACGCGCATCCCCAAGGTGCAGAAGCTGCTGCAGGACTTCTTCAACGGCAAGGAGCTCAACAAGTCCATCAACCCCGACGAGGCCGTCGCCTACGGGGCCGCCGTCCAGGCCGCCATCCTCCACGGGGACAAGTCCGAGGAGGTCCAGGACCTGCTGCTGCTCGACGTCACCCCGCTGTCGCTCGGCATAGAGACCGCCGGCGGCGTCATGACCACGCTCATCAAGCGCAACACCACCATCCCCACCAAGCAGACGCAGACCTTCACCACGTACTCCGACAACCAGCCCGGAGTGCTCATCCAGGTGTTCGAGGGCGAGCGCGCCATGACCAAGGACAACAACCTGCTCGGCAAGTTCGAGCTGATCGGCATCCCGCCGGCGCCGCGCGGCGTGCCCCAGATCGAGGTCACCTTCGACATCGACGCCAACGGCATCCTGAACGTGTCCGCCGTCGAGAAGACCACCAACAAGGAGAACAAGATCACCATCACCAACGACAAGGGCCGCCTGTCCAAGGAGGAGATCGAGCGCATGGTCAACGAGGCCGAGCGCTACCGCAACGAGGACGACAAGCAGAAGGAGACCATCCAGGCCAAGAACGCTCTCGAGTCCTACTGCTTCAACATGAAGTCCACCATGGAAGACGAGAAGCTCAAGGACAAGCTCGCTGATTCCGACAAGCAGACCATCCTCGACAAGTGCAACGACACCATCAAGTGGCTAGACTCCAACCAGCTGGCTGACAAGGAGGAGTACGAGCACAAGCAGAAGGAGCTCGAAGGCGTCTGCAACCCCATCATCACCAAGCTGTACCAGGGCGCCGGCGGGGCCCCCGGCGGCATGCCCGGCGGTATGCCCGGGTTCCCCGGCGGAGCGCCAGGCGCCGGCGGCGCCGCGCCCGGTGGCGGTGCCGGACCCACCATCGAGGAGGTCGATTAAACATTCCAACAAACAATTTACCACCATTGCCGCCCTTGAGGCGTATTGAATTGAAACTCAAATAAATGATTGAAACTTACTGCTTCGTTTGAATTTAGTCCTTGATGAGATTTATGATGAATATTGATGAAAACGCTTGTGCCCCCAAATACCACGTTCTCAAAATACCACATCTTTTAAAATGCATTACCTATTTAAGATTTTGTAATTGGGTTCAATAAGAATCTGGTAATACCTGGGCGACCGAGCTCCGCTCGGGCTGAAACTCTGTACCAAGCGTTTTCCCAGAGATAAGACCAAGCTAGACCAATTTTTCATCCCCGAAATCCCCCACATACCAAATTTCATCGAAAACGTTGGAGCCGTTTCCGAGATCCTGATTATATATATATATATAATAAATATATTATTATACAGGGTTATTTTTAATTCACTGACATCCTCTTAACCCTGAATTCCTATCACTCAAACAAATGTTTTTTGTTTTACGACTTTTTAAAATGAAGCACTTTTTTTCCCATACAAATACACAGGGTATTGTAAAAATAAGAGGTAATCTCAAATTTTCAAAACGTTATTACACCAAAAATATTAAGCTATGACAAAAGCCGTAAAACAAAAAACATTTGTTTAAGTGGTAGGAGTTTAGTGTTAAAAGGAGGCTAGTGAATTACAAATAACCCTGTATAGAAAGAATTGCTCGTTTAAAGGTATTAGATGAGTGGATGAAAAGTCCTCGGGTGAAGTTTAGTATTCTTAATTCGGGAATCATCAGTTTTGGGAATGTAGTATTTTAGACATTCAATTACCAAGTTAAGGGTAATTTTTTTTAAATCGAATAACTAAGGAGAGCCATAATTGATGAAAAAGCAAATTGGATAAAAAAAATAAGCTGCCCAAATTACTAATTACTAATTCCACGCGGACAGAGTCGCGGGCAAAAGCTAGTCAAATAAAGAAAAACCGTTAGGTATGTTAAAAATGTAAACGCAATTTGTAACAGAGCGGAGCGGAAGAAAATTTATCGCGCCAAACCGTTTTTTTTTTAATGGCCTCGCGCTCTTTGGCTTTGGCCTTGCTTTGGCACATTCAGCCAGCACTGGCCAGCAGCATTATGCCAGCATGGAGGTTTGGAGGTAAGTATTACGCATTATGGCCGGCGCCCACTGACGGCATGGCACGGCGTGGCATTTTATTACTATCAAGTTATTTTGAATCTTATTTCAATTAGTTTAGAATTCATGTTACTTTATTTCGATACCACGATGCCGCGACGTCCTGAGGGCCGATGCCACGCATAACCAATAAAGTAACATGAATTCTAAAATCATTGAAATAAGATTCAAAATAACTTGATAGTAATTAAATGCCACGCCGTGCCATGCCGTCAGTGGGCGCCGGCCCTACAGTGTCCTTGTTTACCACTTCGTGAATTCATACAAAGGATTTTTAAATTTACTTACATCCCTAAAGATGTAACTCGAATTTATACCACGGTTTCAAGTTAAATGCAACCTACTTTCAGAGCAAAAGAGTAAAGATAATAGAATGGATGTTTTTTTTTTTAAATCTTATATCTATTATTACAACCATCTTTACTCTGTTAGTAAATGCGCAGCCTTAGCCTCGGCATTTAAGTAATTTGTGGTCTAGTGCTAATGAGGTTGACCCTGAATGAATGACAAAATGCACAACCTGATCATTCAATCAATAATAGCAATAACATGAGGGCTGTCAATTATGTTATATGTACCACTACCATGAGTTTACAGTGACGGTCATTGTAAAGTCATGGTAGTGGGACAGGTCAAAAATTGTCATTTCCGGTCGACAATTTTACTACAGTAAGGTACTGTTTTAATCTCACCAGTGTCACGACAGTGAAACCGTCTAGGTTCATTTCGTCCACATTCCCATTTCGTGCACATTCCCATATCGTCAACATTCCCATTTCGTCCACATTCCCATTTCGTGCACATTCCCATATCGTCAACATTCCCATTTCGTCCACATTCCCATTTCGTGCACATTCCCATATCGTCAACATTCCCATTTCGTCCACATTCCCATTTCGTGCACAATCCCATATCGTCAACATTCCCATTTCGTCCTTTTCCCACTTAGTCCACATTCCCACTTAGTCAACATTCCTAGCCGACTTTAATACGGTTTTCGCTATCACTTAGACTTAGCTTAAGGGAAGATTTTATTTTGTGATTTAGGTATTCGTATTAAGAAAAATACTTGCTAACCACGGTGCGGGTCAATACTATTCAGTATGCTTAGTATAAGTTTTACTTCACCAAATACTTCTCGATCGCGTTTACGTAAAAATTTCAATTCTATGGAGACATGGACGCGCGGCCGCGGAGGCGCTGTCCATGTTTCCCTAGTAATTGCTTTTTTTACGTAAACGCGATCGAGAAGTATTTTGGTGAAGTAAAACTTATACTAAGCGTACTGATAAACTGCCAATTTCGTTACTATTTTGTTACGAAACGAAAATGTGGACGAGATGGGAATGTGGACGAAATGGGAATGTTGACGAAGTGGGAATGCGGACGAAATGGGAATGTGGACGATATGCGAATGTGGACGAATTGGGAATGTGGACGAGTTGGGAATTGATTGCGGACGAAATGGGACTGCTGACAAAGTGGGAATGTGGACACGAGATTATATAGAACTTGCTTCTAATGTGATACGAACTCACTCAAATGTAACATAAAGTTTAAAGTTCATTGAAACAAAATTTTCGTAGGCCTCAGGAGGATAGTCAAACTTGACGTTAAAGTGACAAGGTAGGTACGGTCGACCAAGAAAGTGGTCTACCAGTTTTGACAAAAGTTTCTGTGACATCTAAATATCCCTAAGTCACTGTCATCATGTTATTGCAAGGGAAAATCGACCTCGTTGTATCATGACGTGCAAATGAACTTCGACCGTAGGGGGGTAGACCATATTTTTGACAGACTGTACAAAAGTGATCAACTTATTTATGACGTTGAACCCACCCACTACGCTCACTGATTCCAAACAATTCCTAATTTCAAGTCTGGTAAAACCAGTTTTCAGAGGAAGTTTCCATGTCGGAAGGACTTTGACCCGCGAGTCAGGGAGATATTTCTGTAGCAGACAACTAATAAATAATGAGAGTTATCGTCCTTATCTGTGTATGTTAGTTTTGTTGGTTCGTGTTACGAGCAATAAACCACGAGAATTGGCATTGTGCTGTTCAGGCGACGGTATCACATCAAAATTGTTATCTATCCATGAGATGACTTCTTTTGATGATTAGGTATAAGTATGCAGTAGGTACATATATCTATATAAGTAGATAGGGATCCTAGTGTCACCGACGGTGCTGGCTGAAAGTCAGCGCTGGGGTGCTATATTATTCGCCCGCGATTTGAAAGGGATTGGAGCTGACAGTAATTCAATATGCTTACGTCAAAATATGTATGAAATGACAGTTCTGACAGTCCCATTCTGATTTCGGTTTGATAATAAACGCCTCAGCATAATGTTGAGCCAGTCCAATTTGCAATGACACAGTCTATCTTTAGCCTCCTTTTGTTTTTTAGGGTTCCGTAGTCAACTAGGAACCCTTATAGTTTCGCCATGTCTGTCCGTCTGTCTGTCCGTCCGCGGCTAAGCTCAGAGACTGTTAGTACTAGAAAGCTGTAATTTAGCATGAATATATACAAGGGGCGTTCAATATAAAGTGAGAATGAGATGCAAACTCTTTCAATATTAGGAAATTAAATACTGGCCGGTAAAGCTAATCTAATCTAGCTGATTGCTATGAAAAAAAAGTAACTGTCTTTTGTTTAAAAAAAAATACGGTAATTTCTTTGCAATGCTATTGAGTACGTTAGCGAAAATGGAGAAAATTTAACTGCGCGCCGTTATCAAATACTTGTGTTTGAAAAATTTTTCTACGGACCAAGTCAATTTAGATTTGCGGGACACTTTAGGGTCTAATGCTCCTCCGTATTCGACAGTCGCACGTTGGTGCGCCGAATTTAGACATGGAAGAATATCGACCATGGACGACCCCCGCTCCGGACGCCCTACTACTGCAATAACTGAAGAAATTGTGAAAAAAGTTGAAAACTCAGTTTTGGCGGATCGTCGTGTCACGGTTTGTTTTATTGCTGAAAATGTAAAGATTTCAACGGGGAGCGTGCATAATATTTTACATGAACGCTTGGGTATGAAAAAGGTATCTGCGCGTTGGGTACCAAGAATGCTTACTGACACGCAAAAACAAACTAGAGTCGAGATTTGTCAAGAAGCTTTGGACCTGATACAGCAAGACCGGGAACTTTTTTTGGCGCGATTTATAACAATGGACGAAACATGGCTCCATCATTACGACCCTGAAACGAAACTGCAGTCTTTGACATGGAAAAGGCCATCATCTCCAACTCCGAAGAAATTCAAGGTGGGCCCATCTGCCGGTAAGGTCATGGGCTCTGTTTTTTGGGATGGTAAAGGGGTATTAATGATTGAGTATCTCAAACATGGAGCCACTATTACGGGCACTTTATACGCCAAACAAATAGCAACATTGCGCAATGAGATCCGCGAAAAACGGCGAGGTAAACTCTCGAAAGTTGTGCTGTTCCACCAGGACAATGCCCCGGTACACAAGTCCGCCGTTGCAATGGCTGCAATTCGTGATGCTGGGTTCGATATCCTTAAGCATCCTCCGTATTCACCAGATCTCGCTCCCAGTGATTTCTACCTATTTCCGAGATTGAAACAATACCCGAGAGGCCAGAAATTTGAAGACGACGACGTGGTAGTCGCTGCAGTACAAGATTTTTTAAGTACTCAAGATGAGACCTTTTTTAAAAATGAAATTTTAAGTTTAGAAAAAAGATATAATATGTGTATTATGCTAAAAGGTGACTATGTCGAAAAATAAAATTACTTACATTTAGTAAAAGTTGCTTATAACATACTCATTCTCACTTTTTATTGAACGCCCCTAGTATATCAGTCACGCCGACAAAGTGATTACATAAAAAAAACTAAAACAATTTTTTTTACCTCCCATAGACGTAAAGTGGGGGTGATTTTTTTTTCTCTACTAACCCTATAGTGTGGGGTATCGTTGGATAGTTCTTTTAAAACCATTGTGGGGTTGCTCACATGATTTTTCTATTCAGTAATCTGTTTGCGAAATATTCAACTTTAAAGTGAAAATTTTCACTAAAATCGACCGTCCCCCCCCCCTCTAAAATCTAAACTGTTGGGTGGAAAAATTTGAAAAAATTCAGAATGGTAGTAAATATATCAAATTTACTAGGAAAATTATAGCGGCTAAGATTGCTTGGAAAATATTTGTAGTTTAAGAGTAAATAGTAGACTATGGTATAAAATAAAACATACCTAAACTTGGATGATTCCGTACACATACGAAATCCTTAGAAAAATATTACTTGATTTTTTCGTAATGGCTACGGAACCCTACCTTGGGCGTGTCCGGCACGCTCTTGGCCGGTTTTTGTAATAATATTAATGTGTCTTGTGTTGTAGTAAATATAATAGATTGTTCAACAAGGGAGGAAAATAACCAATATCACATGAGGTTACTTGGCACCCGAGCACAGCGAGGGTGCCAATATTCCGAGGGTGATATTGGTATTTTTCCCGAGTTAAACACTCTGCTTTTCATTTCGACTACAAGGAAAGTAAGAAAATATAAGTATAAATAAATAAAAATGTCTAAACTGGTCAATATGATTGTTGTAAAATATTTCAATGGAGTTTATTGTTAAGGAATAATTAATTTAACAAAATTTAGAATGTTCAATATAATAATTAATGAAAACAGTCGATAAAGTAGGTATTTTAGTAAATTTATTTATAAAATATGTAAGTAACAAATTTGAACCAAAGAGTTAAGCTGTATAGAGATAGGCTGTGTGGACAATAACATTGTCATTTCATTTACCGTGTTTTTTTCTTAACATTTTCTAACTTTTCTGGTTTAAGTCACTAAATAAGAAATTAATAATTTAATTTAATAATATTTCACTGGCATTATAAAATTTGTAATATGACTAATTAAGAAAAAAAAACTCAATACTTAATTATTCCATGCCGTAATGCTTGGCTGAATGCGTATGTGTTCCATTGACAGCCAATGCCTTTATTTTTTTTAATTCATTTCTACCATTGGGAAGAAAATAATACATATCCTCCCGTATGTCAGATATGATTTGCCTCAATTTCCGAGTATGAGAGATGAAAAATGTATTTTCCTTCTTTATTTTTATAATTCTGTTCCCTTATCTACATCGTAGCCATATACATCTACAATACCGAAAGGAATTTTAGATATCTTACACTCCCCGCCAGAACACAAGCACTGCTTGGCGCCAGGATTAGCAAGTAGGTACAAAAACAAGATAGGTATATACTGTATATAGGTACCTATAGACCCTGTTTCTTCCGGCCTAGTTATTCTTAGATGGTGCTCGGCAAATGGGCCATTGTACGGGGACCTTGCCGGAACATATCGGTTCTAGGTCTCGTAACGACCGACCATGCGCCCAAACAAGGCATGCCCGAGAATTGCCTGTTTATGGTTATGAACTAAACCAGCAGGCGAGACTTTAATGCGTCTATCTGTATCTACTAGCTGTTGCCCGCGACTCCGTCTACGAAGAATTCGCGTTTATCGCTATTCCGAGAGAATTTAGCTATGCAATTTTTCGGGTTTCAAACTAGCTCCACGCCAAATTTCTTCTATATCAGAACAGTTGAGAAGTTTAGGCGTGAAGAGGTAACAGACAGAAAGACAAACAGACACACTTTCACATTGATAATACTAGCTGTTGCCTGCGACTGCGTCTGCAAAGTATTCGCGATTATCGTTATCCCGAGAAAATTTAACTACTTATGAAATTTTTCGGGATAAAAACTACCTATATATTTTGCATTACCTTTTGCCCGCGACTCCGTCCGCGTGGAATTTGTAATTTGGGCAGCTTATTTTTTTATCAAATTTGCTTTTTCATCAATTAGGGCTCTCCTTAGTTCCTCGATATAAAAAAAATTACCCGCCGCCGCAACCCCCCCCCCCGCAAACCCCCTCCTCCCCCAACCCCCCCCCCCCTCCCGCACACCCGCGTTCACATTCACCACCGTACTCCCAAGTCAAGCGTGCCTATAGAAGTTTTACTTCAAAAACCCCTGATTTTGAAACATTCTTCCGCTCCGCTCCTATTGGTATTAGCGTGATGGTATATAGCCTATAGCCTTCCTCGATAAATGGGCTATCTAACACTGAAAGAATTTTTCAATTCGGAGCAGTAGTTCCTGAGATTAGCGCGTTCAAACAAAAAAACCTGTTCGATAAATTCTTAAAATAGACGTATCTTTCTTATTTGAGAACCGATTCAAATGAAACAAACACTAAATGTTAATCCAAGAAAATACCAACATATCAGTGAAAACCGCATCTTCCTAGGTTAAGCCGTTTCTGAGATTAGCGCGCACAAACGCACAGACAAAAAGACAAACAGACAATAATTCTAAAAATCATTGTTTTGGGTTCTATTGCGCTAATAAATAGCCCTAGTGACAGTTTTTCTCAAATATCTTCAATGTACAAGAAGATAGAATACAAGAAGATAGATAGATTTATTTGTGTCAAAGCGACAAAATAAAACGATACGCTCTAGTACCTACACTTTTGGCGCAGCTGTATTATAAATATAAAACTCAACACGATGTTAAAACATGATTTCTTCTGGAACTGAAAATATTCGATGGAATGAATGGAAAACAGCTGGAATTCCGATTTATATCTCACTTGGCTGTTCTATTTGTAATGTTTAGTCTCGAAAGAGTTGTTAAAAATAAACCGTTGTGGGAAACGCGTGATTAACCTAGGATATTATTTCTGGATGCCCTTGGTAACTGAAGGTTGATGGATCTATAATACTACATTACAGTTAATTAACGCGATATGTACTTAATAGGGTAGTTGAAATAAGACGCAACTCTAATAAAATTACATTTTTAAAAGGCATAGGATAGTGTGTATCCCAGAAATCATCCTTTAAGAGGGTGAAAAGGGGGGTGGAAGTTTGTGTATAGGAAATCAAAAACCGCTAAGTCGCTTTAGATTAAATTTGGTAAGGAGATAGCACGAGACCTTAGGAATGACATAGGACAGTTTTTATCCAGGAAAATTGCACAGTTCCCAAACAACAAAACAAATTCTGCGCAGACGGTCACGCGGGCAACAGCTATTTTCCCAAAGAAACAAACCACTTCTGCGGACTCAACGCTGCGGATGAGACTTTAACTTTGAAGTCTACAAAGAAGACAACTTTTGTTTTTTAGTTTAATCAAGTTAAAAATAAACACTTTTTAATTTAAACATTTTATTCATACATAATTTGTGCTATAACAAACCAACAGGACATCCGAACGTACCTACAAAATATCACGATTATATATAAATCGATTTCTGTAGTTAATTTACTACAGGTTAAATTAACAAATTTACCGTCAGCAAGCGTTCGCTGGGGCCAGGAAATAATTGATTAAAAAACACTAATAATTATTATACTTAATATAAATTATAAATAAAGTCGAGAAAAGTTTAACTAGTTTGGAAGAAATGAAGAATGGTACGAAACACTTTACGTACATTTACGTATTTGCTTCACAACATTGACCTCCATCCGCAAATTATTCAGTCTACCCGCTGTTCATGAAGCTCGTAGATGCGTGGAAACATCGGAAGATCATAATTATAAGGCAATCACGGTCTCCATCGTGTAGCAAATACAGAAATAGTACGTACATTAGGCACTTTTACAATGTACCTTTACAAATGATCTGTGGGTTCGTTCAAACAAATTCCAAAAATCGTCAAGCTTTTGAGACTTAAATTAAAAGAAACACAATGCCAAATGACTGTGACAGAAAACTATCGGGAAAAATTATTAGGTACAATATTTTGAACCGTCTGATTATACACAAAACAATTGTTCTAAAAAGATTTTTCTAAATTAAGCGTATGAGAATCCTTAAGAACCCTGCCCCAGCTGTACCCTATAAAGTTATCCTTAAATAACTATATACAGAAGCTCTAGACAACTCATCTGCCAGCGAAAATGGTACACGACACGAGATACATTCTATCCCTCTTTCATATAACCTTTTTTTTCAAGCGATGGAAAGTGTAGATGAGGCTAAAGTCGCTGGTTCAGTGTCACCTTATTTACTCAGCCTTTAAGAATCCTATTGTATCTGTCCAGAAAACAGACAACGTGACTTCCATTCGCTGTTTGAATAAGGAAGGATGAAGATAATCGCTTCGTCCGGGCCGAAGGAATAGGAATGTTGACGCCATAAAAAAATAATTCGTGTCTTCGAATTATTTTTTAATGGCGTCAACATCCCTACGAGTTGGAAGTCGTCTGAGCGCGGAAATGTATAATCAACAAAACCGAGGCCTGCCCAGTTTCAAAACAAATTTGCTTGCAGCCGTTGAAGTTCATTGGTGGATCAAAGCGGACAGATGTCTAGCCACTGCAAGCAAAATGGTCATTTAAGGTGTCAAGGCGACCTTTTTGTCGATGGTACTGCGACTTACACAATTTTTCTTACTAAGTACTTATGGTTGGTGCAGGCTTCTGGTGCCATGGAATTTTGCTCGCGTCGTCCACCGTTAAGGCTGGTAAGTAGGTGTGTCAACGAGCGTAGTACACTAACGAGTACAAAATGAGTCCATGATATCTACCTAAAGCTACGCTCGCTACCCGGGACACCCCTGGACAATAAGGCCTGGCCTAAGCCACATTATATGCGATCCGACTTAATTGTTACCAGTCGGCGATTCGGTTGCAGCTGGGGGTCAATGATCACAATCATTATGTTAATAAGGATATGCAAAATGAATCCCGGCTTCGATTTTTATTTTATAACTAGCTTTTAGCTTTTGTCGTCTGTCTTTAGTAGTCTAAAACCATTTTTGCGTTATTTTCTTTCAAATTAAGGCTATAACGGACATAGCTAGAAACATTTTTTGTATTTTATATGAACTTATTAATTAAATGTTTTTACTATTGCGTAAAGCACTTCTGAATTAATTTAACACAAACTTTTTAAAATATGTCTAGTAAAATATAACAAGTAGGTATTTATAATCAACGATGCTTATTAAAATGTAGTATATAAATAATTTCATCGGTGTCGCGGGCTTAACAGCGTATCCACATTAAATTAATTATATTTGTACTGGAGATTCCGCGGCGTGCAACCAAATCGCCGATCACTGAGTTATTATAAATAACCCACTAAAATGCAGAAGACATATGCGACGTGCTAGCGACGTGCTATTCAACTTAATTGTTTTCGTTGTAATGTAAACGACAAGGCCTATATTACGTACTCTAGAACATATGACAGCTTGAGAGATGAACTGCAGCGTTTTAGCCTGTTATTTCGGTACCACCAGCCCGCGGGCTGTCTTTCAAGCGTACCTGCTTAGATTTTCAAACTTCCTATCGTGCCCTTTCATTCACGCTAATAATATTAAAAAGAAGGAAGAGTGGAAGAGTCGGCACGTTATTACAATACGTTTACTTTTAGTTTGCCACTGACAGATGGCTTGCTTTCATTTCATTTCCAACTTTAACATCATACAAATAAAGTAGCTATTACAAAATCTGCAAACGTGGGTAACAGTATTCTAAAATTGGCTTTATTTGTAGGTCGTTAAAGCTGAATATGAAATGAAGGCAAACCATCTTTCAGTGGTAAACTTTATGTAATTTTACTGTAACTTCAAATTCCGACTTTTGTAGTAGCCCTCCGCTGCCTGTAGGTACGACGTGTAGTACTGAGGCCGTATTAACTACCTAACATTTCTGACGCTTGCCTTCGCTTTCACCATCTCTTTCTGTCATCATCTTCTACCATTTGACAGAAATAAATAGTGAATGCGAAGGCGAGCGTCAGAAGCGTTGGACAATAAACCAGCAGGTCGATTCACATGAGCTGGCATGGCACGAATGGATCGAATGTGAGCGAATGAAAGTATCTTTGTGTTACCCATTTGAATACACTTCACACAATTATGAAAATGACAGCATCAGTCATTTTCCTACAAGTGACATTACTTTCGTACGACCTATTCTATTATTCTATTCTATTCGTGCCAGCTCTTGTCAATCGACCTGTACTTATGTGTTTTCATGTATCCCTACCCGCCATCTTCCACGTCTAAATAAACAATGCCAGATACCACAAGATGCTAATGCATTTCAAACATTAGGCGGCCCCTAGACCTACAATAACATCGTACAATACTTTTTATTGTACAATAAGATTGAAAGGCGCTCTGAATCCAAACGAGCAATTATATTGCTCAATAATACGAACTGCACAATGTTTTCGTGTTCAGTCGGATACTAAAATATTGCACAATACTGACCCTACACGATGCAATGGAAAAATATGGCGCAATAAAAATTAAACTCGCTCAAACTTTTGGTCAATCATTGCGCAATCTTCAATATTAACCCTAAACGGTCAATAATATTGCACAATTCGCAATATTGTGCAATATAATTGATCGTTTAGGGACCGCCTTATACAAGTCCATCTCCAAGGTCATTGTCCTAAGGATATTTTTTTAATTTAGGTACTGACTGATTTGTTTTGAAGCGAGATGATACTATGCCAAGTCGTTTATAGCACAAAATTAATGAACCATGAAATACTTCATATATTTCGGGATAAAGACGCGCGTGGGAAGAACACGTTCTTTCATTTATTTAGTGTCAAAAGTAGGCCATTATGTTTAATTTTCTTAAATTACCTAGCACTTAAATTATTTCTGCTAAAAAATACACGGATGCAATTTAAAAAGTTGGGACATGTTATCCGATAGTTAACCCTACAAATGACTAACAGGAAAAAAATCGGTTTACACGAATTTATCAATGCAATAATATTACGTTGGTTAAAATTGTCTGTCGCATACTGAAACGTTTCATACTAATTTTAACTACCAATTTCAAAAGCCCAACTTTTTAAACTCCACTCACACGTAACACAATCTTCTGCCATGATATCAAATATAGGGAAAGGTATCATGAAAGCCCATAACTATCTCATTTGTCCATTAAGCACAGAGACCAATATGTACATAATTAATGACAGTATTTTACGTCGTCGTAATGGACAGTCATAATGCCTTTAACTTTTTTTACAAATCGTATAGGGAATTGGTTCATTCAATAATATACTTAACAAGAATTTTAATGTATGAATACATTATGTAGGTATGGGGTAAAAATATAGGATATGTGACACCGCTAATCAAATGACGCACTTTTTATGAGCGCCGAAACTCGATGTCCCATGGATTTTGTATAGCAATAGCGAGCAGTGACGTCGTGAATTTTCCGACTCAATGGGGATGTTGACACCACCAATCAACTGACGTTCTTTTTATGAGCTGTCAAAACACAATCTCCCATAGAATTTGAATGACAATAGCGACATATGACGTCATTGTTCGCATACTCAATCAACTAACTATTTATTTGTTTTAAAGCAACAAAAAATCTAATTTTGCATTTACTCGAAAATTAATCTGGCTTTCAGGGCTGAAATAAAGCGTTTTTTACTGGAGTCGTGTCTTCAAATTTTTTTTTAATAGTGTCAACATCCCTATTGACTATTCATTTGTTTCAAAGCAACAAAAAACCTAATTTATCAGATGGGACACTTTTGCCCCCAAGGGCAATTTTGGTTAGTTTGGTTACTGGCAAGGGTCGGAAAAACGTCCGTCATTTTAAAAACCTAACCCTGTTTCATACAGTGACCTAGCCTTCTTTGCAATAGGTATTACAATACGCACCAATGACATCCGTAGATTATAAACGAACTGTTTCGACTCATAAAATGGGTTATAAATTGTAGTCTCGTTACCCACTCAGAAGTAAAATAACGGGCGTTTTTCCTACTCTTTAGTCAAAGGGATTAACTGGTACCTACTGGTTTTATTTTACTATCGCATTGGAATTATGTCACATTCACATGGGAATGTGTGTGTCAAAGTACCCCGTCATGGTACCTAATTGAAAATAAATCTTGGCTAAAATGAAATGTATTTTTACTTTAATTGCATCTTGAAATTATTGTGTTTAACGGTGTCAAAAATCCTGTAACCGGTTTTTGAAAATAACTGTCATAATTATAAACCAGTCCCCTATTAAAATTAAATTAACTTATTTATTAATTAATGCTAATATGTCGACGATGAAAAGAGTCCCCGCCCTGCTGAGTCGTTGGTAGTATTCAGCACGTTTCATAAAATTATTTGGTACTTTATAGCCTCGAATTCAGTCTTTTTAGCTCATTGATATGCGATAGGACTCTCCTTATCGTGTAAGCTTATCCAGAACGGTAACTTCACAGAATGCCATGTTTTTAGGATGGGGAAACAACATCGTAGATCTGTTTTGAAAAAATAAACCGAATGCGTTAAATTATTTTCTAATTAACCCCAAAAGTGGCACCCGTGTTTAAAATTGTACCTAATAGATACCATGATTTTAATTTAATAAAAAAATATTTATTTATTTACGTTACACGCCTGTATTTGGGTCATCGACTTGTATATGACTACCAAACAAATTAATTTACAGTAGTAAATAAAAAAAAGTCTGAAAATTAGTGATCCAAGAAAATATATCGTCATTTTTTAATTTTGTACGAAAGAAAAATGTACTTATAAAGTATAAAGTAATTTTTGCTGGCCTTTTATGTACAGAACCCTCAGTGCACGAATCCGATTCATACTAGTCCCTTGGTTATCGTTCTGAATATAGCCTGTTACCTTAAAATTACTTATACTTACTTATACTTAGACGAAGCAGTAAATTTTACAATTTACTTAAGCCATGACATACGTTTTGCCAAGCCGATGGTGGTCGAAGATTTGTGGATTCTAGACTATACAAAGGGTCCTAAGAGCTTAGGATTAGAAGCAGGCATTGCTATAAAGTAACCGGAAGGTCGTTCATATTCATTTTACAAACAATTAAAATTGTATCCTATAAAATAAATATTACTTGACAATTTTTTACCAAGGAAAACATGCGGTAAAAATCCACCACAAAAATCCACCTAAAGTTGGAATTTCGTAGCAAGCGGCAGAACGCGACAGAGCGGAAGATAATGGACTACGTCACTGACGCGGCTTCCATGTCAATATTGTCAATGTGCTCCAAATGCGTTCCATACATTTGCTAGTACCGTTATCTGCCGCTCTGTCGTAGCAACACTGCCGCCACTGACGCTTGCCTTAATCTCCCTTTAACTACTTTATTGATTTTAAAATGTTTATGAAAATAAACATGGCGATTCAGGCTCATACTTGGTTTATCTTAGCTATCGTGCTAGGGGGTCTAGAATTAAGTTTATAAAGAGCTATTTCAAACGGAATTGGCTAAATAAAGTTTTTTGAAGAGATGCTAATTATATTATTTTCCACAGTGGTCGACTTCAACACGAAGAAACTGCAGCTGTTTTATTTTTATCTCCTTTTATTTATTGGAAATATTTTTTAAGTGTTCGAGATGACATTTGTGAGATTTTATGGCTGACAAGCGGTTCGTGCTCAGTACTAAGAAGAAATAGAAAAAAAAACGAATTCAACTGTCGCTTCTGTCAATGTCAAATGAAATCTAACCGTTTGCGTTTCGTTTGCTTTGCGTTGTCCAAGAAGCAGTTCCAAAATAGTGACAGAAAGTATTCAATCGTGATCCAATTTGTCCCCAAGACACAGGTCTTTACCTAGTTTGGGGGGTCAGATTGTATGACATCTGTTGTGACTTCTCTGTACAAACCTACTTTATGTATTGAGCACTGTATCTAATTTGATGTTGATTGTACAATAAATCATTGTTATTATTATTATTATTAATTGTTGTGCATAGGTCGTGGAGAAATGCGGTAAAATTGAATGAAAGTCCGGATTTTATGCGGAGGTCGATAAAAATAGTCAAAAAATCACACTGAGTACACCAAAACGCAAAGCAAACGAAACGCAAACGATTTGACATTGACAGCAGTGACAGTTCACTTCGGTTTTTTTTTTCTGTTTCTATTAAGTTCTGAGCACAAACGGCTTGTCAACCATAAAATCTCACAAATATCATATCAAACACTCAAAAAAATATTTCCAGTAAACAATAGGAGATAAAAATAAAACAGCTGCAGTTTCTCGATCTCCAGAACGCCGACTGTCGAAAAAATATATAATTAGCACCTCTTCAAAAAACTTTACTTAGCCAATTGTTAAGAACGGGCAAAAGTTGTGCGATGGAGAATTAAATTCCATAGTTTACTTATTTCAGTTTAAAAATCAACAAATTCAGACCATCAACTAAAACGCTAGCTAATGCGTTGATTTTGATTTACAGAATTGGACCTCCGCAGAGAAATTCGTAGACAATTTTATTATGCTTGTAACACTGTGATAAAATACGGAACATCAGTTGTTCCTCAGGAGTCCGCATTTATGCTGAGGCGGGACCTTTTTCACACACAATTTAATGTTTTATTTTTTATTTTATTTTATATTTTTTGTAATTTTATGTGTTTTGTGTGTGAAATAAACTTTTTCATTTCTTTTTTCATTTCATTTAATTTTGTTTGTTGCAGTCAGATGGTTTTATTTGGAAATAAACTCTTTAGAGCAAGAGAACATTGCGTAAGAATGCTTCTAGTTTTTGTTCTAACGTAAATATCAGTTGTACACATTTTTTTTTATTTCACTTAAATAATTAAAATATTCTCCAAAGCACTTTTTAAGAAACCTATGCAGATTTGTTATTTATCTAAATATTGTTTTAACGGTCTATTTCTTATAACTAGTCTCGTAATACGGGGTTTTGTTGATGTCGAAATCGTACTTAATACAAAGTTTTCCACACAGAACAAGTCAGCTTAGTAGTCGGCTTATAAATACATGCAGTTATATCTTTCGTTCTAATTGCTATTAGGACATTAACTTAAACAACAGATATGCATATGACCTATTTGATCAGCACCAGCCCTAGCATTTTAAGGTATAACGAGGTATTTTCGCGACCGTTAGACGACATCGCTGTTTATAACCTCCTCAACTCTCTAGCTATACCCTCTTCAATAATCACCGTCAAAATTTGCTTTTTGCCCCCTTTGCCATCTCTTTTGGCGCCTAAAGCACGTTTCCTCTTACTCAATCTTAGAGTCGGTCTTCGGCAACAGTCGGTTAAGTGGTAAGTATATCGTCAATGTACATCGTACTTAGCCGACCAACAAATATCTTGATGCCTAATTCATTAATTCCTAAGATTCAATCCACATCATCACATCAAAGACTCTTGCAAACGTGTCAATGTTCTCATTAATAAGTGATTTTGATGAAGCACATTTGACTGTTTTTAAACAACATCGCAATAGCAATTAGAAAATAATAATTACTAAGCTGTTAACATTTTACAAACAATCGTCAACGCCGTTGCGGAGTTACTGTAACACAGCTTACACAGTACAAATCAAATGTCCATTATTAGCCATGTCCGTTTATCACCGTCACAAATTCTTCGTCACTCATAGTCAATTCCTGTTTCAAATCCAATTGCAGTCACATCCAGCTTAAGTTAGAGCTACTCTTGAGGTTCTAGCACATTTTGGTGCCCTAAGTCATTTGGAAGTCAGGTGAACTAACGCTTATGTCTTTGTACCCTTGGTCCTCACATCCACGCATAAGCTGGTGACCCATCCGAAGACAGCGAGTCGAGGGAACGACGCGCTGATTTGGGTCGCTGCTGTCAGTAAAGCGAGGAGCTGGAGCAAGGTCCATCCACACCCTGGAGTTGTTGGTCGGGGTTCGTGGAAAGCTGGAATTCAGGGGAGTTGCTATAAGAAGATGCATTAGATGGGAAGTTTCGGAACTGCTCGTAGAGTACTTAAAAGGGATGAAAATATGATGAAAATCACGGGAACTTAAAATAATTAGATGCCCAGAAAGCTCAAAACTGAGGAGTCGTTTAAATTTGATCTGTGAAACAACATGGTCACGTGGCATGCATACAGAACAATAGGTGAAAAGGTATCAACTTTGTTATAATATGTTAAGTTGACGCCTTTTAGGACTTGGAACAACATTCATACTTCTCTAATTTCACATACAGATGGCAGCAGTCCATCTGTGGAGTTGTTCGGCGATCGCGGAGACGGAGTCGGCGCATGTTTAGGCATCTCTCTCCCTGCAGCCATTTTGTCATGTAACTGAGCGAGACGCATGCTCATCTGCCGCCTCTCCTTCTGCTCTCGTTCCCTCTCCCACCGTTTAGCGCTGTAGCTCCTTATAGAAGATGAACTGCTCTGAACTGAACTTATACTTGGACGTCTTGAACCTGTTTAAGGAAAAGTATAGTCACGAAATGAGACGCTCTTGTGAGACAATGATGCGTGCGCAAACTGTGTGATTGAATGCATAATGTTATGTTACAGAAGTGGAAGCAAGTTTAATTTTAGAAAATCTGAGCAGTGAATTGCCGAAAGCTAATTGAAGTATCGTCGATTTTGTGAGAACATAAACTTGCAGAGAATATAAATTTGTACCAATAAAAGTGTTCTGATCGGTGTTGCTTATCTTATCATGCTACAGTCATTAAGATTTAGAACGACAGACGAACGGGTTCCGTATTATCTGGTAATCTGCAGGTCTCATTTTTTTTTCGAGTAAATAACATTAGAAATTGGTCTTAAACTTTAACAGAAATCTAAATACTTTTGAGGCGTGGAACACAGGACATGTTCAAACAGTGTGACATGGACATGACATGGCAATGGAAGCCAACGCCGACATGCAGCCAACAAGTGTCGAAACGTCAAGCGAAAAGCAAGGTGCGTGTGAAACTGAAGTTTAGCTCACCTTTTTGGTCTATCGCTTGAAATTGCCTGTGTCTAATGTATTTAATGATATTGATATCAATGATTTTGTTTATAGCCAAATAGTGAAATCGGAATGTAGACGTCATGTTTCAAGGTGTGTTAGAAAATTCACACAGGCAATTTCACCAGGCCAATTTCTGCCATAAATGTTGTGTAGAATTTTGTAGAATTTTTGTTTCTTTGATTTGACCAATCGTGTTCCAATTGTGTTCCTGTGTTAGGTTAACTCTACCTTCAGTTTCGCTATAGCACCACAAAGTTATGTTACCCGCAAGCAATTAGCAATTTACCCTCCACTGTTCAATATAATCCGTATCAAGGGGTTAAATAAATTTGTGGTCCTACAACAAACAAGGGGTGTTAGAAAGATAGAAGGAAGAACCATGGCCATCTTGCTCGCGCCACGGAAACGCGATGTGTCCCGCGACTGACATGACGATTCAACTGAAGATATATCTTTGCCCCTATTTTTCATAATTAAGACTAACGAGGAAAGCTTCGAACATGGCGTCACACAGACAAAGCTCATACGTAAGGGACAATCTTAGATTTTAACTTCAGTGATGAGTCCAAATATGCCAAGAAGATTTTACTGAATCATGTCTTTCAAGAACTATTAATGAATTAACCGAGAGATCAATGACAATAATTTATTTCTAAAATTTTAATAGCAATTAGAGAACTTTATTCATGTTAAAACAAAGGCTGCAGTAAAAGAAGTTAAATTATGGGGCTCTTGAAGCCATTAGCTTAAAAGTGATATAGGATATAGGCACCAATCAGTTGCTAAGAATGGATAAAGATGAAAAGACAGTAAAGTACAACTGAAGGAGACTTTTGAGACTTTGGTCTGAGGTGTACAATGTAAAGAAAGTTCTAGATTTATCCATCAGTGATGATGATCAAGGAAGTATAGTCAAGGAAGAGACCTCAAAGGCCAGCATATTTGGAGCATCGTCGTGGTCAAGACTTGCGCCAGTCGGCTAACACCAACGCGACATCTAACGGACGGGCCGTCCATGCGACAGCGGCGTGTCGGATGCCAAAATAACTCTCAAGCTTCTCTTGTTGATGTCTGGATACTATGAGGTCTTTTATATCAATGAGGCCTTCCAGATTGTCAGAAAGTTGGTAGTAGGGCATGCAACCCGGTTATTTTTTGTATGGCAAGAACCGGGTATTTCCAAAAACCCGGTTCATCCGATACAAAAAAGAACCGGGTTGCACACCCTAGTTGGTAGATATCATTAGTGAAGTCGAAAGAGAGTACGATGTCTGTAATAACCGAAATTGTTTTATCATGATCAATCTCGTCGTCACGACCGTGTCGGACTCGCTTCAGATTTCACTTGTTAATCTATCGGTTTTCGACTCTTTCTGACAGTCCTTATTGATATAAGTTCACTGATGGGCTACTGTAACAATTACTTATTACTTTAGGGTAGAGTCTGTTTGGGTGTGATTTAGTGTAAAATTTACAACAACTTCATGCTCCACGACTATGACCATCCTTTATACACAAGAAGTATACGGTGCGATGAGGTCTTTATCGAGAAATTCGAGAGTCATTTCTGCATTTTTATCACAAATTAATTGTTTTAAATAACAAATACACGACGATATCTTACAACACAAAGTGAAAAATCATTTTTCTGTCACGTTCTTACCAATAATACATTTAATTAACGCATTAAGAATAAAGTAGGAATATTGCAAAACTGAGCTTCATTTTAAATAACGATCAAGTAATTTTTACTAATTATAAACGGTGCGATTGCACAATTATGGTGAAATTGACTGCATAAAGCCCAACGTCTGTTAAAGCAACGAGACGCAACCAGACTAGCAATTGGCAAATACTTATACCAAACACTCGGCAGTCCAAATACCAGCGATATCATGCTTTCGTTCATGGGTTCTTGTCGCAACACTCGCAACTGTGTATCCACATAAGTCGTCTCGATTATATGCCATTTTCATGAACGACAGAACTAAGACTTTAAACTTTGTAGGCTCGCTCGAACTTCGAAGCTGATTACTGACCGAGCGAACCGCCACGCACGGCAATCGCATGCATCATGATTTTGTTTGGGATAAGAAAATTTAAAATGTTAACGTACGTAACTACTTATGACCTCGCGATTAAGTGAGATACTTGGTAATTGTCTAAACAAACCTCATCAGCGAGGCTATCGCTGTTTTCGGCAGACAACGATAATTTGACTTGTTCGAGATGTCTTAACGTTGGTCAACGTCCACGCAAGACCAACGACAATATGGATTTCGTTAAGTCCTTTGATCATCAAACAAGACAAGGTATGAGCGTCTGTCGAACACAGCAGTGACATCGCGGACGAGGTTTGTTCAGAGAATAGTTTCTTTTTGCATAAACCTGACCCGTGATTGACCTCTCTCTTGGGTGAAAAGTGCAGATGAGGCCAAAGGTCACTCGCTCACTGGACCAGCAACAGCCTATTCACTCTAGCCTTTAAGTTGGTTGACAGAAAAAAGACGATCTGTGGTAAGATATCGCGCGTCAAATGGGCATCCGACACCGCCGCGCGACCGGCCCCCACCGACACGTGCATTATGGGATGGCGGGCTGCATACATTATCCATATCACCTTTGGCGGCGCACTTTGGCGGGTGCGCGCCGCCGTCCCGCCTTACGGCCTTCAGGTGGCGCGAGATAAGCAAGATGGCCGCGGTGCGGGCGGCACCTGCGCGAGACGCCGACACCGCCACGCCGCGCCGCGACGCGCGCCGAGATGACGCCGAGTCCAGTGTCGCGCCCGTGCCGCCGCTGCGGGACGATGCGCGTGACGACGCCCGCGTCGCGCTCAGCGTGCCGCCTGGACAACACAAATAAAGTACTACATGAGTCTACGGTAAAGAATGCAACCTGGCGAAGTCTATCTTCACCATTATTTATAATGCTCATCCTCATGTGTCAGTCAGATAGTATAAGACAACTAGGCGTTAAGTCGTCCGCCATGCTGTTGGGACTGACGGTCGAATCCGGCCGACTTGTTGGTGTGTAGGGCATCGACTATGCTTTCGGTTTACACTGAAGGCATAGCCGATAACGCAGCATCATGCACACAGCTCCGCCAGCACGAAGATGTAGCACAGTGTTTATCAACCTGTGGTCTGCGGATTATGGTAAGGACTGAGGCGCTCGGGGGTCCGCCCTTGAAAAAGGTTTGCTGATGTATGCCCCTCGTACTCACACCAGAGACCGTATTGTCTAACGCTTCTGACGCTTGCCTTCGCTTTCACCATCTCTTTCTGTCAGCATTTTATACCGCTTGACAGAAAGAAATAGGGATTGCGAAGGCAAGTGTCAGAAACGTTAGAGAATAAGCCTGCGCAGGTTATCACACCACTATAGAGACTCATCCTTTCGCTTTCGTCGGTAATTTGTTAGAAATAATTTTTATTCCGCAAAATTAGGTAGGTTAGCTTCGTTAGGTATCTATAGAGATGCCCGAAGGGCAAACAGGCTATAAATAGGAGCTCCGTCGAATAGCAATGGTTTGACAACCTGCAGGGTAATTGTGTAACTTTTTTGACACTTGGCATCGGATTGAAATGAGTTTTTGAATGGTTGTGACAGCTGGCTGTTTCCGATCAAGTTTACGGTACTAACTGTCAAGCCATACAAGAACTGTCAAAATGAACGCGATGGTGATTACGAGGGGGTTAGACAATTAGCCTCCTGGTTTGACGATGAGTCTGTCCCCGCTGAAGTAGCTAATAAGAATGGTGTTGGCTTCACTCCGGTGGTGAACCGGAAACGTCGTCTAAGAGCTCGTTCCCACTATGTCGTGTGTCGGTCTGTTTTTTAATCGGACGTTCCAGTGGCAGAAAATTTTATATGAAGCTCACACTCGTCCGACAACGATTTTGTGTCGGATCCGACAAAAAAATATCGTGTGTTTTGTCAGCCCTCGTCCGGAAATCGTGTACAGAAGCCTCGAAATGACTGTGCGGTCGTGGCCGACAGCCGACTAGTGTGAACAGAGGCGCCGACACCCGATTAAAATCGGAATCCGACACACGACATATTGGGAACGAGCTCTAAAGCGCAATCACAATTAGCGTGGGACCAATCCTGCGGCGTCATCCTGTATCAAATAAAGCTGCAGTAACGCTAGCGGATATCTACCTGTCTCGCTTAGAGAAGAAGACGACGACGGAGAAGACATTCGAGCACGTCCGCGAGGCACGGGGTCGTTTACAGGGATCCCAGCTGTTCATCAGCCCGCTCGAGTCTCAAAGAGCTAATAACTTCAGCTCCTTTAGACTCCAAGTGCCTGCCAAGCACCAGCAAATGTTCCTGCGCTCCGACTTCTGGCCGGAGGAGGTGCTGTTCCGTCGTTTTAGGGAAACGACGAAGACTACTTCAAAAATCCCTAAATAGTTTCTTGTGCTAAATATGTTTATTTTTGAATTTTACAGCGCATTGGTATTATACTGTAATGCTGTAATTTTATATTGATTAATAGATTTGTTCCTGATTCGTCATAGTCCTAATTGGTCATATTTCTAACTCGTCATATTCCTGATTCGCCATCCGCTCCGCCTTAAGTAAATTGCTGTCTAATAAACGTAGTACATACAATCTATAACTACTGTTCTAATACTTATTAATCCTCTAAGCACGTGTTCATTGTTTAATTTCGCTGTTGTACAATGACGGGTTACGAATATGACGAATCAGGAATATGACGAGTTAGGAATATGACCAATTAGGAATATGACGAATCAGGAACAAATAAATAATACCGGTGTCGTTGAGCGAGTAGAGGCAGGGCGGGGTGAGGCGCGCGTCGGCCAGGTGCGCGGGGTGGTAGCGCGCGCGCGTGTACAGGTGCAGCACCATGCACAGCAGCCCCGCCAGCACGAAGATGCCCGACGCCACGCCCAGCAGCGTCGGCATGTCCGCCGTCAGCAGCACCAGGTCTGCCCGAACACTAAGGTTTACTCCACGCACCAGTATAAAAGTAAATTCAGTGGCTATATTGTTAGCAGCACCAAACAGATGGGTTTGCTCCATGATAGTTGATTCAGGAACTATACTCGTCTTGTCAGCAGCATCAGACGCCGTATTGTCTAACGCGTGAACGCTTGCCAATTGCTTTCACAATCGCTTTCTGTCAGCATATTAATTATACCGTTTGACAGAAAGAAATAGTGAATGCGAAAGAAAGCGTCAGCGCGTTAGACAATAGGCGTACAGGTCTGACCAAACACATTGGATTTACTCCAGGTACTACAAAAGTAGATGATTTAGTGGCTATATTGTTAGCAGCACCAGGTCTGAGCAAACAGATTGGGTTTATTCCATGTAGAAAGTACAAAAGTAGTTACTTCAGTGGCTAGGCTATATTGTTAGCAGCGCCAGGTCTAACCAAACAGATTGGGTTTACTCCGTGAATTGGGTTGATTCAGTGACTATATTGTTTGTTATAAGCACCTGGCTTGAACAAACAGATTGGCTTTACTCCATGCACACAGTATACGTACAAAAGTAAATTCAGCGGTTATATTGTTAGCAGCACCAGAGGCCGTATTATGTAACGCGCGGCCGCTTGCTATCGCTTTTATCTCTTTCTGTCACCATCTCCGCTCGCGCTTTAGACAATACCTAAGCGTATAGGTCTGATCAAACACATTGGGTTTACTCCATGGAGACAGTACAAAAGTAGTTGATTCAGTGGGTATAGTCAGCAGCACCAGGTCTGCCCAAACAGATGGGTAGACTACTAAAGACTAAATATTTAACTCGACATGTTTCGCGCTGAGTTAGTCTCACGGTAGTTTCATGTTTAAAATGTCTAAGCTGTGTTTAAGATTGTGTAGTTCATACCTTCAGTGCAGAAGACTCTCTGCGTAGGCCTTGAGTGGCTGGTGCTGTGGTACCCTGCGTCGCACTGGCAGAACGCGTTGTGGTTGACCTGCACGCAGGAGGCGTGAGGGTCGAAGGCACGACACGTCTGCCGGTAGAAGCACTGCTCGCCAAGCTTCTTCGCTGGAATCAGAATGGAAGCACTTGACTATCTGTTGTGTATGAATGTGCGACCGATATCAACGTTTACCTGCATTAGAATAAATCGGAGTGCAACTAACTGCCTTTGTCACTAGTCGCGTACCCTCCCATTATACATAGGTACATATTTAACACTATCATAGTATGATAAAATAAAAAGCATCACGGGACAATTGGGAATGTCTAAAAAAAATTACCAGTGGTTTTTATATTTTTTTTGTATAGAAAAGTCAATTATAACAAACTAATTTCAATATTTTGTCACTTAGTTCACTACTTTTTTCAAAATTAATTATTGAAACTATTTTGGTTGATGACGTCAGATTGTAATTGACGGCTCTCACACTGCCAAATTTCTAAATCTATCTAAATGCGTACGATAAGGCAACCCCTTTAATTATATTTTGCGTGGTGGTACACTGTAACTAGTGTCACTTTACTGGCGCTGTCAAAGTGCTAGATGTCAGGCAGTGGGTCCAAATCAAACTCCGTAGTTATAATCCACGCGTAAATTTGTGAAGAATTCTAACCACACAGAATAAAGTACGACTTGGACCGGTGACGCAATTTACACCAAAGTCAAATGAAGGTCATTGCTTATTTGTTATGTAATAAATTCATTATATAATATTCAAATTAAATAACTACAGAAAACGAGTTAAAAACCATTTATCTCGAAATGGTTTTCGATTTACTATACATTGCAAAAAAATAGACATCCCCAATTCACACAAATTGACCTAATCCCAAATTAAGCTAAGCAAAGCTTGTGTTATGGGTACTAGGCAACGGATAAACATAGTTAAAAAACACAAGACCCGAGAACAAACATTCGTGTATTTTTCATACAAATATCTACCTCTTATTTTTACGATACTCTGTGTATTTGTATGGGAAAAAAGTGCTTCATTTCAAAAAGTCGTAAAACAAAAAACATTTGTTTGAGTGATAGGAATTCAGGGTTAAGAGGATGTCAGTGAATTACAAATAACCCTGTATACAGCAGGTAACATCCTAAAGTTTACAAGAGACAATTTATAACATCCTTGATTACTGTTCTACTTATTTAATTGTCATTGAAAACCAAATGTGTATGAATAACCTACATAATGGATACTAAATTTCGATGGTACAATGAGCATAGCGTTATTTTAACCGAGTGTTTAAATGTTGACAATGGCACCAATTAAGATCAATATCAGGTAAATAACCAAGCACGAGTATTTCAAAAGTCTATCCAATATCCATCATGATTTGTTCCTGATTCGTCATATTCCTAATTGTTCATATTCCTAACTCGTCATATTCCTGAATCGTCATCAGTTCCGCCTTAAGTAAATTATTGTTTAATAACCGCTGTGTAAAGTGTAACTACTGACCTAATTATTATTAATCCTGTAAGCACGTTTTCACGATTTAATTTGATTTTACAATGACGAGTTAGGGTAGGGAATAGGGATATGTATGACGAATCTACACTAATATTATAAAGAGGAAAGATTTGTACCTATTTTTGTATGTTTGTATGTTTGTAATGAATAGGCTCAAAAAGGACTGGGCCGATTTAAAAAATTCTTTCACCAATAGAATGCTACATTCTTCCAATTTGACATAGGCTACATTTAATTTTGAAAAAAATTAGGGATCCTTGGTAAAATTTGAACAATGTAACCGAAGGTGTAGAAAAATGAGTCTTAAAATGTCTTTCGTCGAATGCGCTGCCGAAACTATTAGCGATAGAACAAAATTATGTACAACAATATTGAAGAACATCATAATGTCTACAAAAAACTCCGCGGTAGCATATGTCCAACTATTGTAGTTATGTCACTACAACAACTTTTTTTATTTTAAACATTAATGAAAATGCTAACCAAATTCAAACCATGCTATTTATGTTTTTATATATTAGATAAAGTGATTCAAGAGGAAGGTTTACAAGTATAATACATGCATAATATAGTTGTACCCGTGCGAAGCCGGGGCGGGTCGCTAGTCATTAATAATGACGAGTTAGGAATATGACCAATTAGGAATGTGACGAATCAGGAACAAATTTCCATCACACGATCAGCACATTATTTTATGGTTATGTAAAAATTTGGTCATTAAAGGACGAGCCTCACAATAAGTTAGCTCAAGGTCACTCAGAGGGCGATGGAGAGGGCTATGCTCGGAGTTTCTCTGCGGCATCACATTAGAAATTTATCATTAATGCGGGATTACATTAAAACTTCGTACTCAGGTTTTCTAACCATTAGGCTATCTGTTCGTCAAACACAAACTGTTATTGTTGCTTATTATTATTAATAATAATAATAATAAAATCTTTGTTTGTCTATAGTACCCATAGACAAGCTTTGCTTAGTTTGGGACTAGGTCAATTCGTGTGAATTGTCCCGTGATAATATTATTATTATTATTATTTCGAACAGCACTGGTCCATAGATGTTAGTAACAATTATGCACTTAAGGTTAGGTTAGTAGGTAGGTATATTATTACAAAACAGTTAAAAGAATTATCATCATCATCATCATCATCATCCCAGCTTATATACGTCCCTCTGCAGGGCACAGGCCTCTCAGAATGAGAGGGCTTGGGCCGTAGTTCCCACGCGGGCCTAGTGCGGATTGGGAACTTCACACACACCATTGAATTACTTACTTCGCAAGTGTATACAGGTTTCCTCACGATGTTTTCCTTCACCGTAAAGTTCATGGTAAATTTCAAATGTAATTTCACACATGAATTCCGAAAACTCAGAGGTGCAAGCCGGGATTTGAACCCGTGATCCTGTTTGAGAGGTCATAACTCAAACGGCTAGGCCACCCCGGCTTTTTTTTATTAAATATTATTTAATTTAATTTAATTTTTATATTTCATTAATTTTATATCTTCAATCAGGCGAGTCTTCCAGTCTACGCTGAGTTGTTGTTTCTTATGTTGACCAAGTGACACTCGAGGAAGCCTTAAGACCGGCTCGACGAACAACACTTCTTTTCTTACAAAAGGTTAACCAAAGTGGTTTCAAACACACTTGAGCTGGAGGAGAGGGCTTAAAGCATTGAGTTTGCCCCAAGCTGTGAAGTTACTTAGTTTTAGTAATTACAAAAAATTAAAGACGGTAGCGAAATATTAACGCACGGCTTTGATTCTAGCCGCTCTCACGCACACATACACGAGTGTATAGAACACCTAAAATCGATTAGCTCAAGAAGCTCGGTACCGCCTTAAGAAACAAAAGTATCTCCTGTAGACATAAAAAACAAACTGAAAAACAGCGTTGGTGGTGGTGGTGGTGGTGGTTTGCGTTGTGGTTTTGCTGAGTGGGGCCCAATTTATACTATTCGATGATTTTTTTTTGTATCTTTTCCTGTCACCTGTATTTCCTGTGTATAGAATATGTGTAAATAAACATCTCTCTCTATCTCTCTCTCTTTCTCTCTCTCTCTCTCTCTCTGGGCCGAATGTTGACCAATCGTCCCAAACACATGTTCATGTCATGTTCACAGGCAGTGCCGGGTTTAGGGGGGTCATACACACCGAAAGAAACAGAAGGCGTCTCCCCTGTGGACATAAAATTAGCGACTCCGAGTCAGCAAACTTAATGTTTATTTAAATGGGCCGAATGTTGGCCAGGCGTCCCACACGCTGATGTAGACTTGACTAAGTAATATCTATGGACCAACTATGGATTAACTTTTGCAATGTCCACAGGAGAGACGTGAACAAAAAAAATGTGTATGACCCAGGGGGGAGCACGATGATGGGGCGATGGCCCAGGGCGCCAAATTTCAGGGGGCGATCGGTGGAGGTGGGATGTTTCTCCCGCCAAACTGGCACTCGATTTTGATTTCCTTAAGTGAGCGCCACAATATTCTTGCCCGGGGTGTCAGTGGTCGTAACGCCGGCACTGTTCACAATGATCCTGGTCGAAGGTGAGGGTGTACCTTTAGCACATCCATGGGCCAGACCGAGCGAGACGGGGTGCTTGGGGTCGCACTGGCACGAGGCGGTCGCGGGGTCGCAGCGCACGTGCAGCAGCCGGGGGCTGCACGTGCGGTCGCACGGCGACCCCAGGTACATGCCCCGCTCTGAAACACGAGAAAAAAACGGTTATACAGGGTTATTTGTATTGTAATTCACTGACATCCTCTTAACCCTGAATTCCTATCACTCAAACAAATGTTTTTTGTTTTACGACTTTTTAAAATGAAGCACTTTTTTCCCCATACAAATACACAGAGTATACAGAGTACACAGAGTAAATAAGAGGTAATCTCAAATTTTCACAACGTTATTACACCAAAAATATTAAGTTATGACAAAAGCCGTAAAACAAAAAACATTTGTTTAAGTGGTAGGAGTATAGGGTTAAAAGGATGCTAGTGAATTACAAATACTTAACCGTGTAGATAGCGTTGTTCGAGCGAACGTTGTGCTCTAGACATGTTAGCGTAACTTTTTTTAGGTCAAGCTGTAAATTTTTTTCTTGTACAGGTATTTCTAACGCAATCGAAGCTACGGGTTAAATCTACCTTGAAAACGTTATTCAAAATTGGCCACTTCGAGACCAAAGTCGTCGTTCCTCAATTTTGCCATGAATTTTTCAACAGGCGTTCGATTTTCCTCTTCCGCCCGATAAGGACGTTCCGGAAATTACTTCAAATTAAATAACCGATACCGCAAATCGTTTTTGCGTTGAAATTTATAGAAATAAAGTATAAATGAACTAAAACAATTACTTTGCTCACCCGCGACCTTACAATAGTTACGTTTATGCAAGAAATGTGCGTTCATGCAGTTCCTCCACCTCCACACTGTACGAACACACACAAATCACATAAACCCAACCATCACCACCACCAAGCTACACTGACGCGTTTCGAACCCAACCAGAGCTCATCTTCAGAGTTACCACAACCGTATGCTATGCTACCAAACGTTAAACTAACAAACCAAAACAAATGTTTTAACTTGTCACTGTAACTTCTCAAGTACCCACTTTATTTTTCTTATTCTCAAACTACCCCACAAAAATTAACTTTTATTGACATATTTAAAACTACCTTGAATTTTTTTGTTTATTTATTTATAAGGCATATTTAATTAATACTAACTGTTCAAATTCGACCCAAGCCGCAGTAAAGGAGAAGATACTAAATTTACCTGTTCATTAATAATAGACCCCATAGTGTTGTACCTAATTATTTCCATGCATTCCAGAGCATCCAGACGCAACCCCTTGCCGCAATAATGTAACACTTCATAAGAATCTGAATCTAACAATGAATGATTTGATTCCAACAAATGTTTTGCAAAATTCGATCTATCTGGATGCTCATTCCTATATGCCGAAACATGCTCTTTAAATCTAGTATTAAAACTTCGGCCTGTCTGTCCTACGTATATCCCATTGCAGTCATTACAAGTAAGCTTGTATACCCCCGATCTAGTTCCCTTATCTACCTGTTCTTTGTGGTTACATAGCCTAGAGTACAAAGAGTTGTTAGTCTTAAAGGCAACATTAATATTGTTTGATTTTAAAATGCCATAAATCTTATCAGACAAACCCCCGACGTAAGAGATGCTAGATCTATATTTGTTAGTAGACTGAGAAGGTAACGCAGCGTAAAGCATGCTATTTACTAACCGTGCCTGCTTCTTTTGAACTAAACTATCTACCATTGATTTTGTATAACCATTTGAGATCGCTATCTGATAAATAGTACTCAACTCTAAATCATAATGTTCCTTAGAAAGAGGCACAGTCAACAATCTATTAACATAACAATGGAAAGCAGCCAGTTTATGCTGCCACGGATGATTAGAAGATGCTGGTATAACAGCATCTGTGTACGTGGGCTTACGGTATATTTTAAATTGATGTTTACCATTTAATTTTGAAATCGTTAAATCCAAAAAGTTCAACGAACAATTTTCCTCCAATTCTTTTTTGAACCTTATCTTTACGTGCTTGTTATTCAAACCATTAATAAACACGTCAAGCTGTCTCATACTCCCTCTCCAGCATAGGATCAAATCATCAACAAACCTAAAATAGTACACAATATTACTATTACCCACAATATACTGATTCTCAAAATGATCCATAAATATATCTGCCATTAAAGGACTCAGAGGTGAACCCATAGCTAAACCATCACTCTGTAAGTAATAAAGACCATTGAACCGGAAATAATTTTGTTTCATGCATAAAGTTACCAAATCTATTAATTCACAAACTTCACCCGGATGCAACCGCTTCCTTTCTAAGTGGTCTTTTAGAATTTCTAGTGTCTCACTATATGGTACGTTAGTAAATAAACTGTCTACATCCAAAGAAAGCAACGTTGCATTCGGCGGTATGCTGATGTCCTTAATTTTACTAACCAAATCTAAACCATTTTTTAAACTATAAGAAGGTTTAAAGGAAGCCTTCACACGAATAATACTATTTAATTTCTTCGCCAATTTATATGCTGGAGCACTCACGTATGAGACAACTGGACGAACAGGCACATCATCTTTATGAATTTTAGGTAATCCATATAGAATTGGCGCCTGCGGATTCATGGGAATTACAAAATTCTTTTGTTGTTCGGTTTCAAAGGCAAACAAAGAACCCTTTATTAGTCTCTTTAGATCTTTGTGAAATGTAATTGTAGGGTCCTTACGTAAAACTGTAAAACCGTCCCCTTGAACGATATCTAAAACTTTCCGATTATATTGATACCTATCCAATAAAACAATACAATTTCCTTTGTCTGCCTTTGTCACCACTAAATCATTATCATACACTTTCTCCTGAATAGATCTCAAAGAATTTAATTCGGTTATATTGACAATACACTCTGTGGAATTGGTATTTTTAAGTGTATTTGCCACTAACACTTTTGTTTCAAAATCACCACAGTTACTTGTAATAGCAACCTCAGAATCTACCGCCAAACCTTCCACTATTTTTTGACTAAATTTAGTGGGTAGATTATATTTTAAACCTTTTTCCAATAACTGATTCTCATTATCCAAAAATTCCACATTAGTAAGATTTTTAACGCGAGGGTAGAAATTATGACCGTTAGTAGAACCTCGATAATTATTGTTCAAAGAAGAAAAAGATTCTGTTCGTCGTCCTGTAAAACTCCTGTGTTTTCTTGCATAAACGTAACTATTGTAAGGTCGCGGGTGAGCAAAGTAATTGTTTTAGTTCATTAATATGGACCTCCGCAAAGTAACGCCTGATTCAATAAATTATATAAAGTATAAAATCCGGTCAAGTGAGTGTCGGGGCACGTGTTGTGCCGCACTAATGTGTTGCAAAATATTCGAAGCGGGTACGTATCAAAATATACATATAAAGTTTAAAGTAATAATGGACGAAATACATAATGGCCATCTATACTAATATTATAAAGAGGAAAGATTTGATTGTTTGTTTGTTTGCATTGAATAGGCTCCGAAACTACTGGACCGATTTCAAAAATTCTTTTGCCGTTAGAAAGCTACATTATCATTGAGTGACATAGGCTACTTTTTACCGCGGGAAAATACCTTTTCATCTCTCATACTCGGAAAGTGAGGCAAATCATATCTGACATACGGGAGGATAACTATTATTTTCTTCCCTAGGGTAGATATGAATTAAAAAAAAATAAAGGCATTGGCTGTCAATGGAACACATACGTATTCAGCCAAGCATTACGGCATATACATGGAATAATTAAGTATTGAGTTTTTTTTTCTTAATTAGTCATATTACAAATTTTATAATGCCAGTGTAATATTATTAAATTAAATTATTAATTTCTTATTTAGTGACTTAAACTAAAAAAGTTAGAAAATGTTAAGAAAAAAACACGGTAAACGACAATGTTATTGTCCATACAGCCTATCTCTATACAGCTTAACTCCTTGATTCAAATTGGTTACTTACATATTTAATAATAAATTTACTAAAATACCTACTTTATCTACTGTTTTCATTGATTATTATATTGAACATCCTAAATTTTAAAATTAATTATTCCTTAACAATAAACTCCATTGAAATATTTTACAACGATCATATTGACCAGTTTAGACATTTTTATTTATTTATACTTATATTTTCTTACTTTCCTTGTAGTCGAAATGAAAAGCAGAGTGTTTAACTCGGGAAAAACACCAATATTCATTTTCCGCTGGCGTTCGTGTCATCACAATGTGTTGTTTGTTTTTTTTTTGTGTTTAGTTTTTAAATGAGTCCCACTGAAAAACAGCGTTGCGGCTTGCCGCAACATTATGCTGAGTGGGGCCCAATTTATACTATTCGATGATTTTTATTTGTATCTTTTCCTGTCAACTGTGTCACAATGCAATTGGGACAATATCAATTTTTGGTGTTTTTTGGACGTAATTACCGATATCCTTAGCGAAGTTAGTTCGATTCAATGCAACGAGCCTCACCCCGCGAGCACTAGATGGCGCTATTATCAAACTTACCGCTGCTATGATTTTTGGGCGTATCTATTTAATATAATTAAGTAAATACGGACAAAATCTGAGCTCTTGTCTTTCCTTAATATTTAATTAATTAAATAATGAGGAAAGCTAAATAGATTAAGTACATCGTTTTGTTGCGCAGTGTCTTCTCTGTGGCACGAACTGTCAAACCAGATAACACAAATTACGGTTAGCGTTATCTCAAGGGGCGTGACTTAATTAAGCCTTTAAAACCCAGTGCCGCCAAAAATTCGGCACATTTTGAATCTGAACACAGCTATCTAAAAACAGTACATCTACCATATAATAATCCTGTGGATACTCTGCCCGTTTATTGGGCAACCAAGTCGGGGTTAAACCGCCGAACGGAACTGCAGTCTCCACCACTTGGCTCTACACCACCAGCACACTCTGAGCCCTGAAGCACCCTGGTCTCAGCCCTGCAAGTCAGCAGCGACTCTGGAGATCCACCTGCAACGCCCGCAGCGCGTCCTACGGTCTCCTGAATCCAGGGCAGTGTCTGTCCGGAGAAAGCGAATCCCACTCAAGTGCTTAGAACCTACGACCCTCTAGTCTCTTGCTTGCTCACAGTTTAGCGTTCCTAATAAACGTCTGTACTTGTTGTTTATGGTTTAATTCCTCTCCGCAAGACCAATACCTATACTGTGACAAGTACTTTTACTTTTACAAGTACTTTTTTTCTTTTTTTTACTTGTCACAGTATAGGTATTGGTCTTGCGGAGAGGAATTAAACCATAAACAACAAGTACAGACGTTTATTAGGAACGCTAAACTGTGAGCAAGCAAGAGACTAGAGGGTCGTAGGTTCTAAGCACTTGAGTGGGATTCGCTTTCTCCGGACAGACACTGCCCTGGATTCAGGAGACCGTAGGACGCGCTGCGGGCGTTGCAGGTGGATCTCCAGAGTCGCTGCTGACTTGCAGGGCTGAGACCAGGGTGCTTCAGGGCTCAGAGTGTGCTGGTGGTGTAGAGCCAAGTGGTGGAGACTGCAGTTCCGTTCGGCGGTTTAACCCCGACTTGGTTGCCCAATAAACGGGCAGAGTATCCACAGGATTATTATATGGTAGATGTACTGTTTTTAGATAGCTGTGTTCAGATTCAAAATGTGCCGAATTTTTGGCGGCACTGGGTTTTAAAGGCTTAATTAAGTCACGCCCCTTGAGATAACGCTAACCGTAATTTGTGTTATCTGGTTTGACAGTTCGTGCCACAGAGAAGACACTGCGCAACAAAACGATGTACTTAATCTATTTAGCTTTCCTCATTATTTAATTAATTAAATATTAAGGAAAGACAAGAGCTCAGATTTTGTCCGTATTTACTTAATTATATTAAATAGATACGCCCAAAAATCATAGCAGCGGTAAGTTTGATAATAGCGCCATCTAGTGCTCGCGGGGTGAGGCTCGTTGCATTGAATCGAACTAACTTCGCTAAGGATATCGGTAATTACGTCCAAAAAACACCAAAAATTGATATTGTCCCAATTGCATTGTGACAGTACCTCCCTCTCCGCGGAGGATTTTTTCGTCTTAGCGAAAAAATCCGCCTGAGAAAAATCCCTAACGTAACACATTCAAAATAACCTATCAATCCTATCATACTTCCTAACATACTTTATTCATTCAACCTAACACAGGCAGGTCTGCCGTTTAAGACACTGCAAGACCCTACGCTACGAGAAAATGGCGAGATGTTAAAGAGGTAGTTATTAGGAGACACAGCCGCCAATCTAGACAAGGGTTGCCAACCGCCCTTATAAGATTATCCAGCACTACGCGCAAGGTTTAGCTGCCTAGCCGCGCAACGCTAGGTATAGCTTTCATTAGGCATTTTTAAGGAGTTGAAATTAGTAAAGACCGCTCCGGCAAAGGCTTTGGATTAAGACTAGCATTGGTAGTGAAGTAATTGTGTCGACCTAAGGAACTAGTGTACGTAAACAAAGCAACTAGAACTTTTATAACTTACAGATAAATAATATTAAACACGGGAACCATGTGTATAGTTTACTCCTAACACGCGGCTAGTATTTGTTAAATTTAAGTAGTTAACTATAATTAGTGCGTCTCACTCTGACGAGGTAGACGCTAAGGTAGTCACAACGATCACGAACGAGTCGATGCGTTTTTATTTTAAAACTAGATTTAATCATACAGAAGAGTATTTTACGAGTAGGCGCAAAATATTTATAAGTAACGTTAAGTCGTTGACCTTGCTATGCAGTAGCGTTGTTTAAGGTAAACAAACTTGACGATACGATTGAGAACATAAAACAGGGTAGTTAGCGCAGCGCGACAATTACTGCCACCCTCTTTTTTAACTTAAGGTATCATGGACCGAGCCCACGACAATAACGTAATAAGAGTGCAACGTTGTTACAATAATAAAAGTACATTTTATAATTATGATGAAAATTAAGTCTTCTGTTTAGGAATAGTACTAATTGTTGCTAAATCGTTCTTAACGAGGTTAATTATTCGTACGTTATTTAAAGGTTATGTTGAAGTTTATTACTATTTATTGCCTGGAGTTAATTTCAGATCCTTTATGTGCCATACGCCTAAATCCTTGCCAGACATATCTTGTAGTTCAAATATTAACGGTGACCTTTTCTTGGAAATACGGCATTTCATAAATTTAGGTGCAAGTTTTTTACTGAAATACTGCGATTTATCAGTAAAATAAAAGGTTCGCTTCCATACAATATCTCCTACTTCAAAGTTTGCAGGCTTACGTCGTAAGTTATAACGACGCACATTTCTTTGGTGCGCGTAGTATAATGAATGTTGCACTTTGTCGAATAAATTCGTGAGGAAACCTGCATTCTGCGCGTAAACATCGCGTGGAAGGCAAATGAATAAATAGAATAATAATAAGAAATAGTAACAATACGAAATTTCGAGACCTGATTCTAGAATATCGCTTGCGAGCATAGATGGCGGTAGCTTTAATATTTGTTTGCGTAATTCTTGCACAGAGTCTGCGGGTGTAGAACCACGAATTAAGACTTCATAAATTAGCTCACTCTTTTGAAGTGACAAATACTTGATTTCGTACATATTTGATATTTAGATTAAGTGATCGCGTTGAAGTTAATAATTAGCTGATAATGAAATTTAGAAAAATAACAAATTATAAGGCGCGTGCCAAGCGACAGCTTATAAAAAGGATGTAGTACTGTACTGAAGTTAAATTTACTAAAAACAGTCTTAACGATACTTTGTGATAGTGATCGTTAAAATGTAAGGTATGGTTTTAGGTGATTAAGTAAAATGCCTACTGGGGTAGTCTCCAATAGCAAATATCAAGTAATTTGACTATTCCGTACGTTACAAACATGGAGTAATCTAAGTATGTACCTTCCCACTAAATTATATCCTCGCAGTAGATAGAAGTTAAAAAAAAATAAGTAGAGTAGTGTTGCCTATATTTTAGAACGATTTGGATGAAATTTAGCATGCAGTGGTTGTAGGTTAAATAACCGTTGGTTATTAACTTCCGATTTTGTATGAAATTTACCGTTGTAGAATAACGGTTGGCAGTTAAGTTTAAAAATTAGGTAGGTAGTTCAATTTAAATTGGGTAGTGAAATTTGAAAAAACGTTACAAATTTAAAAAAAACCGTTAAGATGACAACCACTGGGCAACGTAATGCCCTTTATTCGCCTCTTACGAAACCTAGGTGCAAAAGGGTGGCACTATTCTTAACCGGAACCACACGGTGATTAGAAAAGTGATAAAAAGAATATTACTTACTGCGAGACACAAGTAGTAGGAAAGTGCACAAAATACCAACACAAACACAACGAATAAAACCAGAAAAAAAACGTTTCCCAACTCAAGACCACGTTAAGAGGCGCCACTTGTCACAGTATAGGTATTGGTCTTGCGGAGAGGAATTAAACCATAAACAACAAGTACAGACGTTTATTAGGAACGCTAAACTGTGAGCAAGCAAGAGACTAGAGGGTCGTAGGTTCTAAGCACTTGAGTGGGATTCGCTTTCTCCGGACAGACACTGCCCTGGATTCAGGAGACCGTAGGACGCGCTGCGGGCGTTGCAGGTGGATCTCCAGAGTCGCTGCTGACTTGCAGGGCTGAGACCAGGGTGCTTCAGGGCTCAGAGTGTGCTGGTGGTGTAGAGCCAAGTGGTGGAGACTGCAGTTCCGTTCGGCGGTTTAACCCCGACTTGGTTGCCCAATAAACGGGCAGAGTATCCACAGGATTATTATATGGTAGATGTACTGTTTTTAGATAGCTGTGTTCAGATTCAAAATGTGCCGAATTTTTGGCGGCACTGGGTTTTAAAGGCTTAATTAAGTCACGCCCCTTGAGATAACGCTAACCGTAATTTGTGTTATCTGGTTTGACAGTTCGTGCCACAGAGAAGACACTGCGCAACAAAACGATGTACTTAATCTATTTAGCTTTCCTCATTATTTAATTAATTAAATATTAAGGAAAGACAAGAGCTCAGATTTTGTCCGTATTTACTTAATTATATTAAATAGATACGCCCAAAAATCATAGCAGCGGTAAGTTTGATAATAGCGCCATCTAGTGCTCGCGGGGTGAGGCTCGTTGCATTGAATCGAACTAACTTCGCTAAGGATATCGGTAATTACGTCCAAAAAACACCAAAAATTGATATTGTCCCAATTGCATTGTGACAACTGTATGTCCTGTGTATCGAATATGTGTAAATAAACATCTCTCTCTCTCTCTCTCAATATCACCCTCGAAATATTGGCACCCTCGCGAAGCTCGGGTGCCAAGTAACCTCTTGTGATATTGGTTATTTTCCTCCCTTGTTGAACAATCTACTATTTCCTACGGGAAAATTAATTTATCGCGGGCGAAGCTGCGGACGGAAGGCTAGTTTGATATAACGCAATTTTCTTGGTAATTCTCAACTCTAAAGGATTTTCATAAAATAACGACCGCTTTAGCCTAGTTGGTAGTGACCCTGCCTACGAAGCAAGAGGTCCTGGGTTCGAATCCCGGTAAGGGCATTTATTTGTGTGATGAGCACGAATATTTGTACCTGAGTTATGGATGTTTTCTATGTATTTAAGTATTTATTTATCTATACAAGTATGTTTATCGTCGTCTAGTACCCATAGTACAAGCTTTGCTTAGTTTGGGACTAGGTCGATTTGTGTAAGATTGTCCCCTTATATTTATTTATTTATTTATTTTATTTAAACCTAAACTAACCTACACCAATCTGTAGATTAGGTACACGATTAAAATATTAGATAGATTTGTATTAATAATTCGTATGCCCGTTCGGGTACGACATAGCTGAACATAATAATGTAATTAAACCTGCAGTGTATATGTATACCTATGTTCGACGAATAAATATATTGATTGATTGATTGAAAAAAAATCGTTTTATTAATAGTTTCATGGAAAATTTTAGTATAAATTATGACCATTATGTATTTCGTCCATTATTCGTTTTAAACTTTATATATTTTGGTACGCCAATCTAAAAATACAGGTTGAAATCAAAATGGTTGTACACAATGAGTATTTCTTACCCAGACAACAATACAATACACCAACTCATTTGCTTTAATTATTAAGTTTGAGGTGTCCATACATTGGGTTCGTGAATTCATTTCAACTACATAAAGTATGAACATCCTAAATTTAATTGAATAATTTTAAAAATCGAGTTAATGCTTTATGTTGTCCAGCAGTAATTAACAGACAAATTTTGTATCATCATTTTGATTTCATCCTGTATTAGGAAAAGTCCTAACTAATTGACTGACTGACTCATCAACGCCCAGTAGCCACACGGCCCGTGCCTTCGCATTCTGAGTGGAGGCCTGGGCCTGCAGGACGTAAGTATATAGGCGGGGATGATGGTTCTGATGAATCCTACTACCATCCCAGCCTATGTACGTACGTCCCACTGCAGGGCACAGACTTCCTCTCAGAATGAGAGATAGTAGGATAATAGGTATAAATTCTGTGACAAATTCTTGCAATTAAGGAGTAACCAATTACTTACGAGCTCCCTGTACCTTAGCACATCTCGACAATTACCCAAAGGCTAGCATATGTTCCTAACAGCCTTTGTCTGATGCATACGCCAAGCCTTTTTCAGTTCCAACAAAAGCTAGCTAAAATGAAAACCTTCGCTCGCACGACTTGTGAACTTGTGCCCCAACTTCTAAGGTACATGTTTGGGTGCGGCGTCATACAAAGGCTTTTGTAATTAATTTCCGACGTCTTGGTAGGCTGATATGCTGGCACGTCGCGTTTTGCTACGGTTGAGATGTGCCGGAATTTTTCATCACACTTTGACGCGTGAATAATTAACTGGTGTCAAAACAGGCTCTCATTATGTTGGCTTGAGGATTTATCAGCGTCTCTGCAACAACTGGAATCCTACAAGAGGCTATAGGCGCAGACACAGAAGAGACGTGGGACGGGGGCGCGTCGCAGTCGCGGCGCCCGTGAATCAGTTTTCATACTAAATGTATAGAAGCGTCGCGATCCAAAGCAGACAGAAGAGACGGGGCGGAGACGCGGCCTGCGAACAAACGACGCGGACTGCGACACGCCCCCGTGCCATATCTCTTATAACATAGCAATCATCGCCGCCCACGGACACCCACAACACAAGCTGAGTGATGTATGTATCATTCTTTGGCACGCCCTGCAGCTTAAACGGCTCGATGGATTTTAAAGTGTGAGGTGTCAAAGTCAAAATTCTTTATCCAGTCTGAAGCCTAATCAATTGAAACCTACACAGTACCCGGCCATAAAGATTGTACATGGTCTTTGAAAAAAGACTCGGACATTTGCACTCTTTTTCCAAAGACCGATGTATTTGTTGTGTTTTTTATGTGTGTGTGTGTGTTGTGTGTGTAACACACAAAATAAAAACACAACGGTCTTTGGAAAAAGTCTGCAAATGTCCGACATTTGCCGAGTCTTTTTTTAAAGACCGTGTGCATGTGCAATCTTTCAATCTTTATGGCTGGGTACTGTAATGGATGTTGAAGAATCTACCACCGGTGCGGAAAAACCCTGTTGAGAATAATCCGGCAAGAAACTCAACAAAGTAGGTAAGGTACTTCCGTATCATTTGTGTGATTTGATTCGTCTCAGTATAAGTATAATCGTTCAGGAATTCCCGTAGGAACGGAAAATAGACAGGAAACACGGATTTCCGATACTACTAATACGATTTCAAAACTTCCTATTGTATTTGAGTTGAAATTTGGTAAGTCGGCGACCCAAAGACGGACGTGTAACGTAAATAAATGAATAGGGCCACTTTGGGGGTAAATAAGAAAATTAGTTTTACGCAGTCAGGTTTTTTAGTAGTGTCACTGAGCGAGATTATTTCTGAGACCGAGCGAGCGTGGAACAAAGGTGAAAACTGCTCGACCTTATTCCACCTGCTCCTTTCTTCCACAGGTCGACCAGAAGTAGACGGGGTCTCCACCCTTACGTTGTTAGTATTCCCAAAATCCGCACAAAGCGTTTTCGCTCTTCCTTCATCAAACGCACAGCTAAGGAGTGGAATTCCCTGCCTGCGACTGTGTTCCCTGCAATTTGGCCGCTTTCAAGTCTGGAGTGAATGAGCATTTACTAGGCAAGCGTGCTCCATCTTAGGCCTCATCTTCGCTTTCCATCAGGCGAGATTGTGGTCAAACGCAAGCTTATATTGTATAAAAAAAGCGTCTCCGTTTCATCTTGGGCAACAATTCTTTCTTATTATATCCAGCGGATGTCCGGCGGATGTCTGGCTCTTTACGGGTCGCATTTCTTAAGCGATTCTAGTGAAATATTGAGTGCAGATTCGATAATTATACAGCTTTTTTTATCGATTCAGTTTTTGCCAGTTGACAACGTAAAAAATATCATATATGTGTCAGCCCCATTGTTTTTATCCAGCTGCGTTGTAAAGCACTTACTTGGTAGATTATTATCTAGGTAGGTGTAAGGCCGATGTTTTGTTTTGTGAACAAGTAAACCTTATCGAAACATGACATCCTTTTCAGCACCTACAACAACTTTGAAGGCTTTCCGCTTCCATGTTCAGTTCCACTGACAACTTGCAGAGGAAATTAAAGAGATACAATTAGGAGAGGAAATTATAGAGATAGAGACTTAGCTATTGCTATCTGTCAACGGAAAATGGAAAGAAGTATGTTTGGTCTAAAACTATCAGACAAGATTAACAAGACCAGCACCAGAAAAAGGACAAAAGTGTTATATAAGTAGAAAGGGAAGTGTTTGTCTGATACACCTTCGTGGACACGTTTTTGTAGAAATGGCAGAAGATTCTAAGATAATTGCCACTTAGATAGTGTCAGTAGCAAACATTGCGATACAAAACGTCCAAAAATCTATTTGACAGCTTCATATATTACCTACGATCGCGTTACGTCATTCAAACTGAAGGGAGGCAAATGACAATAAGCCAACCGTTGGCTTATATTTTTCGGTACCTCTACCATGAGTTTACACTAGTTTACAGTGACCGTACTCGCTAGCGACGGCGTAAATGATTTGTATGGAGAATTGTACTTCCGTAAGTGACCGCTAGAGGCGCTGTACAATTCTCCATACAAATAATTTACGCCGTCGCTAGCGAGTACGGTCACGTAAACTAGTGTAAACTCATGGTAGAGGTACTGGACATTTTCATGCCGCCTAAGCTCTATCTAGTGTATAAATAATCTAAGAATTGCCAGTTGACTAGTAGAAGTAAAGGATCTCTAATAAATAGCTGAAAATTGACATCAAAATTTAAAGCCAATTTGTAAAAAATCTGACCACGAAAATGCAGTGGAAAAGCTCGAATGATGACCTAAAAATAGTATTTAAGTGTAAGGGAACGAATAAGATTACTCAAGTTGCATTGGTTGGCAAATGGACAATAACAGAAGAGATAACAACAGACAGGAGAAAAAAGGAGACCAATTAAAAGGTGGCGAAACATCTTAAGCAGAGCTGTGGACCCTTATGGATACGAGAAGCTCTGAAAAGAGATGTATGGAAATGTTTAGGAGAGCCCTAGGTCACAGATGTCACTGCTACTCATGTAAACTAACTTACCTAGACTAGTGTACATATGTGAGAAGTCTGAGGGTAGATAGCGGACCGTAATGAAACGCGTATACACAAGGCAAAGCTAGTTTAATACTGGAGGTCAGTTCTTTACATCATCGTGGTGTGCGTGCACGCACACTTATACACGTCAGTATGTCAAGTTTAAATGTTTCTTAGTAGAGAATCAAGGGTATTTTTAATTTATTTTATAATATTTATTACTAGCTGTTGCCCGCGACTCCATCCGCGAATAATAGCGGTATAAAAAATAGCCTACGACCTATCCTCAGACCTACCGATTATGGAGAAAGTTTTATTAAAATCGGCCAAGCCGTTTCGGAGGAGTTCGATAACAAACACCGTGACACGAGATTTTTATATGTTAGAAGAAGATTAGATAATGTTTGATTTAAAATTTTTACCTTCGGAAAGGTCGTCTTTGACAAGAAGCATGCATCGCAAGATAGTAGGTATGTTCTGCAGATTCAACCGCAAACTCCTCATTGTAACTGACATTGGCCCAAGCCTTAAGGCCGCCATTAAGGGGAAATAATAATAATAATAATAGTAGGTATGTAAACTAAGTATTTGGTAGAATCAGTATTACAATTGGGGATGTCTATTTTTTTGCAATGTATAATAAATCGAAAACCATTTCGAGATAAATGCTTTTTAACTCGTTTTCTGTAGTTATTTAATTTTAATATTATGTAATGCATTTATAATATAACAAATAAGCAATGACCTTCATTTGACGTTGGTGTAAATTGCGTGACCGGTTCAAGTCGTACTTTATTCTGTGTGGTTAGAATTCTTCACAATTTATTCGTGGATTATACTACGGAGTTTGATTTGGACCCGCTGTCTGACATCTAGCACTTTGACAGTGCCAGTAAAGTGACACAGTGTACGAGGGGCGTTCAATATAAAGTGAGAATGAGATGCAAACTCTTTCAATATGAGGAAATTAAATACTGGCCGGTAAAGCTAATCTATCTAGCTGATTGCTATGAAAAAAAAAACTAACTGTCTTTTGTTTAAAAAAAAATACGGTAATTTCTTAGCAATGCTATTGAGTACGTTAGCGAAAATGGAGAAAATTTAACTGCGTGCCGTTATCAAATACTTGTGTTTGAAAAATTTTTCTACGGACCAAGTCAATTTAGATTTGCGGGACACTTTAGGGTCTAATGCTTCTCCGTATTCGACAGTCGCACGTTGGTGCGCCGAATTTAGACATGGAAGAACATCGACCATGGACGACCCCTTCTCCGGACGCCCTACTACAGCAATAACTGAAGAAATTGTGAAAAAAGTTGAAAACTCAGTTTTGGCGGATCGTCGTGTCACGGTTCGTTTTATTGCTGAAAATGTAAAGATTTCAACGGGGAGCGTGCATAATATTTTACATGAACGCTTGGGTATGAAAAAGGTATCTGCGCGTTGGGTACCAAGAATGCTTACTGACACGCAAAAACAAACTAGAGTCGAGATTTGTCAAGAAGCTTTGGACCTGATAGAGCAAGACCGGGAACTTTTTTTGGCGCGATTTATAACAATGGACGAAACATGGCTCCATCATTACGACCCTGAAACGAAACTGCAGTCTATGACATGGAAAAGGCCATCATCTCCAACTCCGAAGAAATTCAAGGTGGGCCCATCTGCCGGTGAGGTCATGGGCTCTGTTTTTTGGGATGGTAAAGGGGTATTAATGATTGAGTATCTCAAACATGGAGCCACTATTACGGGCACTTTATACGCCAAACAAATAGCAACATTGCGCAATGAGATCCGCGAAAAACGGCGAGGTAAACTCTCGAAAGTTGTGCTGTTCCACCAGGACAATGCCCCGGCACACAAGTCCATCGTTGCACTGGCTTCAATTCGTGATGCTGGGTTCAATATCCTTAAGCATCCTCTGTATTCACTAGATCTCGCTCCCAGTGATTTCTACCTATTTCCGAGATTGAAACAATACCCGAGAGGCCAGAAATTTGAAGACGACGACGCGGTAGTCGCTGTAGTACAAGATTTTTTAAGTACTCAAGATGAGACCTTTTTTAAAAATGAAATTTTAAGTTTAGAAAAACGATTTAATAAGTGTATTATGCTAAAAGGTGACTATGTCGAAAAATAAAATTACATTTAGTAAAAGTTGTTTATAACATACTCATTCTCACTTTTTATTGAACGCCCCTAGTATAGTGTACCACTACGCAAAAAATAATTAAAGGGGTTGCCTTATCGTACGCATTTAGATAGATTTAGAAATTTGGCATTGTGGGAGCCCTCAATTATAATCTGACGTCATCAACTAAAATAGTTTAAATAATTAATTTTGAAAAAAGTAGAGAACTAAATGACAAAATATTGAAATTAGTTTCTTATAATTGACTTTTCTATACAAAAAAAAATATAAAAACCATGGGTATTTTTTTTAGACATCCCCAATTTGTCTAATATTGAACTAAAACAATTACTTTGCTCACCCGCGACCTTACAATAGTTACGTTTATGCAAGAAATGTGCGTTCATGCAGTTCCTCCACCTCCACACTGTACGAACACACACAAATCACATAAACCCAACCATCACCACCACCAAGCTACACTGACGCGTTTCGAACTCAACCAGAGCTCATCTTCAGAGTTACCACAACCGTATGCTATGCTACCAAACGTTAAACTAACAAACCAAAACAAATGTTTTAACTTGTCACTGTAACTTCTCAAGTACCCACTTTATTTTTCTTATTCTCAAACTACCCCACAAAAATTAACTTTTATTGACATATTTAAAACTACCTTGATTTTTTTTGTTTATTTATTTATAAGGCATATTTAATTAATACTAACTGTTCAAATTCGACCCAAGCCGCAGTAAAGGAGAAGATACTAAATTTACCTGTTCATTAATAATAGACCCCATAGTGTTGTACCTAATTATTTCCATGCATTCCAGAGCATCCAGACGCAACCCCTTGCCGCAATAATGTAACACTTCATAAGAATCTGAATCTAACAATGAATGATTTGATTCCAACAAATGTTTTGCAAAATTCGATCTATCTGGATGCTCATTCCTATATGCCGAAACATGCTCTTTAAATCTAGTATTAAAACTTCGGCCTGTCTGTCCTACGTATATCCCATTGCAGTCATTACAAGTAAGCTTGTATACCCCCGATCTAGTTCCCTTATCTACCTGTTCTTTGTGGTTACATAGCCTAGAGTACAAAGAGTTGTTAGTCTTAAAGGCAACATTAATATTGTTTGATTTTAAAATGCCATAAATCTTATCAGACAAACCCCCGACGTAAGAGATGCTAGATCTATATTTGTTAGTAGACTGAGAAGTAGTAAGTAATTGTTTTAGTTCATTAATATGGACCTCCGCAAAGTAACGCCTGATTCAATAAATTGTCTAATATTGTTTGGAAATAATAACAAGAAAATACTCACTAACTCAATTGCTGAAAAGAAAACACTTTATTCCGTCGCTAAATCATGAAGGCTATTCTATTTGGCATTGAAATTGGATATTAAATTAATTCGAATTGCATGGAGGAACGAAGATTTCTTTAGCCAGAACGATGGTAAGAAATTGTTGAAAATATAATGTCGTCTGGATATCTTTGGCTTCCGTGGCCATCTTGCCGCAACTCACCAAGACTTTCTTTAAAAGTTTTAAACGCAAAGTTAAAATAGGAAAGTGTTAAAGTGCTTGAAGTTCTGTGAACCTTTGGCAAACTGATGCTAGTTTATCTAACTTGGAGCGGGTCAGTTTCTTACTACTTTAGAATTGTCTACAGACCGAACGTGGTAGCATCTTTAGTGGAAAATCTTGTTATTTAAGATGACTTAGAGCAAATAATAGGGAAATATGGATATTAGACGGCCGGATAGCCTAGTTGTTAGAGAACCTGACTACGATGCTTGAGGTCCCGGGTTCGATTCCCGGTTGGGGCAGATATTTGTGTGAAAAAAACGAATGTTTGTGCTCGAGTCTTGGATGTTTAATATGTATTTAAGTGTGTATTTATCTATATAAGTATGTTTATCCGTTGTCTAGTACCCATAGTACAAGCTTTGCTTAGTTTGGGACTAGATCAATTGGTGTGAATTGTCCCGTGATATTTATTTATTTATTTATTTTTTATTAAGAAAGGACGTAGGTAATGAGTTCTTCTAGAAGAAAATAGAACACAAAGCAAAATGAGAGAAATATAGCTGGGAATGGAAATTGAATCCTTCATTATTTCGTGATACGTGCTTCATCATAATCATACACACTAATCTGAGCAGCATAGGTAGATGTCCTCGAACCAGATATGTATAAAGGCCGGTGCAGACCAAATGCCTGTGCGTGTCACGTACCAGGGTTACCTATCATATCCTCGAAAATATTCTTTCCGAATATTTAAAATCCCGAATGCTTCATTTATCCGAGTGCATTTTTTCTGAAACTGTAAATATTTCAGGATTTTTATAAAACAACCCTAACCTAACCTAAAGGGTTCTACACGATGGTCCTGAAATAAATCCTGAAATATTAACAGTTTCAGAAAAAAACACTTTCGGAAAAATTAAGTTTTCGGGATTTTAAACCTTTGGAAATAAAATTTTCTAAACATCGATATGTTCCCGCCTTAAACCCATTGTAAAAAAAAACCAGAGGGATGTGCCCTGCCCACTGCCACTTGAGTCTAGCGATTCTTCGAGCTATGTCCGCGACTTTAGTTCTTGCGGGGAGAGACTCCAAGCGTAGCCCTCTCCATCGCCCTCTGAGTGACTTTGAGCTTTCTTATGAGGCCCATCGTTAGTGGCCACGTCTCAAATCATCATTACCATTCCAGCCTATTAACGTCCCACTCCAGGACACGTTCCCTCGCCCTAGTTCCATCGCGGGCCCTCTTATCACATGGGTATGTATTACAATACCGAAGTACGAAAGACCGAACGTATTAAAACATCGAATGGGTTAAGACCGACACGATTTTTTTCTGAAACAGTAAACTTTTCAGAATTTATTAAAACGGCATCATACAGAACCCATTAGGTTAGGTTAGGTCTGTTTTATAACAATCTTAAAAAGTTAACGGTTTCAGAAAAAAATCGTGTCGGTCTTTTGACCCATTCGATGTTTTAATACATTCGGTCTTTCGTACTTCGGTATTGTAATACATACCCTATCACATAGACGTTGTCATATACGGACCTCAATGACATTTTTAAATTCTTCTGGAATAAAAAAATTAAACCGCCGAAATAACTGAAAAGCAAAAAATAATACCTTTTTTGTTTGACCTTAATCTAGGTACTAGTTTGAAGTCGGTGCCTCAGCACGAGCCAGGAGGAGTGGACCTATAATCGTCTACCTGATTGGCTTCTATCACTCCTCCTGGCTCGTGCTGAGGCACCGACTTCAAACTGGTACCTAGATTAAGGTCAAACATAAAAGGTATTATTTTTGCTTTTCAGTTTTTTCGGCGGTTTAATTTTTTGTTAAAAAGTTTTTATTTTATACTTTTTTTCCATCCTTGGGGTAATTTATTTTCCAAATTTATAATACCAACTTCAAGGTATAACCCTATCTATCCAATAAAAAAGAATTATGAAAATCAGACTACTCTGTAAAAAGTTAGTCAATCATCCCCTGTTTTCCTACCCTTAGGGTAGGAATATTATTTCCAAATTTAAATGGGATCACTCTTGGGCTATACGCTTTCCAATAAAAAAAGAACCATCAAAATCCGACTACTCTGTAATAAGTTATGCGTGGTCATATAGTACAATCAGTAACTGAACAATCAATCATCCCCCGTTTTTCTACCCTTAGGGTAGGAATATTGTTTCCAAATTTAAATGGGACCACCCTCGGGATATACGCTTTCCAATAAAAAAAGAATCATCAAAATCGGACTTCTCTGTAAAAAGTTATGCGTGATCATACATAATTAAAAAAAATATATATACACGTCGAATTGAGAACCTCCTCGTTTTGTTTTCGTCGGTTGAAAATCAGTATCAGCGGTATGACAGCTGCCACGCCTGGCCCGCGGCCAACGGCCAAGCCTTGGCTTACTTGTCGCATGACGTCGTTACTTGGCTATACTGTGCTCTGCGTGCAGAATTTAAAGTGCCTGATAAAATATTACCGCAATATGCAAGTTTACCAGGTTTTTTAAGGGCGTTAAAGGAATTGCTAAATATTCTGTACCACTACCATGAGTTTACAGTGACGGTACTCGATATCGACTACGCTACGCTACGATAATCGCTATCGAGTACGGTCATTGTAAACTCATGGTAGTGGTACTGTAGTGTTATTGTAGTAGTAGGTATTCTAATATATAAAAATCTCGTGTCAAGGTGTTTGTTATCGAAGTCCTCCGAAACGGCTTGACCGATTATTATGAAATTTTTTGTCTATATTTGGTAGGTCTGAGAATAGGTCGTATGCTATTTTTTATACCCTTATTATTCTTCGCAGACGGAGTCGCGGGCAACAGCTAGTTAGTTAGCTACAGCGTGTTAGTAAAATATTATACTAAGTACTATAGTACTATAGTACTTAGTATAATATTTTAAATGGGTCGCTGTTGGAAAGTTATTTAGGAATTGCAAAATAATAGAAAAAAAATGCATTCAAAGGTTTTCCAAATTAAAAAAAAATCAAAAAATTCAAAATTAATTATTTTCAACACAGGTTTTTACAGGTGGTGTCGAATCCTCCTTTTAAGTGAAGCACTTGTATTAGGAACAAAAGTGTTAAAAAGTTATCACCGAAGCCATTTTTCTCGAATGATTTTATAGCCTCACTAGATGATCCCCGTGACTTCGTCTGCTAAGATTTGGTTTGCAATGAGATACCTTTGACATCATCTGCTCTTTTCATTAGGTGAGATTGGAGTTTATGCAAAAAAAAACACTTGTCTACAACAATCTTTGTTTGTATTGTAACGTGAGAAAAACGTTGAAAACTTTTAAAATGCCAGCATAAAATTACGAAGCGTTGTGTGCATTTTGCAGGCGACATTTCCTTTTGTTGGCGGTACGCATGGCAGTGTCGAGTAAAACTTTTAAATTGCACGGCAAACATCGTGTTTTATGTGCATTTCAGTCTCTGTTATGCACCGGGCGTTAATACAGTTGAAAGGTATAAGGCTAGTCTCATCACAGTATCCAAAAGAATGGTTACCAAAATCATCATCATCATACCAGCCTAAATCCCACTGCAGGGCACAGGCCTCCTCTCAGAATGGTCCGTAATTCCCGCACAGGCCTAGTGCAGATTGGGAACTTCACATAGGTACACCATTAAATATCTTCACAGGTTTGTGCAGGTTGTTTGTTTGTTTGTGCACGATGTTTTCCTTCACCGTAAAGGTCATGGTAAATATCAAGTAATAATAAGTAGTGGTAATTCTCGAGATGCGTTCCCGGATTCGAACCCAAGGCCCTCTACTTGAGAGGCTACAAGTCAAACCACTAGGCCACCATGGGTTCGATGTATACGGCAGCTAATATTTCTGTAATTTTATTTGAGTTACGGTGACCTGCACTGCACACATCTGAGAAGAAAATTCAGTGGTGTGTAAAGTTCCCAATCCGCGCTGGGCCTGCGTGGGAACTACGACCCAAGCCCTCTGATTCTGAGAGGAGGCTTGTGCCCTGCAGTGGGATGTATTATAGTCTGGTATGATGATAATTACAGAAATACTGGGGGCACGCACCCAAAACAGAACAAAAGCCATCGACCCCATTACCAACGAAAAAACCGGTTCTAGTTATAAATTAACCAACTAAATGGGTCTCGGTAAGGGAAGCTCTGACCCGCTAGATAAGATACGCTGGCCCTAATGGCGGCTTATCTGTGTTGTGTAAAAATTGCAACAATGTGACGGAGTAGAGGATAGAGGGGTTCAGGACGACATGGATTCTCGGTGCTTTCAGAGGAAGGAAGAATTTTGCTAATATTACTAGGATAAACTACTCTGTTAACTTTAAGAAAATATAACTATTACCAATGAACTGAAACAATTACCTATTAATTATTATTAATTATTAATTAATTATTATGTTCCTATATCTATATAAGTATGTTTATCCGTTGCTTAGTACCCATAACACAAGCTTTGCTAAGCTTACTTTGGGACTAGGTCAATTGGTGTGAATTGTCCCATGATATTTTTTTTTTTTTTTTTAATTACTTTGCTCAGCCGCGACCTTACGATAGTTATGTTTATGTGAGAAATGCTTCATGCAGTTCCTCCACCTCCACGCTGTACGAACACACACAAATCACACAAACCCTAAGTATCACCACCACCAAACTACACTTATACACTTGTCAATTTAGCTCAGCTTGACGACACTGATGTAGCCGGGAGCTACCTGACCCGGCAGGCTGTGTGTGTTCGTACAGTGTGGAGGTGGAGGAACCGCATGAACACACATTTCTTACATAAACGTAACTATCGTAAGGTCGCGGGTGAGCAAAGTAATTGTTTCAGTTCATTAATATGGAAATCCGCAAAGTAACGCCTGATTCAATAAATTATAACAATTACCACTGGAGTTATCGTTATCACGCAAATAACATTTATTTTTTAGCTTAATTACTATAACATTTATTTATTTGCGAAGTTTATATGGATGTTTGTTACTCTTTCACTCTAAAACGGTTTGATGGATTCTGATCAAATTTAGCACACAGATAGTTTACAACTTGGATTAACATGTAGGATACTTTGGGTATGTATTACAATACCGAAGTACGAAAGACCGAATGTATTAAAACATCGAATGGGTCAAAATACCGACACGATTTTTTTCTGAAACCGTTAACTTTTTAAGATTGTTATAAAACAAACCTAACCTAACCTAATGGGTCCTGTATGATGCCGTTTTAATAAATTCTGAAAAGTTTACGGTTTCAGAAAAAAATCGTGTCGGTCTTTTGACCCATTCGATGTTTTAATACATTCGGTCTTTCGTACTTCGGTATTGTAATACATACCCGATACTTTTTATCCCGGAAAATTAACTAGTTCTCGCGAGACAGCGATAAACGAATTCTTCGCAAAAGGAGTCGCGGGCAAAAGCTACTGCTAAATAAACTGCCACTTATCAATAACTGCCTTTAGCAACTCAATAAAGCGAACGAGTGGCATTAAAATTCGCGACAAACAAGTCAAAAATTCTAATCCATCACAGACGTCGAAGTTTTCAATCTGGCAATTTCATTAGATATTATTGGAAGGCTGTTTGCCAGCTGGTGGCATCGTGCCAAGGCTGATCGATCGGTCAGACTCTACTTGGATTTGGCACCGTACTTATTATACATATTTCACTTAAGCGTACATCATGTCTACGTAAATATGGTCTACCTATGGTTTAAGTCCATTTGCATGTCATGATACAACAAGATCGATTTTCCTTTGCAATAATAGGGATGTTGACGCCATAAAAAAAGAATTCGAAGACACGACTCCAGCAAAAAATAACGCTTAATTTTAGCCCTGAAAACCAGATTAATTTTCGATTAACTGCACAATTACATTTTTTGTTGCTTTAAAACAAATAAATAGTTGATTGAGTTGGCGAACAAGTGACGTCATAAGTTGCTATTGCCATTCAAACTCTATGGGGAACTGTGTTTAGACAGCTCATAAAAAGTACGTCAGTTGATTGGTGATGTCAACATCCTTATTGCCTATGATGACAGAGACTAAAGACTAGAGACAATCTACGATAACATGGCCCCACCCCTCCACAATTCAAGAAGTCTTCAATGTTTTGTGAAATTATTTATAAAGCACACCAAAACTTTCAACGCATGTGTGCGTGTTGAGACAGCCGTCAAACAAAATCAGATACTACTACATAATAATTCTTTCGTAAATATGTGACTAAACACATTGAAATAGTAATGTGGAGGGGCGGGCCATGTTATCGTAGTTTATCTCTACACACAGTTAGAAAAGTCAACCTTAGCGATACTTAGATCTCACAGAAACTTTTATCAAAACTGGTACAATTATCATCATCACAGTGTTTCTTTAATTTTTGGCAGTGGAGCAAGAAATTAAATGCATTTTTTTCGATACTGACTTGGACTACCCTGCTGCGACCATTCGAGTGCCAAGCTCCCTATAAGATGGACTAACGATCTAGCAAAGGTCGCAGATACTAACACAACCTTGCTCTAGTTTACAACTTACGACTACATAGGTATCGATCGAATCCTATCCTCTTTCCATCTTTGGTGCAGTGTAATGCTATCAGCTATCACCCTATAGCTAAACCGTTCAAATGAGTCCTTGCCCACGGGGTACAGAAGCGCGGGGGTAGACGACAAAGGGGGCCGAGAGAGGGGCGGGCGGCAGGCACACGAGGCGCGCTAGCCGCTCGCACCTGTCTCAGCCCCTTTGTCATCCTACCCCTATCCCTGTAACGCGCGGACGAGCACTCATTTCAACGGTTTAGTTATAGCATTTTCAGCTGCGATCGATTCGATGGTGTCACTTGTAGTCCTTAGATCTTGTTTGTTTTCACATTATCTAGTAAAATACCACGGGACGATTCACACCAATTGACGTAGTCCCAAAGTAAGCAAAGCTTCTGTTATGGATACGAAGCCAAGACTTATCAATAAACATTTGTATATTTCACACCAAATATTTGATCGGACCTTACCAGAGATCTCAAGTTTTATAGTTAGGTTCTGTAACCACTTGGAGCTTGAAAAAGGATCCTGATTCTTTGCCTTTTAAAGCAGATGCTTCATCAATAGCATCCATCATCAATGAGCTTAACCTCATCCTGCATCCTCAGTCACTCACCAGATATGTTGATCTTATCTTCATCGCAGTAGTCGCAGACCTCGAGCCCGTATTCGCAGTGGTGTATCTAGGGTGATTTTCCAGGTGGGGGCTGGCTGGCCCTGAGATGCGTTTGGTCGACCTCTTCCTACGTCAGCTACTCACCAGATGTGTTGATATTCTCTTCATCGCAGTAGTCGACGACATCGAGCCCGTATTCGCAGTATATCTAAGGCATGGACTTATACCTAACCTGGACTGAGTACTGCGACAAAAAAGTGAGGCCGAAACCAAACCAAACCAGAGAGTTGCATCTCGTTCTAATTAGGGTGATCAAGTAATGGTGCGAGTGGGGCACAATTCTCTAGTTTAGACATAGACATAACTTTATTCGACATCAAAAAAGAAAATACACTGACTAATAAGTACAAGTGAAAAATGAAAACATCAATAATAACAATAAAAACAAAAAACATTATTGTAGATGTCGAAAAGGAATTTGACTCAGCATTAAGCTGCAGTAGATGCCTGCTACAGCGCTGATTTTCAGTCAAACCCTTCATATCCGTGCATCAAACTTGTTGGACCGGAATCAGCACAAATAATTACTGTGTGAAAAGTGTGCAACGAATAAATAGATACCTACATATATTATTTATTTAAATTATACATAGTTATACATTATATTATACACATAGTTTGTTGTTATTTCTCGGACCGCTGTCTTTAGTTGCCATTATTAAACTGTATGGCTTGGTAATATGGGTCACTTTTGATTCACTAATAAAAGTTAGTACTCAGTCCAGGTTAGGTATAAGTCCATGATCTAAGGTTATTTTCCAGGTGGGGGACTGGCCCTGAGATGCGTTGGTCGACCTCTTCCTACGTCAGCTACTCACCAGATATGTTGATCTTCTCTTCATCGTAGTAGTCTCCGACGTCGAGCCCGTAGTCGTCGGGGTCGGGGCGGCGGCGCGTGGCGTTGGGGGCGCCGCTCACGGCCAGCACCAGCGCCACCGCCAGCAGCCACACCGCCATGCCGACATCACCGCGCGAGACGCCCACAGCGCTGGAACAAACAAGATTATTACAGTAAAATTACGTAAAGTTTACCACTGACAGATGGTTTGCCTTCATTTCATATTCAACTTTAACGACCTATAAATAAAGCCAATTTTAGAATACTGTTGCACACGTTTGCAGATTTTGTAATAACTACTTTATTTGTAAGGTGTTAAAGTTGGAAATGTTGTTTTAGTAGTTGGTAGAGCCATGTTGTAGCTAGCCGCTGCATCACGAATGGGCCGGCTCGTCCGGGGCGGTACCACCCTATCACAGAACACCGGCGTGAAGCAGCAATACTCCTGCTGCGTTTCGTACGGTCAGTGAGAGCGCCGGGGGCCCAATACCTCTCCCCCTCCCCTATTTCCTCTCCTTTTCCCTAGGGCTGACAACGCACTGGCATCGCGTAAAGCGCTGCGGGTGTCTATGGACAGTGGTGATCATTTAACATCAGGTGACCCACTATATAGTTCGTTTGTCTGGCCCCTTTGACATAGAAAAAAAAAATGAAATGAGAGCAAGCAATCTGTCAGTGGTAAACTAAAAGTAAACGTATTGTAACTCTTGTTCTCTAAAATCGAGTACGTCTTAAAGGCCACCACTGATCGCAGCGCGGGGCGTGCGCGCGACGCCGTCGGAGCGAGCCCAGCGCGTTGTATGACAAGTGTATAGGTAACACTGAATTAGAGGTGTGCGCCGATGGCGGCGGCGCGTAATCGGCGTGATCGGCGTAAATAAAACAAAATTAATTATTAATGAAAATAACAGTTAACTTTCACTTGTAAAATTTTTATAAAACTTACTACAGATATCTGGTGACGTAAGCAGCGGTTTGGCCGAACCTTAAAGTTCGAACGAAGAACGTCTACACTGAATCATATACGCTGCGCCGCGTTGCCGGTGTGTGTCACCGTATATATGATTCAGTGCTATGCGACGCACTAACGCGAACGCTCTGAGCTACGGTCTGTGGTAGCCTTAAATGTGTTAATTACATTTTGAGCTATGAAGGGGTCAAAAGTGCCATCAAATGGTTCGTGTAATATTACACATAGCGCTGCTTCAACAGTTGTTTTTGCTTGAACTTGGCTTGTCATGTCACGCTACCGCGTGTCTAGATGTACATCGTAGTTTACCTATTATTTACTAGATAGCGGTGCACGCGCAGAATACGTAAAATTACGAGGTGAAAAACGAGGAAAAGGATAGAGGGAGTAGGTTAACTTAAAGTTCGAAATTCCTTATTTTTTTATTAGAAAAAGGAAGTTTGAAATTGCTGATTAAACTCCAGGTTCATATAACTTTTTACTTCTGAATAAAAAGCGTTAAAGTAAACTTGCTTCATCTTTTACAGTGCGGAATAAGGCATAACATAGCCTTGCCGTACCCGGTTTTAGAAAAGGACGGAACAAGCACTTCCCGTATGTTATAAAGGAAGTGTATTTTCGCACAACGAGAATTGAGGCCCTGCAGTGGGACTTATATACCTAGGCTGGGATGAAGGTGCTTAATGCAATTACCGACTTTCTTAAGTCACGACACAGGGTTTTGGCTTTTCTCGATGTATTGGTCATGTACCGTAGAGCTGTCCATCTCTGATAGGTAGTATACCAGCAGAATCTCTATGACTGTATTTTTTTGGCGTATTGTACCATAACGACTTTAAGAGCAATTAGTGTAACTGATAGCACTTTAAAAACGAAGTTTTCAGCCGTAACTCTATACTTGTGACCTTCACAAGTTCGTCTTTCATCTCAGATCATGTTGTGAAAAGCGAAGACTTAGCAAACTTAACAAAATAAAACTTTTAAGTGAGCAGTTTTTAACAAGATAAAAAAATCGTGGGAGTGGGAGTAGGGCTGGCACTAAGGGTTCCGTAGAATTAAAAAGTAAACGAAATTAATCTTTTCATAGGGAAACTTACTTTTTATTATACCTAATAATAATTGTAATAACGACGACGAGGCAGACCAAGGAGATGGCGGGACGACTTGGACGTGTATGAAAAGGACTGGCCTGATATTGCGCCAGAACGGGAGTTGTGGAAGTCAAGAGGAGAGGCCTTTGCCCAGCAGTGGGACACTATGCCAGGCTAATAAAAAAAAAAATTAATAACGGGTAACTACAAAATAAGATGTAACAGACGATTGAGAACATTACCGTCATCTACCATATGCATGATGTACAATATTTATGTTTATGTCCAAAAAGCATCAAAAAATAATAATAATTAGAATCATGCAAATATTGAAATTGATACATTTATACATATAATATGTCAAAAATTTAAATTCGATCAATAAAAACTATTTCTAGTACACGTAATAATGTCAATCAAAATATAGTGATTAAAATTCCATTACATAACATTTAGGTACATTAAATATTGTGGCTTAGTCAATAAGTAAAATAAAAAAAACACAAAAAGAAAAATAATTGAGTTGCATTAGTTTGTGATCTATAGATCCAAAATATATGTATATAGACCGACAATGTTAGATTAGATTAGATTAGATTATTTATTCACTCAAACATAATAATTAAATTATATAATACATTAAAGTCAGTATATAAGAATTTATGCTGAGATCGTCAAAAATTATAAAAAACAAAACATAACAATATAATAATAAAAATAACCAAAGAAAAAAACAATCAATAAATCAATAAATTGTTGTTCATAAATAATGCGGGCTGCATTCAATTTGACCTAACCGCGACCGCAGAACGCATCCAGTGTGGCAAATCCTTATAGCTATTGAGTCGGACAGTGAAAATTACGAGTACCATTACGTAACTCACAGGTCGGGGCTGAGCGCGAAGCAATCGCGAAAGCCAATCAAGACCAACACGACAACATGGCTATTTTGGTCCATTAGATCGGGTTCCGTGAAAAAGTAAAATCGATTGTCAATATAACGCGAAATATTGGGGCTATATTTTGTAAACGCGATGTTAAAGCCCCGCGGTCGTATTGAATTTCCAGGGTTACTACTAAACTACCATAATAAAATAAATATATCACGGGACAATTCACACCAATTGTTGTAGTCCCAAAGTAAGCAAAGCTTGTGTTATGGGTACTATAGGCAACGGATATACATACTTATTTAGATACATATTAAACACCCTAGACTCGAGAACCGCATTAAGATTTTCACACAAAAATAGAAAAAAAACCAATAAATTTTGGGGGTTCCCCATACTTAGAACTGAAACTCAAAATTTTTTTTTCATCAAACCCATACGTGTGGGTGGGGTATCTATGGATAATAGGTCTTCAAAAATTATATTGAGGTTTCTAATATCATTTTTTTCTAAACTGAATAGTTTGCGCGAGAGGCACTTCCAAAGTGGTAAAATGTGTGTCCTTCCCCTGTAACTTCTAAAATAAGAGAATGATAAAACTAAAAAAATATATGATGTACATATTACCATGTAAACTTCCACCGAAAATTGGTTTGAACGAGATCTAGTAAGAAGTTTTTTTTAATACGTCATAAATCGTAAACCGCAATTTTTAGGTATAGATAATGGTACGGAACCCTTCGTGCGCGACTCCGACTCGCACTTGGCCGGTTTTTTAAAATGCCACTTCACCCATTGGCCACTTCACCCAGCGGCCACTTCCCTTGAACGGCCCCTTTTTTACCCAGCCACAATTCAGTCCAGAAAATAGGTAGGTTAGGTTAGTTAGGTACCTTCTGCTGCCCGAAGGGCAAACCACATAGAAATCGGAGCCCCGCTTCGCTTCGCGGGGCTCCGTTAAATTTGCACAGTGGACTTTCGGGGAAGTGGCCGATGTAGGAAATGGCCAATGTAGGAATTCACACAGTGGCCGTCCAAGGAAGTGGCCCTAGGTGACCGGATTCCTATAAAATAGTAAACGTTTTCACGGACCACGAGCACGCTTTAAATTTCTCAGAAACCGTATTCCAACCATTATCCAACATACAAGGAAAGCCCTGTTCTACTTTCAGCTAAATAATTACAGATAATTATAACTTTGTGAACTAAACGGATGAATGTAAAGGCGATGATAAGTGTTATCGATGTTGGAAAACTATCGAAGGCAAAGTTCGGGTTGTTTGCCCGGGGGCTACAGAAAGAGGATTTACCCGCATTTTCTGGGAGTCAGATACCCGGCTGTCTGGTCCCGGATAGGGATGCCAAGTTTTAGAATAGTTACCCAAAGGCGGCGTTTTTTAACACACATCCCAACAATATACCTACTTTTGCGAGGTCGAGAAAAGCCGCGGTGGCCTAGCGGTTTGACCTATGGTCTCTCAAGCAGAGGGTCGTGGGTTCGAGTCCGGGCTTGCACCTCTTGAGTTTTTCGGAATTTATGTGCGAAATTACATTTGTGATTAATTTACCATGAGCTTTACAGTGAAGGAAACCTGCATACACCTGAGAAGAAATTCAATGGTGTATGTGAAGTTTCCAATCCGCACTGGGCCCGCGTGGGAATTACGGCCCAAGCCTTCTTATTCTGAAAGGAGGCCTGTGCACTGCAGTCGAGAAACCATGGGAGTCGCAGACGTAAGCCAAATTTTTTCTTGAAGACCGCGAATCAATCCTATGGTCCCATAGGAAGATCAGCGCCATTCGCAAGATCGGCACTTTGCTGATTTGGGACCATTTTGTGATATGTGCTTTTTTTTTTGTATATGTTTTACTTCTGTCATTTATATATCACGAATAAAATTCTTCTTTCTTTATTTCTTTCTTTCAATCGAATGAATGAAAATGGAGGCTGCTGGCTATGAACTTCGAAAATATTTGTGGCTGGTTGTAACAGATATGGTTCGCCGGCGGATCTTATTAATGGGAGAGTGTTAACCAACTTCAAGGATTTTATTACTGTATCTTATGTCATAATCTGTTTTATTTTCCAAGCGGGATAACTAAATGACTGGTTACTAAGTTACTAAGTTACCTACTTTGTTACGTTACGTTCTCAACTTCTCAGATCAGAGGAAAAAACTGGTTAAGTTTTATTTATTTATTATTTTTTATTGTGAGATGGAGGCAAACGAGCAAGTTGTTGTTTTTTCTAAATTTTTTTCCGCTAGGAAAAGGCAAAGGTTCGGAACCATACAGCTGAATCTTGGTTATGTATTTAAGGCTACCACAAACCGAAGCGTCTCCGCGCGCGCACGCCCCGCGCTGCGGTCTGTGGAAGCCTTGAATGTTTGGATTTTGTATGTCAGTCTAAAATTTGAAAGTGATAATGATAAGTGCCGTTTAGTATAATATTTAAATATATAATATGTGACAGTTTTGTGTGGCTTTCCGTGATTTTACTGTACTGTGTCCCGGCGGAAGACCAGTGCTGGTTATCAACTAGCGACACGCTGAGCCGGGACCCTTTTGTAACAGCATCAATATCGGGGCAGATATTTGTATGAATAATACGAATATTTGTTCTCGGGTCTTGGGTGTTTAATATGTATTTATGTATGTATCTATCTATATAGGTATGTTTATCCGTTGCCTTGTACCCATAATACAAGCTATGCTTAGCTTACTTTGGGACTAGGTTAATTGGTGTGAATTGTCTCGTGATATTTATTTTATTTTAATTTTAATTTAAATGCTTTGTACTCTTAATTTTAGCATGTGTGTGTACGTGTTATTGTTGTTATAATTAAATGTTTTTCTTTCTTTCTAAGTGTTAGTAATTCTCCTGTGAATTAGTTTTTAGGTTTATCTACCCTGCCATACTTTAATACAATCCTTAACACGTATATTATGTCCTGTAGCTTTACTCGCATAATCTATTAGATAAGGCTAATAGAAATGCCGGATTTTTACTATATTCCCACGGAAATCACCAAAAATTACAATGTGGTCTTAATAACTCTGAAGGAGCAAGCAAACTAAAAAACCTTCACTTTTATCTTTTTGTAGTCCCCTCTCCTAATGGAGGTCGGCGATCGTTAGAGCTATCTTTATTTTAGAGACTGCCACCAGAAAGAGGGATCTGGTACTCATCCCGAACCAGTCTCTAAGGTTTCTTAACCAGGACGCACGTCTTCTGCCAGTTGGTCTGCGGCCTTGTATCTTTCCCTGGATAATAAGCTGAAGCAGACCATACTTGTCGTTATGCATTATATGCCCCAAATACAACAGCTTCCTCCGTTTTATATAAAACGTATCACTTCTAAGTTTTTGTTCATTCTTTGCAATACCGTTTCATTCTTTACTCGATGCGTCCATGCTATCTTTAACATTCTTCTGTACATCCACATCTCAAAAGCTTCCATGGTTTGGATCAGCGTCTAAGCTTCCACTCCATACAGAATTTATAATATTTCATACTAAATACAAACTGAAACATAGATGTACAGAAAAAATCCCAGAAAAAAGGCCAATGCTGGGAATCGAACCCAGGTCCTCGGAATTCCGTGCCGCGTGCTATTCCCCTACACCACCACTGGACAGGAGTTTAGACACAAATTTTTCCTATGCATCACACATTCCAGCCTGCCATCATCACTTTTGCACAAAAATATTCTTCAAACCAAACTTGTTAGAATTTATAATATTAGTCAATGTGCCGAGTCCATACCATAAACATCTAAATCAACGTGAGTGCTATAACTACGAGTATAATAATGAATTATTGATTAGGTACTATCAACTCACTAAATATTTACAATTGCCTATCGTCAACGATCATGTTTAGAATGTTTACATCGAGCATTATGAGCCGTTTATAATTCAAATTCAACAGGTTCCCGTGACTAAATGTATTTAAAAACGTAACCATTGTTACTTTGGGAAACTAGTGAACTGCATGAATACCTTTACTTTTAGGTTAGGTTTATACAAGCTTAGTATGATCAACTAACTAAGGGCTTTGCCATTTTTTTGACAGTTCCACAATGAGGCTTTTTTACATAAAACTGACCTGTGATACGCGGAAGAACTAAAGTCACGGCCATGCTCGAAGAATCGCCAGACTCAAGTGGCAGTGGGCAGGGCACATCGCTCGTAGAACTGACGGCCGATGGGGTAGAATGGTTCTCGAATGGCGTCCGCGGACCGGAAGACGCAGACTAGGTAGGCCTCCAACTAGATAGAGCGACGACCTGGTTAAGGTGGCGGGAACGCATTGGATGCGGATGGAGCCGATCTGTTTGGCGAGCCTGGGGGGAGGCCTATGTTCAGTAGTGGACGTCTTTCGGCTGAAATGATGATGATGATGATAATGACCCGTGATGGATCTCTATCTCATCTGACGGAACGTGCAACCCCTCACGATAAGGCTGACTGCCACATTGACTCGTGGATTATGAACTTCACACACAATGTTGTTGCCAACAGAATTATTTTCAAGTTATCTGATTTTGCTGTGGTAACATTGCCTCCGAGGAATTACTTCGAAGGCGAATGCTTCAGCTCGTTGCTCGTTGCTCGTTGCTCGTTGCTCGTTGCTCGTCGTTGCGTTGCTCGTTTCACTTGCATTTCGGAAACCTCAGAGGTGCGTCTGGGTTTGAACCCATAATCCTTTGCTTAAGAGCCTAGTGGTTTGGCTTATGGCTGGCTGGTTATTTTCGAAATTTGTTTTCAATTTTATTCATGTTTGAGCGCAATTTCAGTATAAATTCTTCAATTCAATAAACTAAACTAAACAATATGTTTGCACACATAATGATAAGATAAGTTAAAGTGACAAGTATTAAACATTAGTTGCTAAAGTCGTGTAAACGAAGCTTATACTGTACAAAACAATAACAAAGTTAGATTGTTTGTTCCTTGAAACGACAAGTTTGAGGAACTGGCGCGAATTGTTAAGTTGGTTATATTGTTAGATGTCACGCAGTCATAACTAACCCAGCAGAATATTTCAAGTGAAATTCGTTAACAAGACTCACAAACTCATAGCGTTTTCACTGTTAATAAAAGAAGTGAGAATTCCATTTTTCATAGTCTTATTGGCCTATATCATCAAGAATTTTAGGCTACTAACGTAACGTAACGTCCCTGTGCTCGACACTGACCCAATACATGGCACCAATCTTATGTCATAGTAAGAAAGGGTACAGATGGGTGTCATCTACTGGGCTTTGTGGTGTCGAGCATTGGTACGTTTACCTTATTATAAAAATAACTGCTGAATGTACTAAATAAAGTACAAATGATCCAATGAATAAAAAACTTTAAATACTTATGGTTTCAATAATTTCCAAAATTACAATACTTGTGACTCTCATCTACATCTAGGTCTTAAAAAGTCGGGATTAAGAATGATTGTACGAATGCGCGTTGTTGCTAGGCACAGGCTGTTTTAGGCTGGTTTCATTAAAGTTTTTAAATAATTAAAATAACACTCATCAGTTGCGCAAGACGGTGGACGGAAAGATTTTATTTAAAAAAAAGAAAAAGCACAGGTAACATAAAAGTGACAGATTATGTCAAACGTCAAACTTAAAACAAAACAAAACTAAACTAAATGTCAGATGAAAGGAATACCAACTGGCAAAATTGTCCAATTGGACAGACGCCATTTAAAAAACCGGCCAAGAGCGTGTCGGACACGCCCAAGATAGGGTTCCGTAGTCGGTACGAAAAAATCTTTGCATACTTTATTAATGTGGTTGTTTTGGTCCCAACGTCGGCGGTACAGCGCCATCTATCGGCGGATTAGGTAACTAATCTAATCTACAGTCTACTAGAATTATAGTATGTATGTTGATTGTTTTTCAGATGTAATATATATTTTTATTATTTGAAAGAAGATACTGTTAGCGTGATCTTATAGGTACTTAAAGAAAAAAAATGCTTGCAATGGCGGTTAAATTACAATCTTAGTTTAGAAATATTTTTTTACAAAAACTTAAAAACTGCTCAACTGATTAAGTTGAAAATAATTTTCCTAGAAAGTTCTTATTAAGTTTAACTTACGTGATTTTTTTCATATTTTTTAGACGTGCGGTTCAAAAGTTAGAGGGGGGGGGGACACATTATTTTGAATTTTCGCAGTATCTCCGAAAATATTCACTTTATAGAAAGAAAGAAAGAAAGAAAATATATTTATTTACAACATCACAAGACACAATATTTTACAAAACAAAAAGGCAATACTAAAGCTAAAGATAGAATGTGTCATTGCGGTTGCAAATCGGACACTGGCTCAGCATAATGCTGAGGCGTTTAAAGCACCCCAGCGCTGATTTTCAGCCAGTACCGTTGGTGACACCCGGATCGCTGTTTAGATAGATAAATAAATAAATAATTTGTAAATTGTAAAAGCAAATAATAATAACAAAATTTCTTGAACATAATTAGTATATCTCACTTGCCAAGTATTTGTATACTTATATATACTCAGGGTTGTCCCTGCGCGAACTAAAACGAAAAATGAAATAACCAAGACAATAAAAATCAAAGAAGTTTTGTGAAATAGTGCTGGAAAGGAGAGGAAATTAAGGATTTTGCAATGACAACAAATAGCCTTTATCAAAAATTGGTTTTAGAAATTCCCTATTTATTTTCAAATACCTATCCAATGATACCCCACACTATAGGGTTAGTCGAGAAAAAAAAAATCACCTCCATTTTACGTCTATGGCAGGTACCCTAAAAACATTTTTTTAGTTTTTTTTTATTCAATCACTTTGTCGGCGTGACTGATATATATATTCATGCCAAATTACAGCTTTCTAGTACTAACAGTCTCTGAGCTTAGCCGCGGACTGACAGACGGACAGACATGGCGAAACTATAAGGGTTCCCAGTTGACTACGGAACCCTAAAAAACCACCACCTTAGTGCAGTATTTAACACAGGCTCCGTGGCTTATAATTAGCCGTAGTTCCCATGCGGGGGCGTAGTGCACCATTTTTCTTACTTTCTCATAATTTGAAATTTATTTCATTGCGTGAAGACATGCTGAAGAGTTATCGATGCAAAGCAGGCCATTTTAACTTCACGCCTCTGTCCACTCGCAAGGACTTAGTACGCGACCTTCGTAAACGATTGTAGGATTTAGGTAGCCCGCTAACAAGGTTTCTTCGGCCATTCAGGCCTAAGCGGCTCGGCTCTAAAGCCGGCTCAGAACTTCTTAAAGGACGATTTATACCTACTTACTGAGCTGCTAAGACGACTCTTGAAGTGGGTAACATAATAGGAAATTAAAAAAACCGGCCAAGAGCGTGTCGGACACGCACAAGGTAGGGTTCCGTAGCCATTACAAAAAAATCAAGTAATATTTTTCTAAGGATTTCGTATGTGTACGGAATCATCCAAGTTTAGGTATGTTTTATACCTTAGGCTACTATTTACTCTTAAACTACAAATAATTTCCAAGCAATCTTAGCCGCTATAATTTTCCTAGTAAATTTGATATATTTACTACCATTCTGAATTTTTTCAAATTTTTCCACCTAACAGTTTAGATTTTAGAGGGGGGGGACGCTCGATTTTAATGAAAATTTTCACTTTAAAGTTGAATATTTCGCAAACAGATCACTGAATAGAAAAATCATGTTAGCAACCCCGCAATGGTTTTAAAAGACCTATCCAACGATACCGCACACTATAGGATAAGTCGAGAAAAAAAAATCACCCACCGTTTACATCTATGGGAGGTACCCTAAAAAAAATTATTTTTTTATTTTTTATTTTACCACTTTGTTGGCGTGACTGATATGTATATTCATGCCAAATTACAGCTTTCCAGTACTAACGATCTCTGAGCTTAGCCGCGGACAGACAGACAGACAGACAGACGGACAGACATGGCGAAACTATAAGGGTTCCTAGTTGACTACGGAACCCTAAAAAAGATTAGTAATACTGTAAAAAAAACTCCCAACGCAATTACAAGGGTCACACATAGACGTAATGTGTAATTGAAAATAAAGTAATTTTCATTATGGGTGTAAAATCTCTTCCGCAGCTAACAAAAGAGCTTGAAACATGTCTATGAACCATCGCCAAGAAACATAGCATTCAATTAAAAAAAAACATTTAAATCTTCACCCGTTTAAGAGCTATGATGTTACAGACAGACACACACACTGACATAGCGGTCAAACTTATAACACCCCTCTTTTTATGTCGGGGGTTAAAAAAGCTTGTAAAATAGCAAAGTGCGGGCTGTATTTGCATACTAAGGGTTAAAAGGTTTGTATTTCGCAGTATTATACGTCCCATTGCAGGGCACAGGCCTCCTCTCAGAAGGAAAGCGCTAGGGCCGTACTTCTCACACGGGCTCTGTGCGGATTGGGAACTTGGATACGGCTGTTAACTATGACATCGGGGCTTTCGAGAAAAGAGTTTATACTTCCTTTAAAGGCCGGCAACATTATTGGTGACTCTCCTTGAGTTGTTGATATTTATGGGCGGTGGTGATCATTTTCCCTCAGATGACCCGCTTACTCGATTGGCTATCTCATATACAGGGTTATTTTTAATTCACTGACATCCTCTTAACCCTGAATTCCTATCACTCAAACAAATGTTTTTTGTTTTACGACTTTTTAAAATGAAGCACTTTTTTCCCATACAAATACACAGAGTATCGTAAAAATAAGAGGAAATCTCAAATTTTTAAAACTTTATTACACCAAAAATATTAAGTTATGACAAAAGTCGTAAAACAAAAAACGTTTGTTTAAGTGGTAGGAGTTTAGGGTTAAAAGGATGCTAGTGAATTACAAATAACCCTGTAAACAAAATTAAAAAAACTAAAAACCACGCTTTAAAAAATAAAAAATAAATTTTAATAAATTTCAATTCACTATTCTTATAGTGCAGTAAAAAATCTTAATAAGCAATTATTATATTGTTATATCCAGATCAAAATTTGTAAACAATTCTAAATATTGATAAAATAAATAATAATAGTTTAAAATATTTTATTGTAAAAAAAGCGTGGGGTGCATGGTGTCAATTGTCAAGGATTGTCATTTTGATAACATCTTAAAAAGCACCCCACGCTTTTTTTACAATAAAATATTTTAAACTATTATTATTTATTTTATCAATATTTAGAATTGTTTACAAATTTTGATCTGGATATAACAATATAATAATTGCTTATTAAGATTTTTTACTGCACTATAAGAATAGTGAATTGAAATTTATTAAAATTTATTTTTTTATTTTTTAAAGCGTATTTTTTAGTTTTTTTAAACTATTATTTATTTTCTATTTTTTAGTTGCATTTTTTCTTTCTAACTTTACCCCCTCACCTACAACCCCCAAACCCCCTAAACCCAACCCCCCAACATCCCCCACCCCATTTCCCCAAACCCCCCCAAACCCCACACCCTTACCCCCAATCCCCTAAACCCCCCTTACCCCCTCCTCATTTTACAAACCCCCGAACCACCTAAACCCAACCCCCCTAACACCAAACCCCCATACCCCCGGAAACCCCCCCTCCCCCCACCCCCAATCCCCCCACCCCCACTCCCCCCACCCCCACTCCCCCACCCGTCACCTGCCCCCCCCACCCCACCCCTCCCACACCCCCCACCCCGCCACCTACCGCCCCCCCTTCCAGTTCCATCATCAAACCCTTGTTACCATCTAGGCCTCTTACCCCCTCCCCATTTCCCACAACCCCCAAAATCACTTACCCCCGAACCCCCCAACACCCCCACCCTATTTCCCGTAAACCCCGCCCCATCCCCTAACCCCAACCGCCACACCCTAACACCCAACCCTCTAAACCCCCGACCCCCTTACCCCATACCCCATTCCCCCCCCAACCCGCCACCTACCCCCCTTCCAGCTCCATCATCAGACCCTTGTTACCATCTAGGACCAAAGTACTCGTCAAAACGAATCAAACGAGCCCAAACTCGATGGGGTTGTTTCGTTTTATTGTGGAGTGCCTTTGGCCATCTTCCAGCTCCATCATCAGACCCTGGTTACCATATGGGATCAAAGTGCTCGTCAAGACGAATCAAACGAGCCCAAAATCGATGGGGTTGTGTCGTTTTATTGTGGAGTGCCTTTGGCCATCTTCCAGCTCCATCATCAGACCCTGGTTACCATATGGGATCAAAGTACTCGTCAAGACGAATCAAACGAGCCCAAACTCGACGGGATTGTGTTGTTTTATTACATAGTTCCTATGGCCACCATCCAGCTCCATCATCAGATCAGCTCCATGTTACAATAATATTGCATTGTCATCCAATTTACACATATGTGCAAAATTTCAGCTCAATCGGAAACCGGGAAGTGGGTCAAAATCGCGCCCTAAGGAGTCGGTTACAAACAAACATACAAACATACATACAAACATACATACAAAAATAATAGTTTAAAAAAACTAAAAAACACGCTTTAAAAAATAAAAAATAAATTTTAATAAATTTCAATTCACTATTCTTATAGTGCAGTAAAAAATCTTAATAAGCAATTATTATATTGTTATATCCAGATCAAAATTTGTAAACAATTCTAAATATTGATAAAATAAATAATAATAGTTTAAAATATTTTATTGTAAAAAAAGCGTGGGGTGCATGGTGTCAATTGTCAAGGATTGTCATTTTGATAACATCTTAAAAAGCACCCCACGCTTTTTTTACAATAAAATATTTTAAACTATTATTATTTATTTTATCAATATTTAGAATTGTTTACAAATTTTGATCTGGATATAACAATATAATAATTGCTTATTAAGATTTTTTACTGCACTATAAGAATAGTGAATTGAAATTTATTAAAATTTATTTTTTATTTTTTAAAGCGTGTTTTTTAGTTTTTTAAACTATTATTTATTTTCTATTTTTAGTTTTTTTTTTCTTTCTAACTTTACCCCCTCACCTACAACCCCCAAACCCCCTAAACCCAACCCCCCAACATCCCCCACCCCATTTCCCCAAACCCCCCCCAAACCCCACACCCTTACCCCCAATCCCCTAAACCCCCCTTACCCCCTCCTCATTTTACAAACCCCCGAACCACCTAAACCCAACCCCCCTAACACCGAACCCCCATACCCCCGGAAACCCCACCTCCCCCCCACCCGTCACCTGCCCCCCCACCCCACCCCTCCCACACCACCCACCCCGCCACCTACCGCCCCCCTTCCAGTTCCATCATCAAACCCTTGTTACCATCTAGGCCTCTTACCCCCTCCCCATTTCCCACAACCCCCCAAAATCACTTACCCCCGAAGCCCCCAACACCCCCACCCTATTTCCCGTAACCCCCCCCCCCCCTCATCCCCTAACCCCAACCGCCACACCCTAACACCCAACCCTCTAAACCCCCGACCCCTTACCCCATACCCCATTCCCCCCCCAACCCGCCACCTACCCCCCTTCCAGCTCCATCATCAGACTCTTGTTACCATCCAGGACCAAAGTACTCGTCAAAACGAATCAAACGAGCCCAAACTCGATGGGGTTGTTTCGTTTTATTGTGGAGTGCCTTTGGCCATCTTCCAGCTCCATCATCAGACCCTGGTTACCATATGGGATCAAAGTGCTCGTCAAGACGAATCAAACGAGCCCAAAATCGATGGGGTTGTGTCGTTTTATTGTGGAGTGCCTTTGGCCATCTTCCAGCTCCATCATCAGACCCTGGTTACCATATGGGATCAAAGTGCTCGTCAAGACGAATCAAACGAGCCCAAACTCGATGGGGTTGTGTCGTTTTATTGTGGAGTGCTTTTGGCCATCTTCCAGCTCCATCATCAGACCCTGGTTACCATCTGAGATCAAAGTGCTCGTCAAGACGAATCAAACGAGCCCAAACTCGACGGGATTGTGTTGTTTTATTACATAGTTCCTATGGCCACCATCCAGCTCCATCATCAGATCAGCTCCATGTTACAATAATATTGCATTGTCATCCAATTTACACATATGTGCAAAATTTCAGCTCAATCGGAAACCGGGAAGTGGGTCAAAATCGCGCCCTAAGGAGTCGGTTACAAACAAACATACAAACATACATACAAACATACAAACATACAGGTGAAGCTAATATAAAGCGTGTAAAAAAACCGCGTATATTTATTTACCCTACCTACAAATTTGAACGGAACCTCGGTGCACGAGTCCAACTCGCACTTGGCCTAGTTTTTTCCAATGTGTTATACTAGTCCTGATTATAAAAACCACGTCAATAAACCAGTACAATAGATTAATAAAGCGATTAACTTAATTTAATTAATACTTGGAGTAATTACCGATGGTGTATGATTGGCCGCACGCGATATTACGTTGTATGTAGCTAGTAATAGCGCTTTGTTTTGATTATACACTTGGCAGCACGAAGTAGAGTCAACGTCATAAAATAAGTAATCACTTTTCTACTTTGTCGCTTTCAGTCATTACATCATTTCGTATGACTTTTCAAACATGACGTTAAAGTGACAAGGTACAAAAGTCATCACTTATTTATGACGTTGACCCTACCTCCTACCTACCTATTTTTAGACGACCAGATGGCCTAGTGGTTAGAGAACCTGACTACGAAGCTTGAGGTCCCGGGTTCGATTCCCGTGTCGGGGCAGATATTTGTATGAAAAATTCGAATATTTGTTCTCGGCTCTTGGGTGTTTAATATGTATTTAAGTATGTATCTATCTATCCGTTTATCCGTTGCTTAGTACCCATAACACAAGCTTTGCTTAGCTTACTTTGGGACTGGGTCAATTGGTGTGAATTGTCCCGTGATATTTATTTATTTACTAGCTTTTGCCCGCGACTCCGTTCGCGTGGAATTAGTAATTTGGGCAGATTATTCTTTTTATCCAATTTGTTTTTTCTTCAATTATTGCTCTCCTTAGTTCCTCGATATAAAAAAGTACCCCCCCCCCCCCCCCCCCCCCGCCGAACCCCACCCGCACACCCGCGTTCACATTCACCACCGAACTCCGAAGTCAAGCGTGCCTATAGAAGTTTTACTTCAAAAACCCCCGATTTTGAAACATCCTTCCGCTCCTATTGGTGTTAGCGTGATGATATATAGCCTATAGCCTTCCTCGATAAATGGGCTATCTAACACTGAAAGAATTTTTCAAATCGGAGCAGTAGTTCCTGAAGTCGCGAGCGATTGTCAGTCAATTCTTCTGAAAACGGTTCGATAAATTCTTAAAATAAATGTATCTTTCTTATTTGTGAACCGATTCAAATGAAACAAACACTAAATGTTAATCCAAGAATATACCAACATATCAGTGAAAACCGCATCATTCTAGGTTAAGCCGTTTCTGAGATTAGCGCGCACAAACGCACAGACAAACAGACAAACAGACAATAATTCTAAAAATCATTGTTTTGGGTTCTATTGCGCTAATAAATAGCCCTAGTGACAGTTTTTCTCAAATATCTTCAATGTACAGACACCGACTTGTTGCAGATTTATTATATATATGTATAGATTTATGACCGGACATGGACGCGTGCTTTCCCGTGGCCCATAAAGTATGTATGTATTTTGCATCATCATCACCGAAAGACGTCCACTGCTGAACATAGGCCTTCCCCAAGCCTCGCCAAACAGATCGGTCCCGCGCCAACACATTCCCGCAACCTTAACCAGGTCGTCGCTCCATTTCGTTGGAGGCCTACCTACACGTCTTCCGGTCCGTGGACGCCACTCGAGAACCTTTCGGCCCCATCGGCCGTCAATTCTGCGAGCGATGTGCCCTGCCCACTGCCACTAATTCTGGCGATTCTTCGAGCTACACTCACGGTTATATAATTCTGCCCACAGTCCACCTTTCTTACAAACGAGGCCACTTCGATGCGTTAGTTCTCCACCAGGGCGGTGCCCCGGTTGAGATCTGATGATGGATATACTGAGCATCGATAATGGAGGTCCTGAGTTCCCAACATACACATTTGATTCAACAAGCCGTTCACACCACAGCGAGAGAATTTGTATCAGCGCTTAGATTTTCTTGAAAGGCTATTGGTCAAACCGCTGGGCCATCACGGTAATTGGCACATCTAGCTACTCCAGTTTTTGCAACCCATTTTTCATTAAGATGGAGCGACGACCTCGTTAAGGTTGCGGGAACGCGTTGGATGCGGATGGCGCAGGACCGATCTGTTTGGCGAGGCTTGGGGGAGGCCTATGTTCAGCAGTGGACGTCTTTCAGTTGAAATGATGATGTTGATGATGATGATTTTTCGTTAAACTCTTGAACTAAAAGTACTAATTAAATTCTAAAATAGAACGCTGCTATACTAAGTAATAATAATAACACTAACCAAACCCATAATAACCAGCAACACGGCACAAAATGTTCCAAATTTAAATTATAACGGAATTAAGCCCGCATCAGTTTACTTTGGGCTTTATTACCAACACTTAGAGCTGCTTTTCGTTTGTAGCCGTAAACTCTGCAGTACTCCGCAATGCATCATGCAGTTATAATGGCGGTTGAAGGGTTAACACGGCCACAGTATACACCGGTATGGAAACGTGTCATAATACATAAAAAAGAATAATTTCCAAAATACATAACGGTAATTTAATTTAACATAATAGAATAGAGTAACTTTAACGTCATAGTGACATCGCATTAATTAACAAGGATATCGTAATGACTTTTCCTTTGAAAAGGTTCCATGGTGGCTCATGAATTAAGCTCATTGACTGTACATTAAAGGGTATACATACCTACATATGAGAGACAGAGAGAGAGAGAGAGAGATATAATTTTATGTTTAATTTTCGTTAGACAACGGAAAGTTTTCTATAAACAAATTGACGTTCCAAATTAGACAAATTACTTGAGCTCCACATCAATTCTGTGCACTACTACTACTTTATACCAGCGTTAAGGTTTAACCTTTGAACCTTTAAGGACAACCTTTCGAACTCCACCTATTTGCTGTAGTGTAGATAAGTTACTGTTGTAGACTGCGGCCTGGTTCACTGTGAGCGAGTAAGTAGTAAAATAATTTGCTTTGAAAATTTAAGAGAGCTGAACGTACGAGTTTTCAGTTTGAGTGGGTTTATTTTGTTCCGGTGAAGATTCTTGTATGGAATTTATTCTTTTTACCGATACATCATACACGCTTTGACGAATCCATACTAACATACTAGTCCATATCCATACTTTACAAGGATGGTCAGTTAAAGGAACCTGACTATAATTGCTGAAATATTTTGGACAGTGTTGTTGCGATAGCGATTTGACCTTGAGAAATAGTCGACAGTGCGATAGTACTATCGAAAATATCGACATGCTGCAATACTATCGATAGTATCGACAGGGTCGATCGTTTCGATAGGACTATCGATAGTATGACTGATTTTAAAGGCCACGATAGTATCACGATACTATTCATAGACTATCGCTATCACAACAACACTAATTTTGGAACCATATTAAGAACATTTTGAAAATTTTCGAGCGATTCACTTCATCTTTCCTAATACGAACTGCTTATTCCAAATGGATACGACCTAGGGCTCTTTAAGGCTAGATTGAATGCAACTCATGCTCAGTGGTTTGACCTAAGGGCTCTCAGACAGAGGGTCGTGGTTTCAGCCCGGGATCGCATTTTTGAAGTTTCTGGAATTTATTTGCGAAATTACATTTTAAATTTACCATAAGCTTTAATATTTCATACTAAATACAAACTGAAATATGGATGCACAGAATAAAACCCAGAAAAAAGACCAGCGCTGGGAATCGAACCCAGGTCCTCAGCATTCCGTGCCGCGTGCCATTCCCCTACACCACCACTGGTCAGGAGTTTAGACACGAATTTTTCCTATACACCATGATCTCGATCTGTTAGATCATCACTTGCAGTGATACAGCGCCATCTAGTTATACCCTCATCGAGAGATTTCAACACTCCTTCGGAGCTACCCGCTCACCCAGACAAGAGATGTCGCTACTAAGCGAAGTTTTAACAAGTTTGATATGAAGTATCTGTTTGTATTTTTATTTTTCAACTTCATTTTTTATTACTTTTACGGTCATCCCGTGAAATCCATATATTTCATACTAAATACAAACTGAAATATGGATACACAGAAAAATACCCAGAAAAAAGACCAGCGCTGGGAATCGAACCCAGGTCCTCAGCATTCCGTGCCGCGTGCCATTCCCCTACACCACACACACACACACACACATGAGCTTTAAGGTGAAGGAGGCTTTAGGTGTTTCAGGGGGCCTGAAACATGTCGAGTTAAACTCGTTCTAAGACTTGAGTGATCCGTATATTTTCACTATACTATGTATGTCTGAATTTCTAATCCGCACCGGGTCCTCGTGGGAACTGCGCTCCATGTCCTCTCATTCTGAGAGGAGGCTCCCTGGGATGACATGGTTTGATATCTGAGTGCCGAAAAATTTAGATTAAAACGTTAAAAATTTAACACGATGCGCTGATGAATTTCCCGAGGGACGGAACACCCGTTTACCAACGGGGAAGAGAAGGGCTTATATCACTCTTGTATTAGAACTAGTAAACTCCCGCAGTTTCACTCTAAAAATCCTTTCCCGTGGGAACTTTGCAAAACCGGTTCTTTTATTGTCTACCTTCATGTTAAAATGGCTGTTCGCAGTTAGATTATAGGTAGGTACAGTCGGGGTAAGAAAAGGTTCGTCACCTTAAAGTCGATATTTGCTTGCAGCGCAAACAAACAGCGGCATCGACCTGACAAACACACTGACAAACACTGACAATTGAATAGAACATAATTTGATTGGAACTCTTCCAAGGTTGTTTATTTGAGCGGCAGTTTGCTGATTTGGAAGCATTTTGTGACATACGCATTTTTATTTTCGTTCTTGTTTTATTTTTATTGTTTTTCTCCATGTCGTCACAAATAAATGTTTTCTTTCTTTCTTACATGTATTATTTAAGTATAATGTTTTTATGTAAAGTTGAGGGCGTAAATATCTATACAGCCATCGCGTTAAATAATATACATACAAATAGCAACCTTACGATTAATAACATAAAAGTGTATAGACATTTTTAACGTCTTGGCAACTCACAATACTCACATACGCTCATTCAGAAGAACACTGACCCAATTACAAATTATTGTCATTTCAAAAGTAAACTTTATGTAAAAAGAAAAACAAGTTTAGTTTTGAAATGACAATATTTTGTAATTGTGTCAGTGTTCTTCTAAATGAGCGATATATTTGACTTTGACTGTAAAATAAAGAGTTTTATACGTATAGGGCTGTGTTCATAACTGGGCCTATTATGTCCTGGATTACAGGACAGCGTGAACGTGATTGGTACCATAAATAAGCTACGAACACGTGGGCCCACCCGTGGGATTAGAAGGGGCGTTTTATTACCTGAAGGTAATGGAAACTGTGAAATACTCATGACTATTCCCAAGCGGAGTAGCTAGCGTACAGGAACGTCTTACTGGCATGAAAAGGCTTAAAATTTAATGGACTTTCATTATGGTGAAGCGAAAACATAAAAAAATAATAATTTATTGTCCAAAAACCGTGTACTATTGTGGTTACATAAAATAAAAGTTCCAACAGCTTACCCATTGCGGGCGTACAATATTTGGTTTTCATTAAAATGGTGTACTTCTCTTTGGCTAATTATTTTCCCCAAACTGATTCATTTGCCAAATGTTTAATTTCCCAAATGTTTATTTTTTCTGAAACTGTAAATTATTCAGGATATTTCAGGACTATTCTGTAGGTTAGGTTAGGTTTGTTTTATAACAATCCTGAAAAGTTTACAGATTCAGAAAAAATAAACATTTGCCAAATGAATCGGTTTGGGAAAAGTAATTTGCGAAACATTAGTAAACCGTTTATACGCATACGCGCATAACTTCCGATTGACTGCACCAAATTGGATAATTCTTTTATTGTTGCGTTTGTTTTTGTCAAGAGAAGATTTTTATGAAATAAATTTTAGAAAAAATAGAACGGGGCGAAGCCGCGGGCATCAGCTAGTAGAAAATAAAGGTAAGTAGGTTTTGTTTTTCATGAATATATTAGGGGACAATCTTACACAAATCGACCTAGTCCCAAACTAAGCAAAGCTTGTACTATGGGTACTAGACGACGATAAACAAACTTATATAGATAAATAAATACTTAAATATATAGAAAACATCCATAACTCATGAACAAATATTCGTGCTCATCACGCAAATAAATACCCTTACCGGGATTCGAACCCAGGACCTCTTGCTTCGTAGGCAGGGTCACTACCAACTAGGCTAAAGCGGTTGTTAAAAGTTAATAATCGACCAGAATCGAATTGCATAACAAAGTACGGTCAGCGTCAAAAGTAGCTGGTCACTTTTGTACTTTGTCGTAATAACACAATTGTCAATCAAGTATGAGGTTTTGCACTTAACTGTAGAGCGACAAGGTACAAAAGTGACCAGCTACTTTTGATGCTGACTGTACAAGTAATTAGTATTAACGATTGTGTATTAAAATTGACTTGCATTTATTGTATTATGCAATTGGGCCCAGATGTCGGATTTTAGTAATACCTAAATATCACGATAGAAAATAATAATATTATTTGAGACAATATTTTTTTTAGTAAATACGAAATCGTCAGCATTAAAGAATAAAATGTCCATATCATAAAATATTAATAATTATTCAAATAATTCATTGAAATTCTATGTAATTTTTTTTCCTTTTTTTGGTACGAAGGGTAGGACTGGGCATTTATGAGTCAGGCAGTTAGCCTGTCACTAGTTTCATACGTATTAAGATATAAAGAGAGTCAATTGATAAAAAGGACTAAACGGTTTAACTTAAGAATTTGTCTTATTTTTGTCATCAATCGATTACTTGGTATGCCCTTTACGTCCTTTGCTTTAAAATGGATCAAAGTAATTCTTTTATAACGGAAAAACCCCGATACTTACTTTTGTTTAAAAAAAATGCTAGCAGTACCCAGGTACATAAAGTGCTTTCTTACAGCAGCGCGGAGTGTTTCGTAACAGCTTCTTATCTACAAGTATCTACTTATGCAATATCCTGCTTTAATTCATTTCTTTAGTTTAATTGTTATGAAAATGCACTTACCTACTATACCACGGCGTTACGCAACGAAAATCACATCACAAAAATCATCATCGATCACTTCAACACATTAAAAAAAAAAACAATAAAAACTATTTCATTTTAATCACGAGCACTGGCACGTTGTAGCGTTTTTTTTTTAATTTTCTCTTGTTTTATTCGGTGTTCCAATTTTGAGTAATTGTTTTGTCGGGAGGTTCGACACGCGTGCGGCGCGTTGGGCGGTGTATCGACGCGCCGCGCAGACGCAATGGTGCCAGCCCTATCGACGGGGGGCGGTACTAGTACAGTCTACTACAGGTGCGAACTACGCTCCTTACTAACATTATAAATCCACTAGACCACGTAAAAAAATCTTGGCAGCTTGGTAACCACCTATGGCGTCTCAAACAGAGGGTGTGTTCGCCCCGGGCTCACCTCTTAGTTTCACTGAATTTATGTGCGAAATACAGGCTGTTACAAAATAACCCCTAAAGCCTGAAACCCCATGAACAGTAAATAAAACTGTAATTTTGCGCACTGTTCTTTAAAAAAAAAAAATTTTTTATTTTTTATTTAGCCTATTTTTGTGTCCCACTGCTGGGCAAAGGCCTCTCTTCTCTTGCTCCACTCCTGCCTATCAAAGGCGAGCTCCCGCCATTCTAAAAAAAAATATATACTAATTTAATTCTTTACTGTGGAGTACTTCCATAACATACCCTTCATTTATTACGGGTAATTTTGTAACACCCTGTAATTTGAAATTTATCACGAGCTTTGCAAGATAAGAAAACAAGACAAATAATGTTTGTTTTCAGACAACTATGAAATCGGGGCTTTCATGAAACGAGTTGATACTTCCTTTAAAGGCTGGCACAGATCAGTTACTCTTTTAGAGTTGATATTTACTATGGGTGATCATTTCTCATCAGATGACTCGCTTGCTCGTTTGCCTCCCTCTCATAATAAAAAAAACCTGCACACACCAGCGAAGAAGTTCAATGGTGTGTATGAAGATTCCAATCAGAAGTTTCGAAGACTTTAGAAGATTCTAGTTAACTCACTTTGCTCGGCAATGGAGTCTTCGTCTCTGACCCTAATTTCTCTCCGATTTCGTTCAAATCGCTCCAAAACTACCCCATTTTCATTATCCCAATTAGAAGTTTCGAACTTTCTTCCTTCGGACTTCGCTCCCCGGCATAACATACGCCTGGAGAGAGATCTCTCTAATGTGGCCCCTACATTGGTTACTCATGTTATTGGACGCAATCTTCGAAGACATACAAGACGAAAACGCAGTCTCACAGCAAGCCAGACTACCCCACTATGCACCACCAGCATGTTGCTATTACTCCATGTTTGGTGTCTATAGTGTGCAAACCTAACCCATTACTACCACCCGCTCCAACAAGGATCCAGAAGTAGCAGAGGAACAACAACGCTCGTCAACAAGGTTCGGAGTTACTGGCCCTTGCAAGCGTCAACGTGACGCACAGACTGCACTGCAATCCGCACCAACCTCCGGTCTAAGGCTGCGTATCCACCGGAGCTGTGCGATACTTAGGACCTTTTAAATGCAGTGTTTCTATTGGTTCATGACAGACACATCCCTCGCAACGCATCCTCGCACATCTCTGGTGGAAACGCAGCCTTAGAGGGGGATGATGTAGCGACTCTTAGCGCCATCTAGTCATCAATAAGAGAAACCGCTACATTCTATATCGCACTATCGAAGTTTTTCAACTCGGGTGCATAAATAAAACTTCCAAGTTTCTTCCATTGGACTTCGGTCCAAAGGCACATCATCTGCCTGGCGAGAGATCTCTCCAACGTGGCTTATCCCCACACTTGTGTATTTTTTTTGTCGCATGTATGGTCCCGTTCGAAAATCATCCCGTTCGGCAATTCGTCCCGTTCGCAATTCCTCCCGTTAGCAAATCGTAAAAATAGAGGTGCGTTTCCAGGAGGATTTGCTAACGGAATGAATTGCCAACGGGTCGAATTGCGAACGGGACGAATTGCCGAACGGGACGATTTGCGAATGGGACCATATGCGACAAAAGGGTGTATTTGATTACATACCTAGTTTTTTTCTAGTTTTTCACTCACTTTGCTGGGCAATGGAATCTTCGTCTCTGACCCCACTTTCTCGCCGATTTCACTCAAATCGCTCCAAACTTACCCCATCTTTCTCAGTTCCATTAAAAACTTTCTTAATTATTGTCCATGTAAGTTACCAAAATGCGCATTTCGTGTCCGACATTTTCGGATAAAAACTTCTCCAAGTCTGTCGAAAGTTGGCACACTTTTTCACAAAGAATACCTTGACAGTGGTGGAAAAACGTTTTGCGAAGACTCCCGAAGCGTCCCGAAAGTGCCCGAATGTCGAAGTTGCAGCGTGAACAATTACATTTGAGCCCCTTCTCGTCATTACTTGGGTGTTGCCATAAGTGACAACCGAAAACGCCCAAGTCCTGAATTATTTGATTAGAACGTTGCAAATGTTTATGCAGGGTGGCGCGCTAGAAAAAATTAAATTGGGAATCTGAACATAGATTTAGATATTTTTTGTGGGTTGGCCATGATGTTTATTTATAGTACCCGTACAACTAGCTGTTGCTTGCGACTCCGTCTGCGAAGAATTAGTCTATTGCAATCCCGCGTGAACTATGCAACAATCAGGGATAAATACTATCCTATGTCCATACCAGGGTTTCAGAGGGTGGAGGGCCTACCCACGTTGCGTCTTCCGATAAGTGGTCGCCACTGAAACACATTGGCCCCAATAGCTATCAGTGTAGCTCTTCGGGCTATGTAGCATACTGTTCAACGCGGCATTATTAGTCTATTTTGTTTAGTTGTAAGTAGATAATTTGTATTTTTGTTTAGAAAGAAAAAAGAAAGAAAAAAAATCGTGACAATCTTAAAGTAACAGGTGAAAAAACGGTAACAGATACAACATTATCACGAAATGGTCCCAACTCAGCATGATGTCAGCTATGCAGCTGACGCTTGTCTTCCGTTGGAACTATTTTACCCACAATTCAAACGTTAACTGATCAGTGAAACCGACAGCTAAAATTTTATCACTAAGCAATCCAAAAAATAAAAATAAAATACATAAAACACAAAAGGCATCTTATAATAAGCATACAAGAAAATAATACCAAAAATGGTGTCTGCATAGACCGAATACCTTTGCCCTTGCCATTTAATATATCCAAAACGAAAACATGGAAACATAGACAAATTTAGTTAGGTTAGGTTAGTTAGACATAAACAAACAATAGCGTGGTATCTGGCGTTTAGTTTATTTCTCAATAGATGTTACTATATCGTTTATTAATTCCTGAATGGCGCTGTAAGGATTTTTGCAGCAGTCTATAAAAAGGCTTGAAGAAATGTTCATGCTAAGAATTTTTTCCCTTGCTGAGCGGCCCGTCTGGTAGCTCACTCTCTCTCTGGTAAGCTGTAAAAGGCATCAGAGGCTAACAGTAACAGTCCGGCAGAAAAAAAATATTAGGCAACCGTCGTCTGATTCACATCGGTGCGTTCTACATTCGAACACATACTTTGGGTCCTATGCGGATATCAATACTAATTTAAAAAAAAAAAAACATGAGACATTTGACTTATGGGTATCAGACAACGGATAAACGTACTAATATAGATAAATACATGTATACTTAAATACGTATTAAACATTTAAGACTCGAGCACAAACTTTCGTATTTTCACACAAATATCTGCCCCGATCAGGAATCAAACCCGTGACTCAAAGCTTCGTTCAGGTTCTCTAACCTCTAGGCTATCCTGTCGTCCACTACAAGGTTTTATTGTGCACGTACCTATTTTTATAACATTAAAAAAACAGTGAGATTTCGGATAAATTCGCCCAACTGGCAACCCTAGACGTCAAAGCCCATAATAAAGCGACGCGACGCGTTTTGCTTCCAAACGAAGAGTCCTCCTTACGATGGTCCCTCAACCGAGCATGCGCGAAAACGTTTCTTCAGAAACTTATTCTAGAGAAAACCGCTGCTGTCTGATATCGTCATGTCTCTCACTCATGAGTAAACTAAGCGGGACAGGAAGAGCCGTTTGATAGTTTTTGATTGGAGTTTCGTGGAATAAGCACGGATGTCAAGTGGGTAGATTTCATGTCATTTGTAACCCAGATTTGGTTTCACACCTTATTCCATGTAATAGTTAGGGTTAGGCTGAACTAGGTCTCACCCGTGGCATTGCTCGTATTCACCACATTGGGTAGGTAAATAGAAATTGCGAGATATACTAAATGGTAATGAGAGTTATCAAATAATATATCGTGGTTTTATACCGTTGCATGAAGAATATCGTGTAAATTATCAAGTATCTAGACAATTTATTTAATCAGGTGTTACTTTGCGGATAGGATATTCATTGTAATTAGTTAAGAGATCTGAATAAAAGGCTATATTATTATTATTATTACTTTGCGGAGGTCCACATTAATGAACTGAAACAATTACTTTACTCACCTGCGACCTTACGATAGCTACGTTTATGTAAAAAATGCGTTTATGTGTGAGTCTAACATAATAATGGTAGCACAGTGAACGGTTGCGGTACTCTGAAGATGAACTCTGGTTGAGTTCGAAACGCGTCAGTGTAGTTGGGTGGTGGTGATAGTTGGGTTCGAGTGATTTGTGTGTGTTCGTACAGTGTGGAGGTGGAAGAACTGCATGAACACGCATTTTTAAAAAGAAAGAAAGAAGAAAGATTACTATACTATTAGCAGTTTATTCTACTTTTCTACGTGTCGTCCTTAATTTTCAATACGAAGTAGCCGTTACGCTGCCCGTCAGCAGCGAATTTTATAAATCTTTCCTAAAAAGTTAGAAATTAAATTCAGTACTCCTGACTCCTTGTGCAACACCAGAGAGGTAAGAGTTAACAGTGATTCCGGAGGAGCTGAAAATTACGAGCCGACGGTGCCTGCTACCGACGCCCTAAGGTTCTGCGCCACCGCAGACGAGGAGCCCTCAGGTGAGCTTTTAGCAGTCACTATTATTATTATTACCTTATCCCGTTTAATTTGTCATGCATATTTTATTGTAAAAAGACGCAATATTCAGCTTCCGAAGTTCCGAACAGCCCTACTAGTAAGGTAGTAGTAACCTTTCGTTTACTTTCAAAATTTCCATCCCTTTTCCCATACAGTCCACTCCCTTTCGTTAATATTTTTTGGTATCGTAAGAGCCATCGTAAGATCGCTGGTGAGCATAGTAAGTTAATTGTTTCAGTTCATCAAGACAAGTGTCTAGACTTAATGGTCCAAATTTCAGATTTCGTATGCCAATTGCTAGCTATGACATCACTTCTATGCCAACTCAATGGACTGGATGGTTCAGAAATATGAGCATTTTCAGAAAAAAGTGTATTAGCCTGGTCAAAAATACCGTAAGAAGCGAAAGTAGACTCTCCTGTGGACATGAAATTAGTGACACCGAGACAGGAAACTTAAGATTTATTTAAATGGACCGAAAGCTGGTCAGGCGTTCTCCACGCCAATGTAGATTTGACTAAAAATATTGGCAGTAGACTCTAACTTTTGCCATGTGGTACAGTCAAGGAACTTAATTCCCTACCCTTTTCGTAAAAATGTCGTGTAATATTCGCAATGCATTAAGGTCGAAATGTCAATTGGAACACGTCAAACGCTAGCTCTTATGGCGACAGTTTGCCGTAGGATATTCAAACTTAGGTGGGTATGAAATTAAATTCCTTGACTGTACATTTCTTACACCTATCCTATGTAATTTCGAATGTATGAGTCGTTCGTGACTTATACACCGTGAAATTTTAGTGGTTGTTTTCCCGAAACGAGGTGATTTAGTTTCGATTGTACAATCGATTTATAATTACTATTTTGACTAGAGTCAAAAATCCAATTGTGAAAAACGAAAGTCGAAAATAATAATAATAATAATAATAATAGTTGCGCCCATCTCATTTATATTATATGGTACGAAAGGCCTCTTTATGTTGGCTTCGGCCCCATGTATGCCTTTCAAATGACCGGGTCCCCATGGGCCCGTGATCGGAAATCCGTACCAACATAATAATAATAATAATTCCCAGCATTGGTCTTTTTTCTGGGGTTTTTTCTGTGCATCTATATTTCAGTTTGTATTTAGTTTGAAATATATGGTTTCACGGGATGACCGTAAAAGTAATAAAAAAAAATGAAGTTGAAGAAAATAAAAAAATAAATAGACTTCATACTTAACTTGTAAAAGTTGGCCTAGTAGCGCCATCTCTTGGTCCCGGTGAGCGGGTAGCTCTGAAGGAGTGTTGAAGTCTCTCGGTAGAGGGCATAACATAGATGCGCTTTATCACTGCCTAAATGTGATTATAACAGACTGAAGTGTACGATGTATGGGAAAGATTCGTCGCTAACTTCTAGACCAGTGGTGGTGTAGGGGTAAGCACGCAGCACGGAACGCTGAGGACCTGGGTTCGATTCCCAGCATTGGTCTTTTTTCTAGGGTTTTTTCTGTGCATCTATATTTCAGTTTGTATTTAGTTTGAAATATATGGTTTCACGGGATGACCGTAAAAGTAATAAAAAAAAATGAAGTTGAAGAAAATAAAGAAATAAATAGAAAAAGATACTTCATACTTAACTTGTAAAAGTTGGCCTAGTAGCGCCATCTCTTGGTCCAGGTGAGCGGGTAGCTCCGAAGGAGTGTTGAAGTCTCTCGGTAGAGGGCATAACATAGATGCGCTTTATCACTGCCTAAATGTGATTATAACAGACTGAAGTGTACGATGTATGGGAAAGATTCGTCGCTAACTTCTAGACCAGTGGTGGTGTAGGGGTAAGCACGCAGCACGGAACGCTGAGGACCTGGGTTCGATTCCCAGCATTGGTCTTTTTTCTGGGGTTTTTTCTGTGCATCTATATTTCAGTTTGTATTTAGTTTGAAATATATGGTTTCACGGGATGACCGTAAAAGTAATAAAAAAAAAAAAATGAAGTTGAAGAAAATAAAAAAATAAATAGAAAAAGATACTTCATACTTAACTTGTAAAAGTTGGCCTAGTAGCGCCATCTCTTGGTCCAGGTGAGCGGGTAGCTCCGAAGGAGTGTTGAAGTCTCTCGGTAGAGGGCATAACATAGATGCGCTTTATCACTGCCTAAATGTGATTATAACAGACTGAAGTGTACGATGTATGGGAAAGATTCGTCGCTAACTTCTAGACCAGTGGTGGTGTAGGGGTAAGCACGCAGCACGGAACGCTGAGGACCTGGGTTCGATTCCCAGCATTGGTCTTTTTTCTGGGGTTTTTTCTGTGCATATTTCAGTTTGTATTTAGTTTGAAATAAATAATAATAATAATAATAAATAATACTGTCCGCTAGCACATCCTCATGGTGTATTAGGGGATAGACCTCCATAGTTGCGCCCATCTCATTTATATTATATGGTACCAAAGGCCTCTTCATGTTGGCTTTGGCCCCATGAATGCCTTTCAAATGACCGGGTCCCCATGGGCCCGTGATCGGAAATCCGTACCAACATAATAATAATAATAATAATAGAGGCGTAGGGATGTGACGAAGGCGTAGGGATGTGACGACCTCATCGCCCGCTGGTGTTGTCGTGTCACCAGTGCAGTCAGTCATCGCAGGGCGGCTTGTGGCGAGCTGTTGGTGCGTAGCGACACCACGAACCCGAGACCTCCAGGGGTACACATACACACATGCGCTTATACACACACTCACACACAGTTACACACCCACCCCGCCTCTAGTTTGCCTTTGTTGGCCGCCTAGAGTGCAGCGCAAGAGCTAAATGCTCGAAGGATGGATGTGTTTGGCCGTAAGTGGCGAGTTGGCATTTTGAAGTTTAAAGTCCAGGGACACCTCTCCATCCTTAGCCGTTCACACCAATGTTGCCGCCTCGTTGCCCCGAGCGGGCAATAGTTTGAGGGGCCCATTTAGTGAACAGCGAGTCACCGCCTACCAAAAGTTCAGTTTATGAGATATTGAAATGGTAGGTGTCCGTTATCTCACTCCATAGCCCGGTAATCCTGTCCACAACATCCCAACCCCATAGCCAATTCCATGTCACTTCCTACCTGGCAATAGTTTGGCAACTGTGGGGGACTGTCCGCTAGCACATCCTCATGGTGTATTAGGGGATAGACCTCCATAGTTGCGCCCATCTCATTTATATTATATGGTACCAAAGGCCCCTTCATGTTGGCTTCGGCCCCATGTATGCCTTTCAAATGACCGGGTCCCCATGGGCCCGTGATCGGAAATCCGTACCAACATAATAATAATAAAGGCGTAGGGACGTGACGACCCCATCGCCCGCTGGTGTTGTGGTGTCTGTCACCAGCGCAGTCAGTCAAAAGGCGTAGGGATGTGACGACCTCATCGCCCGCTGGTGTTGTCGTGTCACCAGTGCAGTCAGTCATCGCAGGGCGGCTTGTGGCGAGCTGTTGGTGCGTAGCGACACCACGAACCCGAGACCTCCAGGGGTACACATACACACATGCGCCTATACACACACTCACACACAGTTACACATCCACCCCGCCTCTAGTTTGCCTTTGTTGGCCGCCTAGAGTGGAGCGCAAGAACTAAATGCTCGAAGGATGGATGTGTTTCCGTAAGTGGCGAGTTGGCATTTTGAAGTTTAAAGTCCAGGAACACCTCTCTATCCTTAGCCGTTTACACCAATGTTGCCGCCTCGTTGCCCCGAGTGGGCAATAGTTTGAGGGGCCCATTTAGTGAATGGCGAGTCACCGCCTACCAAAAGTTCAGTTTATGAGATATTGAAATGGTAGGTGTCCGTTATCTCACTCCATAGCCCGGTAATCCTGTCCACAACATCCCAACCCCATAGCCAATTCCATGTCGATTCCTACCTGGCAATAGATTGGCAACTGTGGAGGACTGTCCGCTAGCACATCCTCATGGTGAATTAGGGGATAGACCTCCATAGTTGCGCCCATCTCATTTATATTATATGGTACCAAAGGCCTCTTCATGTTGGCTTTGGCCCCATGAATGCCTTTCAAATGACCGGGTCCCCATGGGCCCGTGATCGGAAATCCGTACCAACATAATAATAATAATAATAGACAAAATACATAACTACTGGTATGAAAAATTAACATCACTACACAAATACATAGCTAAAAACTTAACAGACATTATATTAGGCAAACAAAATATACCAGACTTTATAGCCACCGGTATAACATACATGCTGCCCAAAACAACTTATTCCTCACATCCATCACAATACAGACCAATCACATGCTTACCCACCATATATAAAATATTAACATCAGCAATAACTAGAAAAATCAATAGTCACATCGAACACAACAAAATCATATCAGAGGAACAGAAAGGATGCAGGCGAGGCCACATGGGATGCAAGGAGCAGCTGATTATTGACTCCACCATCCACAAACACGCGACTAGTAAAAATAGAAACCTACACTGTACATATATTGATTCCAAAAAGCTTTTGATAGCGTACCTCATTCCTGGCTGCTACAAATATTAGAAATATATAAAATAGACCCCAAAATAACTCACTTCCTACGTAATATAATGACTCAATGGAAAACTACTCTCCAATTAAATGCTGGTAATACGAGGGGCGTTCAATATAAAGTGAGAATGAGATGCAAAATCTTTTAATATTACGAAATTAAATACTGGCCCGTAAAGCTCATCTATCTAGCTGATTGCTATGAAAAAAAAAACTAACTGTTTTTTGTTTAAAAAAAGATACGGTAATTTCTTTGCAATGCTATTGAGTACGTTAGCGAAAATGGAGAAAATTGAACTGCGCGCCGTTATCAAATACTTGTATTTGAAAAATTTTTCTACGGACCAAGTCAATTTGGATTTGCGGGACACTTTAGGGTCTAATGCTAATCCATATTCGACAGTCGCACGTTGGTGCGCCGAATTTAGACGTGGACGAACATCGACAATGGACGACCCCCGCTCCGGACGCCCTACTACAGCAGTAACTGAAGAAATTGTGAAAAAAGTCGAAAACTCAGTTTTGGCGGATCGTCATGTCACGGTTCGTTTTATTGCTGAAAATGTAAAGATTTCAACGGGGAGCGTGCATAATATTTTACATGAACGCTTGGGTATGAAAAAGGTATCTGCGCGTTGGGTACCAAGAATGCTTACTGACACGCAAAAACAAACTAGAGTCGAGATTTGTCAAGAAGCTTTGGACCTGATACAGCAAGACCGGGAACTTTTTTTGGCGCGATTTATAACAATGGACGAAACATGGCTCCATCATTACGACCCTGAAACGAAACTGCAGTCTATGACATGGAAAAGGCCATCATCTCCAACTCCGAAGAAATTCAAGGTGAGCCCATCTGCCGGTAAGGTCATGGGCTCTGTTTTTTGGGATGGTAAAGGGGTATTAATGATTGAGTATCTCGAGCATGGAGCCACTATTACGGGCACTTTATACGCCAAACAAATAGCAACATTGCGCAATGAGATCCGCGAAAAACGGCGAGGTAAACTCTCGAAAGTTGTGCTGTTCCACCAGGACAATGCCCCGGCACACAAGTCCGCCGTTGCAATGGCTGCAATTCGTGATGCTGGGTTCGATATTCTTAAGCATCCTCCGTATTCACCAGATCTCGCTCCCAGTGATTTCTACCTATTTCCGAGATTGAAACAATACCTGAGAGGCCAGAAATTTGAAGACGACGACGCGGTAGTCGCTGCAGTACAAGATTTTTTAAGTACTCAAAATGAGACCTTTTTTAAAAATGGAATTTTAAGTTTAGAAAAAAGATATACTAAGTGTATTATGCTAAAAGGTGACTATGTCGAAAAATAAAACGACATTTAGTAAAAGTTGTTTATAACATACTCATTCTCACTTTTTATTGAACGCCCCTAGTAACACAGTAACAACGCGCCCCATCTCCATTAAGAAAGGTATCTATCAAGGCGATTCCTTGAGTCCCATGTGGTTTTGTCTCGCCCTCAACCCCTTATCACATCTACTGAACAACAGCCGAGCTGGATACAACTTCAGAAACACTCCAACAGATACACGCATATCACATCTCATCTATATGGACGACATAAAATTATACGCCAAGACAGACAAAGACATGAAGAAGTTAAAAGACATCACAACAATATTCAGCAACGATATCAACATGGAATTTGGCATAGAGAAATGTAAAACACTACACATAGTAAAAGGAAAGATACAACCAGGTTACTATACAATAGACGACAATAACACTATAACAGCAATGGAAACAAACGACCTATACAAATATCTCGGATACAAACAGTTAAAGGGCTTGGACCATACTATAACTAAACAAACATTAAGTACTGAATACAAAAACCGCCTAAATAAAATATGCAAATCTCAATTATCTGGCAAAAATTTAATTAAAGCCATAAACACTTACGCCATCCCCATCCTGACATACTCATTTGGAGTTATAAAATGGTCCAAGACCGACATAGAAGCCACAGAACGAACTACACGCACAACACTAACAAAACATAAACATTTACATCCTAAATCAGCAACAGAAAGACTGACTATAAAGAGACAGGAAGGAGGTAGGGGCATGATAAACATTTATTATCTTTGGCAAAAACAAATACACAGCTTACAAACATTCTTTCACACCAAATCACATACAAGCAATATACACAACACAATCGTTCAAAATGACCACAACTATACTCCACTAAACCTACACGAACCACCTGACACACAAAATATTAACGGCAACGACGCACAAGCACAACTGATAAATAACTGGAAGAAAAAGGTACTTCATGGACGACATCCTCGTGACTTAGAACAAATACATATAGACAAACCTGCATCAAACACATGGCTAAAAATAGGCAGCTTATTCCCAGAAGCCGAAGGTTTCATTATTGCAATCCAGGACCAAATCGTAAATACTAAAAACTACCGAAAATATATAACAAAAGATTCAATACTCACAAACGATAAATGCCGCAGATGTCACACCCAATCGGAAACCATACAACACATAACCGGAGCATGCACAACGCTAACACAGACAGACTACACACACAGACACAATCAAATCGCAAACATCATCCATCAAAACCTGGCACACAAACATAAACTTATACAAGACACACACACCCCGTACTACAAATACACACCACAGATAGTACTTGAGAACACAACACACAAATTATACTACGACCGCGCCATACTCACAGATCGCACTATCCACTATAATAGACCTGACATCACATTATTAGATAAAATAAACAAAACTACTTACCTCATAGACATTTCAATCCCTAACACACACAATTTGCAGAAGACCATCACGGAAAAAATAACAAAATATGCAGACCTAAAAGACGAAGTTGCTAGAGTATGGAGACAGGAGAAAGTGTACGTAGTTCCAATAGTCCTATCCACAACAGGCGTCATCCCAAAGCACCTACACCATAGCATAAAATTATTAGGCATAAAATCATACATCTACACAATCTTACAAAAAGCCGCAATACTGAACACTTGCAGAATAGTCAGAAAGTTCATGCAACTGGACCCTGAAAATAGCCCTCCGCAGTCCACTTAAATATTCACAACTCTTGCTACATTTACTTGGTGGATAACCCGTAAATGTAGTGAATACCAGCCTAGAGCTGAGAAAAAAAAAGAACATTCGAAAATAATAATAATAATAATAATAATGTTTTATTGACAATTAAGTACAAATACAATAGAAGTACCCTGACCTCTAAACCAATAGTAACGCTAAATGACAGCAAACCAATAGTAACGCTTCGTTGGTACAAGTAGCGTACGATCGTATGATGATGATGATGATGTATGGGGACGCCTTGCTGAGTCAGGCGGGCTGTCGATCGTTTTGCACAGTCATTCAGCCCAGTTCCCCGTGGTTGGAGCCAACAGGTTACTGTCCCAGCAGCGCTCCCACACAGCAACTCTCCTCGAATCTTCTCGTTCTCCTGCTAAACAAAAGGACATCTTTAAGACAGACATCCATTAGCTCCTCCTCCCTCAGCTCGTCACTCCCGAATACATCACGCCGCGCTGCCGCGTACATGACACACTCGGTTAGGATGTGCTCACTCGTTTCCTCCTTCCCACAATGTGGACAGGAGGGGTCACTTTTTATACCTATTACGCTTAAGTGCCTATTTAACAAGTTATGGCCAGTAATTATGCCAGTTATAGTTCTTAAGCTACTCTTACCTAGATTTAGGAGATACCTAGTTCTTCTGTGGTTTATGCCATCCAGCATCATCTTCGATTGTCTGCACCCTACAGCCTGTTTCCACTCACTGTTTGCTTCCTGTTCCTTCATTCTATCTATAACCCCTTTGGTGACTTCTGCAGACATTGGAAGTACCGGTTCAGGACCTATGAATCCTGTATCCGCTCCCTCCCTTGCCAGCTCATCAGCCTTCTCATTACCTGTCACTCCCTGATGTCCTGGGACCCAGGCCACCGTAACCTTCGTACTCTCTCCTAGTTTATTAAGTGCATCTCTACACTCTCTTACCAAAGAGGAGTTAACTGTCGGCTTGTTTAATGCCTTTAGCGCTGCTTGACAACGATCGTATGATAGGTTAGGTACCAACGAAGCGTTACTATTGGTTTGCTGTCATTTTCGACTTTCGTTTTTCACAATTGGATTATTGACTCTAGTCATAATAGTAATTATAAATCGATTCTACAATCGATTCTAAATCACCTCGTTTCGGGAAAACAACCACTAAAATTTCACGGTGTATACCGCAATGACACATTCTACCTATAGCTTTCGTTTGTCTTTTGTTTTGTAATAAATGATGAGTGATGTTGTAAATAAACGTATTTTCTTTCTTTCTTTCTTTCTTTATATTACGATAGTTGCAAAAGGTAGCAAACACCACACAAAACTTCGTACAACGGATTCGATAACTTCCCCCTTTTTTGAAGTCAGTTAATCATCATCATGATCATCACCATCATCTCAATCTATATACCCACATCCCACTGCAGCGCAGGCCTCTCAGGATGAGAGGGCCTACACGGGCCCAGTGCGGATTGAGAACTTCACACACACTGAATTTCTTCGCAGGTGTATGAAGGTTTCATCACGCGTAAAACTCCTAGTAAATTTGAGAGAGAGAGAGAGAGAGAGAGAGATGTTTATTTACACATATTCGATACACAGGAAATACATTTGACAGGAAAAGATACAAATAAAAATCATCGAATAGTATAAATTGGGCCCCACTCAGCATAATGTTGCGGCAAGCCGCAACGCTGTTTTTCAGTGGGACCCATTTAAAAACTAAACACAAAAAAAAAACAACACATTGTGAAGACACGAACGCCAGCGGAAAATGTAGTTCGCAACAAAAACCTAGATAGGTATACAAACCGGAAGTATGTATGGCAACACTTGATCAGTTTAATCGTATCAGAACCATTTCAATATGTACTTTTGCAAAAAAACGAAAACTCAAGAGTTGCGAGCCCGCGCACTAACCTGCCACCCTCTGATGAAAGGCCAAAGGTCAAACCACTGGGCATGAGGCTACCCACGGCTACGTCATAAAAGTCAGTTAAAATGATGAAAACTTTCCGGTTTGCCTAAAGACATGATTATCCTCATTTTCTAATAAATTTGTTCATAAATGGATACTTTGAAATAACATTGCGTCATGAGTAAAATGATATTTAATAACAAGTAAAATAACAACATAATAAATACCTCTTATGCTAATTGTACCGTTAACTGTTTTGCTAATAAAATTTAGATGATCGTTGAACGTGTGTTCAACACTTGTCAGTAGATAGGTACATAGCTTATACCAAGAATATCACGTTAATTTTTGGTCGTTTTTATCTTTTACTTTCTTTCATTCTTCTGTTTTAGTAGGTTACATCGCATTCTTATAATAAACAAAACAATTTAACTACCAAATCAGATTTGTCATTTGAATTGGCTACGTGTAATTGTCCGGACGCAGATCGCCTATTTTAGTTTTGTTCTATTCACGTCTTTAGTTTTACATTTCAATCGACACGACGCAATTCAATTGACAATTAAGTCAAATCGTACGCAAAATTGTAGCGTCTTTTACTGTTTCAAGATTTCAAATCGGTTGACCATTTATTTATTACAAATAATTTAATTTTATAGATACCCAATTATAATTAGTCGGTTCTTCAGGACTGAAATAAAGTGTTTTCTTTATTACAGTTCTGTCTTGCACTTATCGGTCATAACTCATAATCGGCCTGACCAAAGTGATTAATTATTTATGACATTGCTAAGAAAATAATAAATGTTTTTACACAATTAGTGAATTTGTTGACAATAGAGAGAACCTTTACGTTAAACAGAACCTTAAATTCCATCATTACATAATTTAGCAAACAATTTATTTGTACTACTTAATTTTTTATCAAACTAATCATAATCAACCTTCCTGTAACATTGTCATATTACTATTCTTTAACCTGGAGAGGTGTCCCACTGCTGGGCAAAGACCTTTCCCCACTTTCTCCATTCATCCCGGTTTTGTCACGGACAAATAAAATTATTTAAGTACTAGAATGTAGTTGCATGGTAGCCCACGAATCAAATTGGTTAAAATTTCCATGTGTAAGCAAATAAGTATACTATTTTCTTTTACTATGCCATTTCAGAAAATCCCGTTGGTGGCGGAGTATTCGGGAACACTGGAAAGAAAAAAGCTAGTTAATAAAATAATCATTTTAAATTACGCACACAACATCACTTTTTGACAGTCTTCAAGTCCAGGGTGAATAAGCATTTACTAGGCAAGCGTGCTTCATCGTAGACTTCATCTTCGCTTTCCATCAGGCGTGATTGTGGTCAAACGCAAGCCTATACAGTATTGTTTAAAAATATTAGCTTATGCTCGCGAATTCTTCTTCGCAGGGATAAAACTTATGGCCGATTCCCGTTCTCTATTCCGCGAGACCGGCATCGCGAGTGTTGCCCATCTATTTCGCCTCGCTAAAGACAGGGAGAAATATTCAGAACTGACTGCCAACCTTCGCTAGTCGGAGAGGCATCTCAAGAAGAAGAAGATTCCGCGAGAAATTAAGAAAAAATAAAACCTGCACCTTTATAATCCTAAAGGTTGATTGCTAAGTATCAAGTTAAACAAAAACAGTTAAAGCTACAGTTACAGATATAAGGTTACTTTCATTCGAATATATATCTCGTACATTCCTTATACCGTGTAATTTTTTTTCTGTAACTTCTACGAGAAGACTCAGAATCGTTCAACAAGCTATGGAGAGAGCTATGCTCGGAGTTTTTCTACGGGATCGAATCAGGCAGGAACTAGCTGGTTGACAGATGTCCGTTGGGCCCCAAAAGTTCTCGAATGGAGACGGACTGGCAAGCGCAGCGTGGGACGTCCACCAACGAGATGGACGGACGATTTGGTGAAGGCCGCAGGTCCAGGGTGGATGCAAGTTGCTTCCAACCGTAATGATTGGGCGTCAATTAGGGAAGCCTATGTCCAGCAGTGGATTTCCTACGGCTGAAATGATGATGATAAACTTCTGCAAAGTATTAGAAATCTTAAAGGAAATATGAATGAAATCGGTAAAGTCGTTCTTGAGTTTTGCTCTTAGCAACACATTAAAATTTGGCGATTCATTTTTACAATAGTCTATCTAACTAACAAATTTTATGGGCTCATGGTCTCAAATAAACACATGGAAAGAAAGAAAGAAAGAAAGAAAAACATTTATTTATAGCAACAATAACACGTACACACAGGCTAAAACTAAAAAATGGGACATACACATTTTTTTGTTCATGTCTCTCCTGTGGACATGGCAAAAATTAAGGGTCTATACCCAATATTTTTTAGTCTAGTCCATATTGCCGAGTGATACGCCTGGCCAACTCTCGGCCCATTTAAATAAATCTTAAGTTTGCTGACTCGGAGACTTGCTAATTTTATATCCACAGGAGGGACAATTTTTGTTTCCTACGCTGTGTATAATCCAGATATTTAATTTTATTTAACAGTATTTATACACCGTGAAATTTTAGTGGTTGTTTTCCCGAAACGAGGTGATTTAGTATCGATTGTACAATCGATTTATAATTACTATTTTGACTAGAGTCAAAAATCCAATTGTGAAAAACGAAAGTCGAAAATGACCGCAAACCAATAGTAACGCATCGTTGGTACCTAACCTATCGTACGATCGTACGCTACTTGTACCAACGAAGCGTTACTATTGGTTTGCGGTCATTTTCGACTTTCGCTTTTCACAATTGGATTTTTGACTCTAGTCAAAATAGTAATTATAAATCGATTGTACAATCGATACTAAATCACCTCGTTTCGGGAAAACAACCACTAAAATTTCACGGTGTATAGAATTGGGAATACTTACAGTAAGTTCCTGATTGTAAAATTGTCTGCAGATGATACAATGCAGCAGCAAAACCAACAACAGTTGCTAATCCCGCTGCAACCGACGACGCAATAATAACAAGTTTCCTTGTATCTGTAGGTTTATCTTCTTTGGTGATTTTATCGTTCGTCTCATACATTGATTTTTTACCAATGAACTCTGTTATATGTGTCGAATTATCATCAATAAAGCTTATATCTTCACAATTTAAAAAGAAAGTGTCAATGGTTTTGGTTGCGATATTTTTGTCGTCGTCTAAACAGTTAACTTCTGTTTCACATTCGATGTAGAATGTGTTATTAAAATCGTCTATTTCAAGTTCAAGTGGGCATCCATTGTTTGCCAAAGTAGCTGCTGTCAAGTTTCTTGAGCGTAGTAAGTCTTCAGTGAATGTGTGCCTGAAACATATACATAAGAATAATTGTACACATACGCGTATAAAAATGAGAAGGCAAGTAATTCCCATCTATACTTAATATTATAAAGAGGAAAGATTTGATTTGATTGTTTGTTTGTTTGTTTGCATTGAATAGGCTCCGAAACTACTGGACCGATTTCAAAAATTCTTTTGTCGTTAGAAAGGTACATTATCTTATCACTGAGTGACATAGGCTACTTTTTACTGCGGGAAAATACCTTTTTCTCAAACATGCTATGAAATATTGACGTTATGTTCCTTATAATACGCCACGAAGTGTCACGTTGAAGGTGCGGCTAGCCGTGCGTTCGGCCGTGCGGTCAATAATGGAATTTCATACAACATTGCTGGCCAAGGCCAGCAAAGTGATCGTCTATTGTTTCATGTGACACAGCACCATGACGGTTATTTATAGTACTATGGCATCATAGCATTTAGCCATTAAAAAAAAACTATAAGCAATATTTGCGTTTTGGTTCATTATGACATTCTGCCACTACGTTTATTTAAGGTGAGATGATGATGATGGTGGTAATTGTGATGATGATGGTGGTGATGATGATGGTGATGGTGATGATGGTGGTGGTGATGATGATGATGATGGTGATGATGGGATGGTGATGATGGGATGGTGATGATGGTGATGTGATGATGATGGTGATGATGATGGTGATGACGATGATGATGGTGGGTGATGGTGATCATGGTGATGGTGATGATGGTAATGATGATGATGATGATGGTAATTGGTAATGGTGATGATGGTGATGGTGATGATGATGATGATGGTGGTGATGGTGATGATGATGATGATGGTGGTGATGATGATGGTGGTGATGACGATGATGATGGTGGTGATGATGATGATGATGATGATGGTGATGACGATGGTGATGGTGGGTGATGGTGATGATAGTGATGTTGATGATGGTGGTGATGATGATGATGGTGGTGATGGTGATGGTGATGGTGGTGATGATGATGATGGTAATGGTGGTGGTGATGACGGTGATGGTGGTGGTGATGATGGTGATAGTGATGATGATGATGACGATGATTTTATGATGATGATGATGATGATGATGATGATGATTGATGATGGAGGTGATGGCGATGACGATGGTGATGGAGGGTGATGATAATGATGGTGATATTGATGATGGTGATGATGGTGATGATGATGATGATGGTGATGATGATGATGATGGTGGTAATGGTGATATGATGTGATGATGATGATGACGATGATTTTATGATGATGGTGATGGTGATGATGATGATGATGATGATGATGATGATGATGATGCATGTTTGAGAAAAACTCTATACAAGCCTTGGCCACGAACAGGGATTGCCGGCCTCGTATTAGATGGCCTCGTTACCACTCGGCCATCTATAACTACTCGGCCGGCAATCCCCTATTTCGCGGCCGCTGCAGTAATGTACTATTCCCACGGGAAAATTAATTTATCGTGGGCGAAGCAGCGGACGGAAGGCTAGTAATATTATAATGAGGAAAATTTGTATTTTTTCACACCACCTGCTCGACAATGCCTTATTATATATCATGCAAACCTTTCTCAAAGCAAATCATTATAGCCCTTGGCTTTCGCCGGGCAGTAATGTTGTACTGAATTTCATTATAACCCGGCAGTAATGTGATTCTCACTTTTCATAGTTCTTATTGTTCGTTGCATGGTCGTTATTGATTGGATTGGATTGGATTGGATTGGATCGATGTATGGATGGATCGATGGATCGATGGATCGATGGATGGATGGATGGATGGATGGATGGATGGATGGATGGATGGATGGATGGATGGATGGATGGATGGATGGATGGATGGATGGATGGATCGATGGATCGATAGATCGATGGATCGATGGATTGATGGATCGATGGATCGAAATATCGATGGATCGATGGATCGATGGATCGATGGATCGATGGATCGATGGATGGATGGATGGATGGATGGATGGACGGATGGATCGATGGATCGATGGATCGATGGATCCATGGATCGATGGATCGATGGATGGATGGATCAATGGATGGATGGATCAATGGATCGATGGATCGATGGATCGATGGATCGATGGTTCGATGGATCGATGAATCGATGGGTCGATGGATCGATGGATGGATGGATGGATCGATGGATGGATGGATGGATGGATCGATGGATCGATGGATCGATGGATCGATGGATTGATGGATGGATGGATGGATGGACGGATGGATGGATGGACGGACGGACGGACGGACGGATGGATGGACGGATGGATGGATGGATGGATGGATGGAGATAAAAAATTAAGAAAATATCGAGTGACGAAAGTGATTTCACTCCGGATTCCATTAAATTAGGCGCCTAGAATTAGGGCCACTTGCACAGTTCAGGGTTAAAAAATTAAATCGGTGACCCTGGGTTAAGAATGACAGTTCCATTCATTTTAACACTTGTTAATCCTAGGTCAGCAGTTAATTCGGAGTTAAGTAGCTAACCCAGGTCCGCGCAAGCCGGCCTTAGGCATTGTTAATAATCTAATTCCAGAGAAGTCGAAGGAAAAATACTTAAAAGCTTACGACGATTTCGACAAATGGAAAACTGCGAAAGGCGCAAAAGCTGTGTCGGAATCAGTGCTTCTGAGTCTATTTCGAGTATTTTTCTAGTAGCCTTGGTTTTTATTGTCTCGCAAAAGGTGAGAAAAGTAGAGTATACTCCTCGGGGATAAAACTGATTTTGCCTTGGGCGCGCTTAAATCCTTCACTAATCTCAGGACTCCATCTTAATTCCCTCGCTTTGCTCGGGAATCAACTAAAAACCCCCTCGCTACGCTCGGGAGTTAAATCTGGAGTCCCTCGTTTCGTTCAGAATTCAATATCGCGCCCGTGACATAATGCAGTGCTTTATCCCCTTGGTGTACAATCTACTATTGTAAGTAACGAATAAACTTATAAACTGCTGGACCGATTTCAAAAATTCTTTTGCCGTTAGAAAGCTACATTATCACTGAGTGACATAGGCTACTTTTTACCGCGGGAAAATACCTTTTCCTACGGGAAAATTAATTAATCGCGGGCGAAGCTGCGGACGGAAGGCTTAGTATACTATATTACTACATCATTTCCGTCCTATATACGTCCAACTGCTTACGGCTTGGAAATTTCACACACATAGTTGCTTCGCGTGTGTATACAGGCTTCAGCAAAACGTCATGGTAAAAATTCAGATGTTATTTTGCACATTGAGATGCGAGACCAGAATTAAACTCACGATCCTTTGCTGGAGAGGTAATTTTCAAACCACTGGGCTGCCACATCGTCATCATTTCAGTTGAAAGCCGTCCACTGTGTGTCCTGGTCCTGCACCATCCACATCCAACGCGTTTCTGCAATCTTAATCAGGTCGTCACTCCATCGCGTTGGAGTCCTACCTTACCTGTGTCTCCCGGTCCTTGAACGCTGATCGAGAACCTTCTGGCCCCATCGGCCATCAGTTCTACTTACGAGCGATGTGCCCTGCCCACTGCCACTTGAGTCCGGCCATTCTTCGAGCTATATCGGTGACTTTAGTTGTTGCGCTGATTTTATCAACCACTGCTGGATAAAATAGAAAATAACTCACATGATGAACTGTGTCGTATTTCCATGTTTACAGTACTTTTCCGTCAGAATGGTATCTGATTCGGTACAGTCGAATCCACTAAACCCATGAGCTGCGATCTGTAAAGAATATTTTGTTTTAGAAGCGCATATACTGGGCTGAGATCATATATATTGTTACACTTGGGACTTTACCACGATGCTCACGGGATTGCGATGGACAAATTCTTCGCAGAAGGAGTCGCGGGAAAGAGCTAGTGGAGCTTGTCTAATTTGAAAAACGACACGACCTACCATCGCATTTACGCACTGGATTTTTCATGCGATTTGTCGATCGTGATGTTGCACACTGGTTATAGTTCACGGAATAAGTAGTCCACGCTCCCAAACAGATGAACAGTCGTAATTAATATTTGCACGCAAATACAAATCAACTGATTATACAGTAGACGGGCGCGTCATTGTAGCTTAGACAAGCTCTAGTTGTAAATACATAATTATTTCAAGGTTAATTTATATTTTGTGTGAATGGAGTAGTGTGGAGTGTGGAGTGTGGTGTGGAGTGTGGAGTGCGGAGAGTGGAAAAAAAAGTAAAAATAAAGATACATACAGTCGAACGTAGAACCTTCTCCTTTTTTGAAGTCGGTTAAAAATAGCCTACGACCTATTCTCAGATCTACCAAATACAAATAAAAAAAAAACAAAAATCGGTCAAGCCGTTACGCAGGAGATCGATAACAAACACCGTGACACGAGAGTTTTACATATTAAGATTACACATGTACAGCGGAAAAAGAAGCAAACGAATTATTTAAAAAAATAAACGTAACCTGAAAGACTTATTTTTAATTAAACTCAAAACCTAAGCGTGACTTGGGCTCCTTTCTGGCTATTTTTATTCACTTAATTTTAATTAATTATCGCAGAACTATAGCCCGACCCTTTCATAGTGAGAGGAGGCCTGTACCTAGCAGTAGACTGTAAATAGGCCGATAGTGATAATGTTTTTACGTATCTGCAAATTATATAGTTACCACAAGTTTTATTCAAATATTTGACTAAAATCCCGATTATTGGTCAATCAATCAATCAATCATTTATTTTTTAGAATATGGTACAATATATGTTAGTAAAATTGGTTTCTTCGGCTATTCTGCCAGCATCTCCCCAATTTTGATACCAATCCCAAACTAACCCAATTATTGATCTTGAGGTAGGTAGTTCAAAAGATGTGAAAAATTACTTAATAACCTTACATTATAAATATAACACAGTTTTTTATATTAATTTTACACATTTACAGCGGTAAACAAAGCGATCAAATTATTATAAAAAAGCTCGTAACGCGAAGACTTATTTTTAATTCAATTCAAAACGTATGAGTAAGTTCGGCTTGCTTCTGACTATTTTTACTCACTTAATTTTCGTGAATTATCGCAAGCATAACGTTTTTTATATTCATACTTAACTATGTCACTGAAATGCTAAATGATAAAATGTACTAGCAACAACAATTAAATTATTAAAATTAAAATTAAACAATTCGCCTGATTATAGTATCAATATTGGTTGATGCCGCAAACAGTCTGGGCAGTTCCCACTGTCTACGCACACATAGATAGTTACGCGTGTGTGTACCGAAACTTCACTAGCGGGCTAAGGCGACAACCCTCTTAATACACACTTGTTTTTGTTTGATTGTTTTAATTGTATTTACAATTAAAACAATCTCGTTCATTGTACGTACCAAATTTATAGCTAAGCAGTAATACACTGTTCGATACATAGTATGAAGCAACCACTGGGATTTAGATATAGTCTCTCAGATTCCCAACTCGTAAAAACTATGTTTTTAGAGTACATTTACGCACTGTCACACTATTTAACTGGTTCACACAACTATTCCCAATGCACTACTAATAGAATCAGCAGCGTCATCTAATTTATATTCATACATGTCATTGGATTTATATTTACCTCATTCTGTCTGAGTAATGACGACCATTATGTTTCCTGTAGGCTTAGTATAAGTTTTCCTTCACTTCAGTACTTCTCGATCGCGTTTACGTAAAAATTTCAATTCTATGGAAACATGTAAACGCGCGCGCGGAGACGCTCTCCATGTTTCCCTAGTAATTGATTTTTTTACGTAAACGCGATCGAGAAGTATTTTGGTGAAGTAAAACTTATACTAAGCGTACTGGTAAAACCTTGACTTCTACTAATAGCTACTTTAAAAATAACTGACGGATTCAGGATGAAAAACAAGACGCTAATAATGGTCTAAAAGTACAACCGAATTGATAACCTTCTTTTTCTGAAGTCAGTTAAAAAACCCTGAGGTTTTACAGCCCGGCCACGACTTCGCGCGATCGTCGGCAGCGGAGAGCGTTTTATCAGTTCATTGCGTGTGCCGGCAGATAATCACTGTGCGGCGAGCGTTCCGGCCGCGCAATCTGTGCGTGTCCCGCAAAAAACGGGTCGTTGCCGTGTGAAAGAGCCGTAACTTAGCAAGTATAGTTGGAATTTTATAAGCTGGGGGTTTAGGAGTGCAGAACTCATCTGGTAAAGATATCATTGTTCTCGTTTGTTGAAGCCTACCGCTAATAGCAAATCAGAACAAGTAACAAAAAATGCAAACAAATAGCTACCGTCTTCTCTAAGTTACAAGGTTGAAATTGCAAAAGCTTAACTAATTAAGGAAGGCCTTTCGTCATTGTAAGCGGTACTCAGGTGGCTCGTCGGCGTTGTAGTGCGTCCATAATAGAACAAACGAGAACAATGTTATCTTTACCAGGTGAGGTCTGCAGTCCTAAATCCCCAGCTTATAAGATTCCTACTATATGTAGTGTGATATACAAGGTGGTACATTTAGATCGGTCAGTACTTAAGTCTGAAACTATAAGACATACAAAGATCTGTTCTTAGGAACTAGTGTCCGACCGAAGTTTCGGTTTCGGTTTCGGTTTCGGCCAATTTCGGCCAAAAAAGTGATTTCGGCCGAGGTTTCGGTTTCGGCCAGAATCCGGCCGAAACCTTCGGCCGGGCCGAAATTACTTCGCGGCCTCTCGCGGCTCTCGCATCGGGAGCGCTCGGCTTAATTCGGACACGCTCGCCCGGGTAGGTAGGTATAGGTAATGCATCGGCGGCCGGCCCAGCTGGGACCAGCGACAGTAGTATGTATGTGTGTTGTATTTATTAAATTATTATTTACTTTTTAGAATCTGTTTGGTGACCGCTTTAGCCTAGTTGGTAGTGACCCTGCCTGCGAAGCAAGAGGTCCAGGGTTCGAATCCCGGTAAGGGCATTTATTTGTGTGATGTGCACGAATATTTGTTCCTGAGTTATGGATGTTTTCTATGTATTTAAGTATTTATTTATCTATATAAGTATGTTTATCGTCGTCTAGTACCCATAGTACAAGCTTTGCTTAGTTTGGGACTAGGTCGATTTGTGTAAGATTGTCCCCTAATATTTATTTATTTTATTTATTTTATTTGTTACTGCATTTTATGCTGTGATTAATGAACAATACGTTTGATATTAGGATTGTGAATTTAGTTTAGACGTGATAAGAATAGGTTGTTTGTTTTGAATAATATAATACCTATGCCAAGAAATTTTTCATTAAAAATAAACGTTTTTTATTTTGTTTAACAAAAAAAGTAAATGTTCTCGTATTAGAAATCCTTGCAATAACCTTTCCTTACGATCTGTACAGTAATTTTGAATATTTTGTTTGATATGATACGTCTTCAAAAATTTCGGTTTCAGTTTCGGTTTCGGCCGAAATCAGAAAAAAACCGAATATTCGGTTTCGGTTTCGGTTTCGGCTAAAAATCGTGTTTCGGTCGGACACTATTAGGAACCATGCCACTGATTTTAGTGACAAGAAAAAGTGGGTTCAGAAATTTAAAAGAAAAAGTTTTTTTTAATAATTTATTTTTTAATACAATTTTTTTGCTGACTGTAGTACTTTTTTTAACTGCATTTATCCATCCATCCTACCTATATATGTATACCAATTTGAAATTAACCCGACCACGAGAAATCAAATTTCAACAAAATTGGGGTCAAATTATATTATTAGGTACTTCTTTATATTATTGTATGTTACAACTAGCCTCCGCTAAAGGGGCCAGTCTGAAAATCAGCGCTGGGGCATGCTGCCATGTGTCCTAGCACTTGCTGAGATTGGTACCCATTGCCGGAACGTAGCTGGTTTATTTCCATATGTCTTTGCTCCTGTTTTGATATTCCGTACCTAATTTATGTTGTGGCAATAAATGATTTTTATTTTTAAATTTAACATTCTTCATTTGGTTATGGACAGACGGGTACCGGGACTGGTCGCCGAACCAATTGCATTTAAAAAAAATCTTGAATGCAGATTTTTTGGCACTAAAATCGAAGACATAGCAGATTTGCCCATACTGACCGATCTAAATGTACCACCTGGTATAATATCACAGGTTTTGTCCACTAAAAAAATGATCCCTTTGGCGACTAAGGTCTAAAAGGAAAAATTACTAAAGTATAAAAATGGCGACATGAAAAAATACTAAGTTTTTTCCCAACTTTAATCGACACAGAAAACATAGGTAGGTTTAGGTTATGTTAAGTTTGCATCGGCCCGAAGGGCTAAAAACACCCAGAAGAAGGATCTCCGTGTGAGCGGAGCTCCGCGACACTGTTTCTGTGTCGATTAAAGTTGGGAAAAAACTTAGTAATTTTTTCATGTCAACATTTTTTTCATTTTAGACCTTAGTCGCCAAAAGGAAAATGAGTTATATCTGGAGGCTCTGGGATCTAACTCTATACCCAATGCGCGTCAAAACAGGATAATGTAACCCATTAATAGCATATTTATCTTAACATGTATAATAACGAATGTTATCATTCATTTAACACAGTTACAGCTTCCTAGGAAACCTAATTGATGTTGGCATACATTATATGGGGACTTTTTTATGGTACACATTATAGCAGTTAAGGTTTTCGCCCACTGGCCTGAAACAAACTATGTATGACTATGTAATTCGCCGTTTTGTGGTGGCGGCCATCTTGGATTTGAAATTTATCATCTAATCTATCTGAGAATAGGTCGTAGGCTATTTTTTATTAGTTACCCCTTTTCTGCGCAGACGGAGTCAGATAGTAGTGTGTGTAGTATTCTACTAGTCAAGCCACAGTCAAGCCCTTTCATTTGATACCTATATTGAAGGAGTTGTGAAAAAAAATACGCCATTTTGTGGCGGCGGCCACCTTGGCTCGTTTTTCATCAAACATGGCTAAGAATACTTCCGACTAATTCTCATTTCAAACAAAAAAAAAACAAAATCAAAATCGGTTCATCCGTACGTTAAACTTATAACACCCCATCGTTTTTGGGTCGGGGGTTAAAAATCGAATTTCGGAATATAAATTTAGGCCTGCGCCGGAACGGTTACGGTACAGTGTAATGGACGAAAACCTTTAGGAAGGAACGCAGATAGCGCGCTATCGACGCGTGCGCATCATCCGCTTTGGTGGATACTTTCTATGAATTTCTAACAAAGGACTGTTGTTATTTAATCCTTGAATTAAATTATGGTGTTCCTAATATTGTAATTATTATTTGGCCAGTACTTTTTTTATGTTAGAGACTAGAGAGGCCAGACAAACGAACTAGTGGGTCACCTGATGTTAAATGATTTCCACTGTCCATAGACACTCGCAGCGCTTTACGCGATGCCAGTGCGTTGTCGGCCCTGCAGAAAATTGTACACTCGCCTCTTAAAGGCACCCAGGTCGTAACTCGATGGGAAGACCCCAGCGGGAAGCTCGTTCCAGATTTTGCAAGTTCGTGGCAAAAAAGACCGCTTAATGGCCGGCGCCCACTGACGGCATGGCACGGCGTGGCATTTTATTACTATCAAGTTATTTTGAATCTTATTTCAATGAGTTTAGAATTCATGTTACTTTTTTTCGATACCACGATGCCGCGACGTCCTGAGGGCCGATGCCACGCATAACCAATAAAGTAACATGAATTCTAAACTCATTGAAATAAGATTCAAAATAACTTGATAGTAACAAAAGTTATGCGTGATCATACATAAAAAAAAATATATACACGTCGAATTGAGAACCTCCTCCTTTTGTTTTCGTCGGTTGAAAATGCCACGCCGTGCCATGCCGTCAGTGGGCGCCGGCCCTAAGACGCACCGTCGAAGACTGCCATTCATCAACATGATGTCGATGAAATGAACGCTTACGACGGGTGGATCTGTAATGGAACCCCGCAGCTGGAATGAGGTCAAAGAGTTCCTCAGAACATTCCCCGTCGTAGATCTTATAGAATACGCAAAGGGAGCTAACGTCTTGTCTGCGGAGAGCAAGAGGATCGAGTTTATCGGAGAGTGAGGGGTTGCCGACGACTCGGGACGCCCTGCGCTGTATGCGATCAAGTGAAAGCAGCTGATATTGGGGTGTGCCAGCCCAGAGATGTCCCAGATAAGTTAAGAGAAGTTTCACCACACTTGTTGTTCGCGACCCGTTAGACACCGTGCGTGCCGAACACTGTGTCATCGCCGTGTGTACTTTCAAATGCAAGCCCGATCTCGAAGCAGACGCATATCGATCGCGGTCAAGCAAAGACGCTCCTACAGAGCTATATTTTTTGTATCTTTAATTGTACGTAATTAAACTCAGTATTTGCTAGAAGTTAGCCAAGTTTTATTGAAGAGAACCCTGGAAGAATCCACAACACTTGTCATCATTGACATCATGAAAAAAAATGTCGATGAGAATCGAGCTGTTGCGTAGCCACGCCACTACAGTAGGTTACTTTACTGATGCAGAGTTCTTTAATAATAATATTAGCAAGCTGTTGGATTAACTAAATAATATTTTGATTGTATGTACAGTTAGCGACGCAAGTTATTACATTAAAATAAGTTTTATTGAAAAATTAAATTATCCTTTCCCGTGAATTGCTCGCATACGTAAGCCAGTGGATCTGACAGTCGAATTTATTTTCCATGATAATTATTAATTATGCGGTAAATTTTCGCGATTCTCACTCATAATTTAATAATTTGCGCGACACGAACTACATACGAGTTGATCTCTATTGGGTTTAAATTAAAACCCGAAATAAAAGATACTTATTGTTATTATTTACTTATTAACAGTATCTAAATAGTACAGTTCTAGTATACATACAAACTAGTGGTGGCCTAGCGGTGTGACCAATAGCCTCTCAACCAGAGGGTCGTGGGTTCAAATCCCGGCTCGCACCTCGTGATTTTTTTCGGTATTTATGTGCGAAGTTACATTTGGAAATTACCATGAGCTTTACGATGGTGGAAAACATCGTGAGGAAACCTGCATACACATGCGAAGAAATTCAATGGCATGTGTGAAGTTTCCAATCCGCACTGGGCCGCTGTGCTCTGCAGTTGGGCGTACTGTATAGGCTGGGATAGTAATAATAATAATGCAACTGTGGAGGACTGTCCGCTAGCACATCCTCATGGTGTATTAGGGGATAGACCTCCATAGTTGCGCCCATCTCATTTATATTATATGGTACCAAAGGCCTCTTAATGTTGGCTTCGGCCCCATGATGCCTTTCAAATGACCGGGTGCCCATGGGCCCGTGATCGGAAATCCGTACCAACATAATAATAATAATGCATAGAAACATTTCAAATTAGTGACACTAAAAAAATGATAAGAGGTCTAGTTACTTTTGATTTTGACTGTACTCAACAGTTGTTATGAGAACGGTGGCAACGAGAGTTTGTTCAAGTCATATCAATAATCTGTGCTAAGTGAGAGGTGTAGCAGTGGAAGTGTTATGTTCGCGAAGAAATTGACAAAATAAAGGTATCGGTGAAAAAGCAAAGCCCATCTTGTATGTATTAGTAGCGTACAGACTACAGACTAGTCGACGTTCCATATTCGAGTACATTAGTTCCATCGGTTATGTTCGTTCCTACGTAGAAGAAGGGCTTTTCTCAAGTTTTTTTACTTACTTAATTATGCTAATATAATAACAGATGAATTCAATGTGTATAGTATAAATCTTCCCATGTGAATTTTTCGCTTCGAGCCATTACATTAAATTTGAACCTTAATACTACGACGATACCGTTTGTTTTGAAAGATAAGGGCTCGAAGCGAAAAATTCACCTGGGAAGATTTATACTATATCAAATCTTATCCTATCAAGTTAAGGGTCTCCCCAAATCTATCGACGCGGAATCGGCTTCAGCCGATCAGAAACCTTTATGTCGACGCAATAATAGCGAAAAAACGTCGATCAGCTCGAACTCCATACGGCCTGCGTAGCCGAGCCGATCGACGTCTTTTTCTCTCTTATTGCGTTGACATAAAGGTTTCTGATCGGCTGAAGCCAATTCCGCGTCGTCGATAGGTTTGGGGAGACCCTGATATTATTCCTCGCAAGACGTATCAGCATTGCTATAAGTAGCCTAAGTAGGTACAGCGAAGAAATGCTGCTAGCATCTTTGGGTCCATGCCGCGGGCCAACATTTCTATATATATTTTCTTGTTTTACTTTATGTAGTTATTATGTAAATATCTTTTCTCAAAGATGCAATGAAATGTTAACCTTACGTTCCAAATAATAGGCCGGGATGTATCACGTTGCGGGCGCGGTTAGACGAGTGCTACGAGTATGTCATGGATTTTCATACAGAATTGTAGGCCTAGGCCGGAAAAGCGATCGTCTATTGTTTCATGTGACACAGCATCATGACGTTTATAGGTCTATGGCATCATGGCATTCAGCCCTAAAAAGAAACATAAGCAATAGTTGCTTTCTTTGCAATTTTAATTTCTTGAAGTTTTTTATTTTATTTCATTGCATGTTTGAGAAAAGCACTATACAAGCCTCAGCCGGAACAGCCCCTTACTTCCCGGCCTCTGCAGTAATGTACTATAAATGTTTTTTTTTTATTTATTTTTTGTTTTGGAAGTAATTAAAAAAGCAGAAGAAAACCACTTTTCCTTTAATTATCTTTGCAGTTTTAATGTATTTTCAGTACCTAAATGTTGTGATGAAGGTCTTAAAAAGTAGGTCTTAGGACAGCAATATCGTTATAGATACTTAGTAATAGCTATAGCCAACAACTTAGTCTGTATAATACAGGTACGTTGCACTTTTTCGGGTTAAAATGCATCAAAATGATATTCAAAAATGTTTGCAATAATGCCGGACGACTAAATCTGGATTTAGTGTTAAGCTCAGTTTATTGGCAATGTATGGAACTGTCAAAAGTAATCCAGGTTTAACGACTAAACCTAGTTTTATTTTTATTGCTAGACCGCTTAAGTGTCACTTTTCTTTAGGAAATTCTACAACCGGTTAAGTACTTTAGGAGATTACCTATGGGTATGGGTGGGTGGGATACAAAAAAAAACACATTAAATTGTTATTAGTGCAGTATGAAATTTACGATTATTGATTATTAGTATTATTACTAATATTCATGAATTCAGAATAATTTTATTATTGTTATAGGGAATGCCCACCAAAACATTGCCTAATACAAGCCTTAGAAGGCTAATACCCTTCCGGCTGATTTGACACTACTCCCAAAACACTCTAGTCGTTAATAGACCCTAATTTCAAAATCAACTTCTCTCAAAAATCTCTTTTTTCAATGTACACTACTCTCGATACAACCCTAATTCAAGTGGACTGCGTCCCATTACGAATGAGTGGCAAAATACTCTATTCCCAAAATACCCTAAAAGGGCTACACCTAACAGTGGCGAAATAACCTAATGTCATAATCGCTTATTCACAAAACCCTCTAGTCCCAAAATACACTAAAATTCCATTTTCGTGAATTAATGCCACTTTTTAATCGATTTAAACAGAAGGTTCGCTACAACCAAATATCATAATATCATGTTCTTAGTACATCGTAATGTCGAAACAGATTAGTTTCAAAATGTCTAAAACTTGATAGGGATGACTTACGCCTACTTCTTAAAATGCGGTACTCTTGATATACCTTTCAGTATAATTGACTTTTTTTTTTTTTTTTTTTTTATTGACAATCTTACACAAATCGACCTAGTCCCAAACTAAGCAAAGCTTGTACTATGGGTACTAGACGACGATAAACATACTTATATATATAAATAAATACTTAAATACATAGAACCATCCATAACTCAGGAACAAATATTCGTGCTCATCACACAAATAAATGCCCTTACCGGGATTCGAACCCAGGACCTCAGATTGCTTCGTAGGCAGGGTCACTACCAACTAGGCTAAAGAGGTCGTTAAACTTACTACGTTACTTTATCTTGTTTTGACTATTATCAATTCAACCTTGTCTCAAAATGCCTACAACTCTAATTAACTTGATACAAACATGTCTCAAGATTTAAACGTCTAATTCTCGAAATACCCAAAACTCAGTACCTACCTAAGGAATAAATGTCTAAATTTCGAAATAACTTCATAAATAGGAATGAGGAACCCTAAATTTCAACGATAAACCTAATATGCGAACCTCCTTCTGTTTAAATCGATTAAAAAGTGGCATTAATTCACAAAAATTGAATTTTAGGGTATTTTGGTACTACAGGGTTTTGTGAATAAGCGATTATGACATTAGGTTATTTCGCCACTGTTAGGTGTAGCCCTTTTAGGGTATTTTGGGAATAGAGTATTTTGCCACTCATTCGTAATGGGACGCAGTCCACTTGAATTTGGGTTGTATCGAGAGTAGTGTACATTGAAAAAAGAGATTTTTGAGAGAAGGTGATTTTGAAATTAGGGTCTATTAACGACTAGAGTGTTTTGGGAGTAGTGTCAAATCAGCCGGAAGGCCTAAATACTGCCGTTACGAATGCAATGAATTAATGTATTTAAAATAATGACAACAGGAATCAGTGTGGCCTGCCAGTATTAAAATGAGCCCGTTCGTAGCACACTTTGGGAGATAGTGGCACTATGCATCAGTTGCCTGACACCCGGGGTGGCATGCGGACCTTCAATTAATAATAAAAAAATAAAAATTAAGAACTTTTTTGAATATCGCGGATGTTCTTATTTCAAAATGCGGTGTTCAGTGTTGTGTTTTGTTTTATTGTGCGTGGAGTTCGCGTTGTTGGCCGATGGATTAAAATCTTCGAACAAGGGTGTCTGCGTTACTAAGAATACGTATGTATTGTTTTTATTATGTAATAACTAACATATTAACTTGTGTGTGTTGAGTGGCTGTTTAGTTTTTGTGTTACTGTGCAATTTAAGTATCTGATTTGCCGTAGTTTAAAATGAATAGGTATAAATACTAACACTTAGCATGTAAACAAACGTGCTCCATCTTAAAACTACATTTCGCTAACAATCAGGCATGATTGTGGTGAAACAAACACAACGTATTCTTTTGCGGTGACATAATAAATAAGACATGGATTTTACTCAATATTTTTTGGAATTCGTCATCATCATCATCCCTGCCTATGTACGTCCCACTGCTAGCCACAGGCCTCCTCTCAGAATGAAAGGGCTTGGGGCGTAGTTCCCACGCAGGCCCAGTGCGGTTTGGGAACTTCGCGCACACCATTGAATTTCTTCTCAGGTGTGTGCAGGTTTCCTCTCGATGTTTTCCTTCACCGTGAAGCTAATAAATATCAGTAGTTTCACACGTAAATTGCGAAAACACAGAGGTGCGAGCCCGGGCTCGAACCCACGACCCTCAGCTTGAGAGGCCATAGGTCAAACCACTAGGCTTTCAAGGACTCGTCGCAAAGATCAAACTATATACATAGATTCACCATCGATACTGTCTTTCACTTTCTCTTACTTAGGTACTGAGAGAATAATGATGAAAAAAAACATAAAAATACAGTATTAGTGGACAGATTTCATAATATAACAATATAACGAGTTTAAATCGACTCGACTAACCTGTAGTCCTTCTTCCCGGAGCCACACGTTACGGCGGCTCGTGTGCGCGTTTGGCAGCCGCCGTGACGTGTGGCCCCGGATTAGCCCGAAACATGTCAAGTTAAACTCGTTTTAAGACGTGAGTGATCCGTATACTTTCACCATGATTGAGGCTTACGGTAGTTTCATGTTTAAAGTTCATAATATACTAACGATAATGTTCCATTTATTGTTTCTCTTCTTAATAATGTGTGTGGATTCAAAAAAATATTTACCCTTTTTTTGCTTGATAGCTTGGTTTTTAAACTTGTTGTATCTGTGTTAGTATAAAGTATGTTTCGCTTAGCTGTATGCCTGTGGACATCTGTCATTGGCTTTTTGTCTAGTACTTAAGTCTCATTATAATTGTATGTATGTATTATGTATTGTATGTGTGTACCTATTGTATTGCTGTTGATGCCCAAATAAATAAAAAATAAAAAAATACCGGCCAAGTGCGAGTCGGACTCGCGCACGAAGGGTTCTGTACAATGATCTATAAAAACGGTAAAAAAATCACATTTGTTGTATGTTTAACGACCGCTTTAGCCTAGTTGGTAGTGACCCTGCCTACGAAGCAAGAGGTCCTGGGTTCAAATCCCGGTAAGGGCATTTATTTGTGTGATGAGCATGAATATTTGTTCCTGAGTTATGGATGTTTTCTATGTATTTAAGTATTTATTTATCTATATAAGTATGTTTATCGTCGTCTAGTACCCATAGTACAAGCTTTGCTTAGTTTGGGACTAGGTTGATTTGTGTAAGATTGTCCCCTAATATTTATTTATTTATTTATTTATATGGGAGCCCCCTTAAATATTTATTTTATTCCATTTTTAAGTATTTGTTGTTATAGCGGCAACCGAAATACATCATCTGTGAAAATTTCAACTGTCTAGCTATCACAGTTCATGAGAGACAGCCTGGTGGCAGACGGACGAACGGACGGACGGACAGACGGACAGACGGGCAGACGGACAGACGGACAGACGGACAGACGGACTGACGAACAGACGGACGGACAACGGAGCCTCAGTAATAGAGTCCCGTTTTTACCCTTTGGGTACGGAACCCCAAAAATGACCCAATCAATTTTACACGTAAGAATACGATTTGTGTTTAAGGCCTAGCTAGAACTATTAATAACTAACGATTCGCTTACAATCAGATAAGTATGCAGACATTACGCAGCGACACTTCCTGCGGCGGCGGGCCTTGCTTCTATAATAGGGATGTTTCCCAGGTAAAAAAATAATAATTCTTATTAGTCCGTATTTTACATTATCAAAAAATATTAGACACGTAATTTTTCTTTTGTCAATTAAACAAAAAACCACGAAGATATGGCGCGTTGAAGTTCCGCGTGACGAGGCGTGACGTCGCTTGTTCCTAAAACGCTCATACAAAGTGTAGGAACAAGTGACGTCACGCGAAACTTCAACGCGCCATATCTTCGTAATTTTTTGTTTAATTGACAAAATAAAAAATACGTGTCCAATATTTTTTGATAATCTAAAAGACTGACTAGTTAGGAAAGTAGCCTATTCTTTTTTTAACCGGAAAAAATACATTTGGCTAGTCTCTAATATATTGAATCAGACGTTACTTTGCTGAGGTCCATGAACTGAAACAATTAATTTGCTCACCCGTGACCTTACGATAGTTACGTTTAAGTAAATGTATATTTGGTAGCATAGCGTAGGTTCGGTTGTGGTGATAGTTGGGTTTGTGTGATTTGTGTGTGTTCGTACAGCGTTAACGACCGCTTTAGCCTAGTTGGTAGTGACCCTGCCTACGAAGCAAGAGGTCCTGGGTTCAAATCCCGGTAAGGGCATTTATTTGTGTGATGAGCACGAATATTTGTTCCTGAGTTATGGATGTTTTCTATGTATTTAAGTATTTATTTATCTATATAAGTATGTTTATCCGTTGCTTAGTACCCATAACACAAGCTTTGCTAAGCTTACTTTGGGACTAGGTCAATTGGTGTGAATTGTCCCATGGTATTTATTTATTTATTTTATTTAGTGTGGAGGTAGCTGCATGAACACGCATTTCTTAGATAAACGTAATATCATAAGGTCACATGAATAAATACGGAGCAGAATAAAAAGTTCAAACAACGTCGCGCACGCATTACACTACTACACGCACAACATATGTGTGCGTGACCTGTCACAGACTAGACGGGGGGGGGGGGGCGTGCACCGGCGCCCGCTCGGAGACAAACCGGTTTGAACTAGCTCAGTGACTAGACAAAGTTCAGGTGTACCGCTAGCGACGACGCGACCGTTTAGCGTTTAGCTACATAGTTCGGGTATTCGCTTGTTTTTAAAGATGCCTACCTGTTGTAGTGTTTGTAGAGATATACAGATATTAGATACTTAGGTACTTGTTTGAATAAAATATTTAAATTTTTAATTTTTGTTTTTCCGAGCGACAACCCTATGATAATAGGTAAGAATTTCGAGCACTGTTCGGAAGCTTTTCTTCTGCTCCGTATTTATTCATGTGGTAAGGTCGCGGGTGAGCAAAGTAATTGTTTCAGTTCATTAACAGGACCTCCGCAAAGTAACGCCTGATTCAATAAATTATTTAAAGCTACCGCTAAAATCTTCGCTAAATTATTTAAAGCTAGCGTTGCCGACAACAGATTGAACTATCGATAGTATTGGCAATACTATCGTGACCTCGAAAAATAGTCACGATATAGATAGGCCTATTGATACTATCGGTAATATCTAAGTAAATCTGCCAGTATTAATGAAATAAAATAAGCAAACAGTAAGAAAACCAAAAATTCATGCGGCATTATAATGTAGCAGTACTACGAGACAACGATATACATACATATATATTCATCTTCGATATTCAGATAAGTAACCGACGCAGATACGAACTGTGAATGGTCGGATAGTGCGACTGAGCTCCGTTTCAATGGCAGCGTACCTAAACATTTTTGTTCAAACTTCGGAGATAATACATAACTAAATGATAAATCATGACACAATTACGATTTTATCGTGTAGTGGCATTTGCAGTACAATATTGTAGTTATGAATGAGATGAGGTACGGATTTAAGTGAGGAGTTGGGTAAAGCACGAAGTAGGTACGTCTCAAAGATACATATTTAAATAAAAAAATAATAATAATAATTATTATCATGGGACAATTCACACCAATTGACCTAGTCCCAAAGTAAGCTTAGCAAAGCTTGTGTTATGGGTACTAAGCAACGGATAAACAAACATACTTATATAGATAAATAAATACTTAAATACAAATAAAACATCCAGAACTCAGGAACAAATATTCGTGCTCATCACATAAATAAATGCCCTTACCGGGAGTTGAACCCAGGACCTCTTGCTTCGTAGGCAGGGTCACTACCAACTAGGCTAAAGCGGTCGTCATTTATAGCTTTGTGATTACTAGTTTGTTGCTATAATTAAAAATATATTGTTTAAGTCTGATCTTAATTAAATTTTTAAGGCATAATTTGCAGAAACATAATGATTATTTTTAAAAAGAGGTTTTGTCTTGTTTAAAGTAAGCAGATATTACTTAATAAGATGATTGATATATTTTGATTTTATTTTTGAATAAAACCCGTTTTAAATTACTAGGGGCGTTCAATAAAAAGTGAGAATGAGTATGTCATAAATAACTTTTACTAAATGTCATTTTATTTTTCGACATAGTCACCTTTTAGCATAATACACTTAGTATATCTTTTTTCTAAACTTAAAATTCCATTTTTAAAAAAGGTCTCATCTTGAGTACCTAAAAAATCTTGTACTGCAGCGACTACCGCGTCGTCGTCTTCAGATTTCTGGCCTCTCAGGTATTGTTTCAATCTCGGAAATAGGTAGAAATCACTGGGAGCGAGATCTGGTGAATACGGAGGATGCTTAAGGATATCGAACCCAGCATCACGAATTGCAGCCATTGCAACGGCCGACTTGTGTGCCGGGGCATTGTCCTGGTGGAACAGCACAACTTTCGAGAGTTTACCTCGCCGTTTTTCGCGGATCTCATTGCGCAATGTTGCTATTTGTTTGGCGTATAAAGTGCCCGTAATAGTGGCTCCATGCTCGAGATACTCAATCATTAATACCCCTTTACCATCCCAAAAAACAGAGCCCATGACCTTACCGGCAGATGGGCTCACCTTGAATTTCTTCGGAGTTGGAGATGATGGCCTTTTCCATGTCATAGACTGCAGTTTCGTTTCAGGGTCGTAATGATGGAGCCATGTTTCGTCCATTGTTATAAATCGCGCCAAAAAAAGTTCCCGGTCTTGCTGCATCAGGTTCAAAGCTTCTTGACAAATCTCTAGTCTAGTTTGTTTTTGCGTGTCAGTAAGCATTCTTGGTACCCCACGCGCAGATACCTTTTTCATACCCAAGCGTTCATGTAAAATATTATGCACACTCCCCGTTGAAATCTTTACATCTTTACATTTTCAGCAAACAAACTGTGACACGACGATCCGCCAAAACTGAGTTTTCGACTTTTTTCACAATTTCTTCAGTTACTGCTGTAGTAGGGCGTCCGGAGCGGGGGTCGTCCATTGTCGATGTTCTTCCACGTTTAAATTCGGCGCACCAACGTGCGACTGTCGAATACGGAGGAGCATTAGACCCTAAAGTGTCCCGCAAATTAAAATTGACTTGGTCCGTAGAAAAATTTTTCAAATACAGGTATTTGATAACGGCGCGCAGTTAAATTTTCTCCATTTTCGCTAACGTACTCAATAGCATTGCAAAGAAATTACCGTATATTTTTTTAAACAAAAGACAGTTAGTTTTTTTTTTCATAGCAGTCAGCTAGATAGATTAGCTTTACCGGCCAGTATTTAATTTCGTAATATTAAAAGAGTTTGCATCTCATTCTCACTTTATATTGAACGCCCCTCGTATATATGTGGGATAGTTTTAAGTTCTTTTACCTCTTTGTTTCTTGTTATATTTAAAAAGTTGTTATTATATCTCTGATTTAGGATAAAAAAGGAAGAAATGTCTGTCAGCTAACGAAAAGACTACGATGCTGTAACGACTGTCTAAGTTTTGTTCGTAATAAAGAAATAACATTGTTAATTCGCGCGTGTTCCTATTACTTATCCCACAAAATTATGGGGGCTCGTCCGGGATAGTGAGAAACATCGCATTTAACGTGTTTACGAAGGATAAGACGAAAGATTATTGTCATCAATACAAGAAGTAAGATGCCATTGTTTATTTGCTTGTCAACGTCAATCGAGTCGAGTGAATGACGTGACTTGGACGCGACTCGTACTGCTTTACCGACGGACAGTTGTCAAAGCCAAGACGTCATCTGCTGCGTTCCGTTTCACGAATGTTAAGTGGAGTATCGATTACACAAGCAATCGATTATTTGTAACGACTCGATTTAAAAAATATTTTGGACTTACGATTTGAAGATGTTTGTTTGAAACTTTAATTAAATTTGGAAGAGTGATTTTAAGACGTTTGTTTAGAAGACTTGAAAGAAAGATTAATACGACTTTACGACTACGACTTCATTATCAATAATTATCGAAATGCCGCCGAAGAAGAATAAAGAAGAAGAAGATTTGCCTTTCGTAGATCCTCCCCCTCGAATCTCGATTAACGATTTGGAGAAGTCTATGAGGCCATTCAGCGGAGATGGTACTTACGGCATTGACACATGGATTGATGACTTTGAAGACATTGCAACTTTGATGCAATGGAGTGAAATAGAAACAATGATTTACGCAAAACGGTCGCTAACGGGAACCGCTCAATTATTTCTACGGTCTCTGGGTCGCGGCTATGACTGGAATTCCCTGAAGGATGAGCTGAAAGAAGAATTTGGATGCAAAGTAAATAGCGCTGTTATTCACAAACGGCTTGCAGCTCGCAAAATGAAACATACTGAAAATTACCAGCAATACTTCCTGCATATGAAAGAGTTAGCAATGCACGGAGCTATTGAAGACGAAGCACTAATGGAGTATGTCATCGACGGTATACGAGATACAGAATTAAATAAGGCAATCTTGTATGGAGCATCTAATATAAAAGAATTCCGAAAGAAGTTAGACTTGTATGGTGAAATAAGACAGAAGGCATCAACCAAAACACACAATTTCTCTAAAGCTGCCCCGACGCCTGGCACCTCTTTGGGACAAAAGAACGTACCTAAGAGAAGATGTTATAACTGCGGAGAAACAGGCCATCAGTCACCTAATTGCACTAAAGGAATTAAATGTTTTAGGTGTAATAATTTTGGCCACAAATCAAATGAATGCCCTAACAATACGAAGAAGCAGCTTAAGATCCAAGATCAAAATAAGGAATGCTGTCTTACACCTTATAAAGACGTAAAAATAAATAATATAGGAGTAAATGTCCTTATAGATACAGGAAGCGACGTGAACCTAGTCCAAGAATCATATTACGATAAAATCAAGGGTGACCACTATAACCCTAACTCCATAATACGTCTTACAGGCATTGCTGAATATGAGATCAAGACTAAGGGATCACTAACAGCAAGGGTTCAAATAGATGACTGTTATTTTGATACCACTATTCATATTGTTGAAGATAAATCAATACCGGTAAATGTTATTCTCGGTAATCCGATACTCAATGAAATCGAAATAAGTTTTTCTGCTAATAGTATTTCTGCAAAGAAGATTATGCACCTTACGATGATAGATGATCACAACGATGAAGTTCTTGATGTTGCTGACAAAAGATTCACAAATGAAATTAAGACTATGATTGAAAACTATAACCCGAAGAATTTGATGAAGGAATCTCATGTCGAACTTAAGATACTTCTCACTGACGAAACTCCAGTTTATCAAAATCCGCGACGACTCTCACCTTTAGAACTGGATGTAGTTAACAAACAAATAGACGAATGGATCAACCAAGACATTATTACACCCAGTAAATCTGATTTTGCAAGTCCAATAGTGTTGGCAAGAAAGAAGAATGGAAGTTACCGACTTTGTATTGATTACAGGAGACTAAATAAAAAGATAATAAAAGAAAGATTTCCCTTGCCACTTATAGAGGACCAGATTGACCGATTGAAAGGCGCACGACTATTTACATCTCTCGATTTGCGAAATGGATTTTTACATGTGAATGTTAATGAAGATAGCCGGAAATACACCTCGTTTGTCACACCACAAGGACAATATGAGTTCATGAAAATGCCTTTTGGACTATGTACAGCGCCATCTGTCTTTCAAAGATTTATAAACGACATATTTAAAGACATGATCCTAGAAAGGACAGCTCTAGCATATCTGGATGACTTGATAATACCATCAAAATCAGAAGAAGAAGCAATAGCAAAGTTAAAAAAGGTCTTCAAACGATCCGAGGAATATGGCCTGCAATTTAACTGGGAAAAGTGTCATTACTTAAAAAAAGAGATAAACTATCTTGGCTACATAATTCGTGAAGGAGAGATAAGACCATCTAAAGAGAAAATAGCTGCTGTTTCAAAATTTCCGTCACCACAGAATTTGAAATCATTACAATCATTTTTAGGACTCACTGGATATTTCAGAAAATTTATCAAGAATTACTCGCTGATTGCTAAGCCGTTAACAGATTTACTAAAGAAAGGTGTTGTCTATGATTTTAATTCGGAATGTGAAAGAGCTTTCGGCGAACTAAAAGATATCCTATGTAAGTCACCTGTGTTGAAGATCTATGATCCAAGCCTGGAAACTGAATTGCACACGGACGCCAGTGCCGAAGGATATGGAGCCGTTTTATTACAACGAAGCCCTAAAGATAACATGATGCATCCCATTTACTACATGAGTAAAAAGACGACTCCAGCTGAAACTAAGTACCATAGTTATTACCTTGAAATATTGGCTATAGTAGAAGCTGTGAAAAAGTTCAGAGTTTACTTACTGGGAATACGATTCAAGATTGTGACTGACTGCTCTGCTCTGACGACGACCCTAAAGAAAAATGACTTACCTCCTAGAGTAGCTCGCTGGGCTCTCCTGCTTGAAGAGTATGATTATGTTATTGAACACCGACCAGGAATACGTATGAAGCACGCTGATGCTCTCAGCAGATATCCTGTAAAAAAAGTTAATATACTTACCGACACTACTGCACGCCTGAAAAGAGCACAAGATGATGACATGAAAATAAAATTGCTGAAAAAGATATTGGAGACTGAACCCTATGAAGATTATTTGTACGAAAATGAAATATTGTGGAAAGTCAAAGATGGGACCAAACTTATAGTAGTGCCAAAGAAGATGCAGACTGAAATTATTAGGAAACACCACGAAAAGGGACATTTTGGCGTGGTTAAAACCGAAGACCTTATCGCTAGAGAATATTACATTGATAATATAAAAGAGAAGATTAAAATAGATTTAAATAGTACGTACCAGAGGAGTATTGGAGTTACACCTTTTGAACTTCTAACAGGAGTCAAAATGAAAGACAAAAATGATGAGATATTGAAATTAATAGAAGAGGAACATATCCAAAGTTTTGATGAACATAGAGAAGAGCTTAGAAGAAAAGCAAAAGAAAGCATACAAAAGGTACAGGACGAAAATAGGAGAACTTATAATCAGAAACGAACAGAAGCTAAACAATATAAAATTGGAGATCTCGTTGCCATTAAACGGACACAGTTTGTTCAGGGTTATAAGCTATACCCTAAGTATTTGGGTCCGTATGAAATTGTAAATGAAAAGAGGAATGACCGATATGATCTCAAAAAAGTCGGACATGGCGAAGGCCCGATTCATACATCGAGTTCAGCAGACATGATGAAGCCGTGGACTGGCAATATGCTGTCTGACTCATCTGAGGCAGATGAGTGACCAGGATGGCCGTGTGGGATAGTTTTAAGTTCTTTTACCTCTTTGTTTCTTGTTATATTTAAAAAGTTGTTATTATATCTCTGATTTAGGATAAAAAAGGAAGAAATGTCTGTCAGCTAACGAAAAGACTACGATGCTGTAACGACTGTCTAAGTTTTGTTCGTAATAAAGAAATAACATTGTTAATTCGCGCGTGTTCCTATTACTTATCCCACATATATATATATATATATATATATATATTTTTTATGTATGATCACGCATAACTTTTTACAGAGTAGTCCGATTTTGATGATTCTTTTTTTAGTGGGAAGCGTATACCCCGAGGGTGGTCCCATTTAAATTTAGAAACAATATTCCTACCCTAAGGGTAGAAAAACAGGGGTTGATTGATTGTTCAGTTACTGATTGTACTATATGACCACGCATAACTTATTACAGAGTAGTCGGATTTTGATGATTCTTTTTTTATTAAAAAGCGTATACACCAAGGGTGGTCCCATTTAAATTTGGAAATAATATTCCTACCCTAAGGGTAGGAAAACAGGGGATGATTGACTAACTTTTTACAGAGTAGTCTGATTTTCATAATTCTTTTTTATTGGATAGAATAAAAACTTTTTAAGAAAAAAATAAACCGCTTAAAAAACTGAAAAGCAAAAAATAATACCTTTTTTGTTTGACCTTAATCTAGGTACCAGTTTGAAGTCAGTGCCTCAGCACGAGCCAGGAGGAGTGATAGAAGCCAAACAGGTAGACGATTATAGGTCCACTCCTCCTGGCTAAGTGCTGAGGCACCGACTTCAAACTGGTACCTAGATTAAGGTCAAACAAAAAAGGTATTATTTTTTGCTTTTCAGTTTTTTCGGCGGTTTAATTTTTTGTTAAAAAGTTTTTTTACAACCCTTTTTCTCTGATATAAATAACTGTTTCAACTCTCCTCGGTCCCTGTTTCATCTTACCTCGGTATTAGGGGAGTTGAAACAAAATGACTTGACACATTTAAGTTTAAATATCCCGCCAGCATTCATGTTCATGCTATTTTTGTTGGTCTGACATAAAAGTGGAAGAAATAAGCTATCGAATGATACCAATCTCGTACGATTTTTGTGTACGTCATAGAATATGAAAATTGTTTCAACACCCTTCGGTCTCCCCTATGTAGTTGTAGGTACTTACTTCGATCGGAATTCACTTCACCTTTGCATTAAATTTTTTAAACGACTTCAAAAAAGAAGGAGGTAGGAATGCTTGTAACTTTCTTATTCGCAAGAAACAGATTTCTTTGGTAATCATCAGTTAGTGAGAGGCGGTTCGAGAGGCCTTAGGCCAACAGTGGCAACGTAGTTTAACCACGCCAGGTACCACGGCTTCTGACCACTTATTTCCGCATTCTGAACTTTTTTTTATACAATATAGGCTTGCGTTTGACCACAATCACGCCTGATGGAAAGCGAAGATTAGGCCTACGATGGAGCACGCTTGCCCAGTAAATGCTCATTCACCCTAGACTTAAGAGGGTAGGTACGATGCGCACCATTTCTCCATACAAACGTCATCCCCTGTTTCCTCCCTGGATAATGGCTTTAGAGCCAAATTTTTTTTACTGTGTAATCTGTATCTACCACAGCTATACCCCTAGGTTTCGTTTTTTTCCATATTTCAATTAACATAAGAAATATGAGCTTTCAATAACCGAAAAAATTGCCCAAGTTCAACGTCATTTTCAGACACTTGTCAGAAAAGAATCCCTCCTATAAACAAAAAAGGAAAACATAGGGGCATAGCTAAATCTGCCCTCTAATTATTTTTGAAAAAAAAATAATTTTATTGGTCCAGTTTTCGAGAAGAAAACAGGGGATTACGAAATGCTGTTTTGATCAATTTTACGCGCCTGTTAGCGGTCTGAGCTGCAGTTGTCCCGCTCTCGCTGTACTGACACGAAGGGGTTCGGGCGAGACAGCGACATTTCATTAAAATACCTATTTCTCAAAAGTCTCTCAGCCATCGTACCCTCTTAAAAGCGGCCAAATTCTAGTGTTCAGGGAACACAGTCGCAGCAGGGAATTCCACTCCTTTACTGTGCGGTGAACTTACCTAATCATGCTGTTTCTTTTTACAGGGTTATAAAGACCAGACCGAAGACTGTGCTGGTGACTTTGAACAAATGGTGCGGCAAGAGGAAATGCGTCGTCCGGAAAACTCGACAGCAGGTAAAATACAATACAAATATTCTTTACTAGTCCTTACCTGCGGCTTTGCTCGTGTAAAGCATTAGATCAGACGCCGTGTTATTTAACGCGTGGGCGCTTGCCATGCATCGCTATTACCATCTCTTTGTCATCAGTGAATGCGTGAATGCGATAGGAAGCGTTCGCGCGTTAGACAATACAATTGTCTTCATTTACTTTGTATGATGAATATGAAACCAAATGACGGCGTGTGAAACTGGGAAAATGCGTTTGTTTTTCCCCTTGACTCCTCAACGCCTTGCAATAAGAATGAACATCTTGATTCATGGAATAGTTTCAGTGGAACATACAAAACAGTCAATATACAAAACAGTAAAATCCTGATTGATTGGCTGACTCATTACGTAAACAACCAGCCTAAGCCCTAGAAATCTGAAATTTTGCATACACGCCCTTCATGCCGTAGACAAGTACACATGAAAGTCAGTTTTCCTTCCTTTCTCTTAAACGTCAGCCTTAAGACATAACAACAGTTTTACACGAGACTATCTCTTTCCAGACATATTCAGTGACAAACAACCAGTTCGTCTGCTGCCACGGCTTCGTGTACGAAGCTGCCACAGACTCCTGCACCCCAGTCTGCAGCACCGGCTGCATCAACGGCACATGCACAAACCCAAACGTCTGCACCTGCACTCCACCCACCTACCTCGACCCCACCACCAAGAACAAGTGCCTAACACCCACATGCGATCACCCCTGCATCAACGGCCAGTGCAACATCAACAATACCTGCACTTGCTTGAAGAATTTCGCAACATTTAACTCGACTCATTGCGCTCCGAACTGTACAGAAGGATTCCAACTGGATTCCAATTTGACCTGTACCCCAAAATGCGAGAACTGCACCAACGGACGTTGTACAGCGCCAAACGTATGCACTTGTGATCCTGGATACAAATTTGCTGGGACATGCGAGCCGCAATGCGAACCTCCGTGCGGAAATGGATTATGCACAGCCCCTAACACATGCAAGTGCTCAGAAGGTTACATAAACAATGGAACTACCTGTACCCCAAAATGTGGCGCTTGTGTGAATGGGAAATGTACTGCCCCAGGCGTATGTGAGTGTAATAAAGGATACACCAAAGTGAATGGAACATGTGAGCCGAGGTGTAAGGAGCGTTGCGTGAATGGACGCTGCGTTGGACCGGACGTGTGCGCATGCGACGATGGCTTCCTGAAGAAAAATGCGACGGTCTGCTTAGTATCCTGCAATGACTGCAAGGGCAATGGCACGTGCATGACGGCCAAAAAGTAAGTGGTTTCATTAATAATACTCGAATCTAACCTAGAGCCCTGTAAGTTTAGATTAGGTTGTTACGGCACCACTGACATTTAATTTTTGCCTCATCTTCACGTGATCACTTCATGTGATAGGGGTCAACTGCTGGTCAGTTTATTGTAAGAAAATCTGAAATCGTAAACTATAGGTACGCATAGGTGACCATTGGGGCTGGCTCTTTCCTTGGTCAACGTATTGGCATTGCCATACAACAACGAAATACATCCAGCGTTATGGGCACCCTGCTCAAATGCAGCGATTTGGGACGCTAGTTTTAGTTTTAAAATCTTAAGCTTTTAAGTATTTACTAGCTTTATCCCACTGTTTTTCCCGCGTCAGAAATATTTATAGTTAGAAATTTTCTTACTCAGCCTCAACATGTTTAAATTTTTTTTTTTACATTTTACGTACCTATGTCTATTGGGTCACCTACTTACATAATGAGTACCATTCAACTCAAATTCAATAAGAAGTTTTGAAATCGTATAAGTAGTATCGGAAATCTATGTGCCCTGTGTAATTCCCGTTCTCACGGGAATTCCGGGAAGATAATATACCTAATGTCACTCTCGAAACAGACGATTCTAATGACACCTCGCGCTTTAAAATCCATCGAGCTGTTTAGGCTGCAGGGTGTGCAAAAAGCCTACCGTGATGCCCTGTTTTGACCTATGGGCTCTCAAGCAGAGGATCGTGGGTGCAAATCCTGGGTCACACCTCTGAGTTTTTCCAAAATATGCGAAATTACATTTGAAATTTACCATGAGCTTTACGGTGAAGGAATTCAATGGTGTGTGTGAAATTCCCAATCTGCAACTACGGCCCAAGTCCTCTCATTGTGCTCGACGTATGTAAGCTGGAATAGGCTGATGATGTGTACCAAAGAATTATACACACATAAATACATACACTGGAAAAACGTAACCCTTCTTCGGCAGTCGGGTAAAAAGAGATGAATTTCGCAATAGCAGAGGTCGCTGAAGTTATCGGTACGGCAGGACGTTGTTGCGACAATGATTGATGCATGCTAACAATAGATGCGTTATCTTCTTACTAGTTTCTTCCTTGATGATGTGCCGACCTAACGCAGCGTGTCCAATATAATGAGCTAGCTAAGTACAGTACCCACCCATAAAGATTGCACACGGTCTTTGAAAAAGACTTGGCAAATATCGGACATTTGCAGTCTTTTTCCAAAGATCGATGTGTTTTTAGGGTTCCGTAGTCAACTAGGAACCCTTATAGTTTCGCCATGTCTGTCCGTCTGTCTGTCTGTCCGCGGCTAAGCTCAGAGATCGTTAGTACTAGAAAGCTGTAATTTGGCATGAATATACATATCAGTCACGCCAACAAAGTGGTAAAATAAAAACTAAAAAAATATTTTTTTTTAGTGTACCTCCCATAGACGTAAAGGGGGGGTGATTTTTTTTTCTCGACTTATCCTATTGTGTGGGGTATCGTTGGATAGGTCTTTTAAAACCATTGCGGGGTTGCTAACATGATTTTTCTATTCAGTGATCTGTTTGCGAAATATTCAACTTTAAAGTGAAAATTTTCATTAAAATCGAGCGCCCCCCCCCCATCTAAAATCTAAACTGTTAGGTGGAAAAATTTGAAAAAATTCAGAATGGTAGTAAATATATCAAATTTACTAGGAAAATTATAGCGGCTAAGATTGCTTGGAAATTATGTGTAGTTTAAGAGTAAATAGTAGCCTAAGGTATAAAACATACCTAAACTTGGATGATTCCGTACACATACGAAATCCTTAGAAAAATATTACTTGATTTTTTTGTAATGGCTACGGAACCCTACCTTGTGCGTGTCCGACACGCTCTTGGCCGGTTTTTTATGTTTATTTTGTGTGTTACACACACACACACACACACACACACACACACACAAAAAAACACTTCTCTTTTTTGGAAAAAGACTGCAAATGTCCGACATTTGCCGAGTCTTTTTTCAAAGACCGTGTGCAATCTTTATGGCCGAGTACTGTAATAAATAATATGCTGCACTCAGCAATTTATAGTCATCCATCATCATCTCAACCATTATACGTCCCACTGCAGGGCACAGGCCTCCTCTCAGAATGAGAGGGCTTGGGCCGTAGTTCCCACGCGGGTCCAGTGCGGATTGGAAACTTCACACACACCAATGAATTTCTTCTTAGGTGTATGCAGGTTTCCTCACTATGTTTTCCTTCACCGTAAAGCTCATGGTAAATTCGAAATGTAATGATATTTAATGACACACATATAAAGCATTTAACACAGGTGCGTTGACGTAGATATTGTACCTTTTGTGTTTATATGTTAGTTAAACTTTTCACAGTACTCGTACATTAATGTATGCGCCATCACGCTTATTTAAGCAACATTATATACCTATAACATATTGCTCTGAACTTGATTCAGGATATAGTAACCGCCCCTCCGGAATAACTATAATTATGTTTTATTGCTCATTCATTTTTGATAGTAACTAAAATACCCTTTATCACGCATAATGAATGAATGAATGAATGAATTAAATTTATTTCAGACTAAAACATTGGTCCATTTTGTTAGTAACAATTGTACTTAAAATCTATGTTAGTAATAAGGAAGTCAGATGGAGAACATAAAATAGTCAATGCTGCTGTAGTAGTGCAGCCTTCATATTGCAACGACTACAACAGTATCCTCCCGGTGAAGCAACACGACGTCGTGTGCTGCTTCACCCACGAACTCATTATGGGGCTGTCCCACCGATCAACAATCACTTCCAGAAGGCTGCTGGTGCTGCTCCGCAACCATAGCATAGCATCCGTCCGAAAATCCGCATCATTTGGAAAAATCCAAAATGATATCTTGCATTTTAGCGGATGTTTAGGCAAGTTTAATCACCCCTGTTAGGTATTATATTACATACATACATAATACCCTACATGCTCGCCCGGTATGGGGTACGTCTGACCTGACCTTGCTTCAAGACATTTCTAATGCGATCCCGCAGAGAAACTCCGAGCATAGCCCTCTCTATCGCCCTCTGAGTGACTTTGAGCTTTCTTATGAGATAACTTTGGATGCGGATGGTACGGGACCGATCGGTTTGGCGAGCCTTGGGGGAGGCCTATGTTCAGCAGTGTGCCTGTGTGTGTGTGTGTGTGCAGTGTGTCTTTCGGCTGAAATGATGATGTTGATGATGAGTGGTACAATAGTGACAGGTTGCTTTGCTTGCTTTTGCTTATCGCCTACAATATGCCTTAACCTATTACCTAAGTTGCTTCTTACGGCATCCACGAAGGAAATGGAGAGCGTAAACCCGATAGCCGACACCACACAAGCAATTCACCTACCATCTGAAATATTCCGCATTCAATTTAAAACGCCTTGCGCGTACGCATTTTGGCCGGTTTTTGCTTATGGCAATGAGGAAAATCGGAGCATGCGTCAGCGCTAGCGCCGTTGAAGCTCATTCTTATTCGTAATTGTTCTTTAAAAGGAATCGAATCGAGATAGATATTCTAAATAAATCATCATCATCATCATCTCTACACTACAGGGCACAGGCCTCCTCTCAGAATGAGATAGGACTTGGGCCGTCGTTCCCACGCGGGCCCAGTGCGGATTGAGAACTTCACACACACCACTGAATTTCTTCGCAGGTGTATGAAGGTTGCCTCACGATGTTTTCCTTCGTCGTAATGCTCGTGGTAAATTTGAAATGTATTTTCGCACATAAATTCCGAAAACTCAAAAGTGCGAGCCGGGATTTGAAACCACGACCCTCTGCTTGAGAGGCTATAGGTCAAACCGCTAGGCCACAATGGCTTCTAAATAAATATCACGAGTCAAATCACACCTATTGACCTAGTCCTAAAAGTAAGCAAAGCTTCTGTTATGGGTATCTACTAGGCAACGAATAAACATAGAACATAGACATTGAACGTCCAGACTCGAGAGCAAACATTCTTATTTTTCATACTTAATAAGTATATCTGCCCCGACCAGGAATCGAACCGGAATCGAACCCGGGGCCACAACCTCAATCGAAACCAATTAAATGTTTCACTAAATCTATTTTACTAGCTTTTCCCCATTATTTTGCTCGCTTCAACTTTTTGCTTGCATCTTGAATTCCCGGATTTCATTAAATTTCCATAGAAATTTCCAGAAAATTGATACATAAATACAGCTAATTTGTTTTAATGCCAAAGTATCTCGGAAGCAATTAAGCGTCGTCATTATTACTCACTCCGTAATTTATCGATACTTAACTAATCCACAGTTAACAGAGACTTACTGTTCGCTTAATAATCTGCGCTTGTGACGTCATTATGCGAGCGAAACGCCCTGATGTCAATGTATGACCACCGTCCGAGTCAGGAGAGGTAGCAATTTAGGAATATGCTCCTGCCAACTGCCACTCTCCGAGCTGTTAGTAACTTTAGTTCTCCAGCGGATGTCATTCCTGATTCGATCACGCAGGGAAACTCCGAGCAGCTCGCTCCATCGCTGTTTGAGTGACTGTGAGGTTTATTATGAGGCCCACACGCTTTCATTATATTTCAGTTTTTGAATTTGAATTTAATATAGGTATAAATCCCGCTTCCTCTTGTCGCTTGTACCGCCTGTTACCTAGTCTTTTGTCGCAAGGCATGGAACTATTGCTTGTGACACGAGACATCCGTTGCAGATCTAAGTCTAAGGTTGCAGACCATCACACTGTCCCAGAGCATGCCTTTGATCCTAAACATACTATTTCAAACTAAATACAAACTGAAATATAGACGCACAGAAAAAACCCCAGAAAAAAGACCAATGCTGGGAATCGAACCCAGGTCCTCAGCGTTCCGTGCTGCGTGCTTACCCCTACACCATCACTGGTCTAGAAGTTAGCGACGAATCTTTCCCATACATCGTACACTTCAGTCTGTTATAATCACATTAGGCAGTGATAAAGCGCATCTATGTTAATGCCCTCTACCGAGACCGAGAGACTTCAACACTCCTTCGGAGCTACCCGCTCACCTGGACCAAGAGATGGCGCTACTAGGCCAACTTTTACAAGTTAAGTATGAAGTATCTTTTTCTATTTATTTTTTTATTTTCTTCAACTTCATTTTTTTATTACTTTTACGGTCATCCCGTGAAACCATATATTTCAAACTAAATACAAACTGAAATATAGATGCACAGAAAAACCCCAGAAAAAAGACCAATGCTGGGAATCGAACCCAGGTCCTCAGCGTTCCGTGCTGCGTGCTTACCCCTACACCATCACTGGTCTAGAAGTTAGCGACGAATCTTTCCCATACATCGTACACTTCAGTCTGTTATAATCACATTAGGCAGTGATAAAGCGCATCTATGTTAATGCTCTCTACCGAGAGACTTCAACACTCCTTCGGAGCTACCCGCTCACCTGGACCAAGAGATGGCGCTACTAGGCCAACTTTTACAAGTTAAGTATGAAGTATCTTTTTCTATTTATTTTTTTATTTTCTTCAACTTCATTTTTTTATTACTTTTACGGTCATCCCGTGAAACCATATATTTCAAACTAAATACAAACTGAAATATAGATAGATGCACAGAAAAAACCCCAGAAAAAAGACCAATGCTGGGAATCGAACCCAGGTCCTCAGCGTTCCGTGCTGCGTGCTTACCCCTACACCATCACTGGTCTAGAAGTTAGCGACGAATCTTTCCCATACATCGTACACTTCAGTCTGGTATAATCACATTAGGCAGTGATAAAGCGCATCTATGTTAATGCCCTCTACCGAGAGACTTCAACACTCCTTCGGAGCTACCCGCTCACCTGGACCAAGAGATGGCGCTACTAGGCCAACTTTTACAAGTTAAGTATAGTAGCGCCATCTCTTGGTCCAGGTGAGCGGGTAGCTCCGAAGGAGTGTTGAAGTCTCTCGGTAGAGGGCATTAACATAGATGCGCTTTATCACTGCCTAATGTAACATCATCATAACAGACTGAAGTGTACGATGTATGGGAAAGATTCGTCGCTAACTTCTAGACCAGTGATGGTGTAGGGGTAAGCACGCAGCACGGAACGCTGAGGACCTGGGTTCGATTCCCAGCATTGGTCTTTTTTCTGGGGTTTTTTCTGTGCATCTATATTTCAGTTTGTATTTAGTTTGAAATATATGGTTTCACGGGATGACCGTAAAAGTAATAAAAAAATGAAGTTGAAGAAAATAAAAAAATAAATAGAAAAAGATACTTCATACTTAACTTGTAAAAGTTGGCCTAGTAGCGCCATCTCTTGGTCCAGGTGAGCGGGTAGCTCCGAAGGAGTGTTGAAGTCTCTCGGTAGAGGGCATTAACATAGATGCGCTTTATCACTGCCTAATGTGATTATAACAGACTGAAGTGTACGATGTATGGGAAAGATTCGTCGCTAACTTCTAGACCAGTGATGGTGTAGGGGTAAGCACGCAGCACGGAACGCTGAGGACCTGGGTTCGATTCCCAGCATTGGTCTTTTTTCTGGGGTTTTTTCTGTGCATCTATATTTCAGTTTGTATTTAGTTTGAAATATATGGTTTCACGGGATGACCGTAAAAGTAATAAAAAAATGAAGTTGAAGAAAATAAAAAATAAATAGAAAAAGATACTTCATACTTAACTTCCTAAACATACTGTCAACACTTTTAAAGGGCTATTCGATACTAAGCCCGCTTCATCTCGTCGCTTGTACCGTCTGTTTGTCCTTGTCGCAGGTTATTGGCACCATCGTTTGTGACACGCGGCATCCGTTGCAGACTATCACACTGTCCCATAACATTTGATCGTAAACAATCTGCCAATGCTGTATAAAAGGGTCTATGGTATAAACTAGCTATATCCCGCGGTTTTGCTTTCGTGGAGAAATAAGAAGTTGGCTGGCTGTCTATCTCGTGGGGATTTCGAAACATCCCTTCTACTAAGAACTTTCGGTCTACTAAGACCTCTATCATGAATCAGACCTCTATCTTGAATCAGGCGTTACTTTGCGGGGTCCATAGCAATGAAATGAAACAATTTAATTACTTTGCTCACCCGTGACTTATGATAGTTACGTTTATGCAAGAAATGTGTGTTCATGTGTGTTTGTTTTGTGTGTGTTCGTACAGTGTGGAGGTGGAGGAACTGCATGAACACACATTTCTTGCAGAAACGTAACTATCGTAAGGTCGCGGGTGAGCAAAGTAATTATTTCAGTTCTCCTCTATCATTTTCCAATAATATTCGTGACTAATTTTGAGTTTCTGGTTCCAGTGGTCTAGACTGCGCTTTATCTGTCAGTCGGTCAGGTTACTTGTTTTTTTAACGGTTCTATTATAGGTGTAGATCCCGCTTCCTCTCGTCACTTGTACCACCTGTTAGTCCTTGTAGCAGGGACAGGGTATTGGCCCGTCGCTTGTGACGCGCGGCATCCGCTACAGTCCATCGCACTCTCACAGAGCATCCCTTTGATCCTAATCACTCTGACAACCCTTTTTAAGTGCTATTTGATACGCTTAAGCCCGCTTCCTCTCGTCGCTTGTAACATATCTTTATCTATTACTTCGATTTTGATTTTGAATGCGAAAGTTTGGAGACAGCTGGATCTCGGCTATCTCATAGCCTCCTAAGGCCCAAGGTCCTACCCATAGTACTTACTAACTTTGTTATTCAGATTCAGCTCCTTCAACATTTGTGTAGTCATAGCGTACCCACGGTCCTTCCAATAGGACTTAATAGAAACCCGCCATTTTGGTTTCAAAGTTCTGGTCCTGCATAAGTACAATTACATAAAAAAAGTCTTCTAAGTACATGGGTCTGAATGAGTATAAAACAATAGTACTTCTGGTAGGACTACGGGCTGTAATGACTACATGCTGAATTTTTCGTTGGGCCTTAGGAGGTTAGGCTATTTTCTATCCCAATAGTTATTCCTTCGGGATCAGGATTAAAATTCCAAGATAAGAACCGTTTAGGGCTATTAGCACGGTCGGTTAAAATTTAAATCGTTAACTCTGAGTTAAGGCTGACAGTTCTATATATTTTGACACTCCTCAACCCTAGGATAGTTGTATTGTTAAATCGGGTATGTGCAAGCCCGTCTTAGTGTGGATATTGATATTTGAAATTTTGGAAGACGCAGTGTAGGTAGGCTTCCAATAAGATGGATCGACGACCTGGTTAAGGTTGCTGGAACGCGTTTGATGCGGATGGCGCAGGACCGATCTGTTTGCGAATCTTGGGGGAGGCCTATGTCACAGAATAACTAATAGTACTAACTTTCAGAAGGATCACTCTCGAACAAAAGTCAACTTTAGGTATAAAAATTTGCCTACTCTTACGACTGTTAACTGCTTGCACGCGAAATTGAAACTTATCGTGTGATACGAGCGTTCATATTCCGTTGGGCACCGCTGAACCGAAACCAAGAGCACAGGGTTCCCACTCGCCGATATTTAGGTAGGTATATAAATCAGGAAAGATAACAACAGTACGTATTAATTCCGTAAACAACCTTAAACGCAACAGTATCATTTATACGGATTATAAGTTCGTTTAGAAGTTATTGTTTGTTGCAAAAATCACAGAACAATAAAACGCCCGACGCGGCTAGGGTGCGAACCGAATGCCGAGCGACAACCTACTGCCATACGCCTGCCCGGGAGGTTCGCCGGCCGAACATACCTAAACTGCGGAGTGAAACCCCCTGCCTATGTTCAACAGTGAACGTCTTTCGGCTGAAATGATGATGATGATGATGATGGTGAAATTTTTATAATATGTATGTCTTGCACGTCGTGCGGTTGCCTGGTAACGGAATAGCAATTGAAATTTTTTAACGATATCATAGGTGCTTGTTTTAGCCTTAATTGAATAATGATAAATTATACACTGACGAGCAAAAATAAAGGGTCGTTTACAGAAATGACGATAACTACAAAGCCCGCTGTGATAGCTTCTTCGAGTAAAATGAGTTTAGTAAAGAGTTTTGTTCTCAATTAAACTTTATCTTCTTAAGAATAAAACTCTTTACTAAACTCATTTTACTCGAAGAAGCTATCACAGCGGGCTTTGTAGTTATCGTCATTTCTGTAACCGACCCTTTATTTTTGCTCGTCAGTGTATTTAACCCCCGACACAAAAAGAGGGGTGTTATAAGTTTGACCGCTATGTGTGTCTGTCTGTGGCATCACAGCTCTTAAACGGGTAAACCGATTTGGATGCGGTTTTTTTTATTAGAAAGCTGGTTTCTTGGCGATGGTTCTTAGATATGTTTCATTAAAATCGGTTCAGCCGTTTCAAAGTTATCAGCTCTTTTGTTAGCTGTGGAAGGGATCTTAGACGAAAAATGGGCAAACAAACGTGTGACATAATTGCGTTGGGGGTTTTTAAAATTTTTAATTTATAGGTAGTTATTTTACTTTGCCTTTGAAAAAGCTGTAGAACAGCAAATAGTTTTTGAACCAGAAATTATTTACTAATGACTAACATTTACCTATTGTTTACAGGTTTTAATCACAATAATAGCTAACGGAAGTTTTGTCCTATTACCGTTTCTGTACAATAATTATGATTTATTATCAAACATGCAAATTCAACCCTTATTGTAAAGCCATACAGTAACTTTTACGCTAAAATGTCACATTCATATTCATTATGAACTTTATCATCAGTTCTATGTTCCTTGTTTTGTCACTACAATAAAACCACCACAGAGACATAGCTTCAAACCACAAAATCGCACTGCTATACACATCGACTGTGGAAAGTATTGCGAATGGAGGTAAAACCGCTAAAGCAATTCCAATATATTTAGGTTTTTTTATTTTTAACGACCGCTTTAGCCTAGTTGGTAGTGACCCTGCCTACGAAGCAAGAGGTCCTGGGTTCGAATCCCGGTAAGGGCATTTATTTGTGTGATGAGCACGAATATTTGTTCCTGAGTTATGGATGTTTTCTATGTATTTAAGTATTTATTTATCTATATAAGTATGTTTATCGTCGTCTAGTACCCATAGTACAAGCTTTGCTTAGTTTGGGACTAGGTCGATTTGTGTAAGATTGTCCCCTAATATTTATTATTATTATTTTATTTATTTTATATGATAATAATGGCGCTTTAGCGATTTTACTATCCACTGTCGATGTGCTATATATTTCAGGCTGTGCTGTAGTTCATCATCTCGCCCTGTATACTTCCCATTATTTTGGTACTATTCTTTGTCTTGTCAGAAAAAAAATATGTGATATTTTCTGGGCCCCTCTCTCGCCCAAGTGAGATTTGGCTAAATGTATTTATAACAGCGTCGCGATCGAAAAAGGACAGAAGAAACGGGGCGGAGACGCGGCCTGCGAACAAACGACGCGGACTGCGACGCGCCCCCGTCCGACTCTTCTGCACACACATAATAGAACATAATATAACACACGTCTAGTACCCATAGTACAAGCTTTGATTAGTTTGGGACTAGGTCGATTTGGTTCCCTAATATTTATTTATTATTTATTTATTACATATTGTATGGAAATAAAGTAATTGCCTATTGTGCGTCTAATACCCCTTCCGCTGCTAAGATAAGAGCTGATAACTTAAACAATTTTGATGAAACCTGTCTAAGAACCATTGCCTAGAAACTTTCTTTCTTTAAAAAAAAACCGCGTCCAAATAGGTTTACCCGTTTAATAGCTATGATGCCCCACATATACACACACACACACACACACACACACACACACACACACACACACACACACACACACACACACACACACACACACACACACACACACACACACACACACACACACACACACACACACACACACACACACACCACACACCACACACACACACACACACACACATACACACACACATACACACACACGCACACACGCACACACGCACACACATAGCGGTCACGCTCTTTTTGTGTCGGGGTTAAAAAGTGAGTCTCTGTAAGCTATTACATATTTGTGGACATGTTGTCCTAAGCATACGTATGTCGGACAAACGTGACATAGTCCTGTTTTATCGCGTTTTCTATGGCATTATTATAATGAATAGGAAATTTCCTAGTTAATTCTTAATTGGGGATGTCTAATTTTTTGCAATGTATAGTAAATCGAAAACCATTTCGAGATAAATGCTTTTTAACTCGTTTTCTGTAGTTATTTAATTTTAATATTATGTAATGAATTTATTATATAACAAATAAGCAATGACCTTCATTTGACATTGGTGCAAATTGCGTGACCGGTTCAAGTCTTACTTTATTCTGTGTGGTTAGAATTCTTCACAAATTACGCGTGGATTATACTACGGAGTTGGATTTGGACCCGCTGTCTGACATCTAGCACTTTGACAGTGCCAGTAAAGTGACACAGTGTATAGTGTACCACTACGCAAAAAATAATTAAAGGGGTTGCCTTATCGTACGCAATTAGATAGATTTAGACATTTGGCAGATAGTTTCAATAATTAATTTTGAAAAAGTAGAGAACTAAATGACAAAATATTGAAATTAGTTTCTTATAATTGACTTTCCTATACAAAAAAAATATAAAAACCACTAGTAATTTTTTTTAGACATTCCCAATTGACTTTGTCTCCAGGGCTTACAATACAATACAATACAATGACTCTTTATTGTACACCAGAAATAGTAAGCGATACAGAAAACAGGTACACAGAGAGAAAGTTACAAGGTAAGCAATAGGCGGCCTTATCGCTTAATAGCGATCTCTTCCAGGCAACCCTAAAAGAAATGAAAACCCTAGAAAGAAGAAAGGTCTAGTTTACAGGGCTTCTTTTGTTTCATTAGTTCCCAAGGCACTAATGGTTTTACTACAAAAAACCTAAATACGTCTCTCTGAAATACCTAAAATCATAGTTTTACTAGCTGTTGCCCGCGGCTCCGTCCGCGAAGAATAGGGGTATAAAAATAGCCTACGACCTATTCTCAGACCTAGCGAATACAGAAAAAAAAGTTGCATAAAAATCTGTCAAGCCGGTTTGGAGGAGTTCGATAGCAAACACCGTGACACGAGATTTTTGTATATAAGACTAGGGCTTCAAAATACCTTCACGAGAAAAAAATCCAATTCTAGAGTTTGGCCTGAAAATGTTACGGTAACTCGTTTACGGGGAGGGACAACGCCATCTATTGATTGCAGATGAAGTTTATACGTCAATCTTCCTCAACGTTCTTTTTGTTTAAAGTTAAAATATTATTCAACGGAAACGTATCACCGGGATATTAAGTATCCAGTGTCAATCCAGGGGCTAAATTCAGGAACGGCCCAACACGGTTTGCGAGCGGTAATTCGATCGTTTGCGAGAGGATAGGGATGAACTGCTATTCAGGAACGACAAAAAACACTGGTTTGCGAGAGTGATATGCACATATAAAGAAAAAGAAACAAACACAACAGTACAAGACATATCTATACGATTACAAACAGACAAACACGAAGGATAAAGATAGAGTGCCATTGCGGTTGCAAGTGGGACACTGGGTCAGCATAAAATGCTGCTAATATAATGCTGAAGCGCTTATAGCACCCCAGTTTAATCGACACACAGGACGAAAAATTAGAAGGAAAAAATACAATGAAAAAGCATGGAGCACCACAGCACCGCTCAACTACCTCGCACATCTTTGGTGGAAACATTCACACCGTTACACATCCTCGTTACACAGCCTCGCACCGCTTAGCTACCTCGCACATCTCTGGAGGAAACGCAGCCTTATGAGGGTACGATGGCTGAGAGAATTTTGAGAAATAGGTATTTTAATGAAATGTCGCTGTCTCGCCCGAACCCCTCCATGTCAGTACAGCGAGAGCGGGACAACTGCACCTCAGACCGTTAATAGGCGCGTAAAATTGATCAAAACAGCATTTCCCCTGTAATCCCCTGTTTTCTTCTCGAAAACTGGACCAATAAATTTATTTTTTTCATAAATAATTAGAGGACAGATTTAGCTATGCCCCTATGTTTTCCTTTTTTTGTTTATAGGAGGGATTCTTTTCTGATGGGTTTCTGAATATGACGTTGAAATTGGGCAATTTTTTCAGTTTTTGAAAGCTCATATTTCTTATGTTAATTGAAATATGGAAAAAAACGAAACATAGGGGCATAGCTGTGGTAGATACAGAATACACAGTAAAAAAAATTGGCTCTAAGGCCATTATCCAGGGAGGAAACAGGGGATTACGTTTGTATGGAGAAATAGTGCGCATCGTACCCTCTTAAGTGGTAATGGGCAAGGCACGTTGCTCGTAGAACCGACGGCCGTTGGGGCAGTAAGGTTTTAGAGAGGCGGCCGCGAACTGGAAGACGTGCCGTAGGAAGGCCCCCAATAAGATGGGCCGACGAGCTGATAAAGATCGTAGGACCATCTTAGCTGTGGGCAGCTCAGGACCAATCGTCGTGGAACTCTTTGGGAGAGGCCTTTGTCCAGCAGTGGACGTCTCTTGGCTGATAGATGATGATAATCTAATGATTTACTCGAGCAAAGCCGAGGGTAAGCTGGTTCAAAACTAAATTGTTATTGCAATTAAAAATAAACTTCCCTGTTGTTGCTTAGTTATGTTATTTTATTTTATTTAAATGAAACGAGTAAATAATTATGGTCTAATATAAGTAAGTATTATTGCAACAATACCTAATTAACAGTGCTGATAACGTTGCATCGGATTTGTGTACAGGATGCTCGTTAAATAAATTTATTCAGTCGACAGTTACGAAGTTGTGACGATTTTTGGGTCATCATCCATCATCCCAGTCTATATACGTCCCACTGCAGGGCACAGGCCTCCTCTCAGACTGAACCCCCATTACACCATTGAATACACCATTGAATTTCTTCTCAGGTATATCCAGGTTTCCTCACGATGTTTTCCTTCATCGTAAAGCTCATGGTAAATTAGGCTACCACGGCTTCTTAGGGGGTTTTGGATTCTGCTTGTAATTAAGGTGGCGACTGACTTGTAACCTGTGCTTGTAATGTGCGAGTATCGTCCAAGCTATTGTGTTACATTACAGTACTTAGAGGGCGATGGAGAGGGCTACGCTCGGAGTTTCTCTGATTTAGAAGTATTGAAATCCGCGCGAGAACTAAAGTCACAGACATAATAGCTCGGAGAATCGCGAGACTCAAGTGGCAGGGCACATCGCTCGTAGAACTGATGGCCGACGGAGCCATCGGGGATCGGAAGACGCAGTGTAGGTAGGACTTCAACAAGATGGAGTGACGAACTGGTTAACAGGATAACGATGGCGCAGGACCGCTCTGTTTGGCGAACCTTGGGGAGACCTATGTTCAGTAGTGAGCGTCTTTCGGCTGGAATGATGATGATGATGAACACATCCGTAGTCGCCTAAATGCTAGGCTACCATGTCAGGAGGTCACTGCCCCCTTAAATCTACAGTGCAATGTAAAATCAAATGACATTCATATCTCGTTTATACGCTGCATGACTGAACGGATATCCATAAAAATATCTTTCAACGTACGCCGTTGGTATTGTTTGTAGATGTAGTTAACTGTAGACGAGACCCAAAATATTAATATCCTACTATGAATGCTAAAGTTTGTATATGTTTCAAACAAAAATATCAAAAAAAAAAAACAAAATATCTTTATTTCATATTTTTAGGTAAGTAGTTTTTAACAAGTACTTAATACTTATGTGTTTGCTCGAGTTACGTGTTTTTCTGTTATCAGAAATACTTTAGTAAAAAAATATAAATAAAGTTTTTTATTATCATAAACTAAGATCAATATGCAGGTTACAATATCTACCAAAACACGTAAATTCAAGGTCTAGTTCCCAATAATTGAGCTCAAATAATAAACTATTTTTAATTTAACATTAGTAAGAGGATTTTTTTATATAAATTGACTTAACACGCTGCCTCGTTCTTTGTCGTAAGTGATTATTTTTAATTATTGCGCTTATCGCATCTCTTTATCTTAATGTTCTAAATCAGTGTTTCATGTGTGTTGGTTCAAATACCTACTAATATTTTTCATGACACTTAAGTTTTTTGTCACTCAGAAAGAAAGATTAAAAAAATATTGTCAGTTTAACATTGTTACGCAACTTGCAAGTATTATGTTTTTGCTGTCCACTTACTGCATCCCTTAAGGAGATAAGGTCGAGATCCGTTCGTCTTTGTAGATACCTCAACGGTTGAATTGTTTTTTTTTCTTTGTTTTTGTACAGAGCTTACAGCCGTGGTGGCCTAATGGTTTGACCTATGGTCTCTCAAGCAGAGGGTCGTGGGTTCGAGTCCAGGCTCGCACCTCAGAGTTTTTCGGAATTTATGTGCGAAATTACATTTGTAATTTACTATGAGCTACACGGTGAAGGAAAACATCGTAAGGAAACCTGCATACACCTGAGAAGAAATTCAATGGTGTATGTGAAGTTCCCTATCAGCACTGGGCCCACGTGGGAACTACGGCCCAAGCCCTCTGCAGTGGGACGTTTATTGGCTGGGATGATGATGATGAAAGGGGTAACATATAAAGCAAATAAAAAAACTTACTTACTTACTTACTTTACTTACATACATTCATACATACATACATAGGTACAAAACCATTTAGTTAGTGCAATGTAATACTCAAAAGGTTCATGTTTTATGTGTATTTCATACATTTGCGAAAAGCGCCATCTATTGAGCGACAGCGCACATAGTGAAAATAGAGACTAAAACAAACTAACGGGTCTACTGCTTTAACGCCTCATACCTTGCCTGCAGTGTGTTGACTTCTATTCTACTATGACTATGACTATCTTTGAATGCAGACGGCGACGTGAAATAAGGTTTTTCCATTCTCTATTCTATTTGTCGTTTTGACAAGAATTTATTTTCGCTTCGTGTATTTGTTTTTTTTTTTCAAATCTTGCAACTACTTGTTACTGAGCCAGTGATGTACACCTTAGGCCTCATCTGTACTTTTTATCACGTATGATAGAGGTCAATTGCGTGTCAGTACCTAATAGGTATGTAAAATAAAAAACTAAATTTTGACCATTAATTTCACCAGATTCCAATGGTTAGCTTGACTTGAAAGGTACGAGTTAAGGCGCCGAGATGATGTGATAACAAATTACTATAAGCAAAGCTTTGTCATCATCATCGGCCTTTACACATCCCGTTATGGCTTGGATTAGATGTGCTGTAATTACCACGTGGACCCAGTGCGGATTGGGAATTTCACATCACTATTGAATTGCCTCACAAGGGTGTGCAGGTCACACGATGCTTCTTTTACCGAAAAGCTAAAGCTAAATTTCAAATGTAATTTCACAAATAATTCCAAAAAATTCAGAAGTTTGAGCCAGTGTTTGAGCCAATAATCTTCTTTCTGCTTAAGAGGTCATAAAGTCAAACGACTGAGTTACTTGTATAGCGACTACTAGCGCCATCTAGTCATCACATAAGGAACTTAATCACTTCAATCCTACATCACGCTATCGAAGTTTCTCAACTCGGCTGCATTAATACAACTTCCAACTTTCATCCATTGGACTTCGGTCCCCAGGCATAACATCTGCCTGGAGAGAGATCTCTCTATTGCAACCACCCCCAAATTGGTGATCCACGACATTGGGCAAAATCGCAACCTTCAGACACACAAGACGATGACGCAGTCTGCAGTCTCACAGCAAGCCATACTCACCGGACTGTGCACCATTAGCATGTATCTATTATCTGCCTGGTGTCTACAGTTCGCAAATCCTCCTCCCACTACTTCCACTTGCCAATCAATCAACCAACGCTCGCCAACAAGGCTCCGAGCAATCACGCAACAGGCATGCATCTACAAGTAGCAGAGGAACAACAATGCTCGCCGACGAGGCTCTGAGCGACTGGCCCTTGCAAGCGCCCACATGACGCACAGACTGCACTCCACTGCAATTCGTATCGACCTCCGGTCTAAAAAGGGGGGCTGATATAGCGACTACTAGCGCCATCTAGTCATCACATAAGGAACTTAATCACTACAATCCTACATCACGCTATCGAAGTTTCTCAACTCGGCTGCATTAATACAACTTCCAACTTTCATCCATTGGACTTCGGTCCCCAGGCATAACATCTGCCTGGAGAGAGAGATCTCTCTATTGTAACTACCCCCAAACTTGTAAGTACAGGGTGAAATTTTGCTTAGTGTTTATCAAAAAGTAAATGACAAACGTACAGACGGACAGCGGAGCCTCAGTAATAGGGTCCCGTTTTAACCCTTTGGGTACGGAACCCTAAAAACACGTATTTTATTAGGTAGCTATTTTTGACTGTTTAGGCATAGCGGTAACGGAAATCTGATTTGCCTGCAAATTTATGTGTCATCGGAAAATTCCTAACCACATTTGTCATTCAGCTTGATCACTTTCAGTTTGTTATGAAATTAAACTTAAAAAATAATTTGGCGTACAGTTTTTCTCACACTTACAAAAGTTTAACGTAAAAACCATGTAAAATTTTGACTATATAATTTGAAATTAATACCTACCCATCAAGTAAAGTCAGGATTTGCTTTGACGAATGTACTAAATTTCGTACGCTGCGCCTAATGAGCTTAAGACACCTACTGAATTTTAGTATAGGTACCTACTCATTTTTCCAGCTTAGTAATAGTTAGCAATATTGTAAGGCTGGCTTACATTTAATTTAATTGTTCGGCCGTCATACGGAAAAAAGATGCAATGCATGTGATAGTATTTCCGAAATTTAATTACTTACATGTAGGTATTCAGATACTTACGCCTTTTTTTACAGGTTCCGAATAACTCTATTACGAACTTTTAACATATGACGGTTTTTTATTTTTAGTGTTTTCCTTATATATTTTGTTTAATATTGTAAACTTACTTTTTTTCAAGATTGTTATATTTCATTTCATGTTGGACAGTGGTTTTATTTTTATTTTAGTAGAGTCGACATGGGAACAGCCTGCAATATGCAGCCAAAGATCTAAATCGCCACCATTGTTTATATAAATTTTATATCCGCACATCCTGTAGTTAACCTGCAACCTATTAATTTGAATGATCGCCACGCAGCCGGCATTCTATGAAGTGAGTTCTCGCCTGCCAGGACGAAACCGTTCGATTTTCAAACCGTTTAAAAGCGTATCCTAGTGCTTCCTGTTTGTTGGTAGCGGTGTGATAGCGATATCCGTCGTTACATTGGCGAGGTCGTTTCGACCACTATCAACTCGAAGCTCGAGCGGGGCAGTGATTTATGGCCAGTGTCAATTAGAGTTGTTTTTTCGTGATGAATTTGAATTTGTGGAACGTTCTGTGCACGTTGGTGTGCGTTGGTATAAGTGAGGCGATGCGGCCGGGAGATGTGGGAGTATGCTTAGTACAAAGTAAGAAGTATGTATTGAGTTCATTTGTTTTTACAAGCTTTTATTAGTCTTCCAATGATCGTAAGTAAGGTATATGTCCAAATACAGGGTTTCTCATTAGCATGTCGTGCACTGGGACATTTACCTTCTATCTTCAAATCTTCAGAGTTGACTATCGTACACTTTTAGTGACCGGGTTGACTTGGAATTTGGTACAAATACAGGGTTATTTGTAATTCACTAGCATCCTTTTAACCCTAAACTCCTACCACTTAAACAAATGTTTTTTGTTTTACGGCTTTTGTCATAACTTAATATTTTTGGTGTGATAACGTTTTGAAAATTTGAGATTACCTCTTATTTTTACGATACTCTGTGTATTTGTATGGGAAAGAAAGTGCTTCATTTTAAAAAGTCGTTAAACAAAAAACATTTGTTTGAGTGATAGGAATTCAGGGTTAAGAGGATGTCAGTGAATTACAAATAACCCTGTATGTAGTTAGATCATGGTAGCCTAGTGGCTTGACCTATGGCCTTCCAAATAGAGAGTAGTGAGTTCACCGCACCTCTGAGTTTTTCGGAATATAAGTGCGAAATTACATTAACTTTATCTATTTGTCCGTTTGTTTTCATGGTAATTTTATTGATTTTGATGGAATTCTTTTTTAAATAATTAAGACACAAACTTCGCCAAACGGCAAAACAGTTTGTCGGCGAACGGTAGGCTTCGAAAAGTAGGTGAGCTACTTTTAAACTCATTAATGCTAGTCAACAAATAAAGTTTGTAAGCGGAACTGCAGATTACAGTATTTTTTTATCGTTGTTTAACAAAGAACGAGCTTAAACTGTTATCACTAATTTATACTTTAACTTTTGCCTCATTAAAGTTATGATTAAACTGTTCTTGTTTTTAGGTATTATTGGATCTTAATCAGCGACAAATGCTGAATCACTTCCGTTCCCGTTAAGTATTAATATTTAAGCTTTACCCCAAAGGTTAATTAGGGAATCGGATAAATAACAGTATTTAAATAAATAAATATCACGGGACAATTCACACCAATTGACCTAATCCCAAAGTAAGCTAAGCAAAGCTTGTGTTAAGGGTACTAGGCAACGGTTAAACATACTTATATAGATAGATACATGCTTAAATATATATTAAGCATCCAAGACTCGAGAACAAACATTCGTATTTTTCATACAAATATCTGCCCCGACACGGGAATCGAACCCGGGACCTCAAGCTCAGGTTTTCTAACCACTAGGCCATTTGGTTTGGTTTTGGTTTTTGGTTTGGTTGGTGATATAAAGAAAGAAAGAAAGAAAGAAAGAAAAACATTTATTTTATAACAACAATAACACATACACAGGCAAAAATAAGAGTACAAACATACGTATAGACATAGACATAGAAATGTACATATTAGTGCTGCTACAAAAAGGGACCCGGCTCAGCATGTTGCTAGTTAAAAACCAGCACTGGTCTTCCGCCGGGCCACAGTACCTACAGCAACATCACGGAAGGCCACACAAAACAGACACAAATTATATAATTATTATAAAAAAAGAAAAACATATCATTCTAACATAAAACTATCTGACTACGGAACCCTAAAAACTAAACATTCAAGCATTCAAGGCATTCATTCAAGCATTGATATGATATTGATCCTTAAGTATAATGCCTAATAAGTAAGTATTTGGCAATTAACTAAGCTTATTATCAGAATATGTCGGTTTTCCTCTTCCTTGTCCACGGAAGTTCCTGGCTCGGTACATGCATGTTTATCCACGTGGTTTTTTTTTTTTTTTTTTTTTTTATGATATAGGGGGCAAACGAGCAGACGGATCGCCTGATGGTAAACGATTACCGTGGTTAATTTAACTGGAACGATTCAAGAGTTAAAATCAGAATATACAATACAAACTAATATGTAACAGGTGACGCCGTGGTGGCGTAGTGGTTTGACCTATGGCCTCTCAAGCAAAGGGTCGTGGGTTCAAATCCCGGCTCGCACCTCTGAGTTTTTCGGAATTTATGTGCGAAATTACATTTGTAATTTACCATGAGCTTTACGGTGAAGACAAACATATCGCGAGGAAACCTGTATTATACACCTGCGAAGAAATTCAACGGTGTGTGTGAAGTTCCCAATCCGCACTGGGCCCGCGTGGGAACTACGGCCCAAGCCCTCTAATTCTGCTGGGATGACATTTTTATTGCGAAGGCATTGTGAGAAAACCTGACGCACCTGTGAAACGATTCAATGTTGCTTGAAAAATTTTATGCGTCATGTTGCCAATGTCGTTGCGATAAAATTGTAGTTCAAATGACATGTCAATGACCTCTGATAAAATAAGCGAAGGGTATTTCATGTGCGGATGCGAACAAATGCCATTGAATGGGTGGCGACTAAAGTGTATCGCCATCATCATCATCCCTGCCAATATAAGTCACACTGTATTTTTAGGGTTCCGTAGTCAACTAGGAACCCTTATAGTTTCGCCATGTCTGTCTGTCTGTCTGTCCGCGGTTAAGCTCAGAGACTGTTAGTACTAGAAAGCTGTAATTTGGCATGAATATATATATCAGTCACGCCGACAAAGTGATTGAATAAAAAAAGTAAAAAAAATTTTTTTAGGGTAACACCCATAGACTTAAAGGGGGGGTGATTTTTTTTTCTCGACTAATCCTATAGTGTGTGGTATCGTTGGATAGGTCTTTTAAAACCATTGCGGGGTTGCCAGCATGATTTTTCTATTCAGTGATCTGTTTGCGAAATATTCAACTTTAAAGTGAAAATTTTCATTAAAATCGAGCGTCCCCCCCCCTCTAAAATCTAAACTGTTCGGTGGAAAAATTTGAAAAAATTCAGAATGGTAGTAAATATATCAAATTTACTAGGAAAATTATGGCGGCTAAGATTGCTTGGAAATTATTTGTAGTTTAAGAGTAAATAGTAGCCTAAGGTATAAAATATACCTAAACTTGGATGATTCCGTACACATACGAAATCCTTAGAAAAATATTACTTGATTTTTTGGTAATGGCTACGGAACCCTACCTTGTGCGTGTCCGACACGCTCTTGGCCGGTTTTTATTATACTCGGCGCGCACTGTACATATAAAATTTGACTAAAATTTATAAAAAAAAGTCTAAACGTATAATCTAATAAAATTTCAGGGTATAACATCCAACAATTCCGACATATTATTGTTTTTATTATTCGATCATATAATACGTAGATGCATAAGATGCACGATCGCTGCTCGAAATATGGAGCCATCAAAACAAGGCATAAATCAATTGCCCTCTTTCGCTCTCATACCAAAATAACGAAACTCGCATTTTTTAGTATCGTGATTGTAACCTTATTATTTACCTTATTACCTTATTGTTCGTACTGCGTCAACGGTGAGTGTGAGCGAACCTTTACAAAGTGATGTGGTGAGTGTTGTGTGCTACCCTACATTTGACAATGACAATAAAAGTGATGATGAAAACGGGGGTAGTTGTGTGTCGCTGTCAGTTGCGTCGAGTAGCCGCGCGACCAGGGCGTTAGCACGCAGTGCACGTTTGACAGCCGCCGTGACGTGCGACTCCGAGAGGAAGGGCTACGGATTAGCCCGAAACATGTCGAGTTAAACTCGTTTTAAGACGTGAGTGATCCGTTTATTTTCACTATGAGTGAGTCTCACGGTAGTTTCATGTTTAAAGCTTATTACTTAACTTTAAAGTTCATTTTTATAATTCACTTTCTTTGAGATATTTTGTTTTATTTTTCAACACCGTTGTCATGCGTTGTCAATGTTGTCATTCCATTTTTGATAAAAAAGGTAACAAAACTGAAGCTCACACAGATGATTCACGACCTTATGTTTTACAACGTAAGGTATATATTAAAATATACTACATTTACTATACTCACTTAATCTGTCAGTGTTGTCATAAGTCAGTATTGGCGCGATGGAGACGATTTTTAACCCTCGACACAAAAAGAGGGGTATTATAATGTCTATCTGTCTGTGTGTCTGTGGCATCATAACTCTTAAACGGGTGAACCGATTTGGATGCAGTTATTTTATTTGAAAACAGGTTTCTTGGCGATGGTTCTTAAGCCGGCGCCACACATAGCACAAATGTTTCAACACATATTTGAACACATATTTGATCACTGAAGACATTGTTTCATCAAAATTGGTCGAGCCGCTTCAAAGTCATCAACTCTTTTGTATGGTACGGAAGGAATCTTAGACTTAATTGCGTTGGGGGTTTTCAAAATTTTTAATTTATAGTTATTGAGTTTGATTTTGTATATAACCTTGTATCTACGTATTATATGATTGCAGTTTTTATTCCAGTTTGTTTGGAACAACACACAATACACACAATAGAACACACGATTGATGGCGCTACCAGTATAAAATAAGTAACAATATCGTTTATTTTGGTGCATTTATAACAACTTTCTTACTAATTTTGACTACCGGCGTTAGAGCCTCTCTATTTTGCGAGGAAGTCAATAAAACTATGTGACCGTTACCACTAATGCTAAGCTATGTAGCCGCTCGAGGAAGATCCAATGCACGCATCAACAGCACGCTTTCAGAGCACGCATCTTTCCATTTAAAAAACATAACATGTGAATAAATTGCATGGGTTGCATTGGATGCGGATGGCGCAGGGCCGATCTGTATGGCGAGCCTTGGGGGAGGCCTATGTTCAGCAGTGGACGTCTTTCGGCTGAAATGATGATGATGATGATTAGTGGATATCGAAAGTATCTATAGCAACGTAGCATAGCATATATCTGATGGGAAGGCAACCTTAAGATATTCACCCAAACTTCACCCAAATTTAATTTCTGAACTAATCAAATAATATTTATTTTCCAGACACGTACGAGAAACTTACCTAGATAACAATAGGAACTGCGGCAAAGACAAAAAATCGAAGTGCCCACATCCGGTGATCAAAAAACGGGTAAGGATTTTTCTATTTTCATCTAGTTGCTTGAATTGTGAAAGTCTTTGATCAATGTGTGTTGCCAGCGACGATATACAGAACTGAGACGTGGTCGCTAACAATGGGCCTCATAAGAAAGCTCAAAGTCACTCAACGAGCGATGGAGCGAGCTATGCTCGGAGTTTCCCTGCGTGATTGAATCAGGAATGAGGAAATCCGCAAGAGAACCATAGTTACTGACATAGCTCGCAGAGTTGAGAGACTTTTATAAAACCGGCCAAGAGCGTGTCGGACACGCCCGGATCAGTGCCGGCGTTACGTTACGACCACTGACACCCCGGGCAAGAGTATTGTGGCGCCCACTTAAGGAAATCAAAATAGAGTGCCAGTTTGGCGAAGGAAGCATCCCACCCCCACCGATCGCCCCACTGAAATTTGGCGCCCTGGGCCGTCGCCTCATCGTCCCCCCCCCTTTACGCCGGCACTGCCCAGGATAGGGTTCTGCAGCCGTTACGTAGGTTATTTAACTTATTTTCAAACATAAGTGTGACCAAATTGCGTTGGGGTTTTAATTTTTTTAATTCATAGTTATAATTCTTTCACGAGTTTAAGACTGTAGAAGTAACAAAATATACACAAAAAACTTTCTGATGCAATTTTTTTCTGTATATAATCATAAATTAATCATAATTACATGGCCCCTTATTAGGAAGGAAATTTATAATTTTACATTTATAATTCTAGTTGGATTAAGTACATTTAAGCCAAACATTTAATAGTTATATTTCCTGACTAATCTAGAAAATAATTGGTAAACGAATTCGAAAAGTGAATGGAAAAATACATGTTCATTTAATTAATGGCGCTGTTTGTGATATCCTATCGCTGACTTCATTATAACAAACGCTACCGGCTCGGTTTGGCTGCCTCAGATAAATAATTATTATGTTATACCAGTGACTTAACTCATGGATGGATTAACTGGTTCAAATGGCGATGGACAGGCCACATAGCACGCAGAACAGATAGCTGTTCGAAAAGTTCTTTAATTGAGACCCCGCCTGATAAGCGCAGCGTGTGACTTCCAGCAATGAGATGGACGGATTATCTGGTAAAGGCAGCAAGTTCGCGTTGGATGCAAGCCGCTTCCAACCGTAATGTTTGGATATCAATGAGGGAGGCATAGGTCAGAAACATACCCACATAATGTCAGGTCAAGCAGTTGCTGAAATGATGAGGAATGATCCAACGAACATGCCTATGAGTACAATAAAAACTAGCCGTTATCATCATCACCGTTAAACCAAAAGACGTCCAATGTTGGACTTAGTCTTACCCCAAGTAACGTCACAATGACTGGTCTTGCACCGCCCGCATCAAAAGAACTCCTGCAACCTTTACCAGATCACCAGTCCGCCTTCTTCCACACACGCCGCGTCTTTCAGTGTTTGACCGCCATTCAAGATCACATTGACATTTGCGTGAAACATGCGCCGAATCTATACTTCTATAATAATATTATAAAGAGGAAAAATTTGTATTTTTGCATGTAAAGAATAAACTTAAAAAATACTGGACCGATTCCAAAAATTCTTTTGCCGTTAGAGAGCTACATTATCACTGAGTAACATAGGCTACTTTTTACCGCGGGAAAATACCTTTTCCTACGGGAAAATTAATTTATCGCGGGCGAAGCTGCAGACGGAAGGCTAGTAATCAATATAAGGATTAAGGAGATTTCTTCCTTGTAACTTTTGGTTGGTTGGTTACTTTGAAATTTAGTAAAATCCCAGAATTTATTTTCAACTATGAGGAGTAAATTCTAGTTGTTTCATGGTATTTATTTTTTGTTTCCAGTTTCGTTTCGTCGACGTCGAAAAACCAGGTTGCTGCGAAGGGTACGAGTATGTGGCTGACACAGCCAGCTGTCAGCCCTCCTGTCTGCACGGTTGCCTCGGAGGCACGTGCATCGCCCCAAAAACCTGTCATTGTGAACCACCACTTATCCTCATCAACAATAAATGCGTGCCTCCAGTATGTGACCCCTCTTGCGTCAACGGCAACTGTACAGCACCCAACACATGTACATGCAACAACGGATACTTGCTCAAAGAAGACAACTTCACCTGCGTTGCGCAGTGTACGGACTGTGAAAATGGGAGATGCACAATTCCTAATGTATGCGAATGTGATGAAGGATTTACATTGATAGGAAAGAAATGCAAACCTGTTTGTAAAAACGAGTGTAGTAACGGCTTTTGTTCTGCACCTGACGTATGCTCGTGTAATGAAGGATACAAACTAAGGAATAACACCTGTAAGCCTGTCTGTGGTGTAGCCTGCGTTAATGCAAATTGCGTCGCTCCTAATGTATGTGAATGTCTAACCGGATATGAGGCTAAAGATACTAGCAAAGAAGTGTGTAAACCCAAATGTGACACATGCGTCAATGGAGACTGCATCGGACCAAACGAATGCTCCTGCCACAAAGGTTACGCTTTAAAAGACAAAGTTTGTAGACCAACTTGTGATGATACGTGTGTCAATGCAACTTGTGTGTCACCAAATAATTGTGAATGTTTTGCTGGGTTTGAACCAACAGTCGCTAAAGGAGTTTGTAGACCTAAATGTGACTCTTGCATCAACGGTGATTGCATAGCGCCAAACGAATGCATCTGCCACAAAGGTTACGTTTTAAAAGACAATGTTTGTAGACCAACTTGTGATAATACGTGTGTCAATGCAACTTGTGTGTCACCAAATTCTTGTGAATGTTTGGCTGGGTTTGAACCAACAGTCGCTAAAGGAGTTTGTAGACCTAAATGTGACTCTTGCATCAACGGTGATTGCATAGCGCCAAACGAATGCATCTGCCGTAAAGGTTACGCATTGATAGATAAAGTTTGCACAGCTACTTGCGAAGATAAGTGCGTAAATGCGAAATGCGTGGCGCCTAACAAATGCGAATGTCTTGTCGGTTTTGAACCCAAATTCGGTCACGAGGCCGTATGTATACCAAAATGCGATTCATGCGTTCACGGGGAATGCACTGCGCCAAACAAATGCGTCTGCCGAACAAGTTTTACTAAGATAGACAACGTTTGCAGACCTATATGTGATGACACATGTGTGAATGCGAAATGCACAGCTCCTAACAAATGCACTTGCAACGAAGGTTACACTAGGAATGTGACTAAGCCTTCCGTGTGCTATAAACCTTGTTATGATTGTGGGATGGGCACATGCAGTTTAGATGGAGAATGTATTTGTGGGGCTGACTCGAAACTCGTCAACGCCACATGTGTTTCTTTAGCAGGGTAAGTATTTTAGAATAAAGTATTTAAGACCACTTGCAGGGAAATAATATATATTTTTTTATTATGAGAGGGAGGGAGGCAAACGAGCAAGCGGGTCATCTGATGGAAAATGATCAACAACGCCAATAAATATCAGCAACTCAAAGAGTCACCAATCTGTTGCCTAAAGTTTAAAGTTTAAGTTTAAAGTTTAAACAAGTTAGCTATGAAGTATCTTTTTTTTTGTACTTTGTTTGTTTGTTTTTTGTTTAAAGTTTGGTAAGTAAATTTTGTCAGTATTAAACTAAAACTAGATTTTTTCGCTCCGGCTTTATCGTCTATTTTCATTTAACGTTCGAATCATGGCTCTATGACTTTTAAATATACAAATCTATACATACATCTATGTATAAAAAGAAAAGTCATGACTGATTGACTGACTCATCAACGCTCAGGCCAAACCCTAGAAAGCTGAAATTTTGGATAGAGGTTGCTTTTAAAATGCAAGGCCTAAGGACAAGTTTTTCGATATTCCCTCAGAATACAAAGCTGCTGAAGTTTTTACTAAACTACGAGTAGTTTCTGTATAAAGTGGGACAAACCAGTTGTGGAGCTCAAAATTATTTACACACCCTCATATTCTTTTTTTCATTAGAGTCATGACTAGGTCATTTTTTGCATTAACTTCTACTTCTTCCTGATAAACTTCATGGTATTAAATTGTTAATGTTATCTGTTATCAGAATAACAGCATCCGGCATGGAGTCCACCAAAGGGTGAGTAGCAATACAAGTTAAGATTTGCTCGCGCTATTATAATTAAACTTCAAGGTCTTCAAGTTATTACTCAGCCTATATTTATGTCCCCCTGCTGGGCAAAGACCTCCTCCACATCTCCCTATAAAGAGCTATATTTGTTCACTCGCTTAGTTCTGGGTTCAGTTCGTCTCGCCATCTCCGCCTTGGCCTGCCTTGGCGTCGGTGCCTGTTGAGCGGCACTGGCGACACTATGTGCCTGAGAACGTTCATCTTTACGGGTGTATTTGGCAGCCATGTTTGGCACAGTCCCATTTAAGCTCGGAGGTCCCTTTCCCAACTTTAACGATTTGAGTTTTGGAGCATAATGTGATGTTCCGGATTTTGGTAGCGAATGCGCGTCGTTATTATATGATGTATGGCCGCACTTACCTCCTGTTTCACCATCAATTGATCAAATTTATTTGGCGGATAAGTGTGATGCCGTCTCTGTTGGTTTTGTTCGATTAGACGGAGGCATCACATTTATCAGTCAGTTAAAATTAATCAATGGGTGGTGAAACAGCCCCTTAGCGTCCAGTTCGTTACGGCGACTAACCTTAAAGTCATTCGTGGCCCGTCTTCAACTTAGAGTCTAACGAGTATAGTTACTGCTATTCACGAATACACGTGATTGTCAAAATTAAACATTAATAACATTGTAATAAGAGCCACGCCACACGTCACCATGAATGACTCGATCTATATTAGCAAGGACTATTAAATAAGAGGACTGCCAATGTCTATGTCGCGCTCTTTTAAAATTAATAACTGTGCTGTAGGTAGGTTTGCTATAGAGAGGTCTCTGTACCGTTTATTTTGTATGTTATTTAGACCTCTGTTTGACACTATGGCGCCAACTCTAGTAGATTCATCATTTAGTTCATAGATGGCGTTATTTGTTGTGTTAAGGCCCTACGGAGCTTTTAGCGCACTTATTGAGTTCATTTAATCTCATGCTGTATCATTACAAGGAAAGCTTTAGGGCTTTAGTTATGAAATTCATGTGTAAGATATTTGAGGATTCACTCTAATGACCAGTGTTTATCGAAACACAATAACTTTACACATTCTTGGCATTCAAAGAGCTCTCTATAGTGAAAATATCAGCCCAAAAATTTCCTCATTTAAAAAGTAAAAGGTATATTTTTTATTGAAAATGTCCCACAAACCCCTCACAAGACGTGTTGCAATGGCAAAGTATTCACAACTGGTGTTTTGCAGGTTGGCGAGCCTGGAGATGTCGTGGCTGGTCGGAGGGGCGGTGGGGTTGTTGCTGGTCGTCTTGGTCATCGTGGTCATCCAACGCACGTGGCGGCGACAGAAGGATTACGGCGCGAAAGCTATTGACAGCGGTAAACTATCTTTTCATCACTTAAGCTCTGAAAGTAGGTTGGTAGGTTTACCTCCAATCCTCCATGCTGGCATAATGCTGCTGGCCAGTGCTGGCTGAATGTGCCAAAGCCAAAGTGCGCAAGGCCATTAAGAAAATAACAAAAGACGGTTTGGCGCGGTAAAGTTTCTTCCGCTCTGTTACAAATTGCGTACCTATACATTTTTAAAATAACGGTTTTTATTTATTTTCTCGCATTTGTGATGAAAAGTAGAGTATTCAACTCGAGTGTAAATCATCAATTACACCCGCGAACTATAAGCACCTCGCTTTGCTCGCTCGTGCGCCTAATTACCTTGGGTGTAATTGATCACTTACGACCCTTGTTTATCAATCTACTATTAAATTGCTATGCTTTGACAGCCTAGCCTAGTTTGAACCACGACTCTGAAACGGAAGGTCATGGTTTGAGCCCAGGCACTTTTGAGTTTTGAATATAAAAAATTACATTTTGAAATTTATCATGAGCAAAAAAAGCGACATGTAAAGAAGCCCTTTGTGGTAGGCCTGTGTTGTGGGACTTGTGGGTTTGCAGAATAATCGTTTTGATTTTATTTTTGATTTTATGAGAGGGAGGGAAACGAGCAAGCGGGTGATTTGATGAGAAACGATTACCGCTGAGAGTTACTGATCTGTTGTGAAGAAAGTATAAACCATTTTCTTGAAAGCCTAATAATTGCCTGGAAACCTGTTGCCGGAATTCTCCCATTTCTCTTTACGTGGCAGGAAGTGTTGGAGGAAACGTAGAGTGGTAAATCGCGATGGTGAGCTCTAAAGTATTATACTAATAGTTATATTATTTCATTTGCAGGTGCTACTTTCGGAAGTGTAATCTATACCGTTCCGAATACACTCATCAGGAACAACGACACCTATACCGAAAATGATGGTATTGATGAAGAATCGAACGAGTCTGACGACGAAGGAACCAGCGAGAAACTAATGACACAACCCAACGGCATTGTATAAATGAACATTGGGATTTAGATAATGTATATTTATTAGACTTTTCATAGGAGTGTGGCTCATATTTTCAGAAAATGGTTTTTTCTTCGTGGCAATTATTGCATTCCCATATTTTCCCAGTGGCATTTTTTCCCAATTATTATTATTTATCACTGTTTAATTTTATTTTTTTCTTTTTTTCTATTCTTTTAATTACCCAGGAAGTATTTTTATTAATATTATTTATTAGTATATTTTTTCGATTAACATAGTGTTTTCGATTAAAGCTCATAGCTTAGGGTTTCGACATTTTTTAAATCATATTGTATTTCGTAAATTTATAGCTCATAATGTATAATAAAAAATAATTTATTAAAGCTCATAATCGACCTCCTATTTCTGGGCGATTTGCCCTTCGGGCACAAGAAACTGCCTAACTAACCTAACCTACCTAGTATTCAAGAACAGGTATCCATTGAGATTAAAAAAGATTGAGAAAGTATGCCAATAGAAAAAAACAATTTTGACAAATAATGACCACAGAAAATAAAATATTGGGAAAAAATGCCACTGGGAAAATATGGGAATGGTATGCCACGAAGAAAAAATGTTTTTTCGGAAAATATGAGCCACACTCTTTCATAGTTATAAGTTTCCAATTGTGAATAAAATATTTTATTTAAGGCTGCGTTTCCTTTCACTGCTGTCAAGTTGAAGGGATTTAAGAGTTTTTGGAGGCGTTTCGACGGCCTCCCTCATTGATACCCAATCACTACGGTTGGAAGCGACTTGTATCCATCTTGAACCTGCGGCCTTCACCAAATCAACCGTCCATCTCGTTGGTGGACGTCCCACGCGCCAGTCCGTGGTCTCCATTCGAGAACTTTTCGCCCCCAACGGCCATCTGTTCTGCGTGCTATAAGTATGCCCTGCCCATTGCCATTTCAACGAAGCTAATCCGCTTTGCTATGTCGGTGACCTTTGTTCTTAAAATCATTAGGGTTAAATAAATAAAAATAAAATAAAAATAAATATCATGGGACAATTCACACCAATTGACCTAGTCCCAAAGTAAGCTTAGCAAAGCTTGTGTTATGGGTACAAAGCAACGGACAAACATACTGATATAGATAGATACATACTTAAATACATATTAAACACCCAAGACCCGAGAACAAACATTCGTATTTTTCATACAAATATCTGCCCCGACACAGGAATCGAACCCGGGACCTCAAGCTTCGTAGTCAGGTTCTCTAACCACTAGGCCATCTGGTCGTCTAAACTAGTCTAGGGTTAAATACAAGATGCTTAAAAATTACAGCTGATAGATAACTAGTGCAGTCTTCCTTAGAACTAGACTTAAGTATAAAACTAATTAAAAGTTCATGTTAGTTATTGTAGAAAATAACACCCTGTTTGTGCAAAATTTTAATATAATTATTTTATTCGGAAAATGAAAACAAAAATTTTATACAGGGTTATTTGTAATTCACTAGCATCCTTTTAACCCTAAACTCCTACCACTTAAACAAATGTTTTTTGTTTTACGGCTTTTGTCATAACTTAATATTTTTGGTGTAATAACGTTTTGAAAATTTGAGATTACCTCTTATTTTTACGATACTCTGTGTATTTGTATGGGAAAAAAGGTGCTTCATTTTAAAAAGTCGTAAAACAAAAAACATTTGTTTGAGTGATAGGAATTCAGGGTTAAGAGGATGTCAGTGAATTACAAATAACCCTGTATTGTGTCTAAATTTTTTGGTAATAAATCACTTTTTACTTTTACTTTTATGTATGTAAGTTAACGTCTCTTAAAGTACTGGCATCTAATATGTAAGCATCTATAACTAAAAGACGAAATTATTGGCATCACGTATTGGTTTGCTAGGAATAGTATCACCGACGTGGCTCTAAGAATATGTAGATGGAAATCGACTGGGAAAATTGCTCGAAGAGCTATCTATTTGGGCTATCTAACCATTAGGGGAGAAAAGTTGAAAAGGCAATCGGAAGGTGCAGTGTTGCCTGGCCTATCACTAAGTGGACCGCAGCTGATGGATGCAGATAGTAAGATCTTTCATTGTGGCGTTAGAGAGGACGCCTTCGTTAGTGTTGGACTCCTTCCAGCTAATGATGAGGTACCTAATTAGTAGTAAGTACTTGAAAATGCATCAGCATCAGCACGCTGAAGTGGCAATGGGCAGGCCATATAACCCGAAGAACCGATAACCGTTGGGGTAGACGAGTTCTTGAGCGGAGACCACGGATTGGCAAACGTAGCGTGGGACGTCCTCAGACTCGGTGGAGCGATGATCTTCGCAAGGCGGCTGGCAACAGCTGGATGAGAGTGGCCGAGGATCGTGCTCAGTGGCGTGCCATGGGAGAGGCCTATGTCCAGCAGTAGACGAACATAGGCTGATGATGATGATGATGATGATGATGATGACTTGAAAATGGTTACCTATCATATTAGGGTGTTTCATTTTTCAAATTTTTTGATTTTTCTTTGACTTTGCTCGAATTCTTGTTTCCACTCATATGTAAAGTTCATACGCCAAAAATCAGTAAAATCAATTATCATCTAAAGTTTGCACAGTTTGATGACTTTTATGCCAAGTAATTGATATCGGTGTATTAGAGGATAGCAAAATTTTCAAGTTTATTATCTGAAGTGGAGGGTTATAAGTGATTTAAGTGTGTCGTTTAAAAGATTGAAGCATATTTTAACGTAAATAATAATATGAATAGTCAACGACGAATTCGGTTACTCGAGAGGTTTCCTTGTGATATTTTACTAGGAGCTGGACTTCCTTCCAAGGAACAAGTGCTGTTGGTATATTTTACACCATCACAAAGAAAAAAAAACTTTTTCGGACGCCACTAAGTAGACAAGTATTAAACTGTAAAGCTGATAGTAATAAATTTGTTTGTTTTAGGTAAAAAAACCAATTGAAATTGCAAAATATTAAAATATTACATTTAATTAATAATATTTGATAATATCTGGCATTGTGTAGCATTGCAGGCAGTTAATGAGCTATTTTATCAAGCTCATTAAACACGTTTTCCTATTTGAGTCGCATATTTCCTCGTGAGTTAAAGGTACAGAAATATTTTCAAAAACAGGATAAATTCCATAGATAAAACTATTGTAACAACGTTGTAATCTACATTATTGTATTCCCTACTGCGGGCATTTATAAACTTAGTTTTTGATAACAGCAACTATTTAGGTATTTACCTACTTAATCACGAACTATTTTATTACTGAAATTACCTAGATTTTTGACCACATTGCACTGGCCGTGGGCAAACAGGCCACTCGTGATTTTTAGGCCCCAAGCCGGAATACAGTGCGAGCACAGCCGCTTGGTGACAGGATTAACGAGTAAGATGGTGGTAGTGATCCTGGTGGACCTTTCAAAACACCCTCCCACCCGTTAAAAGATTATTTAATTCTTCATCATCATCATTTCAGCCGAAAGACGTCCACTGCTGAACATAGGCCTCCCCCAAGGCTCGCCAAACAGACCGGTCCTGCGCCATCCGCATCCAACGCGTTCCCGCAACCTTAACCAGGTCGTCGCTCCATCTTGTTGGATGTCTACCTACACTGTGTCTTCCGGCCCGTGGATCGTTATTTAATTAGCTCACTAGAACTTAATAGGTACACCCAACAGGAAAGTCTTCCGTTCGGGTTTTCCAGACATATTATGTATTTTTAGGAATCTATAGTGTATTGTAACTACATCAGTGCTATAATTAATAATGTCAATAGTGTCTTGTTTTTTTTTCTTATTATTTGTGCAATGAAGAGTTTACATGTACGTACATACATGCAATATTGTTTAAGCAGCAATTTAAGCTATGGCTTCGTCTGTGTTAGATATCCATGAAAAAAGGTTACGGTAATATTTTTAAAGCACAACGTTTGCTCGGACAGCGACATCTCTTGATTGGAGGCGAAGTTAAGTCAAAAAGTGACGAACCTTTTCTTACCCCGACTGTACACTGTACCTTGGACAGCGCCCTCTATTCTTAGTTAAAGTTAAAATATTATCCTACAGGAACTCATTACCGGGATATTAAGTATCCTCTCAATCCAGATCTTTGTCTATCTGTACGTCAATTTCATCTAAATTCTTTCAGATGTTATTGCGTGATTGACTAACATCCAAACATCTTACCTTCACACATTTTCTCTTCTATCTATTCTATACATATAATAAATCTGTAACAAGTCGGTGTCTGTACATTGAAGATATTTGAGAAAAACTGTCACTAGGGCTATTTATTAGCACGATAGAACCCAAAACAATGATTTTTAGAATTATTGTCTGTTTGTCTGTTTGTCTGTTTGTCTGTGCGTTTGTGCGCGCTAATCTCAGAAACGGCTTAACCTAGAAGGATGCGGTTTTCACTGATATGTTGGTATTTTCTTGGATTAACATTTAGTGTTTGTTTCATTTGAATCGGTTCACAAATAAGAAAGATACGTCTATTTTAAGAATTTATCGAACAGGTTTTTTTGTTTGAACGCGCTAATCTCAGGAACTACTGCTCCGATTGGAAAAATTCTTTCAGTGTTAGATAGCACATTTATCGAGGAAGGCTATAGGCTATATATCATCACGCTAACACCAATAGGAGCGGAGCTGAGCGGAAGAATGTTTCAAAATCGGGGGTTTTTGAAGTAAAACTTCTATAGGCACGCTTGACTTGGGAGTACGGTGCACGGTGTTGAATGTGAACGCGGGTGTGGGGGGCGCGGGGGCGGGTAATTTTTTTATATCAAGGAACTAAGGAGAGCCATAATTGATGAAAAAGCAAATTGGATAAAAAAAATAAGCTGCCCAAATTACTAATTCCACGCGGACGGAGTCGCGGGCAAAAGCTAGTCTATAATATGAGTAGGATTTAATCATTACAAATCTGTACATTAACCCTTTGAACGCCAGAGTCAACCAGTCGTGACAGCCAATAAAATGCCTGACACGCCAGAGTCATCTATAGATGACCAACATTCAACTCGAAAAGAATCCTTCTGCAATGGTAACAAAGCCCTATTTATCGACTAGACAGTTTGTTCCGTAGCGTACAGAGCAAGTCACTTCGTTTGTTTTGTGGCGGTCAAAGGGTTAACAGCTAAAGCCAAAACAGCACAAACTTTCAAATTATCCTAATCTAAGTACACTACATAAATAAATAAAATAAATAAATATTACGGGACAATCTTACACAAATCGACCTAGTCCCAAACTAAGCAAAGCTTGTACTATGGGTACTAGACGACGATAAACATACTTATATAGATAAATAAATACTTAAATACATAGAAAACATCCATAACTCAGGAGCAAATATTCGTGCTCATCACACAAATAAATGCCCTTACCGGGATTTGAACCCAGGACCTCTTGTTTCGTAGGCAGGGTCACTACCAACTAGGCTAAAGCGGTCGTTAACAATGTATTAAGTACATTAACATTTAAGCTGCAGAGTTCTCGGGCATCCGACCTTCAGCCTCTCTCTTGCATTCAGGGATCAGCTGCCCTAGGCGCACGCACAGATGAGATGTGGGACGAGGGCGAAGTTGATTCATGGGGCGCATCGACTGCGACTCGCCCCCGTCCTACGTCTCTTCTGTGTGGCTTTCGCCCTAGAGCACTGGCAAACAAGTCGACGTGCGGCGCTGCCGCGAGTAGGTACGGAGTTGAGATAAGAAGTAAAAAATATTTTTTTGTCTTGGTCTTTTAACTTCATTAAAATAACCAATTAATATTTTTAAGATGAGTGTCGCCACGTCGAGGGACAGCTAAAATGAAGAAGTATAATTAGTTACATCTAAACGGTCCCCCGACTTGGCTACACTCATCTTAAAAATACTAATTAACAGGTTATTTTAATGAAGTTATAAGACCACGAGACAAAAATATTTTTTACTTTTTAGAGATTTTGTTTACTCAAATTTTTTAATTTAAAATCTATTTCTCGAGTGACGAGCTATCTCCAGACAACCCGGATACTCTTTCGGCCCTACTGACAAAACATCCTCCCGCACCTGCGACTCCCTATTTTTTCGACCCTCCAACAGCTTTTGAGTCATGCCTGCAGATCAAAAACACCGATGTCTTCAATGCGATTCTTTCATTTAAAACCGGTTCAGCTGCAGGTCTTGATGGCCTTTCACCACAACATTTAAAAGATCTGACGTCCCCGTCATTGGGTGATACAGGCGAGAAGCTCACAAACTGTATTGCCAATTTAATAAATTTTATGTACTCTGGCAGTATTCACCCGGATATTGTACCTATCTTGTACGGTGCCAACCTAATCGCCCTTACAAAAAAGGACGGAGGGGTAAGGCCAATTGCTGTTGGTACAACACTTCGCCGGCTTGCTTCGAAAATTGCAGTTCGCTATATTTTAGAAAAATTGCACAACCAATTTGAACCCGTTCAATTAGGCTTTGGCGTTACAGGTGGTTGCGAAGCTGCTGTACACGCATTCCGCACCTACCTTAACAACAGCGATTGCGAAGTGTTGCTCAAAATTGACGTTAAGAATGCTTTTATTTCAGTAAATAGGGATGCCTTGCTGTTAGAAATCAAATAGAACATCCCCGAATTATACAATTACCTTCTACATTGCTACGCGGAACCTACAAAATTGATGTATCGATTAAACGAATTGTCATCCGAAGTCGGTTGTCAGCAAGGTGACCCTCTAGGACCAGCTATTTTCAGTTTGGCTATTAACCCGATTATACAAAATTTGGCTTCCAAATTTAATGTGTGGTACCTCGATGATGGAACCTTAGGAGGTGACTCTGACTCTGTACTTTCGGATCTTTCATTAATTATTGATAAATTTAAATCCATTGGCCTAGAACTAAATTTTAACAAGTGCGAATTATACATTCCAAATTTACATAACGACTCCAATAACCTGATACATAGGTTTAACCAACTTGCACCCAACATTAAAATACTCAATAAGAATAATCTTTGCCTCCTAGGGTCCCCTATTTTTGAAGATTCTATTTCGGATTATTTTCAAAATTCAATATCAAAATTCAAAAATCATTGTCATCGCCTTTTGGAAATTAGTCCGCATTACGCTCTTTCTGTAATAAAATTTTGCCTTTTTGTCCCAAAATTGACTTATGTGCTTCGCTGCTGCCCTCTTTGGAAACATCAAAATCTTTTATCACAAATAGACATTTTAATCAAAATTAATTTAGAAAGCATTCTTAATATACAGCTAAACGAGCAGTCCTGGACCCAAGGATCCCTTCCCATTCGATACGGTGGCCTAGGGATTCGCAAAATTTCTAGTGTTGCTTTACCGGCTTTTTTGTCGTCAGCTCATAGCTCGTCTAGTCTCATAGGTAAGATCCTACCTACATACTATGAGACTTCGGGCTTGGTGGACGCAAAAAGTGCCTGGCGAATTGGCTTGAAAGTGGCTTGCTCTGACCAAAATTTTCCCGATAATCCAAATTTTCAAAGGTGCTGGGACGACATAATTTGCAAATTGACCGCTGACTCCCTTCTTGACCAGTGTTGTACCGCGGAACGAGCCAGACTCCTAGCAGTAAGAACAAAAGAGGCTGGTTTCTGGCTCCACGCACACCCATCTGCAACCACTGGAACTTTTCTTGACCCCAATACTCTCCGTTTCGCAGTTTGTTTACGTCTTGGGGTCCCGGTCTGCGCTCCACATCGTTGCCCCTGCGGAAGCGATGTAGACCGGCTTGGGCACCACGGACTCTCCTGTCAGAAGAGCGCGGGCCGCTTCGCGAGACATGCTGCCCTTAACGACATTATTCGTCGGTCTCTTGCGTCGGCTAACGTGCCGGCTCTCCTGGAGCCGTCAGGTATTTCAAGAGACGACGGCAAGAGACCAGATGGTATGTCGTTGATCCCGTGGAGTATGGGAAGGGTTCTGGTGTGGGATGCAACCTGTGTAGACACACTAGCCCCTTCTCATATCCACCGGACCTCCACAAGGGCAGCAGCCGCAGCAGAGGCGGCCGAAACCGCTAAAATTGGCAAATATAGTGGTCTCGGCGCCGAATATAATTTCATCCCTTTCGGTGTCGAGACCCTTGGTCCGTGGGGCCCAGGAGCACTAAGCCTCTTCAAAGAGATTTCAAAGAGGCTTATAGATGCTACCGGTGACCGAAGAGCTGGCAGCTACTTCGCTCAAAGAATTAGCCTAGCGATTCAACGAGGAAATGCTGCCAGCATCTTCGGCACAATGCCGCAGGGACCATTTTTAGATCTAGTTTAGTTTTTAATTTAATTTAGTTTGTAATAGTTAGATATTTAGTTTATAGTTAAGTTTTATTCACTGCATTCTTAATTGTTTTATTTTTATCTGTATTTTCTGGTGTACAATAAAATATTTAATTGTTTCTAAACTACACGCGGGCCTAATTTTCATAGATTACTACTTATATTAAATTATTCTTAAATATTACAGTAAATACCCATTGTACCTGTAAGATTCCCAAGCTACCACAGCTAACAATAATTCCATTTTATGCGAAAATGCTCTTACATCAATTTGAAAAAAAAATCTCCATTTTGAGGTGGCGGCCATCAATTTACCATAGTGTAAGTATTTTTCTAGTCAAGCCCTTTAATTTGATACCCATATTGAGAAAATTGTGTAATCCGCCATTTACACACACACACACCCACACACACACACACACACACACACACACACACACACACACACACACACACACACACACACACACACACACACACACACGCACACGCACACGCACACGCACACACGCACACACACACGCACGCACGCACGCACGCACGCACGCACGCACGCATGCCAGAAGTGGTTGCAATGGAGACATCTCTCGCCACGCAAATGTTACACCTGGGGCCTGTTGCATAATAAAGTACAACTTATATTACAAGCGGAACTCCCTTTCTAGTTATTATATTATAACCGAAACGAGAGTTCCGCTCGTAATATTAGTTGTATAGTCGACCAAGTAAGTGCTTTACCATTTTTTGTGACAGTTCCTACATCAGAATAAAAACAATAAGGCTGATTGTCACATTGACTTGTAAGTGAAAATAGCCTTTGATGTCTTAAGTCATACAACTGACATTGAACTTTAGGGTCGTAAAGGAGTTTCTTGGTCGACTATACTTTGTTATGCAACAGGCCCCTGGGTACCGAAATCCAAGGGAAGAGAATCGGCACTTGTGTTATTGTATCAGAGTATGAAAAATAAAAAAAAATTAAACTAATTTTGTAAAACTTCGATAACGCGATTTAGAATATAGCGGTTTGTCTAATTGTTGACTAGATGGCGCTAAAGGTCGCTACCACGTTATTTGTTATGAAAATAATTTTTAGGAGGAGTGCAACGTTGCTGATCATTAGAGTGTGTTGTACTGCAGATTTTTTTCAAAATTATTTAAAAAATCTCCTAAGCTAAATTAAATCGACGTAACTTTATAGTTTATTTTTAGATTGAAAGATCCAGTGGAATCTAAGTTTTGAAGCTATCCCGCGGGAACCAAGCAATTTTTCGGGATAAAACTATCCTACGTCCTGGATGGGAGTCAATATCAAAATAATTGTACACAATTAAGGGCTTAATGAAAACAAAATCACGATTGCTTCCTTTGTATAACGAAAGTTGCGTTACACAAAGGAATCAATTATGTTTTGTTTTAATTAAATCCCTTAATTGTGTACAATTTTTTTGATATTGACTCTGATATGGACATGGCTCGTCACGAAACTGACACCATTTTTTTTATGGAAAATTAAGAACATTTTTTATCACGAAAATAAATAGCCCTTTTGCTTCTGAGCAAGAAAAGTCTAAAATTTCCTCCTTTAAAAAAGCAAATGGTGCACTTTGAAATGAAAATTCCCAAACACGGGTTTAAAGTCAAAGTCAAAATTCTTTATTATTTATTCAGATTCAGGCATCAATTGATGCTCCTATGAACGTTGCAGAATCTACCACCGGTTCGGAAAAACCCTGTTGAGAAGAATCCAGCAAGAAACTCAACAAGGAATCGTTTGAATTCCGTCTCGTACTCCCAAGGACCACAAAGACTTAGGTAATTAAACTATTCAACATTTCGCATAACCTGCTGCTGCTGCTGCTGCGCTGAATATTCCAGGAAAATATTACAGGAAAACATTACATGTCATGATATGCTCGGATCGTTGCGAATAAGTTACTATATTATTATATTGTTTAATGCGACCTGTATTCGAGAGTGAGCATCGGAGGAGGTGACACGTGTTAAAATGAGTTCGTTTTACGTTCTTCTATTGCTAGCCGCAAGCGCTCTAATAGTGAGTTTTATAAGTCATAGTGATTATACTTTTATAAACCGAGTTATATCCGTTTAACATTCAACAGGCTAAATGAAGTATTTTTTTATTAACTCTTATAGTTAGTAAAACTTTTAAAAAATTAAACCGCCGAAAAAATTTAAAAGCATAACAAATTACTTTACGATTTTTAGTTTTTTCGTATTAAGTAGGGGCAGGTCTGAAGCTCACTCTTACTGAGGTTTTTGTAATACACAGCTCAGCATTAAAATCTGTGAGTGAACAATAAATCACCCCTATTTTCTCACACTCTTAGGGCAGGATTTTTTTTCAAATTTATATAGGACCAATTTCAAGGTAGCTGAGCTTATGCTGTCGAAAACACTGTCATATTTGACACTTTGTAACTCTTATGAACTGTGAGCTCAATATTTATTTATTATTACGAAAAAGTTTTTTCATTTGTCAAAAAAGTTAACCGTTTGTTTGTACTTCACCTTAAAAGCATAAATTCCTTGTAGCGTTTCACTAAATCGCATTTCGCCTCGATCATGTATTTAACTGACGCGTTGTGTCAATTGCCTATTTTTCTAGTCCCTATTAGTTTTAGTCGCGTTTCACCTCGATCGTATATTAAATTTTTCCTTTGTTATTATTAGTTAGTCACCAAGATAATATTTCAATTAGTTTGATAGTACTCAAGGCATGAAACTACAGCTACAAAAGTAGTTAAAAAAAGTTTTCAGAATATTAATGCAAACTTATATCAACGCGTCCTTAACGCGTCAAATTAAATAAAGTCTCAAACAAACATCGATCGCGGCGAAATGCGTCTAGGGTAAAATATTATACAGAAAATGAAATGTTACATATAATATTATACTAATGTAAAACGCCACGCGAAATATTACTTCAAGTAAAACTATTCATTCCATTGAGATTCTGTTCATTCAAGGTGAAATGCGATTCAGTGAAACGCTTCAAGGAATTTATGCTTTTAATTTAAAGTACTAACAAACGAAGTTAACTACCAGGTACTTTCTATTGATGTATCTAGTCGACCAAGTAATTGATTTAGCATTTTTAATGACAGTTCCTACATTAGAATAATACCAATAAGGCTGATTGTCTGTAAGTGAAAATAGTGAAATGTTTTAGGGCTTAAAGCCCTACTGACAGTGAACCTTAGGTTGGTAAAGGAATTTGCTTGGTCGACTATACAGGTATTTGTCGAAGTTAGCGGTGATAGTGATAATTTAATACAATAAAGACTGTAAGACCTCTATAAAGAGGTCGCGGGGATTCGCCAAGACCCAGTAATAAAGCAAAAAAAAAACAAATAATATTTCTAGTTATAAAAATAAAATTGAAGGTCATTCGTACATTAGTTAACACAAATTTATTAAAATAAAAAGATAAATAGTAACGAGTCAGATTTAAATTAATGAGAAATAGACAGATTTTATAGTTATGTTTTAAAATTTCGCGATTAATAATTATCATCCGGGACTAATAATCATTAATCAGCATAATTAATAAATAAGTACATAAAGCATATACACCGTGAAATTTTAGTGGTTGTTTTTCCGAAACGAGGTGATTTAGTTTCGATTGTACAATCGATTTATAATTACTATTTTGACTAGAGTCGAAAGTCCAATTGTGAAAAACGAAAGTCGAAAATGACCGCAAACCAATAGTAACGCTTCGTTGGTACAAGTAGCGTACGATCGTACAATAGGTTAGGTACCAACGAAGCGTTACTATTGGTTTGCGGTCATTTTCGGCTTTCGTTTTTCACAATTGGATTTTTGACTCTAGTCAAAATAGTAATTATAAATCGATTGTAAAATCGATACTAAATCACCTCGTTTCGGGAAAACGACCACTAAAATTTCACGGTGTATAGGTAACTGAATTTTAATTTATGGTAACTTATTAATTAGACACAAAAAGGTTGTGAAGATCTCAAATAAATAGTTTAGCTGTTGAGCCACCACACCCTTAATATATACAGACTTAATACCCATTAAATCAAAATGGTGAGTTATATTTATGGTTCTATTAAGCATAATTTTTCATTTTCTGCATGCAGGTGACCTGTGCAGCAGGCAATCCTGACCTGACTTCGAAAACACCCGAATCGGGGGCTACTACAAAAGCACCCGACTCAGTGGCTACCACGAAAACACCCGACTCAGGGGCTACCACGAAAACACCCGACTCAGGAGCTACCACGAAAACACCCGACTCGGGGGCCACCACGAAGACACCCGACTTGGAGTCTACCACTAAAACACCTGACTCGGAGGCTACCACGGAGACACTCGACTCAAAGGCTACCACGAAAACACTTGACTCGGGGGCTACTACGAAAATACCTGACTCGGAGACTAGCACGAATATACCCGACTCGGGGGCTACCAAAAAGATACCTGACTCAGAGGCTACCACGAAAACACCCAACTCAGGGGCTACCACGAAAACAACTGACTCAGGGGCTACCACAAAAACATCTGACTTGGGGGCTTCCACAAAGACACCCGACTCAGAGGCTACCACAAAAACACCCGACTCAGGTGCTACCACGAAAACACCTGACTCAGGGGCTACTACAAAAACACCTGACTTGGGGACTACCACAAAGACACTCGACTCAGGGGTTACCACGAAAACACCTGACTCAGGCGCCACCACGAAAACACCCGACGCAGGCGCTACCACGAAAACACCCGACTCAGGGGATACCACAAAAGCACCCGACTCGGAGGGTACCACGAAAACACCCGACTCAGGGGCTACCACGAAAACACCCGACTCAGGGGCTACCACGAAAACACCCGACTCAGGGGCTACCACGAAAACACCTGACACCACGGAATTAACCACCTTGGGGGTTACCTCTGCAACAGCATCCACCGTTTTAACACCACAATCGTAAGTATTCTTAATATAAGCCATGATTAATAAAAAGTATTAGACATTTTATTTAAATATGTTCATAAAAATGTTGCTGATTTATGTTTAAATGTATGATGATGATGTCTCCGTGATCAGTGCGGTTGAACCTGGGAGCGATCACCGAACGGCACGAGGCACATTGAATATTCGGTTCAAGCTTGAAAGATCGCGACTGAGTCTACGCTCCGCTTAGAGTCCGCTAGGTCGAACTTCTGAAGGCGGGCGGAAAACCTGACCTCAAGGCCCTTCAGAAACTATTTGATTCCGCCATCCGTGAAGGGAAAACGCCGAAAGCATGGAACAGAAGTGTAGTGATGCAGTGGACGTCTTTCAGCTGAAATGATGATGATGATATATGATTGGTTTGAACCTAAGTGACGGAATAGGAATAGTATAGGAATAGTGTGGCATGAAAGATGATGTTGTGAGATGTAACTCGTATAGAGAAAGAAATGTTAAGTTGGTGTGGGGTTTTGAGCACGTACTTCATATAGTTTCGTTCTAGTTCCAAATTTTTCGTACAACGTCGTACAATTGTGGGATGGATGAAGGAAGAATTACAAAAAACTTTTTAACAAAAAATTAAACCACCGAAAAAACTGAAAAGCAAAAAATAATACCTTTTTTGTTTGACCTTAATCTAGGTACCAGTCTGAAGTCGGTGCGTCAGCACTTAGCCAGGAGGAGTGGACCTATAATCGTCTACCTGATTGGCTTCTATCACTCCTCCTGGCTCGTGCTGACGCACCGACTTCAAACTGGTACCTAGATTAAGGTCAAACAAAAAGGTATTATTTTTTGCTTTTCAGTTTTTTCGGCGGTTTAATTTTTTGTTAAAAAGTTTTTATTTTATACTTTTTTCCATCCTTGGGGTAATTTTTTTTCCAAATTTATAATACCAACTTCAAGTTATACCCTATCTATCCGATAAAAAAGAATTATGAAAATCAGACTACTCTGCAAAAAGTTAGTCAATCATCCCCTGTTTTCCTACCCTTAGGGTAAGAATATTATTTCCAAATTTAAATGGGACCACCCTTGGGGTATACGCTTTCCAATAAAAAAAGAATCATCAAAATCCGACTACTCTGTAATAAGTTATGCGTGGACATATAATACAATCAGTAACTGAACACTCAATCATCCCCTGTTTTTCTACCCTTAGGGTAAGAATATTGTTTCCAAATTTAAATGGGACCACCCTCGGGGTATACGCTTTCCAATAAAAAAGAATCATCAAAATCGGACTACTCTGTAAAAAGTTATGCGTGATAATACATAAAAAAAAAAAAATACACGTCGAATTGAGAACCTCTCCTCCTTTTGTTTTCGTCGGTTGAAAAGAGATATATAAAGCGAGTGTATGAAAAGACCAATGAAACTTGTGGAAGCGAAAGATGTATGTCAGGATCGTAGCAACTCCAAATAAATATACTCTGCCTACTCCTTTGCTGGGAAGGAAGCGTGATTGTACGTATGTAAGTTGCTGATTTATAATTAATTATAATTATTCTATATTCTTGGTCCGATTTTAAGGTTTCGTTCTGTTTTCAGAAAAACTTCGCCTGCAGGCAGTTCTCATGCGGTGACGTACTTTTTCACATCCTTGGCGGTCGCTGGGGCTGTGATTGGAATAAGTTACCTGATCTACAAGCGCCATAAGGCCAACAGTTACGGTAAGCCCATTTTCATTTATGGGGGTATTATTACAACAGAGATTTCTCTCTAGGCAGATGTTTATGTCTGTGGACCGAAGTTCAAAGCATTTGGGGCCGTTCCATCCGTTTCCGAAAACATCCGTTCCTAAAGCATCCGTTCCCAAAACATCCGTTCCTAAGACATCCGTTTCCAAAACATCTATATCTAAACAATGTATGTAGTTAAGTATTTATTTATCTATATATGTATGTTTATCGTCGTCTAGTACCCATAGTACAAGCTTTGCTTAGTTTGGGACTAGGACGATTTGTGTAAGATTGTCCCCTAATTAAAAAAAAAAAAAAATCGTTCCCAAAAGATCCGCTCCAGAAACATCCGTTCCTAAAATATCCGTTCATCCATACTCGTACTGGTACAGTTAGCTGCAGACAAACGTGACCCCAAAGTTTGTATATGGGGATCACTTTCTCTGCAGCTGACTGTACCAATTGATAAGTATGTACGTATATAAAGGCGAACTTACCCTTTAAGGGAGCTTGGAATTGGTGTCAAAAAGCTTACGATAAAAAAACTTTTTTGTTGCAGTTTTACCATCGCATGCCCGAGAAACGACAGCTCTGAACAATATATCGCGATAATTTAGGTCGTAAATTATAATTTTTAAAATAAAATAATGTAATTAATTTTCTTCAATCTTGTGCAGTTTTTTTCCCAGTCTTTTTAGGAGCCATTAAACCAAACATGGTGAAACTTGTTAAAAAGTTTTCTAATTAGGTACTTAAAAAATTAGTAAGTAATTGAAGTAAATTGACCAGTCTAAATGTTTCTGGATCATTGTTTTTGCTGCTATGACTGTTCAGTAGGTATACAGAATAGGTTCTCAAAGGGGGCGGTAGCGCCCCCCGGTGGGCGCTGGAGTTTTCCGCGAGGGCGGTATCGGGCCCAAATAAAATTGTTAATTTGTGATTAATAGGTAAAAATATAAAATTGGTAATTTGCTAACACGTAAAGGGATGTGTTAGATTTTTTTTTCTTGTAAAAGCGGTGGTAGTCCATAAAAGATTGGGAACCTATGGTATACAGGGTGTTGCCAAGGTTGATATAGACTGGATTGGCAGTCGCCATAGTACGGATCGGCCACGGTTTTTGTAGTTCGATTATTAAATCTAGATGGCGCTGAAATATAGCCAGACGCTTTGAAGGCAAAACAATAAGACTACAGATGTTTCATATTACTACAAATGTATTACTTATTATGCAATATTTTTGAAAAATAATACATTTGTAGTAATATGAAACATCTGTAGTCTTATTTTTTTGCCTTCAAAGCCTCTGGCTATATTTCAGCGCCATCTAGATTTAATAATCGAACTACAAAAACCGCGGCCGATCCGTACTATGGTGACTGCATTGACCTATAATAACAACTAGACTCCCAATCACGCTCAAAAATTGTCGGAAGCAAAAGCCTGCACACGCGTCTATTGTGCAGGCTTTTGGTTCAGTTGTGTTTCGACCGCGCGTTGATTACAACGTCACTTCTAGCCCCGTATTCGTATATGTCTCTTTCGCACCGTAATCAAACTCACGAGAAAAAAGAGACAGACAGTCTAGCTTCCGCTTCGCATGACCACTCCACTGCATTCTTTACTCTTTAGGCGGTTTCCAGCGCGTGACGTCATGTCACTACTTCGAACGATCGTATTCAATTGACATTAAACATTACTGCTACGAAATAAGGTGTTAATTTGGATGAATGCTGTTAATGTTATCTGTATAAATTGATGTATACGTACACACAACGCCGCTCGGACGTTTTTTGAGGAACTTTTGTTAAGCGATTGGGTGTCTTGTTGTTATTATAGGTCAATGGGCGACTGCCAATCCAGTCTATTGTCATACTTGGTGTTGCTAAAATATCCCTGAAGCAGGAAGGGAGGGGGTCGATGGTCTCTCGTAAACTTCGATCAAGTGATCGAAGCTCGTAAAGAGGCCATTCGCATAGGAAAAGTAGAATGACTATGAAAAACCGGAAAAATATTTTTCAGTACAAAATATTTTATGTCATAGAAAAATTAAAACTATAGAGTTAGCTTGGGAAGTCTGTTCATTCTTACTCAATATCTTCGGAGTTGCAAATGACAATAATTTTTATATTTGATTTTTTATATTTTTACAACATTTCGTATAAGGTCGTGTACTGCACGTCAGCGGGCAGCGGAGTGGGCAGCGGCGCTATGAGCGTTTTCTGTTCGTTGTATGTGCTCTTTCGTAACCACTGCGCGGCGTCTCTGCCGCTCAGTAAACAGAGAACACGCTCGCCGCTCCGCTGCCCGCCACGCTGCCCGCTGGCGGCCAGTCCGCGCCCTAACATTTATTTGTTATGTAAATTCTGTAAAAGTTGCATGTGTACTTCTTAGGTTTAAAATTATACATTTTTGTTCAATAACACGTTGATTAAACAAGTAAAAGAAAAAAAAGTTTTTTTCATTAATTTCCCTGTAGAATGCTCATACAGCTGGCTGCATTTACTGGCTGAATACGCTAATGCGTTAGGTGAAAAAATGCAGCAGTTTTATGTAACTGGGGGCACGGCAGTGCCCCCGCAAAGACAAGCCAAGCGAAGCGCAAGGGTACTATGTACTACTTAGCGTACTTCCTTAAGTCCTAAAAAGCTGAAATTTTGTATGTTTGCTAGTATAATTACACAAACAACCAAAAATTATTAAACTTGGAACTTTTAAATAAATAAATAAATAAAATAAATAAATATTAGGGGACAATCTTACACAAATCGACCTAGTCCCAAACTAAGCAATGCTTGTACTATGGGTTCTAGACGACCATAAACATACTTATATAGATAAATATATACTTAAATACATAGAAAACATCCATAACTCAGGAACAAATATTCGTGCTCATCACACAAATAAATGCCCTTACCGGGATTGGAACCCAGGACCTTTTGCTTCGTAGGCAGGGTCACTACCAACTAGGCTAAAGCGGTCATTAAAAAAAAATAGTTGTCTTAAGGAACTTACAAAAAGAAGAGAAATCTCATGTGTTCATGTAAAATGTTGCCAAGACGAGGCTACAACTACAAGACTTGGGCTACTAGGTACAAGAACTATTGTATTATAGAAAAGTAATGAACAGCAAAAAATTGATATAATAAATAAGAATAAAATTTTCACTTTCGTGTGACGGTAGCCAAACGGCCAAGCCAGATATTTTGGCTAAGGTGTAAAGTTTGTGAAGTTAGGGGGTGTAGAGTTAGAAAGCTTGCCTCAATATAAGATCTGCTAACTTTTTGACAGTGCAAGGAATATGGTCTCGTCTTGGCAACATATTACATGAAACGTTTTTGGTGGTGCATTAGCCTCCTGAGAGCTTTGCGAACAGTTGAAGAAATATATTAAGCCGCATACCAGGATGGGGCGATTTAATCGTAACAAAAAAATTGCAAAAAGAAGAAACGGAAACAGAAACTTATTAAATAAAATATTGTCACGAAATGGTCCCAACTCAGCATGATGTCGGCCTTGCAGCCGACGCTGGTCTTCCGTTGGAACCATTTTACCCTCCGACAGTTAAACATGGCAATAATAGTGAGCTCGACAATATTTATTTTTATAACTTAATAATAATACAATAATACACACATCTGAAAATATACAATACAAAACACAACTAATATGCAAAACACAATACAAAATAAAAATTAAATGCATGACCCTGTATGCGTAGCCCGATTGCCTTTGCCACTTTTTAAAAAAAAGCAAAACGAAAAAAGAAAAAAAAAGACAAATACAATTGCATTGCGTAATAACTAATAAGCGAAGCGTAGCGTGGGCGCGAGGCTAGGGCCTAGGCACAGATTTTAATCCCTTAAAAAATATAAAATAAGACGTGTAAATGGCAAGAAAAAACTACCATTATACATTAAGGCTCCAAGTGCCTGTCAAGCACCAGCAGATGTTCCTGCGCTCTGACTTCTGGCCGGAGGGTGTTCTGTCGTTTTAGAGAACCGACGAAGACGTCCTTCAAAATCACTAAATCTATAATTAGGCTATAATTTACAATAATATTATATTTATACAGGGTTATTTGTAATTCACTAGCATCCTTTTAACCCTAAACTCCTACCACTTAAACAAATGTTTTTTGTTTTACGGCTTTTGTCATAACTTAATATTTTTGGTGTGATAACGTTTTGAAAATTTGAGATTACCTCTTATTTTTACGATACTCTGTGTATTTGTATGGGAAAAAAAGTGTTTCATTTTAAAAAGTCGTAAAACAAAAAACATTTGTTTGAGTGATAGGAATTCAGGGTTACGAGGATGTCAGTGAATTACAAATAACCCTGTATAAATAACACTATGATTAAAAATAAAATAAAAATAAAAAAACTACAACTAGGTAAATTAATAAAAGGTGCGGCCTGGACCCAAAGATATCCCACCGCTGTCACCATGTAGTAAATGAAACAAAGAGCTTAAGTTGATAACTGATTTATTCAAATATTATTTATTTTATTAGCAGTACGGCTGCTCACCGAATCTAAGATTATTTAAAAGCGAAAAAATAGAAAATAAATAATAGTTTAAAAAAACTAAAAAACACGCTTTAAAAAATAAAAAATAAATTTTAATAAATTTCAATTCACTATTCTTATAGTGCAGTAAAAAATCTTAATAAGCAATTATTATATTGTTATATCCAGATCAAAATTTGTAAACAATTCTAAATATTAATAAAATAAATAATAATAGGTGCATGGTGTCAATTGTCAAGGATTGTCATTTTGATAACATCTTAAAAAGCACCCCACGCTTTTTTTACAATAAAATATTTTAAACTATTATTATTTATTTTATCAATATTTAGAATTGTTTACAAATTTTGATCTGGATATAACAATATAATAATTGCTTATTAAGATTTTTTACTGCACTATAAGAATAGTGAATTGAAATTTATTAAAATTTATTTTTTATTTTTTAAAGCGTGTTTTTTAGTTTTTTTAAACTATTATTTATTTTCTATTTTTTAGTTGCATTTTTTTTCTTTCTAACTTTACCCCCTCACCTACAACCCCCAAACCCCCTAAACCCAACCCCCCAACATCCCCCACCCCATTTCCCCAAACCCCACACCCTTACCCCCAATCCCCTAAACCCCCCTTACCCCCTCCTCATTTTACAAACCCCCGAACCACCTAAACCCAACCCCCCTAACACCGAACCCCCATACCCCCGGAACCCCCCCCCCCCCACCCCACCCCACCCCTCCCACACCCCCCACCCTGCCACCTACCGCCCCCCCTTCCAGTTCCATCATCAAACCCTTGTTACCATCTAGGCCTCTTACCCCCTCCCCATTTCCCACAACCCCCCAAAATCACTTACCCCCGAACCACCCAACACCCCCACCCTATTTCCCGTAACCCCCCCCCCCCATCCCCTAACCCCAACCGCCACACCCTAACCCCCAACCCTCTAAACCCCCGACCCCCTTACCCCTTACCCCATTCCCCCCCCAACCCACCACCTACCCCCCTTCCAGCTCCATCATCAGACTCTTATTACCATCTAGGACCAAAGTACTCGTCAAAACGAATCAAACGAGCCCAAACTCGATGGGGTTGTTTCGTTTTATTGTGGAGTGCCTTTGGCCATCTTCCAGCTCCATCATCAGACCCTGGTTACCATATGTGATCAAACTGCTCGTCAAAACGAATCAAACGAGCCCAAACTCGATGGGGTTGTTTCGTTTTATTGTGGAGTGCCTTTGGCCATCTTCCAGCTCCATCATCAGACCCTGGTTACCATATGGGATCAAAGTGCTCGTCAAGACGAATCAAACGAGCCCAAAATCGATGGGGTTGTGTCGTTTTATTGTGGAGTGCCTTTGGCCATCTTGCAGCTCCATCATCAGACCCTGGTTACCATATGGGATCAAAGTGCTCGTCAAGACGAATCAAACGAGCCCAAACTCGATGGGGTTGTGTCGTTTTATTGTGGAGTGCCTTTGGCCATCTTCCAGCTCCATCATCAGACCCTGGTTACCATCTGGGATCAAAGTGCTCGTCAAGACGAATCAAACGAGCCCAAACTCGACGGGATTGTGTTGTTTTATTACATAGTTCCTATGGCCACCATCCAGCTCCATCATCAGATCAGCTCCATGTTACAATAATATTGCATTGTCATCCAATTTACACATATGTGCAAAATTTCAGCTCAATCGGAAACCGGGAAGTGGGTCAAAATCGCGCCCTAAGGAGTCGGTTACAAACAAACATACAAACATACATACAAACATACAGGTGAAGCTAATATAAAGCGTGTAAAAAGTTTTTCGGGTGCGCCGGTGGGATTCGAACCCACGTCTCCTGGGTATGTGCCCCAACGGGTGTTCTACCAATTGAACCACGTCGCATCCAACCGACTCCCCCGAAATTCTTAATCGCTTACATACGCCAACAGTGGCGTGTGGTAAGTGTGGTAACATCCATCGCAACTATTCTGGACACTATACTATTCTGGAGCCTGATAGTTCTAACTTTTAAGCTAAAGTATAATAAGTATAAATAAGTAAGTTTTATGTTTTATTTGTTATTATTGTTTCAACTGATTTGTCTATCTTAAGATATCATGGGCTAACATATTTTGGAGTAACTGATTGTTTCCCGTGACTCTGTCTGCGAAAAATTCATTTATCGCTATCCCATGTGAACTATGCAATTTTACCCTATATTATGTATTTCATGTTTTAGCCCAGATTGTGTTTTGTCTATGTGTTAAATCTCATCGAAATCCGCCAGGCTGTTTGTGGCGTGAAGGAGTAACAAGGCATCTGAATTTTTCTTCCAATGCTGTAAGGGTTTAGGTGGGTACTTTGTTAGATGTAAACAAGCATCAGCTGCCAACACGACCACTAGTTATGGCGTCGGGTTAACCAGCCAAGTGCAATATTTGTATTTGACTTACACGTGTCACATTTTCTTTAGTTTAGTCGCATACTTATTATTGTATTTGTTTGGATTTGGTGGGGTGCCTGGGTCATTGTAGTGGATCATCCATTTAGACTTCTGCTTTTTAGGGTTCCGTAGTCAACTAGGAACCCTTATAGTTTCGCCATGTCTGTCCGTCTGTCTGTCTGTCCGCGGCTAAGCTCAGAGACTGTTAGCACTAGAAAGTTGTAATTTGGCATCAATATATATATCAGTCACGCCGACAAAGTGATCGAATAAAAAAAAGTAAAAAAATTTTTTTAGGGTACCTCCCATAGACGTAAAGTGGGGGTGATTTTTTTTTTCTCGGCTAACCCTATAGTGTGGGGTATCGTTGGATAGGTCTTTTAAAACCATTGTGGGGTTGCTAACATGATTTTTCAATTTAGTGATCTGTTTGAGAAATATTCAACTTTAAAGTGAAAATTTTCATTAAAATCGGCCGTCCCCCCCCCTCTAAAATCTAAACTGTAGGGTGGAAAAATTTGAAAAAATTCAGAAGGGTAGTAAATATATCAAATTTACTAGGAAAATTATAGCGGCTAAGATTGCTTGGAAATTATTTGTAGTTTAAGAGTAAATAGTAGCCTAAGGTATAAAACATACCTAAACTTGGATGATTCCGTACACATACGAAATCCTTAGAAAAATATTACTTGATTTTTTCGTAATGGCTACGGAACCCTACCTTGGGCGTGTCCGACACGCTCTTGGCCGGTTTTTATAATACTGGTGTAGATTGTGTCATTCATGATGTCGCGTGTCGTGGTTCTTATTGCAATATTATTAACGTCCATTTTTGGCAAATTCACGTGTGTTCGTCAATGGCACTAACTATAAGACAATGTAAAGGAAGCAAAGCACTACCTACCTAGGTATAGTACTATCTAGTGTATTTTGTAGGACAAGTTTTCTACTTTTTATTAAATCCGTTGTTGTGTCACGTACTTGCATTGTATTCGATTAAGGAAACTATAGGTCTATTTGTAACTCTTTGTGTAATGGTTATTTTTGTACCTATGATGACTGTTTGTTTCTTAAATAAATAAATAAATAAATAAATAAATAAATAAATAAATAAATAAATAAATAAATAAACTATTAGAAGCTACGACTCCTACGTTCCAAATAACATTGGAAATGCGTAAGAAATGATGTACCACATCTATTTATTCAAATATTATTTATTTTATTAGCAGTACGGCTGCTCACCGAATCTAAGATTATTTAAAAGCGAAAAAGTTTTTCGGGTGCGCCGGTGGGATTCAAACCCACGTCTCCTGGGTATGCGCCCCAACGGGTGTTCTACCAATTGAACCACGTCGCATCCAACGACTCCCCCGAAATTCTTAATCGCTTACATACGCCAACAGTGGCGTTTTTTTTTTCGCTTTTAAATAATGTTAGATTCGGCGAGCAGCCGTACTGCTAATAAAATAAATAATATTTGAATAAATAGATATGGTACATCATTTCTTACGCATTTCCAATGTAATTTGGAACGTAGGAGTCGTAGCTTCTAATAGTTGCGATGGATGTTACCACACGTCACTGTTGGCGTATGTAAGCGATTAAGAATTTCGGGGGAGTCGGTTGGATGCGACGTGGTTCAATTGGTAGAACACCCGTTGGGGCGCATACCCAGGAGACGTGGGTTCGAATCCCACCGGCGCACCCGAAAAACTTTTTCGCTTTTAAATAATCTTAGATTCGGTGAGCAGCCGTACTGCTAATAAAATAAATAATATTTGAATAAATAGATGTGGTACATCATTTCTTACGCATTTCCAATGTTATTTGGAACGTAGGAGTCGTAGCTTCTAATAGTTTATTTATTTATTTATTTATTTATTTATTTATTTATTTATTTATTTAAGAAACAAACAGTCATCATAGGTACAAAAATAACCATTACACAAAGAGTTACAAATAGACCTATAGTTTCCTTAATCGAATACAATGCAAGTACGTGACACAACAACGGATTTAATAAAAAGTAGAAAACTTGTCCTACAAAATACACTAGATAGTACTATACCTAGGTAGGTAGTGCTTTGCTTCCTTTACATTGTCTTATAGTTAGTGCCATTGACGAACACACGTGAATTTGCCAAAAATGGACGTTAATAATATTGCAATAAGAACCACGACACGCGACATCATGAATGACACAATCTACACCAGTATTATAAAAAAGGCGTAAAAGGTGTACAAAGGCGAACTTATCCCTTAAAGGGATCTCTTCCAGTTAACCTTAGAACGATTGACAGGACATTAGAGACAAGAGTAGGCATACAATGCTGATTAAAAAAAAAAAAGAGCCGAAATCAAAAATAAACCCAAACTAACAAAACATAAACATTACCCATACTTACAAAGAATACACACAAGTACACACATATATTATATAATGAATACAATAGACTAATACATATCATACCAACATAAATAGACTACATAAAAACTACAAATACTTACATTAATATACGCATATACACTAAACAAAGAACACAACAATGGAAGGAAATGGGGTGGGGGATGTTGGGGGGTGGGTTTAGGGGGTTTGGGGGTTGTAGATGAGGGGGGTAAAGTTAGAAAGAAAAAAAATGCAACAAAAAATAGAAAATAAATAATAGTTAAAAAAAACTAAAAAACACGCTTAAAAAAATAAAAAATAAATTTAAAAAATATCAATTCACTATTCTTATAGTGCAGTACAAAATCTTAATAAGCAATTATTATATTGTTATATCCAGATCAAAATTTGTAAACAATTCTAAATATTGATAAAATAAATAATAATAGTTTAAAATATTTTATTGTAAAAAAAGCGTGGGGTGCTTTTTAAGATGTTATCAAAATGATAATCCTTGACAATTGACACCATGCACCCCACGCTTTTTTTAAAATAAAATATTTTAAACTATTATTATTTATTTTATCAATATTTAGAATTGTTTACAAATTTTGATCTGGATATAACAATATAATAATTGCTTATTAAGATTTTTTACTGCACTATAAGAATAGTGAATTGAAATTTTTAAAATTATTTTTTATTTTTTAAAGCGTGATTTTTAGTTTTTTTATTCTAGTTTTTTTTTAACTTTCCTTTTTTTCTAGCAAAAGAATGTTATTCATCTCGAATTTCAAGATAACAAGGACTTGCTAAATATGGCAACCCATTCTAAATTATTTTTTTAATCAGGTGTACTTTGCGAAGGCCTATATCAAAAAACTGAAAGAATTACTTTGCTCACACGCGGCCTTATGATAGTTACTTTTATACAAGAATAAATGTGTGTTGATTCAGTTTCTCCACCTCCAAACTATACGAACACACACAAATCAGTCAGAGTTCGAAACGCATCAGCGTAGTTTGGTGGTTATGATAGTCAGGGCTGGGCAGTATTTGAATTACTTGTAATTGAAATGGAAATACGTATTTGGTTTTTGTATTTCAAGTACTCGCTGAATATGTGATTTGCAATTCGTATTTGAAATACCTGACGCCAAGGTATTTTGTACTTAGTATTTCAAATACTTATGACTTCAAAATACATTTTAACATAAACACATTTCGATTTTATTTAGCGATCTTAAGATGAACGTGACAACGCACCAGTGTAGACATGGCTTTATTCATTCCCCTACGAAACACTTTTAAACATCTGGTGTTTAGGAAAGGAAACTCTGCTTTTAATCAGTAAAAGTGAGTTTCCTTTCATGAGAGTAATTTTTAGTAAAATAATACGGATTACCCACGTCTCAAAACGAGTGTAAGTCGACATAGGTATTTCAGGCTAATCCGTAGCGTACTTGAGTGCACGTTTGGCACAGCCGTACCTTGTTCCTCCGAGAGGAAGGGTTACGGATTAGCCCGAAACTGTCGAGTTATCTGTAATAATAATAATCTGTAGGTATCGTTTCACTATGAGTGAGTCTCACCTCACGGTAGTTTCATGTTTAAAGAGAGTAATTAACTTTTACACTGCTTGTGCATGGGGTTGGATTAGTTTTAATTCTACTTAGTATTTTGTAATTTGTATTTTGTATTTTAAATAAAAATACCTGAAATACTTAGTTTTTTTTTATTTCAAATACCCGACCTAAAAATATTTTGTATTTCGTTTTTTAAATTCACGGGAGATAGTATTTTGTAATTTGTATTTTAATGAAAGCAAAGCATGTATTTTTCCCAGCTCTGGTGATAGTTGGGTTTGTGTGATTTGTGTGTGTTTGTATAGTGTGGTGGTGGAGGATCTGCATGAACTGAACACACATTTCTTGCATAAACGTAACTATCATAAGGTCGCGGGTGAGCAAACAAATTGTATCAGTTCATGGAAAATTAAGAAAAAAAATTTATCATGAAAATCAATAGCGCTTTTGATTCTGAGTAAGAAAAGCCCATATATTTCCGCCTTTAAAAAAAATCAAATGTTGCACTTCGAAGTGAAAATTCCCAAATACAGGTTTGAATCCCGTCCCGCGCTCTCAACGACCATTAAATCTTAGGTACTTAAACTATTTCACATTTCGCATTATTTAGGTACTGAGCTTTATCAGTAAAAAAGACTCCATGTGGTATTTTCCCCTGAATATTACAGGAAAACAGTACATTTCATGATATGCATTTTTTAACACGATCTGTATTCGAGAGTGAGCATCGGAGGAGGTGACACGTGTTAAAATGAGTTCGTTTTACGTGCTTCTATTGCTAGCCGCAAGCGCTTTAACTGTGAGTTTTTGAAGTCATAGTGATTATTCTTTTATACGCCGAGTTATTTCGTAACATTCAACAGGCTAAATGAACTAATTTTTTCTAAGTCAAAATCAAAATCAAAACGTTTATTGAAGAATATCTTGGCAATCAAATGGTTATTTGTGATACGAGGTTGGTGAGTAAGGTTTTTACAAATGAGTTGACGAGTGATAAACACGAGCCACAAGGCGAGGGTTTTCATCGTCACGAGTTTGTAAAACCTTGCCAACCGTGTATCATACGACGTTTTTCGATACATTTGTGAGAAAATAGGCAATTAATAATACAAAATTGAAAAATATAGACAAATTTCTCGAGATTTTGATACCAAAAGACTATTTTGCGGGATTGGCGCCTTACTTAAAATTTCGGGCGGAGTTAATTCCATGTTATTGTCGACTTCATCACTTCTTGAAGGAACAACGCAAAGTTTTACAAAAATGGCGCGTCCGTAATGCGCATGCGTAAGTTTTGTTTTTAATCAGGTTAACTAAAATTATCAGTTCGACGCGTTCAGCCGCTGCGATTTTTTCGAATAAATTAAAGATGGAAATCATTAAAATCTGAGGTAATTAAATTAAATTTTATAATAATTACAATCAATTTTGCAAATTCATTACTTAGTTTTGTATATTTAAATATTTTTCTACGCATACCTAAGGCTATTTTTTTGTCATTTAAAACTCTTTGTTTGTAAGCTTTTAAACTGGAAAGTTAAAAAAAAAACTGTAAAATCAACTTACGAGCCATGTATACATCCTTTGAAAGTGAATTTTTCGAGCAAATGTATTGAAAAGGGCTTTTTTATACTACCAGCGCTTTCGGAAATACCATTATTACCAACAAGAATACGCCACAAAACTTGTCCCAAAGTATTATTTTCCAACACTAGTGTCACTAGTGTCTTAACTCTTATACCTGGTTTACACTCGCGATTTGCCTTGATTTTGAGGCTCGCGTCCGGAGCGAGACGACGAGGTGAGGCGCGAGGCGAGGTGACGAGGCGAGAGTGTAAATCAGGTATAATAGTTTATTTTTAACAAAACTTTTAAACGGCCGAAAAAAACTGAAAAGCAAAAAATAATAATTTTCACCTCAGCACCTCAAACAGGCAGGTTTTGCTATTAAAAAACAGTGAGCAAAATCCGATTTTGATAACTGCGTGAGACAAAGTAACTTTTTAATTAGTCTTTTAAAAGCCGAGGACAGTGTTGGGTCTACTCACTGAATTCGAAAGAATTGTGCTTCAGTATGATCTGTCACTTTCATTTCAATACGAAAAAAGCGAGAGATAAGATCAAATCGATTCTAAGTTCGATTTTCAATTTCTATACCTAGTAGGCCTAAAAAATAAACGAACGATTAAACGTTCGGATACAAAAATGATGTACTTAAAATTGTAAATCGCCTGTTAAGGTTTTAAATTGAATACAATTTTTTTTAAATATTTGGATTATATTTTATAATTTAATATAATTTGTTCAGACACGCTGGCCCCTTCCCATCTCCATGGTACTTGCAAGAGACCTGGTGCAGCTTCAGAAGCGGCTGAAAAGGCGAAAGGACTGAAATACAGGGGTCTAGGCAGCGAATACGATTTTGTCCCATTCGGTGTCGAGACCCTTGGTCCGTGGGGTCCTAGCGCTTTAAAGCTCTTTCAGGAAATTTCTAAGAGGTTAATCGACGTCACAGGGGACCGAAGAGCTGGCAGCTTCCTCGGACAAAGAATTAGCTTCTCTATTCAAAGAGGAAACGCTGCCAGCATCTTCGGCACCTTGCCTAAGGGGACTAGCTTTCAGAATATGTTTTAGTTGTAATTATCATTATTTTATATTTTTATTTTCTTTTTTCTTATTGTACATATTTTTTTTAGTCTAGGATAGTTGTACATAGGTATATAATATAAGTATTGTGTTGTAAATAAATTATGAAGTATTTATGTTAAATAAAAATATAAATGCCGCTAATAAATGTACATGTAGGTATTTTTATCAAATGGGTATATATTACAATACCGAAGTACGAAAGACCGAATGTATTAAAACATCGAATGGGTCAAAAGACCGACACGATTTTTTTCTGAAACCGTTAACTTTTTAAGATTGTTATAAAACAAACCTTACCTAACCTAATGGGTTCTGTATGATGCCGTTTTAATAAATTCTGAAAAGTTTGCGGTTTCAGAAAAAAATCGTGTCGGTCTTTTGACCCATTCGATGGTTTAATACATTCGGTCTTTCGTACTTCGGTATTGTAATACATACCCAATCAAATAGAAAAATGATGTAGAAAAATTACAAAGTTCAACATTTATTTAAGTATAATTATAATTATTAATAATTTTAACAATCTTGAACATCGTGATAAATACAGCGGGTGTAGCATCGAGCTAAACGCAACTTTAAAATATAGCAGGATTCAAATTTTTCTTCTTCTGTTTCGCTGCGCTAGCTACAGAATTCGATATATAAGAGCTTGATACACGATCAAAGGCCATTTGGAAATCTATACCTATAAAACAGTACCGTGACTGACTGACTGACTGACAGACAACGCACAGCCTAAACTACTGGTGCTAGAGACTTGAAATTTGGCATACATGTATGTAAAGGTGCACTAAGAAAGGATTTTTCGAAATTCCTACGAGATAGGGAAATATCTAGGTTTTCTTTGTTTTTTTTGTTTGAAGCGGAATCTCTGAAACCATTGAGCCGATTTAAAAAATTTTTGGCTCTGGTGTAAAGTTTGCATTTTGGCGGTTACTACGTTTTCGCTTTTTGCCATCGATATAGTTAATGTTTTAAAATTTCGCGATTTATAATATTATCTTGCGGGAATTATGATCAGCATAATTATAATTACATAAAGCATAAATAGGTAATTGAATTTTAAATATTAAACACAAAAAGGTCTCAAATAAATACTTTAGCTAAATTAACTGAAACAACAAAACACACACAGGTTTCATTATATAAAAGACTCAAGTATGCGCGTTCTCCACTAAAAAGGATCCCTTTGTTGTTTCGCCTTATTTTGATGGTACTCCCCTTGATGCCAAATCGTCTATTGGGATCCTGGGTGTCGACATTTCGAGTGATGTTCAGTTTCGTGGTCATTTGGAAGGCAAAGCTAAGTTAGCTTCTAAAAAATTGGGGGTGCTTAATAGAGCGGGACGGTACTTCTCGCCAGCCCATCGCTTACAACTTTACAAGGCGCAGGTTAGGCCGCACATGGAGTACTGCTCTCATCTCTGGGCTGGGGCACCCAAGTACCAAATTCTTCCATTTGACCGCATCCAACGTAGAGCTGCTCGATTTGTCGGTAATCAGGCACTCTCTGGCCTACTCGATCCTTTGGCTTTGCTGAGGGATGTGGCGTCTCTCTGTATATTATACCGTATCTAGCATGGGGAGTGTTCTGACGAACTGTTCGAATTGCTGCCTGCGGCTAAATTCCACTACCGCACTTCGAGGAACCGTTTGTCTTTCCATCCTCACCATCTTGATGATTGGCATTCTAGTACCGTGCGTTTTAAGCGAAACTTCTTTCCTCGCACGACAAAGATCTGGAATCAGCTTTCTGCGGCAGCATTCCGGGAGCGTTACAACTTAAGGATGTTTAAAAAACGAGCCTACCAATTCCTAAAAGGGTCGGCAACGCACCTGTGATGCCCCCCGTGTTACGGGTGTCCATGGGCGACGGTGATCGCTTTCCATCAGGTGACCCGTCTGCTCGTTTGCCACCTCTTATATATATTAAAAAAAAAATATTATGAGTTTAATGTATTAGCAATTTTTTATTCATTTAATAAACAAATATGAAATAAAAACAGTAAAAACTTAGGACTAACTTAAATCCAACTAAATAACTAGTTTATGTATTGTAAATTTCAAACTAAATACAAACTGAAATATAGATACACAGAAAAAAACCCAGAAAAAAGACCAATGCTGGGAATCGAACCCAGGTCCTCAGCGTTCCGTGCTGCGTGCTTACCCCTACACCATCACTGGTCTAGAAGTTAGCGACGAATCTTTCCCATACATCGTACACTTCAGTCTGTTATAATCACATTAAGCAGTGATAAAGCGCGCATCTATGTTATGCCCTCTACCGAGAGACTTTAACACTCCTTCGGAGCTAACCGCTCACCTGGACCAAGAGATGGCGCTACTAAGTCAACTTTTACAAGTTATGTATGAAGTATCTTTTTCTATTTATTTTTTATTTTTTCAACTTCATTTTTTTGGTTTCACGGGATGACCGTAAAAGTAATAAAAAAAAATGAAGTTGAAAAAATAAAAAATAAATAGAAAAAGATACTTCATACATAACTTGTTATGTATTTATTGTATTTACTAAAAGTTGTATGTAGCCTTTGCTTTGTCTGTTTATTTTTTACTTGCTATTTGTCGGTCCCTTACTAAATGCTCCTTTCATCCACTCAAAGGTTGACTGGTAGAGATCCCTTAAAGGGATAAGTTCGCCTTTGTACATGCTTTTCAACGGTTGTCAATAATGTTTTTTTCCTTATTTTTGTACACCAAATAGTTTACATACATACATACAATTACGTGTGTTCATGCAGTTCCTTCACCTCCACAGTGTATGAACACACACAAACACAACCATCACCACCACCAAACTACACTGACGCTTTTCGAACTCAACCAGAGCTCATCTTCAGAGTTGGTACCACAACCGTACGCTATGCTACCAAATCTTAGACTGACAAACCAAAACAAATTTAACTTGTCACTGTAACTTCTCAAGTACCCACATTATTTTTCTCAAACAAACTACCCCACAAAAATTAACTTTTATTGTCGTATAAAACTACTTTAAATTTTTGTTTATTTATTGATAAGGCATATTTTATTCATACTAACTGTTATTGCTCAAATTAGACCCAAGCCGCAGTAAAGGAGAAGATACTAAATTTACCTGTTAATAATAGAACCCATAGTGTTGTACCTTATTATTTCCATGCATTCTAGAGCATCCAGACGCAACCCCTTGCCGGAATACTTAATTAATTATTTGAATTTGAATTTGATTAATGTAACACTTCATAAGAATCCGATCCGAATCTAACAATGAATGATTTAATGTGCTCCGGACTGTGTAACCACAAATACCAGGTAGATAAAGGAACTAGATCGGGGGTATACAAGCTTACTTGTAATGACTGCAATAGTATATACGTAGGACAGACAGGCCGAAGTTTTAATACTAGATCTAGAGCATGTTTCGGCATGATAGGAATGAGCATCCAGACAGATCGAATTTTGTAAAACATTTGTTGGAATAAAATCATTCATTGTTAGATTCGGATTTTTATGTTACATTATTGCGTCAAGGGGTTGCGTCTGGATGCTTTGGAATGCATGGAAATAATTAGGTACAACACTATGGGGTCTAATATGCCTTATCAATAAATAAACAAAATTCAAATATGACATTAAAAGTTATTTTATGTGGGGTTGTTTGCTTAAGAAAAATAAAGTGGGTACTTGAGAAGTTACAGTGACAAGTTAAAACATTTGTTTCGGTTTGTCAGTCTAAGATTTGGTAGCATAGCGTACGGTTGTGGTACCAACTCTGAAGATGAGTTCTGGTTGAGTTCGAAACACGTCAATGCAGTTTGGTGGTGGTGATGGTTGTGTTTGTATAATTTGTATGTGTTCGTACAGTGTGGAGGTGGAGGAACTGCATGAACACGCATTTCTTACATAAACGTAACTATCGTAAGGTCGCGGGTGAGCAAAGTAATTTTTTCAGTTCATTATATATGGATCTCCGCAAAGTAAAGCCTGATTCAATAAATTAAATAGTTTAGCTGTTGAGCCACCACACTCAAATATACAGACTTGTATGTATGTATGTATGTAAACACTTTATTGTACATAAAACACAAAAATAATACAAAACAACACAACAAAAATAGTACAAAGGCGAACTTATCCCTAAAAGGGATCTTTTCAAGCTAACCTGGTATGAAAGGAAAAACTTAAAAAAAAAGAGATAGGCAAACAATAATTTATGTACAGAAAGAAGAAAGAAAATATAACATATAAACAAATACACAAAAAAAACAACAATTAGTGACTACGACAAATATACTTAACATACCTAACTTAACACTGAACAAAATACACACATACGAAAAAAACAGTACACGTAAATAAAAATAATACGATTAAGTAGGTACCCTACTTCCACAGTTTCTTCAACCTCTCCCTATAACTTGTACCTATTAAATCAAAATGGTGAGTTATATTTATGGTTATATAAAGCATACTTTTTCATTTTCCACGTGCAGGTGACCTGTGCAGCAGGCGAAACTGAGCTACCTTCGACTACACTCGACTCGGGGGCTACCACGATAACACCCGAGTCGGAGGCTACCACGAAAACACACAAGTCGGAGGCTACCACGATGCCACCCGAGTCGGAGGCTACCACGAAAACACACAAGTCGGAGGCTACCACGATAACACCCGAGTCGGAGGCTACCACGAAAACACACAAGTCGGAGGCTACCACGATGCCACCCGAGTCGGAGGCTACTACGAAAACACACAAATCAGAAGCTACCACGAAAACACACAACTCAGAGGCTACCACGATAACACCCGAGTCGGAGGCTACCACGAAAACACACAAGTCGGAGGCTACCACGATGCCACCCGAGTCGGAGGCTACCACGAAAACACACAAGTCGGAGGCTACTACGATGCCACCCGAGTCGGAGGCTACCACGAAAACACACAAGTCGGAGGCTACCACGATAACACCCGAGTCGGAGGCTACCACGATAACCCACAAGTCGGAGGCTACCACGATAACCTACAAGTCGGAGGCTACCACGATGACACCCAATTCAGAGGCTACCACGAAAACACACAACTCAGAAGCTACCACGAAAACACACAACTCAGAGGCTACCACGATAACACCCGAGTCGGAGGCTACCACGATGACACCCAACTCAGAGGCTACCACGATACCACCCGAGTCGGAGGCTACCACGATGACACCCAACTCAGAAGCTACCACGAAAACACACAACTCAGAGGCTACCACCGAAACACACAACTCAGAGGCTACCACGATAACACCCGAGTCGGAGGCTACCACGATAACCCACAAGTCGGAGGCTACCACGATAACCCACAAGTCGGAGGCTACCACGATGACACCCAACTCAGAGGCTACCACGAAAACACACAACTCAGAAGCTACCACGAAAACACACAACTCAGAGGCTACCACGATAACACCCGAGTCGGAGGCTACCACGATGACACCCAACTCAGAGGCTACCACGATACCACCCGAGTCGGAGGCTACCACGATGACACCCAACTCAGAAGCTACCACGAAAACACACAACTCAGAGGCTACCACCGAAACACACAACTCAGAGGCTACCACGATAACACCCGAGTCGGAGGCTACCACGATAACCCACAAGTCGGAGGCTACCACGATGATACCCGAGTCGGAGGCTACCACGAAAGCACACAACTCAGACGCTACCACGCTAACACCTGACGCCACGGAATTAACCACCTTGGGGGTTACTTCTGCAACAGCATACTCCGTTTTAACACCCCAATTGTAAGTAATCTTAATATAATCCATGATTAAGAATAAGTATTAGATATTTCTGTAAATATATTCATAAAAAGGTTGCTGATTTATTTTTATATATGTATATGATGATGATGTATCCGTGATCAGTATGGTTAAAACACCGTACGGTACGGGGTACAATAAATATTCGGTTCAAGCTTGAAAGATCGCGACTGATAAAGTCTACGCTCCACTCAGCACTAACCCAGCTCCAAACCCCAGAAACGTTCCAGCTTGAACTTCAAAACCGGATGATTACAATGACGGGTTTGAGGAAGCTGTCCATACTGTTGCGTCCAAATTCATTAAAACTCACCGTACAAATAGAACCAAAAAGATCACAGACTCTACTCTTTAGAGAGCTTTAGCTCATGAAAGAGCGACGTAAGATGATTCTACAGACATCTGGTGACGCTCAACAAGTCTCTATACACCAGTTTAATACTACTCGTAATAGTATTGAAGTAGCAATAGAGCGAGACCCGAGAGTAAGATTAACCCGGCACTATACCGAAAATATCCCGGATGTCAGCCTGTAGGAGATTTTTTTTGTTATATTATAATTGACACACCGAAAAAAATGCCTTATGACCGCCTGGGAAGGGAGGACCTAGGCAATTGACGGACTCGCACCGCCTAAAACGATCTGTGACTTTCTTTTTTACCCCTGAGATGTGGGTCCGAGCCTTTATTTTTATTTTTTTTCGTTTCCATTTGCCTACAATTTTCTTAATAATGTATTGTAACAATTTCTTTTATATCTACCTACTTTACATTAATTTCCTTGCTACTCCTATAGACTATCTAATTTCTACCATATTTTTATGTTTTCAGAAGGATATTAAGCCTATTGACATTTTCGCACGTAGCCCTATAATACCTATAATACAGCTTTTACGATTTTATTATACAATCTTAATGCTAAATAAACATGGATATTTCTTATTTTATCCGTATTCTAATGATTATAATATTTATTTTTTATCCTATTCCTATTTATGTTTCACATTAAATATTTTAACAATATTATGTAGCCATAATTTTCATTTCGTTTTATTCCTTTTTATTTAAAGAAAGAAAGAAAGAAAGAAAGAAAGAAGACATTTATTCACTTTTACAAGACACACATTATACAAGAAAGTACACACAATTTCACACAAAAAAAAAACAAAGGTAACATACAATGAAGTAATAAACATGTACATACACAGCTCTGCATGTGTGTCCCCACAAAAGTGAAACGGTCGCTGACTCAGCATTATGCTGAGGCGTTAGACGCCTGCAGCGCTGATTTTCTGTCATATGATGTGTATTTTGTGTGTGATGTGTATTCTGCTTTTTTATAGTCTGTTTTGCTATATTTTCGCAAAAGTTTAGGAACTTTGTTTTCAGATCCTTGTCTTTTATAATTGCATGAATGTTGTTAACTTTAATTTCCGTTTCTAACTCCATCTCGAAGTCATTCCATTATTTGCCGTATACAGGACATTCTGCCACCAGATGCAACAGACCCTCACTGACCTCTGGGTCGCAGATGCACGATGAGCTCTCCTTACACTTGAATCGATTCAAGTATTCGGAGAACCTACCGTGACCCGTCATTACTTGAACTAATATCGGGTTAAGTTTGATTTTCCGGACCACGTGGTAGGCTTCAATGGCGTCTGGCAAGATTTGCTTTAGTTGTGGAGGCCGTCTCATCCTCGCCATATCTCCGGTTCCACTCGTCAAGCGACTCCATCCAGATCTGTCGCTTGACGCATGAGACTGGGCACATGTCGTAGTTTGGTTTCGTCTTCATTTTTAGCGCGGCGTCTTTTTCCAATTGGTCCGTTATCTCGTTTCCCTTCAGCCCAACATGAGCCTTCACCCAGAAAAGTCGGGCCGATTTATTCTGGTCCTTGGCCTTCCTGAGGTTTTCCCTCGCCATCTGCCAAAGGATGGAGAGAGACGCCGTTGGCCACTGTGTCCACTGCAGCTCTAGAGTCGCTGTATATAGAGGAGTTTGACACCGCACTTCGAAGTCATTGTCCTACCGCCTCTGGCAGGGCCAGCAGCTCAGCCTGATAGACGGTGCAGAAGTTTGCCAGTTTGAATCTCCGGTTCCTCGTCTCTGCGCCACTAGTCCACATGGACAGTGCCGCACCGACTTCCCTCAATTTTGCTGCCATCAGTGAATATTTTAAGGTCTTCGTTATTACTCTGGCTCAACTCCGTACCGTCCACCAAGCATGAGTACACCGTTACCGTCTGCTCCACAGGATGGACGAGATCCACGAAGGGCGTTTGCCTCTCAAGCTCCCGATCCCCGATTATACGCTGTGAGTACCCTTTTTTAACCTCAAACAGTGATGCTACCTCTCGAATCCTTATGTCTAAGGGGAGCAATCCTTTAGGATTTGTAGATTTTCCTTTAGGGTTTTCTGCACGAAACCACGCTGCACCGCTTTAAGTAGTTTTTGTACACCTAACTTATTTGTTGTAGGTGCCCATGCACCGGCAGTATTTTTTCGAGGATTTTTCCTAAAACAGGTAGCAATCCAATCGGCTTGTAGGATTTGGGGTGTGTGTAGTCATCCTTGCCCATTTCCTCAATACCACGACCACGGCCTCTTTCCACATGGCAGGGAAATGATGGAGCTCAGACATCTTGTTCATCAGTGCCAGGTATACTTCGGTGTTCAGGGCGATGGCTGCACTACATATGTCCGCTGTTAAAAGTTCCGAAGTTTTTTGGGGTTGAAACCCGACGTAGCCAACTGCAGTTCCTCTGCTGTGAATGGTGGGTCACGTGTTTCACCATGTGATTTCTCATTCACACTCTTCACTTAGTTCCTTGTTCTTTTGTGATCTTCATTTTCCCCATTCTCTTCATCCTCAGGATAGATGATTTCAGCCAACAACAGGTTAGCCGACTCCATCACCATCCCTCCCACACCATGACTCTTCCTTTCCAGACCAGGGGGGTATCCTCCGCTCTTGATGCAGTGCGTCCTATCAACCTATAAATCCCATCTCACATACTCTCGCGATCCTGCTTTCCACATAAATTTTTCCAACTCGTGGTCTGAGCCTTTTTCACCTCCAGTTCGTAGGTTTCTTTGGCTTGAAGATATTGCTGCACCACTGTTTCTCGGCGCATGGCTGCTGCGCTTCTGATCCTTCGCTTCTTTGTGGCCACCTCTTTTTTGAGCGACGCTAGACGCCTGCACGAGATTGGTATGGCTCTCAAGCAACTCAGAAACGGCAAAGCTCCTGGTGGTGACGGAATCGCGGAATAGTCGAACTTCTGAAGGCGGGTGGAAAACCTGTCCTCAAGGCCCTTCCCTTCCTCCATCCGTGAAGGGAAAACGCCGAAAGCATGGATCAGAAATATAGTGGTGCAGTGGACGTCTTTCAGCTGAAATGATGATGATGATGTGTGATTGGTTTGCACCAACCAACCACCAAAATGTAATTTAGTGATGCACTAAAACAGTCCATATGTTAGATTTATAAGAATTTACATACAATAAAATTCCAGAATATATAAAAGCTGAGGAAAAGCATCATTTATTCAAAGTTAAGTTAAGGAACCTTCTTATTAAAAAAGCATATTATTTTGTTGACGAATTATTTAATGATAATGATGAATGGTAGAAATTTGACATAAAATATTTATTTTGAAATTAAGTAAGTAATATGAAATGTTAAAAATTATTTAGGTAAGGATAGATTAATTAATGTAACATTGCCATGCCCGACCAGGGCCCATATGAAACTAAATGTACCTACTTAGTTATTAAGAACCGTACAACACTATGGTTGCAATAAACGACTATGACTATGACTATGACCTAAGTGACCGAATGGGGAATAGTGTAGGAATAGTGTGGCATGAAAGATTATGTTGTGAGATGTAAGTCGTATAGAGAAAGAAATGTTAAGTTGGTTTGGGGTTTTGAAGTACCTACTTCGTATAGTTTCGTTCTAGTTCCAAACTTTTGAACTATGGTATTGGTCGTACAATTGTAGGATGGATGAAGGAAGAATTACAAAAGAGCGAGTATATGAAAAGACCAATGAAACTTGTGGGAGCGAAAGATGTATGTCAAGATCGTAGCAGGTGAAAATAAATATACTCTTTTGCTGGGAAGAAAGCGTGATTGTATGTATGTAAGTTGCTGAATAATAATTTATTCTATGTATATTCTTGGTCCGACTTTAAAATTTCGTTGTTTTCAGAAAAACTTCGTATGCAGGCAGTTCGCACGTGGTCACGTCCATACTCTCATGCTTTGTGCTCGCTGGGGCTGTGATTGGAATAAGTTACCTGATCTACAAGCGCCATAAGGCCAACAGTTACGGTAAGCCCATTTTCATTTGTGGGGGTATTATCACAACAGGGATTTCTCTCTAGGCAGATGTTTATGCCTGTGGACCGAAGTCCAAAGGATTTGGGACAGTTCCATCCGTTTTCTAAAACATCCGTTCCCAAAACATCCGTTCCTAAAACAATCTTTCCCAAAACATCCGTTCCTAAAACATCCGTTCCTAAAAGATCCATTCCCAAGACATCCGTTTCAAAAACATCCGATCCAAAATAACAGTTTAACATGTAGCAAAATGTTTCCATACATTATTCCGACGTTCTTTTTCAGTGGGACTCATTTAAAAACTAAACACAAAAATATGCACACTGTGACGACACGAATGACAGCGGAAAGTGTAGTTCGCAACAAAGCCTAAGTACAGTCAGCAGCAGAAGTGGATGAACAGTTGCGGTGCTCACAATGATACACACGACTCTACGGCCAAGTTTATAAGGGGGTGTGTAGATCATTTTGAACACCACAACTGCTCACCCACTTCTACTACTGGTGGTACACCGAAAGCATGCAAGGCACCACTTGATCATTTTATTCGTATTTCAACTACTAAATCGTGACAAATTAAATCAAGATTGTTATGAGTATTGCAATTTAAATTTATGATAAGTAATGTAATGTATACATAACCTTCGATGAAACAAACTTCAAATAATAATAAAATCTTTTGACCTATGTTTGGGTGGGAACAAAGCCCGGCACAGTGTAAATCCGTTTACATTACTTTTAGAACAACTTGTACAAGTTTATTCGTCCTCTAGTACTCGTACCGGTACAGTTAGCTGCAGAGAAACGTGACTCCCACTGCATCCAAAGTTTGTATGGAGTGGGGGTCACGTATCTCTGTAGCTAACTGTACCAATTGATATGTATGTCTGTACAAAGGCGAACTTACCATTTAAGGGATCTTGGAATTTATGTCAAAAAGCTTATGATAAAAAAAACTTTTTGTTGCAGTTTTACCGACGCATGCGCGAGAAACGACAGCTCAGAACAATATATCGCAATAGTATAGGTGGTAAATCATAATTGTTAAAATAAAATAATGTAATCAATTTTATTCAATCTTGTGCAGTTTTTTTCCCGGTTTTTTTAGGAGCCATAAAACCAAACATGGTGAAACTTATTAAAAAGTTTTCTAATTAAATTATATGTACTTAAAAAAATTAGTAATTGAAGTAAATTGTTCAGTCTAAATGTTTCTTGATCATTATTTTGACTGTTCAGTAGGTAGGTATACAGGGTGTTGCTAAAATATCCCTGAAGCGGGAAGGGAGGGGGTCGATGGTCTCTCGTAAACTTTGATCAACTGATCGAAGCTCGTAAAGAGGCCATTCGCAAAGGAAAATTAGAATGACTATGACTAACCGGAAAAATATTTATCAGTACAAAATATGTCATAGAAAAATTTAGTGAAACTATAGAGTAACCTAAAGCTGCGTACGGACTGCGCGCCCGGGCCCGGGCTCGCGTAGGGTAGTACGCGTAATGTGCGCGCAGTCCGTACGCAGCTTTAGGAAGTCTGTTCTGTTCATGGTAACCACTCCAAGAGTCATGTACCCTTAGCACAGTCATTCACGAAGAACATAACTTATTCTTGTATATAGGTCCTTCATACACTGGGTTTAAAGCTGTTGTAGTTTAAGAACATGAGATCTGAAGGCGTTCGGTGTTGCATTATAACTTAGCACCTTCATTTATGACATAAAAACGAAAATGAAAAAAATGCGGCATACCCCCCTTCAGTCACTCATTTCATTAATAATAATGCGAGCGGTAATTCAATCGTTTGCGAGAGGATAGGAATGGGCTGAACTTGGGATGAGCTTTGTTTTCCTGTTAATTCGCTTTGTAAATAAATAAGTTAATAAATAAATAAATAAATAAGGCTCATCCCAATCTCAGCTCATTCCTATCCTCTCGCAAACTATTGAATTACCGCTCGCAAACCGTGTTGGGCCGTTCCTGAATTTAGCCCCTGGTCGCCACGTGACAGGCATTGCCTAGTGTGGGACCAACGGCAATCATGTTTGTAAATGATACCTTCTTTTAAATGAATTAAATGAAATGAAATGAAATTTATTTATTCTGCTTTAGACATGGTATCACAAAATATGTTGTAGAGGAGTGTACAGTGCCCTGACATGTCTAGCCAGTTACATTGGCATGCAAAATTCTTATTCTATTTATAATATACAGTAAATCAGATAATCTAATAAATTAATTACTCAAAATTATAACGATTAACATGACTATTAAATTATTGAATGAATTATACAGAATTAAATTAGTTATAATATATTATTTCTATTAGGTTTAAATGTAAATCAAATTATATAATTTAATAAACCATTATTATTTTATTGTATTTTGTATTTCTATTTTAACCCTTCATGCCCCATTTATTGGAGCATATTACCACAGAATCAATAGCAGCTATCGAATACATATACCTGACAAAGGATATTTTTAAAGTTAGCCGTTTTTTTCAATAATCACACTGGAAATTGTGACGTATTAAGAATTAATAAGGTTCAATTTCCAACTCGATGCATGTGGTCGCTAAATCGCCTCTACCTTATTAAGGGTTAAATACCAACGGAAAGATCGATGAACAGTGTAACGAAGTTAATAGGTGGTAGATTTTTCGACGTTCATAGGAGCATCAATTGATGCCTGAATTGAAAAAATAATTTATGACTTGACTTGCCTTAATAGGGTTCCGTTTTTCACCCGAACCCTAGGATATTTATAGCTCTTTGGTTATCAAACTTGGTATAACACCAGCGGATGCAAAGATTCGTCATAACGTTACTGTTTAGTAGATAAATCAGTACTACTCTATGCCAACACTTTGAAGTAACTTCAGGACAAGTATTGTTTTCTTTTGAAAATATCAAAACATATTTTTTTAATTTTTTAGTGTACCAAAATTGTTAGTGTTCGATTTAAATCTAATACCCTTAAACGAGTAATTTTTGTATTTACTTATATCATCATCATCATCAGCCTATAGCAGTCCACTGCTGGACATAGGAGTCTTCCATGGCGCGCCAAAACACTCTGTCTTCGACCCCTCGCTTCCATCCGCCGCCAGCGACCCTCTTAGGGCCTAAGCACACGGCGTTTTTCAAACGCGCCGTCGACGCGCGTTTGTATCGTTAAAAAAACGCCGTGTGCTTAGGCCCTTAAGGTTATCCGTCCACCGCGCCTCAGGACGCCCTACACTACGTCATCAGCCCTGCGACAGACGTGGCCAGCCCAACGCCACTTCAGCGAACTAATTCTTTGAGCAATATCGGTATACTTATACATTATAATGAGAATCTCAGAAACTGCTCCAACGATTTAGATTAAATTTGGTATGTGGGGGGATCTAGCTTGGTCTTATCTCTGGGAAAACGCTTGGTACCGAGTTTCAGCTCGAGCGGAGCTCGGCCACCCAGGTACTATATTTTTACTATAGCTGTTGCCCGCGACTTTGTCTGCGAAGAATAGGGGTATAAAAAATAGCCAACGACCTTTTCTCAGACCCACCAAATATTTTATTAAATTACGTAATCACTAAACAATAGGTCGGGTCCGGACCCTGCCTTATACTTCGTTTTTTAGGACACCTCAAAAGGAAAAAACGGAAACCTTATAGGATCACTTTGTTGTCCGTCCGTCCGTCCGTCTCTCAAGACCCTTTTTCTCAGGAACGCGTGGAGGTATCAAGCTGAAATTTATATCAAATACTCAGGTCTACTGTCCCTTGGAGCTGTGAAAAAAATCAAACTTCTAAGCTAACGCAATCAAAAGATACAGCCATTTATGCCGCAAACTTTAAAACACTCACAAGGGAGTCAAAACCTACATGATACTTCCCGTGAACTCAGAATCTTGAGGGGGGTGCGGGGAGAGTGCGGGAGAGTGGTGCAGGGGCATTATAGGGGATGAACATTTCATTGATTTTGCCGTAGGATGCACCGTTTTCAAGATATTTGACAAAACACCGGTTCTCGTCCGATCACCGAGGTTAAGCAACGTCGGACGCGGTCAGTACTTGGATGGGTGACGGCCTGGTTTCATTTTTGTTTTTTGAATGTTTTGTTATGACGTTTGACAACGTCAAATCAAAATCAATCGTCGTAAATTATCGTCCGTAAACCGACTTTATTGACAACCGATTTTTATTTGAATGAAGATACTGTTAGCGTGATCTTATAGGTACTTAAAGAAATTAAAAAAACTAAAAAACACGCGTTATAAAATAAAAAATAAATTTTAATAAATTTCAATTCACTATTCTCATAGTGCAGTAAAAAATCTTAATAAGCAATTATTATATTGTTATATCCAGATCAAAATTTGTAAACAATTCTAAATATTGATAAAATAAATAATAATAGTTTAAAATATTTTATTGTAAAAAAAGCGTGGGGTGCATGGTGTCAATTGTCAAGGATTATCATTTTGATATCATCTTAAAAAGCACCCCACGCTTTTTTTACAATAAAATATTTTAAACTATTATTAAATATTTTATCAATATTTAGAATTGTTTACAAATTTTGATCTGGATATAACAATATAATAATTGCTTATTAAGATTTTTTACTCCACTATAAGAATAGTGAATTGAAATTTATTAAAATTTATTTTTTATTTTTTAATGCGTGTTTTTTGTTTTTTTTTAACTATTATCTATTTTCTATTTTTTAGTTGCATTTTTTTCACAGTGAGAGTTTCCATGTGCTAAAAAGAGACAAAACGGTTTTTTGCTCGTCTTAAATAGAATCAGTCCATCTTATACTTGGTCTTTGGTGCGCACGCACTGCTCTACACTACTAAACGTAAACCTCTTTCTTTCTAACTTTACCCCCCTCACCTACAACCCCCCAACCCCCTAAACCCAACCCCCCAACATCCCCCACCCCATTTCCCCAATCCCCTAAACCCCCCTTACCCCCTCCTCATTTTACAAACCCCCCAACCACCTAAACCAACCCCCCTAACACCGGACCCCCGTTCGTTTTATTGTGGAGTGCCTTTGGCCATCTTCCAGCTCCATCATCAGACCCTGGTTACCATCTGGGATCAAAGTGCTTCGTCAAGACGAATCAATCGAGCCCAAACTCGACGGGACTGTGTTGTTTTATTACATAGTTCCTATGGCCATCATCCAGCTCCATCATCAGATCAGCTCCATGTTACAATAATATTGCATTGTCATCCAATTTACACATATGTGCAAAATTTCAGCTCAATCGGAAACCGGGAAGTGGGTCAAAATCGCGCCCTAAGGAGTCGGTTACAAACATACATACAAACAAACATACAGGTGGCGGTTAAATTACAATCTTAGTTTATAAATAATAACTTAAAAAATGCTCAACTGATTAAGTTGTAAATAATATTCCTAGAAAGTTTTTATTAAGTTTTACTTACTTGACTTCATATTTTTTAGGCGTGCGCACGGTGCTTTCACTTCCAACAATGTCTATTTTTAGTTCCGTCAATTTGCACTAGATGGCGATATTATTTATCAAATCATGTAGAAAATAGATGAAAACAACTTTAAATTCTAGTTTCAAAAAAGCTGTGGCAGTGGCCCATGGGCAGTGGCACAGCAGGGCTGGTATTGGTACGTGTGATTATTGGTCCTAGGTATGGTAATAGATGGTCCTAATAGTAGTTACGGGAATTTGCGTTAGATGGCGTTGTGCCGTTGAATAGAGTGATATCTCTATCCTCCTACTTTATATATAATGTACTCTGTGGGCGTGCGGTTCAAACGTTAGGGGGGGGACACATTATTTTGAACTTTCGGAGTGAATATCTCCGAAAATATTCACTTTATCAAAAAATGGTTTAGCAAAGCCCTATTTATTTTCAAATACCTATCCAATGATACCCCACACTATAGGGTTAGTCGAGAAAAAAAAATCACCCCCACTATACGTCTATGGGAGGTACCCTAAAAAAAATTTTTTTTTTGTTTTTTTTTATTTAACCACTTTGTCGGCGTGACTGATATATATATATTCTTGCCAAATTACAGCTTTTTAGTACTGACAGTCTCTGAGCTTAGCCGCGGACGGACAGACAGACGGACAGATTTCACGAAACTATAAGGGTTCCTGGTTGACTGCGGAACCCTAAAAACGAAGTGGTGGTGGACTTGCGCGTACCAAAATTAGCTATATAACTACGAATTCAGTTGTGTAAGGTAGGTACCATTCATAACCCCGGGTTAAAATTAAAATTTAATTTCTAGGGTTCCATACCTCAAAAGGAAAAAACGGAACCCTTATAGGATCACTTTGTTGTCCGTCCGTCCGTCCGTCCGTCCGTCTGTCTGTCAAGACCCTTTTTCTCAGGAACGCGTGGAGGTATCAAACTGAAATTTATATCAAATTCTCAAGTCTACTGTCCCATGGAGCTGTGAAAAAATCAAACTTCTAAGCCAACGCAATCAAAAGATACAGCCGTTTATGCCGCATATTTTCGAAACTCGCAAGGGAATCAAAACCTACAGGGTACTTCCCTTTGAACTCAGAATCTTGAAATTTGGTACGAAGCAAACCTTATTCTTATTGGTTATTTTTTGTTATTTTGATTGTTATCGATAATCTACGTTTAGCATGCAATTTTTTTAGACTTAAGACATTGCAACACCTTTTATGGGTAGCATGTATGATATACTATATAAATGTAGCCTACCATCCTAATTATACCTACTACATGTATGCAATAAATGAATAAATAAATAAATAAATAAATAAATAAATAAATAAGGTCTAATAGCACAGATAAAGGAAAAATTGCGAAAAACATTTTTTTTTGTCTGTCTGTCTATACCACTATATCAGTAACCAATATATTTATGCCGCAAATTTTCGACACTCGCAAGGGAATCAAAACCTACAGGGTACTTCCCGTGGACTCAGAATCTTGAAATTTGGTACGAAGCAAGGTGTCATAGCACAGATAAAGGAAAAATTGCGAAAACCTTAAATTTTTAGTCACATCATAATAAAAAAAATATATTTTTAATTTTAAATTTACTACCCTTTTCCTCGTGAACGCGTAAAGGTATTGAATTGAAAATCATATCAAATACTCAGGTCTATAATACCTTTAAGCTGTAACAAAATCAAACTTCTATGTCAACGCAATCAAAAGAAACAGTAATTTAAGCCGCATATTTTCAAACTCGCAACTACGCGCAAGGGAATCACAATCTACAGGGTACTTCCGGTGAACTCAGAATCTTGAAATTTGGTACGAGGCAAGGTCTTATAGCACAGGATAAAGGAAAAATTACGAAAAGCATAATCTTTTCTCTCTATCTGTCTATATAAATAACCAATCTACAATGATCCCACACTACGCACATTTTGCTTAGGAGCAGGGGTCTGCTAAGACTGGATTTTCATAGATACATATAAATTTGTACGGAACCCTCGGTGCGCGAGTCCGACTCGCACTTGGCCGGTTTTTTTTAACCCTAGGCCGTGCAATCGGCCTTTAGTTAGGATTTGTCCTCTAGAATCACCCTTTAGCTCATGGTCACCCTATTTTGGGCCAGCATCCAAACAGTGCTGATTTTATATCACAGACAGTAATGTGGTAACTTTGACATCATACATTACAATAACAAACACAATACATTTTCTTAATATAATAATTATAGAAAAATGTTGATAAAATGCGTTCTTTTGCTGTGGGTATTTGGTCTACATTGCTACGTCAACTGTCAAATTTGCACCAAAATGGATTGGTAAGTTAAGTAACCAAGCTTCCATCAATTATTTATAAATTTGCTTGTTCATAGTTTAAAAAAAAATACCCGATTTCAAGTTGGACTAGCGCACTGAGGTATCTGTATAAAATTACAAGCAAGCAATAAATTTTGAATTCCGTAGTATATTTTTTTCGGATCAGTGAATTTAGAATGGTGGTGTGATGTCACTTTGTTTTCCATAACTTCATTTTATCATTAATTTCACTTGCCATTGCCATAATATATGAATACGAATGCGAAATACGAATCCGTTTATTGCTTATGAAGAATCCACGGGAATTTAATTTATTGTTCGTTTTTAAAGAAAATAAAAGTCTATCACGAATTATTATTGCAGTAGACACATTAACTTATATATTAGAATGTATACAAAACATTTTTAGTTTTCATTCAATTTTTATGGAATAATCGAGAAAAACTGACAAAAATGCAACGTTGCCAGCTCAGCAGGTATAAACCCTCTTAATAAAATTCTGCGAATAGTGTTATGGAAGGCGATCTTAAGAGCGTTGTCGCAAGATCTTAAGTATGTAGTTTTCATTAGGAAATTTTGTTAAAGAAAACATAAAATCGCAGTAGTTTAATGAATAGAATCAATAAAACATATTGTTATATTGTCAAAAGTTAATATTTTGTACACGGATTTTAAGCGGGTTTTAGAATTGTAGCCCTGACAAAGTGACATGTTTTGGCAAATTTCAAAACGATAACTAAGAAAGTGCTGTGAATTGTATTAATATGTGAGAAAATTCTTTAAATAGAGAATACAATCTGAAGCTATTGAAATGCTTATTATACGGGTTTAAATAATTCTGCATAATCTGCTAATGTTACTACGGAAAAAGACTAAGAAAACATGGTAAATCGCGGATTTCGCAATTTTTTGGTATAAACCCTCTTAATCGATGAAACGATTTTCGGTAAAGTTATGGATTACCGACAAAAATAGTCCTATTACTGTCCTTCTGTCTGTCGATCACAGGGTTGTATCTCAAAATTCGTAATATTGTTTATTACTAGCTGTTGCCCGCGACTCCGTCTGCGAAGATAAAAAATAGCCTACGACCTATTCTAAGACCTACCGAGTATAGAGAAAAAAGTTTCACAAAATTCGGTCACACTGTTTCGGAGGAGTTCGATAACAAACACCGTGACACGAGATTTTTATATATTAGAAGATGTACGAGTAGGTCTCTGCTGACACTGCATTCTTATAGATTATTATTATTATTATTACTAGCCTATTCTGTCCCACTGCTGAGCAAAGGCCTCCCCCCAACATTTCCACTGCTCTCTGTCCGCTGCATACGAGGGCCAGTCCTCCGTGAAGAAGTCCAGTTCATCTCGCCATCGCCGTCTGGGTCTGCCAGGTCGCCTTTTCGCGTTTTTGGGTTTCCACTCGGTGGTTATCTTGGCCCTCAACTCGTCTGGCATGCGGCAAACATGGCCAGCCCAGTCCCACTTCAGCTTACACGCCGTTCGACCTGCATCAGTGATCTGAGTCATGGAGCGCAGGTCGGTGTTCCGGATCCGATCCATTAATTTAACACCTAGCATGCTGCGCTCCATGGCCCGCTGGCAAACCCCGATTTTGGACTTCAGAGCTTCCGTCAAAGACCAAGTTTGAGCACCGTAGGTGAGAACTGGTAGTACGGACATGTCCATGAGTTTATTTTTTAAGGAAATTGGGAAGTTACCCTTCATGAGATGTTTCATGGACCAATAGCTCCTCCAGGCGTTTTCTGTCCGTCTTTCGACTTCTTTTTCTTGCCGTGCCTGGAAGGAAACTAATTGGCCCAAGTAAATATACTCATGGACATATGCGATCTGTTCACCGTTTATCTCTATCCTACGTTTGGTGCTATTTGTCATTAACTTGGTCTTTGACATATTCATCCTTAGTCCAATCTCGAGGCTCGCCATGCTTAGATCACTAAGCATGCCTTCGATCGAGGTCGGCGGCTGATGAGGAGAAGAGGACTATATCGTTGGCGAATCGAAGATTAGTTAACCTCCGATCACCGACGACCAGTCCCCTGCTCTCCCAGCTCGGCGCTAGCTTCCGATATTTATAGATACGGCAGTTTAAAGCATATTAGGTATATATTTTTTAAACTTTCAAGTACTGCTTTTTCAGGGTAAGGAAATCGGTACCGCAAAATTATGACTACACGTATAGGGAATCCTATTGGGACAAATGCTGGTTCGGTCGAAGGTGTACCAAGAGCAGGATTCGACACGATTGGAGAGTGCGTTGGATTACGGTAAGTATTTGTTTTTTACAAATACCATTGTATGAAGAAAGTCATTAATAACGTTATGTCCGTCTTTGGATCTCCGGCTTATGTATGAATACCAAATTTTACATTTAATATAACTTTTAATTTTAACCCCCTACACAAATAATGTTTGATCGCTATCTGTGTGCGTGTGTGTGTCATTTTATGTATCATAGTTCTTAAACGGGTGAACCGATTTGGATGTGGTTTTTTTTATTTTAACGCAGGTTTCTTGGCGATGGTCCTTAGTTACGTTCATCAAAATTGGTTCAGTCGTTTCAAAGTTATTAGCTCTTTTGTTAGCTGCGGAAGGGATCTTAGACGCATAATAGGCATTTACTTTATTTTCAAATATGTATATGTGAACTAGTTGAGTTGAGTTGAGAGTTTTTATTTTTACAGATGTATTTCTTTCGCAGAGGATGGAGTATGAAAGCAAGTCGACCTGTTGCTCTGGCTACCTTGACATCGGTACAATCTATTCGTAAGAACATTCTACTCGTATTGTTCGATAGTTTCGCGATTTTCTCTTATAAGTAATACCAAAATTTCGAAATGCCTGAAGACTAAAGTCTTCAACCAGAATGTGTTGCCAGTGACGTCATTATGGCTATGGAGCTATAGAGATAGCTGAGTTCGGAATTTCTTAGCGCGATAGGGCCGGCGCCCACTGACGGCATGGCACGGCGTGGCATTTTATTACTATCAAGTTATTTTGAATCTTATTTCAATGAGTTTAGAATTCTTGTTACTTTATTGGTTATGCGTGGCATCGGCCCTCAGGACGTCGCGGCATCGTGGTATCGAAATAAAGTAACATGAATTCTAAACTCATTGAAATAAGATTCAAAATAACTTGATAGTAATAAAATGCCACGCCGTGCCATGCCGTCAGTGGGCGCCGGCCAATACTCGGCGATACGGAATACGGGATTTCGCCGAAAAACTACACTAGCTCGAAGATGACGACGATGACGATTTTTATCGGTGATCAGGAACCAGTTTTTCTACATCGGTATTCGGTGGCGACCACGTTTAAGTTGCAGTTACATGAAACAAAACGTCTATTTTATTTAAATAAAAAATATTTGTAAAATCATTTTTAGGGTTCCGTACCCAAAGGGTATTACTGAGGCTCCGCTGTCCGTCCGTCTGTTTGTCCGTCTGTCACCAGGCTGTATCTCGGGAACCGTGATAGCTAGAGAGTTGAAATTTTCACAAATGATGTATGGCAATTGCCGCTATAACAATTTAAATACTAAAAAGCAAAATAAAATAAATATTCCTATGTGCAAAATTTCAAGTCTCTAGGTCCAGTGGTTTGGGCTGCACGTTGATGTATCAACAGTCAGTCAGTCAGTCAGTCAGTTTAGAATTTTATACACCTATATAGATATATGTTTATACATGTCTTTCCCATCCCATGTCACCATCATATACCGTTTTACGGAAAGAAATAGAGTGAGACCAAGATAAGTCTGCAACGATTTTGATAGCACGCGCAGTGCAAGTTTTACATTAAACGTCAAACTTCTATGAAATTCTGACGTATAAATAACACATGCACTGCGTGTGCTATCAAAATCGTTGCAAACTTATCTTGGTCTAGCTCTATTGAAAGCTATAGCAAGCGCCCTCGTATGGGACAATACGGCTTTAGGTTAATGAAAACAAAAATTTGTCTCTGCAATTAAAATATAATAAAATTATTTTTTAAAAAAAAGTATAAAATATGAAGAAAAAATAACAATGTTATCTAATTATAATTTAATTAATTTAATTTTAGTCATGAGCATGATTACATATTATTATGAACTGTGATAAGTTGAGTCGTTTGAACTCGCCTTTTGTTGGCTGAATTTGTGCATGGTACTTTATTGCTTTTGCTTTTACTTTATATACACATAAATATTTCCCTTATTATTTTAGTAATGTAATTAGTCAATTGTAAAAACTAAGTCTTTTTGAGCAACCATAATGTTATAATTCACTAGTGGAAACTACTTTGGCTTTTGTATTATCTAAATTTAAAATAATCACAAATGTTATTTTTCGCTGTTTGTTTCCCATTATCAATAAAATAAAAAAATAAAAAAAATAAAAAAAATTATCAATTTTCAGATTAAATTGTAAACCTGTCTGTCGGCCACCTTGCAAACATGGCTTCTGCATGAAGCCCAACACTTGTGCGTGTCACGAGGGCTACAATGCTGATCCATTCGCCCCGTACAGCTGCTTGCCCACGTGTGGGGACTGTGGGCACGGCACTTGCGTCGCTCCTAGTAAATGCGAGTGCAACTTTGGCTACTTGCTTCAAAATGGTAATTAAAAGACAAGAGCATACATCGGAGCTTTTGGTGCGGGAATGTTTTTCATTAGCCAATGAAGGTATTGACTTAAAAAACAGAATGTACTCTAGCAGGTTTCTACCTAATGAACTGAAGTTGGTTTTAAATAAGAATCCTGGCTGTAGCACACTAAAAACTATGAACGAATTGTTACAAAGCAAAGAAATAGAACTGCGATCGCAAACTTTTCGTGCAACAATTGATCCCTTTAAAAAATTTAAATATGCACCTATTACAACTCGCGACGTGGAAAGATCGTTCAGTTCGTTGAAATGAATATTTACAGGAGACGCCGCAGATTATCTGTTGCAAATATAGAAAAAATATTAATAATTTATTTTAAAAATCGTGTCAACTACTAAATTTACTGCTGTAATTAATTAAACTTAATTTTATTATTATCTCATAAGGCTTGGTAATAAAGCTAAAGTACTACATGAAAATACAATTCGCAGAGCAGTAGTTATTCATTAGGCATAAATGATATTTTCTTAGACTATCCTATCTGTTTATTTCTACTCTTTCTCAAATCATTCCCGCACCGAAAACCCCGATGTTTGGACAAGAGATATTTGACAGGAGAAACATAGGGGAGACCAAATACAAAAGTAACAGCGGGTCGAAAGTAACAAAGGCTCTGTAGGTTTATCCAATAATCTTCTTCTTCTTTTTTCAAAATATGGCTTCTGTCCCCCTTTAAAGGTAGGACAATTTCGCCAGTGTCGAAGTAAGCTCTCTTGGGAGCGACGTTGTACGGTGATTGTAGTTTCTGCAACTTGATAGAAAAATTCCAGAAACGACGTGGAGACAACTTGCGCATTAAAAAATGTCAGACACGAGAGCAATATAGAATTTTGTGATCACTGTTAATTAAGGTTAATCGCCGCATAAAACACTATCAAAATTATACTTATGCAAATTATTAAGAGCTTAAAAACAAATGCAGAGGGTTATGATGGCATTACTTTAAATATGATAATTTTGACATTGCCATACACACTTGACATAATAGCAAAAATAATAAATAAGTCAATTACTACATGTATAGTCCCAGATGTATGGAAAATAGCAGCAGTGCGACCTCTGCCTAAGATAACAAATCCTACAGAGTTGAGGGATCTCAGACCTGTTAGTATTTTACCCTGCCTCTCTAAAATACTTGAGAAATCTGTATGTATTCAGCTAACCAATTTTTTGGAGAGAAATGAAATCCTGCCAGAGTTACAGTCAGGTTTCAGGAAAGGCAGGAGTACTGTAACTGCATTATTAGATGTTACTGACAATATGATTTGTGCTCTGGATGAAGGAATGTGTACTTTTCTGGTACTGCTAGACTTTTCAAGGGCGTTTGACTCTCTAAATATTGACCTGTTATTGTCTAAATTAAGTTATTATGGGTTTGATGGTGATTCATTGCGTTGGTTTGACAGCTACCTTGACAATCGATGCCAGTATGTAAATATGACTCGAATTGATGGTTCCTTACAGATTTCGGAAAAAGAGGTGGTAAAAAGAGGCGTGCCGCAGGGATCGATCCTCGGCCCAATTCTTTTTATTTTGTATTTGGCTGATATAAAAACACAAATAAGGAATGCTAAGTATCATATATATGCTGACGACATACAGGTTTATATATCTTGCAAGCCCTCAGAGGCTGACTATGCAATAAGTAAGCTAAATGAGGACCTCACTAGAATAACTACTTGGGCGTCAAGCAATTCCCTGCTTCTCAACCCAACAAAAACCAAATATATGGTTATTGGAAGTAAGCAACAGTTGTCTGCTCTGAGATATACTGCTGATGTTAAAATACTAAATGAAAGTATAGAACGGGTGTATGAGGCACGAAATCTTGGTATCTTAATTGATAGTGAGTTGCGATATGAAAAGCATATTGCAAACACAATACGAAATTGCTTTTATAAGCTAAAAGTGTTGTATAGAGCTAGGGCGTTCTTGAGTGAAAAGTTGAGAGTACAGCTTGTAGAGTCGCTGGTGCTATCGAAATTAAATTACATGGATGTAGTGTACGGACCGCGTTTGCTTGCAAAAACTAAAAGACTCGTCCAGAGAGTCCAGAATGCCTGTTCACGCTTCTGTTTTAATGTTCCGTTAAGGGCTCATGTTACTCCTTTCCTAAATAAGCACTTAATGCTTAAAATGCATCACCGACGTAAACTTCATCTGGCTTGTCTACTTTTTGACGTACTTAAGCACAGAGCCCCTATGTATCTTGTCAGTAAACTCACACTTTCGTCTTGCCTGAGGTCAAGTGGAGAGCGAAAGCGTGCCACACAACTGCTTATGCCTCGACACAAAACTGCTGCTTTTCGTGGCAGTTTCAGGTATGCAGCCACGAAATGTTGGAATAACATTCCGCCCCCGATCAGAGACCTAAAATGTACACAAAATTTTAAATTAAAGATGAAAAAAATGATGTTTGAGCACCAAAGGGCTCAAGAACTGCTGAGCCATGATACGAGTGTATTTTGAGTGTTCTTTGTTTGTCGAATTTCATGTCTCTGTAGTACATACCTTGAGTTTTTGTCCCATACGCATCAGAGCGGATGTAACTGTAACTGTTTTTGCAATCATTGAGCAACTTTTTCATTTGTGTATGTTTGGTTACTTCATATAATCGAAGTGTCTGTCGCTGTAGCTTAACTTTTTTCTTAATTTAAACTGTGTTTCTTTGTTTTTTATAATTTTAGTTTTAGATCTGTTTCCCAGATCAGAGGAAAGAACTGGTAAAACTGGTTTTAGTTAGTTTAATCGGGTTATGATTGGGTTGTTGTTGTTGTTTCTTCTAATACTTTTTTCTTTTTTTTGTTTCTTTAGTGTTCCGTGTTCCGCTAGGATGAGGCATAGGTCTCAGGAACATTCAGCCAATTATTTTAGGGCCACCACAGACCGAAGCGTTTTCGTTGCCGTCGCGCGCGCGCCCCGCGCTTCGGTCTGTGGTAGCCTTGAATGCTTGAATGTTTAGTTTTTAGGGTTCCGTAGTCAGATAGTTTTATGTTAGAATTATATGTTTTTCTTTTTTTATAATAATTATATAATTTGTGTCTGTTTTGTGTGGCCTTCCGTGATGTTGCTGTAGGTACTGTGGCCCGGCGGAAGACCAGTGCTGGTTTTTAACTAGCAACATGCTGAGCCGGGTCCCTTTTTGTAGCAGCACTAATATGTACATTTCTATGTCTATGTCTATACGTATGTTTGTACTCTTATTTTTGCCTGTGTATGTGTTATTGTTGTTATAAAATAAATGGTTTTCTTTCTTTCTTTTCTTTCTTTCTTTACTTCAACTAGCCAAAGAAACAGAAATACCAAAATTAGATGGCGGATGTAGACAGTATCTAATTTTGGTACCTATTTCTGTTTCTTTGGCTAGGTAGTTGAAGTATAGTTTTGATTCTGTTTTATGCGGCGATTAACCTTAATTAACAGTGATCACAAAATTCTATATTTGTTCGAATGCTACAAATCGAATCTATCCAATAATCGAAACACTGCTTAGCTGCCGTCATTATGACAGTGAATAGCACTCCTCTGACTTTCATACAGCCTCTGTCGGTGCCTCACGTGATTTGACGAACTAAAAATAATTTTCTTGACTTACATTCATGTCACGTTTCATCATCATCCCAACCTATATGCGCCCCATTGCAGGGCGCAGGCCTGCTTTGAGAATGAGACGGCTTGGGCCATTGTTCTCACGCGGACCCAGAGTGGATTGGGAACTTCACATACACCATTAAATTTATTTGCAGGTGTATGAAGGTTTTCTCATGATGTTTTTCTTCACCGTAAATTTCAAGGTAATTTGTATACATTACTGTTTTCATTACAGGTACATGCGAACCAAAATGTGATATTAATTGTGGTAATGGTACCTGTATTGCACCCAGTGTTTGCAATTGTACAACAGGCTATGAAGCTAAGGGAATCAGTTTTCCGAAATGCACACCTAAATGTGACATTGAGTGTGGAAATGGAACGTGCATAGCACCCAATGTTTGCAACTGTACTTCAGGTTATGCAGACAAAGGAATTAGTTTTCCAAAGTGCGTACCCAAATGTGACATTGAGTGCGGAAATGGAACATGCATAGCACCCAATGTTTGCAACTGTACTTCAGGTTATGAAGACAAAGGAATTAATTTTCCAAAGTGCGTACCCAAATGTGACATTGAGTGCGGAAATGGCACATGCATAGCCCCCAATGTTTGCAACTGTACTTCGGGTTATGAAGACAAAGGAATCAGTTTTCCGAAATGCGCACCTAAATGTGATATTGAGTGCGGAAATAGAACTTGTGTAGCTCCCAATGTTTGTAAATGTACTTCTGGCTATGAAGACAAAGGAATCAGCTTTCTGAAATGTGCACCCAAATGTGACATTGAATGTGGAAATGGAACTTGCATAGCACCCAATGTTTGCAACTGTATATTGGGTTATAAAGACAAAGGAATTAGTTTTCCGAAATGCACACCTAAATGTGATATCGAGTGCGGAAATGGAACTTGCATAGCACCCAATGTTTGCAACTGTACTTCAGGTTATGAAGACAAAGGAATAAGTTTTTCAAAGTGCACACCCAAATGTGATATTAAGTGCGGAAATGGAACTTGTGTAGCTCCCAATGTTTGTAAATGTACTTCTGGCTATGACGACATAGGAATCAGCTTTCCGAAATGTGCACCCAAATGTGATATTGAATGTGGAAATGGAACTTGCATAGCACCCAATGTTTGCAACTGTACATTGGGTTATAAAGACAAAGGAATTAGTTTTCCGAAATGCACACCTAAATGTGATATTGAGTGCGGAAATGGAACTTGCATAGCACCCAATGTTTGCAACTGTACTTCAGGTTATGAAGACAAAGGAACCAGTTTTCCAAAGTGCACACCCAAATGTGATATTGAGTGCGGAAATGGAACTTGTGTAGCACCCAATGTTTGCAAATGCACTTCTGGCTATGAAGACAAAGGAATCAGCTTTCCGAAATGTGCACCCAAATGTAACATTGAATGTGGAAATGGAACTTGCATTGCACCCAATGTTTGCAACTGTGCTTTGGGTTATAAAGACAAAGGAATTAGTTTTCCAAAATGCACACCTAAATGTGACATTAAATGTGGAAATGGGACTTGTGTAGAACCCAATTTCTGCAAATGCACAACTGGCTATGAGGCTAAAGGAATCAGTTTTCCAAAGTGCAAACCCAAATGTGACATTGGGTGCGGAAATGGAACTTGCATAGCACCCAATGTCTGCACCTGTACTTCAGGCTATGAATCTAAAGGAATTAATTTTCCAAAATGCACACCTCAATGTGACATTGAATGTGGAAATGGAACTTGTATAGCACCAAACGTTTGCAAATGCACTTCGGGTTATGAAGACAAAGGAACCAGTTTTCGAAAATGTACACCCAAATGTGATATCGAGTGCGGAAACGGAACTTGTGTAGCACCCAATATTTGCAATTGTGCATTAGGCTACAAAGTCGATGAAAGCAAAATACCGCTTTGTGTACCGAAATGTGACCATGGCTGTAGTAACGGAACATGCGAAGCTCGTAATACTTGTAAATGTTCAGTTGGATACAAAATTGATAAAAATGGTACATGTAAACCTGATTGCGGTATTTGTGATGGGATATGCAACGAACCGGAAAAATGTGAGTGTGAAGAACATTTTGTAGCCAAACGCGTCACTGTTGATGGCAGAGAATGTGGTTATGAGGTGACTGATAAATGTGAACGAACTCTTTGTTTAAAAGAAACAGTCAGCACTGAAAAGAATATGCCCAAGAAATACGACGATTTTTTGTTTGTAATAAACTACACACTAGCACTAGATAGCGAAGCAACAAGTAAACCTTTAGATGGAGATGAATTCTGGGTCAAAAATACTACTTCAGACAGCAATAATACAGATAACAAAAACGTAATAGCGGGGAGTGAAAGTTGGTAAGGATAAAAGGTTTCCTAAACCGTGCGATAGAAAGAACTGGTAAAAACGATAGTGATTCTGAATATTTTAGACAGTAATGTCTCTGGTTTGAAGATCTTTTTGAGCTCTGTGATATTTACTACTTCAGTATATAAAAAAACATAAATATCTGCTTTCAGGATAAAATCGACATGGGCGTATGCAGCTATACCTGTAGCTGCCATTTTAATTGCCATATTAGTTGGATCTTTTGCCATTTACTGGAGATCTTCGAGGTGTGGTAATGGAAACTCAGCGGTGGATGGTTGGTAACCTTTTATAATTATTATTACTTATTCCTAATTAAGACAGCAAACGGTCCAATGGTTAGTAAACAAGCAAGCTCCTATCAACTATGTTAATGCACAGAAAAACAAATCTTAAAAATAAACAAGCATGGAAACGAGACCACAGTAGACATTATCTTCTGCTGATCAGCAAAGTGGAGCATATAAGGAGGGTCATATTTCGCTGCCACAGTTTTTAGGATGGTGTTGGGACTGTCCCGCAACCTACTGAGCATCGAGGCAGTTTTTTTGCGCATGTTGGATCTGTTCTAGCCTCCGCAAACATGCCTGACGCGCTGCAAGACCGCGGCAGCTCCATCAGCATCATAAAGCCTTATACTGGACTCGAAGGACTCCGATAAACTTCTGCGTGTAGCTAGCCCAGAGACTGCACGTGTAAAAGGCTTGACAGTAAGGTTTTTATTACGATTTCAATCTTTGTTAAATTTACTAGCTTCTAGCGGCCATTAGTATTCGAAGTAGGATTAGTTCGAAACATGTGGGACACACATCGACTATGTTAATACGTGAGGGACCAGTGTTTCTGATATTAGTAATTCTGTAAATTCTGACATATCTGCAAGTTTGTACGGAGCCCTCTGACTTGGTCGGTTTTTCTTTCTTCTTTTTTGAATCAATAAAGTTGTCAAGCATAATAAAACATCCTAAAAGACATTTACTGGGCTATTTAAGTAACCAAAAATATTCCGTATTATATTCAAAAGCCCAGACTTGGTCTTTAGCCGAGGCCTAGAAGTCCAAGCTCAAAATTTTCCAGCGAGCCATGGAGCGCAGTATGCTACGTAGGTGTTCGGAGAACTGATAGAATCAGAAAACACCGACCTGCGCTCCAAAACTCAGATTGTCGATGTGGGGACAAAGAACGCCAAACTCAAGTGGGACTGGGCGGGACATGTCCGCCGAGTGCATCCGGATCGCGGCAAAAATCGTCACCGATTGGGTTCCAACCAACGGGCACCGGAGCAGGGGCCGACCAAAACGGAGGTGCCGATGTCTTGGACCGTTTTGACCCAGTTTGGCGGGATTTTGCGAGGAACAGAGTCGGGTGGAAAGAAAAAGGGGAGGCCTTCGCCCAGCAGTGGGACATCCATTAGGCTAATAAAAAAAGCAAAACGGCTTGTGTAATGTAGATTTGTCATTAATTTTTCCAGATGTCAAAGAAAAAGATTTGCCAAGTTCGGGACAGGTTTACGAAATGACATTATCGTCAGCATTGGCTGAAGAGAAGAGGATGTCAACAATACTTGAAAGAAATAAAATGCGCACAGTACCTAAAGCATAATTATTGTACTCGAGTTGTACTAATTTGGCGAAACACAAAAGTGTTCGTCTTAGGGTCAATTATAATTTTGTTGTGTTTTGACCTTTTTTTTTAAAATTGGAAAATTTTATGTTATTTCTGCTCAGTATCAGAAGCTTTTTCGATACTACTAGGAGAAAAAAAAGACCCAAAATTTCCATATAATTTTCGGTTCTTCCATTTAGTTAGGCCGTGGTCGCTTTCACCCGCCGCACGCGGCCGACAGCGGCCCGCCGCCCGCGGCGTCTGAATGGTGTGTTCGGGAATGCTCGGGAGTGGTCGTTTTCGCCCGCCGCGTGCGACGTCCCGAACGCGGCGGGCGAAAACGACCACTCGGTCATCAAAACTTGGGACACTTTTGTTCCAGTAGGATCGAATAAGTTCGTGATTCTGAGCAGAAAGCAAATAAAATTTTCTAAATAAAAAAAAAACCAAAACGGACAACCGGACGGCAAAATAAAAATTGGCCCTTTGGAACTTAAATTTAAAATGTACTTTTTTTTCAGAATTAGATAGATTTGGGGTTTTTATTTGCTCAGAATCTTGATGATGAAAAAATCACAAAACTGACTCAAAAAACAAGTACACTTTATTTTCAAGAATATAAATAGTACCTACTCGTGATTTTCCTTATAAGAAAACTCCAAAATTTTCACTTAAAAATGTAAAAAATATGCCCGGTTATTTTTATTATATCTAATTAAATTGAATTAGTACAATAACTAGGATCATTTTTTACCTGCTAACCTTGTGCCATTTGTTACTAGTTGTGTGAAAAAATGTAATACGCCGATCAAAGTTTAATACGAGCATCATATTATATTATTACTAGCTGTTGCCCGCGACTCCGTCCGCGAAGAATAGGGGTATAAAAATAGCCTACGACCTATTCTCAGACCTACCGAATGTGGATAAAAAAGTTTCATAAAAATCGGTCAAGCCGTCTCGGAGGAGTTCGATAACAAACACCGTGACACGAGATTTTTATATCTATACTAATCTATACTAACATTATAAAGAGGAAAGATTTGATTGTTTGATTGTTTGTTTGTTTGCATTGAATAGGCTCCGAAACTACTGGACCGATTTCAAAAATTCTTTTGCTGTTAGAAAGCTACATTATCACTGAGTGACATAGGCTACTTTTTACCGCGGGAAAATACCATTTCCTACGGGATAATTAATTTATCGCGGGCGAAGCTGCGGACGGATATAACTAGCTGTTGCCCGTGACTCCATCTGCAAAGAATAGTAGTATAAAAAATAGTCTACGACCTCAGACCTACAAAATGCAGAGAAAAAAAATCATAAAAATCGGTCAAGCTGTTTCAGAGGAGTTCGATAGCAAGCACTGTGGCACGAGATTTTTATAAGTACCTAATATTTATAATAATATGTTAGAATTTATTACAAAAATAATTTTGAATTAAGATTATAATAATATGCTACCCAATATACTATGCTGTAAGTATGTATAGTTTAAAAAGTGTGTAGTTTTATATTTTGGTGCTGAATAAAAGCTTATAATTTATTTTGTGATTTGTTATTATTTAGAATTTTAATGTTGTTAAGATGTATTAAAAATAAGTGGCAAACAACATGTATCAATAAATGAAAACCTTCCCAATTACTTGCATTATTCGTCTCGTCACTACTTTGAAAAAAGCTTGTAAGTATCTCAAAACAATGTGTTAACCAAACGGAACCATAATAAATACTTACAAGGAAAGGTAGCTAGGTACCTAGGCACCTAATTCTCCGGCTCCGATTTGATTTGAAAATTAATGAAAAAATAAAAAAATGTACAGGTATTTAGTTTTTTTCACTTAATAACATCAAGGTTGGGACTTCCTTTGAAGTAAAAAGATACCTGTGCCTGAACTGAAGGTCCCACTCCTCTATAACTAGGTATAAAATTAAAAAAAATAATGGAATGTCTCCTTTATATAAAATGTGCTATTTCCAATATTTAAAGTAGATGCCCTCCATGTGGCGTTCGATCTTTCCACCCTGTATACTAATATTATAAAGCTAAAGAGTTTGTTTGTTTGAAATTGAAAAAAATATTTTTGTGTTCAATATTCATTTATCGAGAAACGCCATATACCATTACACTACGATTAACAGAAGCGAAGCATCAATAAGAAATGTGGCAAAAACGGAAAAAAAATTTTTTTTGAGAGCTTCATGAGAGGAGAGCCCCGAGTGCGAGCCCTTCAGCCGGTTTTGAAAATTGTATTTCAATGCTTTAAAGAAAGAAAAGAGTGAAAGAACTTATGCCACATTACAAACTACTCAATCTATTTAGAAATTTATGTCAACTGTGTTTGTACTATCCATTTATAGATAGATTGGAAATAAACTGCAATAAACTGATACAATTACTTTGCTCACCTTAACCTAACCTAACCTTAAGGAGGCTCGCGGGTGAGCGAAGTAATTGTTTCAGTTCATTAATATGGACCTCCGCAAAATAACGCCTGATTCAATAAATTATCTAAACTGCAATAATAAATCCCTCAGTCTACTGAAACTCTCGGGTTGCCAAATACAATTTCTTTTTTTTTTGAACTGACAACCCCGGAGAATGTTTTTTTTGCTGTCAACATTAGTTTAGGGGCATTTACACACATATTGCACATTTACCAGTATGTTTGGCCTACAATTATTGTATGTACTTTGTTTATTTGGTTATCGGAAACGGCATAACAACGGATGTAGAGATTCGCACTATATCTCTATTTTAATAGATAAATTAAGTCTTTATGGCTGACAATCGTTTGGCATTTTGTGGGACAGTCTACAGAAGAAAATAACATCCCACCAAAAACATAAGATGGACAGTTCTACGAGCGTTTTAACCGCTATCAGTTTCCTATCGCATATAATTATTACTATTTTTAACATGGTTTTACTGGTTTTAAGGTTATCCTTTAAGTATATCAATCTGCATAAAAGTAACTTAATCTAATTTAGACCCTACCAGAGAATGCCTGCATGTGAGTGCAGATGAGGCCAAAGGTGTATCTCAGTGGTTCAGTACACTCTACCCTTAAAGAGCCCGATAAAATAAATAAAGACGCCAAATCATATTTCCATACCAAATTTCATCCAAATTGTGAAGAGATAGGTACCGAATAGATAAATAAATAGACAGAGTTATTTCCGCGTTAATAATATTACATTCGTTAACCCGATTGGGTTCTAATCCAAGCAACGGATACCGGAGCAGGAGCAGAGCAAAACAGAGATGGGGGGATGATTTAGACCATTTAGACCTATTTTTTGCATGATTTTGCGAAGGATAGAAACGGGTGCAAAAAACCGGCCAAGTGCGAGTTTAACTCGCGTACGAAGGGTTCCGTACCATTATCTATAAAAACGGCAAAAAATCACATTAAAATTTGTTGTATGGGAGCCCCCTTAAAATTTATATCATTTTGATTTAATTATTTATTTTTAAAGTGAATAAATAATTCTGTGAATATTTCAAGCGTCTACTTGTTGCCGTTATCAATATCGAGCAAAAACGAGCAAAAAAAATCACGTTTGTTGTATGGGAGCCACCTTAAATATTTATTTTATTCTGTTTTTTAGTATTTTTTATTATAGAAGCCACCGAAATAGATCATCTGTGAAAATTTCAACTGTCTAACTATTACGGTTCATGAGATACAGCCTGGTGACTGATGGACAGACGGACGGATGGACAGCGGAGTCTTAGTAATAGGGTCCTGTTTTACTCTCTTGGTACGGAACCCTTAAAAGGGCCTTACCTAGTAGTGAGGCGTCTAAAAGTCTATTAAAATAAATATTGGTTTGGATTTCAGTAAGTTTTCTAAGTCCAGCTTTTATCGGAATTATGGTCACCATAAACAGTACAGAGAATAGCTTGTATTATATTACAGACTTAGTGCGAGTTTGACACTCCGGATGCGCAGTACGATAATTAAAAAAAACTGGAATAGTCCAAGATCAAAAATGCTGAAAGCTAGCATCGTAGTGTTGTTGGTTTTCGGATTAAGTCACTACATCAACTGTCAAATTTGTACGAAATTAGACTGGTGAGTATATCATATTAATATTATAACCGCGAAAGTTACAGTGCGTGTGTTCGCGTTTGTATTATTGGTTGTTAATCCTTCACGCTAAAAAGGCTGGGTGAATTTGGGTGAAATTTTGTATACAAGTAGCTGGACGGGTTGGGTTCGTAAGGACTAGATTGCATAACGACTCTATAAGCAAAACGTCTTAGTTGCATAAGGTCTTGGTAAGCACAATGTCTTTTTTGCAGAATGCCCTAGTGAGTAGAATGTCTTAGTTGTTCGATCGACAACTATAGCATAACGCCCGAAGTTGCAAAATGACTAATAGAGTTTACGTTCAAGTTATTAATAAGTTTAGTCTTGATTGTAAAACGACGCATAAGGAAAAGTGTCTGGATAGCATATGGTCTTGGTAGCAAAACGTCATGATTGCATACCGGCTAGGCTCTGTAGGGACGACTAGTTATTGTCTAGGTCTCGGACGAAGTCGCCGGCAGAAACTAGTCGTTATGCCATTTAGACGTTATTAATGTTTGACGATATGCCTACCTAGTCGTTTTGCTATTACAACATTTTGATATTAGGGCGTTATACAAACAAGACTTAATAGAACTAAGTCCAATCTTAAACCCGGGCATTCTACTATTAAGACGTTTGTACAATTAGATATTTAGCTACCAAGACCTTATGTAACTAAGACGTTTTGCTTATAGAGTCGTTATGCAATATAGTCCTTACGAACCCAACCCTACTGGACGTGTAAATTAACACATTAGGCTAATTAATATCCCAATAATCTCACGAGATAGGGACAAGAATCCAAAATATCAACCACTAGGTTTAGAGACTTGGTGAAATATTGGTGAGCATTCAAACTCGACGGTTGTGGAAAATGCTAAAAGGCACCATTAACTATCGAGATTGTAAATTACACATGGACCTTTGGCAGGACTTTTTTGAAATGAAACTTCTAATGCGACTTCCAACAAGGTCGTGTTAAACGTTTAACACTTCCATGGAGGCGGTATGAAAGCATTAGTATATACGTACCTACTGCCGAAGCAAATAATCTCGCATTGTATATATACTAACGGATGTTAAAAACTTCGACAGTGCGATGCAGAACTCATACTGTCTGTGCAAATTTGTATGAGACTTGAGAAAAGCGCCATCTAGTGAGTAATTTAAACACATAGATGCATAAATAAATTTAGTTCTTTTAGTTATTGCAATAAGGTTCACATTGATGTATAAGTGCATTTTTCATTTCCACATTACGAAGTTTCACTTCTTCCGCACAGAGGAACTGCACGCACGATTTTTTATCTATACGTATAAAAAGTACAGTCCTGATTGTTTGTCTGACTGACTGACTAGCTGACTAATCAACGCCCAGTCCAAACCCTCGGTCCTCGGTCTCGGTCGGTATCTTGCATAGAAGCTGCAATTATGGTGAAGGCAAGATACAAGGATGGATTTATATTATTCATCATCATCATCTCAGCCTATATACGTCCCACAGCAGGGCACAGGCCTCCTCTCAGAATGAGAGGGCTTGGGCCGTAGTTCCCACGCGGGCCCAGTGCGGATTGGGAACTTCGCACACGCCATTGAATTTCTTCGCAGGTGTATGCAGGTTTCCTCACGTTTTCCTTCACCGTAAAACTCATGGTAAATTACAAATGCAATTTCGCCAAAAACGTTCCGAAAAACTCAGAGGTGCGACCCGGGATTTGAATGCACGACACGGCGGTTTTATTAGACTCTTCAAAAAACTGATTTCAGGATTTTTGGGTATTCCTATGGGATAAGGAAAAAACGTGTTTTATATAATATATTCACTAACAGATACCTACCGGTGATGAGATGATAGATTTTTGGATGTTTCGTTGCCGGACTTTTGCTTTATTCAATGCTGTTGCTCGCGACTCCCTCTGTGAATAATAGGGATGTAAAAAATAGCCTACGACCTATTCTCAGACCTACCAAATTGACACACTCGACATGAGATTTTTGTAAAGTAGACATAAAAGCTCATAAGTCGTTTATAAGGATATAATCAAGAGGTATTAATAAACATAATCATAATGAGTTATTGTTTACAAAACAATTCAAAAAAGCAATGTCAGACCTATCTTTTCAAACTGCTATTGTTTTTAAAATTGGCTAGTGAAGTCGATTGTAAAGTATGTGCACAACCTTCAAATGCAAAAAGTGTTTTCTCAAACATGCTATGTAATGTTTACGTTGTGTTCCATAAAACAGGCTTCAAAATACACCGTTGCAGGCCTAGGCCAGCAATGCGATCGTCTATTGTTTCATGTCACACAGCACCATGAACATGATGTTTATAGGTCTATGGCATCATAGCATTTAGCCATTTAAAAAAAAACTATAAGCAATATTTGCGTTTTGGTTCATTATGACATTCTGCCACTACGCTTATTTAAGGTAAAGTAAGATGGTGATGGTGATGGTAATGGTGATCTGCCTAGAGTAATATTTCACCATCAACATCATCATCATCACCATCATCATCATCATCATCATCATCATCATCATCACCATCACCATCACCATCATCACCACCATCATCACCATCATCATCATCATCATCGTTATCGTCATAATCATCATCATCATCCATCACCATCATCATCATCATCACCACCATCATCATCATCACCATCATCATCATCATCATCATCATCATCACCACCATCATCATCATCATCATCACCATCACCATCATCATCATCATAACCATCACCACCATCATCACCATCATCATCATTATCATCACCACCACCATCATCATCATCATCATCATCATCATCATCACCACCATCATCATCATCATCATCACCATCACCATCATCATCATCATAACCATCACCACCATCATCACCATCATCATCATTATCATCACCACCACCATCATCATCATCATCACCATCATCATCATCAGCACCACCACCATCATCATCACCATCACCACCATCATTATCATCACCACCACCATCATCATCATCATCATCATTACCATCACCATCATGATGACGACGACGATGATGATGATGATGATGATGATGATGATGATGATGATGATGATGATGATGGTGATGGTGCATGTTTGAGAAAAGCACTATACAAGCTTCGGCCGGAACAGGGGTTGCCGGCCTCGTATCATGCCGGCCTCGTGTACCACTCGGCCGTCAACTTAGTTACTCGGCCGGCAACCCCTTAAGTCCCGACCTCTGCAGTAATGTACTATTTCGAAAACTTGTCGCAATTTGTTACCGGAGCGATTGAAACCGCAAATATTGGAAAAAAAATTGTTAAAAAACCGGTTGTCTGTAAAGTCGGTTTACGGACGATAGTTTAACTTAACGTGACAACAAAATATTTAAAAAACAAAAATGAAACCAGGCGGTCACCCATCCAAGTACTGACCGCGCCCGACGTTGCTTAACCTCGGTGATCGGACGAGAACCGGTGTTTCGTCAAATATCTTGAAAACGGTGCATCCTACGGCCAAATCAATGAAATTATCACCCCCCTTTAACGCCCCCGCACCCCCCGCATTGAAAATTACCCGAGTGCTAGTACTAAGATTGTACACCCTGGCGTTCGCTGCTCTCTTGTACATACTGGCGTTCACTGCTCTGTACGGGACATGCACGTTACATTGCGTCATCCTTTTTCGTGCGTGCAGCCGGCGTTCATCGATTTATTAGACGTTGTCAAAACTTTGGTTTATTTTTTCAGGGACACCAAATACGAACGCGAATGGTATTCATATACATACAAAGACCGTTACGAGGAAAGCTGCTACTGGGGATTTTCGTCGTGTGAAAAGACCAGGGTCGGATATGCTTCAGACACGCGTTGGGTTTCAGTAAGTGTCATTCAAGGGATTATGAGGGGCGTAGCTGAGAGGCGTAGCTGAAAAGAACTTTAACTATTTAAATGAAAACTTGCACTGGATTGAATACACATTCAACTGTACAAAGAACATTTCATTAGCACATCCTGTAGAAGAATGGCTCCCGTCTGCTGTCCCCTGTTTGCTTCTTGATTGAAATTCTAGAAGACACAAATTCAAATTTACGAAACATCGACACGGTCTCGGTGGCCAGTGTCTACAGTATGTAAAGAAGTGGGCATTTCAATAAAAAGTGGGTATACCTACCACTTAATTTTTTTTTTTAAATTTTGGGATATTCTTTTTCAAATTCACGAGTACTATTCATATTCATAAAGAAAAGAAGTGTCCTTATTATTTAAGTCAGTTTTGTGATTTTTTTTTCATACATTTTACATGGGTGGGTAGTTTGTTTGTTTGTTTGTTTATAATCTTTATTGTACAAAAGGAAAACAAAAAGGTTACAGAAAAAAAAAAGATAAGTACAAAGGCGGACTTATCCATCCCTGAAGGGATCCCTGCCAGTCAACTTTGAGTGGTAGAGAAGAGCAATAAAAAAAACAAGGATCGACAAATAGAGCAAAACATTTGAATAAATATAAATGCATATGTAAATCACACTAAAATACTATTATATTTATTTATTTATATTTTATTTGTATTTTTGGGTGGTAGTCACAAAAATTACACAATAAATTGTATACCTATAATTTCATTATTAAAAAAATAAAGGTACACTTCTTATTGAAATTGCCCAACTACAAAACACGTGAACAACACGTGTTTTTATTTTCCAATATACTAGCCCCTTCATTCAAACCTACACAGTTTGGATTTTGGAAGATGAGACGGACGCTCGATTTTAACAAAAATGTGCACTTTATAGTTGAATATTTCGTAAACGAATATTAATCATTTAAACAGCCGTGGTGGCCTAGCGGTTTGACCTATGGCCTCTCAAGCAGAGGGTCGTGGGTTCAAATCCCGGCTCGCACCTCTGAGTTTAACGGAATTTATTTGCGAAATTACATTTGAAATTTACCATGAGCTTTACGGTGAAGGGCAACATCGTGAGGAAACCTGCATACACCTGCGAAAAATTTGAAAAATTTGAAAAATTTTGATGCGGATGGCACGGGACCGATCTGTTTGGCGAGCCTTGGGGGAGGCCTATGTTCAGCAGTGGACGTCTTTCGGCTGAAATGATGATGGTGATGATAACTACGGGTCTCGTCCGGTACCTGGTTATGGTTGAGTCTTGGATGTGTCTGTAGATGGAGGCTGTGGATGTGACCACTACGCTAACACGGCTTAGAATAGCGTCTGATTTATATATTTGTTTCGTTTCAGAAACGGGTATCTGAAAGAGTGTCATATTGTTGTTATGGCTACATTAACCACGGTACAAGCGCAAGGTTCGTATTTCCAAACATTTTGGTGACAAAATCACAAAAAGGTAGATGCCACCTCACAACATAATCTAATAAGACACATCACTAATAAGATCACTAATAAGTATATTCAGGGGTCCGGTTTTTAAAATAGAATTACCATCGCGGTCCGTTACTACCAGAGTTGATATGCAAATGTAGTTAGTACAAATGTTACAAGGAATTGTTGTTTTACACATCAATGTGAGAAATTAAATGTTTTGCCTTGAACTAAGTATTCGTCTGAAGTTTGGAGTAAGGTGCAAACTTTTGTCATTAAATCGCGTGTGATACATTTTTACAAGCTTTTATTTAGCTCACCCGTTTATTTTATCATTTATTAGGTAGGTATTCTTGGGTCAAATCTTAGAAGTCGAATTTGACCCACTTCCAGTTGTCGGATTTACTTGAAATTTGGTATACTTATGTAAATTGGATGACAATGCAAGTACAGTCAATAAAAAGTACAGTCAGCGAAAAAGCTTGTATTCAAAATGAAATTTTTGACAAAAACTTATATTAAGTTACGTTCGTACTCAGTAATACAAGTTACTGCTTACTTAGGTAAGGTCCCTACAAAACAGGTCAGCGGTCCGGATCCGGAGTGCGGTCCGCCATTTGGTGACCCCTGATCTATTATTATATAAATCTACTAGCTGGCCCGCCAAACGTTGTTTGTCATATATTTAAACCTAAATAAAAATAGCCTACGACCTATTCCTACCATTTGGTAGGAAATATAGAGATTTTTTTTATAAAAATCAGTCGAGTTGTTTAAGAGGAGTTCGTTAACAAACACCGTTTTATATATTAAACTAGCTGATGCCCGCGGCTTCAACGCCTTTCTATGTTTTCTAAAATTTTCATAACCTTCCCCTGATCGTAACAAACGCAACAAAAAAAGAATTATCCAATTTGGTGCAGTCGATCGGAAGTAATGCGCGTAGGTAGGTACATTTCGATGATTCATTTTTATTTATACTTATAGAAGACTAGCCTTCCGTCCGCAGCTTCGCCCGCGATAAAATTAATTTTCCCGTAGGAAAAGGTTTTTCCCGCGGTAAAAAGTAGCCTATGTCACTCTGTGGTAATGTAGCTTTCTAACGACAAAAGAATTTTTGAAATCGGTTCGGTAGTTTCGGAGCCAATTCAATGCAAACAAACAAACAAACAATCAAATCTTTCCTCTTTATAATATTAGTATAGATAGATACTTGTATAAAAACTAGCTGTTGCCCGCGACTCTGTCTGCGAAGTATATTAGAAGAAGAAGAAGATATTCTCAGACCTACCAAATACAGGCTGCTACAAAATAACCCCTAAAGCCTGAAACCCCATGAACAGTAAATAAAACTGTAACTTACCGCGCTGTTCTTTTTTTCCTAAAAAAAAATTTTTATTTTTTTTATTTTTTTATTTAGCCTATTTTTGTGTCCCACTGCTGGGCAAAGGCCTCTCCTCTCTTGCTCCACTCCTGCCTATCAAAGGCGAGCTCCCGCCATCCCAAAAAAATATACTAATTTAATTATTTACTGGAGTACTTCCATACCCTTCAGTTATTACGGGTAATTTTGTAACACTCTGTATAGAGAAAAAAGTTTCATATAAATCGGTCAAGGCCGTTTTGGAGGATTTCAATAACAAACACCGTGACACGAGATTTTTATATATTAGATGAATCGCCAAAATATGTAGCGCAAAACTCTAGAACCACTGCACCAAATCGGATAATTTTTTTTTTGTGTTCGTAATTATCAGGACAAGGTTTTTAAGAAAAATAACTTCAACTTCAGCTAAATTAATAAGAAGTAATTCCAAGAAGCACCTCTCGTAAAAAAAAACTTTATTTTAGCTATAAAATCCATTAATTGATTTTCAATATACTAAAAAATCAAATGTGTTAAATTAAAATTTTAGTTGCTTTAAAACAAATTAACAGCTAGTCCATTGAACTGACGATCTGGTAAGGGCCAATTTATATTTGTTATAATTATGTTTTGACTTTTTTTTATTTGGAAAATTTTATGTGATGCTCAGAATCACGAGCTTTTTGATCGTGCTAGGAGAACAAAAGTTGATGTCTTGTGGTTGATACTAATGATACAGAGTGATCCAAAAGTGCCTGAGCAAAAAAATTTTACTAAAGTGAACGAATTTTTTTGTCATTCTTAACTTTTGTCTGTTTATACAAGATTTATAGTGGCTTTCACACTTATAAGCATTAATGGGGTAATGAGGGGTAATTTCAACTGTTCTTTTAGTTAGGATACTTGGAATTACCACATAGTTGCAATGACCCTATATTTTTTTCAGACCTATTTGCAAGCCAGAATGCAGCCCAGCATGTCGGCAAGGCTCATGCGTAAGGCCAGGAAAATGCGAGTGTTACACTGGCTATAAGGCTGATCCTGTGGCTGCCAACAACTGCTTGCCTATCTGTGGCGACTGTGGCTATGGCACTTGCGCCTCCCCTGGAAAATGCGTGTGCAATTTTGGCTATACGTTGCAGAATGGTGAGAGTTTCTTTAGTTTTTTTTTTTTTTTATATATATAAGTGGTGGCAAACGAGCAGACGGGTCACCTGATGGAAAGCGATCACCGTCGCCCATGGACACCCGCAACACGGGGGGCATCACAGGTGCGTTGCCGACCCTTTTAGGAATTGGTAGGCTCGTTTTTTAAAGATCCCTAAGTTGTAACGCTCCGGGAATGCTGCCGCAGAAAGCTGATTCCAGATCTTTGTCGTGCGAGGAAAGAAGTTTCGCTTAAAACGCACGGTACTAGAATGCCAATCATCAAGATGGTGAGGATGGAAAGACAAACGGTTCCTCGAAGTGCGGTAGTGGAATTTAGCCGCAGGCAGCAATTCGAACAGTTCGTCAGAACACTCCCCATGATAGATACGGTATAATATACAGAGAGACGCCACATCCCTCCGCAAAGCCAAAGGATCGAGTAGGCCAGAGAGTGCCTGATTACCGACAAATCGAGCAGCTCTACGTTGGATGCGGTCAAATGGAAGAACTTGGTACTTGGTAGTTTTTAGGGTTTCGTACCCTAAGGGTAAAAACCGGACCCTATTACTGAGACTTCGCTGTCCGTCCGTCTGTCGGTCTGTCACCAGGCTGTATCTCATGAACCGTGATAGCTAGACAATTGAAATTTTCACAGATGATGTATTTTGGTTGCTGCTATAACAAAAAATACTAAAATACAGAATAAAATAGATATTTAAGGGGTCTCCCATACAACAAACGTGATTTTTTGCTCGTTTTTGCTCGATATTAATAACGGCAACAGGTAGACGCTTGAAATATTCACAGAATTTTTAATTATATATTCACTTTGACCTCGCATTGACCAAACGTGACTTTTGGCCTTTTTATAGATATGGTACGGAACCCTTCGTGCGCGAGTCCGACTCGCACTTGACCGGTTATTATTTAGTTTTCATCGATCCACAGGCAACCACAGGGCTGGCTTTTTCCTGGTGCAACGTACTGACATTGCCTCACAGCCAGCCTTATGGACACCCTGCCCAATAACAGTGATCTGAGCGACATGGAAGAATAAAATTACTCAAAATTAATTCAGTAATATTTCGTCGGGTGGTAACACGCAGTAAGCAACTCTGCAACATATGTTGCTAGCAACTCAGCAACATGTTGATACAACAATATTGCTCAACAAAAATGTTTACCATGAATACGGGGGTTTAAGCATTTATGATACTTAAAGGCAGGATGGGTGCTTTTCCTTTTGCTGAAATATGATGTTGGTTATGAAAGCGCCATTTTGTGATTTTGATATTACAATCTTTGTTATCATCAATATATCAATAGTAAATTTCTTAGTCAATGCGTGGCACACTGAAGCAAAATTTATTTGTTTTCTTTTATAAATTGTAATAACAAAAACGATTTTGTTTCATGTACCAGAAAATAAAAAGAAAGCACTCACGATGTCAATTTGTATTACCACTCTATAGATGGATTAATTTACTCTCTATTTTTTTTTTGCAGATACATGCGTCCCAAAATGTGATATTTCATGTGGAAATGGCACTTGCGTAGCACCACACGTTTGTAAGTGTTACACAGGATATGGACTTCATGAGGGAAAGTGTTCACCAAAATGTGTCAATGATTGTGGCAACGGTACCTGTATTGCACCTAATGTTTGCAAGTGTGACGCAGGGTATGAAGTAGACGAAAGCAAAAAGCCCGTTTGTGTACCGAAATGTGACACTGATTGTGGCAACGGCACCTGCATAGCTCCTAATGTTTGCAAGTGTGATACGGGCTACGAAACAGATGAAAGTAAAGATCCTGTTTGTGTACCGAAATGTGACACTGATTGTGGCAACGGCACCTGCATTTCACCAAATCTTTGCGATTGTGACACCGGCTATGAAGTAGATGAGACTAAAGAAGCCGTTTGTACACCAAAATGTGACATTGGTTGTGGCAACGGCACCTGTGCTGCACCAAATGTTTGTAATTGCGATACGGGCTACAAAGCAGATGAAAGTAAAGATCCTGTTTGTGTACCAAAATGTGACATTGATTGTGGTAACGGCACTTGCATTTCACCAAATCTTTGTGATTGTGACACCGGCTATGAAGTAGATGAGACTAAAAAACCCGTTTGTACACCAAAATGTGACATTGGTTGTGGCAACGGCACCTGTGCAGCACCAAATGTTTGTAATTGTGACACCGGCTATGAAATAGATGAGACTAAAGAACCCGTTTGTATACCAAAATGTGAAACTGTTTGTGGCAACGGCACCTGTGCAGCACCAAATTTTTGCGATTGTGACACAGGCTTTAAAGTTGACGAGAATAAAGATCCTGTATGTGTACCGAAATGTGACAGTGATTGTGGCAACGGCACTTGCATAGCTCCTAATGTTTGCAAGTGTGATACAGGCTATGAAGTAGATGAAAGCAAAGATCCCGTTTGTTTACCGAAATGTGACACTGATTGTGGCAATGGCACTTGCATTTCACCAAATATATGCGATTGTGATACCGGCTATGACGTAGATGAGACTAAAGAGCCTGTTTGTACACCAAAATGTGACATTGGTTGTGGCAACGGCACCTGTGCAACACCAAATGTTTGCGATTGTAACACAGGCTATGAAGTAGACGAAACTAAAGATCCTGTATGTGTACCTAAATGTGGCACTGATTGTGGCAATGGCACCTGTGCAGCACCAAATGTTTGCAATTGTGATACAGGCTACGAAGTAGATGAAAGCAAAGATCCCGTTTGTGTACCGAAATGTGTCACTGATTGTGGCAACGGCACTTGCATTTCACCAAATATTTGCCATTGTGACACTGGCTATGAAGTAGATGAGACTAAAGAGCCCGTTTGTATACCAAAATGTGACACTGATTGTGGCAATGGCACCTGTGCAGCACCAAATGTTTGCAATTGTGATACAGGCTACGAAGTAGATGAAAGCAAAGATCCCGTTTGTGTACCGAAATGTGACACTGATTGTGGCAATGGCACATGCGTAGCTCCTAATGTTTGCAAGTGTGATACAGGCTACGAAGTAGATGAAACTAAAGACCCAATTTGTATGCCAAAATGTGACACTAATTGCGGAAACGGCACTTGCATTTCACCAAATATTTGCAATTGTGACAACGGCTTTAAAGTAAATGAGACAAAAGTGCCCATTTGTACACCAAAATGTGATATTGGTTGTGGCAACGGCACCTGTGCAGCACCAAATGTTTGTAATTGCGATACAGGCTACGAAGTAGATAAAAGCAATGATCCTGTTTGTGTACCGAAATGCGATACTGATTGTGGTAACGGCACATGCGTAGCTCCCAATGTTTGCAAGTGTGATACAGGCTACGAAGTAGATGAAAGCAAAAATCTCGTTTGTGTACCGAAATGTGACACTGATTGTGGCAACGGCACTTGCATTTCACCAAATATTTGCGATTGTGACACTGGCTATGAAGTAGATGAGACTAAAGAGCCCATTTGTGTACCAAAATGTGACACTAAATGTGGCAATGGCACCTGTGCAACACCAAATGTTTGCAAGTGTGATACAGGCTACGAAGTAGATGAAAGCAAAAATCTCGTCTGTGTACCGAAATGTGACACTGATTGTGGCAACGGCATAGGCTACGAATCTGATATAAGTAAAGATCCAATTTGTGTACCAAAATGTGGTACTGACTGTGGCAATGGTACCTGCATAGCACCCAATGTTTGCGATTGCAACATAGGCTATGAAGTAGACGAAAGTAAAGAACCAGTTTGTGTACCGAAATGTGACACTGGTTGTGGCAACGGCACATGTGAAGCACCAAATGTTTGCAATTGTGATCCAGGCTACGAAGTAGATGAAAGCAAAGAGCCCATTTGCATGCCAAAGTGTGACATTCCTTGTGGAAATGGCACCTGCATAGCTTCCAATGAGTGCAAGTGTGATACAGGCTTCGAAGTAGATAGCAGCAAAATGCCTTTTTGTGTACCGAAATGTGACACTAATTGTGGGAATGGCACCTGCATAGCTCCCAATGTTTGTTATTGTAACACAGGTTATGAAGTAGATGAAACTAAAGAGTCGGTTTGTATGCCAAAATGTGACATTGAGTGTGGTAATGGAACTTGTGTATCGCCCAATACTTGTAACTGTTCAGTTGGATACAAAATTACTAAAAATGGTGGAACTTGTGCACCAGATTGCGGCATTTGTGAAGGAAAATGTAATGAACCGGGGAAATGTGAGTGCGAAGAATATTTCGAAGCCAAACGAGTGATTATTGATGGCGAAGAATGTCGAGAAAACTCTGTTCATAAATGCGAAAAAATCGTGTGTTTAAGAGTGACTTCAGTGGGCGATGAGCGAATTATATCAAATAAGTATGATTTTATAACGGAGTCAAATAGTGGTAACTTAAATGAAGTCACAATTAAACCTACAGATTCTACTACGCATTTCGACGATATAGATGGGGAGAAAAACAATAGTTCGTTTAATAGCACAGTTGCCGATAAGGATGAAACAGGAAGTGACAGTTGGTAAGTAGCAGATAAAATTAATACGGATGGTTTTATTGTATCCATTGTAATACCAACAAATAGTTATTAGAACAAACAAATAGTTTTCCAAATAGTAGTTATCTTTATACAGTTACCTACTCGCTTTAGATCTGGCAGTTGAATTGAAATTCCAAGATTTTACCAAATAAGGTAAACGTCCCTGTGCTCGAAACTGACCCAATACATGCCACCTTCAATCATATGTCATAGTAAGAGAGGTGACAGATGGGTGTCATCTATTGGGCGTTGAGGTGTCGAGCATTGCTACGTTTACCTTACCCATGGGAATTCCCAAAAATAAGATTGTGGTCTTCGTTTGTATGATGAACACCGGCACAATAAACACAAACACACTCACGCACGTGCGTAATTATGTTCATACATACTCACAAAATCGCTACCATGTCTAAAGCAATTATTTCTTATTTCATTTCAACTTTTGCGTTCACAACATTAGTATTATTTAATTTTGTTTATCCTAAATTAATTGTGTCTTTTAATTTGTGCAATATTATTATAGCAATAGTTGAAAGTGTTACTTAACCTGATTAATTCATTTAGTCATTCGTAAAAGCTTTATAATAAAAAAATATTATGATTTCAGGACGCAAACGCCTTTAGCCTACGCTGTCATACCCACAGTAACTATTATTGCTGTTTTGATACTTGGTTTTGTCGTCATCTTCTGGAAATCATTAGCTGGATGCTATGAAGGAGGTCGCTATTCAGTGTATGGTAAGTAAATAAAGTTAATCCAAATTTAAACACTTCGAAACACGTATACCTACTGTTCATTCAAAAATCAAAATCTAAAATCAAAATGTTTATTCTGCAAGGGCTCTTTTACACATGTCACTTTTTTTAAAAACTACCAGCGCTTTCGTAAGGACCATTATTGCCAAGAAGAATGCGCCGCAAGAAACTTGGCAGAAAGTCATCTTTTCAAACGAAATAAAATAAATAATTACAAACAAACATTCTTCAATCATGGTCCTTGTCAGCCAAAAGAAGAATTAGAAGCCCAAATTGATGGTCTGCTAAAGAGCTACGGGCTGCAGAATTTTCGATTTAAAAAGGACCGATCAAGTCCAGAACACTGTACTCGTACTGCACTCCATAGTTGCATCGTAGATATAGGAAAAGCAACCGCCAGGCTCAAATGGAACTGGGCTGGCCACGTCACTCTATCTATGGATTTTATTATCTGAAAATCATTGATTGATTGATTTTTATTCATTATACATCAATTCGTTTGGTTGTTTTCAGATGTTAAGGTGAAGGATGCAATAAATACAGAAGAAAATCACGAAATGAGATTCTCGGCTGAAGCAAACGGAACAGAGGAAGACGAAATTAATACTGTTACTCGTATTTAGTACATTGTAGACTGTGAATACATTAGTTGTTAAACCTATTAAGCTGCGTACGGACTGCGCGCACTCGGGTACGCGTACCCGGGCTTGCGTGTCCTGGAACGCCATGTCCGTACGTCATGTACGTGTACAGTGTATGTGTACAGTACGTGTACGTGTACGTGTACGTGTACGTGTACGTGTACGTGTACAGTGTACGCGTACATGGCGTACGGCCATGGCGTTCCAGGACACGCAAGCCCGGGTACGCGTACCCAAGTGCGCGCAGTCCGTACGCAGCTTTAGAGACGTGCCGACACAATCAGCCAGTTTTAGCACACAATATTTTAATTTTACATATTATTTATTCAAGGATCTCGCTGAGATACATTATTGCGAGTTATGTCAGTGCCGTAAGTACATTAAATATATTATTTTTTAACTATTCAATATATTAACAAATATGAGCTATTATCACAAATCCCGTTTTTACCCTTTGGGTACGGAACCCTAAAAAAGCATCTGGGAACAAATGCGAATGGAAATTTTGCTATACTAGGAAATAACGATTCTTAGTGAAAATAAACGGATCACTCACGTCATAAAACGAGTTTAACTCGACATGTTTCGGGCTAATCCGTAGCCCTTCCTCTCGGAGTCGCACGTCACGACGGCTGCCACACATGTCGAGTTAAACTCGTTTTAAGACGCGAGTGATCCGTTTATTTTCACTATGCGTGAGTCTCACGGTAAAGCAATCACTGTAATCATCATTTCAGCCGAAAGACGTCCACTGCTGAACATAGGCCTCCCCCAAGGCTCACCAAACAGACAGGTCCTTTTTTTATGGTGCGGAAAATGCGCCTTATGCATTCGTCTCTATTCGGGGAAACAGGGGGTATGTGGGGCTCTCCCACAAGGGTCCTAACCCACTAAAAACCACACGGATTCCCTCGTTGCCATTGTGAACGCCACGGACCGCCACGCCAGCATAAAAGACACCGCGACCCCCAATAGCCGCCCCGGGATCACACCGACCGCTCCTCTGTCGACATCGTGCAATGCGGGCTCGGCTGTAACAAGATGGGTCCCGCACCATCCGCTTCCAAAATAATGAAAAGGTGCACTAACTAAAACAAAAGAGTCCCGACACATAAAACAAATTGTGTGCAATCGTCATAATATCTTAGGTTAGGTTAGAGTATTGTCCAGGCTTTTGGACTCAGCTACCGGGGGGTATTTGTCTATTTTGTATATATATTATGTTTAAATTGATACATGTCTTGTGATTGTTCCAATGTCCAAGTGTTTGTATTTATTTGCATAAGATTGTTTTTGTTTTTGTCTGCATACTACACTGCGTAATGCCATTTAATTATTTCTTTATTCTTTAGGTTTCATTGTATGTAGTGTACTATGTCGTGAATTTTTAACGTAGTTTAGTTTTAAGTTTCTGTGGACCCACTGAAAATCAGCGTCGTGGCACCTCGTGCCGTGACACATGCTGAGGGGTGTCCTTTTTTGTAGCAACTACATTCATGTTTATGGTCTGTTGTGTACTTTTTTAGCTGTATTTATTGTAGTTGTTCAAAAATAAATATTTTCTATTCTATTCTATTCTATTTGCCATAGTCGCCAAGCTTGGCAGGCGAGTTGGCGACGAAAATATCGAGGACGCTGCTGTCTCCGGTATTATTGGCCGCAGTTTTAGGACATAATAGGTTTGGCGCAGGACCGATCTGTTTGGGGAGGCCTATGTTCAGCAGTGGACGTCTTTCGGCTGAAATGATGATGATGATGATGACTGCGTCCAGGCGTGATGTGCTTTAACTACGCGGAATATCTTGTGAAAATTTTCTTATCCGGACCCCGTTTGCTTTAGGCGAACCAAAGAAAATAACCTAGCAAGTGATATTGTGAATTAAAAGTGTGTATAAATACAATATTTTTGGTTAAAAGCTGGTTTTATTTGTAGTATTGCTAAAAAGGAAAATAGAATTGATATCATGTGCATTTCCTGTTAATAACCACGCGCATTTTGTGCTTAGACCGGATACCAGATTACAATACTGAGTCATTAGTGAAATGTAATCCTTCAGATGGCCGTATGGCCGAGTGGTTTGAGAACCTGTCTACAAAGATTGAAGTCCCGGGTTCGACCCCCAGCATTGGTCTTTTTTCTGGGGTTTTTTCTGTGCATCTATATTTCAGTTTGTATTTAGTTTGAAATCTATGGTTTCACGGGATGACCGTAAAAGTAATAAAAAAATGAAGTTGAAAAAAAAAATAGAAAAAGATACTTCATACTTAACTCGTATAAGTTGGCTTAGTAGCGCCATCTACTTTTTGTTTCTTCGACCACGCAAGATGTGATGCAGAAGCAGCCGCGGTTACTACTTCCGTAATGGACGGGTTACGCCTTTTTTGGGACACCTTTTCTAGTCCCCTCCCCGGCTGAGCGGAGAAAGCAGGGCCTCCCTGAATAGGGCTGCTTCGTCACTTACGGTGCTGCCGAACCCACACCGTTAACCCAACGCAGTGCAGAAGCGACCACTCTCCCCAAGCCGCCTGTGTGCAGACATTATCCACGATCCAGTTGGCATCACAACCAGACCCCTCTGACTCTGTCCATCGCCACAGGTCTTAAGTAATATTCGGAGTCCTTTTGTTAGAAGCAGTCAGATTACGCAGGAAATATTAACCCCCAGCATTGGTCTTTTTTCTGGGGTTTTTTCTGTGTATCTATATTTCAGTTTGTATTTAGTTTGAAATCTATGGTTTCACGGGATGACCGTAAAAGTAATAAAAAAATGAAGTTGAAAAAAAAAAATAGAAAAAGATACTTCATACTTAACTCGTAAAAGTTGGCTTAGTAGCGCCATCTCTTGGTTCAAGTGAGCGGTTAGCTCCGAAGGAGTGTTAAAGTCTCTCGGTAGAGGGCATAACATAGATGCGCGTTTTATCACTCCATAATGTGATTATAACAGACTGAAGTGTACGATGTATGGGAAAGATTCGTCGCTAACTTCTAGACCTGTACCTCTACCATGAGTTTACACTAGTTTACGTGACCGTACTCGCTAGCGACGGCGTAAATTATTTGTATGGAGAATTGTACAGCGCCTCTAGCGGTCACTTACGGAAGTAAAATTCTCCATACAAATCATTTACGCCGTCGCTAGCGAGTACGGTCACTGTGAACTAGTGTAAACTCATGGTAGAGGTACAGTGATGGTGTAGGGGTAAGCACGCAGCACGGAACGCTGAGGACCTGGGTTCGATTCCCAGCATTGGTCTTTTTTCTGGGGTTTTTTCTGTGCATCTATATTTCAGTTTGTATTTAGTTTGGAGTATAAAAGAATTAGGACTATACTTTCATTTATTTAACACACAAGTGAATTTTATTCACTACCGGCTGTTACCCGCGACTTTGTTTACCGCTTAATGCCATTTTTCGGAATAAAAACTAGCCTATGTCCTACCTAGGGTCTCAAACTAGCTCCATACCCAATTTCATCTAAATTGGGTCAGTGGTTTAAACGTGAAGTACTATCAGACAGACGTTCAGAGTTACTTTCACATAATTATTATATAATATTAGTAGGTAAGGATAAGGCTTGCTGAAAATCAGCGCTGGGGTGCTAAAAACGCCTCAGCATTATGCTGAACCTGTGTCCGATTTTACAACCGCAATGACACACTGTCTTTATTTTTCCTGCTGTCTATTTGTAATAATATTTATGTGTCTTGTGGTGTTGTAAATTTTTCTTTCTTTCGCAAAAAGATGGCGCTGTTGTGTTAAGAGTCCACCAATGCCGTTCAATGCTATTTTTAAAAGACTATGTATAAAATTAGTCTATTTTATAGGAGTAAAAAAATATTAGGATAATCTTGATCGTATTTCTTAATTCGTGTTTGCTTCCGAAACACGATTAAACTGGCTCGTTAGATTTTAATGCCAAAGTGAGCTCTTACGTTGATTTTGAATCCGAAAATACTCTGTTATTTATTATGTCACTAAAATCAAATTACTAAGTCTGATTTACAAACAAACGTAAAGATTACACCTATTACTTAATTTTTCAAATATACATCGTAGAAAGAAGAATTTAAGAATTTTATTTGTGGTTTTCTGACGATCTGTCACGAGTGGCGGGTAAGGACTGGATGCGGAAAGCACGCGACCGCAAAGTATGGAGAGAATTCAACAGTGGGTAGAAAAAGGTTGGAAAGGGGGAGGGGAGGATGTGTAAAGGCTTGCGCCACGAGGAAGCTTTGCTTAAGAGGCCACCAATGCCGCCCGGCAATATTGCCAATATTGCCGGGCGGCATTGGTGGCCTCTTAAGCAAAGGTCGAAGTACCATACAAAATGAATGGCACAGAGACCTCTCTATAGCAGAATTAGCTAACGCAGGCGTATTATTTCAAAATAAAACGACATTGTTTAAATAAATGGTTGATACAATAAAAATAAAGGCCACAACAAAGAAATAAACTAGTCTTTTATTTTGCAATATTCAAATTGTGTTATTTTCATGTTAGTGAACATACATCTCTTGAATTCTATCAAGCAATGTGTTACAAAATTAATACGCAATATTTCAGCAAGTGACTAGCCAAATCCGAATCATCTGAAAAGTTTGATAACCTTGATAGTAAATTAAATTACAGCATATTTTTTACAAGGGTCTTTAGTTAATATTTGGACAGTTAAACTTATACTGAAGATACAGAACATTTAAATTATGAGAATTCTAATTTTAAAAATCGGTCTTCTGTTCTGCTAGTAATTTGGGTACAAGACTCTTTCACTTATTTTTCTCTTCGGTCGATATTTAGATCTTTAGATGCCGTGGATTAGAGTCCATACTCGGGGATTTCAAACACCAAAAGTTCAGCAACGTTGATAGGTTTCTCTTCAATGGATCGCCTCTCCCGCTTTATGCATAGTGATCTTCCTTTGACGCTGAAGTCTTTGTGATAGCCAGCGTCGCAGACGCAGGTGTTGGGTGCCGTGCAGAACCCGTTGTGGCAGCCTCCGTAGCAGTAGGGCTGGCATCTGGAATGAAAAGGACCTTTGACGAATCCTTCGGCTTATACAACAGAGAAAAAGAAAGAGTTAAAAATGACGGCTTGTTTTGTGGAGCCATGGTATTGGTAAAACCATTTTTAAGACAAAGTCAAATCTTTATTCAATTTAGGCTAGGTATAACGAGCACTTATGGATGTCGCTTGGTTTCGAGGTACGGTTGGCTTTCCGTTGGAACCAATCTTGAATAAGAACCATGGATTGAGTGGAAACATATCGGGCACATCTCGACTATTAAACGTGGATGACCCGAGTTTTTTATGTTAATAATATTAAATACGTATTTTTTTTATGCCTGGGATATCATAACTTGGGAGTTAATGGCAGAAAGAAGATGATGACGATCCACTCACTAATAATAATTCATGTAGTGTCAAATCAAAATAAATAATGTAATTATGATAAAAATTACATACATTTTGAAATAAAGAACAGACGCAAATTAAACAAAATAAATAGATTTATTGAATCAGGCGTTACTTTGCGGAGGTCCATATTAATTAACTGAAACAATTCCCTAAGGTCGCGGATGGGCAAATTAATTGTTTCATTTTGTTCAATTAAATAGACTAAAATAAGCAGACAAATCTATTAAGGAACTCCCTCAGCAAAGTAACGTCCAATGCAACCAATTAAATAAAATTAAAATACAACATGAACCCAAATATAAAGATAGCTAGATTGGAATAAAAGAAATAGGATTTGATAAATGTATAGACTCTATAGACATACCTTGTGCCGGTGACATCGGCTGGATCCTGTACATATCCTGGGAGACATTCACATCTGTTCCCTCCAACACAGGTACCATTTACACACGGTTGTGCGCATTGACCCTGATTAGGCCAGTTCAGGGTTTGATCCTGGCCATGGGGCACAAATTGATCTGGGTGGCCGTAGACTTCCACTTGGCCATGTTGACCTTGGCTTCCATATTGCCCTTGGGAACCATACTGCCCTTGGCTAATTTGCGCCTGTGAACTATATTGACCTTGGCTATATTGATCCTGAGAAGAGAACTGTCCGTGACCATATTGGCCTTGAGATTCATGCTGTCCTTGGCTGAATTGTCCTTGCGATCCATATTGTCCTTGGCTATTTTGACCGTGAGCTCCATACTGCCCTGAGCTATATTGACCTTGAGCTCCTTGCTGTCCCTGGCTAAATTGTCCATTAGATCCATATTGTCCCTGGCTAAATTGTCCATTAGATCCATACTGTCCCTGACTAATTTGTCCATTAGATCCATATTGTCCCTGACTAAATTGTCCATCAGATCCATGTTGTCCCTGGGTAAATTGACCTTGAGCGCCATTCTGGCCCTGGCTTCCTTGAGTATGATCCTGACCTTGATGCAAGTTAAAGGTTTGGTTCTCCAGAGGATTGTACATAGTCTGATGGAAGACATGGCCATCAGTTTTGTTCGGTTGATTAGGATATGGGTACTGATTTTGGGGGAGGACAGGATACAGATGTTGTTGGCCAGGTTGTTGAGGATGTTGGCCTTGGTTCGGTAGATTAGGGTTAGGCTGTGGTTGCTGTGGGTAGTGACCAGGTTGTTGCGGGTACTGATTTGGTTGGCCACCTGGGTATTGTGCGTAGACTGAGCTTGGTGGCCTGTTGGGGTTTTCACCATGGGGGTTTTGTGATGGATAAGGATATTGACCAATGTTCGTGTTATTTTGGTTTTGAGGGTATTGGCCAGGGTATTGTCCTTGATTTTGGCCGTAGGGATTATTCTGTGGCTGGTTGGGATAGGGATATTGGTTGTGGACTGTGACTTGGTTTGGGAACTGGCTTGTAATATTTGACTGATTTGGTCCTGGCGCTGTAGAGCAGACATTGGGCGCTACACACTTCGTGTTGGGGCCACAGCTCCTGGAAAATAAAATTTTAGTGTGTTAATTTTTTTTATACTAGCAGCTATGGACACAGTGCTTAAGTATAAAATAAACGCACAGATGAAAGGATGGAAGTATTGGCGATGGATACAAGTAAGTAGTCAAATAGGGCTTACTAACAATACTACCTTTTTGACTGATTGAACGGCTGACCGTCACATCCAGGCTGAACAACCAGCCTAAACACTTGTGCCCAGAAAGCTGAAGGAAGCAGAGAAGGAAGAAGGAACTGAAGAAGACTGATAAAGGCTTAATTTATGATATTAAGCTGTTACCCGCGATTTCATTTGTAGAGTATTTGTTTAACGCTATTCCACGAGGACTATGCAGTTTCGGGAGATCTGTTTCATCTTAATTCTTTCAGCGTGAAAAGGAAAAAGATAAAACAGACTTTCGGGTAAGCAAGGCTAGGAATTCTTCCCTGAAGTACTAGGGGCGTTCAATAAAAAGTGAGAATGAGTATGTTATAAACAACTTTTACTAAATGTCATTTTATTTTTCGACATAGTCACCTTTTAGCATAATACACTTAGTATATCTTTTTTCTAAACTTAAAATTCCATTTTTAAAAAGGTCTCATCTTGAGTACTTAAAAAATCTTGTACTGCAGCGACTACCGCGTCGTCGTCTTCAAATTTCTGGCCTCTCAGGTATTGTTTCAATCTCGGAAATAGGTAAAAATCACTGGGAGCGAGATCTGGTGAATACGGAGGATGCTTAAGGATATCGAACCCGGCATCACGAATTGCAGCCATTGCAACGGCGGACTTGTGTGCCGGGGCATTGTCCTGGTGGAACAGCACAACTTTCGAGAGTTTACCTCGCCGTTTTTCGCGGATCTCATTGCGCAATGTTGCTATTTGTTTGGCGTATAAAGTGCCCGTAATAGTGGCTCCATGCTCGAGATACTCAATCATTAATACCCCTTTACCATCCCAAAAAACAGAGCCCATGACCTTACCGGCAGATGGGCTCACCTTGAATTTCTTCGGAGTTGGGAATGATGGCCTTTTCCATGTCATAGACTGCAGTTTCGTTTCAGGGTCGTAATGATGGAGCCATGTTTCGTCCATTGTTATAAATCGCGCCAAAAAAAGTTCCCGGTCTTGCTGCATCAGGTTCAAAGCTTCTTGACAAATCTCTACTCTAGTTTGTTTTTGCGTGTCAGTAAGCATTCTTGGTACCCAACGCGCAGATACCTTTTCCATACCCAAGCGTTCATGTAAAATATTATGCACGCTCCCCGTTGAAATATTTACATTTTCAGCAATAAAACGAACTGTGACACGACGATCCGCCAAAACTGAGTTTTCGACTTTATTCACAATTTCTTCAGTTACTGCTGTAGTAGGGCGTCCGGAGCGGGGGTCGTCCATTGTCGATGTTCTTCCACGTCTAAATTCGGCGCACCAACGTGCGACTGTCGAATACGGAGGAGCATTAGACCCTAAAGTGTCCCGCAAATCCAAATTGACTTGGTCCGTAGAAAAATTTTTCAAATACAAGTATTTGATAACGGCGCGCAGTTCAATTTTCTCCATTTTCGCGAACGTACTCAATAGCATTGCAAAGAAATTACCGTATATTTTTTTAAACAAAAGACTGTTACTTTTTTTTCATAGCAATCAGCTAGATAGATTAGCTTTACCGGCCAGTATTTAATTTCGTAATATTAAAAGAGTTTGCATCTCATTCTCACTTTATATTGAACGCCCCTCGTAAAGCCGCAGACGTAAGCTGCTAAAGTAATATATAAGAGAATGCTCACGGGTAACATTGAGGAAGGCATTCTCCCTTGTACAGCAGGTATCCCTGGCGACATCGACATTCAGTGCCTGCGCAGTCTCCGTTGACGCAGCTGCCGCACGACCGCTGTTGTGACGGTGCTCCTTCCCTGCAAGAACCCTCAGGGGTGGAGTGGAAGCCCGGCTTGCAGGTGCAGGTGTTCGGAGCTGTGCAGTTACCTGTTCAACGAAAAAAACGGTGTGAGGGCTTGCACTGTTACTTATTTCGTGGTAAAGGTTAATTTGAAAAATAACATGAGGCAATTTGTTGAAACATTGTTCTTCAAATCTATGGGTTGTGGTTGCAGTTTTATCACGAAATGACGTAGGGTCATTTGTTACAATGTTTAATTTTTTATAATTATAATAATGTTCTGAGGATGAAGCGGCTGTGAAAAAGATATCTGATTCCGTTTAACATTCATTCATGGAACCGTATTTCGGGTTCCGTAGTCTTAAAAAAACCTTTATTTTCGCTATGTCCGTCCGTCTATCTGTCTGTCAGTCCAGCCTGTAATCTGCATGGGTGCATATATTAACCACATGGACAAAAAATTAGTAGGGATGATTTTTTTTACGTCTAAACTTATAGTGCGGGACATCATTTGAAAGTTCTTTTAAAAACATTATAGGTTTGCTACGATCATTTTTTTGATTACGGAATCCGTTTGCAAAATATTTAGCTTCAAAAAATCTTTGTGTTCAAATCAATTTAAATAGTATTTGTCCCTATTTAAGGTAACAAATAAAATGGTCACGTTATACTCGTATGCATACTAAACATTCAAGTCAATTTAAAAGTGGGTAAAATTACACTGACATGATTTGAGTCCCGAAGGATACACAGATACCGGAACAGATGAAGCAAAAGCTTGTAAAGTGAAGAGACCAGAACACTACTCACCAATTCCACCGCAGTTCTCCCTGCAATGAGGCTCACAGAATCTGCCATTCCGATCCAACTTGAACCCTTCCTTGCAGAGGCATTCGCCACCAGCACAATGCCCGTTCTGGCAGCCAATGGGGCAAGTTGCCACGCAGAAGCCAGCATTGTTCTTTACATGATCAGGGAAGCAGGTGCAGGTGTTTGGAGCTGTGCAGAGAGCGTTGACACACTCGGTGGTGCAGACGGGGTCGCAGAGACGGAAGTTGTGGATGTTACGGATGTAGCCAGCGCAGCAGGTTTCCACCCGGCTGAGGTCTGAACGTGACTGAGGAGCAACATTGTAACATTAATGCAGGGCAAGACAAATATAAGTACACTACCCATAGACAAATCGACCTTTCGACGATAAAGGCCCCAGTGACTTAATTGATGAGAACAAGAACAATACAAGATCGAGTTAAAAACGCTGTAAAAACACATTTCTTGTATGACGACCACCTTATGGACAGACAAGAGACAGACGGACGGAAAAGCAGACACCATTTCTGCTATGTAGAATCATATTGAATTTGCGATGATTGTATAAAAATTATACCTAACTGTGAAGAATAACGAATGTGATCAATCGCGTTTGTGAGGAATCCATATTGCGCAGAATCGCGAATTGGAAGAAAGAATATAGTGTAGAAAATATGACTGTGACGAATAACTAATGTGATCAATAAGCTATGTGGAATCCATATTGTGGCTTGCATCATAAATAAATAAAATAAATAAATAAATATCACGGGACAATTCACACCAATTGACCTAGTCCCAAAGTAAGCTTAGCAAAGCTTGTGTTATGGGTACTAAGCAACGGATAAACATACTTATATAGATAAATAAATACTTAAATACGTAGAAAACATCCATAACTCAGGAACAAATATTCGTGCTCATCACACAAATAAATGCCCTTACCGGGATTTGAACCCAGGACCTCTTGCTTCGTAGGCGGGGTCACTGCCAACTAGGCTAAAGCGGTCGTTAGCGGTCATCGTTTTGGTGTTTCAGGATGTTGTTTTAGTGGCACTTTATTCAAGAGAGAATAACCTCACCGTACCATTTTATCGTCTCTGCTAACGTCTGGTATTTTTCAATACCATTTACCTCATCCGATAAGGAAATAACTGCTAAGTATACATTTAGATTATAGCCTATAGGGATCACCAGACGCAGGCAGGGAATTCCTTTCCTCATTTGCCCGGATGTCCGTTTGTTACTTTTCACGCTAAAGCTACCGAACGGATGTAGATAAAATTTGGAATGTACACAGGGTGACGTTGGAAACGTAATCACTTAACCACCCACCAACAAACCGTTTTTTTACACGATTACGGCAAAGCATAGGCACAGGAAGTGTAATGATTTTAGCAGTCTATGTTTGTGTTTACGGATGTTCCACCGTAGGGCGTAGCGTCGCGACTACTCATCCGATTTTAGTAAATAAGGTGTCAGTCGATTCGTTCTTCAGATTCAGTTATTAATAGCCATTCACAATCATCCTAAGTTATAAATGAAAGGGGTCGTTATACAAGAAATGGTTTTTTTCAGCGTTTTTAATTCCTGTGATGGTTGCTAGGCAACCCTATGATGTGCCATTGTATACTTACCTATAAGTTCGCGATGTTAGTGCTTACATTTCGGCGATTTTTAACCCCCGACACTAAAAGAGGGGTGTTATAAGTTTGACCGCTATGTGTGTGTGTCTGTCTGTCTGTGGCATCATAGCTCGTAAACGCGTGAACCGATTTGAATGCGTTTTTTTTATAAGAAAGCAAGCAGGTTTCTTGGCGATGGTTTTTAGATATGTTTCATCAAAATCGGTTTAGCCGTTCCAAAGTTATCAGCTCTTTGTTAGCTGCGGAAGGGATCTTAGACGCATAATGGGCATTTACTTTATTTTCAAACATACGTTATGACATAATTGCGTTGGGGGTTTTTAAATTTTTTAATTTGTAAGTAGTTATTACTGAACTGTTTTTAGAACATACATACCTACGGAGGTACGGAACCCTTCATGAACGTGTCCGACCTGCATTTGACCGGGCTTTAATTTTAGTTTGACCGTCAACAATGGTTAACGCCTTCGCCTTCTGGTCTTATACTACGAACTTCGAACTTTGTAGTAGGTAGCCTCCTAGCCTCTCAGATAAACGACTTTTACGAATATTTTTGACAGAAGTTACTTACTCCATTGCCAGCTGGTACATGCTTGGGGTCACGTGCTAGAGTTGCTGTTCTGGAAATAAGACAAGGAATTATAAAGTCATTATCATTTCACATTTACACCTCACACTTAGGCCCTCTTTCAAAATGAGAGGGCTCGGGATGTGGTTCCCAGGCAAACCCAGTGTGAATTCGGAAATTCACACACCACTGCACTTCTTCGAAGGTGTATGCAGGATTCTTTAGAATATTTTATTTTTAACCGAAAAGTTCATGACAAATTTCAAATTATGCACGCGATTTCCGCGGGATGAACATATTTATTTGTTTTTTTGGAAGTTGTTGTTGTTGTTGTTGTTGTACCAACGGTACTGGCTGAAAATCAGCGCTGGGGTGCTTTAAACGCCTCAGCATTATGCTGAGCCAGTGTCCGATTTGCAACCGCAATGACACATTCTATCTTTAGCTTTCGTGTTGTCTTTTGTTTTGTAAAAATATTGATGATGTGTCTTGTGATATTGTAAATAAATGTATTTTTCTCAAACATGCTATGAAATATTGACGTTATGTTCCTTAAAATACGCCACGAACTGTCACGTTGCAGGTGCGGCTAGACGAGAGGTCAATAATGGAATTTCATACAACATTGCTGGCCAAGGCCAGCAAAGTGATCGTCTATTGTTTTATGTGACACAGCACCATGACGTTTAATAGGTCGACGTGGTCGACGTGGATGGATGAATGGACGGACGGATGGACGGACGGACGGACGGACGGACGGACGGACGGACGGAGGGATGGATGGATGTTGATGGATGGATGGATGGATGGATGTTGATGGATGTTGATGGATGTTGATGGATGTTGATGGATGTGGATGGATGTTGATGGATGTTGATGGATGTTGATGGATGTTGATGGATGTTGGTTGATGGATGTTGATGGATGTTGGTTGATGGATGTTGGTTGATGGATGTTGATGGATGTTGGTTGATGGATGTTGGTTGATGGATGTTGGTTAATGGATGTTGATGGATGTTGATGGATGTTGATGGATGTTGATGGATGTTGGTTGATGGTTGTTGATGGATGTTGATGGATGTTGATGGATGTTGGTTGATGGATGTTGATGTATGTTGATGGATGTTGATGTATGTTGATGGATGTTGATGGATGTTGTTGGATGTTGATGGATGTTGATGGATGTTGATGGATGTTGATGGATGGATGGATGGATGGATGTTGATGGATGTTCTTGTTCATGGATGTTGACGGATGTTGATGGATGTTGATGGATGTTGATGAATGTTGATGATGTTGTTGGTGATGGTGATGGTGATGGTGATGGTGATGGTGATGGTGATGATGATGGCGGTGATGATGGTGGTGATGATGATGATGCATGTTTGAGAAAAACTCTATACAAGCCTTGGCCACGAACAGGGATTGCCGGCCTCGTATAACTACTCGGCCGGCAATCCCCTATTTCGCGGCCGCTGCAGTAATGTACTATTCTTCTTCTTCTTTGTTACAAAGTAAGTAAGTACTTATGTTAATAGTAATCTCATCATCATCATCTCGCCTATACACGTCCCACAGTACGGCACAATGTGGCTCCTCTCAGAATGAGAGAGCTTGAGCCGTAGTTCCCACGCGGGCCCGTGCGGGGGGGGAACTTCACACACACCATTGACATTCATCGCAGGTGTGTGCAGGCTTTTCGCATGTGTGTGTAGGTTGCAGATAAAGCTCATGGTCAACTTGCAACTTCCTCACATGAATTCCGTGAGACGAACCCAGAGTTATTTGGTTTTTTGGTGGTTATTAACTAAACTTGAATTTAATCCAAGCAACTGTATCATTTTCCTGTTACGACCGGATGTTATAACCAGATTATAATGCTGTTAAATAGGTAGCTTAGATAAATTTAACTCCCAATTAATTTATTAAAGTACATTTATTTCGTACTAAATACAAACTGAAATATAGATGCACAGAAAAAACCCCAGAAAAAAGACCAATGCTGGGAATCGAACCCAGGTCCTCAGCATTCCGTGCCTTCTATATTTCAGTTTGTATTTAGTACGAAATATATGATTTCACGGGATGACCGTAAAAGTAATAAAAAAAATGAAGTTGAAAAAATAAGTACAAAAAAAAAAAAAAGATACTTCATAGCTAACTTGTTTATTAAAGTACATCATACTAATATTATAAGTAAATGGAAAATTTTGTACGTTTGTGTGCGTGTGGTTGTCTTTCTCTGACGTTAATACGGTTGGATAGATTTTGATAAAAGGCAGGTATGTAGATCTAGATAGTAGGACATCATCATCATCATTTTCAGCCAAAAGACGTCCACTGCTGAGCATGGGCTCGCCAAACAGACCTGCGCCATCCGCATCCAACGCGTTCCCGCAACCTTAACCAGGTCATCGCTCCAATTTGATGGAGGCCTACCAACACTGTGTCTTCCGGTCCGCGATGCCACTTGAGAACCTTTCGGCCCCATCGGCTGTCAATTCTACGAGCGATGTGCTTTGCCCACTGCCACTTCTGAAGTCTGGCGATTCTTCGAGCTATGTCCGTGACTTTAGTATTTGCGCGTTTTTCATCATTTCTAATGCGATCCCGCAGAGAAACTCCAAGCATAGCCCTCTCCATCGCCCTCTGAGTGACTTTGAGTTTACTTATGAGGCCCATCGTTAGCAGCCACGTCTCAGTGCCATGTCCAATGTAACTATACGCTACTTTTTATTCCGATATACCTACGAGTTGTACAGTTAACCAATTTGATTCCTAGGCCACTATAGAACCTTGTCGTATTAACTAGTAGATAATTGCAACGTCACTGTGGGGCAAAGGATTATCAACTATCCGATCACAACATGCAATAAACGTAAAGATATTATAGACGTTTTCGCTCCATGACATGAGAAGAAAAAGAAGTTTTGACAGACGGACAGTGACAATTTCCAGTTATCAATACACAAGCAAAATCTTTTCCTACTCACTATCGTTGATATAATCATGATGACACACATCACGCAATAATCACTGCCGTAGAAGATAAACAGATTGATTGATTATGACATGGTTCTATAGTGGCCTAGGAATCAAATTGGTTGACTGTACGTATGTAAAATCCTGAAATTTCGGGCTTTCCACTATGATTCATCGATCTATGGATAGGAAGGGATTCTAGTTGACATGCAGGAAATTTCATCCGTCCAATTACAACTTAAAAATCGACTTCTTAGGCGCAAGCCACACAGAAGAGACGTGGGATAGGGGCGCGTCGCAGTCGCGCACCCCTTGAATCAGTTTTCAACTTTTCATACCAAATGTATAGAAGCGTCGCGATCCAAAGCAGACAGAAGAGACGGGGCGGAGACGCAGCCTGCTAACAAGCAAGCGGGGTGCTATAAACGCCTCAGCATTATGTTGACCCAGTATCCGATTTACAAATTGCAACTGCAATGACCAATGACACACTATCTTTATCCTTCCTGTCGTCTATTTGTAACAATTAATTATATTGATGTGTCTTGTGTTGTTGTAAATAAATGTAGTTTCATTATTTTTCTCTTTCTTTACATTTGAGGCCATATTGTCTAATGGTAGGTGTCCATCTTTTTTTATGGTACGGAAAATGCGCCGTATGCATTCGTCTTTGTTCGGGGAAAGAGAGGGTATGCGTGGCTCTTTCACAAGGGGCCTACCCACTAAAAACCACACGGATTCCCTCGTTCCCATTATTGTGAATGCCACGGGGTCATAAGAGACACCGCGACGCCTACTGGCCGCCCCGGGATGGGGCTCCTCTTCGACACCGTACAATGCGGACTCGGCTTTGGTACGTGTCGACCTAATCCGTCGTCAGCCGAAGTATGTTTGGGTATCGTTGTCCGAACTCGGCCGATCTAATCAAACGTATGTAAAGGAACGAGAACGCCTACACTACTACGGTACGCAGTACCAAGGTAGCAGTATAGGCGCTCTCGTAACTCTTAAGGCCGGCGCCCACTGACGGCATGGCACAGCGTGGCATTTTATTACTATCAAGTTATTTTGAATCTTATTTCAATGACTTTAGAATTCATGTTACTTTATTTCGATACCACGATGCCGCGACGTCCTGAGGGCCGATGCCACGCATAACCAATAAAGTAACATGAATTCTAAACTCATTGAAATAAGATTCAAAATAACTTGATAGTAATAAAATGCCACGCCGTGCCATGCCGTCAGTGGGCGCCGGCCCTTAAGCAAAAACGGAAACCTTATATAGGATCTCTTTGTTGTCGTCTTTCTGTCTAACTGTCAAGACCCTTTTTTAACATCAAAAAACTATGTCTGATTGATGATCTAATATTATTTCCACGAAGTTGTAAAAAGATCAAGCTTGTAAGTCAAAGCAATAAGCAACGCAAATAAGGGTAACTTACGGCACTTCAACGATGCAAATGCCCACCCGCTGATTGGCTGAAAAACCGCTGCTGTGATTGGCCAATAGCCCATAACTGCCCTGTGTGTTGTTGTGAAATCTAAGAACAGAAGAAATATAAAATCACATTAAAAGTACAGTCTGCACAAAAGCTTGTATTAAAAATTAAATTTGAAAACAAAATTAATTCTACCCTGCTGAAGATTTTTAGATGTTTAAATGTATGAATGTTTGATAGATAATCATGGAAAAAGAGCAAAACGGATTTAGGTGAAAGTAGGCGCACATGTAATATGAGTACGAAGATTTCAACTGAGACATAGATTACTTAATAATGGTAATGCGTTACCGTGGAATAATATATCGACTTTTAACAAGAATAGGTACTTTAGGCTGTGCGTTGATTAAGTCAGTCAGTCAGCCAATTATTCAGACATCTTTTACATACACAGATTTGTGATTAAAGTTGTTATTAATATACTTAGGTATTTGTCAAAAAATTAAGATACACGTCGATCAAATACAAAAATATTGTATAACACATTTATTACTTCAATATATGCTAGGTTGTATTTTTAAATACAACCTAGGGCTCTTCAAGGCTAGAGTGAATAGGCTGTTACTGAACCAGTGAGGTACACCTTTGGCCTCATCTACACTTTTCATCAGGTGAGATAGTGGTCAATCACGGGTCAGTTTTATGTAAAAAAAAAATGTTCAATCTGAATAGTTTAAATGGGAAGTTAAAGGAATACACGTTGGTATATAGACAGACATTTGGTCATCGTAATTGTACCTATTTTCACGTACGTTAGACTAGAGTAAAATTAATTTTAACATTACAATTGATACACGACGTTTTTGTACGCTTGCAGAATAATAAATAAGTACGCAAAGTCCGTTCCAGCATTAGAACTTTTTAAGACCAACAAAAAAACAACAAACCCGTTAAAGTTGTCCCCCCCTCTGTAGTGGTACTGGCCACCCCCGCCCCCCTTGACGGACTTGAAGTTGATGTACTGCGCGTCTGTATTGGGATCGTGGGTCTGCGCCCACGCAGCTGCCAGCAGCGCGCTCAGTATGATCACGCGCATCTGTGCAGTCAAAATCAATTAAAAACTTAGGTAAGGTTTGACCCGAATCAATTCATCCACTGCTATATTACATACTAATACTTACTTACGATACTAATATTATAAATGCGAAAGTGTGTCTATTTGTCTGTCTTTCCTACCTATACTAACCTATAGAGTTCTATAAGATGCCTATTTAAAAGTTCCTGTAAAAATGTATGGTTTCAGAGAAAAAAAGAGTTCTAGCGAATGATCATTATGGCAAATATATTTATGACTAACAATAGACCGGTATTTATGGATTGCAAATGGCACCAAACAAAAAAAACCCACTGGAATTTCGCGTAATCTCGAAATTTCAGTTTGAACTGCCGCTTCTAATACGTGTGCGAAGCCGCGGGTAAAACTAGTTATTATGTAAAAGAAAACATGACCCAAAGTGTTAACATGAATGGTCACATTTTTCATATATTTCTCGGAAGTTTAAAATTCATTAACACGACCGTTTTCCGTAAACGAATCACTTTATAAGGTTATCAACTGACCAAGTGTCATTCACAAAAACATAATAAGTAGGTAAATTGTTTACACAAAGTTATATCACGCCAAATTTGTTACTAATATTATCGCAGTTGCTAACTAATACCGTAGTGATAGTGTTGCAGTTTGGTATCTTTTAATTAGGTTATAAACCAACTATCATTAAATTACTGTCCAAAAAAACAGTACGGTTTAAGTTATTTAAAACTAGCTCTTGCCGCGACTCCGTCTGCAAAGAATCCTATGACCTTTCATCATCATCATCATCCACACCATATGCCCACTGCAGGGCACAGGCCTCCTCTCAGAATGAAAGGGTTTGGGCCGTAGTTACCACGTGGGCCCAGTGCGGACTGGGAACTTCACACACACCATTGAATTTCTTCGCAGGTTTGTGCAGGTTTTTTCACGATGTTTTCCTTCACCGTAAAGCTCATGGTGAATTTAAAATATAATTTCGCACATAAATTCTGAAAAACTTAGAAGTGCGAGCCGGGATTTGAAGCCACGATCCTCTGCTTGAGAGACCATAGGTCAAACCACTAGGCCACCATGGCTTCCATGTTTTCATTATGTTTGTCATAATGTATTGTTATTCATAACTCATTTTACTTTGAATCCATTAATTGTACAGAATTGTTACAAAACAAATCTAACCTAACCTATAGAGTTCTACATGTGACCATTTAAAAAATTCTGACAAATTTACGTTTCCGACGGAAAAAAATTATGACAGATAATATATTATATTATAATATATTATTATTATGATATATTATGATTATGATAATATGACTAAAAGTTTTATGTCGCCAGATCGTAGCTTAAATCAAAGTTATAGCATAGGTATGTGGAGTTAAAAATACTTTTTGTAGTCACCGGAATTATTTACAAAGTTACAGTTGGTTAGTTTATAGGGTTAGTTATTTTAGTTTTAGAGATAAAACAGCAGAAATGTCTTGCTCTAGGCAGTTGTTACGCTCCCTATAAACTAACTAACTACCTAACTGTAACTTTGTAAATATTCCGGTGACTATAAAAAATATTTTTAACTCCACGCATGCTATAACTTTTAACTTAAGCTATGACTCACACGTACATGTTTTTATTTACATAGTGACATCACTTCAAGTACAATAATAAAGCGTGACATAGCTTGGCCTACCTTGTCTTAGAAGGAACACTCTGTCTTCAAAGTCCGCGACACACTGAGCTGACACACTGATGGACCATGCGTGAGATAACCAGCGTGATAGAGATCGAAGATGCGTGGTTCCGTAGTTGAATATGGGCATTTACAACTTAAAATCTAGAGTCTGTTATTTTAAACATGAAACTACCGTGAGACTCACTCATAGTGAAAATAAACGGATCACTCACGTCTTAAAACGAGTTTAACTCGACATGTTTCGGGCTAATCCGTAGCCCTTCCTCTCGGAGTCGCACGTCACGGCGGCTGTCAAACGTGCCAAACGTGATAGTGCACGTTTGGCAGCCGCCGTGACGTGCGACTCCGAGAGGAAGGGCTACGGATTAGCCCGAAACATGTCGAGTTAAACTCGTTTTAAGACGTGAGTGATCCGTTTATTTTCACTATGAGTCTGTTATTTGTACAGAATACGAATGGATTGAACGAAAGTAATGGACAGACATAAGTAGGTAGGTACTTAGAAGATTTTGTGGCACGAATAAAGTTGTCGTGCACGAATAAATTTGTTGAATGAAATTGTCGTGTTGGACTTCCCAACGATAGTTAATTTATTTAGTTTTACCAATTATGACTAATAATAACATGAAAAACTGTGTTAAAAATTTAATTGTATTAAATACTTTCGATATAATTATGTAATTTAATAACAATGTAGATCTTTTTGAAAAAAATATACCTTGTTGAGTTTCTTGCCGGTTAATTCTTCTCAACAGGGTTTTTCCGAACCGGTGGTAGATTCTTCGACGTTCATAGGAGCATCAATTGATGCCTAAATTGAATAAAGCATTTAGACTTTGACTTTGACTTATGATAATGTGTAATCATCTTTTTCATCATAATTCATTCATTCATCGTTTTTTACTTCCGAGGGGGTCAGAAATCTGTTTTATGACCGGCGCATTTGTCAAGCCATATTTCTGCTGTGAAAAACCCCTAAGAATGATGACACAGCTGAATCCAATTTCCTACCTGCTGAAAAGTTTTTTTGAAAACTTTTTGGGGGTCTTATTGTCATTTGAATTGGACGTTGCTTATTGCGGCATTAATCATAATCATAATCATAATCATAATTTATTTATTTGCATAGAATATGGTTACATAATATGGATGTTAATAAAATTTGATGTCCAGACATATTCTGCTGCACATGCAACATACAAATATTCAAAATTTATCTTATAGTCTAAGGTTACATTTAATGTCAAACTGGTTTTAATATAGAGGAAAAAAAATATATAATGTCAAAGGAATAAAAAAAAAATATTATGTCAGTATGAATACAATTATCATTTATCATCAGACTTAAAAAAATCATTAACGGAGTAAAATCAATGTTGCATGAGATATTTGTCAATATTTAATACAAAACATTTGCCCTCTTTCAATCTGACATGATCTGGCAATGAATTGAAAAGCCTCATAGACATATAGTACGCATTTTTCTTAAATATACCAATGTTAGGTTTTGGTAGCGCCAGTTCATCCCTTCCCCGACATCTCGAGTTGTAAGCCTGGGCTCTGGTTTGGAAGAACTCAGGATGTCTTTTTACAAATATACAGGCTTCTCTAATATACAAGCAGGGCAACGGTAGGATACGTAGCTTTTTAAACAGTGGCTTACATGAATCTCGATATCCCGCTCCGCATAGTATACGAATTCATTTTTTTTGTGCTTTAAATGCGCGATCGACGTCTGTCGAGTTACCCCATAACAGAATGCCGTATCTCAGTACCGAGGCCACGTAGGCATGATACGAACAAAGTGCTGCTTCCAGTGACGCTATGTTTTATACCCTAGCTAATGGAAATAAGAATTTGTCAATTTTTGTACATATATTTTCTATGTGATACTTCCAGTTACAAAACTTATCTACAGTGAAACCAAGAAATTTTGTCACAACTGTCTCGGTGATAACTTCATTTTTATATTTAATAGCCAGGTTTATAGGCTTAGCTCTATGTGTTTGGAACTGCATAAGATTCGTTTTATTCACGTTGATCTTTAAATTATTACTTTCCAGCCATTGTATTACTTGTTCCAGAGCGCTAGTAATGTCAGACTCAAATGATTCTTTACTGCGACCCTGAATAGCAATAGTTGTGTCATCTGCAAAAAGGATGCATGGATGGGTAATGGAGGAAGGCAGCTCATTTATATAGACTAAGAATAGCAGAGGTCCTAATACGCTTCCTTGGGGGACACCGACCACTTTACCTTTGAGATGTGATCTAGACACCACTTTTTCATTTTTAGCTATAGTTGTTATTTCAGTGCATTGCTGTCGATTTTCAAGGTAACTTTTAATCCATGCCTTGGCATTACCCCTTATACCGTAGTGATCTAGTATCTGCAATAGTCTCTTGTGGCAAACAAAATCAAAAGCCTTGCTCATATCCAGAAATAATACTGCAATTGGAATCTTATTATTAATACTTTCAGTGATTATTTTTATAAGAGAAAAACAAGCCAACGACGTGGAGCTATTCTTCCGGAAACCATATTGATTTTTTTAATATGTTGAATTTAGCAAAATATTCATTGATTTTGTTATACATAACCTTTTCAAACACTTTAGCCATCACTGGATTAAACGTAACAGGTCTGTAGTTATCCATGGAAAATTCGCAACCTTTTTTAAATAGTGGCTTAACTATTGAAAGCTTTAATCTGTCAGGGAATTGGCCTTTTTCCATGGACAGATTTATAATATATGTCAAAGGGGAAACTATAAAGTTTACACACATTTTAATGAGATTAGTACCAATTTCGTCATATCCCGTCGAGTTAGTGTTCTTTAAGCTCCGTATAATCTTCAGTGTCATGTCTTCTGAGATAGGGGCAAGATATATAGTAAAATTAAATAGTAAAATTTCAAGTGCATCTTATGCTTTGTCCATATTAGTTATTCGCGACCTGTTCCGAAGAACTGACTAGGAATGCCTACTTCGGAAATGTATATCCTTTGCTTACCTATGGTGTTATTTTTGGGGGAGACTCTGTCGATGTGCTATCCATATTTAGACTACAGAAAAGATGTTTACGCACTATTTACCTACCGTCTCCACAATAGACACTCTCTACGAAGTATATTTAAAAAACCGGCCAAGAGCGTGTCGGGCACGCCCAAGGTAGGATTCCGTAGCCGTTACGAAAAAATCAAGTAATATTTTTTTAAGGATTTCGTATGTGTACGGAATCATCCAAGTTTAGGTATGTTTTATACCTTAGGCTACTATTTACTCTTATACTACAAATAATTTCCAAGCAATCTTAGCCGCTATAATTTTCCTAGTAAATTTGATATATTTACTACCATTCTGAATTTTTTCAAATTTTTCCACCTAACAGTTTAGATTTTAGAGGGGGGGACGGTCGATTTTAATGAAAATTTTCACTTTAAAGTTGAATATTTCGCAAACAGATCACTGAATAGAAAAATCATGTTAGCAACCCCGCAATGGTTTTAGAAGACCTATCCAACGATACCCCACACTATAGGGTTAGACGACAAAAAAAAATCACCCCCACTTTAAGTCTATGGGAGGTACCCTAAAAAAATTTTTTTTACTTTTTTTATTTAATCACTTTGTCGGCGTGACTGATATATATATCCATGCCAAATTACAGCTTTATAGTACTAACAGTCTCTGAGCTTAGCCGCGGACAGACAGACAGACAGACGGACAGACATGGCGAAACTATAAGGGTTCCTAGTTCACTATGGAACCCTAAAATCCCAGCGCTGGTCTTTTTTTGGGCTTTTTCTGTGCATCCATATTTCAGTTTGTATTTAGTATGAAATATAAGTATATTTAAGGAAAAGCGGCTACTAACTTTAACAGGGATTTATATTTTGGAGCTTTATCTATTCGTGAAACATAATCTTGAATTCTTTAAAGAAGTCGTCTTTCCGTAATAACTTACGAAGCCAGTATAGATTTATGTAATTATCAGATACATAGAGCCAAAAATTAACTAATCTACAAAAACGCTGTTCTTTCTGGTATGCGACTTTTTAATAAACAATTTATTGAATCAGGCGTTACTTTGCGGAGGTTTTTAATAAACTACCAATAGAATTAAAAATGTTAGAGGGTAACCAATTTAAGACATCCCTCAAAAATTGGCTTATAAACAAAGTTTTTTAAGATACAAAAGAGTTTTTCGCCCAATAGAAACTTATTGATGGACAAATATTATTTTTAGTTACTATTACTATTACAGTGTGTGCATAAACGACGACCAGATGGCCTAGTGGTTAGAGAACCTGACTACGAAGCTTGAGGTCCCGGGTTCGATTCCCGTGTCGGGGCAGATATTTGTATGAAAAATACGAATGTTTGTTCTCGGGTCTTGGGTGTTTAAATATGTATTTAAGTATGTATCTATCTATATAAGTATGTTTATCCGTTGCTTTAGTACCCATAACACATGCTTTGCTAAGCTTACTTTGGGACTAGGTCAATTGGTGTGAATTGTCCCATGATATTTATTTTATTTATTTATTTATTTTATAAACCTATAAATATAATTGTATTTTTTTTCTGTTTTAAATTATACTTAATTACTAGCATTTTATATTGTACGTCCGAGATGGACAGACTGTTGAGACATATATCAAGCTACCATCTTTGTACATACGCAATAATATATATGCAATAAAGTTTATTTCTATTTCTATTTCAATCAATGTTGTCATGTAGTTTGAAGTTAAAAGAAAATAAACAATTATCTTTTTCTTTTTTCATTGATTGTCCTACTCCTTAGTTTCTCATCGTCTTGTTTTTTCCTTATAAAATCTCACCGTTTTCCTCTCATTCAAAATACCTACGGTACCCAAATTCCGGTGAACAGAGATGTCGTCACGTCACAGAGGGAAGCAGATAGTGCAATCGTGTTTTGCACACTTTATTACGTTGTGTGTTTTATCTGCTTTCGGATGTCCTCTGGCCAAGGACTGGGGTTCATTCCGGTGTCAAATAATTAGCACACTTGTTTTCTGAGAATTGGAAGACACAGTCATAGTCCAGTAAATAAATTATTGACAAACATGCAAACCGTAATGGCCTAGTGGTTTGACTTATGAGCTCTCAAGCAGAGGGTCGTGGGTTCGTCCCGGCTCGCACATCTGAGTTTTTCGGAAATGTGTGTAATTTACCATGAGCTTTACGGTGAAGGAAAACAACGTGAGGAAACCTGTATAAACCTGCGAAGAAATTCAATGATGTGTGTGAAGTCCTTAAATCCGCACTGTGCCCGCGTGGGAACGGCCCAAGCCCTCTCATTGTGAGAGGAGGCCTGTGCCCTGTAGTGGGACGTATATAGGCTGGGATGATGATGATGATGATGATAAGATAAGACATCTCAAGCAGAGGGTCGTGGGTTCAAGTCCCGGCTCGCACCTCTGAGTTTTTTGGAAATGTGTGTAATTTACCATGAGCTTCACGTTGAAGGAAAACACCGCGAGGAAACCTTCATAAACCTGCGAAGAAATTCAATGATGTGTGTGAAGTCCCTAATCCGCACTGTGCCCGCGTGGGAACGGCCCAAGCCCTCTCATTGTGAGAGGAGGCCTGTGCCCTGCAGTGGGACGTATATAGGCTGGGATGAGTGGCGTAGCGTGGGTGTCAGCCACCCGGGGCGGAAGAAACTTTTGCCGCCCTCTTGTATACCTGCCTACTTCAAAAAATTTTACTTAGCCAATTTGAAAAACTACAATATGGAATTGTCCAAATATTTACAAAATATTTGCCGCCCCCTAAACGTGCCACCCGGTGCGGGTCGCCCCCATCGCCCCCCCTACGCTACGCTACTTCATGATGATGATGCGATGATAAGACATCCAATGTATAGCAAAACTCCTTATTGGCGGCCCTAACAACTATTCCGGTGAGCATCAATGTAAATCAAAATTGAACTATGACGAATATAAAGCTGGTTACTCACATTGATAATAACACGAGCGAGACATGATGTAAACTTGGAATTTCTTTAGAAATTTAATTCAAACTGTTTATTTTCCTCTGTCTTTTATACTGTACTAGCTGGTGCCCGCGACTACGTCCGCGTTAATCATTGATGATCCACTCGTATTGGTCTGAGCGTGATGATATATAGCTTATAGCCTTCCTCGATAAATGGGCTATCTAACACTGTAAGAACTTTTCAAATCGGACCAGTAGTTCCTGAGATTAGTGCGTTCAAGCAAACAAACAAACTCTTCAGCTTTATAATATTAAATATAGATTAGCCAGTTAGTGGTAACTTTGCAGACGAATTTGTGGGTTTGATCCCAACCGTGCATTATGTAGATCGTGCGTGATGATGATATATACTTGAAAGGTTTAGGTAATTAACTAAATGTAAACAAAACAATGACAACTGATGTCTTAAATACTGTAATTCTCCCATTAAACTATCTAAACATATACATTTCTGTATTAAAATGCGTTAGTCTAGTTTGTATTACGATGATAGATAAATAAAATGTTTTGAATCCTGGAATGTGCCAAATTTGGAAACTGAAGCTTATTTACATTTAGTTAACTACCTAAACATTTCAAGTATAGTTTGCGTGCCAACATTTTGTGCAATGTACCTACGAATGTTTGTACGCACGTGTGTAACCCGTGTAATGTTACAAGTTAAGTATGAAGTATCTTTTTCTATTTATTTTTTTATTTTTTCAACTTTTTTTTTTATTACTTTTACGGTCATCCCGTGAAACCATATATTTCAAACTAAATACAAACTGAAATATAGATGCACAGAAAAAACCCCAGAAAAAAGACCAATGCTGGGAATCGAACCCAGGTCCTCAGCGTTCCGTCGCTAACTTCTAGACCAGTGATGGTGTAGGGGTAAGCACGCAGCACGGAACGCTGAGGACCTGGGTTCGATTCCCAGCATTGGTCTTTTTTCCGTGTAATGTTTTTATGACAGATACTTTTTATCTGCAAAATATGTTGTCTGGAAGAGAATGATCTGAAGCGATAAAGCCTGTTGCTTACCTTTTCATTTTATTCTCTATGTAAGTACTTGTACAGATATAGGGTGACGGCACCAATTATAGACATGTTAAGCACAGTAGTGCCCCAGTAATGGACACCAAAGATTCAATGCCTTATAGCCCACCATTCGTGGACTTCACCTGTTATATCCACCAGCTATCTGTACCTCTACCATGAGTTTACACTAGTTTACGTGACCGTACTCGCTAGCGACGGCGTAAATTATTTGTATGGAGAATTGTACAGCGCCTCTAGCGGTCACTTACGGAAGTACAATTCTCCATACAAATCATTTACGCCGTCGCTAGCGAGTACGGTCACTGTGAACTAGTGTAAACTCATGGTAGAAGTACTGAGCTTGTGTTGATAGTTTAAAAATATAGTGTGGCCGCTTCTTGGATTTACGGAAAAAATTACCATATGATTGGTTGTTGTCCATTACTGTGCTGTCCCTCTACTATGTGTATACACATGTACATACACAGTAATTATCGACTATATTGCAAGCCCTGATAATTCATGCCCTCATACTATGCACCATATTTAAAGGTCGTGCGTTCCAAGTCGACAAATACTTATTCGGTCATATATTAACCGTTCCCCGACGAAATATTTCTTGCAAGAAACTAATCGATGCAATTGACACTCGAAGCATCGTAACATGACTACAACAGTTAATTAGTAGGTATTGGACTTCCTTCCTGTGAAATAAATTAAGACTTGATTCAATTTGTTATTACTTACATCAGCTGTTGCCCGCGAATCCTTCTGCGCATGATTCGCTCTCTCTATTCCGCGGAAACAGTGCAATTTTTTGAAAATAAAACCAACCCATTTCCTTCCCACGGTATCAGAGCAAATTATCTCCATACCAAATTTCATCTAAATCGGTTTAAGCGTGAAGAAGTGGGCCATTTTTTAACCCCCGATACAAAAAGAGGGGAGTTGTAAGTTTGATCGCTATGTGTGTGTGTGTGTGTGTGTGTCTGTCTGTGGCATCATAGCTCTTAAACGGGAGAACCGATTTAAATGCGGTTTTTTTTATTAGAAAGCAGGTTTCTTGGCGATGGTAAAAGACTTTATTTTAGATGAATTGTGACATGATTTAATTGTATAAAATTATAATAATAATATTAATTCGGATATTCTCCATAATTATGTTTATTTATTTTATTTTATTGTATTATGATTATGTTGTTTGTACGCTTAAGTACCATATTTATATTGCATGCCAGGACATGGTGGTTGTGATGATCAGAAATTTTGTATTTTAAGATCTTTGTGCCTAGGTACTCACTTCCTTGCAATAAACGATTTGAATTTGAATTTGGTTCTTAGATACGTTTCATCCAAATCGGTTCAGCCGTTTCAAAGTTATCAGCTCTTTTGTTAGCTGTGGAAGGGCTCTTAGATGCATAATGGACATTTACATTATATTCAAACATACGTGTGACACATTTGCGTAGGGGGTTTTTAAAATTTTTAATTTATATTTTTTTTATTTTGTTGTATTTTTTTACTTTTTTTAATTCGGCATATTTTATTTGATTTCTGCTCAGAATCACGTGCTATTTCGACTCTACCAGGAGAACAATAGTGTACCAAGTCTTTTTTTTCGTTCCGTTACGTTATAAATATAATAATAGGTATGAAACCGTAACTAAATGGAAGAATCAAAAATTTTATATGGAAGTTTTGGGACACTTTTTTCTCCTCGAAAAAGCTCGTCATTCTGAGCAGAAATCATATATAATTTTCCGAACTAAAAAAAGCCAAAAGATACAACAAAATAAAAAATGGCCCGGGTAACAAACAGACAGACATTAATTTCCCATTTATAATATTAATAAGGATTTAGTTCTAATGGAAAACCCAAACCTTTGGTTGCATTTTCTTTTGAACTGGTGACAATTTCCTTGTAGTATTAATAATTCGCAGGAAAACCGTCGTTCATTCGCTTATTTGTCAAGGTTAACTTGTATGACTCAAGATGAATTGGACAGTAAAATGAATGACTACAGTACCACTACCATGAGTTTACACTAGTTTACGTGACTGTACTCGCTAGCGACGGCGTAAATTATTTGTATGGAGAATTGTACAGCGCCTCTAGCGGTCACTTATGGAAGTACAATTCTCCATACAAAGCATTTACGCCGTCGCTAGCGAGTACGGTCACTGTGAACTAGTATAAACTCATGGTAGAGGTACAGTAATTAGGCGTTACTTTGCGGGGCTCCATATCAATGAACTGAAACAATTACTTAACACAGTACTTTTAGGATAATTATGTATGAAAATTATGCGTTTTGTTTTCAAATTTTAAAAAGTTGTTAGATTTAAAGTGACTTGTTTTGATGAGTAGATGAAGCCATAGAAATATTGGTCGTACCTAATTTATTAGCGCCTTTTATATCTTGAGAGTGAATTTTCTTCTAGTTTCATGTAATTGAATTTCAGAGGATAATAAGTAATAAGTACCTAAGTGTTTCAAATTCAGAAATTTGTTTTTGTTTTTTCGAATGGTTTTTCAACTGATGTAAAATTTCAAATATCAGTTTCTTGGGGTGCACTGACTTGAAATTTAGTAGGACCATAAAAAAAGAAAATTATATACAAGTTAAGTAAGTAGGTAGTAGGAAGGTATTGATTAGTTGCGATACCTATTCTAATTACGAACCGCTGTAGGTATAATATAGCCTTGGGCCTGTTGCATAACAAAGTACCTACAACTAATATTACAAGCGGAACTCTCGCTTCAGTTATATTAACTAGAAAAGGAGTTCCGCTTTTAATATAAGTTGTACTTTGTTATGCAACAGGCCCCTTGTCTCAGTGACTCACGGCTGTATTTAGTTTACTTATTGTTAATAATCACTGTGCCCTTTATTATGAGATTCACTCAGCAGATTATAGTAACTCATTATCGTACTTGTATCTTGAAATACAGAGGAGTAATTTTTAAAATTCCATTCTTGTTTTCAATTCGAACATAGATTTGCCACAGATTAATAATTTATGAAAATAACCAAGCAACGCAATAAATTTTATCCTATCTTTATTATGATTACTTTTTAAACAAACACATAATTAAACCCTATAAATCACACACTCATTTATTATTCACAAAACAACCACATTATAAAATGCAAACACTAATTAATTAGTTAAATTATATCTTTGGTTGACATTTATTTTAACACCATCTACCGGATAATTACTAAACTAGCTGGTTTGCTAATGTTTCAGTTATCATAACTCGGTCACTGCTTCGCCATTCAAGTTGACGATCTCGATGGCATGTTCCGAAGGGGGCCTCCAACATGGTATTTCAGCGTACAATGGTTCCGACGTTGTGTTATCTATTACATCTAGTTTCGCTTCACATTTTAGCGCTTCTATAGTTGACTCGGCAAGAGAGTCCGGCCGTTGTTGACGTAGTTCATCAAAGCCGCCCACAGATGGCGCTATAGAGCGGCGACGTTGTAATGTTTGGAATTCAATACTTCTTCGAGGCAAGTGGTCGTAGTGACACTCTAAAATTCCTGAAAAAGTAGAGAATCATATAAAAGTTGTGTGCTTGGTAAAATTATAATGATAAAATGGTTTTTTCACGTGACTTTACCTCTGAAGTTTTCCAACATCATTGGAGAAATAGTTTGCACGACCACCGGCCTCATAAATTGCTTAAGGTTCCGATCTAAAGTCGATATTGGTTGATAGTGACATTTTTCTGCACTTGGAAGTTCTGAAAAATAAAAGAAAAATGGTTAAAAAAAGCAAAAAGTAAATGTGGCCCATGAGGGGATCGAACCCGCGACCTTCGCGTTATTAGCACGACGCTCTAACCAACTGAGCTAATGGGCCGACGAGCAGATAGTTGAAATACTTCAACATAACCTTTGAAATAATTTTATTAACTTGTATTATGTAGAACAAAAATAATAAATGACTAAGGACTAACATAAAGACAAAAGACAAAATATGTTAAAAATATGGTTTTATGGTCAAAATGCACATACGCAAAATCCACATCATGATAAATGTACAGAACGAGAAATATAACTTGTAATATAATATAGCTTGTAATTTGTTATGCAATTTTGGGCCCTGATGGTGATATATTCTATAACTTGGCCATTGTTGTTATGGCTCAAAGGGCGACATCATTTTGAGTTGGTACCATTTTCATGACAATATCTTTCTATGTATTTCTGTCCTTTTCTATATACCTAGCTCCCGCGGGATGAATTATTCATTGCGGACGGGATCGCGGGCAATAGCTTGTGAAGGTATATAAAAATATCTATCTATTTTATCTAATTTTATTGTCATTACTTATTGTGTTGTAGGGACTTTAATCAAGCACAGTAGATCAAAGAAAAGTTTAATATAGCGAGTAAAGATAGGCCAAAATTTTAGCCTAACTTGCACGTTTTCTTATATCTAGAGTTGACATTTTTTGTTCCTTCCACTTTTACTATAATACTACTACTAATCATTAAAATTAAAACCAAGGTAATCCTTTGTGTGTATTAATAATTTACCTGGAAATGTTGTTTTGCTCACAATTTAATGTAGGCGTTTGTAAGCGTTTCAGAATGAGGGTTTTTAGACAGGGTAGTTGGCGATAGTTAAGGGTCGGAAAAACATCCGTCATTTTACTTTTGAATGCATAAAGACGACAATTTTGAGCCCATTTATGAGTCGAAGATGTTCGTTCACAGTCTACGGATGTCATTTGAGTGTATTTTTATCATTGTAAGAAAGTCTTTACTGGATAAAACAGGGTTAGGATTTCAAAATGACGGGCGTTTTTCTGACCCTTGGCGATAGACCCTTGGAGAGGTCCGTTAGATAACTTTGGTATTTGTGTCACGGTAAGGGTTGGTTTATAAATAAATATTAATAAATAATAAATATTAGGGGACAATCTTACACCTATCGACCTAGTCCCAAACTAAGCAAAGCTTGTACTATGGGTACCAGACGACGATAAACATACTTATATAGATAAATAAATACTTAAATACATAGAAAACATCCATAACTCAGGAACAAATATTCGTGCTCATCACACAAATAAATGCCCTTACCGGGATTTGAACCCAGGACCTCTTGCTTCGTAGGCAGGGTCACTACCAACTAGGCTAAAGCGGTCGTTAAAACAAGACGAATACTTCATCATATTTGGCACTTTGGCATCACTTTGTAAAGGTTCGCTCACACTCACCGTTGACGCAGTACGAACATTCAACACTGTTTTCCAGCTCGAGGGTACTGACCAACCACTATCCCGGTTAAAATTTGGATGATGACCAATCTCGATGGCTTCACGCACCTTCCGCGGAATGAAAAACTTTTCTGTCGCAAGTACGGAAGCCTTATCAAAACGGATGTAGTGCGTCGAGCCCGAGTCCATTGAGTGTTCGGCCACCGCAGACCCCTTGCTGTCTTGCTTTTTCATACTGCGTATGTGCTCCGATAAAAGTGATGATGAAAACGGGGGTAGTTGTGTGTCGCTGTCAGTTGCGTCGAGTAGCCGCGGGACCAGGGCGTTAGCACGCAGTGCACGTTTGGCAGCCGCCGTGACGTGCGACTCCGAGAGGAAGGGCTACGGATTAGCCCGAAACATGTCGAGTTAAACTCGTTTTGAGACTCGTTTATTTTCACTATGAGTGAGTCTCACGGTAGTTTCATGTTTAAAATAAAAGTGTCCTATAGGTACGTTAATCAAAGCTTTAATATAACGATGTATCAATTTTCAAATAATAGGTAGTGCAAATTGTAAAATTATAAATAATCCGATCAAGCATTTTGGTGTAAAAATAGAGGAACAAATATCCAACTTCACAAACTTTGGTGTTTATTATATTAGTAAGTAACAATATTTCTTACCTGGTAATGGAGTGTTAAAGATGCTCCTTACATACGGCGGCGGCCCATCGTTATTGTCAATCATCACCTGCATCCGTATATTGTTCATCTTGCCATCCTCAAACCGTGGTCTCTTACACCTCTCGAGCATAACTATCACTACAGCCACGGTGATGACTGTCATCATCACCCCACCAGCTATACTGATCACCGATATCAAATCAACGGACGACCGTTCTGTCCCTTTCTCACCCATCACAGCGGTTATATGCTCCGGCTCTGTCAAAATATGAAAAGTTTCTTCACCATCTGGGTCTTCAGTTACATTAGTATTAGGTCTAACTGTCGTTACATTTTTAGTATCGTTAGTTTTTCCAATTACTCTATGTGATTCTGTCACTTTAACAGTTTCAGTAGTGCCATGTCTTCGATCAACTGTCACGAATTGTTTATTTTTTTCTGTCTTATTGTCTGCTGTTTTTACAGCTGGCTTTGTTGTCGAAGTTATGAACGTTTTAGTAGAAAGTGTTGTGTGCATCCGTAGCTCCGGTGTTGAATTAGTTGAAGAAATAGTAGTTAAATTAGAAGAATTCGATATATTAGCATTCGTGCTCATGCTGTTAGTAGAACTTTTTGTTTCATTCGTGAATGGTGTATGTGATCTTAAAACAGTTGCGTTTTGGAAAGGGGTCGCTGTGGATGGTGTGCTCAATGGTTTTTTAACTGATGGTGTTGGTGATGACATCGACCTTGTTACTGCTTCCGTCCAAGGTTTCACAGTTACGGTTTTATGTGAAACATATGATGATGTCGTCAAAGCCATTTTTTTGAAGGCCGCGTAAGATATTGAGGTTGGTATTATAGATACTATTATAGTTCTTGGGGTTGTGTTTGTAGTGATATCCTTTTTTGTTGCGCTTTTGAACTTTGGTTGTTCAAAGTTTAGTTTGACTTTCGTTTCAGTTGATAATTCACCTTTTTGTGCTGGTTTTATCCATATCTCTTTTGGTTTAAACTTGATGGTTGTAGGATACACTTTTATGGTGGGTTCTGGCTTCCTCGTTACTTCTTTGAATGTCAGATCAGTTATAAGATTTTCTTTTGGAGCCTTTGAAGTTACAGTTGTTGTTTCAATGGGTTTAACTGCTTCTGTTCGTGGTGCTGACACTGCAGGAGCAGCTGTTGAAACTGTTGTAACTGCTGCTACTGCTGTAGGAACTGTAGTTAGCAGTTTATCTTTGGTTTGTAACGGAATTAGTTTAGAAGTCATTGTGCTTGAAACTGGCAGCGTTGTAGGTATTGATTTAAATGTTGTTAAAGTCCAAGGCTTAGTCATGGTCACATTACTCAAAGTTGACATTGTTGTGGTATATGGTAAAGGTTTCACTTCTTTTGCACCAATTGTAGCCATTCTTGCAGTTTGCAAAGTAGTATCTGTAGTTGAAGTTGGTACACTACTTATTTCCGTTAGTTCTGTAGTGCTCATAGATGTCATAACAGTACTTGGTGTTGTGTTTATATGTATTAGGGGCGAGGAGATTAAACTTGTTGTTATTGGAGCCATCGTTGTAGTTAAGAATATGGTTGATAAACTTGTTGAAGTTGAAGCTGTAGTAGGGGTTGCTGGAGTTGTTGTAATCGTAGTAAATATAGCAGGACTAGGCACGGTGCTCTCAATATCAGTGCGTGATGTGGATTTAGTAGCTGGTTTGATAATTGTTAGTTCTTCCACTGGCAAGGGAGTACTCGTGCTCATTTCACATCTGGAAATTTAAGAAATTGTTATTTAGAGACCTTAAAGACATCACTGGTAAAATTATTTATAAGAGACGAGATCATGAAACAAGTGAGGCGATCTGTTGAGATTGTTACAATAAATTAAAACAAAATAATATTCTTGTCAAAATATCGTTAAAAAATAGTGATAGTATTCCATTTGAAATACGAGTAAAAGGTCGATTATATATATATATTATATCTAAAGACATAGAGCAGCAGCATGTCAGACACGTGCCGTATCAGCCTTCTTCCATTTATTCTATCTAATGTAGGAGCCGTCATTAAAAATGGTAAAGCACTTGGTCTACTATATTAATAAAAACAAAACTAATTCTAAAGTTGCATAAAGGGACCCACCTCTCACCTTGCCATCCGTCCAGGCACCTGCACCGACCCGTGGCCGGCGAGCAGGCCCCGTGTTCCGTACACCTTTTGCATTCATACACGCAATTCGGACCCCATTTGTTTTTCGGACAGTCTGAAATTTGTGGCAATTAAAAGTGTGTAGCTGTCGTAACTCCACACGTCATTCCCAGCCTATACGTCCCACTGCAGGATAGAGGCCCTCAGAATGAGGCTAAGGCTTTAGTTCCCACGCGGGCCCAGTGCGGATTAGGAACTTCACACATACCATTGAATTTCTTCGTAGCTGTGTGCAGGTTCCCTTCCCTCACGATGTTTTCCTTCTAATGATCATGGTAAATTACAAATGTAATTTCGCACATATAATTCGAAAAACTCAGAAGGACTCTCTGCTTGAGAGGTTAAAGGTCAAATCGCTAGGCTACTACGGCTTTTCACACAGGATTGCCTAGATTTTTTTACGTGTTGTAAATGATGACAATTATGACAAAGCTTCAGTACTCTAAGTACCTATACAATGTGTTGCTTCCGAAGACCTACCTAACTGAAGCTTCTCTCAGTCTTACAATGTTGACTCTACGTTACTAGACGTAGGAATTCTTTATCCATTTCTACTAGACAAAGTTGGTCTTTGTCCACTAACTAAACTCTTGTCAGGAAATACTAACTCTTTATCGTCTGCCAAACAGATATGACACTTAATGTATTTCTCTAAAGTCTTCTTTAAAAGGATCACACGGACATCCAGGCGAAGACGATCCCCCCTTATGTGGTTAGTTTATTCCTTCAGAAATTGTACAAACTTACCAACAAAAAGAATTGGATGCAGTGTGTTAATTGTAACTAAATAAGATTTTATGCAAAAAGGGATAAATCACATTATTATATCTATCTACCAATCATTGAAAAGCAAGCTTCAAGGTTAAAAAGTTAGTGAGGCGAAAAATTTCAAGAAAATGTCAAAACGACCAGGGCTTTTAAAAATGATTAGGTAAATAATCAGCACCCTCAGAGCATCCGTTTCCGGTCTTCCCAGCGGGGCAGACAGGGACACAAGATACGTCCTTCATTTTATAACCGGGACAGCAAACTGCTACTTCCGCTGTTCGCTCCTCAGTCTGAAAAAAACATTTTCAATTCTAAGAAAATTGAGAAAACGAGGAATTGAAAGAAAACGTTGAAAGGCTCTGATTTTGTAAGAAGCCTTTTGAATTCTTACGGTTTCTTATGTAAAATTGGGTCTAGCTTTGAATTATAATGATAAAAGAAAAAAACCTTGGAATTGCTGTGTTTCGCGGGTGGTTTCCCAGTTCCCAATAATAATGCAGTTACAAATTTAGCGTTCCCTAATGTTTTGTTATAGACATAATGTCATCACCCTAGCCTATATAAGTCCCAATGCAAAGCGCAGGCCTCCTCTGAAAATGAGTGGGCTTGGGCCGCAGTTCACACACACATTGAATTTCTTCGCAGGTGTGTGCAGAATTGCGTACGATGCACTAATTTTGCACGTAAATTAAAAAAAACTCAGATTTGCGAGTCCGGTTTGAACCCACGACCCTCTGCTTGAAAGACTAAAACATGACATTCTATATCAAATTTAAATAAATTAATATTATGGAATCAAACTGCAAGCAAAGGTCAAGCGTGATCATACAATAAATTAAAATTCAATTGAAAACAAAACACTACGTCGTGATTATGACTTGACAGTCACTTACCGTTGATCTAGTTAGTCAAGGATGACGATTTGGCCTTAGTTGAAGTAATGATGATTGTTACTTATGAAGTAAACCATTGAGAGGCAAATGACAGTGTCGATCCAAGTTAAGTACTTGGTTGGGTGCGGATTTGAATCGTTTTGACCGGTGTGTCTCGTATGATTCGAAAATCTAAGGATAATGTCCACGAACTACCAATTGTAACTCTGCTACCACACACAAGACCACGCGTTGTGGTCATTGATTTTTATAACTCATGAATGGGCAGCCTGATGGACATAATTATCAGTTCATTTTTTGTGACACACAAGATACGGCGTCTAAAATGCTTCAGAATTCTACTCTACGCTATAAAGTCACCAGCAATGAACGTTTTTTTATCAATATTTAGATAGAAGTAGACTTCTTATCTTAGTCTTTCATTTCAGGATAATATCGGATAGTTTTATTTTAACTTTCACTTTCTAGTCTCTACCCGCGGCTTCGTACGCATCATCATCATCATCATTTCAGCCGAAAGACGTCCACTGCTGAACATAAGCCTCCCCCAAGGCTCGCCAATCAGATCGGTTCCGTGCCATACCCCCTGCCTGCCGTGTCATGACAAAACACTGTATCTAAAAAACACCTATTTTTCAGAAATCGCAAAATACTTTTGCTTTCTTTAATTGGCTACAGAACAGTGAATATTGATCTGATTGCAATAAAATTTGGACAAATCACGGATAATGTGCTACTAGTAGTGGACAAAGAAAAATAATATATTTTTTTTTACTTTTTACATGTAATTTCAAGCAAAAACGTGTTATGTCGTAATGTGCTTTATCAATAATATATGAGAGTTGCTATAACAAAACACTGTAATGTGATACTTAATGACATTATACCCATATGAAAATGCTACTTTAAATTTAATTTAGTATAATTTATTTCAATTGCTAACATCACAATTCATAAAACTAACATTCTCATCTTAATATATTTCTTAGTCTTTAGAAAGGATGATTACCATGAGGAAGTCCCGACTTACAATAAACAAGGACTTGGACTAATTTCTCGTGTGATTGTTGCGACAAAACACTGTAACTCTTGATATTATACTAAGAAAATGTGAGTTTGTTTTGGCAAAACACGGTATCTGGAGATAATACAGTGTTTAGTCTAATCAAGACCCTACGTTTTAAGAGTTACAGTGTAAATTGCAATGACGTTTTGCAATGTTTTTGATAGAAAATCAGTTGCTCTAAGCATGCATATATAGATTAGGGTTCGAATAGTTAATTTAACGGTGTTAGCACAAAACACTGTAACTCGAGTTACAGTGTTTTGTCATGACACGGCAGCTGCCTCGCCGTTACCTACGCCGCTACCATGACCTGGAATAGCGGGGCCGCCGGGGACTAGGGGCCGTTTTTTAGGACTAGCCATTAGGGGGTTACTGCTATAGTCGCCACGCTCGACAGGCAGGTTGGCGACCGCAGTGGGATACCGAAATATTGAAAACGCTGCTGCCCGTTCTTCGGTATTATTGGCCGCAGTTTTAGGACATGCCCGGGTCTTTTTAGTGCGCATACCTATATGGATTATACTCTTAGTCTCAAAGTTTTCAAAACTTATACAGGGGATTTCATCCCGCGCCAAATTTCATGTTTTTTTCATGTTTCTAAACCTAGAAGTCATCTCAAACCTGGTGACAATGATGACAAAATTACTAAAAGTAATTATAGTCATGCCAGATTTAGTGACAATGGTGGTAAAGTTAGTAAAAATCAAGATAATCATTTCGATTCAAGTGATAATGAGGATAAAGTTACTAAAAATAATGATGATAATCCCAATTCTGTTGATGAAGATGTTAAACATAGACAACAAGACAGACATAGACAAGATGACAACTAGTGACAGTCATCCAAATTCTGATGACGATGCTAAAGTTACATAATAAATTGATGATCACCTCAAGTCTGGTTAAGTCCCGCATCTCAGTTTTCCACTTGGAGCAGCGCGGTGGCATTGAAAAGCACCATTCATATGTGCGTACTGACATAGGTGCGCGGTACTTCACGCGCTTGGTTATATTGTATCTGTAACAGAGAAAGAACTAGTCATACACTGTAAAAAGACAATTCTCGACCACACAGATGAAATAAAAGTACAAGGCGTGGAGGCACAGAAAATGAATAAGACGTGTGCAATGGGATAGTACAGACAAGGAAGATTAAATTAAGAGGACTGTTAATTTGTCTATACAACGGTGCGTTTTTCCAAAATAATAATTCTACAGCTAGTTTTACTACAGACACCTTCTCTGTACCATTCAGTTCATATGGCATTTCGGCCTCTTCTAACCACAATAGTGCGAGCTATGAACTTAATAAACAATCTACATACATGGCGCTATTATATTAAGCAGAGGTCCAAGCAACATGCAAATTGAATGGTACGGAGACCTTTCTATATAGTGAAAATAGCTACAGTAGGCTTATTCTTTTGAAATGAGACATTATGTAGTCTTTGGAAGTCCAATTCGAATTCAATTACTCTTTGTGAGTTCTATAGGCTCTACCACGATGAGTGCTCCGAAGAATTGATTTGCTGCATGCTGCAAAATTCCACCATCGCACCTCTCAGCTAAAGTCTAAGTTCCATCGTAACAATCTCGATGAATGGCGGTCCACCACTATACGTTTCCTTAGGCACTTCCTGCCACGTACAGTGAAATTGTAGAATCAACTTCCAATAGCAGTTTTCCAGACAGTTATGATATCGGGGCTTTAAAAAAAAGGAATACTTCTTTTAAAGTCCGGCAACAAAACAGTGACTCTCCTTGAGTTGTTGATATTCATGGGCGTTGGTGGTAAAACAAATAAAAAATTACTCACTTCTGTTGCACCATGCAAACATGGTCACCGTTCAACCCTGCCACCTCCAATGCAGTCGCCACCAGAACAACTATAGCGCACCATTTTCCAGTCTTTATAGTCCTTGCACTTTTCACTGACATATTACTGTTCACTGTTCCTAAGTCATTGTCTGTTTACATTGTGTTTTCGATGATCAATTGCTCATCATGATTATCACTGTTTATAGTTATTATCGCACCACCGACTTATCGCGACAATTTATTGCTAGAATAGACTCGTGATTCAAGATTTTGTATACTTGGCCAAGTAACATTTAGTAAGTATCTAATTAAAAGTAAATACAAGCGAACCATCGTTATCTAGGTAATTAAATAATTCTTAGACATGATTTTATGTTGTCCTTTATACAAGTCAATAAAACTATTTATTACTTTTAAACAAATTTATGTTATGTAATTAGCTTTTTCCCGCGACTTTGTCCGCACACAGATACAATTTGTGGTTAACTCCTCATGTCTATCCCACGGGAAATTCCAAAAATACCTTCTTACTGCATTCATCATTCAAGGAGAGTATCAAATCTATATAAGAGCTACAGCTGGTCAGTTTGTTCAATCGTCTACGCTTTATCCCACGGGAACTGCATTTACTTGAAACATAATTAAGAATTTATTATTAAGGGCAACTCATAGCCTAGCAATTAGAAATCTTTAAAAATAAAGATTGGCTAGGTATGTCATTATTGTATAATTGTTATGAAATAAACACATATAATTTTTTTTTTACTTAAATTTTAAAAGTCTAGTAATCATAGTTATAGGGTCATTCTGAATCGAACATATAATTCCCGTTATGGTGCCGAAGACAAAGAAACGTATTAAAACAGTGCTTAATGATGCATGGTATGCTAAACTATAGATTTAACAGAACAGGCTGGAGCCGCCAGCAGTTTTAATTGTTAATTGAGGACACTTCCTTTTAAGTACTGTTCTGTTGCGTAATAATAGAGCTTTAGAAATTTAACACAATGTTACTTTAAAACAAGATGTAATGAGACAATCTAATAGAGATCAGTTTTGTTTTGACGAAGCAGGTCGCGTATTTTTTCTTTTTTAATAAGTTGATGGAGCACGTGCTCGATTATCTTTTTGTGTTACACTATTCCACTATTCTTTCCTTTTTACTTGTTTTAATAAAAAATATTAACCAAAAACAAATGATAGGTAAAGATGTTAATGAAGTAGATAGTTTGACAGGAGCTTAGAATATCAATGTATTAATTACATTGTAAAAATTTAACTGGTGTTGCGATATTTAAAAAACGTATATACTAATCTTCTTTTTACTGAAAATAGAATGACTAACAATCAAGTGGAGCACCCGATGGTAAGTGAACACAAACACCCATGAAGACCTAAAACACCATAGGATTCCCGATGCATTGCCAGCCTCAAGAGTTAAGATAAAATACCTCATGAGAAAATAATTTCATCGGATATCTTTTTCACTTCGCTGGAACACGTCAAAATGCATGAAATTAACCGGGGACACGGAAATTCACCGAGAAACTAAAGTCACCAACATAGCTCGAAGAACATAGATGCTTACAAATTGAAATGGCAATGAACGAACCAAATCGTTCGAAGAAACGGATAACCGTTAGGGTAGAAAGCTTCTCCAGTGGCGATCACAAACGATAATGATGATGCAATTTTGATACAATTAACTATAGTTTCCATAGTAAACAAAAAAGAAGCCATACAATAGCGTAAAACTATTACACTTGAACTTATAGATAGATTTGACATCTCGAGTGAAGTCCAGTTCCGCGACCACTTGGAGAGTAAGGATAAATTAGCCTCGAAGAAGCTCGGCGTGCTCAACAGATCGAGACGGTATTTCACTCCAGCCCACCGCCTTCAGCTTTATAAGGCGCAGGTTCGCCCACATATGGAATACTGCTCTAATCTGTGGGCGGGGGCTCCCCGGTACCAGCTTCTCCCTCTGGATCGCATACAACGGAGAGCGACTCGAATAGTCGGCTGCCAACGAACTTCTGATGGGCTTGATTCCTTGGCGCTGCGTAGAGATGTAGCTTCACTGTGCATCTTCTATCGCATGTACAACGGAGAGTGCTCCGAGGAGTTATTCGGGTTGATCCCTGCCGCATCCTTCCGTCACCGCCCTACGCGACAACACTTCCATCCTCACCATCTGGATGGTTGGTTGTCTTCTACTGTGCGTTTTTCCAGAAATTTCCTGCCTCGCACAGCAAAGCTCTGGAATGAGGTTCCTGCTGCGGTATTCCCGGACCGATATGACCTTCAAGCTTTCAAAAAAAGAGCGTACTCCTACCTAAAAGGCCGGCCACGCACTTGTGACTCTTCTGGTGTCGCAGGTGTCCATGGGCGACGGTAATCGTTTACCATCAGGCGATCCGTCTGCCCGTTTGCCCCCTATGCCATAAAAAAATAAAAATAAAGATATATTCAATTAAGGATCCCTAATGTAGTTTATGTAGTTCATCGCTTATATTTATAAGTGTACATTTTATCTATCTGTGTGGCGTTCCGGGTATTACCGACGGTACTGGCTGAAAATCAGCGCTGGAGTGTTATAAACGCCTCAGCATTATGCTGAGCCAGTGTCCAATTTGCAACCGCAATGACACACTCTATTTTTAGCCTTTGTATTGTCCTTTTTGTTAAAATATTTATGTGTCTTGTGTTGTTGTAAATAAATGTATTTTCTTTCTTTCTTTCTTTCTTTAATAAAAACCTCGACAGCTTCTTGCTGTCTTGGACAATTAAGTCACCCTTCGTAGGCACTTGACCTGGCCCCTACACTTAACTTGTATGGATACCATCGTTATTAATAATTCCCAATTTTGATGGAGTGTCTAAGTGGGACGGAGACAATTTGACAAATTTAGTTTTAATGTTGCCAGAATGAATTAGATTGATCAGTCTTGTTTTTTTATTACAGTTTATGTAATAAACCTTGGCTAGGCAATAGTAAATCAATCAATAGTATGGTAGTATGGACTAAGAAATTCCTTTACCACCCTAAGGTTCTATGTGAATTCATCACATCAGCAGTGGAAGTTTCCGCTGCTGAAAAAAGGTCTTCTCAGAGTTCCAAAACGAAAGGCGTCAAACCACTACATGCCTACCACAATTCATTCTGAATTATTTTTAGGGTTCCGTACCTCTATAAGAAAAACGTAAATCACTTTGTTGTCCGTCTGTCCGTTTGTCAGTCAAGACCCTGTTCCTCAGGAAAACGTGGGTATATCAAATTGAAATGAACATAAAAAATTACGTTTGCAGTCCCGTGAAACTTTAAAAAAATAAACCTTCGAAATCAACGCAATCCAAAGATTAAACTTTTTGCAGGAGAATCAAAACCTATAAGGTGCTTTTCATAGACCTTGAACCATGAAATTTGGCATGAAGGAAGACACAGCACAAGTACCTACAGGAAATAATCAGAAAATCGTTAAGTAATTTGTTGTTCCATCACAAAAAAATCTATTAAATGCACTATTTACATACCTATAAGTTTGTAAGGACCCTCGGTGCGTGAGTCCAACTCGCACTTGACCGGCTTTTTTGGAATCATCATCATCACCATCCCAGCCTATATACGTCCCACTGCATGGCACAGAACTCCTCTTAAAAAAATGAAATTTTTGAAATAGTGTAAAAGTAAAAAGCCTGATTCAATAAATTTGTGTAAAAGTAATAAATTTTGACCTGAGTATATAACGAGTGCCGAATGCGACGACATACCGAATTAGAACTGCGTCGGTGTGCGTGCCCCCCGTTTCGCATGCTCCCGCGCAGGATGCGCCGATTGACGCTATCAATCGAGGCGTTGACCTCTTTCTAAATCGACGAAAGCTGTCCACTGACTGCTGAGGGTTGACACAAAATTAAATGTGCCTAGATTTGAATGTGCTAGCTTGGGTTTTTGCAGCAAAAAAGGAGTGTTCGATTTGGCCAATGTTTTGAAAATCGAATTTATTAAAATGTCGAATGGGTTATGATCAAGGGTCGGAACTCGGAATAACGCCAGTCATTTTAAATACCTAATCCTGTTTCATGCAGTAAAGACTTCCTTACAATGTTACAATACGCTCCAATGGCATCCGTAGACTGTGAACGAACTTCTTCAATAAGTAAACGACCAGATGGCCTAGTGGTTAGAGAACCTGATTACGAAGCTAGAGACCCGTGTTCGATTCCCGCATCGGGGCAGATATTTTGTATGATAAATACGAATGTTTTTGATCGAGTCTTGGGTGTTTTATATGTATTTAAGTACATATGTATCTATCTATATGTATAAGTATGTTTATCCGTTGCTTAGTACCCATAACACAAGCTTTGTTTACTTTGGGACTAGGTCAATTGGTGTGAATTGTCCCGTGATATTTATTTCTTCATTAATTTCATTATAAATGGGACGTTCATTTAAGTACAAATGGAAAACCGTCCACTTCCACAATATTGTCCAAAATGGAATCATTTTGGTATAGACCGAAACAAATGATGACCAATTTAATTAATGATTAATTCCATTAAGGCTTAATTCATATAAGACAAAAAGATATTTGGTTATAATTATTTTTCAGCACAGTTACAATTTACCAAAATGCATTTTGAACGATATTATTTTTGGTAAAAATTCAAAATGGTCGATTCATGTCGATGATTTTTCATTTATTTTGTACTCAAAGACAGTAAGTAAGTCAAAGTTTTTTATCTGAATGCGTACACTTATTATAAAATACTTACCTTTTCTAAAAACCCATGAATTGAAAACACAAAAAAAACGCGAGGCATTCATATATTAATTAACACATACAATAAGTTGGTGACATTGATTCTGGAAAAAATACTAAACAAAAACATTTTTATTAAGTATACTTATTATTTGGTCACTTCTGTGGTCAGCCCTGTACTTGATGGATAATTCTGTCCGACGAGGATATTCTACAGTGTAAGGGTCATTGTCGCTATTCCTTAGAACCGTACATAACCAATTGCGGGGATAGGCCACTAAAGAGGGATCTCTCTCCAGACAGTAATGCCTAGGGACCGAAGTCCGAAGGAAGTGACATGTTACTTATATTTTATACCATCGTAGCGCGATGCAGGATGTAAGGGTATGCGCGCACGAGCAACTTAGTCGCAAGGTGATTTATTTGTGTTATGTGTATTTGTATCCCGGGAGTCGCGGCGCTACGTGTGCGCACTTCCATACTAACCCATAGACTTGATAAAATAGTCGCGGAGACAAAAGTTGATCGTGCGCGCATACCCTAACAGTTTCATCCTGACGACTAGAAGGCGCTAGGAGACGCTACACAACCAGCCAAGTGCGAGTCGTACTCGCGCTCGCGCATCGAGCCGTGCATCTCTAACCGGTTCAACGCAAACGGCGGATATATGCGTCACAAAACACAACGTCAAAGTGATCTTGACGCAATGAGAATAAGGTTCAAAGTAGCTGTACGGTTAACTAGGCTTGGCGTTGAAAAGGCTAAACATCAAACTAACCTGAGTCCGTATTGTCTAACGCGTGGGCACTCGCAATCGCATTCCTCGTCTCTTTCTGCCTTAATCTTGTACCGCGTGACAGAAAGAAGAGGTGATCACAATTGTGAGTCCGAGTACGTTGGACAATAAGGTAGGTCTAGGTACCTGTTTAAGTTCATAAAGTACAGACGGTGAAGGATAAATTAGAAAGTATTTTATTTCCTTACGACCTACTCGCGCTTGACAGGTTTTTATTTTTCGTTGATATGCCTGTCAATGAGAACGCTGCTTTTTGTGTTTTCATAGCTTTGATTAGAAGTTATCGTTTAACTAGGTACTTAAGTGACATGTATTATTTTCTCATTTTCTCCATAATTTTTATAACTTCTATTTCTAGCCCTTTGGGCATTTATAGATACCTAACGAACCTACCTAGGTACTGTGGGACTGAGCTCGAGTTTAGGTAGAACTAGTACGGGGATACGCGTGTGATGCTAAACTTCAATAAATAATAAGATGGAATATCTTCATACGTGGGCTTATTCCTTGAGATCAGTATAACTACGCGTTACAAACTTAGGTCCAGCACCTGTGGATGTTCGGAGCAATCTGCCCTGGCTCGCACATCGCTGACGCTTCTAATTTATTTAAACTCAAGTTCTAGAATTATTTTCAATTTTTATACATAATAAACTTAGACTAACCTGCCAGTTGGACAACATTTTACCACTGGCTAGCGGTATCGAGCCGTGCCTACAGTACCTACTTTAGCGGAATAAAAATGATGTCTGACGAATTTCCGTCTAAAGCGAAATGATGAGTCTCTGGTGTAACCACGAGTCTGACCCTTTTTTTAGTGTAAAACGAATATGTGTAAAGAAATATTTCTAGGGCCAATGGTCAGCCTCTTCTTTTACAAGCTTTTATTTAGTTTCACCTGTCCCGATGTCTGTCTGTAGGTAATCAAATCTTGTAAGTAAGTTAAACTTGACCCACTTCCCGATTTCCGATTGAGCTGAAGTTTTGCATGCATATGTAATTTTGGTGACAATACAAATATTATTATGACATAGAGCTGACCTGATGATGGAGCTGGACGGTGGCCATAGGAACTCTGTGATAAAACGACACGACCTCAACGAATTTGGGTCGTTTGATTCTTCTTGACGAGTATTTTCATCCTAGATGGTAACAAGAGGCAAAAAGTACAGTACCCAAAAAAAGCTTGCATTGAAAATGGATTTTTTAACTAAAACTTATTTACATGTCTAAATTCTTTGAAAAAAACTTGCACCGTCTATCATTTACGGCCATATTTCGTAACAGAACGCCCTTCGCCGCACGCACAATCAATCAATTCCTACAACGATAAAGGTCCGTATGTTTTGTCAGAGAGCAGTTACAATAACTCAGTAATGGAGGGGTCCAAACGGTGCTTCCCGTCTGTCAGATGCAATTGGCGGGAACTATCATATCCAGCCTATTTAAATGGAATTAAGCAAGCGAGATAATTCCAGCGACACAGACAGGATAGATATGAAAGGTTCAACATCAGCCAAAAGACGTCTACTGCTGCGAAAATGCCTCTCCCTAAAGAGTTCCTCAACGCTCGGCCCTGCGTTCCCCATTTGTAACTACATTTGAAGTTATTGCAAGGGTTTTCATTAGAACTCACTCAATCATTGGATAAAATACTTCAGATTTACTATGTGAGAGTCTGTAAGTCTACCAAGTAAGTGGTTTACCATTTTTACCGGACTGCCGAAGATGTTTTTTGGAAAAAAAAACTTTCTGACAAGTTTCTCGCGGTGCATTTTTATTGATAACGATCATCATCATCATCATCATCATCATCATCATCATCATTTCAGCCGTAGGACGTCCACTGCTGGACATAGGCCTCCCACATTGACGCCCAATCATTACGGTTCGAAGCGACTTGCATCCACCCTGAACCTGCGGCCTTCACCAAATCGTCCGTCCATCTTGTTGGTGAACGTCCCTTTTTTTTTCATTCATCGTGGCGTTCTAAGGCTGGAGTAATTCATCATATATGATGATGAAACATAAGTGTAAGCCCTAGGAGCGCGAGTCTTAGATATTGCACTAAAGTAATAACACGAAGTAGCAACACTGTCTTTTATCCTGTGCTGGAAAATTGTATTATTGTGTCCATTTATTTACAAGTATATTGTGTATCACTTATTTATGTATGTTTTTTGATGTGTATTATTTTTTGGATGTTTTCAGTTGTTTTAATAAAATGTTTGTTTATTATTATTATTTATTAAATTTTATATTGCACCACCTGCTGAAATGCATTCCTAGCTTTTTTAAAGGTTGCCTGGAAGAGATCGCTTCGAAGCGATAAGGCCGCCCATTGCTTACCTTATTTCTTTTCTTTCATGTACTTGTTTTTCTGTATTGTATTATTTGTGGTGTACAATAAAGAGTCATTGTATTGTATTGTATTGTAATAAATTAAAATGCTAATCACTAGTAAACAGTAACGTACTACGTAGTATTTCATGCACTGCATTGATAGCGTTGCTAGCAAAGGATGTGATCTACTTAGATATTAAATTAACTCATAAAATTAAAGCAATTCGTTGCTTGAATTGATAACAATAAAATAATTAAGATTGTGTCACTGTGAAAGGTTGACAGTAATTTAAATGATAGTCTCGTTTAAAGTCAAAATATTATGTATGATACAAAAACGTATACATGTTATATAATAATAAAAACCAATATGTTATGTATACATGTATCCTCAAACTTTCCTTAGTTACGCAATTTAGCATTCTGGTACTTAGAATAACCGACTTCGAGTGGCGTCCACGGACCGGAAGACGCAGAGTATTGTTGTCGCAGGTTGGTCTCCAACAAGATGGAGCGATAACCTGATAAGCTTGCGGAAAGCGTTGGGTGCGGGGGGACTTATCAGAGCGTGGTTAAACAGGAGCTTAATGTATTTTTCACACCTTTCAATCGGAAAAGTGACTTTTGCTCCCCAACGACAGGGATCAAAATACTACTTTTCTGTTCAAGCTACTTTTTTAATTTATTTTTTGGCATGTGTCATTTACGCAGTGTGCCAATTGAAAACAGATCTTAATAAAATAATCGATTGTAATTTCATCGTAATCGATTAAAAACGAACATATTTCAAGTTTTAACTTTAACAACGTTATAAAAAAAACCGAAGTGATAAAAAAAGAAGTAAAAGATAACCTATTTATAAAAAAATTAAAACAAATTTTAGTAAATAAAGCCTATTACTCGCTAAACGAATACCTGGACGACAAATGGTAATGAAATATTGATTGGTATAAAACTCCACTTAAAGATTCCTAAAAATACAATAATAAAATACACGCGCGCACGCACACACACACACACACACACACGCACACACACACACACATACACACACATACACACACACACACACACACACACACACACACACACACACACACACACATACACAAACATTATTATTAAAATAATTATTTTTAAACGCAAATATAATAAGCGATAGGTATCTGAACTATGTGAAAGTCTATAGCTAAATTAGAGTTAGGTATTACGTTGCAATGCCCTTGCAGGGTGCATGTTTGATACATTATATTGTATAACACCTAGTAATTTTACAACATGTAAGCAATAAATCATTTGAATTTGAATTTGAATTTGAATTTGAAATATGAAAATTAATGAAAGTTTCGAAATAGTTAAAAAATGTCAAAATAAATTATACGTTTTACTGAAATCAAAACTAATTTAAAGAATATTGATATTCGATACCATTGTAATATTCAATTCGATTCGATTATTAATTAAAAGTTGTTTCATTATTTTGACAGCATTTTATTTGAATTTTCCCCATTAGTCGGTGTGAAAATAGTATTTTATGCAACTGTTGTATAAGTGAGGTCTTAAAAGGCGAGCGACGTGAGTTGCGATACGAGCGAATGCGAGTATCGCAATGGAAGACGGCACGAGCCGTTAAGACCAAATTATACACCGTTGCATACAATATTTTTCCTACGACTCGACTCTACTGTACTGTACCCTACTGTAGGGTACAGTCGGGTACAGTAGGGTAAAATGGGATACAGTCGGGAACAGTTGGGTAAAATAGGGTACAGTAGGGTACAGTCGGGTACAGTCGGGTACAGTAGGGTAAAATGGGGTACAGTCGGGAACAGTAGGGTAAAATAGGGTACAGTAGGGTACAGTCGGGTACAGTCGGGTACAGTAGGGTAAAATGGGGTACAGTCGAGTACAGTAGGGTACAGTCGGGTGAAATAGGGTACAGTAGGGTACAGTCGTGTACAGTAGGGTAAAATGGGGTACAGTTGGGTACAGTAGGGTACAGTCGGGTGAAATAGGGTACAGTAGGGTACAGTCGGGTACAGCCGGGTACAGTAGGGTAAAATAGGGTATTTTACCCTACTGTACCCGACTGTACCCGACTGTACCCGACTGTAACCGACTTTACCCGACTGTACCCGACTGTACCCTATTTTACCCTACTGTACCCGACTGTACCCAACTGTACCCTATTTTACCCTGTTGTACCCTACTGTACCCTACTGTACCCTATTTTACCCTACTGTACCCAACTGTACCCTATTCTACCCTACTGTACCCGACTGTACCCTTTTTTACCCTACTGTACCCAACTGTACCCTATTATACCCTACAGTACCGGACTGTACCCTATTTTACCCTACTGTACCCGACTGTACCCGACTGTACCCTATTTTACCCTATTGTACCCGACTGTACCCGACTGTACCCTATTTTACCCTACTGTACCCGACTGTACCCGACTGTACCCTATTTTACCCTACTGTACCCGACTGTACCCTACTCTACTCAACTCAGCCGGTCTAAACTGGGCTTTAGTGTTGAGTGTACCCTACATTTAATATTATGTGGCAGCTAGGTGTATCGTAATAACGACATTACGACACAAGTGCTGTTATGGCGAATAGATTAAGTATAGACTTTCTGAAGTCATATTATCTATGTTCTTATATATTTGTTCGCGACCATGTAAAAACCAGATAAAAGTACAGGAGTAGGAAAATTATTTTAATCTTGGGTGTTAACACTTGAATCCTTCGTTACGTTCAGGATTCTAACTTAGAATCCCTCGCTGCGCTCAGGATTCTATTGTAGAATCCTTCGCTTCACTCTGGATTCAATGTACCTACTGCCCTCGCCGTAAATTACATCATTTTGCTCCCTTGTGACACAAATAACTATTGTCATACAAATGTCAACATGAGAGGAGCCGGTCCGTATGCAACACTAATTAAGGCCATTAGTGGTCATTACCCACAAGTGGTCAAAAGGACAGATGTTTGTATGTTAAAAGAATTAACTTTAGGACAGTTGGCGGCAGAATAAAGTCGGTTCATCATTTTAACCGAAAGACGTCAACTGCTGAACATAGATCTCCTCCCAAGGTTCGCTAAACCAGCGATTCCTAAAAGGTGGTCCTCTGAGGCGCAAGCTACATAGAAGAGACGTGGGAAAGGGCGGGTCGCAGGCCGCGTCTCCGCCCCGTCTCTTCTGCCTACTTTGGATCGCGACGCTTCTGTACATTTAGTATGAAAACTGATTCAAGGGGCGCCGCGAGTGCGACGCGCCCCCGTCCCATGTCTCTTCTTTGTGGCTTGCGCCTGAGAATCCGTGGAAGGGTCACAGGGGTTCCGCGGTCTGTCTAAAAGTTTAATAAATCGTTCGTAGACTCATAACCGCGCAAACCGTACATAATCTAATATATAAAAATCAATTACTATGGAAACATGGACGCGCGCGCGCGGAGACGCTGTCCATGTTACCCTAGTACTTGATTTTTTTACGTAAACGCGATCGAGAAGTATTGAAGTGAAGGAAAACTTATACTAAGCATACAGTACTCTTAGTATAAGTTTTACTTCACCAAAATACTTCTCGATCGCGTTTATGTAAAAAAATATACTACGGAAACATGGACAGCGTCTCCGCGCGCGCGCTTCCATGTTTCCATAGAATTGAAATTTTTACGTAAACGCGATCGAGAAGTATTGAAGTGAAGGAAAACTTATACTAAGCGTACAGAACGTATTTACGGTCCGTGGTCGCCATTCAAGAACCTTTGGACCCATCGGCCAACGGTTTTACGAGTAAAAGCTGATATCTTAAAAGGCTATTATTATTACCTAAATTTTAAATACCTAAGGGTTAAATTATTCTACCTGAAAACCATAATACATAGGTGTATGAACAAGATAGCATGGTTGAATGGAAGTGTATCTACTTGAAAGGACTTCAGAAACAAGTGACCTGATTAGAATATATCCTTACCTATGAGTACCTACGCTTCCATTGACGACGAGAATCTAACAAAATAAATAAATGCTTGTGTTAAAATGTCACGTGAACAACATTTGAAAAATGTATGTGTGTGCAATGTGTGTGTGTTGTGTTTGAACTGTAAACCTCTTAAACGGAGGGTCGTGGCTTCCAGCCCGCAGTTGCACCTCTGAGTTTTTGTCTGAAACTGAAGGGGTGTTTACAAAAACAACATAACTGACTAGACTGGTTGGTTAGACCTGTTGTCAGTAAAATTGTTTCTCTCAAGTGTCAACCAGTTTAGTCAGTTATGTTGTTTTTGTAAATATCCCTTCAATTGCACTCGAAGTTTACCATGAGCTTTACGGTGAAGGAAATCGTCTTCTTTTTACCGAACTGTAAATACTTTTTTCACTATCCGCGTGACCGTTAAAGCTGGTAAAAAATAGTGAAAATAAAATAAAACTAAAGGGAGCTTTTAGCGCTTTTACCTAATTCGATCTTGTTATATTACTGAACTATTATTAAAATTTTGTACGGACGTACGAGCCTGACTCGCACTTAACTGGTACCTACTTTGTAGTTTTGATTTAGTTTTTTGTCTTCAATTATTTTTTTAATCATGTTTAATGGTTTTAGCATATCTTAATTAAATATTTATATCGTATTTTGATACCATTCTACTAATGACCTGAGCTGAGATGTAGGTAGTTACTTATATTGAAACTAGCTGTTGCCCGCGACTCCGTCTGCGAAGAATAAGGGTATAAAAAATAGCCTATGACCTATTATTCTCAGACCTACCAAATACAGAAAAAAGTTTCATAAAAATCGGTCAAGCCGTTTCGGAGGAGTTCGATATCAAACACCGTGCCACCGAGTTACACGAGATTTTTATAAATTAGAGATAAATCATTCACGTATTTACAGCCGTTTGCCCGACGTTTAGCCAAAACTAGAGCTTTAGAGTAAGGATTATTTATTTATTTATTAAATTCACAGTTGATAAATGAAATTATTAGTTAGTCTGAGCGAAGTATTATTATTTTTTAGTACCTATAAATTCCGCAATTAAACCGTTGAACCGTCAGACATAAAATTTTTCACTGAATAATGTATTACTATGGCCGCTATATAGAATAGGCAAAGTTATAAATTGAACGGGTCTTATGATCGAGAGTTCCTTGACAATTTCACGGCGTGTATATATTATCTTGGCCTAAAATGCCCAATAAAAAAAAAGTTAATAATGGCTTCCCATAAAAAACGCGTAATCCAACCATGAACTTTTTTTTAATAAGGCATTATAATCATTGTCCTTTGACCTATAAATCCAGAAAAAAAACACTTCAAACCACAGAAAACACGCACACACCGAAACCAAAAGTACCAGGAGATTAGAACTGACAGAGCGTTAGCGGGACGCTCGTCCCGATCACGGCTGGGAGCCAACTGGGAGAGAAACTCCCGGCCAATTAGATTCACACAAGGGTTGAATCCTTTTCGAAGCAAACGCTCTGATAAAATCCCGGTGTCCCCGGAAGTAATTGCAATGGTGCTTAATGTGAAAAGGTTCTGTGTCTGTATCAATGGTGATATTAGTTTTGATTGGAAAAGTTGATAAGTTCGTGATGTTTAGAAGAGTTTGATTGGATATAATTTTGGAATTATTTATTGTTTCGTATTTATTTATTAGATACACCAACAGTACATACACAAAAGATTAAACTGAATGTAAATTAAAGGCTATGACTACTTATGACCCCCCAATAACAGACATGCGACCGCATTAATCATAATTATTAATCATAATTATTTTCAGGAAAAAACCTCTTCCATGTTCTAAGTAAACATAAACATATAAAATAAACAAAGTATACAGCTCTAAGAAACTTGTCCGATCCACAGGTGACCAATCCATAGAGGGCTGGCTTGGTAAACCATCATTTTACCGAAAATAGTTTCATCGATTTTCGTTTCCCATAACACTAAATATTCGCAGAATTTTATTAACACGTAGGAATCATTCATCGAACTTCGTTATAATAGGCATATAAACCATATAGGGCTGGCTCTTTCCTCGGGCTATGTATTGGCGCTATTGGTATTGACCTTTCTTATTGTACTTAAATTAATTGCTTTTGTTATATTACGTAATCTCTACCTAAATTTTTGTTCTGTTTATAAATTTATTTCTTATTTTTACAATTTAAAGTTTTTGTAGGTACCTACCCCGAATCCTGGTTGCCACGTGACAGGCATTGCCTATACTCCGTTTTTTTTTAGCATTAGAAATAAGGTAAACAATCTTGATGAGTCTTTTTATAGAAAAACGCTTTTAAAAAAATAGTAACTATTACTTATGAAACCAAAAGAGTATAAATGGGGTGCGCCTCGATAGATATAACAACATTTGATATAATGCGATTTACTCAAAAAGTAAACTTCGGAGGATTGATATTAATTCTATTTGATATGCATTAGGTTAGGTTAGATTAGTTTATTTTATAAAAGAATCGTAGAATGTTTGCTTCTCGAGTAAATCGAATTATGTCAAATGTAGCATTATACCAAATGTTACAGTTATATCAAATGTTGTTATATCTATCATTACACACCCGTATAAATGACCATATTTCCTTTCAAGTCGTTACATAATTAGCTGTGACTTATTTTTTAAAAGTGTTTTTCAATAAAAATACACGTCAAGATCCTTTACCTTCTTTCTAAAGGACTCTGCCCACTACACCGTATAATACCATGACCGTAATAGGAACGTGTCAGGCAAAAAAGTATTCTTTGTATTGAAAAGTATGAGACCACGCACACTAGAGCGTTCCGTCACCGACCAACACCGTCGCGCGCCATGCACGGACCGTCAACAATAGCCGTCGAGAATATTTTGTCGGTGCCGATACGGTCCGCGCACGGCACGCGACGTTGCCAATCCGGTGCGAGCAGGCGGAGACACGATGACCATACGAGTTATAACCGCGTATGATGACACTTTTATCTTGCTATTGCTAATCTGTTACCGACTTACCCCCAGTTCAAAAATATCAGGAAGACGCACGTACGCATTATATTATATAATATGGAAGACGAAAAATTAATAGAAATAGTTCGCAAATACGAATTTATATATAATTTAAAACATCCGAAATATATGGATAGTGTCAAGAAAAACATTGCGTGGAAGGAAATTGGGGAGCAACTATAACAGCCTGGTAAGGTACGCTACGCAGGTGAACTTACTGCAACCGAAGGAACGAGTACGGCGAATATGACACGCGAATGAATCGCGGATGCTAAAGTAGGGTTGCCATACGTCCCGGTACGCCGGGACATGTCCCGGTTTGAAGCATGGTGTCCCGGCGTCCCGGCCGATAAGCAAATTGTCCCGGTTTAAAAATCTTAGTAATTTAATAGAGGGCTGGACTTGGTAAACAGTAATATACCTAGCGGCAGCGCATGCTACACGCTAAGCTCGTAGCCGATAATGTGCATTTTCACCAATATAGCGAATAGCGCCAACAAACAGAAAACCCTAAAAAAAAAGTAAAAAACTCGCTGGCATTAGGCAAGGACTAAACCTTTAAAGTTACCTATTGCTGTAATACAAGTTTCTTTTTTTCTACCTTTACTAGTTTTTCTTTAAATGTCCCGGTCTGAGTCCCCACACTTATGGCAACCCTATGCTAAAGGGATGATACGCGGATACTACTGTCACTAAACTGATACGCCATGCGGACGATACGCGGATGCTACGGTCACTAAACCCGTTATGCACGGTTATGAAACGCTGTTAACACGTTCTAGTGGGCATAGTAGACCGTACCCTTTCCGTGCCTGATACGTTCATAGTACGGTCATGGTATGGTGCGGTGTAGTGGGCAGAGACCTTAATGCTTAAAAAACGAAGTATAGTGTGGGATCAACGGTAAACATTTTTGGAAAGATACTTTATTATAATAAACTATTTTTTTTTAAATGTAGCTAGCCTCATGCACCCTGGCCATTAGCAGCGATCTGGGCGATATTTATAAATAAAGGTTTTCGGGGTTTAGAATCGCTTACAGAGCCGCCAGTTTTAATACCACGACGACCAGAGACGACCAGATGGTCTAGTGGTTAGAGAACCTGACTACGAAGCTTGAGGTCCCGGGTTCGATTCCCGTGTCGGGGCAGACATTTGTATGAAAAATACGAATGTTTGTTCTCGGGTCTTGGGTGTTTAATATCTAGTACCTGGGCGACCGAGCTCTGCTCGGGCAGAAACTCGGTACCAAGCGTTTTCCCAGAGATAAGACCAAGCTAGATCAATTTTTCATCCCCGAAAACCCCCACATACCAAATTTCATCGAAATCGTTGGAGCCGTTTCCGAGATCCTGATTATATATTTGCGGGGGAGGGGGTTCGGGGGTTTCAAGGGGGGATGAAAATTTCATTGATTTTGCCGTAGGATGCACCGTTTTCAAGATATTTGACAAAAAAACCGGAGGGGGTGGGGGGGTGAGCCACGTTAAACTATCGTCCGTAAACCGACTTTACAGACAACCGGTTTTTCTTGTTCTTTGCTCCCAATAGGGAACGTGCACATAGACGGTGCTGCCAACTGGTGTCATAAGGGTGCCATCAATTTGAATGCTTTACCTTGATAAGTTTGTTTTACTGTCCGCATAGTGTCTCTTTTGTCGCATTAGTGCTGCCGCCTATAGTTACTGCACGTTCCCTATAATACTTTTTCTCACAAAAAAGTAACTTTTTCTCACAAAAGAAGAAACTTCGTTTTCTCATGAAAAATAAACTTAATGAACTAAAACAATTACTTTGCTCACCCGCGACCTTACAATAGTTACGTTTATGCAAGAAATGTGCGTTCATGCAGTTCCTCCACCTCCACACTGTACGAACACACACAAATCACATAAACCCAACCATCACCACGACCAAGCTACACTGACGCGTTTCGAACTCACCCAGAGCTCATCTTCAGAGTTACCACAACCGTATGCTATGCTACCAAATGTTAAACTAACAAACCAAAACAAATGTTTTAACTTGTCACTGTAACTTCTCAAGTACCCACTTTATTTTTCTTATTCTCAAACTACCCCACAAAAATTAACTTTTATTGACATATTTAAAACTACCTTGAATTTTTTGTTTATTTATTTATAAGGCATATTTAATTAATACTAACTGTTCAAATTCGACCCAAGCCGCAGTAAAGGAGAAGATACTAAATTTACCTGCTCATTAATAATAGACCCCATAGTGTTGTACCTAATTATTTCCATGCATTCCAGAGCATCCAGACGCAACCCCTTGCCGCAATAATGTAACACTTCATAAGAATCTGAATCTAACAATGAATGATTTGATTCCAACAAATGTTTTGCAAAATTCGATCTATCTGGATGCTCATTCCTATATGCCGAAACATGCTCTTTAAATCTAGTATTAAAACTTCGGCCTGTCTGTCCTACGTATATCCCATTGCAGTCATTACAAGTAAGCTTGTATACCCCCGATCTAGTTCCCTTATCTACCTGTTCTTTGTGGTTACATAGCCTAGAGTACAAAGAGTTGTTAGTCTTAAAGGCAACATTAATATTGTTTGATTTTAAAATGCCATAAATCTTATCAGACAAACCCCCGACGTAAGAGATGCTAGATCTATATTTGTTAGTAGACTGAGAAGGTAACGCAGCGTAAAGCATGCTATTTACTAACCGTGCCTGCTTCTTTTGAACTAAACTATCTACCATTGATTTTGTATAACCATTTGAGATCGCTATCTGATAAATAGTACTCAACTCTAAATCAAAATGTTCCTTAGAAAGAGGCACAGTCAATAATCTATTAACATAACAATGGAAAGCAGCCAGTTTATGCTGCCACGGATGATTAGAAGATGCTGGTATAACAGCATCTGTGTACGTGGGCTTACGGTATATTTTAAATTGATGTTTACCATTTAATTTTGAAATCGTTAAATCCAAAAAGTTCAACGAACAATTTTCCTCCAATTCTTTTTTGAACCTTATCTTTACGTGCTTGTTATTCAAACCATTAATAAACACGTCAAGCTGTCTCATACTCCCTCTCCAGCATAGGATCAAATCATCAACATACCTAAAATAGTACACAATATTACTATTACCCACAATATACTGATTCTCAAAATGATCCATAAATATATCTGCCATTAAAGGACTCAGAGGTGAACCCATAGCTAAACCATCACTCTGTAAGTAATAAAGACCATTGAACCGGAAATAATTTTGTTTCATGCATAAAGTTACCAAATCTATTAATTCACAAACTTCACCCGGATGCAACCGCTTCCTTTCTAAGTGGACTTTTAGAATTTCTAGTGTCTCACTATATGGTACGTTAGTAAATAAACTGTCTACATCCAAAGAAAGCAACGTTGCATTCGGCGGTATGCTGATGTCCTTAATTTTACTAACCAAATCTAAACCATTTTTTAAACTATAAGAAGGTTTAAAGGAAGCCTTCACACGAATAATACTATTTAATTTCTTCGCCAATTTATATGCTGGAGCACTCACGTATGAGACAACTGGACGAACAGGCACATCATCTTTATGAATTTTAGGTAATCCATATAGAATTGGCGCCTGCGGATTCATGGGAATTACAAAATTCTTTTGTTGTTCGGTTTCAAAGGCAAACAAAGAACCCTTTATTAGTCTCTTTAGATCTTTGTGAAATGTAATTGTAAGATCCTTACGTAAAACTGTAAAACCGTCCCCTTGAACGATATCTAAAACTTTCCGATTATATTGATACCTATCCAATAAAACAATACAATTTCCTTTGTCTGCCTTTGTCACCACTAAATCATTATCATACACTTTCTCCTGAATAGATCTCAAAGAATTTAATTCGGTTATATTGACAATACACTCTGTGGAATTGGTATTTTTAAGTGTATTTGCCACTAACACTTTTGTTTCAAAATCACCACAGTTACTTGTAATAGCAACCTCAGAATCTACCGCCAAACCTTCCACTATTTTTTGACTAAATTTAGTGGGTAGATTATATTTTAAACCTTTTTCCAATAACTGATTCTCCAGTCCAGTTGTCTCATACGTGAGTGCTCCAGCATATAAATTGGCGAAGAAATTAAATAGTATTATTCGTGTGAAGGCTTCCTTTAAACCTTCTTATAGTTTAAAAAATGGTTTAGATTTGGTTAGTAAAATTAAGGACATCAGCATACCGCCGAATGCAACGTTGCTTTCTTTGGATGTAGACAGTTTATTTACTAACGTACCATATAGTGAGACACTAGAAATTCTAAAAGTCCACTTAGAAAGGAAGCGGTTGCATCCGGTTGAAGTTTGTGAATTAATAGATTTGGTAACTTTATGCATGAAACAAAATTATTTCCGGTTCAATGGTCTTTATTACTTACAGAGTGATGGTTTAGCTATGGGTTCACCTCTGAGTCCTTTAATGGCAGATATATTTATGGATCATTTTGAGAATCAGTATATTGTGGGTAATAGTAATATTGTGTACTATTTTAGGTATGTTGATGATTTGATCCTATGCTGGAGAGGGAGTATGAGACAGCTTGACGTGTTTATTAATGGTTTGAATAACAAGCACGTAAAGATAAGGTTCAAAAAAGAATTGGAGGAAAATTGTTCGTTGAACTTTTTGGATTTAACGATTTCAAAATTAAATGGTAAACATCAATTTAAAATATACCGTAAGCCCACGTACACAGATGCTGTTATACCAGCATCTTCTAATCATCCGTGGCAGCATAAACTGGCAGCTTTCCATTGTTATGTTAATAGATTATTGACTGTGCCTCTTTCTAAGGAACATTTTGATTTAGAGTTGAGTACTATTTATCAGATAGCGATCTCAAATGGTTATACAAAATCAATGGTAGATAGTTTAGTTCAAAAGAAGCAGGCACGGTTAGTAAATAGCATGCTTTACGCTGCGTTACCTTCTCAGTCTACTAACAAATATAGATCTAGCATCTCTTACGTCGGGGGTTTGTCTGATAAGATTTATGGCATTTTAAAATCAAACAATATTAATGTTGCCTTTAAGACTAACAACTCTTTGTACTCTAGGCTATGTAACCACAAAGAACAGGTAGATAAGGGAACTAGATCGGGGGTATACAAGCTTACTTGTAATTACTGCAATGGGATATACGTAGGACAGACAGGCCGAAGTTTTAATACTAGATTTAAAGAGCATGTTTCGGCATATAGGAATGAGCATCCAGATAGATCGAACTTTGCAAAACATTTGTTGGAATCAAATCATTCATTGTTAGATTCAGATTCTTATGAAGTGTTACATTATTGCGGCAAGGGGTTGCGTCTGGATGCTCTGGAATGCATGGAAATAATTAGGTACAACACTATGGGGTCTATTATTAATGAACAGGTAAATTTAGTATCTTCTCCTTTACTGCGGCTTGGGTCGAATTTGAACAGTTAGTATTAATTAAATATGCCTTATAAATAAATAAACAAAAAATTCAAGGTAGTTTTAAATATGTCAATAAAAGTTAATTTTTGTGGGGTAGTTTGAGAATAAGAAAAATAAAGTGGGTACTTGAGAAGTTACAGTGACAAGTTAAAACATTTGTTTTGGTTTGTTAGTTTAACATTTGGTAGCATAGCATACGGTTGTGGTAACTCTGAAGATGAGCTCTGGTTGAGTTCGAAACGCGTCAGTGTAGCTTGGTGGTGGTGATGGTTGGGTTTATGTGATTTGTGTGTGTTCGTACAGTGTGGAGGTGGAGGAACTGCATGAACGCACATTTCTTGCATAAACGTAACTATTGTAAGGTCGCGGGTGAGCAAAGTAATTGTTTTAGTTCATTAATATGGACCTCCGCAAAATAACGCCTGATTCAATAAATTATAAAAAAAAACTTAAAAAAAAAACTAAAATCCTTAAAAAAAACGTGGAATCGAACCGAGGTCGGCTGGATCCGCGACCACCCGATTTCTACTGTGCTATTATGATCTGCTCGAAGGCGGCGAAATTTAGCTTTGTATTCTAATGCAAACAAAAATAGCCGGAAAACACGAGTTAAAGCGGTTTTCTGAAAATGAAACATAGCTAGATCAGTTTTTCATCCCCGAAAACCCCCACTTACCAAATTTCATCGAAATCGTTGGAGCTGTTTCCGAGATCCTGATTATATATATATATATATATATATATATATATGTATATATATATATACAAGAATTGCTCGTTTAAAGGTATTAGATTTAAGTATGTATCTATCTATATAAGTATGTTTATCCGTTGCCTAGTACCCATAACACAAGCTTTGCTAAGCTTACTTTGGGACTAGGTCAATTGGTGTGAATTGTCCTATGATATTTATTTATTTATTTATTTATTTTAATAGTTAATTAGAAAACTAATAGTTTTCATTAGTATAAAATTACACGCCATGTCCACGGTAGATTTACTTATTCTTTGGTATTTTATGCTTTGAAAATCTTACCGAATCTGAAGTTGGTAATATCATTTCCTGGTTGAGTTAACTTCTGTGCAGAGTACCTACCTTAAGATCAAAAGGTTAGCTAATTGGTTTTTAATGGTTCAATTCAAGAGCACTTCTTGGGTATGTCTGTGAAACGTGTTGAAATTACAAAAGAAAACATAAAACAAGATTTTTGCAAAACTATTTTAAAACTTCTTATTCGTCGACAGCTCGTCGCCTAAAGTTAGACTTTTTGCAAGGAAAGCGTTAGATCGTAAAGTATGGAAAATGCTATTATGCCCTCAATCGTAAAGTTGATTTTTATTGACAATACTAGATGGTAGTTTGGTTACCATTTGGAGCAAAAGCTTTTATTGAGATATCTCAGTTACTTATGTTCTTATAGTGAAAACCGAATTATTAATTAACACTTACATACTTATTTATAAATAATGAAAGTGCATGCCCGTTACCAGGCTTTTATTGAATTTTGGAACACCTAGTGCATCTTATAACCTCGACTTAACTATTATCCCTCGTCTGCAACTCGGTTGTATAAAGTGTCTCGGTATAAATGCCCTGTTTTATGCACTCGCTCTATAATGCACTGATGGAAAGCCACATCATTCTCAAGGATAGTACGAGTAGGATTGAATGAAGTGCAATATTTCCACGGGGTAGAGACGATGTCGCTTGAAACAGCTAGCAAATAATAGTAATAATAGAAATAAACCGCGTTCTGAGATAGTTTTCTTCACACACGTGTACCAGGGGTGCAGGAATATAAGGAGATAAACAAACCTCATGCAATATAGGTGGCGACATGTTGTCGCTAGGGGTGCCTTGCAACTATAATCTTACATTCTAAGCCGTAGGTTTGAACGTAAATGCAATCCAATTCAAATCTCAAAGTCAATAAAATAGAGTTTAAATTATACAAACGGAATTTTGGCCTTACGTTTTTTCAATTTTGAGCATTCGATGCGTTCATGGGTGATACAAACTTAGTTGATACGGTGGTAAAAATGGGAACTTACGCAGCTACGTATATTTTATTTTATAGTGGAGACATGGTCAACGGCAAAAATAAGCTTGTGTATTAGATATTGTTATGACTCTATGAAAGGAGGGTTTGTGTTTTAGTGTATAATTTTAAACGGATATGTGGGTGTTAAAGTGTTATACTGTAACTGATACTGTTTAGATTAGACTGCCAGTAGACAATAATGGCTCACCAAAATGATTAAGTATAAAATTTATCACGAAAAAATCAACACCAAATAATAAAATGATCACCAAAATGAGACGCCTTTAATTTTTTACTTTGTTTTATGTTTAGTATTTGTTATTATAGAGGCCATAGTAAATATGTACATAGTACTTACCTAAGTACATCTCTCTGAAAGAATTCAAGAGTTATTATTTGAAATGAACTTATACTACTTGTATCTGTGTTAGTCTATATATATATATATATATATACATATAATAAATCTGTAACAAGTCGGTGTCTGTACATTGAAGATATTTGAGAAAAACTGTCACTAGGGCTATTTATTAGCACAATAGAACCCAAAACAATGATTTTTAGAATTATTGTCTGTTTGTCTGTTTGTCTGTGCGTTTGTGCGCGCTAATTTCAGAAACGGCTTAACCTAGAAGGATGCGGTTTTCACTGATATGTTGGTTTTTTCTTGGATTAACATTTAGTGTTTGTTTCATTTGAATCGGTTCACAAATAAGAAAGATACGTCTATTTTAAGAATTTATCGAACAGGTTTTTTTGTTTGAACGCGCTAATCTCAGGAACTACTGCTCCGATTTGAAAAATTCTTTCAGTATTAGATAGCAGATTTATCGAGGAAGGCTAGGCTATATAGCATTACGCTAACACCAATAGGAGCGGAGCGGAGCGGAAGAATGTTTCAAAATCGGGGGTTTTGAAGTAAAACTTCTATAGGCACGCTTGACTTGGGAGTACGGTGTTGAATGTGAACGCGGGTGTGCGGGGGAGTTCGGGGGGGGGGGGAATTTTTTTTATATCGAGGAACTAAGGAGAGCCATAATTGATGAAAAAGCAAATTGGATAAAAAAAAAATAAGCTGCCCAAATTACTAATTCCACGCGGACGGAGTCGCGGGCAATAGCTAGTATAAAGTATGTTTCGCTTGACTGTGGACATTTGTTATTGGCTTTTTCTCTAGTACTTCAGTCTCATTATAAGTAATGTATTGTATTGCTGTTGATGCCCCAAATAAATAAAATAAAAAAAACAGTAATTTTTTTGGTAATAAAACTTGATGTTCGGAAATGGGTAATGAGGATGAGAATTTGAGCATCGAGCCTCCCGCCTCACTTTCGTGGTCGAGTTTTTTACGAGTTGGCTGTAGATTCTGTTTTTATATTTATTTTGGATCTTTTCAACTTTTCCATAAAATACTATTTTATGCTCTAGTGCATAAAGTAAAATTTTCGTCTAAGACCAAATGTAATCGGCCGCAAACAGCCACGAACAGTAGACATTTATAAAATGTATATTTTTTTTTAAACCGGTGTTTAATATTACAACATTAATAAAACTAGGTAAATCACACCTACCTACACTAGAAAATACAGATAAAAATAAAACAATTAAGAATACAGTGAATAAAACTTAACTATAAACTAAATATCTAACTATTACAAACTAAATTAAATTAAAAACTAAACTAGATCTAAAAATGGCCCCTGCGGTATTGTGCCGAAGATGCTGGCAGCATTTCCTCGTTGAATCGCTAGGCTAATTCTTTGAGCGAGGTAGCTGCCAGCTCTTCGGTCACCGGTAGCATCTATAAGCCTCTTTGAAATCTCTTTGAAGAGGCTTAGTGCTCCTGGGCCCCACGGACCAAGGGTCTCGACACCGAAAGGGATAAATGTAAAATAAATGTATAAATGTATAAATGGATAAATGTAGAAGGTAAATCTAGTACATTATTACAGAAATTGCAATGCATGAATAAAAGTTTTTGAACGAACGTTTATTTCAAATGTTACTGTTTAATTTCCTTGTAATCGAAGTGAAAATCAGAGTGTCGAGCAACAAGCCCATTTACTTCTCGACGTGTCTATCCACCATCGCCGTAACGTCTCGGGTAAAATGGCTCGTTTTATGCTCTTGTTGTACAATCTACTATTGTTTTCTTAATTTACGTGGCATCAGTGATGTGATGATAATGACAAGGACAGCAAATGTGGACAATAACTGCAAAGTCTCATTCTCCTGCTCACTCTACGTCACTTCACACAATCACACACAGCACACGCCGTCCAAAGTACCAGGGCAGCAGAAATCGCGCGAAGATGCGACAGAGCGGGGGTACAGGGTGAGGCTGGCGGCACACTGTCGCTTAAGGCCGGCGTCACACTGACGGGCAGCTTCAGGTTGCACCCCTATATCACGTATTTGTGTGTAACTGGGTAATATTATCGGTACCGCTTGGGGATTGTATTTATCAGTTAGAGATGGCCACAGGATCAGCGGATTTAGTTAACGATTGATTAAAAAATACAGTACATACAGTACATTGTATAAAAATCCTATTATTATTATTTATTTATTTTTATTTAAACTGGCTAATGCCCGCGGCTTCGCACCGTTGTATTTTTACTAAAATTTCTTTCATACGAACCATCTCCTGACAATAACAAACGCAACAAACAAGAATTATCCAATTTGGTGCAGCCGATCGGAAGTTATGCGCGTACATAAATTTCGGTGATTCATATTTATTTATATAGATAAGAAAATTGTGAAGATGTTTGGATGTTTTTTAGCCAATCGCGCAGTAATGGCTGAACGGATATTTCACTTTAAGCAAGCTGTACAGTCGGCCAAAAATATGGTCTTTCATTCATTTGCACATCATCATCATCATCATCATTTCAACCGAAAGACGTCCACTGCTGAACATAGGCCTCCCCCCAAGGCTCGCCAAACAGATCGATCCCGTGCCATCCGCATCCAACGCGTTCCCGCAACCTTAAACGGATCGTCGCCCATCTTGTTGGAGGCCTACCTACACTGCGTCTTCCGGTCCGTGGACGCCACTCGCGAACCTTTCTGCCCCATCGGCCATCAGTTCTACGAGCGATGTGCCCTGCCCACTGCCACTTGAGTCTGGCGATTCTTCGTGCTTGTGCTTTGTGCGAATGCTCGGAATATTAACAGCAAAATAAAGAGTTTGAGATAAAAATTAAAATAAAATAAATATCACGAGACAATTCACACCAATTAACCTAGTCCCAAAGTAAGCTAAGCATATAGCTTGTGTTATAGGTACAAGGCAACGGATAAACATACTTATACAGATAGATACATACATAAATAAATATTAAACACCCAAGACCCGAAAACAAATATTCGTATTATTCATACAAATATCTGCCCCGACGCGGGAATCGAACCCGGGACCTCAAGCTTCGTAGTCAGGTTCTCTACCTACTAGGCCATCTGGTCGTCGAGATGATGGAATAAGTTCATGTAATTCCTGCACCCACTCCAAAAGGTGTTCTTGTAATGTTCACAAAACAGACTAGAAAAATGACCCAACGAACTAAGAACTTGCCGTGCTCGTCTGCCCACGATTTTCGCGAGACTGATATCATCAAATTGTTTCGTTTCATTCCTTAATCATATAACCGTCACTTCATTGTTAGTTATTGTTTATTTTGTTTATTGCGGCCATTGTTCCATTTTGATAGTTAAAATCCAAAAGCGATGTTTACATTTATTCACAAAATGCCGTGGTGGCCTAGTGGTTTCTTATTCTGAGAGGAGGCCTGTGCACTGCAGTGGGATTTAGGGTGGGGTGATAATCATGAAAAAGCCGTGGTGGCTTAGTAGTTTGCCTTATGGCCTCTCAAGCAGAGGGTCGTAGGTTCTAGCACCTTTGACTTTTTCGGAATTTATATGCGAAATTATATTTTAAACTTACCATGAGCTTTACGGTGACGAGTCACCTTATGAAAAGCAAGCACCGCTACCCATGGACTCCCACAACACAAGTTGAGTTACGGATGCTTTGCCGGCCCTTTGAGAAAAGATTGGGCTCGTTATGGTAGGTGTGTATGAAGTTCCCAATCCGCACTGGGCCCGCGTGGGAACTACGACCCAAGCCCTCTCGTTTTGAGGTGAGCCCCGTGCCCATGGCTGGGATGATGATGATGAGTTCCTGTACAATACGTTTACTTTTAGTTTACCACTGACAGTTGGCTTGCCTTCATTTAATTTCCAACTTTAACACCATACAAATAAAGTAGTTATTACAAAATCTGCAAACGTGGGTAACAGTATTCTGAAAACTGGCTTTATTTGTAGGTCGTTAAAGTTGAATATGAAATGAAGGCAAACCATCTGTCAGTGGCAAACTTTATGTAATTTTACTGTAACAGAAACAAAATAACACCGCGTACCTCGTGGCCCGATTTAATGAGAACGAAGGTCAATATTAAACGTAGTTTATTTTGGCCACCATATTTATTGGGTATGTCCGTCCGTCCGTCAACGTGTTTACATTGCAAACATTTTATTAAAACGAGCAATTAGTTTTGTATATTTACGGACCGTATGGAAACAACATGGTTACTCACCGATTCAATTAGTTAATAAATATCATTTTTCTTTGTTATTTGTTTGTGATAATTATGCTCTATCCCGTGGCGTCGTTTCCGTGATGAAATATAAAAATAAAAACCTCTTTATCCCGTAGGAATTTCGAAAAATCTTTTGAAAATTAAATGAGTAGCAACTACGGTATTCTACAGGCTGCATTTCGGTGAATGTGCTTCGGTACTGCACGAGCTTATTCCGCCTGCTCCTTTCTTCCACAGGTCGACCAGGAGTAGGCGGGGTCTCCACCCTTACGTTGTCAGTATTCCCAAATTCCGCACAAAGCGTTTTCGCTCTTCCTTCATCAACCGCACAGCTAAGGAGTGGAATTCCCTGCCTGCGACTGTGTTCCCTGAACACTACAATTTGGCCGCTTTCAAGTCTAGGGTGAATGAGCATTTACTAGGCAAGCGTGCTCCATCGTAGGCCTCATCTTCGCTTTCCATCAGGCGTGATTGTGGCCAAACGCAAGCCTATATAGTATAATATATGCCGCTGCATCACGAATGGGCCGGCTCGTCCGGGGCAGTACCACCCTCTCACAGAACACCGGCGTGAAGCAGCAGTACTCCTGCTGCGTTTCGTACGGTCAGTGAGAGCGCCGGCGGCCCAATACCTCTCCCCCTCCCCTATTCCCTCTCCTTTTCCCAGGGCCGACAACGCACTGGCATCGTGTAAAGCGCTGCGGGTGTCTATGGACAGTGGTGATCATTTAACATCAGGTGACCCACTAGTTCGTTTGTCTGGCCTTTCTAACATAAAAAAAAAAAAAAAAAAAAAACATCATCATCATGATGTAGGACGTCCACTGCTGGACATAAGCCTCCCTCATTGACGCCCAATCATTACGGTTGGAAGCGACTTGCATCCACCCTGAACCTGCGGCCTCCACCAAATCGTCCGTTCATCTCGTTTGTTGACGTCCCACGCTGCGCTTGCCAGTCCGTGGTCTCCATTCGAGAACTTTTGGGCCCCAACAGCCATCTGTTCTGCGTGCTATATGGCCCCCCGGTGACCCCGTTCTTCTACGGATCTCCTCGTTCCTGATCAACTACAGGTTTAAATATAATCCACGTTCGTTATGTAAAGTAAAGGCAGATTTAGACAGGGTCAGTAACTGACTTCGAATTCGAGACAAGTCAGCGCTGACCCGAGAAATACCCAATGTAAATTGATTTGAAGTCAGTACAGCGGTGGAGGTCAGCGCTGACTTTCAATTTACATTGGGTATTTCTCGGGTCAGCGCTGACTTGTCTCGAATTCGAAGTCAGTTACTGACCCTGTCTAAACCTGCCTCTAGGGTCGATATAGACCCTAACATAACGAATGATGATGATGATTATATAGAGTCTATATATTATAGACGGACTGCATTCGAACTACAACGTAACTGCCAACTGCCCATACATTTTCCATTGCTGCATTGTAGTCGGCAAAACTGCACACAAAATGCACGCTAGCTGTGACTGAAATGTACTCGTATGGGCAGTCAGCACTTGCAGTTGGATTGCAGTTCGTCTGTATCGGCCCTTAGGTTGCCAACCCCTGAACCCAGATACGTATTGCTTCAATGATATATCGTTCGTTGGCCCGCATAATAAAATTAAGCAGGGGTCGTCAACTAAGCTCAATTTATTCTTTCTCCCACAATCAGTTGTAAATTATCTGTCAATCTCTACACTAGGGGTCCAGTGATGTGCTTATTAATAATTAACTAGATTACGGAATTATACTAATACTAGCTATTGCCCGCGACTCCGTCTGCAAAGAATAGGGGTATGAAAAATAAGCTAGGTACAACTTATTCTCAGACCTACCAACTATACTTACCTAAATGAACTGAAACAATTACTTTGAATAGGTAATTTATTGAATCAGGCGTTACTTTGCGGAGGCCCATATTACTGAACCGAAACAATTACTTTGCTCACGCGCGACCTTAACACACAGTCTAACATTTGGTACGACAGTGAACGATTGCGGTTCTCCGAAGATGAGCTCTGGGGGGTTACTACGAAATTCGAAGTTCGAAGTTCGGATCGTGCGGTCCCTCTCACTCTCGTAATAAATACCATTTGCGTGAGCGGAACGGCATGAAACGAAGTTCGAATTTCGCGCTTCGTAGTATAGGGCCTGGTTGAGTTCGAAACGCGTCAGTGTAGTTTGGTGGTGGTGATAGTTGGGTTTGTGTGATTTGTGTGTGTTCGTACAGTGTGGAGGTGGAGGAACTGCATGAACACGCATTTCTTACATAAACTTCCAGATGACCCACGACCAGATGGCCTAGTGGTTAGAGAACCTGACTACGAAGCTTGAGGTTCCGGGTTCGATTCCCGTGTCGGGGCAGATATTTGTATGAAAAATACGAATGTTTGTTCTCGGGTCTTGGGTGTTTAATATGTATTTAAGTATGTATCTATCTGTATAAGTATGTTTATCCGTTGCTTAGTACCCATAATACAAGCTTTGCTAAGCTTACTTTGGGACTAGGTCAATTGGTGTGAATTGTCCCATGATACGAGGGGCGTTCAATATAAAGTGAGAATGAGATGCAAACTCTTTCAATATTAGGAAATTAAATACTGGCCGGTAAAGCTAATCTATCTAGCTGATTGCTATGAAAAAAAAAACTAACTGTCTTTTGTTTAAAACAATATACGGTAATTTCTTTGCAATGCTATTGAGTACGTTAGCGAAAATGGAGAAAATTGAACTGCGCGCCGTTATCAAATACTTGTGTTTGAAAAATTTTTCTACGGACCAAGTCAATTTGGATTTGCGGGATACTTTAGGGTCTAATGCTCCTCCGTATTCGACAGTCGCACGTTGGTGCGCCGAATTTAGACGTGGAAGAACATCGACAATGGACGACCCCCGCTCCGGACGCCCTACTACAGCAGTAACTGAAGAAATTGTGAAATAAGTCGAAAACTCAGTTTTGGCGGATCGTCGTGTCACGGTTCGTTTTATTGCTGAAAATGTAAAGATTTCAACGGGGAGCGTGCATAATGTTTTACATGAACGCTTGGGTATGAAAAAGGTATCTGCGCGTTGGGTACCAAGAATGCTTACTGACACGCAAAAACAAACTAGACTAGAGATTTGTCAAGAAGCTTTGAACCTGATGCAGCAAGACCGGGAACTTTTTTTGGCGCGATTTATAACAATGGACGAAACATGGCTCCATCATTACGACCCAGAAACGAAACTGCAGTCTATGACATGGAAAAGGCCATCATCTCCAACTCCGAAGAAATTCAAGGTGAGCCCATCTGCCGGTAAGGTCATGGGCTCTGTTTTTGGGGATGGTAAAGGGGTATTAATGATTGAGTATCTCGAGCATGGAGCCACTATTACGGGCACATTATACGCCAAACAAATAGCAACATTGCGCAATGAGATCCGCGAAAAACAGCGAGGTAAGCTCTCGAAAGTTGTGCTGTTCCACCAGGACAATGCACCGGCACACAAGTCCGCCGTTGCAATGGCTGCAATTCGTGATGCTGGGTTCAATATCCTTAAGCAACCTCTGTATTCACCAGATCTCGCTCCCAGTGATTTCTACCTATTTCCGAGATTGAAACAATACCTGGGAGGCCAGAAATTTGAAGACGACGACGCGGTAGTCGCTGCAGTACAAGATTTTTTTAAGTACTCAAGATGAGTCCTTTTTTAAAAATGGAATTTTAAGTTTAGAAAAAAGATATACTAAGTGTATTATGCTAAAAGGTGACTTTGTCGAAAAATAAAATGACATTTAGTAAAAGTTGTTTATAACATACTCGTTCTCATTTTTTATTGAACGCCCCTAGTATTTATTTATATAAACTTACTATCGCAAGGGCGCGGGTGAGCAAAGTAATTCTTTCAACTACGGCCCAGCCTCTCTCATTCTGAGTGGAGGCCTGTACCTTGCAGTGGAACGTATAGGCTGGGATGATGATGATGACTAATGTGAAAGTTTGGATGTTTCTTACTCCAGTTCACAAAAATAAAATGGCTTGACGAATTTGTATGAAATTTGGTACACAGATAATTTATCGCTGCTACTACGAATCATGCCGTCTTTTTCACTCTTCTTTTAAATACTATTAGCGTGAACGGAATGGCAGGGCTGGGTTGGAATGGTACGATGTAACTCGGGCACAATTATGAGGATTTTTGTAATGAAAGACGGATTTAAAGTATTAATTTTATTCAACATTATCACAAATAAACGTAATGTCATAAAATCTCGTGTTAGTTAAAAATATATTTACAAAATAACTGAACTACAAACTAATTATGTACATAACTGCAAACCCTGAAAAATATACTAATTTAGTAATTTAAATACAAGCACGTAACCTTTTTAGAGTTCCTTATACAAAGGGTGCCAAAGGTAATTATTATTAAGGTTCCGCTGTTTATTTGTCTGTCACTCAGTATGTATTATTAAGAAAGAGTCATTTTACCATGATTCCGGTGACACTTGAAATGTTAGTTCATATACAGGAAGGTCCAAAAATTGATAGTGATTTGTCCAAATCTGACTCGCACTTGGCCGGTTTTCAAAATCGTCAAAGCAGGAAATTTGTAATCTTGAAGATTCAGTCTAAAATTTGACTACAAAGAAAAAATCCATTAAAATGATAAATTATTATTTCTTTGACGGACTTACATGGACCAGAGTTAGCTAGATAACTCGGAGTTAAGAGCTAACCCCGGGTTAAATAGCGTCACAATGTATAGTTAGAAATGTCTCATATCTAAGACTTGGGTGAACAAGTTACATTTTTAACCCTGGACAGTGCAAGTGGCCCTAAATATTACTAGTTTAATTCTAAATTATTCAGAACGCATTTTTCTTATTAATAACTAGCTTTTGCCCGCGACTTCGTCCGCGTAGAATTCCAATTTGTAGTAAAGCTTCTTCATCTCTTTAATTGTATAAAACAAAAATCCGGCAACGGCAACATCCATCATTATTAATGTTATTATCATTTCATCATCATCAGTATCAGTTCGTGAATATTATAAATCCCGTTTATTCTCTATACCGTGGGAATTTCAACAAATTTGTCCTTATTCTATGCAAATTTTCGCTTATTTTTATCCCGCGGGAATTTTGCATTTTCCCCGAGAAAAAGTAGCCTATGTCCTTAGAAGTGTGTAGCTTTCTACCGGTAAAAGAAGTTTCAAAATCAGCCCCGTAGTTGAATTCACTTATTTTTTTCCCGTGGGAATTTTGCTTTTTCACGGAGAAAAGTAGTCTATGTAAATTATGGTTGGTGTAGTTTCCTATTGGTGAAAGAATTTTTCAAATCAGCCCTCAAGTGATATTCACTTCTTTCTATCCCACGGGAATTTTGCATTTCACCGAATAAATAGTAGGTAAATATTATTTATTTTATTAGCAGTACGGCTGCTCACCGAATCACTCACTGTTGGTGTATGTAAGCGATTAAGAATTTCGGTGGAGTCGGTTGGATGCGACGTGGTTCAATTGGTAGAACACCCGTTGGGGCGCATACCCAGGAGACGTGGGTTCGAATCCCACCGGCGCACCCGAAAAACTTTTTCGCTTTTAAATAATAAATAGTAGGTAGCCTAGCCTATACCAATAAAGGATGATGTAGCTTTCTATTGGTCATTTTTTTTAAACTCAGCCCCGAAGTTAAATTTACTATTTTCTATACCGCGGGAATTTTGCATTTATCCGGAAAATAGCATCCTATGTTAATCAAGGACAGTGTATCTTTTCTATTGGTGAAAGACATTTTAAAATGAGCTCCGAAGTTTTTTTTTTCTATCCCTTGGGAATTTTGCATTTTCCCGGAAAAAGTAGCCTATGTCAATAAAGGATAGTGTAACTTTTTACTGGTAAAAGATTTTTTTTAATCGGCTCGGAATATTCAGAGATTATCTATCCCACAGGAATTTCCAAAAATCCAGCAATACGTTTTTTTGCTGTTATATATGACCATTTACGTTTATACTGAATTTGAAAAGTTTAGTAATTGTAGTTACGGAGATCCAGTTGATTTGAGTATATAAATCTTGATTTATCCTTATCCCGTGGGAATTTTCAAAATTATTGAAATTAGCTTTATACCTATTCTAATAATCTGCTTGCATGCCCAATTTGAACAGTTTAGTAATCTTCGTTATGGGGATAGGGTCACTCTTGATTGATGAAATATATACATCCCGTATATTCCTTATCTCGTGGGAATTCCGGAAAATTCTTTCTTATCGGATGCCTATTTCATACAAAGAACACATCCTCCAAGTTTCAGGTCTCTACATACAGCGGTTTAGGCTGTGTGTTCATCCGCCAGTCAGTCATTTAGGACTTCAGGACAAAGCATTTTATATGTATTTGCATTGCACCAAGCTTTTATGCGAGTTCAACAATGATGTTTGAATACTCAATTCGATTTTATTCGAAAAAGGTTGAACTCACATAAAAGCTTCATCATCATCATTTCAGCCGTAGGACGTCCACTGCTGGACATAGGCCTCCCTCATTGACGCCCAATCATTACAGTTGGAAGCGATTTGCATCCACCCTGAACCTGCGGCCTTCACCAAAACGTCCGTCCATCTGGTTGGTGGACGTCCCACGCTGCGCTTGTAAATGCAAATACTTATACATATAATTAGTTATTATCAGAGATCAGATCAGGAAGTGGTTGACAAACGTAGACAAATGGTTTGCAAAATTTGAAGTTTCGTTTCGTTTACATTGTGTCAAAATAAAAAGTAATTTAAATCAAAAGCACTAAGGAGTATTGATATCAACTTCGAAGCAAATCACCCCCAAAATAACTTTCTACTCCTTTTTAACCTCGTCAAGGGATGAATTTTAATAAAATACGAAACACGTCTTCCATCAATTCTGTTATAGAATGTTTATGCAAAATTTGAAGTAGATTGGACCAAGGAATCACGTTTTCCCATACAAACTTTGCCCCCCTTTTTTACCCCCTTAGGAGTAGAACTACGAAAAATCCTTTCTTATCGGATGCCTACGTCATACAAAGAACACACCCTCCAAGTTTCAGGTCTCTACGATCAGCGGTTTAGGCTGTGCGTTGATCCGTCAGTCAGGACAAAGGATTTTATATGTATAGATTACTATACGGAAATTTCGTCAGTGAACTATATGACAGAAATGGTAGAACTGTTTATACTACATGACTACTAAATCGAAAAGATAAAGACTACATCTAATTGTTCAACTTTCATTTGTATTAAAAATATTACAATATATTATGTAGGTACGCACATATTCTTCGTCTTTTACTTAAAAGAGCGAGTGAAATATTTTGCCTCTCTTTCGCTCACGCTTTAATGTGAAGGTGGAATTCCGGGTAGAACGGCTTCAGCGTCAGTGACGCGGCGTCCGTACCGTTGTGCCAGTCGTCACTGGAAGTTGATGGGCGTCCCCATCAACTTCATAGAGATATACGATTATTCGATATATTCGGTTTACGAGAGCGTCATTGACACCGCGTCAGAAACGCCACTTCAATGATATTGTGAAGTTACGCCATGCTAGAGTACTGCACGCCTTATCGCCCTGTCACAGTGAGTAACTAGATCAGTTCCCCAAACATGTTTGTTCCGCGTAGCAAAATTCCCAGTCGCTTTTTCACAAATCCTTTTTTCTCACTTTATTTTTTTACTGAAGCTTATTTTCATAGAAGCGTTTTTTCCCAATTTGAATTGACACAGAAACGCGCGGAGCTCCTTCTTCTGTGTCCTTTTGGCCCTTCGGGCCGATGCAAACTTAACATAACCTAAACCTACCAAAAGACCGACCTAAGCACCCCCAGTGCCCAGCGGGAGAATGCATGCTCCTCTCCCGGCCTTCCAGCAAATGGCTGAGGCAGGACACTGTGGGTAGATTAAGTCCCCTCCCTACCCCTCCCCTCCTCAAAATTTAAAGCACACGTTTTTGTTTTGATAACCAATAGAGAAGGGGACTTGTGACCGGGTTTTTTAGTCCGTGCAAGTCGGACACTGTCTGGGCCCTCCATTCCCAGTTCGTCCGAAGGGATTTTTCCCGAGCACAAGTCACCCTTCCAATCCTTAAAGTAAAAAACAGCAAAGACTTCGCGTCTTTGGCCCCCCTGGCGACTCATTCTAAAAAAAAAAAAAAAACCTAAACCTACCTATGTTTCTGTGGCGATTGTGAAAAGCTTCAATAAAAAGTACAGCGAGAAAAAAAGCATTTGGGAAAAAATGCGTATGGAAATTTTGCTGCGCGGAACAAACAAGTTTGGGGAACTGATCTAGTTACTCGTCACAGTGAGTATTACTCGTGTGGCGTGTGAACTACTATAGCGGTGTCTTCCTGCTTTTTATTTTAACGCGTTTAAAGAACCTTGTACCGTGATTTGGCCATAGCGTCACAGACGTGGCGTCATTGACGCCGGAGCTTTGCTCAGAATTGGTGAGAGTGGAAAAGAATTTCACTCGCGACGTACATGATTTTTAAGTAGTCTTCTATAGAGTTATGATATAACGGCTTTTTATTCAGATCACCACCGTATAAACACAGTGATGATGAAGGAGCCGAGGAGGAGAACAGCGAAGTGAGAGACGTCGTGACGGCTGGCAGCGTTGTAGAAACCACCGTACACTTGAAGACCCGCTGTTTCGATGCTGGAAAAAACAAACATACCATTAAAATCGGATAAAAGAAAACCTTTATAGACGCATTGAACTGAACTGAAACGAGAATCATAGAATTTGGCAAAAAGAAAAGTCTCACAATACAACTACTTAAATGAGCGAAAATTATTGATTTATAACTTAGTCTGCAATGCTCACGTAAGTCGATGAAAATGACAACCCTGGGCGTTTATTTGGGCGTTTCAACTGCCTTATAAGTACATAAAATATCAGGGCCCAATTGCTTAACAAAGTACAACTAATATTACAAGCGGAACTCTCGCTTCAGTTAGGTATATTAACTAGAAAGGGAGCTCCGCTTGTAATATAAGTTGTACTTTGTTATGCGATTGGGCCCTGGTCACATTTTTTAAGAATTGACTGTAGATTTTGATGGGGCTTTCTGTTGTATACTTCTAAGTCCTGTACTTCTACCATATATGAGTAGGTACCTAACTGGGAATTGTATCAGAATCTTTTGCCATTTCTTAAAAAATGCTCCTTGCCGTTCACAACGGGAATAGAGATCATATTTAAAGCGTGTACGTGTGTATATGTTGAGCTGTGTTCGGAGAATGTTTTTCGGTTTTACTCGCGGCTTCGAAGCACGTACGCACACACGAATATACTCACAAAGTGTCCCATTTATATTATTAGTAAGAAAATAGGGATTTACTACAAATAAATATATTGATACTCATGGATCGGAGTTTTTCATTGTAACGTTACGATATATTATTATAATTCAAGATACCTTCAGAAGCTGTAAGCATGCTTATGTAAATGTCCGACTAGCACTTGGCAGGCATACCTGAACTTGCAATAATCGCCATCATAGCTCCAGCCCAGATATTCTCCAGTCCTCAGGTTCTCGCTTCGGAGCCACTCCTCCAAGGGTCTGAAGTAGTCTCTGAGAGCCTCCCCGTTCAGGCGAGACTCGCCGATGCTCTCCTGCAGGGTCTGCGTCCAGGGCACCGAAGAACCACGCTCCATGAGACGCCTGGAAAAGATAGAGAGAGTTAGTCATCGTCATTATGCCTTCTGCCAAAGCTAATAAGCTGGCTAAAGTCACCGACATCATTATTTATTTATTTATTCATCAATAAAAATTACAGTATTACAGTATAACACCAATGCGCTGTAAAATTCAGAAATACAAACAAAACTTAAATAACTATTTAGGGATTTTTGAAAAACGTCTTTGTCGCTTCCCTAAAACGACGGAACACCACACCCTCCGGCCAGAAGTCGGAGCGCAGGAACAACTGCTGGTGCTTGGCAGGCACTTGGAGCCTAAACGAGCTGAAATTGTTAGCCCTTTGAGACTCGAGCGGGTAGATGAACAGCTGGAGCTGGGCTCCCTGTAACCGACCCCGTGCTGCCTCGCGGACGTGCCCGAAGACCTTCTCCGTCACCATCATCATCCCAGCCTACGACCCACTGCAGGGCACAGGCTTCCTCTCAGAATGAGAGGGCTTCGGCCGTAGTTCCCACGCGGGCCCAGTGCGGATTGGGAACTGTTAGTATAGATCACAATCGATCATTAGTGGTCTTCGGACGTAGCTAAGTCTAAGTAACTAAGTCACCGACATAGTTCGAAGAAACGCCAGACTCAAGTGGCATTGGGCAGGGCACATTGCTCGTAGAACTGATGGCCGATAGAGCCGAAAGGTTCTCGAGTGGCTTCCACGGACCGGATGACGCAGTGTAGGTAGGCTTCCAACAAAATGGAGTGACGACTAGGTTAAAGTTGCGGGAACGCTTTGGACGCCGATGGCGCAGGACCAATCTGTTTCGAGAGCCCTCGGGGAGGCCTATGTACAGCAGTGGACGTCTTTCAGCTGAAATGATGAATGATGATGACGATTTTCATATTTGATTACATTCGTATTTCAGAAATCCACCGCCGCTAAATAAACAGCAGCTAATTTAAAATAAACAAAACAAAACTAATAACAATTGATCACATAATGTGAATTAATACTAACACCTTAGCACATGAATGCAAATGTTTAGAAAAATTTAATATTACCTAAGTATAACAATTACAGCATCTTTATAAAATTTCAACAGTAAATAAGTATTTCAAACTAAACAACTCCTCTCTGAGACAGAGTTAATTGGAAAACAAGGCCCATTACCAAAAAGTGACGCACAAAATTCCATTCAAACACCACAAGGAGTTCCAAATATCGGATTTCTACACGAACTCATCCAACCCCATAGTTTTAATAAAACTTAACCGCTATTTGTGCCATAAACCGCGCCTAACCGCTCCCAGGATGCACGTAAAGGGCCTTATTTGTCGTCGAGGGCCTTATCGCCAGTGAGCCTTATTTGCCATTTTAAACCGCCGGTCACGATGCTTGGCTGGATATTTGGTTACAAATTCAATCCTAAAAATAAATAATGAAAATCGAAATGCTTTTGTTTTGGCTGTGGAATTTAGCCTTTTTAATCCTTGCTGTTTTAGGGGAAGGGAAATATTGTATACAGGCAAGACAAGTTGAGCATTAAATAAACACTTTTTCGGTAGATTAATCATTATCATTGTCTCAGCCTGTCATCCTACTGCAGGCCTCCTGATTGAGAGGGCTTGGGCCGTATTTCCCGCGCGAGTCCAGTGCGAATTGGGAACTTCATACACACCATTGCATTTCGTCGCTGCTATGTAACACAGTTATTTCCACCGCTATCGTAGTGATTCTATTTTTTGGGCAGTTGTCGCTCAAAAATGTACTCTCTGACTGCTACTATACTGTTGGCGGTGAGCCTTTAAAGTGTCAAAAGATATAAGGGATCAAAAATGTAAACAAACAAACTGTCAATGTCAGAGTGACGTTCCAGGGGTAATCAACTTTTCATTTGTTTTCACTAATGAATTTAAGTTACACATTCTATTTAGTAAGCTCTTAACTACCAACTGTTAGTTGTTTTATTATTTTCGAACGAACTAACGATATTCATATTTCACTGATTTAACAGTTTTACTCAACAATCCATTATAATTATTAAAAATAATATTAACCAGGTGTATCAATTAAATAACGAACCATTATGTTTAGAATTTCTGAACCAGCGTTTCTATTCCAGTGGAATGATTATAACCTACAAATATTTGTAATTAAAACAGATTAATTTTATTAATTTAAATGTTTACGACTGTTTACGTGCTTTTGTTTTACTAAATTAGATGTGTTAATTTTTATAAAGCGTACTCATTGAGTTTTAAGTTACCATTGCGCAGATTGGATGTGATTGCAGTGGCAACACATGTTAATCATTTTGATCTGTATTTTCATATTTAACTTTAGGTGAAAACAATGTCTGCCAAATACGAATGTCGACTCTGTTACGAATTACGTAATTTGTGACTCTACCATACTATAAAATAGAATCAAATGAGTTTCCTTTAAACACCGCATTGCAGCTAAATTATAACTTACAGTAGCAATTCAACTCGGTTCATTAACTGTACTAATACCGAACGCGAAGAAATACAACGATATAATTAACAGTTTGTGGCTGTAAATTATTGTATTGCGTTTTATTGAAGGTCGGGCTGTGGTTTCATAGATTTCAAAGTAATGGGTGCTAACGGAGCAAAGTAGAGTTGTAATTTTGGGCTGTAACGTGTGTTTGAACGGTCAAAACACGGCATTGGCGGAAGGATAAAATTTATTTCATCTTAAATTATTTAATAAGGTGTTGTCTGCAATTTCGTGTGAAATAAACCTTTGTTTGTGTGGTTGCAGAAGTAGCAAGATAAGATAATTGTAAGTAGTTCATCGATGTGTGTAGAGGTTATAAAGAAAAAATTTGGATTTTCATCTTTGGCTCTCGGTGGCTGATTGGCGTAAGTTCTATGCCAGTTTCAAAACAAATTTGCTCGCAGCCGTTGAAGTTCATTGGTATGGATTGGTATGGACAGATGTCTAGCCACTGCAAGCAAAATGGACATTTAAGGTGTCAAGGCGACCTTTTTGTCGATGCTACTATTACGGGTCCTTGCGGATACACTTCGACCCGTAGGGATCTTTTGTGTAAGCCGCCGCACGTAAAAAAAGATGGCTGTTAGCGGGATTTAAAATTTGGCGGATGTATATTTGGCGGTATATAATTATTATTATATCGGCTGGCAGCTTCCTCGCACAAAGCATCAGCATTGCTATACAGTGAGGAAATGCTGCCAGTATCTTTGGATCCATGTATAGTATAAATCTTCCCAGATGAATTTTTCGCTTCGAGCCATTACATTAAATTTGAACCTTAATACTATGACGATACCGTTTGTTTTGAAAGATAAGGACTCGAAGCGAAAAATTCACCTGGGAAGATTTAATATACTAAGCGGGGGGGCATTTTATTCTAGTTTTAGTTTAGTTAGTTTTATTTTAGTTTAAATCATAGTGATATTTTAGTTTTAGATCTATTTGTATACTTTAATTAGTATTGTTTGTTTTTAATAAATAAAAATTCTTAACTCATATTTGGCGGTTTTTTGTTTTGCTTTGATATACACCGTGGGCACGGCAAAATGCGCCAGAGTAGTATGAAAGATTACCGAGTCCTCAGAAGTAAAAAAATATCAAAAAAAAATGTGATTTTGGCATTTATTTTTTTAGTGTTGCTTTTGAACTTAAACAGCGATATATTTAAGATAAATTTATAAAGATATCCAGAAATTATAATTCAATTATTAGACCTGAATAATTCGCTTGAGCAAAGCCGCACGACCACTATACATATGTCTAAGACAATCGATACTCCCGGAAGGCAACCCAACACTCGGTAACCTAATGTCGGAATAGAAACCTGAGCCCGACGGCAATTGGGCCAAATTTACGTAACCAATAGCCTAGGCTTTGTTAGTAGCCGGCCTAGATTGCGTAAGGGCTTACATAACTGGATCTTTGGCTTGATTTACATATGGATCAACTTCGAGTTAGGTAATAGTGAAGCTTTGTTTTAAACTTCGTGAGGACGAAGCTTGAGGTCCCGGGTTCGATTCCCGTGTCGGGGCAGATATTTGTATGAAAAATACGAATGTTTGTTCTTGGGTCTTGGGTGGTTAATATGTATTTAAGTATGTATCTATCTATATAAGTATGTTTATCCGTTGCCTAGTACCCATAACACAAGCTTTACTTAGCTTACTTTGGGACTATGTCAATTGGTGTGAATTGTCCCGTGATATTTATTTTATTTATTTATTTATTTATTTATTTGATACTAAATACAAAATGAAATATGGATGCACAAAAAACCCAGAAAAAGAGACCAGCGCTGGGAATCGAACCCAGGTCAGGTAAACCCACCCACCACTGGTCAAGAGTTTAGACAAAAATTTTCCTATGCATCGCACATCTCAGCTTGCTTTATTCACTTAAGCAGCGATTCCTCACGATGTTTTCCTTCACCGTAAAGCTCATGGTAAATTTCAAATGTAATTTCGGACATAAATTCCGAAAATCTCAGAGGTGCGAGTCGGGATTTGAACCCACGATCATCTGCTTGAGAGGCCACAGGTCAAACCGCTAGACTACCAACCACCTATGCCATAATGTATCGTTTTCCATAATTTTAATTTGTTATAAAGATTTATTTCTGAAACACTATTTGTTTAGAATTGTTATTAATCTAAACTAACCTACTGCATTCTATAAGATGTTCTAAAAATCCTGAAAACAGCACGCTTCCATTATATATATTTTGGCAGACGTTGGTGCGACGGAAATTATGACAAAATGAAATTATGGGAAACAAAGTAATTCGCCGATAAAGTACGAAACAAAATTTGTATCACTTGGCTTAGAGATAATCTACGATAACATGGCCCGCCCCTCCACAATTCAAGAAGTCTTCAATGTATTGTGAAAGTATTTATAAAGCACACCAAAACTTTCAACGCATGTGTGCGTGCTGAGACGCAGTCAAACAAAAGCAGATACTATACCTACCCTTGATATTACTACAAATGTATTATTTTTCAAAAATATTGCATAATAATACATTTGCAGTGATATGAAAAATCTGTCTTATTGTTTTGCCTTCAAAGCCTCTGGCTATATTTCAGCGCCATCTAGATTTAATAATCGAACTACAAAAACCGCGGCCGATCCGTACTATGTCGACTGCCAATCTAGTCTAAATCAGCCTTGATACTACCTACTAAATAAAAATTATTTCGTAATTATGTGACTAAACACATTGAAATAGTAATGTGGAGGGGCGGGCCATGTTATCGTAGTTTATCTCTACCAACCACATTAGTTTCACCCACAATTTCGTCTTCTAACCACATAACTTTTCAATTAGCTTCTGCTAATCATAGGTACTGTACTTAAGTCCAGTCAGAAAATATTACGCCACTTAGCCATAAAGATGGACCGCTTATCCGTAATACTGTACTTTACGACTTGTTATAAAATAGATATGCATCTCAGCGTTACGTAAATGTCCAGCGGGATACGCAATAATGGCTAAATTATTTTGTACAAGATATCTTGCAAGAAGCAAAGCATGAGTTACGGAACATTCTCAAAAAATCTGGAATTTTCTGGAAAGTTTTCGGAAACTTTCATAAGAATTTAAAGCATATTTCTATTCAATAAGTTGGTAATGAGAATTTTTAATAAATGTGTTATTAATAATATTTTGTATTAGATATTTATAAGGCAATCTGTTGAAATAATTAATAAATAATACACCGTGTTCTCTTTGATTTCCGTTAACTTTAATAAATGGTATGGTACATCGATAGAAACTACACTCATTTTGAGAGGAGGCCTGTGCCCTTCAGTGGGATGTATACAGCCTGGGATGATGAATCCGTTATGCACTAGCTTTATTCTGGTCAATTAAACCCTGCCTATCATTTATTATAATTTTAGCCGAAAACGTCCACTGCGGAATGTAGGCCTTTCAAGATTTGCCAAACACATCAGTCCTGCGCCATCCGCATTCAACGCGTTCCTGCTACCTTAACCAGGTCGTTGCTCCATTTTGTTGGAGGCCTACCTACACTGCGTCTTCCAGTCTGTGGATGTCACTCGAAAACCAAGTTTAGGACTAGGTCAATTGGTGTCAATCGTCCTAGGAGTATGTATTTATTTATTTATTATATTTGGTATGAATTCTAGTAATTTTGACATCAACGCAAATTTATATTATGTAATTTATATCATGAAATAAATAAATCTAATCTAATCTAATCTAATAGTGAAAATAAACGGATCACTCACGTCTTAAAACGAGTTTAACTCGACATGTTTTTGGCTAATCCGTAGCCTTCCTTCCTTCCTTCTTTCTTCGTTTAAGATAAATAAATAAATAAATATTAGATTACAATCTTACACAAATCGACCTAGTCCCAAACTAAGCAAAGCTTGTACTATGGGTACTAGACGACGATAAACGTACTTGTATAGATAAATAAATACTTAAATACATAGAAAACATCCATAACTCAGGAACAAATATTCGTGCTCATCACACAAATAAATGCCCTTACCGGAATTCGAACCCAGGACATCTTGCTTCGTAGGCAGGGTCACAACAAACTAGGCTAAGGCGGTCGTTAGGCGGAGTGCGATCCGTTTATATTCACTACTAGCTTTTGCCCGCGACTCCGTCCGCGTGGAATTAGTAATTTGGGCAACTTATTTTTTTTATCCAATTTGCTTTTTCGTCAATTATGGCTCTCCTTAGATCCTTCCGGAAGAAGTGAAACTTCATAATAAACCAACCCGCTCCCAATCCGCCCCAACCCGCTCTCAACCCGGCCCCAACCCGCTCCCAACCCGCTCTCAACTCACCCCCACCCGCCCCCAACCCGCTCTCAACCCGCCCCCAACCCGCTCCCAACCAGCTCCCAACCCACCCCCAACCCGCTCCTAACCGCCCCCAACCCACTCCCAACCCGCCCCCAACTCGCTCTCAACCCGCCCCCAACCCGCTCCTAACCCGCCCCCAACCCGCTCCCAACTCGCCCCCATCCCACTCCCAACCCGCTCCTAACCCGCCCCAACCCACTCCCAACCCGCCCCAAACCCGCCCCCGACCCGCTACCAACCCGCCCCAAACCCGCTCCCTACTCGCCCACCGACCCGCTCCCAGCCCGCCCCCAACCCGCTCTCAAGCCGCCCCCAACCCGCTCTCAACCCGCCCCCCCAACCGCTCCCAACCCGCCCTATCTAACTGGGCTATCAACACTGAAAGAATTTTCCAAATCGGAGCAGTAGTTCCCGAGATATAGACGTTTTATTTCCAAAACCCCCGATTTGGAAACATTCTTCCGCTCCGCTCCGCTCCTATTGGTGTTAGCGTGATAATATATAGCCTATAGCCTTCCTCGATAAATGTGCTATCTAACACTGAAAGAATTATTCAAATCGGAGCAGTAGTTCCTGAGATTAGCGCGTTCAAACAAAAAACCTGTTCGATAAATTCTTAAAATAGACGTATCTTTCTTATTTGTGAACCGATTCAAATGAAACAAACACTAAATGTTAATCCATGAAAATACCAACATATCAGTGAAAACCGCATCCTTCTAGGTTAAGCCGTTTCTGAGATTAGCGCGCACAAACGCACAGACAAACAGACAAACAGACAAACAGACAATAATTCTAAAAATCATTGTTTTGGGTTCTATTGCGCTAATAAATAGCCCTAGTGACAATTTTTCTCAAATATCTTCAATGTACAGATACCGACTTGTTACAGATTTATTATATGTATAGATGAGTGAGTCTCTCGGTAGTTTCATGTTTAAAGTAATCTAATCTAATGTTTATAAAGTCATAAAATAACCTAAGTTAACATCTATTTCAAACTAAATACAAACTGAAATATAGATGCACAGAAAAATACCCCAGAAAAAAGACCAATGCTGGGAATCGAACCCAGGTCCTCAGCGTTCCGCGCTGCGTGCTTACCCCTACACCATCACTGGTCCAGAAGTTAGCGACGAATCTTTCCCATACATCGTACACTTCAGTCTGTTATAATCACATTAGGCAGTGATAAAGCGCATCTATGTTAATGCCCTCTACCGAGAGACTTCAACACTCCTTCGGAGCTACCCGCTCACCTGGACCAAGAGATGGCGCTACTAGGCCAACTTTTACACTTATCACTACCTAATCACTGCCTAATGTGATTATAACAGACTGAAGTGTACGATGTATGGGAAAGATTCGTCGCTAACTTCTGGACCAGTGATGGTGTAGGGGTAAGCACGCAGCACGGAACGCTGAGGACCTGGGTTCGATTCCCAGCATTGGTCTTTTTTCTGGGGTTTTTTCTGTGCATCTATATTTCAGTTTGTATTTAGTTTGAAATATATGGTTTCACGGGATGACCGTAAAACTAATAAAAAAATGAAGTTGAAGAAAATAAAAAAATAAATAGAAAAAGATACTTCATACTTAACTTGTAAGTTAACATCGTCGCACCTACACTGAATGAAAACATTGCAACGCCTCTCAGATCAATGCAAATGCTGCATTGCACAAACGGCCTGCATAAAAGTACATTTTATCTCGGACTGGACCATTTTCGCAATGAATCGGCCACTATATACGTATAATGTATGTCTTCCTACAGTCGACCAGCTATAGTTGTAGTTTAGTTTAGTAAGAAGTAATTAGGTGCGCGGGAGTCACGTTTGAGGACTAAAATTACTTTTTACACTTGTGTGGAAAACTACTTGTTAGATAAAATAAGTTTTTGTTAAAAATTTAATTTTTCATCATAAGCATCCTAGCCTAAGTACGTGACACTACAGGGCACAGGCCTCCTCTCAGAATGAAAGGGCTTGGGCCGTAGTTCCCACGCGGGCCCAGTGCGGATCGAGAACTTCACACACACCATTAAACTTCTTCTTAGGTCAAGCATGAGGTAAAAATTTCAAAAATAATTTCGCACATGAATTCCGAAAAACTCGAGGTGGAAGCCCGGATTCGAACCTACGGCCCTCTGTCTGAGAGGCAATAGGTCAAAACACTAGGCCACCACGGCTTCGATTCAAATTTTTCATCTCTCTTCCTAGTCGGACACTCTTGACAGAGTGGTCGTGGTTGCGCAGACGAGGTACACGGAGAGATGTTCGGTGCGTCGCAGACTTCAAATTTTCATACATCCATACTAATCCATATCGATACTAATATTATAAATGTGAAAGTGTGTGTCTGTCGGTCTATCTGTCTAACTGTATATTACCTCTCACTCTTGAATCAACTTAGATGAAACTTGATATAGCGATAGTTTGAGTCCCGAAAAAGGATATAGGATAGTTTTTATCTCAGAAATCATTCTTTAAGGCGGTGAAAAAGGGGGTAGAAGGGAGGGGCAAGCGTGTAAACGCAGTATAAGAAACAACGTTTAGCTTGAAGCAAATATCAACATTTTACCTTGTCTAATTTTGTGTTTTTTCTAGCTTTCTATCACTAAATTTATTCTAATACTATGTCCTGTTTATTTACCTAGCTAACTGCAACGGTCTGCATTTAATTGTAAATTCTGTTAAAACTTCTTAGACCGCTAGGCAGTTTCAGTTAGTACAAATTTAAATTTCAAAATTCAGTTTCGCTTTTTAGCGATAAGACCCCCTATTGTCTGCCTGAATTTTTATTTTTGTTATTTCACTATACTGCTTTTGGTTTTTTTTTTTTTTTTATATAAGAGGTGGCAAACGAGCAGACGGGTCACCTGATGGAAAGCGATCACCGTCGCCCATGGACACCCGCAACACGGGGGGCATCACAGGTGCGTTGCCGACCCTTTTAGGAATTGGTAGGCTCGTTTTTTAAAGATCCCTAAGTTGTAACGCTCCGGGAATGCTGCCGCAGAAAGCTGATTCCAGATCTTTGTCGTGCGAGGAAAGAAGTTTCGCTTAAAACGCACGGTACTAGAATGCCAATCATCAAGATGGTGAGGATGGAAAGACAAACGGTTCCTCGAAGTGCGGTAGTGGAATTTAGCCGCAGGCAGCAATTCGAACAGTTCGTCAGAACACTCCCCATGATAGATACGGTATAATATACAGAGAGACGCCACATCCCTCCGCAAAGCCAAAGGATCGAGTAGGCCAGAGAGTGCCTGATTACCGACAAATCGAGCAGCTCTACGTTGGATGCGGTCAAATGGAAGAATTTGGTACTTGGGTGCCCCAGCCCAGAGATGAGAGCAGTACTCCATGTGCGGCCTAACCTGCGCCTTATAAAGTTGTAAGCGATGGGCTGGCGAGAAGTACCGTCCCGCTCTATTAAGCACCCCCAATTTTTTAGAAGCTAACTTAGCTTTGCCTTCCAAATGACCACGAAACTGAACATCATTCGAAATGTCGACACCCAGGATCCCAATAGACGATTTGGCATCAAGGGAAGTACCATCAAAACAAGGCGAAACAACAAAGGGATCCTTTTTAGTGGAGAACGCGCATACTTGAGTCTTTTGGGGATTAAACTGAACTAAGTTTAGTCTACCCCAATCTGCGACATGCTTCAGCATGATCTCAATTTGAGACTCAAGTATATTCCGGCTTTCAATGACGTGTTCCCTGGATAAATTAGCGCGACCGGTATAATACGTGTCCCCAGTACTGTCATCTGCATAGCAATGAATATTGGTATCATGCAACATATCATTGATATGCAAAAGAAATAACGTGGGGGATAAAACGCAACCTTGCGGGACACCAGAGTTTACAGGCTTTAAGTCAGAACATGAGCCGTCGACTACAACTTTGATGCTCCGACCCGAAAGAAAACTTGCAACCCAAGAACACAACTTTCCAGGCATTCCGTACGCCGGAAGCTTAGACAACAGAGCTCCGTGCCAAACCCTATCAAAGGCTTTCGCTATGTCCAAACTAACTGCCAAGGCTTCCCCTTTGCTCTCAATCGCCATAGCCCAACGGTGTGTTAGATAAGCCAAAAGATCACCAGCTGAGCGACCACGTCGAAAACCGTATTGGTGGTCACTAATCAGCTGATGCTCCTCCAGATAACCTAAGAGCTGGCGGTTAATAATCGACTCCATTACCTTGGAGAGCAAAGAGGTGATAGCTATCGGTCTGTAGTTGGACGGGTCTGAGCGATCGCCCTTTTTAGGGATCGGATACACGAGAGCTGTCTTCCATCCACACGGGACAACGCCAGTAGAGTAGGAAAGCCGGAAAAGACGCGTAAGGACCGGTGCCAACTCGGGAGCACACATTTTAAGCACAATTGGTGAGATTCCATCTGGTCCACTCGACTTATGGATGTCTAGGGAAAAAAGGGCCTTGCGCACAGTTTTTTGCAAGAACCGAATGCTCTGCATAAAGTGAGCACACCGCGGTATGGTCGGCGGTGTATTACCCCCGTCATCCAAAGTCGAGTTAGACGCAAAAAGAGAGCCCAGAAGATCGGCTTTCTCTTTCGCAGAGTGGGCCAGGGAACCACCATTAGCGCTCAGAGGTGGAAAGGTCGGCTGGCAGAAATTTCCAAGGACAGCTTTGGCGAGAGACCAGAACGCTCGAGTACCCGAGGGAAGACGCAGTAGCTTCTCGCCAATTCTGCCTATGAATGTTGACTTCGCTTTAGCAATGCTTCTCTTAAACGACCTAGATGCAGCATTTAGCTTCTTTTTGTACGCGCAAGTGTTGGGATCCTGAGACGCTACCGCCTTAGCCCATGTCCGGTAACATTCCTGCTTCTGACGGGAGGCTAGTTTACAGGAACGGCCAAACCATGGTTGGGATCTACCACCGATGCGGACCAACGAGTTTGGAATATATAATTCCATTCCCTGAAGGATTACATCGGTGATAGAGTCGGCGCTAACGGTAGCGTTCGGATCAGACGCCGAGAAGCAGACCTGAGCCCAAGGGTAGGACGCAAAGAAGGTTCGCATCCCGTCCCAGTCCGCTGATTTATAATGCCAGACACGGCGGCTAGCGGTGATCAATAAAGAATATTTGTATTGTATTGTATTGTATTGTATTGTAACGTTTGTTTGCGCCAGTGTGCAAGTCCAACTAAGCATTATGTAACGAATGGCAACAATATTGCGAGCGATCTAACGCGACGAGCGCGCAGTTTCGCATGTAATTTATAGCATTTTGTGGGGCTGAAGGAAATTAGCGACCAAACAGATACAAAATTCAAATGCATCGTCAAAAAGACACTATATAATTATCTAAGGGGTCTCTATGATCGTAATTAATTATGTGAAAACATAATTTAACGAGTAGTCATAATGTATTATACCTTTTTAAGTTCTACGAGCGATGTGCCCTGACACTGTCACTCGAGTCTGGCGGTTCTGTGGGACTTATTAATTTTGGATAAAAATATTATATACTTAAAAAGGCAATTTGAAAGTAATACTGACTTCAATAATCGAACTAAAAAATAAATAACCTAGACCTTGTCAAGCCTAATCTGATACTGTACGGATTTGGCGAAAAAGGTCGATCGCTGACTCGGAAACAGAATACCGTAATTGAAAGTTGCAGTCGACTGTAAGGACAAATTATTTCTGTTAATTTATGCAAAGTAACGGTATTTTTTTATTTGAATGACTCATGGGGAGCCAATTTAGATAGATACCTAGATGATTAATATTTGTTATTTTTATTTTATTTTTAGTATTATTTTTTTAATGTAAATGCAACACTTAATTCGTTACAACTTATAAAGTTTTTTGACAAATAATGTGACGAACACGATATGGGGCTAGAACCTGAAATAAATGTCTAAGTAATTAAAATTATAAAATTAAATATAAAAACGGTATCATCATAATGGCGGCCTATATAGTCCCATTGCAGGATACAAGCCTAACGAGAGGGCTTGGACCGTTGTTCCCACGTGGGGCCAGTGCGCACTGAGAACTTCACACGCATCATTTGATTTTTTCTAGGCGCGTGTTTCCTCACGATGTTTGCCTTCACCGTTAAGTTCAGGGTAAATTTCAAATGTAATTTAGCACAGTAATTTCGAAAAACAGTGACTATAGGCTACCACAATAAAATTTTTTTTTTTACCCAATTAGGTAACTACAGGATCTATTTACGCACAGCAATCGTAAAAACAAAACCGTTTGAAGAACTCATTAATATCAATAATACAAAACGAAATTAATTCCAAAATGGCGGTTGAACAGAGAAGCAATAACCTACCCGCATCCATTTAACGGCAACTACCCACTTCCGCGTAGACAGTGCCAATTGTGTGCACCGTACTTTATTTTTAGTGGGGTTGCCATAACTACTAAAATTCCCGTACAATTTTTTTCCTGTATTCCTATTTATTCATTGTTTTTTTTTTTACCTTAACTGCGCAAAAATTATGGTACAAAAATAGAGACGATGGATCAATTGGGGGAGACCTTATGGAAAATGATAACGTGAGTTAACGTTTGAATTGTGGGTAAAATTGTTCCAACGATAAATAAATAATGTAACAATTGACACCAATTGACCTAGTCCCAAACTAAGCAAAGCTTTTTCAATGGGTACTAGACAACGGATAAACATACTTGTATAGATAAATACATACTTAAATACATATTAAACATCCAAGACTCGAGCACAAATATTCGTATTTTTCACACAAATATCTACCTCGACCGGGAATCGAACTCAGGACCTCAAGCTTCGTAGTCAGGTTCTCTAACAATTAGGCTATCCGGTCGTTAAACCGATGATCACAATGATCACCACCGCTCATAAATATCAGCAAATCAAAGAGAGTCCCTGATCTGTTGCCGGCCTTTAAAAAAGGAGGAAGATGAGGATAATTAACAATAAATGACAGAAAATAAAGAAAATAAAGGAACATAGTAGTTAGTAAGAGAGAGACAACAATATAAAGATCTCTCTCTCCAGTGCCTAAAAATACACATTAAGTACATACATATATGCAATTCCACGCTCTCGGTAATTTATCTAACACAAAGCATGTGAGTGGCTAAGGCCATAAGCCACCACTTAGACCAACTTTTACGTCACACATCATGTAAAGTGTGGAAATTCCCATAGGAATGTAGTTAAAAACCAGATATATAAAATCAAATTCCAAATGTGATAAGTACCTAGTTAACGCGTACGAAATCGTGGTTAATGGCTGGTAAGAAATAATTGAGTAAACTGGCAACCCTTGAACTATTTTTCCAAACAAAAACCAACCATAAACGAATGACTGCTAAGTTCACGAACAGTGTGCACCTCCTTTTATTTTAATTGAATCTTGTCAACCGAAACTGAATTTTAATACGATCAAGATAAGGTTGAGTTTTCAAAGGGGTTAAGGCAATTATTTTGTCCTTTAAATTGAGGTATTTTGCAGTTAGCGCCTGAATGCACTTTAACTCAACTGGATCAATTAGTGCGATTTGAATTTGGAACGGAATTCCCGCTGACAGAGGTAATACGTTAGGATTACGTGCACTTATTTAACTCAGAGGTGCGAGACCGGGTTCGAACCCACGCACTGTTTAAGAGGCCATAGGTCAAACCATTAGGCCACCACGGTTGAAAACGGATGTAAAATGCATTAAGTTTTTAAAAACCATTCTATTTGTAATAATTCAATCACGCCGAACGTTTCCTTCTAAGATTTAATCTATAATAACAATTACAATTGTGTGCCCCGCTTTTGTTGTAAGCCAAGGCCAATAGTACTATGCCCCATTTCCATTGTTAATTGTGCTGTCATTTACTAGGAATTCATAGTATGCCGAAATAACTTAGTTCACACGCTTATTACATAAAAATTGATATATACTTATTTTGATATTCAAACATGCTAAAGAAACCAACATACGCCTACGGAAAATTTCGATGGTGTGTGTGAAGTTCTCAATCTGCACTGGGCCCGCGTGGGAACTACGGCCCAAGCCCTCTCACTCTGAGATAACTAGTTGCATACAATTTTTTTTAGTCTGCTTACATCCACAATACAAACGTAATTATTATAAACAAATGTAAAATTTCATGGCCATCCTTTTTGGTTTTGGCGATGTTATTAAATAATAGTAATCCTTACGATTGAGCCTTTTGATCGATATCGCAATATTATGTTTTTTTTTATCATTTGGCGGGTTCGATTCCCGGTTCACACAAGCTATTATTCAAAAATCTTTGAATGCAGTTAAAAAAAATTGTAAGCAAAATGAAGTCTCCTTTCTGTAAAATTATTTACAATTTTTTTTTTTTTTTTAAGATATAATCTGCAATCAGTGCAAACACTTTTAGCAAATATGGTGCATGTTTCTCTCATTCAGAGTGTGTCCCCCAGCGAGAACATCTACTCTACAATATTTAAGACACTTTTCATCCACATGGTATAGCCGTAGGACGCCTGTAACTTCAACCACAATCTGACCGTTGTCAAGTCTAGGGTGAATGAGCAATACTAGGCAAGCGTGCTCCATCGTAGGCCTCATCTTCGCCTTCCATCAGGCGTGATTGTGGTCAAACGCAAGCATACATTAAAAAAAAAACTTACGTAAGAATCTTGCCGGCTTCGGGGTTCCTATAGATATCGCACTTGTGGAGGGGGCGGGAGGGGTCCCCTGGGATGAACTGGCCGGTTCTCTCGCACAGGGCTCGGTGGATTTGGAACTGGAGTACCGTGCTTACGAAGTATCTGTTGACAAGAAATAAATATAGGTTAAAAGTGTATTTGTTATGTTTTTAGATGGCTGTTGGGGCTGAAAAGTTCTCGAATGGAGACCACGGACTGGCAAGTGCAGCGTGGGACGTCCGCCAACAAGATGGGCGGATGGTCTGGCCGCAGGCATTTCTAATTTATTGAATCAGGCGTTAGGCAGCCAACGTGTTAATGTAGAGTACTATGTAATGTTTGGAAATTCCCACGGGATTTTTTGGGAATATTAATTTGACTGTCAGACCTAGTAGTCGCAGGTAATTACTTAATAATGCAATAATATATGCTAGTGATCTAGTTTTGTTTAATGAACATATCAATCTGAAGCAGCCAAGCGTAATACATGCATATTTCAGTAAATAATACATAATACGGGCTTCGTTGGTTTATGTGAATTGTAACTATGTTTAGGTTTAAGAATAATGTACCGTTTGTGCCCAAATAAACATTAAAACATCAATTTTTTCAATGAAACATATCAAAATATGGTCAGTCAATCAATTACTTAACAAACCAGTAAAATTGGTATGTTGGTAATTATTTTACAGTAGAAGTTATTTAGCGGGTAACGTACTCGTAATGTTGAGGCGGGGTGCCTGTGAAGGCGGGGCAGAGCATTAGTTAAAATTATTTATTTGTTTGACCACGAATCAGGCAGAGCGCCCATTAGGTTGACTGACGACTACACGATAGTTGCTGGTGGATGCAAGTGGGGTTCTAAGGGACAGTGGACCTCTTGAGGTTGTTGATGATGATGATGATGATGATGGTTATGATTTATTTATTTAGAGTTTCCCGTAATAATGTTAAGAAATATTTACGAGGGCCTATATCGACACATCCGCTTTTAAAAATAACCATTGAAGAGCCACGGATGCGTCACAAGTTGAGTTACGGATACGTTGACGGCCTTTTAAGAAAAGACTAGGCTCATTTTTTGTAGATCCCCAAGTTGTACCGGTCTGGAAATACTGACGCTGCAAGCTGATTCCAAAGTTTCACCGTGCGTGGCAAAAAGTTCCGCGACAAACGGACCGTAGTAGACTGCCAGCTATTGAGGTGATGAGGGTGAAAAAATTCATACCGGGTCGACAAATAGCAGGTCGTAAACTAGCCGCACCCGATACGGCCTCAAGTCTTCACAACCTTTGCCATACGTATCAACAGTAGTCCGTAAAAAACTTAGGCAAAATTATACGTCCCACTGCAGCGCAATGGCCTTCAGAATGAGAGGACCTGGGACGTAGTTCATTTCATTGAATTTCTTCTCAGGTGTGTTCAGGTTTCCTTACGATGTTTTCCTTCACCGTAAAGCTCATGGTAAATTTCAAACATAATATCGCACATAAATTCCGAAAAACTCAGAGGTGCGAACCCGGAATCGAACTCACGACCATCTTCTTGAGTGAGAGACAATAGGTCAATCCACTTGGCCACCACGGCTTCGGCAAACTAGTAGGGATGTTGCCACCAACAATCAACTGACGTACCTACTTTTTATGAGCTGTCAAAACACTCTCCCACAGAGTTTGAATGGAAATAGTAATTTGACGCCACTTGTTCGCCGACTCAATCAACTGACTATTTATTTATTTTAAAGCGACAAAAATCTAATTTTTTAGATAATCGAAAATTAATCTGGTTTTCATGCAGCGTTTTTTTACTTTTTTTTTTTAATTTATTTACACAAAAACAAACAAAAGAAGTACAGAAATATTTATGTTAAAATACATCTGCCAAACTGCATAGCAGTTTGTTGGCAGAAAGTTTATAACTCTCACTAGGTACTTAAATTAATACCTACGGTTCCGACACTCACTTGTCCGGTTTTATTAAAAATTCAAACCCGGTGCCGGCTGCGTAGGCACAGCGCGCCACGGCCCTTTGTTATTGATTACTATTCTTAATTATGAGGGTGGAATTACGCTGTGCGCTGCACCACACGCACCGACATCGGCAATACCAATAAAACAATGCATTATACACAATGACACAAACATAAAGAATTTTGACTTTGACCTTGACTTTGACTTTGACTTTAACTTTGACTTTGACTTTAACTTTGACTTTGACATACACTTCTCACTGTGTTCTTACTGTAGTCGTGTCATCGAATTATTTTTAAATGGCGTCAGCATCACTAATGCCTGGTGGGAATCAAGTTGCTACAAGACCACGCCACCGGTGTATCGGTACGGTACGGCTGGTTCGCCGCTCGCACTGCGCCGGCGGCCGGACGCGGCGTACGCGCCGGTCTCACGCGCGCTGATTTATGGCGGCGGCCGACATGCGGCTGCCGGATCCGCTAGACTGCTCGCCGTTTGTGCGTTACCAAATAATATATGGTACAAGTTACCAAGTTAATCAAGGGTCGGTTAAACGCCTGTCAATTTAGATACTCGTACAGTCAACCAATTTGATTCCTAGGCCAATTAAAACTTGTCGCATTAACTACTAGATAATTAAAAAGTCAGTCAAAGGATTATCAACTTTCCGATCACAACATGCAATAAACGTAAAGAGTTTTATAAACGTTTTCGCTCCATGACATGAGAAAAAAAGAAGTTTTGACAGATGGACAGAGACTCGAGCACAAACATGCGTATTTTTCATACAAATATCTGCCCCGACGCGGTAATCGAGCCCGGAACTTCAAGCTTCGTAGTCCGTTCTCTAATAGTACGAGAGCCCACGACCAAAATTTTTGTCTCATAGCAATACGGCCAAAACCGCATCAAATCGATAGATACGATTATCCTGAACTCGAAAATACCTATATCAGACATTTTCCGCGTAGCGTTTGATCTGACCGAATTTTCAAAATTGTCAAAGAATTTTACCGAACTGCATCATAGCAATATGTCTGATTTGCAGACTGTAGTTGAATGATAGTTCTGAGATACCGGAAACATATTTTTCAGACGTTAGTGGTGTAGCGCAAACCCGTAAAATCACTTAAAAAAATTAAAAATGAGACAAAAAAAATGTCTCATAGCAATACGTCTGAAAATCTTTTTTATTAGTAAATTTTGGTTATTTGATGCGAACAAAACAATTTTCAGACGGAAATGTGAACGCATTAAATTTTGAGACCGTTTTGAAAATGTTAACAAATTTTACCGATCGGTATCATAGCAATATGTCTGAAAATTGTTGGACATGATAAAATAAGTTGTCCACATGTGCAAAAAATTTATATCAGACAAATTAAGTGTAGCACCTTATCTATCAGACAGTTTGATAGTTTTGGTTTTATTTAAAGCACACTTGAGTAACTTTTACAAAAGAAAGAAGTAATGACATCTGTCATCTGTCAAAGTACATATAATAGACAAGGGAGATTCTTGAATATCTATGAAGGCTGTAAATTTAAAAAAACATTTAACAGAGGCGTCGGCCAGGCGACTCCGAAACGTTATTTTCGTTTTTGGGAGTATATGCTACACTTAAAGTGTCTAAAAACAGGTTTTTGGTAATCCTGGCAGCAATGCGAAAAGTTTAAAAAAAAAATTATCCGTATTGCTATGATACAGGTCGGCTAAATTTGTTGACATTTTCAAAAATGCGCTCAGGCTATATGCTACGCGCAAAATGTCTGAAAACAAACTTTTTCGTAATACAATTATAAAATCTATGTACATTTTCACTATCAGATATTTGCTATAATACCGACTGCCTTTTTTTTTGACACAGCAGAAATGGCCTCCCACGCAGTTGCTACACTTTCGACCGTTACTACACACCTAGTCGGGTTCAGAATCATACAATCTAACGATTTTATAGGGTTTTTGCCGTATTGCTATGAGACATGGTTTTGGTCGTGGGCTCTAGTCCTATAACCACTAGGCCTGGTAGTCATATTTCAGCCCTTTCGAAAAACTCGCGAGTTCAACAGCTTACATAGCTAGTCGTTTAATTAGACAACATCCATTCAACATTAATATTTATAACGAGTCCTTTGGGACTAAGTAACCTCTTCCACCTCGCACCTTATTAGTAAAACTCAGTCAACGAACAAGTCCTCCAACTGTTGCAACCAACGAAAGTCTAGCCGATTCTATACTAAGCCACAGTATAAAACTAGTATGCTATCTACATACGAATTTGCACTCTTCACACTCTCACACTCAGAGGGCTTGGACCGAAACTCCCCCGCGGGCCCAGTGCGGATTGTAAACTTAACACATATCATTGAACAAGTTAGCTATGAAGTATCTTATATTTATTATTTGTAGTTTGTATTTAGTACGAAACATATCATTGAATTTCTTCTCATGTGTGTGCTTCACCGTAAACATAACGTAACACATAAATTTTGAAAAATTCAGAGGTGTGCGAGCCGGGTTCCAAATCACGATCCTCTTCTTGAGAGGCCATAGGTCGAACTACTAGGCTACCATGGCTAAACGGTGGCAAATTGGTGTTATGTCCCATTAATAGATGAATGCTCTCGCGCTTGAGACTGGGAAGAGGCAAATCAAAATGCAAAGTTTATTTCGGTAAGTAGGCCGTTAAGGGCTCGTGTCACGGTGTTTGTTATCGAACTCCGAAACGGCTTGACAGATTTTCATTAATTTTTTTGTCTGTATTTGGTAGCTCTGAGAATAGGTCGTAGTCAATTTTTTATAACCCTATTCTTCACCGACGGAGTCGCGGACAACAGCTAGTTTAGTATAAAAACTGATTCGAAGGGCTCGACTGCGACGAGCCCCGTCCCACGTCTCTTCTGTGTGGCTTGCGCCTTCTAGTGCAAATCGGGTGCACTGCTTGTGTATCACATGCTATTTTAATACTGTGCCTAGACTCGCTACATATGGTAGCACTGGACTTACGTAATCGGTGAGCATCTCAGGAATGTCAACCCACTAAGTGTGAATGTGGCGTACCGAGGAATATCTTCTTTCTGCTTTCATATAAGTATACGCGTAATTAGGTTACATAAAACGATTGCATAGAAATAATATTTCTTAGGCAAATTTCAAATTGTACTTAAAATCGCTGTCAATTGAAATTGCAAACATTGTAAATAAACCATTTAATGATATATCCATATATTCTAGCACTTGTTTATTGTTTTAATGGTTTAGGATAGTGTTGTGGTAAGTATTGATTAAATAACACACGTATTTAGCAGTATTTGATGAGGGAAAATGGAAATTAAAGACATTTTAAATACAAGGTTTGTTTACATTGTTTGCAATTTCAATTGACTGACAGTTTAAAGGATGACTTTAAAAAACTGGTCCAGTGCGGTCGGCCTCCTACATAAAGGGTTCCGTACCTCCGTTTAGTTAAAAAAATATAAAGATCGCGTTAAAAACGCCGAAAAAAACACGTTTCTTGTATGACGACACCGTTTAATTTTTAAATTTATTTTAATGTTTAGTATTTGTTGTTGTAGTTACATACATGATAGGTTGAAATTTTAGTGTCTATCTATTACGTTTCAAGAGATAGAGCTATGTGACAGACGGACAGACAGCGGAATCTCATTAATAGAGTCCCGCTGCGCTGGCACACTTTGTGTCTTCTTCTTCTTAAATTTAAGAGCTATGCTCTTGTCGGCTCTTGTCGGTGGAGTAACCGCCACTCCGCGCGGTCTTCGGCCAGCCGTTTGACTTCCTGATACGACACGACACCCACTTTCTCCTTCACCTGGTTAAAATAGGTCAATCTTGGCCTTCCTCTGCCTCGTCTTCCTTCTGTTTTTCCTTCCAGCAGGTTTAAAAAGAAATCGTCGTGTCGTATCAAGTGTCCCATCATATGTCCCCTTCTACAATTTATGGTCTCCAGTAGTAATCTTATCTCACTTTGTGTACGGAACCCAAAAAAAAGAAAGATAAAAAAAATCAAGAACTCTGTTTAGGTCAAATCTTGAAGTCTAATTTCAGCCGCTAGGTACAGTCAGAAAAAAGCTTCTAAGGTAAATGCCCTGTGCTCGACACTGACCCGATACATGGCACCTTCAATCTTATGTCATAGTAAGAGAGGTGACAGGGTGTCATCTACTGGGCGTTGAGGTGACGATCATTTGATTGGTACGTTTACCTTACTCAATTTTTTTTCATGACTTATAACGACTTATTTTAACGACCGCTTTAGCCTAGTTGGTAGTGACCCTGCCTACGAAGCAAGAGGTCCTGGGTTCAAATCCCGGTAAGGGCATTTATTTGTGTGATGAGCACGAATATTTGTTCCTGAGTTATGGATGTTTTCTATGTATTTAAGTATTTATTTATCTATATAAGTATGTTTATCGTCGTCTAGTACCCATAGTACAAGCTTTGCTTAGTTTGGGACTAGGTCGCTTTGTGTAAGATTGTCCCCTAATATTTATTTATTTTATTTATTTATATTACCTTTATTTGATCCGAGTGACCTACATACCTGATAAAAAGGTGACTTCCTAAATTGCGAAAAACAGTAGTCCAGATGAATGGGAAATGAGGAGGACGTACGGACGGACAGCGCATCTTAACGACTTGTTTGTATACATACGTAATTCGAACGTGTCGAGAATTCTAATTTGGAGATTTTTGGCGCCTCTTGTGGAGGAAGGAATAAACAGTGACCTTAGATTATGTCATTGTTTTAAATGTAACTTTAGAGCAGGGATGTTTCGGATGCAGATTTTTAGACATCCGCGGACACCAACTCACGCGTCATGAGTCCACCTCGTGAGTGGCATACTAACGCCTCACCTTCCGAATCGTGGTCGCCACTCGAGAACCTTTCATTCCCAACAGTTATCTATTCTTCGAGTCTCGAAGTTCGAGCGATTGTCACTTCAACTTGCATATTCATGCTAGTATCGGTCAATCAACAAGTGTTATTAATAGTAAAATTATACGCAATTATTGATGATTTTTACATTTACTCCTTGTGCCAGCATTCTTCGCCGGTCGTTACGGCCTTGGACCCTTTCTAAGGATATGACATTCAACATGCACTGTATTGCAATTTAAATTGTTTTAATACACTCGCAAAGTTCATGCGTTGTCTTCAAATTTCGTAAGTCGATTTTAACCGACTTCCCGTGATCGGAAGGACTTGAAATTTGGTACCTACGGAGAGACAGCAGAGTCTCAGTAATCAGGTGCCATTGGCACCCTTTGGGTTCGGAACCCTAAAAAGTAACATAAATATGATTTTAGAGTTGTATAGTATATATGGTTCTCGTAGTGAAAATATACGGATCACTCACGTCTTAAAACGAGTTTAACTCGACATGTTTCGGGCTAATCCGTAGCCCTTATTTTTTTATATTTTCACTATGAGTATAATATGGTAGTTTCATGTTTAAAGTTACTACGCACGGTTCAAAGGATACATCCCTGTTCTCGTTCATTTGTGGTTTCATCATTCCTATTGCAAGTAAATCGATAATATTTGAAGAATTGACCCAAAACATATATATAAAAGACGTAACACAAAAACAAGTTGAATTACACGAAACATTAAGTGAAAATTACACATTAAAAAGGCCATTAATCCGGTTTTATTGAAATAAGTGTTACCAGTTGCGAATATAGACGTACATCTTTGGCGTCGAATAAGTCGATTTCCTTGTTATCTGTAACAAGTGTTTTTATAGATGACGATTTTGTTGTAATCATTATAAATTCTTGCCAGTCTGTGGTCTCCATTCCCAATGGCCATCTGTTTTGCGTGCTATATGGCCTGCCCATTGCTATTTCAACGAGCTAAGCGCAGCGTTGACGTCCACCAACGAGATAACGGACGATTTGGTAAAGGCCGCAGGTTCAAGGTGGATGCAAGTCGCTTCCAACCGTAAAGATTGGGTATCAATGAGGAAGGCCTATGTCCAGCAGTGGGCGTCCTACGGTTGAAATGATGATTATAAATTCTGTTAGGGGCCTTCCTCTGGAACGTCTTCCGGCTTGCAGTGGCCACTCTAGAATCTCACTGCCCCATCAGCCGTCGGTTTTTTTTGCTTCCTTCGACTAAAACTTAACGTGGTCGAGATTTTCGAATGGCTTTCAGATAAGTAATTTCTAAAATATTCTTGGTATTTTTTTGTCTAAATTGTATCGAAGGTAGAATTATATCGAAAACCAGGCCAATACTACTGGAGTTGGGAACCAAACCCAATCCCTCATCATTCCATGATACGTCCGTCACCCAAACCAGTGACCACCCCAACAGTTAGCATTCGGAGCAAAATTTTTCTATGTATTATATTATAATATTCTCAAAAGTTATTTCAATTTATGCTGCGAATGTCAAATGTGAAGCAAATAAAAACAAAAATTGATAGTTCCTAGGTTGACAGTATTTTTAATACCAAATAAACATTGTTTTGATCGTTAGCAAAACAATACTGTTTTTGTGAGCTCCTCAATGTATTCAGTGACATAATAGGATGTAAATTCAAACAATGATTATAATTAATCAACCCCCAAAAAAGTTAACTGCCTTTTTATGCAGCTGTCATAAAACAAACAATAGGATATTTGTTAATCAGGAACTTATTACGCAATTTCTATATAATTTTATCAACAATTATGGTAGCGTGAGAATTTATTAAGAAGATTTTTTTAAATAAAATAATTCTTCAACAAACTGCTGTAAAGGACCAAATAAAAGTATTCACGTATTTTTGTCTCGACGAAAAATATCGCTGGAATAGCACCTAAAAACCGTTGTGTCCTAGTGGTTTGCCCTATGGCCTCTCAAGCAGAGGGTCGTGCGTGGCTTCAAATCCCGGCTCGCACCTCTTGAGTTTTTCGGAATTTATGTGCGAATTTACATTTGTAATTTACCATCAGCTTTACGGTGAAGGAAAACATCGTGAGGAAACCTGGATACACCTGCGAAGGTGTGTGTGAAGTTTTCAATCCGCACTGGGCCCGCGTGGGAACTACGGCCCAAGCCCTCTCATTCTGAGAGGAGGCCTGTGCCCTGCAGTGGAACATATATAAGCTGGGATGATGATGATGATTACCTACTTCGCTAGCTTAATCGAACAACACGCCACTGAAAAACGCGACACAAATACGTGGTCTTGCGTGTCTGTCAGTTTAAGTTTCGCAAAAATCGTGTCGTCAGCCTGTCGTGACGTATAAAAGTCGCATCGGATTCCCGTTTTAATGTAGGCCGGTTGCCCCACGAGCCATTTAGTAACGAATAATTAAAGATGAAATAGCGTAGCTAAGGTCACATGACCGATGAGATGTTTCGTGCCATAAATTACAAAACTAGGTAAGTGAAATAATATGACTCGTATGTTATGTAAGTTGTACCACTATGTCATTTTTTTGACAGGTGTATGGTGATTTCTTTGGGTTGAATGTCATAATCAGTAATCACATTAAGGTAGCAAATATTTACAAGTAACAGCCAATACGTTTCTCAAAGAGACAAGTCATAATCAACATCATAATTACAATATCAACTCGTCTTATATATATGAGAGGGCTTATAATAATAATAATCATGGGACAATTGACACCAATTGACCTAGTCACAAACTAAGCAAAGCTTGTACAGTCGGGGTAAAAAGGTTCGTCACTTTTCGACTCTATGTCAACGAGTTAAGGTCGAAAAGTGACGAAACTCTTTTTACCCCGGCTGCACTGGGTGTTAGACAACGGACAAACGTACTTATTATATAGGGTAAATACATACTTAAATACATATTGAACATTCAGGACTCCAGCACAAATATTTGTATTTTTCACCCCGGGACCTCAAGCTTCATAGTCAGGGTCTCTAACGACTAGGCTATACGGTCGTAAAGCTTAGGAACTTCACACAGATAACTTCATTTCTTCACAGGTGTATGCAGACCTCACGACGTTTTCCTTCACTGTAAAGCTCAGGGAAAATTTCAAAATAATGAAATTCTGCACATAAATTCCGAAAAACTCAAAGATGCAAGCCAGCAACTTAAATGCAAATTCAATTCAAGTTAGTCTGTCAATCAGTCAGGACTTTTCTTAAAGAAAAAAAGAATATTATTTTATAATTATGTCTCGAATTCCGTTTTTCTATGCTTTTATAAAAAAAACGTCACGAATAAATGTTCTTATTGTATAATTAAAAGCATCAGCGTCGGTGAACAAACTCATCTGTGAAACGAAAATCGATGAAACGACAAATTGTGGAAAGTGATCTTCGATGAAGTTAAAATAGGTGCTGTGTTTATGTTTTGATTGCTGTATTTATGGTGTAATGTAACCAAACATTACCTAACTCCTGTAAGCTGTAAAGTGATAGGTGTGAGCCCACGGTTCGCACGGTCGTGGGTTCAGAACAAACAATACAACAATTTAGTTTTCGTAACTCGGTGAAATGAGGCGTAGTGCAAGTACACAGTTGCGTTAAATATAGTATTGTTTAGATGCCAAAGTGTAGTAACATAACTAGTCCTTACTCGGGCCGTTGCTTGTATGACCCATCATACATCTGCGGCAGTTGTAGTTTATACGGTAATTATACTAAGAAAAAAAATTTTTTTTAAGGATTTCTTATTTTTAGACTTAAGTCAAAAACTGCCGGAATAATGTACTAGGTATGCCGTATTAGTGTACCACATTACCTTAGAGACCTTTTAAGTTTGAATAAAGAGGACACATTTGTTTTTTAATATATTTTCAGGTCTTTTTTCTGGGTTTTTTCTGTGCATCCATATTTCAGTTTGTATTTAGTATGAAACATATGGATTTCACGGGATGACCGTAAAATTAATAAAAAAATGAAGTTGAAAAAATAAAAAATACAAAAAGATACTTCATATCAAACTTGTTATGCTTAGATCTTTAAAACTACGCAACGGATTTTGATGCGGTTTTTTTAATAGATAGAGTGATTCAAGAGGAAGGTTTATATTATTATGTATATATGTATAATACATATGATATGTATTTAAGTATGTATCTTTCTATATAAGTATGTTTATCCGTTGCCTGGTACCCATAACACAAGCTTTGCTTAGCTTACTTTGGGACTAGGTCAATTGGTGTGAATTGTCCCGTGATATTTATTATTATTTATTATTATTATTATTATACATACATGCATAATTATTTAGTATCAGCATTGCACCCGTGCGAAGCCGGGGCGGGTCGCTAGTTACAAATAAAGCCTTTTCTACATAATTATCTAAACATTCTCGGGCAGTATCATTATAAAGTCGAGAAATTTTACGTAACATGTCTAGATCAACTTTACGTTCAACGGTAATAGCTTTAATACAAAGCAATAAGGTGCACATTGCAATGGTTTCAAATGTGACATTGTAATGGTACAAGTTGATGATGACACGGCTTGGACGAATTTAACTGTCAACGGGTCAAGGTTGTTGTTACTAGGAAATATTATCATCATCATCATCATATATACGTCTTAATGCTGGGCGAGTCTCATAAGAGTAACATGGGCTGTAGTTCCCACGTGTGGATCGGGATCTTCACACAGACTATTACTTTGCAGGTGTATGTAGGTTTACTCTCAATGTTTTCCATTACCAAAAGGGACGTGGTGAATTTCATAAGATACGGGGCTGTTTCAACAAAACAAACAGAGACAGCATCACATTTATCCGTCAAATAAATTTGATCAATGGATGGTGAAACAGGGGGTAAAACTTATATATAAATTAACACCCAAAATGTTTTATGGCACTCATTTTTGACAGATTAGGGGTTTTGTTTTCCAAAATGGCTGAAACACGCTATTTTTTACGATTTCAACTCCATGGTTCCGCCATTTTGACAAATTTCCAAAAAATAAATCGAGAGAGATAGGTTAAGTAGTTATCGAACCGACTCAAAAAATCACGCGAATTGATCGAAAAATGGGATCTGTAGAGGAAAGCATTTTTGCCCGAGCTGAAACTGAACCGCTTCGCTCGCGCTTTCTTTCGCTCGGCCAATAAACAACAACATAAAAACATGTTCTAACTATGCCAATAAAAAAGTTTCATTACGAAAAAATACAGTAAGAGCTAAAATATCACATATTTCATACTAAATACGAACTAACCCACTAACCAGTGGTGGTGTAGGGGTTTAGCACGTGGCACGGAATGCCAAGGACCTGGGTTCGATTCCCAGCATTGGTCTTTTTCTGGTGTTTTTCTGTTTCAGTTTGTATTTAGTATGAAATATATGGATTTCACAGGATGACCGTAAAAGTAAAAAAAAATTAATTGAAAAAATAAAAAAATACAAAAAGATACTTCAAACCAAACTTGCTAAAATATCACATTATTTTTTTTACATGCAGTTTCTACAGAAAAAGTAGAATTAAGTAAACTGGTATAGTTTCCTCATTACTTAAACTCGCGTATATCAGTAAGTGTTACGTGCAAGAGGATTAATTTCGTTACAAAACAAACTTGAACCATAAATTTAACTTATTTTCTTGCGTTTCGCCTCTTGAAAATACTTAACATGTGGCTGAACAGGTTTTTACATACGACCTTTAATATAAAAGACAAAGCTACACTTCAAACTCTCAACGTTCTTGATTTTAATTATTCCTATTTACATTTCATTCCGTGACATAAAAAAATATTGACGCTTTAATAACCTTTTACTGTAAACAATTTCGAAGACGTCTAAAATATACAAAAAAAAAATAAAAAAAAAATATTAGGGGACAATCTTACACAAATCGACCTAGTCCCAAACTAAGCAAAGTACTAGATGACGATAAACATACTTATACAGATAAATAAATACTTAAAATACATAAAAAACATCCATAACTCAGGAACAAATATTCGTGCTCATCACATAAATAAATGCCCTTACCGGGATTCGAACCCAGGACCTCTAGCTTCGTAGGCAGGGTCACTACCAACTAGGCTAAAGCGGTCGTTAAAACAAGACGAATACTTCATCATATTTGGCAATTTCACCGAATTCCGAATTTCAGTTCATAGAAAAATACTTACTACTAGGTACTTATATACTTACTCTGCTGAATTTTCTTAACTGTTGTGATTGTTAACGGAAAGCTGACCAAATCTAGAAGCGTGGTAGGTACTATAAAAATATTCTACGAAAATAAAATTCGACGAATTGAAATTCTATGAAAAAACTCATTTTGCAAAAAGATTCTATGTGAAATGTAAACACCCTGCCGTTAAAGGGCAAACGCTATCTAAGGCTATCTATACTTATGTCAATAAAACCGATTTAACAGTATTTAGTGCCATTTGCTCGCGTGTCTGTATCGATCCTTGACATATCGCAGTCACATTATAGTGCATTGACATTTGACATTTTACAGTCATGACTCTGACTTGGTCATAATAGGGCGGGTATACTTTCATATTTCCTGGTTTTTGTGAACTGATTTGAATTACGGCTTTTAGGTTTCAATATCTCTAAAAGAAAAGGGAACCCTCATCGGATAACTTATTTGACTGTCTATCTGTCGATTTCAATACTTGGATGTATCAGTTTTGACTAATAACTTTTACTAAAACTATTTGCAGGTATGTCTCATAGTGAAATTTAAAATGTAATATCCAGTGATCGGAATTAGGTGAGATAAAATACCTATTCTTCGCAAGAGTACATAATATGGAGTGGTTACAACCGGTTAGAAAGATATTTTTGGTGCTATAGCTGAACCGTTTAAATGAGTCCTCGGCCGCGCGGAGAGGGGCTAGGGGCTATGACGACAAAGGGGGCCGAGAGAGATGCGGGCGGCAGACACACGAGGCGCGCTCGCCGCCCGCACCTCTCCCTGCACCACAGATTACTCAATAGTTACTTCGTAACAGATACTGCATCCCGTACAAAATCTTGGTACTTACCGCGATTGTAGCCACAGATTATACTACTCCGTCTCCTTAAGAATGTGTGCGTGCCGACAGTGACAAGGGCTGGCAGTTTAGATTAAAAATTTTTTCTCTACATGTTGTTTTACCATTTTATCGGGATAATTGCTATATATTATATCCATGCAAACTTTCTAGCATTAATATTCCCTAAGCTAAGCCACGGACGGACAAAGGGACAGACGGTCATGGCGAAACTATATAAATGTTCTGGAATCCTAACAAAAAAGGATATTTATTGTAATGCGCAGAACACATTGCCATGCGCACAGTACCTTAAAGTTATACTAGATACGAAGGTCAACTTTCGAACTTCGCATCGTGCCATCCTGCTCACGCTTATAGCTTTTTATAGAAGAGTAAGAGGTACAGCACAATACGAATTTCCAAATTGTTATATTAGCTATTAATTCTAGCATAGTCATATTAAAGTTTGCCCCCTGTTTCACCATTTTCACTTATAAAGTCCAGCCGGCATATTTTTTCCGTGGAACACGAATGAACGTGCGTCGGCGCGCGCTTGTGACAACCTACTGAAATTTCGATCGCAGGAGATCGTCCCCGCGGTAGAAAAATATCGCGCGTAAGTACATGGCATGCCTGCACCTTTTGTCGTGATACCCCCCACCCCCCAGCCCCTGTACCGCGCGGGCGAGGACTCATTTAAACGGTCTAGCTATAGTCGCAATGTTAAATATATGTACACTTGCATGCATGTGTCACATGCGGCCTTTTGACATTTTTTTCCCATTGATATTTTGTATTAAGTATATGTAGTGTATAAGTATTATATTGAATGTATTTGTTTATTTATATAATTTATATTATATTTGTATTGTTTTTATTGTTTGTTGTCTATTAAGTAATACTGCGTTTCTCTTGTCTGTTATTTCTGCCACCTACATTCGTCTGTTGATATTTATTAATTTCTGAGTAATTGGTTGTCTGGAAGAGATCGCTTTTTAGCGATAAGACCGCCTATTGTCTACCTGAATTTTTATTTTTGTAATGTCACTGTACTGTTTTTGGTGATCAATAAAGAATATTTGTATTGTATTGTACATGTTTTTACTTACAGTAGGTACAAAATGTTTTATGTTAACTTAAAAGTTATCTATCATTGGTAATATCCCACGTAAATTCGGAAAAAAGGTGCGAGCTTGGGCTGGAACCCACGACCCCCTGTTTGAATGGCTAATAGATCAAATCACTAGGCTACCATGAATACATACATAGTGTTCGTAAAATCACGACGCAAAAACCGATATTTTTTTTTACCGATCAATTTCGCGAACCGGTTCGCTTTAAAACAGAACAAGGATGTCATTAGTCCAATTTCCGTTATTAGCGACAACCCTGACCCATATAGAAAGGAAATTTCGTCATACTATATCTTATGTATCTTGATCGTTACGATAATCTATGTTGTATGTATCAGTGCGAAATGAAGTTTTAATTATCTCCTGTTTAATGCAACATTGCTATGTCATACTATGTTGACGTTCATGTAAGAATTCGTGGATGTGTTATTTTTTTAAAATTACAGAATAGAAAAAAAAGCTGCCAGTAGCAAGTCAGACTCGAAGATGAAAGATTTCATGCCTCCGTACAATTTTTGAAAAATAGTTCAGTGAGAAAATAGTTAAAAAAACTGAAACTAGAGTACCGAAAAAACGCGCTCTAAAAAGTATGAAATAAGAAAATGTGCAAGAACTAAGTATACACAATTAATTTGCTCCTCCACGATCACAAATATAAATCTCCGCAAAGTAACGCCTGATTCAATCAAGCAAGAAAATATTCTTGTCCGAAATTCTTATACATAGACTTCAGAGGAGAGCCGTGCTGCATGCCACCTTGCCTGAAGGGTTACTTACCTAACAATTCATTTTATGGTCTAATTCCTTTGGCTTTGCCGTAGTCATGTAAAAAGAAAGATCGAGGTAAAAACGCTGACTACAACATGTTTCTTGTATGACGGCCCTATTTCGTATTTCTTTACATCGTACTAGCATATATTGTAAGTTTTTTGTTTGCAAAACCATTAATTATTTTTATTTAATTTTTAACTTTATTGTATTTTTAACCGACATCAAGGAGAAGGTTCTCAATTCGTTGGAATCTTTTTTTGAATGTGTTTATTTTAATTTTGGTATTTGTTTGCTCTGCGTAAACCGCGACTTGACGATATGTGACGTAAAATTTGTCAGTTACTTATTCCTTTGGACCCGGGCATGTCCTAAAACTGGGGCCAATAATACCGGAGGACTCGCAGCAGTATCCTCGATAATCTTTCGGTATCCCACTGCGGTCGCCAACCCGCCTGCCAAGCGTGGCAACTATGGCAATAACCCCCTTATGGCACCAATCATCAATATGCATCAATATGTACATGTCTATGTTTGTAATAAGTACTACTACAATCACATCGTTCCTGGAATCGATGGTCGTCGGTTGACAGGAGAAGAGTTCGCAGTCCTCCCGCAAAGTAGATGTAAAAGTCCTTGAGATCCTTGGGGAAGACCTACGTTCGGCAAGACGTGTTTCGGCTGATGTAATGATGGTTGATCCCTCAGCAAAGTATTGAAAAGACGACTTGTTATGTGGACAGCGTCGTGTGCATTCTGACTGGTTTTAATTTTATTTGTACGGTGAATCCAAAAGCTTGATCAGCGGAACAGTAAAGTCTTTATTTGAATTTGAAAATAAGGATTCATTTTGCAACTTGTGTTAGTTTAATTTTGTTTTAACTTTTATGTTCTTTTTTCAGTGCCTTTGTTGTTGTTTATTTGCAATGCATCTTGCCCCCGCACGTGTTACTTCACTTGTCGGATCTCCCCTCATTATTGTGTTATTTTGCCACACTTCCAGTATCTTCTTGCAATACAAAACTTACTTTTTCGACTGTCACGGTAACTATGACTCTGGACTTGACACATCAAATTAAATCAGAATCCGGAACAGTGAGGTGACACAGCGGAGGCGTCTACCTACACCAAAAAACTCGCGGTCTCGTCCCGTCGCTCTCGTTCTATTTTCCTTTAACCGCAGGATAATTTCATCCCCATAATTCCTTAATCATCCTAATAAACTAATACTAGTAATAAGTAGTGTTTATTTCTTTCTTTTCTAATGGCTAGTCCAACTAAAAAACGGCCCCTACTCTCCGGCGGCCTCGCTATTCCAGACCATGGTAGCGGTCTAGGTAACGGCGGGGCAGGGGGTGCTAAGAATCGGATGGCACGGGACCGATCTGTTTGGAGAGACCTGGGGGAGGCCTATGTTCAGCAGTGGGCGTCTTTCGGAAAGGATGACTTATTCCTTGAAGATCATAAAAATGTATTAAGCTGGTACAATTTCGCACGAGGACAAAGCCTTAGGTACAAGCTAGTCGTGTACAGAAGCCTGTAGAAAATGCCGCATCTACGTGTACGGTGCGCGTGCGCCGCTACCGGAACTCGCAGCCGGACCCGTTTGAAGGGCGTCGCGCCTCTCTCTGCGCCTGATCATAGCGCCTTCTATACTCTGGTTCGTTCGCTAGACGGTATATAATTTACCGAATACAAGCTATACAGGGTAAAAATGAATTAATTCTTTATTGTACACCAGAAAATACAGATAAAAATAAAACAATTAAGAATACAGTGAATAAAACTTAACTATAAACTAAATATCTAACTATTACAAACTAAATTAAATTAAAAACTAAACTAGATCTAAAAATGGCCCCTGCGGCATTGTGCCGAAGATGCTGGCAGCATTTCCTCGTTGAATCGCTATAGGCTAATTCTTTGAGCGAAATTTGTACAGGGTTATTTGTAATTCACTGACATCCTCTTAACTCTGAATTCCTATCACTCAAACAAATGTTTTTTGTTTTACGACTTTTTAAAATGAAGCACTTTTTTTCCCATACAAATACACAGAGTATCGTAAATATAAGAGGTAATCTCAAATTTTCAAAACGTTATTACACCAAAAATATTAAGTTATGACAAAAGCCGTAAAACAAAAAATATTTGTTTAAGTGGTAGGAGTTTAGGGTTAAAAGGATGCTAGTGAATTACAAATAACCCTGTATATCATTTACATATATATACAAAGTCATAAATTGATTTACTTATTCCTAGGCGTGGGAAGCGATTCCAGCTTTATCTTTTTAATATTCGCACAAAGCACTTCGCTTCAATTTTTTATAATGCAGAATGCTAAGTAATGGAATTCACTTCCATCGTGTTTTTCTGGATGAGTACAACTGGGGCTCACTAGAGCCCCACTAGTGTAAAAGGGGTTAATTTTGCAGAAGTTGAACAGCTGATTTCGACTTAACCCCCTTTACACATAAATAGAAAATAGCTGTTTAATTTCTGCAGAGTTAACATCTTTTTCACTTGAGTCCCAGAATTTACGGTTATTCAAATCCAGAGTGAATAGGCTGTTGCAGAACCAGTGAATACACTAGAAGAGATAGAGAGGTATATCGCTGGTCGGTTTTAAATAAAAAAACATAATTGCTATTTTCGTTACTTTTTAAATTTCGTAATTGTTGAGTATCGCTAATTATGTAGAACACTTTGTACTATTATTCTTCTTCCTCTTTTGATATTTGTTTAATATATTTCTGCCTGAAAATATATCGTCGATGAAAATTCTATACCGCGTAAACAACAATTGCTAATGCCGCGTAACTTTGTGGCAATTTTTACAGAAGAGCATTAAAATTGAACATCTATTCTTTGTGTTCAATGATGCCAGACTTACCCAAACTTAAATTTTACACATTTTGTTAGGTACGCGGCATTAGCCATTGTTGGTTACACGGTATTTCAGTTTCATCGACGATATGTCACACAAACGCAGACTTTTTTATTTATTTACACATATTCTATAAACGTTAACGTGCGGCTGTATAGCATAGTAAAAAGTTATACCCTTATACCTATACTTAGATAGTCAACTAGAAAATGAAGTGAAAAAAAATATTTTCGGTGAAAAATGTAAACAAACTGTAATTAATAAATATCATAGGACAATAATTTTACTGACTTAAATCCAAACTAAGCAAAGCTTGTACTATGAGTACTAAGCAACAGATAAATATGTAATTAATCATATATTAGTTTAAGTCTCGAGATCAAACATTCGTATTTTTCATGTGAATGTCTGTCCCGACCGGGATTCTAATCCGGAACCTCAAGCTTTATAGTCAAGCTCTCTAAACACTTAACTATCCAGTCGTCAAACATGTAAGTATGTATATCTGTCTGAAGTTGATTGACAAATTGCAACTTAATAAAGGTTCGGTCATACCGCTGCTTAAAATACGGAAACGTTACGGAATCGCAGTGACGTGCCGTAAACGTCAGAATTTACCGCATGCTCTCCATAGTGAAGTTGTGACGTTTACGGTGCGTCACTGCGATTCAAGCGTCTGTGTTTTAAGCGGCGGTTTGGTCGCACCTTTACTCCACAACAGACGTCAACTATATTCGAAAATTAAAGCAATAAAATTGCAAACATATTAACATAATGCTCAAAATTAGCACATTCAGTTGCCAAACTGAATTTTTAATGATCAAGATGCGTTTGCCAAATTGCGTACGCGCTCTTCCTTGCGACCTTGGCCTGTGATTGGTCATTTTGTTTTGAACTAGTTGACACGAAGTACCATGTCATTTTTCAAAAGTGCGCAAAATACTTTTTTTTAAATGAGGAAGTTTTAGTGTTTCCTGACTCAGAATCAAGAGCGCTATAGATTTTGATGATAAAAATCGGCCAAGTGCGAGTCGGGCTCGCGCACAAAGGGTTCCGAACCATTATCTATAAAAATGTCAAAAAAACACGTTTTTTGTATGGGAGCCCACCTTAAATATTTGTTTTATTTTAATTTTATTATTTATTTTTAAATTCTAACTAAGTAAGTTTATAACTAAATATTCTGTGAATATTTCAAACGTCTAGCTGTTGCCGTTATCAATATCGTGCAAAAACGACCAAAACATCACGATTGTTGTATGGGAGCCCCCTTAAATATTAAATTTATTCTGGTTTTTTGTATTTGTTGTTATAGCGGCAACCGAAATACATCATCTGTGAATATTTTAACTGTCTAGCTAACATGGTTCATGAGATACAGCCTGTTGACAGACGGACAGACAGACAGAAGGACGGACAGCGGAGGCTCAGTAATAGGGTCATTTTAACCCTTTGGGTACGGAACCCTATAAAGTGTCCCTAATTTTCCATAGAAATAGTTGTGTCCGTTTCATGACGAGCCATAGAAACTATACTTAATGAAAATAATTATCCCGGAAAATTGCATAGTTCCCGCGGGATAGAGTTAAACAAATTCTTCGCAGACGGAGTCGCGGGCAACAGCTAGTTCTTAATAACTTCGTAACATCAAGACAACTTTTAACTCCCAAAAGTATTAACAGTCAGTTTCAATCGTTTTAAAGCGCTTCAACTGACTTTTAATTCGAAGTGACAGTTATAAATAAAGTAGCTGTTGCCCGCGACTCCGTCTGCAAACCTACCTATTCTCAGACCTACCGAATACGGAAACAAGTTTCTTAAAAATCGGTCAAGCCGTTTCGGAGGAGTTCGATAACAAACACCGTGACACGAGATTTTTATAAATTAGAAGATAGAAGATAATAAAAATAAAATAATAAATAAATAAATTATGGGACAATTGGCACCAACTGACCTAGTTGTTGGGACATAGACGGTAACCAGCGTCGTTGGACGCGTTGAAACGTAAACAGTTGCAATTTATGGACCCTAGTTATAATGTTGTATGTTGAAATGAATCACTGGTGATCCGCAAGAAGACTGATGTAACTGTTACTTGTTTGGTACTTGTGTTATGTATGTGTAATTAGGTTTTTCTGCAATAAACGTCTCGAACACGTTTGCAAGCATCAAATACTGTTTCCGATATGCGCCACTAGAGGCGCTGGCAATTCGCCTAGTTATTGAGGCGGTAACTCTAATAATTCATAGATATTATGTAATAAAAAAAAATGTAAAAGGGCCATTATTCGTGCGTTTCAATTGTCTCGATTTCGTGGTGACATTTTTTATGAATTGGCTATAAATTTTTAAATCGTTTACGGTTATATCAGACGTCCTGTGCTTCTCCAAATAACTCTGAAAACTGTATCAGAATGTCCGTGTCCACGAAACGTAACGTGTAAGGATTTGTCACACTGAATGCGTTCTGCGGTCGCGGTCAGGTCAAATTGACCGCAGCCCGCATTATGTATGAACAACATTGTCGGACCGCGCGGACCGCACGGCCAGATCGCATATCATACAGAGACCGACAATGTTGTTCATACATAATGCGGGCTGCGGTCAATTTGATCTCACTGCGACCGCAGAACGCATTCAGTGTGACAAATCCTGTAACGTTTTAAATAAATAAAACTTGTTAGTTTTCATAACACAGTTGGTTATAAATTGAGCGATATGGTTAGCTAATTGTATTTTATTTTTAAGTAGTAGTAAGTTCATACAAGAGTATACCTATCTGAGCATAATGATATTAAAAATTAGATTTAAGTGGAAACTGCTTTGGCTGATGTGATAATAGAAATCTTTTTAATAATTTATGTATTAACTTAAGCTGTTTGTTTCCCAATAAATAAATAAATAATGAACTGAAACAATTACCTAACCTAAGGTCGCGGGTTAGCAAAGTAATTGTTTCAGTTCATTAATATCGACCTCCGCAAAGTAAACGCCTGATTCAATTAGTTATCACTACATAGTATAAAACAAAGTCGCTTCCCGCTGTCTGTGTGTCCACGGATTTTGATGCGGTTTTTTTTAATAGATAGGCTAGAGAGTCAAGAGGAAGGTTTATATGTATAATACATGCATAATTGCACCCGTGTGAAGCCGGGGCGGGTCGCTAGTAAATAAATAAAGTACACATTTTGGGGAAGTGTGGTTTTTGGAAAAATACTCAATTTCAAAAACTTCGGTATTTAAGATGACTGAATAAAGTACACATTTTGGGGAAGTGTGGTTTTTGGAAAAATACTCAATTTCAAAAACTTCGGTATTTAAGATGACGTGCTAACTTTGTCGGCAACCAATAGACCGCGCTTTAAGTACGAACGACCGTAGTGCTCAAAAGATAACCTTGTTTTTTAATGCTTTTCTGAGACGGACAGAGCCGCAGGCTAAATATAGTAGGTACAATATAAATCAGTTTCAATTGATAATCAAACACCTTTAGTTGCACACTCGTTTAATGATGTTAGGTTTGCCCAGCCGCAATCATTAATATCATTGTAACATCAAAACGAACGTTTCATAACAATTCATCTGAACTAATTAATGATTCTGACAAAATCAACGGGCAAGGTTAGATTTTGAAAACAAAAATCATTAGAACATCAACTTGAGCGGATTGCCTTGAAGCTCTTTCTTTGATTTCTAAATCATCTTATCATTAAAATTGATTCGATTTATACGAAAATTTTTTTGACGACAGCGATGACTTTTGTTGATAAGATAAAATAACATACCTACATTATGAATAAGGATATACATACCTACTGTAGAACTTGGTTTTACCCGCGGCTTTGCTAGCAGGGATTTGAAATTTCGGGGTTTTTCAAAAATCCCGTGGGAAACTCAAAAAAAGTATCGCGCTTTTCATTATCGTTGCATAAAAAAACCCCCAATAATGCTGGACAACTCTACTGCCCCACCTGCGATAGAGTTTTTAAAAGTAAGTTTGGCTTTGCCAGCCACATTAGAGCTCACGCTCGTAATTAAGTAGCTAGGGTCGCCGTTGCCGATTACGGCATGGATAGCTACCTATATATACACCGTGAAATTTTAGTGGTTGTTTTCCCGAAATGAGGTGATTTAATTTCGATTGTACAATCGATTTATAATTACTATTTTGACTAGAGTCAAAAATCCAGTTGTGAAAAACGAAAGTCGAAAATGACCGCAAACCAATAGTAACGCTTCGTTGGTACAAGTAGCGTACGATCGTACGATAGGTTAGGTACCAACGAAGCGTTACTATTGGTTTGCGGTCATTTTCGACTTTCGTTTTTCACAATTGGATTATTGACTCTAGTCAAAATAGTAATTATAAATCGATTGTACAATCGATACTAAATCACCTCGTTTCGGGAAAACAACCACTAAAATTTCACGGTGTATATATATATATATATATATATATATATATATAAAAACATTCGCGCCAAATTTCGTGTCTCATACTCATAAACCTAGCCGTTGATGTTTCGCGCTTCTAGATCAAGAGTCAACTAACTCATCATCCCAGCCTATTTACGTCCCACCGCAGGGTGCAGGCTTCCTCTGAGAGTGAGAGAGCTTGGACCGTATTTCCCACGCGGGCCCAGTGCTAATTGGGAACTTCACACACACCATAGAATTTCACACATTAATTCTGAAAAACTCAGAGGTGCAAGCCGGGATTTGAACCCACGACCCTCTGCTTGAGAGGCCATAGGTCGAACCACTAGGCCACCACGACTTTTTTACTCAAAATAATAACCCATTCTAATTTAGACTTAATAAACTTTCAGGAGGGTCTACATCTAAATTAAAATGGTGCATAATTTTGAGTTAGTTGACTTTCGATGACTATCATCATCATCATTTCAGCCGAAAGACGTCCACTGCTGAACATAGGCCTCCCCCAAGGCTCGCCAAACAGACCGGTCCTGCGCCATCCGCATCCAACGCGTTCCCGCAACCTGAACCAGATCGTTGGTTCATCTTCTTCGGGGCCTTACCACGCCATGTCTTTAGTTATATTGTTACAGTAATAAAATTTATCATCAATTGATTCATTGACATTTGATAAAAGCCTTTAACATTTTGTTTATGGCAAATAACTGAAATTCCATCAATTTTAAATGTCGAAACAATATCACATTCTTGTAAGATCATTGTCAATGTATGTTTCACAAAACTAGGTAGGTAAGGTACCGCGCTTCATTCACAATCAATTCTACAATCTTATTCAAAGCTACATCAAATTCAAATCCAAATTGTTTATTAAAATAAAATTAAAATATATATTATATGTGTGTGTGTATACTATTTTTCTGTTTAGTTTAAAGTTGCGGCTAACATTAAAAAACATTATACTGAGTGGGGCCCAATTTATACTAAGTATTCGGTGTTTTTATTATATCTTTTTCTACCAAATTCTCTCTCTCTCTCTCTCTCTCTCTCTCTTTCTCTCTCTCATATCTTTCTATGGCATGATTGAACCAAATTAGGATGATTAAAATTTCTTTGTATATTCACTTGAATTGTAATGAACTTTTATTATCAATCAAGTCATGAAAACGATAGTTGAATTTTAAAAGGAAACTCCTATGTTTTATTATTGATGCTGGAAATGCGGGAAACATTTCTCTATGAAACAGTATGAAGATGTCACTTGAACAACTGGGGACTGAAACAACACGAATACGAAAGCTAGCATATCAATCAGGGTTGGCAAAAATCATGATTTTTTGAAAAAATCGTATAAATCGCGATTTTATTGAAAAATCCTAATAAAATCCGATTTTTTTGATTTTTTCAATTGTCATAGTTTTAACAAAAGTTTTGCGTAAAACGGAACGCGCTCTGAGAAAAAGGGAATTCCCCATGCGGTGTTTAGTAAACGGCGCGCCGGAAATTCCTTTAAAATATCTCATTCATCCAAACAAGCTTTCATTTGTTCAGTTCGGTTTCAGTTTTCATTGAACTTGTTCTTGTTATTGCTGTTGCGTCTATTAAACGACATAATACTAAGATTGTAATATAATATTGATTATAAATAAAAAATGCCTCGCCAAAGAGATGCTACAAAAACATTACATTGATTGATTTTTAACCAACATTTATGGCAATAAAGAGAATTGATTAAATCATTGATTTTTATTGAAAAAAATCGTTTGATTTAAATCGTGATTAAAAATCAACATGCTTTAATCATGCCAACCCTGATATCAATAGTCGTATAGGTGAGCCTGTGTGTTCGTCAACAGAACTATAATAACGTACGATATTCCACAACTTTAGAGGAATGTTTTAGCATTTCTTCACCTGCCTCGGGTTGTTATTACGATCGCATACCTCCGTGTCGCAAACCATCAACTACTGATACCTCATATTAAGACTAGCTCTTGCCCGTAAATCTGTCTGCGTCTCTAAGGACGTAACACGTTCCCAAAATAAAACCACCAAACTACACTGACGCGTTTCCAACTTAACCAGGATGATGATGAGAACTCATCCTCAGAGGATGACAATGAGGAGGATGAGCTCAATACCTCTACCATGAGTTTACACTAAGTTTACGTGACCGTACTCGCTAGCGACGGCGTAAATTATTTGTATGGAGAATTGTACAGCGCCTCTAGCGGTCACTTACTGAAGTACAATTCTCCATACAAATCATTTACGCCGTCGCTAGCGAGTACGGTCACTGTAAGCTAGTGTAAACTCATGGTAGAGGTACTGGTTGAGTTCGAAACGCGTCAGTGTAGTTTGATGGTGGTGATAGTTAGGTTTGTGTCATTTGTGTGTGTTCGTACAGTGAGTGTGGAGGTGGAGGACATGAACATAACATACATTTCTTGCATAAACGTAACTATCGTAAGGTCGCAGGTGAGCAAAGTAATTTTTTTATACAATATAGGCTTGCGTTTGACCACAATCACGACTGATGAAAAGCGAAGATGAAGCCTACGATGGAGCACGCTTGCCTAGTAAATGCTCATTCACCCTAGACTTGAATTTAGGGGAATAAGTAGGAAGAAGGGAATTGAGCGCGGTTTGTGTGGTTTGCGGGTGGATTGTTGATTGTTGTTCATGTGTTTTTTTTTAGTTCTATTTGTCCTGACAAGAACAAGTGCGTGACAGTAATGGTCAGCGTTGAGCAACGACGGAACCCAACCGATTCCGAGGAAACTACAACTTAAAATGCCATAATGTTGCGAAATGTGACGGTGACATTGCCACATTGGACGAAGGAAGGTGTTTTAGAACAGTCGGCTCATTGGAACTAATTTAATGTTTGGATTTATTAGTTACACATTGCCTTCTCCTTGTGAGAGAAAGCCTGTGACTAGCAGTGGAATAAGCCGATGAGCTACACATTGAACGTTAAAATAAGCGTTTATAAATATATTTTTTTCTCATAAGCTCTTTTGGTAATTGTTGATACTTTCTTTGATGAAGTGAAACAATTACTTTGCTCACCAGCGACTCTTTAAAAAAAAAGAAATATATCATATGATTTTTATAATTTATTTTTTATTTTTTAAAGAATTGGGGCGCCGTCTTCGTGAGAGAGGTCTTGACCATCGCTCTGGGTCGTTTCTGGTGCAAAGGTTGTCCATCGCGGTTCAGCGGGGCAACGCCTGTGTGTCGGGCATATTTGCGCCTGGTGCGATCCGGGGCGGTTTATTTGACTGACTTTATATTTTTATTTTTATTTTATTGTATTTGGTGTGTATTGACATTATTTGTTTTATTTTGAATAAATACTATTTTTATAACAGATAAGCGTTATATATTTCGTACTAAATACAAACTGAAATATAGACGCACAGAAAAAACCCCAGAAAAAAGACCAATGCTGGGAATCGAACCCAGGTCCTCAGCATTCCGTGCCGTGTGCCATACCCCTACACCACCACTGGTCTAGAGATTAGACACGAATTTTTCCTATACATCATATATATCATTTCAGCCTGCTAAATCATCACCTTATGCAGTGACAAGCGCACATCTATGTTACACCCTCTATCGAGAGATTTTAACACTCCTTCGGAACTAACCGCTCACCTGGACAAGAGATGGCGCTATTGTGCAACTTTAAACAAGTTAGCTATGAAGTATCTTTTTGTATTTATTTTTTCAACTTCATTTTTTTATTACTTTTATCATATATATTATATGATTTCACGGGATGACCGTAAAAGTAATAAAAAAATGAAGTTGAAAAAATAAATACAAAAAGATACTTCATAGCTAACTTGTGATAAGCGTTATACCAAACGTTTATTACATCATATGAAATTATACTATTTATTTTTATACCAATCATTACACACCCCATGGCTATACTTATAATTAAACCTTCGATTACATGGGTAACTTAATTCGTAAACTAAACTATCTCACGGGCTAGATTGTCGGTAAAAGTCAGGCTGAAGGACACGCGGATGTGGGCCGGATGCTGTTGCAGAACTTATGTCGGCTATTAATTTTTAGGCTGCGGCTCCACTGAGGCGGAGACGAGCGGAGCTGAGAGGAGACGTGTGGGGATCGACCAATCATATTACATGAAATCCACATCTCGTCTCCGTTCATGTAATATGATTGGTCGATCCCTACACGTCTCCTCTCAGCTCCGCTCGTCTCCGCCTCAGTGGAGCCGCAGCCTTAGTGTCAAAAATATCGTGCGATTTGTGATACATTGCTGTCGATAGTCGATCACTTATAAAGTCATAGCCACGAGACCCCGCAATGGAACAAAAAACACGTTATTTCTCGTTCGAATGAAGCCAGATGAGTCACAAACCAGTGGTAGATAACGATGGGCAAATGGGAAAATATATCGAAATATAAATAAATAAATAAATAAATATCACGGGACAATTCACACCAATTGACCTAGTCCCAAAGTAAGCTAGGCAAGCTTGTGTTATGGGTACTAGGCAACGGATAAACATACTTATATAGATAGATACATACTTAAATACATATTAAACACCCAAGACCCGAGAACAAACATTCGTATTTTTCATACAAATATCTGCCCCGACACGGGAATCGAACCCAGGACCTCAAGCTTCATAGTCAGGTTCTCTAACCACTATATATATAAATAAATAAATAAATAAATAAATATCATGGGACAATTCACACCAATTGACCTAGTCCCAAAGTAAGCTTAGCAAAGCTTGTGTTATGGGTACTAAGCAACGGATAAACATACTTATATAGATAAATAAATACTTAAATACATAGAAAACATCCATAACTCAGGAACAAATATTCGTGCTCATCACTCAAATAAATGCCCTTACCGGGATTTGAACCCAGGACCTCTTGCTTCGTAGGCAGGGTCACTACCAACTAGGCTAAAGCGGTAAATATATCTTATCGATGTTTTTAGATAATATCGATGTGTACTGAGCAAAATAATAATAACCGCATAGCCCATACCACGTCGCTTCCTACCTGCCAATAGTTTGGCAAATATGGAGGATTGTGAGCTACCACATATCTTCATGGTGTTAGAGGATAGACCTCCATAGTTGCGGCCATCTTATTTATATATTGCTAGCTGTTGCCTGCGACTCCGTCTGCGAACAATAGGGCTATAAAAAATAGCTTAAGACCTATTCTTAGACCCACCAACCATGCAGAAAAATTTGATAAAAATCGGTCAAGCCGTCTCGGAGGAGAACAAACACCGTGACACGAGATTTTTATATATTAGAAGATTAGAAGATGTAACAAAGACCTCTTTATGTTGTCTTGGGCCTCGTGAATGCCTTTCAATAATGACCGGGTCCCCATGAGCTCGTAATCGGAAACTACTAAATAATGATTTTTGATTTTGTGTATGATTTTTGTAAACAAATAAAGATTTTTACTTTACTTTTGTTTATTTTATTAAGTACTTTAAAAAAAATCAAAATATACGAATGTGAAAAAATTAACACACATTTTGGCCGTTTTATTAAGTTTATTCACCTACTTTTTTTTTGTGTGCCTTGTGTTGTGAAAAAATAAAGTTTTTCTTATCTTATCTTATCTTACTATTAAAAAAAGTATTCAAGTTCTTTTAGTCAAATAAAAGAAGAAGTAGATATTAGTCCTAATGTAAGCAAAGGGCTTCGTGGCAATAAGTGACTGCGAAATAAAATTTATTTCGTTCGATGTACACAGAATCTGGCAGGATGCAGACAAAATGTAATTCACTGATTTCCAGCACCAATAATAAAACAGGAGTTTCCTTTTAAAATAATTGTTGATCACACTGTCAATTACAAAACAAGTGAATATAGAAATTTGATCACTCAAATTTGGTCGAATAATGCCAAAGGTATCATCATCAACAATCAAAGACCTCCTGGAAAAAGCCCCCCCCCCCCCTCCAAAGAGTCTCACAACGATCAATCCTGCACTGACCGTCCGCAGCCAAGTGGTGAACCAGTGAGATTTGTGTAAAAAATGCATAACGATACTTTTTCTTTCATCATTAAAGCTTTTAAGTTCATGTTATTATTTCTCAAGAACTTGCACCAAATTTCGTAATATGATAATGATAGTAATGATCTATTCGATTAATTAGATAACCTATGTGACTTTTAACATTTATTTATTTATTTATTTACTAGCTTTTGCCCGCGACTTCGTTCGCGAAGACAATAACGTTAGTTGTTTGGATGAAATTTGGCACACAGGTAGTTTATTACATGAATTAACACATAGGATAATGCCAGGAAAATGAAAAGTTCCCGTGGAATAGGAATAAGTGAATTCTATAGCCGCTAAGCCGTGGTGCCCTAGTGGTCAGACCTATGGACTCTTAAGCTGAGGGTCGTGAGTTTGAGCCCAGGCTTGCACCTCTGAGTTTTTCCGAATTCATGTGGTAAATTACGTTTGAAGTTTACCATGAGCTTTATAGTGAAGGAAAACATCGCGAGGAAAGCTACACACACCTGAGAAGAAATTCAATGGTGGGTGTGAAGTTCCCAAATCTACTGTCCAAGTCCTCTCGTTCTGGGAGGAGGCCTGTGCCTGATTGAAACAGGCTTTTTTTATCCCGGAAAGTGCAAAGTAAAGTTTCTGCGGGATAGAAATTCCTTTTTTGACCTTTTTTGAAAATCAGAGACATCGTAGCTTTTTATTATTAGTGAAATCATTTTAACAATCAGCCCCTATATTCAATTCACTTATTTCTTTCCCGTGGGAATTTAGTATTTTCCCGTAGAAAAGTAACCTGTGTCAATCAGGAATACTGTAGCATACTATTAGTGAAAGAATTTTTGAAATCAGCCACAAATTTGGATTGTATTACTTCTATCCTGCGGGAATTTTGCATTTTCCCGAAGAAGAGTAGTCTATATCAATCAGTAATAGTGTAGCTTTCTATTGGTGAAAGAATTTTCAAAATCAGCCCCGAAGTTGAATTCAGTTTTTTTCTATCCCGTGGGAATTATGCATTTTCCTGAAGAAAAAGTAGCGTATGTCAATTGGGGATAGTCATATCATATCATATGAAAGAATTTTTAAAATCAGCGCCGATGTTGAATATTTACTTATTTCTATCCCGCGGGAATTTTTTATTATCCCGGAAAAAGTACCCTATGTAAATAAAGGATACTGTAGCTTACTATTGGTAAAAGAGTTTTTGAAATCAGCCCCGAAGTTGAATTCACTTATTTCTATCCCGCGGGAATTTTAATTTTCCCGAAGAAGAGTAGTCTATACCAATCAGGAATAGTTGTAGCTTTTTATTGGTGAAAGAATTTTCAAAATCAGCCCCGAAGTTGAATTCAGTTTTTTCTATCCCGTGGGAATTTTGTATTTTCCCGAAGAAAAAATAGCTTTTGTTAATCGGGGATAGTCATATCACATAATATGTAAGAATTATTAAAATCAGGTACGAAATTGAATTAATTTATTTCTATCCCGTGGGAATTTTTAATTTTCCCGGATAAAAAGTAACTTATGTCAATCAAGAATAGTGTAGCTTTCTAATTTCTAATTTCTAATGGTAAAATAAATTTTAAAATTGGCTCAATAGTTTCAGACATTCTGCTATAAACAAAAATACAAAGAAAGTTTAGATATTTCCCTATCCCGTGGGAATTTCGAAAGATTTTTGTGGCGGTTTTTTTTGTAGGACTATTTAAGATAAACATTTCCATCATAAATTACATATGTGTAACTCTAGCGGTTTTGGCATTCCTGCGAAGAATTCGTTTATCGCTATCCCGCGGGAACTATGCAATTTTCCGGGATAAAAAGTATCCTATATGTTAATCCGGATTATAAACTATCTGTGTGACAAATTTCATCAGAATCCGTCTAACCGTTTTAGCGTGAAAGAGTAACAAACATCCATCCATACATACATACATTCTTACAAACTTTCGCGTTTATAATATTAGTAGGATTTATTGATACACCAACAGTGTTCACACGGAAATTACAGTGAATAGTTACAACGGTTCTTATCCTATATATAACACTAATGGTATATACAACACTCAACGTACATGTTATTTAATTTAGACTAAGTATAATAGTTAACCTAAAATTGAACTATAAACTAAATTTGAAATTTTGCAATAAGAAATATCAGATTATGGCTAATTTTTGAAATAATAATTCAACAGTTTTTGTCTGAATGATGTGTATGAATCGTTAACATGATTGCAGGCTCGTTAAGCGGCTATACTATATTATGTTCGATGGTACTAAAATTAGTTGTGGTTAGGTACCTACATGTAATTACATAAGCATCTGGTTGGAATGTTTACCTACTATAGCTAAACCGTTTAAATGAGTCCTCGCCCGCGCGGTATGGGGGGGGGGGATGATGACAAAGGGGGCCGAGTAGGGTTGCCATCTCTAAAAATCAAAAAGCCGAACTTACCCGTCAAAAAAGCCGGACTTTTGGGTCCCAAAGCCGGACATTAAGAAAAATTAAGTATTTTTGACAAAAATATCGAATAAAACACACTTTTAAAAGTGGGACTTTTGAATTCCAAAGCCGGATGCTAAAAAAAGGGATTTTTGAGTGTGTGTATGTGTCCGTCCGATGAGGGCGGGGGCGGCGTGGCAAGACTGGGCAAGGCCGTGCGCGCGCGCAGTGCGATAGTAATAAAAAGCCTAACGAAAGCCGGACGGCGCGATGCGCGGGCGGAAGACAGTTTGCTCTCCGCTCGCCCTTGTCCGCTCGGGCGCTCGTCCGCCCATCGTCGTATCGTACGAATCGCCACTCTGACAAAAAGCCTGACAAAAGCCGGACAGGCCGAACACGTACATAACTAAAGCCGGACACCTGGCAACCCTAGCCCCTAGCCCTAGCCGGGAGAGGTGCGGGCGGCAGACACACGAGGCGCGCTCGCCGCCCACACCGCTCTCGACCCCTTTGTCGTCATACCGTCGTCGTTTTTTAGAAATGGCATCTTTAATTGATACCTAATGCGTGGGAAAATTTTGCACGGTCAAAAAATGTCACCCTGTATAATTTTGCCGATTGGGATTAACTCAGTCCGGAGGCGTATTTTCTAAGGCGCAGACGCTTGTTAAAGCATTAACTTTTTTTTTATGTTAGAGGCCAGACAAACGAACTAGTGGGTCACCTGATGCTAAATGATCACCACGGTCCATAGACACCCGCAGCGCTTTACGCGATGCCAGTGCGTTGTTGGCCCTAAAAGGAGAGGAAAAAGGAGAGAGGATAGAGGAGGGGGAGAGGTATTGGGCCCCCGGCGCTCTCACTGACCGTACGAAATGCAGCAGAAGTACTGCTGCTTCACGCCGGTGTTCTGTGTGAGGGTGGTACTGCCCCGGACGAGCCGGCCCATTCGTGATGCAGCGGCTAGCTACAACATGGTTCTACTACAAATCACTCACTATTTATTTCCGTCAAACGGTAGAAGATAGTGACAGAAAGAGACGGTAAAAGCGATGGCAACCGCCCGTGCGTTGGACAATACGGCTTCTGGATTTATTATTTCACTGAAATTATGACGATAATTATCAAGACCTGTTTCTGGATGGAGTCAACTGTTCAAAGGTTAACTGGAAGAATCCATTTAAGGGGATAATTTCATCTTTGTACATCTGTTTCTTGTTTTATAACATAGGTACAATACAAATGACGTTGGATACTAGAGAAAAGTAAGCTAAGCAAAGCTTGTGTTATGGGTACTAAGCAACGGATAAACATACTTATATAGATAGACTAGCTTTTGCCCGCGACTCCGTCCGCGTGGAATTAGTAATTTGGGCAGCTTATTTTTTATCCAATTTGCTTTTTCATCAATTATGGCTCTCCTTAGATCCTTACGGAAGAAGTGAAACTTCATAATAAACCAACCCGCTCCCAATCCGCCCCCAACCCGCTCCCAATCCGCCCCCAACCCGCTCCCAACTCGCTTTCAACCCGCTCCCAACCCGCCCCCAACCCGCTCCCAACTCGCCCCCCACCCGCTCCCAACCCACCCCCAACCCACTCTCAACCCGCCCCCAACTCGCTCTCATCCCGCCCCCGACCCGCTCCCAACCCGCCCCCAACCCGCTCTCAAGACGCCCCCAACCCGGTCTCAACCCGCCCCCCCACCCGCTCCCAACCCGCCCTATCTAACTGGGCTATCTAACACTGAAAGAATTTTTCAAATCGGAGCAGTAGTTCCCGAGATATAGAAATTTTACTTCAAAAACCCCCGATTTTGAAACATTCTTCCGCTCCGCTCCGCTCCTATTGGTGTTAGCGTGATGTTTCATAGCCAATAGCCTTCCTCGATAAATGGGCTATCTAACACTGAAAGAATTTTTCAAATCGGAGCAGTAGTTCCTGAGATTAGCGCCTATAGAAGTTTTACTTCAAAAACCCCCGATTTTGAATATTCTTCCGCTCCGCTCCGCTCCGCTCCGCTCCTATTGGTGTTAGCGTGATAATATATAGCCTAGCCTTCCTCGATAAATGGGCTAACTAACGCTGAAAGAATTTTTAAAATCGGAGCAGTAGTTCATGAGATTAGCGCGTTCAAACAAACAAACAAACAAACAAACAAACTCTTCAGCTTTATATATTAAGTATAGATACATACTTAGACCCGAGAACAAACATTCGTTTTTTTTCATACAAATATCTGCCCCGACACGGGAATCGATCCCGGGACCTCAAGCTTCGTAGTCAGGTTCTCTAACCACTAGGACATTTGGTCGTGCAGGATTAATTTAAAAGCAAAGCATAATATTTTAAAGAAATTCAATTAATTTTCCACCATATTGTAAAGGGAGCAAGGTCGAATCTTTGCGTAGATTTATGTGGTCGCTATATGCGCTACGCCTGGAAAAGGGTTAATTAAGCTAGCTATTTCAACTAATGACTCAGTTAAAACCGATACGCGTTCATGAAATCTGTATGTCCTACGTTTAAGGTCTAGATTGTTAGAATTGCGTGTAGGTGAAAGTTTGTACATGTTTGCACTTATTGGAATGTTGGTATAAAGTTATGGAGCGAAAAGTATGAGATCTTGTTTTTAATGAATGCGGAAAACTAATTACCTTGACAGTTGGCCTGTTAGGGCATAATGTCAGAATTTCCATCATTTAACATAATTTCAATAGGTCAGGTGAACTAAAATTCCAGGATTTCACAAAAAAAAACACCGTGTTCTTGATTTACGTCGCATGCGCATGAAAGAAAGAAGAAAGGAAAATACATTTATTTATAACAACACAAGACACATACTTAAATATTTTTACAAAAAGGTTAATACCTACGAAGGCTAAAGATAAGAGTGTGTCATTGCGGTTGTAAATATGGGCACTGGCTCAGCGTAATGCTGCAGCGTTTATGGCACCCCATCTGTACTTCATTTTTTTAGCATTAAAATGAATGTAAACGATCTTGACGTGTTTTTTTATTGAAAAACTCTTTTGAAAAATAAGTGTACAGAAATTACAAGTTAAGTATGAAGTATCTTTTTCTATTTATTTTTTATTTAACTGAAGTGTACGATGTATGGGAAAAATTCGTCGCTAACTTCTAGACCAGTGGTGGTGTAGGGGTAAGCACGCAGCACGGAACGCTGAGGACCTGGGTTCGATTCCCAGCATTGGTCTTTTTTTTTCTGTGCATCTATATTTCAGTTTGTATTTAGTTTGAAATATATGTACAGAAATTAGCAAGGAAATTGTGGTCATTTACATTGTTTTGGTTTTACGAGTTATAGTAACTATTTTTTAAAGCGTTTTTCAATAAAGTCAAGATTGTCACCCTATTTCTAATGCTAAGGGGCTGTTTCACCACCCATTGATTAATTTTGACTGACGGATAAATGTGATGCCGTCTCCGTCACATTTATCCGTCAAATAAATTTGATCAATGGATGGTGAAACCGGGGGTAAATCTAGTTTCATCAAAGATCATCTTGCAACTTGTTCCACTGTGGTAATCGTGGGACGGCAACGATATACATAATAATATTATAACCGAGTGGTCGAAACGCTTGAATATTCACCAGGTTCTGTGGTATTTTTTCAAACATTCGTCATAATTAACCATCGTATTTACAATCCCTTATGATGCAAGTTCGAAATTGAATTATTGTTGCAGAACTAGAACTTTGTACTTACTAATTAATCATCCTCAGTCATTACGGGGCTTCTGAATAAATTGATGATCTATTATTTGACTAGGAAATTAGGAACAGCAGTTCAGAGAGATTTTATGTATAGTAGGTTCCAGTTAAAATGACGAAAAGTACTTAAAATCAACATCTATTGTTTAATTGTTATCTTCAAGTAGGGTTGTAAAACAATTATGCAGGTGTATCGGTCGGTAGGCCATACTTCGGTCAGTTTTAATGCGTCTCTTTGTTATCTTTTTCTTTTATATTCAGGAACAAAAGAAGTTGTAAAATCCCATGTTAAGTGCATTTTCGTCATTTTAACTGGAACATACTATACCCAGTTTTTTGCGGGCGACGCCTGTATGCGATACAGCCTGGTGACAGACGGACAGACAGACAGTCAGACAGCGGACGGACAGCAAAGTCTCAGTAATAGGGTCCCGTTTTTACCTTTTCGGTACGGAACCCTAAAACCACGTCACAAAACTGACAAAAAAAATTGGGACATTTTTTTATCATCAAAATTAATAGCGCTCTCAATTAAAATAAAATAAATAAATATCATGGGACAATTCACACCAATTTACCTAGTCCCAAAGTAAGCTAAGCAAAGCTTGTATTATGGGTACTAAGCAACGGATAAACAAACTTATATAGATACATACATACTTAAATACATATTGAACACCCAAGACCCGAGAACAAACAGTCGTATTTTTCATACAAATATCTGCCCGACACGGGAATCGAACACGGGACCTCAAGCTTCGAACCTATTCTCTAACCACTAGGCCACCTGGTCGTCTGAATTCTGAGTAAGAAAAACCCAATATTTCCTTATTTAAAAAAAAGTAAAGGGTAAAAGCACCTACTTTTTTTTTTAAATACCCAAGAGCGACCGTAGTGGAACTCTTCGAGTTTATTAAAAAAACGTTTTAAAACCGACTACACATAACAATATTATATTCATTTTCCAAAACCAGCGTAGGTAGATAGATGTTAATGACATTGCATTGATAACAATGACTTGCGTAAGCGGGTAGGCCTCGCTTTGGAACTGTGAAAATGTGATATTTACATGACTTTTACAACATTTCATAGGCTCTAATGTCTTCGTCAATTATTGCTCTTTGTTCTTGCTCCAAGGTCGGTTGCGCAGCTATGAATGACGGATCATTCATGAAAACCCGCCATTGTTTTGACATAGTAAATTGTAATTTCTTTTATAATGTTATGTTACTACGACCGGTGTGAATGAAATTCTTGTATAAACCTGTCAGTCAATTGAAATTGCAAACAATGTAAACAAACCTTAGTGTTTAAAATGTCTTTAATTTCCATTTTCCCTCATCAAATACTGCTAAATCCGTGTGTTTAATCAATACTTACCACAACAGTATCCTAAACCATTAATACAATAAACAAGTGCTAGAATATGGATATTTCATTAAATGGTTTATTTACATTGTTCGCAATTTCAATTGACAGCGATTTTACAAATAGATATGTTTAAAGTTATTTCAAACCCTAGTATCGAGTATCGACATTTACCCTACCTATCATTAAATTTTACCCCACAAATTCCTCGAAAATAAAATGATATGTTTAACGACCGCCTTAGCCTAGTTGGTAGTGACCCTGCCTACGAAGCAAGAGGTCCTGGGTTCGAATCCCGGTAAGGGCATTTATTTGTGTGATGAGCATGAATATTTGTTCCTGAGTTATGGATGTTTTCTATGTATTTAAGTATTTATTTATCTATATAAGTATGTTTATCGTCGTCTAGTACCCATAGTACAAGCTTTGCTTAGTTTGGGACTAGGTCGATTTGTGTTAGATTGTCCCCTAATATTTTATATTTATCTTTCCAAACTGCTGTAGAAGGAGGGTTATGTTTTTCGATTATGTATTTATGTATGTATCATTCTCTGGCACCCCCTGCAGCCTGAACGGCTCAATGGATTTTGAAGTGTGAGATGTCATTAGATTCGTCTCAGTATATTTTCCTGGAATTCCCATGGGAAAGAAAAGTATACAGGAGGGTTTATTCATCTAGTATTGAAATGAAAGTTATTCCCTTGTATCTTTATTTCTATTGTTTTCCCTATTTGATCGTCGTTTTGTTTTAGCTAAAAAAAAAACTTAATGAAACAAAATTTGTAATCTGTTTTATCAAAATAACCAGTTGACCGACGTTGGGCCAATTAACATGTGCTCAGGGCCATTGGATGACAGTTTAGCAATCAAATCTCGTTGAATATGGAAAGTGTCACTTAGGATTTATTATTTAAAGTGAAGGGTAGCGAGTTCTGTTTCCTGTGAAGAAAATAAGTTGAATGAAATTACGTACTGACGGCTTAGAAGTAAATTGTCATCATCATCATCCCAGCCTATATACGTTCCACTGCAGGGTAGGCCTCCTCTCAGAATGCGAGGGCTTGGGCCGTTGTACCCACGCGTTCACAGTGCGGATTGGGAACTTCACACACACTATTGTATTTCTTCGCAGGTGTATACAGGTTTTCTCATGATGTTTTCCTTCACCGTAAAGCACATGGTAAATTCGCATATAAATTCGATCTTGTCCTACAATTCTTCCCTAATATAGTTACTTGTTACAGCGATATATGGTTATGTTTTGTCGGTCACATTTATAATTATATTTCTTGTTTTTGGCTGACCTTTATTACGGTACGTTTTGTGGCCATAATTGTATTATTAACGCATATTTTATTATTACTACTTGAATAATTTAGATAATATGCCATTAAACTTGGCCTTTGCATTGGCCTACATTGAGATAAAATTAACTGCTACTGTCTTGGAGCTACATAATTTCTCAAGAAACTGTAATTTACATGTAATTTCAAATTATTTTGTCATAAGTACTCTTTGTTTCACCACTGAGTTAATGTCATGTTATTTTTTGTGACAGATATGTATGATGATAATAATATGTGTGTTTCATCTCCCAGCCTATATACGTCCCACTGCAGGGCACAGGCCTCCTCTCAGAATGAGGGGGTTTGTGCGGATTGGGAGCTTGACACACACCATTAAATTACTTCGCAGGTGTATGCAGGTTTCCTCACGATGTTTTCCTTCACCATAAAGCTCATGGTAAATTACAAATGTAATGTCCCATAAATTCCGAAAACCTTAGAGGTGCGAGCCGGGATTTGAACCCACTACCCTCTGCTTGAGAGGCCATAGGGTCAAACCACTAGGTCACTGTTTAATAGAACGAAATATACAAAGACGGAAGTTGTAAATCAGGCCTTGAAGCCTATTTTTCCCTGGCATTCTAACCTGCCGGGCTCAAACATGGTCCTTGACTGAGATTTGAGATTTTGATTTGTGAAATTGTAGGTCTGCCAAAAGAGGCTGTGGAGCGCAGAGCATTTTAGGTGCCATCATCATCATAAGAAGGACAAATCGAGTTCGGAATATTATACTGCGATTCAAAACTTGTACATCTACCATTTATTTGGTCCTGGCGGTTACTTTTCCTACTTCTAAGGTGCAAGTTTGGAGCGCAGTACAGTGTTCCGGACTCGATCGGTCCTTTTTGCACGTAAAATGCTTGACTTACCTACAATTCGGACTTCTGAATCTTAGTCAAGGACCATGTTTTGAAGACTGAATGGTCAATTGGTTTGAGAACTTGATTATGAAGCTTGAGGTTTTGGGTTTGAAAGCCGGTTGGGGCCGATATTTGTATGAATAATACGAATGTTTGTTCTCGTGTCTTGGATCTGATCTATTTTTTTTTTATGTTAGAGAGGCCAGGCAAACGAACTAGTGGGTCACCTGATGTTAAATGAACACCACTGTCCATAGACACCCGCAGCACCTTACGCGATACCAGTGCGTTGTCGGCCCTGCAGAAAATTGTACACTCGCCTCTTAAAGGCGCCCAGGTCGTAACTCGATGGGAAGACCCCAGCGGGAAGCTCGTTCCAGATTTTGCAAGTTCGTGGCAAAAAAGACCGCTTCAAACGCACCGTCGAAGACTGCCATTCATCAACATGACAACATTTAAGTACCTAACAACATTTAAGTATGTATTTATCGATATAAGTATGTTTATCCGTTGCTTAGGACCCATAGCACAAGCTTCACTCCGTTTTGAAATAAGTGAATTGTTGGACAGTGTACATGTATTTCATACTAAATACAAACTGAAACATTGACCGATGTTTATGAAACTTTTTTCTCTATATTTGGTAGGTCTGAGAATGTCGTACGCTATTTTTTATACCCCTATTCTACGCGGACGGAGTCGCGGGCAACAGCTAGTAATATAATAGGTATAATAAACATTATTTAATTGAGTCATCAATTTGTCCTCGAGTGTATCGCGATTTTCGATCAGTATTTGTTATTTCAAAACATTTTAGCATGTAAATGAATACGCATGAGGTTTTGAAATGCCTCATTTTCAATAAGGTGATCATGAAATTTCCAAATACCTATTCAAAATAGTTAAATCGCAGGAAACATCCTTTGCACATTAATAATACAAGGGGAAAAAAGATTTCTTCTTATTATCGTAATAAAACAATACCTAGCTATTTATTTCTCATACTAAATACAAACTGAAATATGTATGCACAAAAAAAAACCCCAGAAAAAAGACCAGCGCTGGGAATCGAACCCAAGTCCAAACATTCCGTGCCGCGTGCCATTCCCCTACACCACCACTGGTCAGGAGTTTAGACACGAATTTTTCCCATACATCCATATCTCAATCTGTTCGATAATCATTTAATTATGAAGCAGTGATACAGCGCCACCTATGTTTACACCCTCATCGAGAGACTTCAACACTCCTTCGGAACTATCCGCTCACTCGGACAAGAGATGTCGCTACTAAGCCAAACTTTAACAACATGTGTACATGTGTTGACGACTGTGGTTGACGATTGTCAGAACAGAAGCTTATTGATGGTGAAAAAACCATTTGCCATTGACTCTCGCGACTAAAGAAAATGCTGACGCATTGCCTGTCTTCCAGTTTTATTTGTATAATACTATGTATATTAAGAGATTTAGAAAGGCCAAGTTCAAGTTAAAATAGCGTTACATGGCCTTGGTTTAAATAATACGCAAATTGGACAGATAACTCCTAAATGTCATTGTTAATAGTAGTATCTTTATATTCGTAGACGTAAAATAAATAATAACTGAGATAATAGCCTTCTGGTCACTTCGAAAATAACCTAAGGCCAAATTATTGTTTAACGGTCGGAATACTATCGCAAAGGCAAGGCAGAATGAGAGAGCACTACAGGGTGGAAACTGGTTCAACTAAGTATGAAATAAATTGTCAACTGAGGTACGAGGGCAGGTCCAAAAGTTTCCGGCCTAACAAAGAAAAGAAGAGTCGACCAAGTAAGTGCTTTACCATTTTTTGTGACAGTTCCTACATCAGAATAAAAACAATAAGGCTGATTGTCACATTGGCTTGTAAGTGAAAATAGCCTTTGATGTCTTAAGTCATACAATTGACATTAAACTTTAGGGTGGTAAAGGAGTTTCTTGGTCGACTATACTTACATAATTATATTCACAAAACTTCTTTTATTTTTCGATTATATTCTCCCTCTATTTCAATGCACTTTTCAGATTGAATTGAAATAGAGGAAGACTTTATCGAAAAATATAAGAAGTGTGGTAAATATATATGTACTTCTTTTCTTTGTTAGGCCGGAAACTTTTGGACCTGCCCTCGCATGTTTATTAAGCAAAATATACAATAGAAAAAAAAATAAAAAACCGGTTGTCTGTAAAGTTGATTTACGGACGATAGTTTAACGTGACAACGTCATAGCAAAACATTCATAAGACAAAAATTAAACCAGGCGGTCACCCATCCAAGTACTGACCGCGCCCGACGTTGCTTAACCTCGGTGATCGGACGAGAACCGGTGTTTTGTCAAATCTTAAAAACGGTGCATCCTACGGCTAAATCAATGAAATTTTCATCCCCCCTTTAATACCCCCGCATCCCTCTCCCGCACTTCTCCCACACTCCCCCCGCACCCTCCTCGCCCCCCGCAACCTGTTCCTGTTCCTGAGAAAGTGTGCCCATAAGGCCGGCAGCATTTCCGTGCTGGATTGTGGTGCCAATACGTTGGGCGAGAAATGCACCAGCCTCAACTAAGTTATGTTTTTTACGGGAACCTATCGATGTTTAGAAAAAATTATTTCCGAAGGTTTAGAATCCCGAAAACTTCATTTGTCCGAAAGCATTTTTTTCTGAAACTGTAAATATTTCAGGATTTATTTCAGGACCATCGTGTAGAACCCTTTAGGTTAGGTTAGGGTTGTTTTATAAAAATCCTGAAATATTTACAGTTTCAGAAAAAAATGCATTCGGATAAATGAAGCATTCGGGATTTTAAATATTCGGAAAAAATATTTCTAAATTTTGATAGGTAACCGTTTTTTATATGGTAAGATGCGTCCACTGGGTGCTCTAGATCTTCCTCGAGCAGCTAAATAGCTTAGCATTAGTTGAAACGGTCACATAGCTTCATAGCGTTACTTTCACATCCTCGAATCATAATGGCATGTGCAGTGCTTCCAAAAGCACCCGAAAAATAAGTCTTTAATGAACTAAAACAATTACTTTGCTCACCCGCGACCTTACAATAGTTACGTTTATGCAAGAAATGTGCGTTCATGCAGCTCCTCCACCTCCACACTGTACGAACACACACAAATCACATAAACCCAACCATCACCACCACCAAGCTACACTGACGCGTTTAATTTTAACAGTTGGTAGCATAGCATACGGTTGTGGTAACTCTGAAGATGAGCTCTGGTTGAGTTCGAAACGCGTCAGTGTAGCTTGGTGGTGGTGATGGTTGGGTTTATGTGATTTGTGTGTGTTCGTACAGTGTGGAGGTGGAGGAGCTGCATGAACGCACATTTCTTGCATAAACGTAACTATTGTAAGGTCGCGGGTGAGCAAAGTAATTGTTTGAGTTCATTAATATGGACCTCCGCAAAGTAACGCCTGATTCAATAAATTAAATAAGTCTTTGTCCAATAAAACCACAGCTTAATAAATCAAAGCCAAATATTGGAAAGGCGACAGACTATACCGGACATGCAACCGGTTCCGATGTGACCTTGAACTCCGCTGAAACCGAGAGTGAACTTGGGCTGTTTATGTAAACGCAATCGCGATCTGTACCTCTACCATGAGTTTACACTAGTTTACAGTGACCGTACTCGCTAGCGACGGCGTAAATGATTTGTATGGAGAATTGTACTTCCGTAAGTGACCGCTAGAGGCGCTGTACAATTCTCCATACAAATAATTTACGCCGTCGCTAGCGAGTACGGTCACGTAAACTAGTGTAAACTCATGGTAGAGGTACGGTTTGCGGGTAAAATGGCGTGACATAATGTCTCTTTGTTATATTTCTTAGCTTAAGCCCGTGGTTTCATTCAGAAATCCTCGAAATAAGGTTTTTTTAGTTTTCAAACTAAATACAAACTGAAATATAGATGCACAGAAAAAACCCCAGAAAGAAGACCAATGCTGGGAATCGAACCCAGGTCCTCAGCGTTCCGTGCTGCGTGCTTACCCCTACACCATCACTGGTGGTCATCACTGGACCAGTGATGGTGTAGGGGTAAGCACGCAGCACGGAACGCTGAGGACCTGAGTTCGATTCCCAGCATTGGTCTTTTTTCTGGGGTTTTTTCTGTGCATCTATATTTCAGTTTGTATTTAGTTTGAAATATATGGTTTCACGGGATGACCGTAAAAGTAATAAAAAATGAAGTTGAAAAAAATAAATAGAAAAAGATACTTCATACTTAACTTGTAAAGGTTTTTTAGGGTTCCGTACTCAAAGAAACATCTTTGCAAACTAACCGATTTATAATATGTAGGATTATAAATAGAACTACCGTGAGAATCTGGTATTATTAGTATTTAATACCGGCTTGCTCTCGTCTATATGTTTACTCTGTGTCATAATTTAAAACCGGAATATTTTTACAGGTTTATTGTAAGTACAGGTTTTTCATACCAAATTTTGGTTCAAAACATAGTCTTCTTAGCGCGGTACACTTTATTTTTTTTTAATTTAGATGAAACTTGGCGTTAGATACACAAACACCTGGATTAAGACGTATCATAATCCCAGCCTAGATACGTCCCACTGCAGGGCACAGGCCTCCTCTCAGAATGAGAGGGCTTGGGCCTTAGTTTCCACGCGGGCCCAGTGCGCATTGGGAACTTCACATACACCATTGAATTTCTTCTCAGGTGTATGCAGGTTTCCTGACGATGTTTTCCTTCACCGTAAAGCTCATGGTAAATTACAAATGTAAATTAAAAATAAAATAATAAATATCATGGGACAACAATTCACACCAATTGACCCAGTCCCAAAGTAAGCTAAGCAAAGCTTGTGTTATGGGTACTAGGCAACGGATAAACATAGCCACTTATATAGATAGATACATACTTAAATACATATTAAACACCTAAGACCCGAGAACAAATATTCGTATTTTTCATAGAAATATCTGCCCCGACTCGGGAATCGAACCCGGGACCTCAAGCTTCGTAGTCAGGTTCTCTAACCACTAGGCCATCTGGTCGTCTAATTTAGCACATAAATTCCGAAAAACTCAGAGGCGTGAGCCCGGACTCGAACCCACGACCCTTTGCTTGAGAGACCATAGGTCAACCACTAGGCCACCACGGGATTAAGACGTTATGATACATCAGAAATGAGTCTTTTGGCTGATGTGATATTGCATGAACTCCCGTCGAATAATATTTTAACTTTGAACAAGAATAGAGGGCGCTTTTTAACCCTTTGACCGCCACAAAACAAACGAAGTGACATGCTCTGTACGCCACGGAACAAACCGTCTAGTCGATAAATAGGGCTTTGTTACCATTGCAGAAGGATTTTTTTCGAGTTGAATGTTGGTCATCTATAGATGACTCTGGCGTGTCAGGCATTTTATTGGCTGTCACGACTGGTTGACTCTGGCGTTCAAAGGGTTAAAAAACATTGAAGCACCTCGGCTTTCACCGTGGTAACTTCGTCTGCAATGAATAGATGGCGTTGTTCGAGGGGCCGTTGTGGTTTAAAAGTATTACCGTAACCCTTTATTAAAAAGCCGTAGGCCTAGTGGTTTGACCTGCCTCAATCAGAGGGTCGCGGGTTCGAGCCGGCACCGTGTAATTTTTCGGAATTTACGCACGAAATTACATACCATGAGCTTTACGGAGACGGAATACATCGTAAGGAAATCTGGACATATCTGAGAAGAAATTCATTGGTGTCTGTGAAGTTTCCTTTCCGCACTGGGCTCGTGTAGGAATGGCCCAAGCCCTCTCGGTACGTGATGACGACGAACCTTTTTTCATGGATTTTTCTAACACGGGTGTAGCTTTGAGATTGATATTCTGTCACGTCAATATAAAGCGTGGATTAGTCTTCCTAATTACTCAAAAAAATGACATATTTTTAACAAATAAGTCATAAAAACTTCATTATTAAGTTACTATTTCCGTGTGGGTTGATCGCAATCGCTCGCACAAGGACTCAAAACTATAGAACGGAGGGAAAAAAAACATTTCCTGTCGCGACTGAATCAACTTTCAATTACGCAGAAATAGCCGTTTAAAATCTTATGAATTGCTTTGTGAGCAATCAAAAACCTAATACTTAAGAATTACAAATCAATTTGTAAGAATAAAGCCATTGGTTTCGAAAGCAGAGGGTCATGTATGTATGTATGTACCCGGGCTCACACCTCTGAGTTTTTTTGACTTGGGAAATTATTTTTTTAATTTATTATGACCTTACAAGCCGTTGTGGCCTAGTGGTTTGACCTATGGCCTCTCAAGCAGAGGCTCGTGGGTTCAAATCCCGGCTCGCACCTCAGAGTTTTTCGGTATTTATGTGCGAAATCACATTTGAAATTTACCATGGGCTTTACGGTGAAAGAAAACATCGCGAGAAAACCTGTATACACCTGCGAAGAAATTCAAAGGTGTGTGTGAAGTTCCCAATCCCAACTACGGCCCAACCCCTCTCATTCTGAGAGGAGGCCTGAGCCCTGCAGTGGGACGTATATGGGCTGGAATGATGATGATGATGATGAGCTTTATGCAAATATTATTTATTTTTATTAGCAATGCGCAATGTCTCCCGGGTATGCGCCCCAACCTGGGTGTTCTACCAATTGAACCACGTCGCATCCAATCGACTTCCCCGAAATTCTTAATCGCTTACATACGCCAACAGTGGCGTGTCCATCCATCACAACTATTAGAAGCTATGACTCCTACGTTCCAAACGGGAGACGTGGGTTCGAATCCCACCGGCGCACCCGAAAAACTTTTTCGCTTTTAAATGAGCTTTATGGTCAAGAAAAACATCCTGAAGAAACCTTACTCACCTGGACAGTGATCGGGATGACAAAGTTAGTGTCCGTGCGTGGCAGGCGCCGAATAAAAATCAATGGTGTGGGTGAAGTTCCCAATTCGCACTGGCACAATCCCGCGGGGAACTACGGCCCTAGCCAACTCATTGTCAGAGAAAGCCTAAGCCTGCTGTTGAACGTACATACCCTTGGATGATGACGATTGATGATAGATAATGCAGGAGCAATGTACGATGTATACGTGTAGTTCAGATTTTTAGTAAAATAGAATTTTATGTTGAAATTATTTCTAATGTCATAAAATGTAATTTCGTACATAAATTTGGAAAAAACTTAGAGTAGCGAACCTGGGCTTAAACGCACGACCATCTACTTGAAAGACTATAGGTGAAACCACTAAGCTACCACGACTCCTTCTGTAGCCAGTATTCTGACGTAAATAAGAAGTTAGGTCATTTCGATTTCAGGTTTGCTCGTCACTGACTTAATTTTCACCGTACTCATAAGCAGCTGTTAATTTGAACTCTTGGTTTGTATGAAGATTTCGCAAAGTTTTTAGTTTTTCGGTTTCTAACTTACTTAGACGACCTGAACGCGGAACCAGGGGGGTTTCACTCCGCAGTTTAGGTATGTTCGGCCGGCGCTCCTCCCGGGAGGAGTATGGCAGTAGGTTGTCACGCGGCCTTCAGTTCGCACGCTAGCCGCGTCGCGCGTTATTAAACATCTTTTTTTTCTGTGATTTTTGCAACAAACAATGACTTCTAAACGATATTATAAAAAACTTACTTACATACTAAAGGTAGTTTACTGAATTAATACACACTGTTATCTTTCTTGATTTATATACCTACCAAATATGGGCGAGTGGGAACCCTGTGCCCTTGGTTTCGGATCAGCGGTGCCCAACGGAATATGAACGCTCGTATCACACGATAAGTTTTAATTTCGCGTGCACGCAGCAGGAGTAGGAAAGTTTTTATACCTAAAGTTGACCTTTGTTCGAGAGTGATCCTTCTGTACGTTAGTACTATTACTTATTCTGTGGCGGAACTGAGCGAGACCAAATCTAGATAGGGAGATGTAGCGATCAAGAAGAGAGGCCTTTTTCCAGCAGTAGGACACAGATAATAAGTAATTTATAACAGTAAAAATTGTTTCAAACTTTAAATCTACATTAACGTAAAGAGTATGCCAAGAAAAGTAGCAAGACATAAAGCAGATAGTGTTTAAGGCTCGCACCCACGAGGCCATAGGTCAAACCACTACGCTAATATACCTTTTTAAATCATACATTTACTTACTACCCTAAAATTAAATCAAACATGAACTTCCATAATTTTACGAACTAATGATACTTAGATGTAATCAAGAACCTGAAAATCAATGAAACAAGTTATTAAAACGTCAAAATTTAAATAAAATTGCTATCAGTATCCTGATTACGAGTACATGTCTATTGATACGCTCTAATTGCTAAAGAATTCGAACATTGTCTTACGCCCTACTAAGTACAACATAATATTAAGTTTCTATTATTTTATGTGGTTAGGTTAATTTTGCTGGATCCATAGCTGGTAATAGCTAGTTATTAAGTCCGTCTGAATTAGGTACAATGTAAAGATTTTTCAACTGAAGTTTTCAATCAAACTATCATCAATTCTGTAATGCATTACACTAAACATAATTGAAATGGATAATTTTCGTGTCACAACGAAGTTCTAGTTTTTGTGTGACTAACTACCATTTATCCTGGTCTAATTTTTTGATCTGCAATGTATTGAAACCAAAGCTACAACCTTGGGGTCTTCAAGGGTAGAGTAAATAGGCTTGCTGAACCTTTGGTCTCATCTGAATATCATCAGGCGAGATAGGTCAACGGGTCAGCTCGATGCAACACGTGATATTTTTACAGAGTTATTTAATTGAGCTGGCCCAAGCACATGCTGAAGCATTGTCACGAATCTTTATACACCGTAATAGGGTGAATATTAAGTCGTTTATGAAGTGTTTCTTACTCAGTTATTGCTGGACAACATAATGCATTAACTCAATTGTTAAAATTAGCCGGATAAAGTTTAGGATGTTCATACTTTGTTGAAATGAAATCACAAACTCAATGTATGGAGACTTCCAATGAAATAAGACTAATTAAAATAAATGAGTTAGTGCATTATATTGACCAGCATTAATTGAGGAAGAGACACTTATTTTTGTTAACGGTTTAGGATTCACCCAGTATTTATTTACATTCTAGTAGAACAATGCTACAGTTGAACAAAAATTTAGATTTTTTTTTATCAACGGACACTTGGAATGACAACTTGAGCGCGCCTACTAAAAACAAATGAACCGCGACCGTATTTTTTTAAATTACCGAAGCACGGACAAGGCGTCTGCCCCCTCGCAAACAGCCGCACGAATACAAGGACTCGCGCACACCGCGCGTTCGACGCGCGTTTGTCCCGCCGCAAAAGCTAGAGGGGTTATAGCGAAAGTCACTCCAAATAAACAAGTATAAAAACACAGAACACCGATCGAACTGCATCCAGTCCGATTCCCGGCTCGAACCACCGTCAAGAGGCACAATGAGAAAAGCGGTGAGTTAAGTGTTAAGTGTTAAGTGTAGTGTTGTGCAGTGACTTTAAAGTGTCCCCATGGATTGTCATACAAACCCAGTGAAGTGCGCGCTTAACCAAGGAACTGTGGTAGTTTATTTATTCGATAGGCATTCGTTTTTTGAACTATCGAACGCGTAAGCTACCGTTTTGTTCTAGTGTTAACGTGCCCGATTCGTTACACAAAGGATTTATTCATTCTGACATGTAACCTTTGTTTTTAAATTTAATGGGTATTGTATTACAGTTTTTGGATCGCGGATGCTATGAAGCTCACGTGAAACGCAGACAAATCAGCTACGATATCGAGACACACGGTGATTAGTTAGATCAAAGTAACTAGAACGAGCTGTCGCTGTCGCCGCAGTAGATATAAGTGGGTACACGAATCTTTCAAGCGCTGTTTCACTCTATACTAGAAGTCAGTGAAGCTGATGAACAAATAAATTTTACAATCATTCTAAAATCCTTAATTTTTATTTTCAAGAGATTCAAAAATCTGCAAGTAATTAGTGATTGATTTATTTATTTATCACAATCCCACTGCTGGCCATTGCAGATTTGCAGATTTAGCGAACTCCAAATCTAATTTCGCATGTGAATTCCAAAAAACGCAGATGCACGAGCGCGGACTTGAACCCACGATCCTCTGCTTGAGAGGGCATAGACCAAATAACTAGGTTACCGCTGAACAATAATAAAATAATATTTAAGACAAGCATTATTAAAAAAAATGCTATGATAAAATCGACTAGGTACTTAGTTTTAAATTAAACTTAAAATTGGTTGAACAACAAGAAACATCAACATCTCTATACCACCATTTTAATACTTAACCTTCGTTATAAGACCCTTACACGAAACAAGGTATTAATGTAAAGCCACTCTAATAACAGGTCAAGACAAACTTGCAAGAAATTAACAGTTCTATTACGTAACAATGCTTCTCTGTAGACGAACGGGTTTGATGTCAGGTCCAGGAACAGGCAAAATGTTGATGTTATAACATTCAATGCAACCTGAGAAGCTGTTATAGAACCTGTTATTCGATACGTTGACACTAGGGCTAATGCGGCAGCTAAATAAAAGAAGCAGGCAATTAAAAAGGTTTATTGAATTATAACAATCTCAGCTGTACTTTAATGACGCAATTTAAAGCAAAAAAAATGCCTAGTAAATTAAACAACAAAAAATTGTAATAAACTCTAAATTGATCGAGGCATAAGTTTTTAAAAATAAGCTGTATTGCTTATCAAATTAGAACTACTTGAATAAATTTCAAAGTATAATTTATTTCAAAAACATGAGGTTAATTATCACCTTAGAGTCATATAGTGACCCAAAACGCGGCCTATATACAGCTAAAATAATCCTGGATGCAAATGATAAAACCAATTTGAATGATTAATTTATACATAAATGATGTCTAAAAATATCAAACTGGGGACGTGATTACGAAATATCCTAACGCTATATCCTGAATCACCTCGCTCACCTTAAAAGGCCTAAGTGATTAGGCAGAGAACTTGTTAGTCTGGTCTGATCAAGCTACCGAGAAAAATGCGCAATTTTCTTACAACTGCGGCAAAATAACACTAAAACGTGTTATAAATATTGTAATTAGAGTGTGATTATTTTAGCTGAAGGGCTGTGAAAAATAAAAAACTGCCAAGACATGCACTTCAATGGTCTGAAAAATAACCTTTATTTCACCTGTAAGTGCAAAATTTAGGATTTAAGTATATAAAAAGCTCGTTAACAGTCTAAGGAAGTATTTACTACATGAAACAAGGTTAGGATTTTAAACGCGAGCGTTTTTCCGGCCATAGTCATATTGCAGAAAAAATAATGATCGTGCTATAGTAAAATTATTAATTCCATTAAATGACATTCTAAATCAATGTCAGAACAAAATATAAACACGCCTCAATTACCTGCAGGCAATTATTATTGTAGTTTTTGCTGCAGTCAGAGCTGCAAATATATGTTAATTTGTTGCAAGTATCTATAAATAATAATTTGTTATAGTGTAACTTGAGTAGATAGATAATAAGTCGAAGCATTGGATTGGGTTGCAACAGCACCATGAAGGGACATTCCGAGAGAACCCAGTTGCTTGACCTCGTTTAATAGAAAACCATGTAAATTTACACGTTTATCTATTTCGTTTGCGTTTGGTTCATATGCACTGCGTATTAAAATCAAATCACCTGTAACGTAATTAATATATCACCATCATCATCTCAGCCTATATACGACTCACTGCAAGGTGTGCCTGTAGGCCTCCTCTTAGAATGAGAGGGCTGGGACCACAGTTCCCACGCGGGCTCAATGCGGATTGAAAATTGGATTTCAAATACATCTTCACTGGTGCATCCAGGATTATTTTTTTCAATTGAAATTTCGCACATAAGTTCCAAGAAACTCAGAAGTACGAGTCCGGGCTCGAACCCACGACTCTCTGTTCGAGGGGCCATAAGTCAAATCACTAGGCTAGCAAGACTTTTTTTTTATTAAACATTTTATTGTCATTACTAAACTGCATTAAAGTGTTATTTCGTGCCCTGAATAACATTAGGTTTTATAACAGTTTTATAAGGAACATCATAATCTGATGTATGTAGACGCGTCTAAAGAATCACAAACAATTTTCACTATCGTTAAGGATTTACGAGCCGTTTTCACTCCAAGTGTGATACAAGTTTAGAATTATGCCGCCGATAATGCTAGAAGACTATTACGTGCTGTTACGTTGGAACGCGTAAATCTAGAACACTAGGTTTTCGATAGATGCATTAAAATGAGAAGACATCGATACAAATCGTTACCAATAAAACTTCAGCTATTCTGTTGGTTATAATATAGATTATTTTGGCGCTTCTAAATAGCGCTTAACGCAGCGATAAACTGACAAAACTTTAAGCCAATTGTTAGAAGATTTTTTACACAGATTGTACCATGTTTAGTAAAACAAAGAGATATAAATACGTTAATAAATGCACAGATAAAGTAAAGCTAACAATGCAGTCGTGACGGAGTCTGTGGGAGCGTTGCGAAACCGGGGTCTTGTAATGTCAACTAGCTTGAAGCTGAAACGCTGTCAATTGTACAATGGGAACCAATGACAGCTACAAAAATGATTCCCAATTGAAAAAATACTTACTAGAGTCAGCGCAAATTACACCCGATTAAAACACAAATTCAAATTAACACACATAATTTCAAAGCTCAATACAAATTTATAAAGTCAGTCCTTGTACTTCACCATCAAATTCAATTTAACACTAAAAAGGAATTTAAAATAATTGATTACTTTAAACTAATTATAGTTTGTTAGATACTGTAGACACTGGCCGCCGAGACCGTGTTGCTGTTTCGTATATTTGAATTTGCGGCTTCTAGAAATGAACCACGGACAGCGGACGGTCTGGGCAGCCATTCATGGTTAGGCCGTGCCGCGGGAGTGTTTTAATATTTACTTACGTTGTAATTATTAATAAATGCTGGGTTTTAGTGGAAATCCAAGTTTTCTTTTGAATACGTTCAAGTTAAGCTCTTAGGCAGTACCTTGTCAATAATGTTGATAAAGAACCGCAACTTTGAATAGCATCTGCATAATCTTATTTCACAAAACGATTTTAAAATTGTGACGTAACTACATATACTAAATTAATGTATTTCAAAGAGATTAAGCGAAGCCATCCAACGACCGCAAGGTCAGCGCGGATCATGTAACTAGGTTCGAAACTAGATAGTTTACATACACCTGTATGTTTAAGAAATTGAACTAGGCCACTGTCACCTGACTGTCAAAATTGACACGCTATTTTATGACAGCGCAAAATTAGCGTTTGTTTGATGATGTTACAGAGTCGTTATGTAATACGTATGTATCTTTACCAGTTTAAAATTCTGGGACTATTTTTATATCGTTGCAGAATAGTCAATATTGTTAGAATCTGAACGTTTGAAACTTCCAATAAAAGGAAAGGCTCAACTGTAACCTAAGAACCAAGTTTTATAATGATCGTATAAGTATCGGTCGTCATGTCAATTTTCTTTCACAAGCCGCCTAGTGACAGGTGACACGTATATGCTCTACTCAATTAATGCTTAGCATTACCAGTTTCGATATCAAATTTCCCCATTTTCCCCATGAGAGCGCATCGCAATGCACGCTGCGCACACGCAATCCGATTGCAATCATGCGCACTGACTCACGACCACTTGCGAATTGGCGCAAACGTAAACAACACTCAATAAATAAAACTGTTTGCACGTTAAATTAGTTGGAATAACTATAGTGATGACATTATATTTGCATTGCTGTTTAAAATCAAAGATGCTCATTTCAGATAACTGACCATGTAGTTAAATTAAATACTTGTACAGTAATCAACGCTTCTTGTTTTAAGGTATATCACTGTAATTTGCAAAACGTGTAATTATTATACATAATTGTTATTTGCTGTATAATTAACTAGCGATTTATAAAAAATAATGACGCGTGAAAATATAAACTGTTGCTTTATTAAACTTTTCGTCACGGCCCGTGTTTAAATGGCCTTTATGCAGCTTCATCAGTTAACATACTTGTACCATCGCAATTTCATCATATATTCAAATTTTGAGGGCGTTCAACATAATTTGTACAGTTTTAACGGATCGTTAAATGCAAGGTTCCTTTGATTTTCCGATTTTACTATCGTGCTAAGAGACTACAACGAATGGGTTTAAGTTTTTGTTAAATTCTAGGAAATTAATGATTACGTCCAACGCTTTCCAAGTTTTTTTTTAATTGAATGAAACTCATTCCATAAGTGCTGTTTAAGCGTTTATTGATTGTAAACGATACATTACTATGGATAATTGCTTATTATAGCTGCTGATAGCCCCTTTACGACCATTAAATGACAGTAGCATGCTATGTACGTGTTTAACTCTCGTATTGAGCGTATATTTTCTTTTACAGATCTGTTTAGTTTTCCTGCTGGTAGCAGCAGTGGCTGCCAGTGAGAAGAAGACTACAGAGAAAAAGGCTGAGCCTTTGGACAAGAAGTTGGACAAACGCGGCCTCCTGAACCTCGGTTACGGATATGGTATCAGTGGTCTTGACATCGGGTACATCGGCAATGCTCACGGTCATGGTGGCGCCTACAACTTTGTTGACGAGGGTGCCATCGCCCACCACGGCTACGGCATCCCGCTCGGAGAGCACACCGACGTTACCAGAACTATCACCCTGGTGAAGGGAGTGCCCGTCGCCTACCCCGTCGACAGGCCCGTGCCATACACCGTTGAGAAACACGTGCCATACCCAGTCAAGGTCCCCGTGCCCCAGCCGTACGAGGTCATCAAACACGTGCCAGTTCACGTGAAGGAGTACGTCAAAGTCCCAGTCCACGTCCCCGCTCCGTACCCAGTCGAGAAGAGGGTACCCTACCCCGTACATGTGCCTGTCGACAGGCCTTACCCCGTCAAGGTTCTCGTCCCCCAGCCCTACCCCGTGGAGAAACACATCCCCTACCCCGTAAAGGTGCCCGTTCCCCAGCCCTACCCCGTGGAGAAACACGTGCCATACCCCGTTGAAGTCAAAGTGCCCGTCCCGCAGCCGTACCCAGTCATCAAGCACGTCGGTTACCCCGTGAAGGTGCCTGTGGACAGGCCTTACCCAGTGCACGTGCCTGCCCCCTACCCCGTCGAGAAGCCTGTGCCTGTGGCCGTACCAGTCGAGAAGCCCGTCGCCTACCCCGTCCACGTTCCAGTCGACAGGCCTTACCCCGTCCACGTTGAGAAGCCCTACCCCGTTCCCGTGAAAGTCCCAGTGCCAGAGCCGTACCCAGTATACAAGCACGTCCCGTACGCGGTAGAAAAGCCCGTGCCTTACCCCGTGAAGGTGCCTGTCGACAGGCCGTACCCCGTGCACGTAGAGAAGCACATCCCAGTGCCCGTAGAGAAGCCTTACCCAGTCCCCGTCAACGTCCCAGTATACTACAAAGACCACCACGACTCCTACAGCAGTCAAAACTACGGAGGCTCATACTACGAGCACTAAGTGTTCAACTAGTTTAAGGCCCATCACCAGCGTAACTCGCCACGGCCGGGACAGCGGCAACAAATTCTCACTTTTGTATATTTATAACGTCTTATGGGCGTACGTGTAGTGATAAAAGGTTACCATTTTTAGGTTAAGTCGACTGTAATAATAAGAAAAAAACTAAAAATAAAAAAACTTGTAAAAATGTCCGCAGTTTCAATTTTAGATTTAGGAAGTGAGTGTTGAGGTCGATAATAGGTGACGGTGATTGGCCTTCGGGTAGCCGATTGTTGTAACTTGGGTAAGCATGTATTACCGTGCTTTGTTTGAAATAAAAAACAAATTAGGAAAATGAACAATGACAACGACATACACACAAGAAGTCAAGTACGAGAAAAAAATCATACGCTTTTAACACAGAATTTTCATTAATTTATTGAATCAGGCGTTACTTTGCGGAGGTTCATATTAATGAACTGAAACTATTAGTTTGCTCACCCGCAATCTTCGAAGGTAAGGAAGGTAAGTGAGCATAGTAATTGTTTCAGTTTATTACAGAATTTTCAGGCGTTACAAAAAAATACACACTAAAGTTGTTAGCAACACAAAAAATCTTGTAGTATTAAGTCGGTATGGTTATAAAAGAACCAAGGAAGTTGACCTGTTTATTTCAAGCTTATGCAACTGTTATACGACCTAATATTTTACATTATAACTACCTGCGTAGGTATTCGACGTTAACCAATATCCTTTGCTTAATCTGAGATAAATCATGATGGCGGACTGTCATTCGACAACCAGTTTCACCATATTTCACAAGACACTATATTTCAATAGGAAACGTAAGTATACGAATACTAAATATTCCTATATAAATAGGAAGTAGACTAAAACTTGCGTCCTTCCTTCCTACTGTCAGTTAATTCTTTCGAATATCAAACAATGAAAAATACTTAAACGACATATAAAATAATTATTAATCACAAGTCAAATAAGCTAAAGAATTGCATGGTTTCCGAGGGATAGCGCTAATCGAATTATTTGCAGACGGAGTCGCGGGCAACCTAGTCTTAAATACAACGACTATAATTTTTTTTTATAGTGGTATGTACATATTTAGTTAATTTTACTTAGGTAAGTTATCTTTATTTTCTTTTTAACTGTTAATTTCATATCTTTATGTTATTTTATTTTATTTAATATAACGACTAGAAGTTTAATATTAGACGTTTATAAATACTTCTAATACCTATAAATAAAACACTCACTAACGCATCGAGGTAGAGTAACATTTCCCCGATTAGAAGTTAACGTCTTCTATTCGTGTTTCTGTTTTAAGAATAGTTTTGAACTCCTGCGCAATAAGGTCGCGATGTGGAGCAATGCCGTAAGTTTGGTAACCTTGTTATGTACCTTTTATAGCACTTATGGCTATTATAAGGTCATTATACAGCCAGATTGTGGTAGCATGGGAATGTTGCAGCATGCGCTCTGAGAGATGACCACTTGTGAGGAAATAGGTGTAAACATAGTGCTGCTATATATGTAATAAAGTAGCGATAGTGAGTGGTTATTATTGTCAAAGTGTGGCAAATAAAACCTTTTATACAATACAATACAAATACAGTACAGTACACCAAAAAAACTTTTAACAAAAAAATTAAACCGCCGACAAAACTGAAAAGCAAAAAATAATACCTTTTTTGTTTGACCTTAATCTAGGTAAGTACCAGTTTGAAGTCGGTGCCTCAGCACGAGCCAGGAGGAGTGATAGAAGCCAATCAGGTAGATGATTATGGGTCCACTCCTCCTGGGTAGTGCTGAGGCACCGACTTCAAACTGGTACCTAGATTAAGGTCAAACAAAAAAGGTATTATTTTTTGCTTTTCAGTTTTTTCGGCGGTTTAATTTTTTTGTTAAAAAGTTTTTATTTTCTACTTTTTTCCCATCCTTGGGGTAAAAGTTATGCGTGGTCATATAGTACAATCAGTGACTGAACAATCAGTCATCCCCTGTTTTCCTACCCTAAAGAGTAAGAATATTATTTCCAAATTTAAATGGGACCACCCTCGGGGTATACGCTTTCCAATAAAAAAAGAATCATCAAAATCGGACTACTCTGTAAAATGTTATGCGTGATCATACATAAAAAAATAAAACATATACACGTCGACTTGAGAACCTCCTCCTTTTGTTTTCTTCGGTTGAAAACAGTACAGTGACATTGCAGGAATAAAAAATCAGGCAGATAATAGGCGGTCTTATCGCTAAAAAGAATCTGGTCAATCACGGGTCAGTTTTATGTAAAAAAAAAAAAAAATAACCAATTACACAGAAATTAATAAATATGAACAGGCTAATGTAGGTGGCAGAAGACAGGAGAAACGCAGAATTGTTAAATAATAAATATTAAATACAGTAAATATAATATTATATCATCATCATCATCATCATCATCTTTTCAGCCGTAGGACGTCCACTGCTGGACATAGGCCTCCCTCATTGATGCCCAATCATTACGATTGGAAGTGATTTGCATCCACCCTGAACCTGCGGCCTTCACCAAATCGTCCGTCCATCTCTTTGGTGGACGTCCCACGCTGCGCTTGCCAGTCCGTGGTCTCCATTCCAGAACTTTTGGGCCCCAACGGCCATCTGTTCTGCGTGCTATATGGCCTGCCCATTGCCATTTCAACGAGCTAATCCGTTTGGCTATGTCGGTGACCCCGGTTCTTCTACGGATCTCCTCGTTTCTGATTCGATCCCGTAGAGAAACTCCATAGCTCGTTGAGCGACTCTGAGGCTATTCATCAGGCCCATAGTAATATTATATATTCAGGAATAATAGCACTCCTCTAATCTATTACACGTAGTTTCCTAGTTATATTGTTCAGTTTTAAGTATATACACTCCCTTGCTACTTAATGTTGAATTTTTGCAAAGTTATCTCCTTCCAAGTAAGTAGACCCCTAATTGACAGCCGAAGGGGCCGAAAAGTTCTCGAGTGGCGTCCACAGCCTGGTTTTTTTGGCGAGCCTTGGGGGAGGCCTTACATAGATCACTTTGGGTATAATTATATTATAGTGTAACCACAGTAAAGATACTTATATTAGTTTTTGTATAATGATGGCCTCCGTAAAAATGACACTTTTATCATTGGATTAAAAAGAAAAGGTTCAATTTTTTTGTTACTTCAAATAACAATAAACTACTTATTTTTTTAGCAAATTTAATAAAAATCGACACTTACAGTTCTAATTATCAACAAAAAGGTTGTTCACATTTTACGACGTCATTCAAAATTATCGCAAAAAAAAACAATTGAAAACGTTATACAGCATTTTTTTTCCACGTCTATCATTCATCCATCTGTACCCCAGATTAACCCATATACCCACAACACATTACTACATACAAAACAAAGCTGCATTGTACTATTGTTACACGAAACTCACACGTACATACACACTCGGACAAAAATGGCGTAGCAAAAAAATAATTAAAACTGTTACGCTGTTAAATGCACTATCCCGCTATCAGCGGCTGGAAAGCAATTCCTCTGTTCATTGCATGCTCAAGTAAAACACTACGCAATAGTTTCCTGGTAGTACGAGTAATGTATAAGGAAATAACATACCACAACAATAAAATCGTTGGCTAGCCGTAAGGGTATTATCTCGCGGTGCGCTGAAGGTGTCCCATGTCTTCGGTCACACGGTTATTAGCTATTGCACTTTTTACACAAGACTTAAAGCGTTGTGTTATGTGGAATCAATATACCACATATCACTACTCGCTCAGGTTTACAGATAGATGAGTGCGTATTAGTAAGATTATTGTTTTAACGAAACGACGATCTCAATAATAATATACTTAATAAACATTATTTAATTGGGTCATCAATTTGTCCTCGAGTGTATCGCGATTTTCGATCAGATATTTGTTATTTCAAAACATTTTAGCAAATAAAATGAATACGCATGAGGTTTTGAAATGCCTTATTTTCAATTGGGTGATCATGAAATTTCCAAATACTTACCTATTCTAAATAGTTAAACCGCAGGAAACATCCTTTGCACATTAATAAAACAACGGGCAAAAAGATTTAATTTCTCTCCTTTTTTTAAAGGCCGGCAACAGATCAGTGACTCTCTTTTAGTTGTTGATATTTATGGTCGGTGGTGATCATTTTCCATCCATGACCTGCTTGCTCGTTTTCCTCCCTCTCATAATAAAAAATAAAATAAAAAACGTTTAGAATCTTCCTACTTAATTAATACGACTCACTATTCTGTGCATAAGCCCTCAAAATGACTCGAACGTAAATATTAACAAACAACGCCATCTATGATGCTAGAAAAGTAAACTCGCGCTGCGATACCTTAACTAGATCAATAATAATGGTGAAGGTTTATGTATTGTGTAGCTAGTTCGCTCGCGTGCCGGTAGAGGGCGGAGTAGAAACAATACTTAGTACAATCTTACACAAGATTATCTTAGTACAACACTTAAATACTATAGAGTAAAGCAGCAGAATGGAAATAGATTACTGCGTAAAAAGGTTTTCGTATAAATCGATCTAGTTTTTTCCCTTTGTTGGACCTTAAAGTTCATTAACAAGGAAAAAAGGGGTGTACTTTCATTTGGCAAATTACGTTTCCCAAACTGATTCATTTGGCAAATGTTTCATTTCCCAAATGTTTATTTTTTCAGAAACTGTAAACTATTCAGGATATATTTCAGGACTATTTTGTAGGTTAGGTTAGGTTAGGTTAGGGTTGTTTTATAACAATCCTGAAAAGTTTACAGTTTCAGAAAAAATAAACATTTGGGAAATGAAACATTTGCCAAGTGAATCAGTTTGGGAAACGTAATTTGCGAAACATTAGTAAACCAGCCAAGAATCTTGAAGAAGCTATCACAGCGGGTTTTGTAGTTATCGTCATTTTTGTAACCGACCCTTTATTTTTGCTCGTCAGTGTAGTTACAATAAGTATAACATCTATTTACGACAAATCACTCATCAGTCAGTAAGTTCTAAATGAGGTGAGATTTAATCTAGAAGTGGGACACCCTTAGACTTAAAAACAAAACGCATAAGTACATGCTTTTCATCAACCATGCGAGCCCACCTCGAATTACTTGTTGGCAATAACGGATGCAACCTTTGCAAACACGGCAAGTTTAATTGGTGTAGCAGGGGTTTGCAACCATAGTAGAGTTAGACCAAGATAAGTCAGCAACGATTTTAATAACACACGCAGTAAATATGGTTACCGAAAAAAGATCTTTGTTGAAAATAATTGAGAACAGGAGAGGGAAGATGTTAGGTCATCTCTTACGGCACGATAATTACAAAAGCAAAAGGGGAAGACCAAGAAGGACACATAATAAATAAATAAATATCATGGGACAATTCACACCAATTGACCTAGTCCCAAAGTAAGCTTAGCAAAGCTTGTATTATGGGTACTAAGCAACGGATAAACATACTTATATAGATAGATACATACTTAAATACATATTAAACACCCAAGACCCGAGAACAAACATTCGTATTTTTCATACAAATATCTGCCACGACACAATCGAACCCGGGACCTCAAGCTTCGTAGTCAGGTTCTCTAACCACTAGGCCAAATAAAAGAGAATATAAATGTTTCATTATATAAAGAAGTAAAGGAAATAGCGGAATGTAGAATAAGCTGGAAATTACTCCACCGACAAGAGCCCTAAACTAGCTCTTAGTCTTAGACATATGAAAATGATGACGCAGTGGACGTGTTGTTTATACGTCATAATTTCATAGAACATTAACATTTGCACTGCGTGAGCTATCAAAATTGTTGCAGACTTATCTTGGTCTGACTAAATATGTACGAGTACCATGAAACAATAAAGTGCGTAATGTCTTGATTATATTATAATTAGGTCCGTTAGTTATTATTATTATTATTATTAGCCTATTCTATCCCACTGCTGTGCAAAGGCCTCCCCCCAACACTTCCACTGCTCTCTGTCCGCTGCATACGAGGGCCAGTCCTCCAAGAAGAAATCCAGTTCATCCCGCCATCGCCGTCTGGGTCTGCCAGGTCGCCTTTTCGAGTTGCTGGGTTTCCACTCGGTGGTTATCTTGGCCCACAACTCGTCTGGCATGCGGTAGACATGGCCAGCCCAGTCCCACTTCAGCTTAGACGCTGTTCGACCTGCATCAGTGATCTGAGTAATGGAGCGCAGGTCGGTGTTCCGGATCCGATCCATTAATTTTACACCTAGCATGCTGCGCCCCATGGCCCGCTGGCAAACCCCGATTTTGGACTTCAGAGCTTCTGTTAGTTATAGGTTATAAAAAATATTGAATATGTATTTTTTATAATTATTATACTAAATGGGACTTATCACGCAAACAATCAAACGACCGCTTTAGCCTAGTTGGTAGTGACCCTGCCTACGAAGAAAGAGGTCCTGGGTTCGAATCCCGGTAAGGGCATTAATTTGTGTGATGAGCACGAATATTTGTTCCTGAGTTATGGATGTTTTCTATGTATTTAAGTATTTATTTATCTATATAAGTATGTTTATCGTCGTCTAGTACCCATAGTACAAGCTTTGCTTAGTTTGGGACTAGGTCGATTTCTGTAAGATTGTCCCCTAATTTATTTATTTATTTATTTTTACAATATTTACCCCGACGTTTCGGCCTCATTGCGTTGCGTTTCGTTGCATTGTTGTTGTTGGCGTGTAAGCGTGTAATTATAAGTGAAAATCACGAAAGTTTAAAACAGTAGGACTTTTTATTTTGTCAATCGAACAAAAAATTACAAAGATATAATGCGCCAAAGCTCAGGAAGGCCCGTGACGTCGCTTTTTAGTAAAAAAAACCGGCCAAGAGCGTGTCGGACACGCCCAAGGTAGGGTTCCGTAGCCATTACGAAAAAATCAAGTAATATTTTTCTAAGGATTTCGTAAGTGTACGGAATCATCCAAGTTTAGGTATGTTTTATACCTTAGGCTACTATTTACTCTTAAACTACAAGTAATTTCCAAGCAATCTTAGCCGCTATAATTTTCCTAGTAAATTTGATATATTTACTACCCTTCTGAATTTTTTCAAATTTTTCCACCCAACAGTTTAGATTTTAGAGGGGGGGACGGCCAATTTTAATGAAAATTTTCACTTTAAAGTTGAATATTTCGCAAACAGATCACTAAATAGAAAAATCATGTTAGCAACTCCACAATGATTTCAAAAGACCTATCCAACGATACCCCACACTATAGGGTTAGCCGAGAAAAAAAAAATCACCCCCACTTTACATCTATGGGAGGTACCCTAAAAAAATTTTTTTTACTTTTTTTTATTCAATCACTTTGTCGGCGTGACTGATATATATATTGATGCCAAATTACAGCTTTCTAGTACTAACAGTCTCTGAGCTTAGCCGCGGACAGACAGACAGACAGACGGACAGACATGGCGAAACTATAAGCGTTCCTAGTTGACTACGGAACCCTAAAAAGTAGAAGTCTATTGGCGTGACGATACACATAATTTTAACGGACTGTACCTATATCTTCATTATTTTTGTTTACTCGTAATTGGCCCAGTGCGGATTGGAAACTTCACTAACACCATTAAATTTCTTCTCAGGTGTGTGCAGGTTTACTTACGATGTTTGCCTTTACGCACCGTAAAGCTCATGGTAGATTAACTACCTATGGCCCAACCCCTCCCATTCTGAAAGAAGACCTGTGCCCTGCAATAAGCTGAGATGATGATGATGATGATGATGAAATGTTATATGGTAAAAAAATGTTGCGGACCACTGCGCTAGCGTAACAGCCTCGACTCTACACGCCGTACTTATGTTCTGTTTATTCGTTTTATGTTCAAAGTAATTGTAGATTTAATTACAAACTTTTATTTAACTCCATCTAGCGATGGAATCTTGCAGATTTAGATGTAGTAGTTTATTGAGATTGAATCTATACCCTGTCTATTTAACAGAGTTAGCAAGGCGTTCTCTCTGTTGCACTTTTGTATGCAAATGAAAGGGACAAGAAACTGTCAGTGGGCGTCAACAATCGCACGTCGATGGCGGGCTCGGCTTACAATGCCGTTTGTTGGAATATTCGTAATATTTCTCGTGATTTTTTGATTTTTCTCGTGGTATAGTCGACCAAGTAAGTGCTTTACCATTTTTTGTGACAGTTCCTACATCAGAATAAAAACAATAAGGCTGATTGTCACATCGACTTGTAAGTGAAAATAGCCTTTGATGTCTTAAGTCATACAACTGACATTGAACTTTAGGGTGGTAAAGTAGTTTCTTGGTCGACTATACCTCAAATAATTACATGTCATGTTTATTCACCTAAGTATTAATCATAATTATGTAATTTAAAATAGTAGATAATAATATTTAAATATGTGCCCTGCAGTGGGACGTATGTGCCGGTGCATCGCCCTTATCGCTGACCAATTACGTGCATTCTCTGTTTTTCTAGTACTAACTCTGTTAAATAGAGTATAGTATCCTACTGATATCAGGTATGAAACTTGCCGTACAAATGGAAAAAGCTCTGGATTGAGACATAGGACGCTTGGTGCGCCGCGCCCCGGTTTCTTTTTCAAATGTTTTTTTTTTTCAAAGTTGTACCCTTGGGCAGCCGAGGCAGGTCAAAAATGTAAAAAAATGCTAAAATTAAAAAAAATCTTTTGGTTATTGATATTATCGACCTAGTCCCAAAATAAGCGAAACTAGTAGGTACTCGACAACAGATAAATAATTTAAATACATATTAAACTTCCAACACTGGAGCACAAACGCGTTTGTAGTGGTAGAGCCATGTTGTAGCTAGTCGCTGCATCACAAATGGGCCGGCTCGTCCGGGGCAGTACCACCCTCTCACAGGACACCGGTGTGAAGCAGCAGTACTCCTGCTGCGTTTCGTACGGTCAGTGAGAGCGCCGGGGGCCCAATATCTCTCCCCCTCCCCTATTACCTCTCCTTTTCCCTAGGGCCGACAACGCACTGGCATCGCGTAAAGCGCTGCGGGTGTCTATGGACAGTGGTGATCATTTAACATCAGGTGACCCACTATTTCGTTTGTCTGGCCTCTTTAACATAAAAAACAAACATTCGTATTTTTCAAACAAATATCTGCCCCAAACGGGGATCGGAACCGGGACCTCAAGCTTCGTAGTCAGGTTCTTTAACCACTAGGATACCCTGTCGTCGCTTTTATTTAAATAATTGTTGATATATTTTAAAGATATTAAAAAGCATAATTTGAGACCAGGCTTACGATGGGTCACGAATCATCAATTGGGTTCGACTGTACGGACTACTATTATGTTGCATGAAGGTACAATTTAATTGACATGCAAATAAAACAAAGTCAAATTAACAGTTAACTGGGCCATTTACCGTTATAGGGCTAATGTACGTTCGACTAATACATGAGAACGTTTCATAAAACTTTCTTTTATATCATTTTTAGGGTTCCGTAGTCAACTAGGAACCCTTATAGTTTCGCCATGTCTGTCCGTCTGTCTGTCTGTCTGTCCGCGGCTAAGCTCAGAGACTGTTAGTACTAGAAAGCTGTAATTTGGCATCAATATATATATCAGTCACGCCGACAAAGTGATTGAATAAAAAAAAGTAAAAAAAATTTTTTTAGGGTACCTCCCATAGACGTAAAGTGGGGGTGATTTTTTTTTCTCGACTAACCCTATTGTGTGGGGTATCGTTGGATAGGTATTTTAAAACCATTGCGGGGTTGCTAACATGATTTTTCTATTCAGTGATCTGTTTCCGAAATATTTAACTTTAAAGTTAAAATTTTCATTAAAATCGGCCGTCCCCCCCCTCTAAAATCTAAACTGTTAGGTGGAAAACTTTGAAAAAATTCGGAATGGTAGTAAATATATCAAATTTACTAGGAAAATTATAGCGGCTAAGATTGCTTGGAAATTATTTGTAGTTTAAGAGTAAATAGTAGCCTAAGGTATAAAACACACCTAAACTTGGATGATTCCGTACACATACGAAATCCTTAGAAAAATATTACTTGACTTTTTCGTAATGGCTACGGAACCCTACCTTGGGCGTGTCCGACACGCTCTTGGCCGGTTTTTATTTATTTCATACTCTCGTCGTGTTCCGGCCTGTTGCCTATAGAAGCCATTCTGGAAGAAGGGTCCGAGCAGTTGTGCAGCGCGCGTGCCGGTTACAGAGCCCCGAATTTGTTGTACGGTTTGCACCACATGAATAAATACGGAGCAGCATAAAAACTTCAAACAACGCCGCGCACGCATTACACTACTACACGCACAACATATGTGTGCGTAACCTGTCACAGACAGCACGGGGGGGGGGGCGTGCGCCGGCGCCCGCTCGGAGACAAACCGGTTTGAACTAGCTCAGTGAGTAGACTAAGTTCAGGTGTGCCGCCAGCGACGATGCGACCGTTTAGCGTTTAGCTACATAGTTCGGGTGTTCGGTTGTTTTTAAAGATGCCTACCAGTTGTAGTGTTTGTAGATATACAGATATTAGATACTTAGGTACTTAATTTATTGAATCAGGCGTTACTTTGTGGAGGTCCATATTAATGAACTAAAACAATTACTTTGCTCACCCGCGACCTTACAATAGTTACGTTTATGCAAGAAACTGCATGAAGGAACTGCATGAACGCACATTTCTTGCATAAACGTAACTATTGTAAGGTCGCGGGTGAGCAAAGTAATTGTTTTAGTTCATTTACTTAGGTACTTGTTTGAATAAAATATTTTGATTCTTAATTTTTTTTACCGAGTGACAACCCTATGATAATAGGTAAGAATTTCGAGCTCTGTTCGGAAGTTTTTATTCTACTCCGTATTTATTCATGTCTTCCTACTTATTTCCCTAAATTCAACTCTAGCATTTACTAGGCAAGCGTGCGCCATTGTAGGCCTCATCTTCGCTTTTCATAAGGCGTGATTGTGGTCTAACGCAATCTTATAGGTATTATATAAAGAAAAATAAACTATATTTTTTTTTATAAGAATCTGTACTGATTTGCATACCTACAACCCTCAGCTCAGCAGCATATAAAAGTAGTTTTTGATTAAATGACGTTCCAAGAGTGCGGTAAAGATCGAGATAATTGACTTAATTCATGTTTTTTTAATTATGCTGAAGCTAATTAAGTTAGAGTTAATAAGATCATGAAAGGAATTTAATGAGCCACGCACGTTGAGGAGTTTGTGGCTACTAATAAAAATGTAATTAATTTGGAGTGATCATTTTGGTGTTTGGATTCTGCGGAAGATTCTGGGGCCGATTCAGAGGGAGGACGGTAGCTGGAGGGTAAGAAAGAATAAGGAAGTTGAGGACCTGGTATCTGAGCCCAATGTTATAGGAGAGACCAAGTGGTCCAGACTCCGGTGGCTCGGACACGTAGAAAGGTTGGGAGAGGATCGAGCCGTGAAGAGAGCGTACTTGGGACGACCGAGTGGACGTAGGCCGGTTGGTCGTCCCAGGTACCGCTGGAGGGACGAGGTCCTGAAAGACCTTTTGGACCTCGGGGTCGAAGACTGGCAAGAGCTGGCTCAAGATCGCAAAGCGTGGCGTAATCTGGTGTTGGAGGCCAAGACCCACTTTGGGTCACTGCGCCCTGGCAGTAAGTAAGTATTTTGGTGTTTATATTTTTTTTTATATATTCAGTTAGTGTTCGTGAGTTATTTGTGTATAAATAATGCATTGAATCAGGCGTTACTTTGCGGAGGTCCATATTAATGAACTGAAACTACTTTGCTCACCCGCGCCCCTAAAGCCTGATAAAGCCGCGGGTGAGCAAACTAATTGTTTCAGTTCATTGAAATCCATTTAGCCATTTTTGCATGATTGACTAACAAACAATCTTCAAAAAATTCGCATTTATAATATTAGTAAATATTTTTAACAACATTATTTAAATTAGGTATGCAAATGCCTTCGGTGTACTCTTATTTCCTTTTATCTTAAACAAACAGATAATAAGCAAACCTTAAATGATTCAAGTTAACCACAACATTGCGTTTGTGGTTAATCTTTGAAAAACAACTGACATTTGAATACTCTTGACCATCTGCCGTCTTTCTACCAAACAGTCCAACAAAGGTGTCTCATACAAATATATCATTATCTATAGCAAAAACAAAGTTGCGTGTTCATCAGTATTGCAAGGTTTACTTTACTTTCAACTGTCTCATTATCTGTGGATGTTTATTCAAATCATGTAAATCTTTACTTGAAATTCGTCATGGTTTATGAAATTTTGATAACAATGAAAGAGTAAAAAAATTCAAGCAAAAGTAGCGTGTATCGCAAATGCAGCATGAGCAAAAATTTGATTTTAGAGTTCCAAAAAAAAATGTTGTAGATATGTTTTTTTTATTATGCCTAATCCTGCGTATTATTTTACTATCTGTCGCTATCCTTCAGCAAAACGCATATCACGTCGCCAAAAATCGCGGCGCAAATTGCATGCGGTCGCTCTCTTCGAGAAATTCTGCTCTAAGCGAATATTATGGCGTCGAATTTCAACTAATCACCAAAACGGCATAGGGCTGCGAGGTGGCCATTTTATGAGATATCGACGAGGGTGTTTTATTCACGACAAAGATTTCCTTAGTTATTCTGCCTGCAGCCTTATAAAAGCTCGAAAACGAACTATTTTGCAATAGTACGTTATCTTTTTCTTCTTCTCTTCTCTTCTTTTGTATATATAAATAAATAAATAAATAAAATAAATAAATATCACGGGACAATTCACACCAATTGACCCAGTCCCAAAGTAAGCTAGGAAAGCTTGTGTTATGGGTACTAGGCAACGGATAAACATACTTATATAGATAGATACATAGGTACTTAAATACATATTAAACACCCAAGACCCGAGAAAAAACATTCGTATTTTTCATACAAATATCTGCCCCGACACGGGAATCGAACCCGGGACCTCAAGCTTCATAGTCAGGTTCTCTAATCACTAGGCCATCTGGTCGTCTAAAAATATAAATATAAAAAAGGCAACCGTTACTGACTGATCTATCAACGCACACTGAAACTTGGCATACGGGTAGCTATTATGATGGAGAGAGAGATCCGCTAAGAAAGGCTTTTTCAAAATTTCCACGGGATAGGGAATAAATGGGATTCATATTTTCGCTTCAAAGTAGCCATATCTTCGTGACTATAATTAAAAGAGACTTCAAATTTAGCATGCACGTAGGTGATTAGAAAAGTAAAAAATATTAGGATTTTCGAAAAATCCCCCCGGGATAAGGAGAAAATGAGACTTATATTATTCAATTCAATGGTACCAGAACTCTATTTCAGTAGGTAACCAGGTTCTTTTGGGATCATAGAGGTGCATTAAAAAGGGATTCGGGATTTCGGAAGTTGACCACAAATTTTATTTTTGCACGGACGACGTCGAGAGAAAAAGCTAGTTTTAAATAAGCAGCGACTGTGTCTATTAAATTTGTACGGCAGCCGGCGTGAAAGCTCACGTTATTAAAAACAGCCGACCACCGAAATTGCGAGCGGCGCGTCATTTTTTGCTCCTTTAATTTTCTCAAATTGGTTGCAAAGTGCATAATGTTGCGTAACAAAACGTTAAGATGGTAAGAATGTGTCGCCACGGAGTCACATGAAATTACGCTGAATCGTAAAAAATGGTGCTAAATCGACTGTTAAGGAAAATAAATTGCACTTATTTCGCGCTGTTCACACTAAAGCATCGCTTAAGGGATTATTCTGTGAGTTATACGTCAATTTGTCCACATTTTTGTGATGCCTTAAGTTTTTGCAATGTCAAAAACGTTATAACTTTTGTGACCTACTTTTAGAGGATTTTAAAGGACAACTTACGTAAGATGATTTTGATATTCAAATCAAGATCTTACTTACAAGCTAACGGTTTTCTTTTACAAATTTAATAGTTTTGACCCCCGCTTTCGTCTGAGTTAGAAATACAGGGTAATTTTTTAATCAGTGCACAAATTTTGATACGTGATTCAGTATCGTTGATAGATCACGAATATCATTTCAAGATTTTTTTTTAAATTTTGAAATTTTGTCTGTTCATAGTAATTCATCCAATAATTGGTCGAGTTACTATGAAAAACAAAAAAAATAAGTGATTAATATTACAACGAAAAATACTGAAATTTGTTATTTTAACGACACTGAATCACATATTAAAATTTGTGCACTTATTAAAAAAATACCCTGTATATAAAAAAAGGTTACGGTAATATTTTAACTACCGGATCTAATAGTTCGTACAAGCAATATTATATAGTTATTAATAATTCGCGAAAGAGCCTAATTAGATGTAGTGCCCTAGTAGTTTGACCTATGGCTTCTAAAGCAGAGGGTCGTGGGTTCAAATCCGGGCTCGCACGTCTGATTTTTACGGAATTTATGGGCGTAGTTACATTTGAAATTTACCATGAGCTTTATGGTGAAAAAAACATCGCGAAGAAAATGGGTACGCCTGCGAAGAAATCCAATGGTGTGTGTAATATTCCCAATCCCTACTGGGACCGCGTTGAAACTCCGGCCCAACCCCTCTTATCCTAATAAGAGGCCTGTGCCCTGCAGTGGGACGCATAAAGGCTGGAATGATGATGATGATGATGATGATGATGATGATGATGATGATGATGATGATGATGATGATGATGATGAAAGAGGACAATAAGAAAGCTTCTAATCACTGTTATTTTGTTATACTTGCTCAGTATTTCCAGTCTAGGATCCGCCAGTTTCGTAAAACATTTTTAGAGTGCACATTATTTAGATGAACGTACTTTAAGGTCTGGTGAAATATCGTTAAGCATTTTTTTTTATTAATTATATCGTTATTCTATTGCACGGCAAGGTCGGGCAATTTTATGAACATCGAAGAAAGGAGGTTACGATTCCAAATGTAGGTAAGTAGTGCGTCCTTGGTGCCGTCGGTAGCATTCGTCGTTCCATTAAGATCCCGAGATTTTTATATCATCATTCCAGCCTAAATACGTCCCACTGCAGGGCACAGGTATCCTTTCAGAATGAGAGGGCTTGGGCTGTAGTTCCCACGCGGGCCCAGTGCGGATTGGAAACTACACATACACAATTGAATTTCTTGTCAGGTGTATGCAGGGGGGTTAATACGAAATTCGAAATTCGAAGTTCGGATCGTGCGGTCTCTCTCACTCTCGTAATAAACACCATTAGCGTGAGCGGAATGGCATGAAACGAAGTTCGAATTTCGCGCTTCGTAGTATAGGGCCAGGTTTCCTCACGATGTTGCCTTCACCGTAAAGCTCATGGTAAATTACAAATGCAATTTCATACATAAATTCCGAAAAACTTATGAGGTGCGAGCCCGGGGTCAAACCCATGACCATACCATGCTTGAGAGACCATATGTCAAACCACTAGGCCACCATGGCTTTCTAAGGCCACCATGGTTTTCTACTAGGTTTTATATGATATAAATAAATATTCTACCAAAATTCTAAATTTCGCATAGAATGCTAGTCTAACTTAAAACTAAGTAAGGAAGTAGCCGAATCTTTTCCTGGTGGAACGTATTTAAATACAACAATGACTAATGAAACCAACCTTGGTGCTATCGTATTTAGTTTGTTTAAAAAAGTGTCACTTCAAAACTAAGACAGAAAAAGACACCTTATTTTAGACTAAAACTAAATTAGATTTCGTTTCTATAATTATATCGTTTCCGGGTGCTGCTCGTGAAAGGGTACGTTAGCTCTTCTTGCGCTTAAAAATTACTATCATGTTCACAAAAACCACGTATGTGCGCGGGCGATGTATCACACATACGTCATTTTGTGTTCCCACAGCATGTATTTAGCAGACTCGTGATGTAACGCTCCTGCATCAGTCTGAGATAAATTGTATCATTACGACTTCACGATTAGGTGCTAATCATAAAATTCGCAATAAAAATGCGAAGTGCGGATTTTGAAATTTGAAATTTGGCCAGATTTATTATGCATCTGCCGCAATGCCAGACGTCTAAAAAACATACAGACGAATTAAGAACCTCCTCTTTTCTGAATGTTTTCTTTTTACAAGACTACGGCAAAAGGAAAAGGAAGTCTAAAGATTTGAAATGGAAGTCTGTTGAAAAGCGTTTTTGAAGTGAAACTTCTAATGCGACTTCCAACAAGCGTTGTGTTAAATTCGCAACGCAACGCAACGCAACGCTAGTTGACGTTTACGAGACTTTCGCATTGTATACCTATAATAATAATAATAATAATTAATAATAATTCACAGGGTCAGATGTAGATCTGCTCGCGTCGATGAACTGGCTACGTTTCGGGGATCTCTTCGGGGAAACCGAAGGTTTTGTCTGTGCAATTGCGGATGAAGTTATCATGACAAACAACTACCGGAGGTATATCCTGAAGGACGGTACGGTCGACATTTGTCGGGCATGCCGCCGTCCCGGGGAGTCACTCAGGCATATTATTTCCGGTTGTGGTCATCTTGCTAACGGTGAGTACTTGCACAGACATAACCTTGTAGCCAGAATTATTCACCAGCAACTTGCTCTGCTATACGGCCTTGTGGACTTTGAAGTGCCTTACTATAAGTATATACCTGCGCCAGTTCTCGAAAATGGTCGTGCCACGCTCTATTGGGATCGGTCTGTTATCACGGACAGGACTATTATAGCCAATAGGCCTGATATCGTGCTGACAGATCGATCGAAACGCCAGGCAGTGCTCGTCGACATCACCATCCCCCATGACGAGAACCTCGTGAAAGCTGAGAAGGACAAAGCCAGCAAGTACCTTGACCTAGCTCACGAGATAACCGCCATGTGGGATGTTGATTCGACGATCATTGTCCCGATAGTCGTTTCTGCGAACGGGCTGATAGCGAAGAGTCTCGACCAACACCTCAAGAGACTCTCGCTAGATGGCTGGATCAAGGGTCAGATACAGAAGGCGGTACTCCTAGACACTGCGCGGATAGTCAGGAGGTTCCTCTCTCTGTCGCCCTAACCACCGATAGCTTAGGCCCCGCCTCGCTGCCGGTGGCACCCTAGGTTAGGTTTTTATAGTGATTTTATATTATTTTTTTTTATGATTTGTATGTATAGTTTTATATTTTACTTTTTGTATAATTAGTGTAAAAATCTAACCTAAGAAAAAAATATAAATAAAGAGAATAATAATAATTAATAATAATAAATATCACAGGACAATTCACACCAATTGACCTAGTCCCAAAGTAAGCTAAGCATAGCTTGTGTTATGGGTACAAGGCAACGGATAAACATACTTAGGTATATAGATAGATGATACATACTTAAATACATATTAAACACCCAAGACCCGAGAACAAATATTCGTATTATTCATACAAACATCTGCCCCGACGCGGGAATCGAACCCGGGACCTCAAGCTTCGTAGGCAGGTTCTCTACCTACTAGGCCATCTGGTCGTCAATACTAACGTAACGGTTGTTAAAAACTTCGTCAGTGTGATCCAGAACAGTTGCGTGGTTTAGTATGAAAACTTGTAAAAATCAAAACTATTTTAATGGTAGATCGTAGAATAAAGTATTTTAAACGTATTTAGTAAAAAAAAGTATTGAATATCTTTGAGAATTACAAAAAAATCAAGAAAAATTATTTAAAATAACGTGCGCACGAGGAGCAACGCCATCTAGCGACGAGTTAATGTAACTTCTTTTGCTAGCGCTGTAGTTGGTTACTTGCTAGCCGCAAATGTATAAGACTTGATAAAAGTGCCATCTAGTGAGTAATTTAAATAATAGATGCATAAGTATTTATCATGAAGTTTCACTTCTTTCGCGCGGAGGGATTCCACGCACTAACTTTTTTTTTTAAGTTTCTGTGACTCTGCTTAATGCTTACGCTTTTAAAATAAATGGAACCCTTATCACTTCGTTGTCCATCTGTCTATTATATCGGTCTGTCAAGACGCATGACTTTTAAGAAAGTTTGTAAAAGAAAGGAATTTAAGTCAATATTAGCTGCTTTTACGAGTCATTTTGGATTAACATAATTTCTTCAGTTTTCCAGCTAGAGTTGGGTGCAGTTACAATAGTCTACTGACATGATAATAAAATTCATGCCAATACAAATGTTCTAATTTGTCACAGGGGCTTGAATTATTAAGTCGTACATTATTGTCGTTAAATCCGTGCCGACAATAAAATCAGAGGTCGTACATTAACCGCACCCCTAGAGTTAACCAAGAATCGAATCTATATTTGCATTATCTAACCACAAACCGCTAACCGAGATAGTAAGCGCATTTTCATTAACGACTTTCCTTCTCCTGATGAAATAAATTAAAGGATAATTGGAATAACAATTTAAAAAAAAAGGAAAAAATGCTTATTGCCACACCAAAAACGTTACAAATAATTTACTGCTAATAGTCTCACTAAGGTTTTCTGAGAGGATGCCTGTACGCAATGGTATAGGCGTTACTTTGCGGAGGTCCATATTAATGAACTGAAACAATTACTTTGCTCACCCTCGACAACAAAAGGAAAAGAAAGGAACAGTCGCGGGTGAGCAAAGTAATTGTTTCAGTTAATTTCGATATATTGTAAATATATGCATATGTAAACGTTTTCGTCTCATACCTACGGGCCGCAGCAGTCTGTCTGCCTGTCCGATTTGCTCCACATACGGCTGTGGACATCTTACACCGGCGACATTGCTAAATTTCCTATTCATTTCCAACCACAAGGCAGCATTTCACAAGCAACTATCATAATTATTATGTACAATGCCTAGTAGCCTGTATTGTACGAAATAATTACAGTACACTTCTGTATCAAGATGTAGAAAAATTAGAATGGTTTTGAGATTATCAATAGATATATTTGTATCGTTCGCTGCTTCACCTTGACTAGGCTGAATCGTGGTAGCTTGGTTGTTCGACGATTCTACATTGGGATCCATAAGTATTGAATGTCATAATGTAATGTTTGCCATCATGATTATTTGCTATAACTCTTTTAATTGAATCTATTAATTGTTCTGCAATGTCATAGAGTTCTACAGAATGACCACTTCAAAGTTCCTGGAAATTTTACGGTTTCAGAGAAAAAAGCGTTATGGCAAATGATCATTATATGGCAAACATTACATTATGATTTACAATGTTATGGATTGCGAATGGGAACCGGATTGACATTATGCCTTTCAAACAGACGGTCGTAGATTCGAGCCCGGGCTCGCCCCTCTGAGTTTTTTTTTAAATTATCATGAAGTTTTTAGCAGACATCACGAGGAAATCCGTATTCACCTGCGAATCAATTCTATGGTATGAGTGAAGTTTCCAATACGCATTTGGAACGCGTGGGAACTAAAGCCCATGCTCTCTCATCTTGAGACATTCCAATTTCTTCTTCTTTAGAGTCGTTCTCTCTTAAGGTAGGGACCGAGCTGTTGGCGCATTTTATTGCATTTTTAGTGTTTAATCCCTTGCTGTATCATTACTAGCAAAGCTTAGTTTTTAAATGTGTAAGATATTTGAGGATTCACTCTAGTGACTAGTGTTTTTCGAAACACGTTTACTTTTAGTTTGCTCGATAGAAAAAAAAAAACAAAATCGTCTCTATAACATAAAATAAATCGTTAGTACGGCGTAAATACTGCACAGCAGGGCATGACTTTTTTAATAAAACTTTGTTAATAAAACAAGATGTTTTCGAGGGCCTAGTGTTGCTATATTTTTTAAATGAATTATAATGTATTTGTTTTAGTAATACGATGAAAATACCTAAATACACGCGCATTCTGTGCTTCCCTTGTCCGTATAATTAATTATAGTTGCGTTGGTTCTCCTTCGGCCTACGGACGGGGAACTTTGTGTCGCTTGCGCTTACGCACGGCTTTGATTCTAGCCGCTCTCACGCACACATACACGAGTGCATAGAATACCTAAAATCGATTGGCCCAAGAAGCTCTGTAGGACCCAACTGGTCGTAGTTATGAGGGGTCGTTCCTCACTGCGGTCGCCACCTTCGCGATCCTTCTAAACTGGTTTCTATTGGCTGCCTGGCGAACACACACTGCCACTGATCTTGGTAACAGATTTAATGGTATCTCTCCATCACCCTCAACTCAACTCTGTACAACCAATCGCTCCATTTCGTTATTTCTGCAGCTACGTGGCCAAAAAATCTGACAATTTGTAATTGCACAAACGATGATAGTCTTTGTTTCATGTGTGTTTTTAGGGTTCCGTACCTCAAAAGGCAAAAACGGAACCATTATAGGATCACTTTGTTGTCCGTCCGTCCGTCCGTCCGTCTGTCTGTCAAGACCCTTTTTCTCAGGAACGCGTGGAGGTATCAAGCTGAAATTTATATCAAATACTCAGGTCTACGGTCCCTTGGAGCTGTAAAAAAATCAAACTCCAAGCCAACGCAATCAAAAGATACAGCCGTTTATGCCGCAAATTCCCGCAAATTTTTGAAACTCGCAAGGGAATCAAAACCTACAGGGTACTTCCCGTGAACTCAGAATCTTGAAATTTGGTACGAAGCAACGTATTATAGCACAGATAAAGGAAAAATTGCGAAAAGCATAAATTTTTAACGCAATCAAAAGATTATAGCCTTTTATGCCGCAATTTTCCGCAAATTGTCGACACTCGCAAGGGAATCAAAACCTACAGGGTACTTCCCTTGGACTCAGAATCTTGAAATTTGGTACGAAGCAAGGTCTTATAGCACAGATAAAGGAAAAATTGCGGAAAGCATAATTTTTTTTGTCTGTCTGTCTACGAGTATATCAGTACCCAATCTACAATGATCCCACACTGCGCACATTTTGCTTAGGAGCAGGGGTCTGTTAAGACTGGATGTTCATAGATACATATAAATTTGTACGGAACCCTCGGTGCGCGAGTCCGACTCGCACTTGGCCGGTTTTTTTATTATTAACGAGTAAGCGCGTCATGTGATGGAAAATGATCACCACCACCCATAAATATCAACAAATCAAAGAGAGTCACTGATCTGTTGCCGGCCTTTAGAGGAAGTATAAACCCTGTTCTTGAAAGCCTCGATGTCATAGTTGTCTGGAAACACTAGAAGTTTATTCTACAGTTTAACTATGTGTGGTTTATGTGTAGTGTAACCATTTTAATTATTATTAATTTACCAATTACAATAACCTGCGACCAGTTAAATATATTCTGTGGGAATATTCCATAAGTAATGTTCCCAGTTCCTTAAACGGCACAAAGCAATGTGAGATTGCGACAAAAGCAAGATGGCGGCCGAACTGGACTGTTCGATACTGAGTTATGATGCCTTTCTCATTATGATGATTGAATTGCAGGAATAGGTGGTATATTGACCGTTTGTTAAGTTGGCACTGTTTGTACAAAGTATCTATAGACGGAAACGATTCACGGTACGACCAAAATTTTATCCCTAAGTATTTTTTTCGCCAAATACGGATACCAGTGTTTCAAAATTACAACATTCAGTTTTTTATTTAACAATTATTGGATTGCCATTTTTTAATAAACTCTGTGTGAAATCATCCCAGCCTATACACCGTGAAATTTTAGTGGTTGTTTTCCCGAAACGAGGTGATTTAGTTTCGATTGTACAATCGATTTATAATTACTATTTTGACTAGAGTCAAAAATCCAATTGTGAAAAACGAAAGTCGAAAATGACCGCAAACCAATAGTAACGCTTCGTTGGTACAAGTAGCGTACGATCGTACGATAGGTTAGGTACCAACGAAGCGTTACTATTGGTTTGCGGTCATTTTCGACTTTCGTTTTTCACAATTGGATTTTTGACTCTAGTCAAAATAGTAATTATAAATCGATTGTACAATCGAAACTAAATCACCTCGTTTCGGGAAAACAACCACTAAAATTTCACGGTGTATACGTCCTACTGCAGGCCACAGGCTTCTTCTCAGAATGAAAGGGCATGGGCAGTAGTTCCCACACGGGAATTTTTTCTCAGGTATATGCAGGTTTTTTCACGATAATCACCGTAAATATCATCAATGTATCGGGCAACAGCCCGTGACTTCGTCTGCGAAGGATAGGGGCAGGTATACAAAAAATAGCCTATTACCTATTCTCAGACGTACCGAATATAGAGAAAAAGTTTAATAAAACTGTTATGTTATCGTACGTTTTGCTATCGAACTCCTCCGATTTTTATGAAAATTTTTTCTCTATATTATTCGATAGGTCTAAGAATAGGTCGTAGGCTCCTATTCTTCGTGGATGGAGTCACGGGCAACAGCTAGTACTAAGTAAGTATATAAAAATCTCGTGTCACGGTGTTTGTTATCGATTTCCTCTGAAACAGCTAGACAGACTTTATGAAATTTTTTGTCTACATCTGGTAGGTCTGAGAATAGGTCGTAGGCTATTTTTTATACCCCTATTCTTCGCAGACGGAGTCGCGCGCAACAGCAACAGCAATATTATAGGGCATCTTATTAGTATATGAAGATCCTTGCGACAGTGCTTCTGGTTATGGATGTAACGTACAGTCGAATGACATTTGTATGTGATTAAAAACCCGTTTTTGCATGTCATTTACTGCTTTCTAAACTTGGTATTTAATTTTAATTTATTCAATTACATTCATAAAGTACTAGGGTATTAAAAATCTAACTGGGCTAAATTCAAGAATTTATATTCCACTACTACCCTCCAGCCAATTCTGAGTGTTAGGATGTATTATTTGTATTTATATTTTTATTTTCTTTACGAAGGAAAACAAACAGCAACAATCAGACATAAAGATACTACACTCACTCAGGTAGATCATAAGCCAGCAAAGTTTTCACTTGTATATCGACACATATAAGGAAAATGTTATGCATAATGAAAAAAACAAGAAAAATAATTAATTTAAGACGTAGTAATTTAGTGAATTCACACTGAAAACGGGTTGCACAATATCGATTGTCCGAAACTTCGCATAACAGATAGTTTAGTTAGTTATAAGTAGTTTCTACGCTATCCCTAATGTCTTCTCTAAAATATCTACAGCTGCGTATGGACTGCGCGCACTCGGGTACGCGTACCCGGGCTTGCGTGTCCTGGAACGCCATGTCCGTACGCCATGTACGCGTACACTGTACACGTACACGTACCTACACGTACTGTACACGTACACGTACACGTACTGTACACGTACAAGTACACTGTACGCGTACATGGCGTACGGACATGGCGTTCCAGGACACGCAAGCCCGGGTACGCGTACCCGAGTGCGCGCAGTCCGTACGCAGCTTACCAGCTTTTGGAATATTAATCGAGACAGTTACAAAAGCTCTTAGGCCTCTTAGAGACTACGTATTTTGCTACTTTTGCTGTAGAATCATTTTATTTAGGTCAGTAGAGCGCTTCCAAACTTTTCGACTAAACAGAGTACATTAATTCGAGATCACAAGCGATCTGTGATAATTTAATCCCATCCCATTTACTGGAACACACTACCACAGAATCAAAAGCAGCTATCGAATGCATACCTCATAAAGTATATTTCTGAAGCTAGTCGTGCTTTCATTGATTACAATGAATATTGGGACGTATTAGAAAAGCAATACGGTTGAATTTCCAAAGCAGTGCAATGTGGCCGGTAAATCTCTACCTTTTTTTAGGGTTCCGTAGCCAAATGACAAAAAACGGAACCCATCATGGGTTTGATGACAAAAAATTTAGATTTTCAGTTCTAAGTATGGGGAACCCCCAAAATTTATTGTTTTTTTTTTCTATTTTTGTGTGAAAATCTTAATGCAGTTCACAGAATACATCTACTTAATAAGTTTCAACAGCATGGTTCTTATAGTTTCGGAAAAAAGTGGCTGTGACATACGGACGGACAGACAGACAAACATGACGAATCTATATGGATTCCGTTTTTTGCCATTTGGCTACGGAACCCTAAAAATCGCGCTATTGCGAGCTCGCTAGCAGTTAATAAGTTCTAAAAAATCGGCATTGTCACTACTGTCCTCTGTCACAGCTAGCTGTCCTCGGTCTCCCGTACTAACCAATTTTGTAATTCCTAAATTTCAAGTAAAAGCGAAAATGACCTGGCCTTATACTACGAAGTGCAAAATTCGAACTTCGTATCGTGCCATTCCTCTCACGCTAATAGTATTTAATACAAGAGCGAGCAAGACGATGCGATACGAACTTACAACTAATACTCGTTGGACTGGTCAGGATTTTTATTTAACGTAATCATTGCCTTTTAATAATTACATTCTTTTTTTATCGTTACGAAATGCACGCGTACATAATCAGCCATTAAAATTTTAATAGCAGGAAAATAATCATTGGTAATACATCAACAAACGCCCAGTGTTTGAAAATGGGGGTAATTATATCGTGTACCTCCTATTTATATACTAAGTACTGTAAACTGGGGTGTCTTTGATCGAATTGGGGCAACTTTGATAGTTTTAAAGTCGCTATACTTAGTCGATATTAGCCATATGAGGTAAATGGTTGACTTGTAGACAAAAAGAAGATTGATAAAGATATTGACAAGGAATAGCAAATGGTTAATAAAAAGGCGTGAGTTGGTCGGAAAAGCACTTTTAAAAGTCGCCTCGTAGTTAATAGTCACCCCGGTTTACCGTACCTAAATAAAAGAGTAGGCGTTTCATATTTTACAGGGTAAATTTTAATAAGTACGAGGGTTGCTACGAAAGTTTTTAGCTGTATCAAAACCATTCTTTTTATTTTGTAAATTACTTTAATATTTTTCAAAATATACCCCTCCAAGGTCTACACATCGCCTCATTCTAAAAAACCAATCCTCAAAACACTTAAAAAACGCGTTCTGCGGTAGGTCGAAGAAAAGCCGCTCAAATTCTTGTACTGCCTCGTCCGAATTCATGAAAGTCCGGCCACGCATCATTTTCTTTACAGTGGGGAATAAGAAAAAGTCACACGGGGCCAGGTCAGGGCTGTAGGGTGGATGCGACACCATCTGAACACCTGTGCTGTTCAAAAAGTCCATTGTTTTTGCTGCAGTGTGTGCTGGTGCATTATCTTGGTGGAAAAAAAATCCCCGAATGCCGCTCTTTGGGCGTTCCTCACCCAGTTTTTCGAACGCTTGGGGTAGACAAACTTCGGTGTACCACTGGCTAGTAACTGTTCTTTGATCTTCAAGTGGAATTACAGCCACTGATCCACTGCGACGAAAGAAAACGGCGATCATTTTTTTGCTGACCCTTCGGCCTCGAGCAATTTTTAAAGGCGGGTCCGTCTTCTTCAAACACCCACTGCATAGATTGCTGCTTTGTCAGGGGGTCATAGCAGTATATCCAAGACTCATCAGTAGTAAGGATGTTAGAAACCTGCTGGGAATGGCCTCCGTCAAATTTGCTGAGCATAAACTGACACCAATCTACACGCTGGGTTTTTTGCTCTGCGGTCAGCAAATGTGGTATCCAACGCAACGCGACCTTCCTGACGCGAAGATGATCATGTAAAATGCTTAAAACTGCGGGTGATCCAATGCCTAGTTCATGTTCGATTTCCCGAAGCGTAATATTCCTTCGTTCCTTAATCAACCACTCGGCTCTGATCACGTTTTCTGGCGTTACTGCACTTGACGGCCGTCCTGGTCTCGGCTCATCTTTAATGCACTCTCGTCCCCGTTTAAACCCGCGGTACCAATACGAAACTGTGGCTAACGATGGAGCGGACGTCACAAATGCAACGTTTAAATTTTTGTGAGATTCCTTGAATGTTAAGTTTATTTTATAGTCATAGAATATCATAGCACGAAATGCTTCTCGCGAGAGCTCCATTGCAAAAACAAAACTGGACTGACATTGTCAACAAAAAAATTAAAAAAAGAAAATGTTACTGGCCAGTTTGCAATGTCACTATACAAAGAGGTTAATAGATAAATTATCTTTAATTTATCATGCAATTTAGGAATAAAATATTTATAGTTTTCATACAGCTAAAAACTTTCGTGGCAGCCTAGGTACACAAATTTTAATATGTGATACAGTGTCGTTAAATTAACAAATTTCAGTATTTTTCGTTATAATATTTATCACTTATTTTTTTTTGTTTTTCATAGTAACTCGACCAATTATTGGTTGAATTACTATGAACATCCCAAATTTCAAAATGTAAAAAAAATCTCGAACAGATATACTAAATAAATAAATAAATAAATATAAGGGGACAATCTTACACAAATCGACCTAGTCCCAAACTAAGCAAAGCTTGTACTATGGGTACTAGACGACGATAAACATGCTTATATAGATAAATAAATACTTAAATACATAGAAAACATCCATAACTCAGGTACAAATTGCTCATCACACAAATAAATGCCCTTACCGGGATTCGAACCCAGGACCTCTTGCTTCGTAGGCAGGGTCACTACCAACTAGGCTAAAGCGGTCGGCGGGTCGGTGTCGTGATCTATCAACGATACTGAATCACATATCAAAATTTGTGCACTGATTAAAAAATTACCCTGTATATCTAATAGTCAATTTATGGATGATTGAGTAGTTTAGTCGTTATAGAACCTGACTACAGTGACGACCCGCCCCGGCTTCGCACGGGTGCAACTATATTATGCATGTTATACATATAAACCTTCCTCTTGAATCACTCTATCTATTAAAAAAAACCGCAACAAAATCCGTTGCGTAGTTTTTAAGATCTAAGCATACACAAGGACAGACTGCGGGAAGCGACTTTGTTTTATACTATGTAGTGAAGATAGATATTAATGACTACCTTTTGCCCGCGACTCCGTTCGCGTGGAATTAGTAATTTGGGCAGCTTATTTTTTTTATCCAATTTGCTTTTTCTTCAATTATGGCTCTCCTTAGTTCCTCGATATAAAAAAGTACCCCCCCCCCCACCACCGAACCCCACCCGCACACCCGCGTTCACATTCATTCACCACCAAAAGCGTGCCTATAGAAGTTTTACTTCAAAAACCCCCGATTTTGAAACACTCTTCCGCTCCGCTCCGCTCCTATTGGTGTTAGCGTGATGATATATAGCCTATAGCCTTCCTCGATAAATGGGCTATCTAACACTGAAAGAATTTTTCAAATCGGTGCAGTAGTTCCTGAAGTCCGGCGAGCGATTGTCAGTCAATTCTTCTAAAAACTGTTCGATAAATTCTTAAAATAAACGTATCTTTCTTATTTGTGAACCGATTGAAATGAAACAAACACTAAATGTTAATCCAAGAAAATACCAACATATCAGTGAAAACCGCATCCTTTTAGGTTAAGCCGTTTCTGAGATTAGCGCGCACAAACGCACAGACAAACAGACAAACAGACAATAATTCTAAAAATCATTGTTTTGGGTTCTATTGCGCTAATAAATAGCCCTAGTGACAGTTTTTCTCAAATATCTTCAATGTACAGACACCGACTTGTTACAGATTTATTATATGTATAGATTTTGTTATGATAGAAGTCTTGGGCTACCAGTACAAGTGCCTATAAATAGGACACTGGGTCATTATTACAAACGTCCTAAGAATAGTTCAGGCCTTACGAGGTTAACAAGTGAAGTACCTAATACCTACCTCAATGTTCTTGGACAGCGCCTTGGGGAATGCATTACCGGGATATCAAGTATTTTATGTTGTACAGTCAAGTGTAAAAATATGGGTGCACACAACTTGCTCATAAATATGTCCCATAGCTCTTATGTCGTCGAATTGAGGTATAGGTATGTAACGATGGGAGGATTAAATCGATACCTACTTAATTTTGCACTTGACCGTACTTGAGTGTTAATTAACTAACAAAAATCCAAACAACCAACCAGTGAGGTACACCTTTGGCCTCATCTACACTTTTCATCAGGTGAGATAGTGGTCAATCACGGGTCAGTTTTATGTAAAAAAAAAAAAAAACATCTTCAAAATTATCTCATAAATATTAGTACAATAGAAAAGAGTTAACCGCAAAAGACATCGATTGTATACCGAGAGTAATTTAATGATCTGAAACAATTACTTTGCTCACCCGTGACCTTATGATACGTACTCTGAAGATGAGCTCTGGTTGAGTTCGAAACGCGTCAGTGTAGCTTGTTGGTGGCGATAGTTAAGTTTGTGCGATTTGTGAGTGTCCGTACAGTGTGGAGGTGGAGGAACTCCATGAACACGCATTTTTCTTACATAAATGTAACTATAATAAGGTCGCGGGTGAGCAAAGTAATTGTTTCAGTTCATTAATATGGACCTTTGCAAAGTAACGCCTGATTCAATAAATTATTCGAGAGTAATAATTTTCCTATAACTTATAACGAATACGTAACCAGCGCAAAAACGAGTTTTCCGTTGCTAGAACATTAGCCTAGAGACTAGTACCGGCATTTAGACCAAATATAGGTTACGTTTTACACCCACACTTGTATTCTGTGATTTATAGCCAAGTTCTTCATTTCTTTGCCTCCGGTGTTTTTAAAAGATGGAACAGCCATATAAAAGGGGTCTCGTTTACGATCCGTAACATTGTATGTCTTGAAGTCAAAATCCATCAAACTTTTTTCATATTTTTTAACATAATAAACACTTTTGTCATATCATTAAGACCCTACCGAGCTTTTGGCGCTAATCAATTTTAGGTATTCTATGCACTCGTGTGCGTGAGAGCGGCTAGAATCAAAGCCGTGCGTAAGCGCTAGCGACACGAGTTCCCCGTCCGATGGCCGAAGGAGAACTAAAGCAGCACTCACGCGGACATGGGGGAAGCACGATGGCTCAGAATAGGTTGGTTAGACTGCGCGTGTATTTAGGTATTTGCATCGTATTATTAAAACAAATACACATTTTAAATATGTAGCAACACTACGCCCTAGAAAACCTCTTGTTTTATTAACATTCAAAAAGTCATGACTGCTGTGCAGTATTTACGTCGTACTACGAATTTATTTTATTTTTTAGAGACGACTTTGGATTTTTTTTATGTCGAGCGAACTACAAGTAAGTAATCGTGTTTCGATAAACACTTGTAATTAGAGTGAATCCTCAAATATCTTACACATGAATTTTCAGGACTATTAAGCTTTGCTACTTAACTAATGATACAGCACGAGATTAAATGAATGCTAAAAAAAAATAATGAATAAATGGTTCAGCTATTAGAGCCTTAATTTGTCATAATGATTATTATGCATAATTTTCTTATGTCATAATACTCATAATTCATTACGTTACGTTTCATAATGCTCAAAAAACATATATTTTTACAAAATAACAGGCTACTACATATTACTACCTATTAGGCACTACTATAACCACAACATCGAGCAAGCAAGATTTATATCGAAACGGAAGCGACTCGGAACGGTAAAGTTCAAAGGTATTAGTTATTTTTTATGACCAGCTGGAAAACCTATTGTGTTAAAAAAATCATCATGATCATTATTTCAGCCTAAAGGTGTCCACTGCTGAACATAGGCCTCCCCCAAGAATCGCCAAACAGATCGGTCCTGCGCTATTCGCATCCAACGCATTTCCGCAACCTTAACCAGGTCATCGCTCCGTCTTGTCGGAGGCCTACCTACACTGCGTCTTCCGTTCCGAGGACGCCACTCGAGAACCTTTTGTGCCCACCGGCCATCAGTTCTACGAGCGATGTACCCTGCCCACTGCCAGTTGAGAAATAATATATGTTGGACACATTATGATTGTGTATTTAGGGTATAAATATATGTAGTGTCATGTCTATCACCTAAGACTGTGTTAAAAATTTAGTTGTATTAAATACTTTAGATGTAGGTGTGTAGTTTAATAACAATGTAGATCTGTTTGAAAAAAAATATACTTGTTGAGTTTCTTGCCGGATTCTTTTCAACAGGGTTTTTCCGAACCGGTCATAGATTCTTCGACGAAATTATTGATTTTTTTATACTAAATACAATCTGAAACATGGATACACTGAAAAAAAAAACAGAAAAAGAAACTTGCGCTGGGAATCGAACCCTCAGCATTCCGTGCTGCTTGCTTACCCCTACACCACCACTGGTCAGTCTTCTGACCGAATTCAGTTCGATTCCCAGCGCTGGTCTCTTTTTCTGGGTTTTTTCTGTGTATCCATGTTTCAGTTTGTATTTAGTATAAAAATATTAAGATTTCACGGGATGGCCGTAAGAGTAAAAAATTTGTAGTTAAAAATAAAAATACAAAAAGACTCCAAAAAAACAATCTTGATAAAATTAATGATTAATTGAACAAAGAATTTTGACTTTGACTTTGACTATTATGGATAATAAATATGTCAAAAGATATTATGGATCCCAATACAGATCACATTAAAAAACGTGCACAGTCTTTATCATCATCTTCCCATACTATATACGTCCCACTGCAGGGCACAGGCATCCCCTCAGAACGAGAGGGCTTGGGTTGTACTTCCCACGAGGGCCCAGTGCAGATTGGAAATTTGTTCCGAATAAGAACGTTCAACAAATTACTATGACGTTCGTCATCTTAGCCTATATTTATTATATGTCCAGGGCAGGGCACAGGCCTCGTCTCAGAATGATTAGTTATAGAATTACTAATGTTAATTTAAAGAAAATAATCGCTTACTACGAAATGGGCGCCGCTCGGACCCTGCAATACCGTTAATTTTTCGTGTCAGTCAAAATTTGTGAAACATCTAAGTTCAATGCTGAGTCAAAATAAATACATTGCGAAAAAACAAATCAAACAGAAATAAAACCCAGTCATACAGTAATGTTATGCCTATTGCATATTATTAATCTTAGTTTGAATGTCTCTTCTATTGTGTATAATTATGAAATTCTAACAAGCACATACCTTACCAGGTATTCGTGATGTCAATGGCGAAATGTTGATTCGACGACTCAATGAGCTGTAAGACCATGTACTTTAGTATTTGCATGTAAACTGTCATTCAAATACGAAGTTGAATCATGTTAGTAGACTTTTATTAAAATTTTACTTATGTTTGGCAAACAAATGTGCAATAGATAATTTATTGTCTTTACTACTAAAATAATTATAATAACATACAACAACAATTTGATGTCACAAAACATAAATGTAATGATGATGTTAATACTCGCTACCCAAACAAACTCTCACTACCCAGAATTAAAACTAAACTGTTCAAAAAGTTTTCTTAAAAATTTCATTTTTAAAGCAAGCTTTTTAGCTGACTGTACTTTTTGTTGACTGTACTTGCATTGTTATCCAACCTACATAAGTATACCAAATTTCATTTCAGGTGAATCCAACCACCGGAAGTGGGTCAAATTCGACTTCTATGATTTGACCCAAGAATAAAACAAACGGGGTGAGCTAAATAAAAGCTTGTAAAAACAACTGCTTTCCCATGGCGATCAGGGTGTTTAATAAATTGCCAAGACAATTTCAAGATCTGCATTTGAAACACAAGCTTCTCAGGTGGCTGAAGGAACAGTTTTTCTACTCAGTCACGGAATTTATGGAGTACAGGGAAAAGTAGATAGTAAATTAAAAAGTAATTAATGCCCATAAAATTCTGTGAGATATATTAGACTAATAGTGTTAATACTTATTTTAATAAATGATATAAATTACATTTGACTGCAATATAATGTTAAAATTAATTACTATTTATTATGTTACATTTGGCATTGGCGTTGTTATTATTATTTCTTTTAGTGATTCAGAATTATTATTGAATGGATTGTTATTAATTTATTGTATAAAAATTAATTGATGTTAATTATAAAAAATAATTGATTTTATATTTATGTTCTCATTTGACATTAATTTTGGTATTTTTATAATTGGAAATATTATTGAATGAAATGTTTTTAAAGTGATAATTGAATTAATTTAATGTTATTATTAATCTAATTAATTGGCTAGACTATTACACGTCTCTCAGAGACAGGAAATAATATAATACTACTATATACCTTATTAACATCTATGTAAAAACTCAAGACTATGCCATAAATAATCTTTTTTTTTTTAATTTTGATTTTTTTTGTGCCAGTTGGCTTTTTCTAAGTTTCAGAAACAGTTTGCTATTCTAGTCACGGCCGTTTTCTCCTATTAAGATTTAAAATTATATTTTACATGCTTTTATTCAACTTGAAATATTTGTTTACACTGTCGATCAAAAACAAAGGGCTGGTTTCCGTATAAATCTGTATGAAATGAGGTCCGTTATTTCAATCTACTTTTAACTGACCAATCGACTTGAAATTTAGAATAGGTACAAAAAAGCTTGTGAACAATATTTTTTTTTGTGTTAAATTAGGTTTAACATATTATTTTGTATTATATTGCGCAAAATATTTACTTAAACACGAATCAGAAGAATTTCTAAACTGCCTCAATATTACGTGTGAATATTAGTAAAATCCATTACAGCTGTTTTCCAAATTAGAATTTTATTGAGCTAGGTAGTCAAATTTCAATACGCTAATTACTATCCAATGCAGCCTCAGCTGTGCTATTGTCAATTCGAGATAGACTAATTAAATCAGCATTAGAATCTAATGTAGCCAGATATGGAACAATTCGGCCAGCGCCGTACCCCAGAAAGCGAAAGTATACCGTAGTCCTACGAAGTGGCGGCATATTTTTTTATCCGCTCGGCCGCTCTTGCCGCGTATATATAGCGAAGCTTACCACCAACACGCATCATTCGCATTCAGGACTTCACTTCAGTGCAACCCACAAGCGCAGCATCATGAGGGTTATGGTGTGTTCAAATTAATTTTTAAAATTGTGCTAGTGCCCAAGTGTCGAGTGCCAGTGCGTTAGGAAGTGTCTGGATCGAAACTTAAATTCCTTGTTCTAGTTTTCTATGACGCAACGCGGAACGGTTTCGCCGCTTTGTGTCGCTGTAACTTGATATCGAACTAGTATAATCATTAAAGTAGCTTCCAGTACTATTAATTACGCGTTGCTTTCGTTTCACTATCACACGTTCACGATCGGCCCAATTGCGTTTATTTTTATTTGCGATAGCGATGACAGTCACTTTTAGTTTTATATCCCATTAACAGTTAAGTTAAGAGTCTCACGACTTTGTCTTGCAATCTTGTAAAGTTCATTGTCTGACTTGGAGCGTAAATGTTTGCATTCAACGTTAGCATTCTTACACTTTATTAACATAAGTGATTGTTTTGCAGCTCGTGGCCACCAGTCTGGTGGCTCTTCTGGCCTTCTCCTACGCGGAAGAAGCGAAGAAAGCAGAAAAAGAAGTGGCAGTGACCGACAACAAGGAGGCGGCAGCTGACGACAAGAAGCACGAGAAACGAGGCGTTTTCGATATCGGACTGGGCTACGGCCACGGAGGTTTCGAAGGTGGATTCGACGGCGGATACGGACAATATGGACATGGCAGCTTTGGCGGTGACTTCGGCGGTCACGGGCACGAAGAAGTCCACAAAACCGTCACCGTAGTAAAGAATGTCGCCGTTCCTTACCCAGTAGAGAAACACATCCCCTACCCAGTTGAGAAGAAGGTGCCTTACCCCGTCAAAGTGCACGTCCCTGCTCCTTACCCCGTTGTCAAACACGTGCCTTACCCCGTCAAGGAGATCATCAAAGTACCCGTCCATGTCCCTCAACCCTACCCTGTTGAGAAGAAGGTGCCTTACCCCGTGCATGTGCACGTCGACAGGCCCGTTCCCGTCAAGGTATACGTACCCCAGCCTTACCCAGTAGAGAAACACATCCATGTGCCCGTCAAGGTCCCAGTACCCGCTCCCTACCCTGTCGAAAAGAAAGTTCCGTACCCAGTGAAGGTACCGGTCCATGTGCCCGCTCCTTACCCAGTTGAGAAGATCGTGCATGTGCCTTACAAGGTGCATGTTGACAGGCCTTACCCTGTGCATGTTCCCAAACCCGTGCCCTACCCAGTAGAGAAGCCCGTCCCTTACCCAGTCGAGAAGAAGGTGCCTTACCCCGTCCATGTCCCCGTCGACCGTCCCGTGCCCGTGCATATTGAGAAGCCAGTGCCTTACCCAGTGAAGGTGCCCGTGCCAGCGCCTTACCCCGTCGAGAAACACATCCCTTACCCAGTGGAGAAGCACGTGCCTTACCCCGTCAAAGTGCCCGTTGACAGGCCGTACCCAGTCCATATCGAGAAGCACGTGCCCGTCCATATCGAGAAGCCCGTGCCTTACCCAGTGAAGGTGCCCGTCCCAGTCGTCGTTCATGGTCATGGCCACGAGTACGAACATCATGAAAGCTATTAGAGGCTGCAGGAAGCCGAATACTGAATGTGATATAAATATAAGCTTAGCACTAATGACGCGCGGGGGCCGCGGGCCGCGCCCTCAGAAGGATAGTGGCTTCACCAGATCCTTGGAGGTACCGGCCCGCGACCCGCGCTCGAACCGCACTGACAATACTCTCTTTAAATAGTCTATTTTTTATTTGTTGTGATTTTTGTTTAAGCTTAGCCTGATCGGTGTTACGTTTTTTTAGTCCTGAGTTGATGTACCTGTTATTTTATAGAAATTTTCCAATCTTCCTCTTTTGTGAAAAGTATTTTATACGAACTGAAGTGTAATAAAGTTTGGCTTAGCCAAAAAAATAATGATAAAACGTTCTTTCATTCCCGCAAAGCTTAGTCGTAATTAGCTGAGGCGTCATAACACGCAATTAGAGGTAATAAAAATAAAAACGTTATTTGCATTGTGCTGTTTTACGAAATGCTATATAATATGACCCAGATTGGTATCTGCAGCATCGCTACTGCCCGTATGGCGCAAGCATGTCTTGACAATAAACGTACTAAGTACGTGATCTTTAGTTTGCGCAATGTTTGCGGTCTTTACATGTAATTAGCCGCCGCTTCACTTTAAATTACGGTCACTTTAAAAATGTATAAAACAAGTAACAACAGCGCGTCATAATGGCGGTCAAAATTGAAGCTTTATACCATAGTACCATTTAGAGGTAAATAGCACAGTGCGTTACAAAATATCGCTAGATGGTGATTTAGATCGTTTGCGACAGACCGGCGTCGCCCGTACCACGAGGATGTACGTTGCGAAAATGTAAAATCACAAATTACACAAGTTTTGTTTTAAGCGAGAGCATAAGATTATGCGTTGAGGTCTTGAGGTACCTAGCTATGTTGTTGCGATCGTCATTAATATTGGTCAGTTTTGAAATGCAAATACCCAAGTACGCGGAGGTTGGAGCTGGTGGTAACGGCCTGTGAAGATTGATGTTGCTTTTGTAACTATTAAAAACTTTCGATGTGTAAAAAGAAACGAGTTAATTTTCTAACCGAACACCTGAGTTTCTTTAACTTGGTCTAAATTTTTTTGGTAGTTGTGGTATAACATTTATTAACACACAACATTTTAATTAAATTTAAGGTTATTTACTATGGAACCATATGAATATCGCGACAATTCCAAGCGACGGCCATCGGAGCAGGGGCAGGCCAAAACTAAGATGGCGGGATGGCTTGGGCCGTTCTGTCCCATTTTGGCGGGATTTTGCGAAGGATAGAGACGGGTGGAAAGGAAAGAGGCCTTTGCTCAGAAGTGGGACGACCAGTAGTCTACAAAAAAAGGTTAAAATGTCTATACAAGTATTTCTAAGCTAAAACCTTTAAAAAAGTTACAATAGCTAAAACATAATTGGGCATTTCTATTTTTCGTTGTACCCATTTAAGAAATTGTTAACAGGGAGTTAAAAAAATTAGTCCGTTTGGTTACGCACTTTTTCAAGTCTTTACATTAAAAAAAAAGTAACAAATCAGACAATAATTCTTCACTTCTTGTGTAGTACATTGTTGAACTTGTCCGATTTGTTACTTTTTTTATTTTAAAGGCTTGAAAAAGTGCGTAACCAAACGGACTAATTTTAACAATTTCTTAATTGGGTACAACGAAAAATAGAAACGCCCAATTATGAAAAGGAGCCAGGTTTCGAATATACTGGCAGTGTTCCCCTTTTGAACAGCTAAGCTAGTTCTTTATCCGAGGTAGCTGCCAGTTTTCACTTTCCTGTGGGTTACCTATCAAAATTAAGAATTATTTTTTTCCGAATATTTAAAATCCCGAATGCTTCATTTATCCGAATGCATTTTTTTCTGAAACTGTAAATATTTCAGGATTTTTATAAAACAACCCTAACCTAACCTAAAGGGTTCTACACGATGGCCCTGAAATAAATCCTGAAATATTTACAGTTTCAGAAAAAAATGCTTTCGGACAAATGAAGTTTTCGGGATTCTAAACCTTCGGAAATAAAATTTTCTAAACATCGATAGGATCCCTTTCCTGTGACGTCAACTAACCTCTTTGCTATTTCCCTTAAAAAATAGCCTCATAGAATCACTCACCTAATTTCATTGATATCAAAATTGTAATAATAATGCATTTCAATGGACTAAACATTTACGCAAGAATCCTAATGATATACATAATATAATAAATGCGCTTTGAATTCTTCAATTGGCGATGACGCATGGTACCGTTGAGAAATGATGTTAATTGAAATTCATAAACAAAGATGTAATGAAGTTAGCTATGAAGTATCTTTTTTTGTACTTATTTTTTCAACTTCATTTTTTGCTGAGGACCTGGGTTCGATTCCCAGCATTGGTCTTTTTTCTGGGGGTTTTTTCTGTGCATCTATATTTCAGTTTGTATTTAGTACGAAATGAAAGATGTAATGTACAAAAATAATTGCGATATTCATTCACAAATAGTTAGAACTTATGTTGAACTTCGATAACAAGGAACAGGAAAATAATACTAAAGGGTCTGTCGCTTAGATCGTACAGATCAATGGTTGCCTTTTAATGTGGATATAAAATTAACGACTTGGAGTCATTAAACTTAAGTATGAATGACTATAGGTGCGCCAAGCGCTGTAAATGCACTCATTAGATTGTTAAATTATTACCAATAAACCCTTTATTTTCTTTTCTTCTTCCCAGACTATATACGTCCCTCTGCAGGCACAGGCCTCCTCTCAGAATGAGAGGGCTTGGGGCGTAATTCCCACGCGGTAATTTTAATCATGAATAAAAAAGTTTCGTATATTAAATATTATGGTTCTAAAGCAGATCTATGTATACTGTATAAAAAAGTAACGTTACTAAAGGACTGATTGACTGTCTGACAGAAAACGCATAGCTTAAACCAATAAACCTAGACTTATAATTTGGCAGACACATTTCTTGAGTCATAATAGAGGTGCAAGAAGGGCTTTTCAGAAATTGTCGCGGAATAAGTAAAAAAACGCGGAGCGCGCACGTTTTTACGTTATTTATTTGATCCTTCCACACGCGGTTCTTATATGTGACAAATTTATCCTCTTTTTAGTCAAAATACTCCTTTAGACTTCAGACTTTACGGTAAGTGTTTTTAAATGCAAACATGACCAAACCTTAGGGTGGCAAAGCAAAATCTTACGCAAGATCACATCTATTTCAGTAGTAAGAGTGAATGTAAAACAGTTCTACATTCAATCATTGATCTAGAGGAATGTCAGTAACAGTTTAAAGTTACGCAAAGCAATAGGAGTAATCGTAATCTTCAATCGTACAAGGTAGCCCAGAAAACAATTATTAAGCCAATGCTGTTCCTACCTCTTAAAGTTGCAATAATTATATTAAAAAATAGATGTTGCCGGCGACTCCGTCCGCAAAGAATAGGGCTATAAAAAATAGCCTACGACTTATTCACAGAACTACCGAATACAGAAAAAAAAAGTGTCATAAAAATCGGTCGAGCCGTTTCGGAAGAGTTCGATAACAAACACCGTGACACGAGATTTTTATATATTAGAGAAGACTACACTAATAAACTAATTTTCTAATGTGGATTTATGTGTGAAGTGTGAGGTGGCGCTAGTAACGTGAGGTCTGATTTATAACCAACGGTCGGAAAAACCCGTCATTTTAACCCTGTTTCATACTGTGTATAGACTTCTTTACAATTTTAGAATACTCTCCAATGATATCCATAAAGGCCACAACAAACAGAGAGCGCGGGGCGCCGACGGAGCGTGCCCAGCGCGGTCAACAACAGTGAATCAAATACGGTGTACCGTGCTGTCGGTGTCTGTCACTGTATATTTGATTCAGTGTTATAGAACGCACTGGGCACGCTCCGTCGGCGCCCCGCGCTCCCGGTTTGTGGAGGCCTTCAAGATATTGTTTCGACTCATAAATGGGTCACAAATTGTAGTCGTTACGCACTCAAAAGTAAAATGACAGGCATTTTTCCGACCCTTGTTTGTATTATAACCAAATGAGACAATCGCAAGTAAGACTGTAAGTCAAACAGTCCTCGCGATATCGATACTAAGCCACGCCATCTAGCGATATTCCAGAAAAAGCTCATTCGTTATATAAATAAGGTACAAAGTGGCATTTGTAACTGTGAGGCAATTCAAACTATCCTTGATAATACTAAGGTTACTAAAGACAGTTTGAATGACGCCACAATTGCAATAGCGTTCTACCTTATTAAAATTATTACTGAAAAGCCTTTATAACAAGGGAGTTTTTGTCATAAACGCAACAAGAATCTTCCAACTGCAAGTTACATTAGCTAGGTATTTAAAAGACTTTTTAATAATAATAATAATAATAATAAATAATAAATAAATATTAGGGGACAATTTTACACAAATCGACCTAGTCCCAAACTAAGCAAAGCTTATTTATTTTATTAGCAGTACGGCTGCTCACCGAATAATATACCGAATCATATTTGAATAAATAGATGTGGTACATCATTTCTTACGCATTTCCAATGTAATTTGGAACGTAGGAGTCGTAGCTTCTAATAGTTGCGATGGATGTTACCACACGGCACTGTTGGCGTATGTAAGCGATTAAGAATTTCGGGGGAGTCGGTTGGATGCGACGTGGTTCAATTGGTAGAACACCCGTTGGGGCGCATACCCAGGGGACGTGGGTTCGAATCCCACCGGCGCACCCGAAAAAACTTTTTCGCTTTTAAATAAGCAAAGCTTGTACTATGGGTACTAGACGACGATAAACATACTTATATAAATAAATAAATACTTAAATACATAGAAAACATCCATAACTCAGGAACAAATATTCGTGCTCATCACACAAATAAATGCCCTTACCGGGATTCGAACCCAGGACCATTATAACATTATCTTTTTACGCGTTCTCACCGACTCTTCTGTTAACCGACAAAACTGGGCTACGAAAGAGGATGATTTTGGTAAAATAGATTAGCTTCGTTAATGTAACCTTCACCATCTACGTCGTGCCCTATCCATCCATCTAAGACAACTCGGAATGTGAAGGAGCCTCGAAAACCACAACAATCGGCGCGCAAACGGACAATCAGATAGCCAATGTCCGTCTATTAGACGGTGTGCAACACTTTCGAGTCCGTCACACATCTGCACTGGCGTGTGACTGTTCGCGATGAGTGCCCATGTGTGCGTGGGGCGAGAGAAACAGCGATATTTATCACTATCATCATCATTGTCGTTACCTGTCATCTTTTTAATCATTCACGTTCGAAAACCATACAAGTACATTTTAAATGATTGACAATTACATCAATTACGCTTTGGCACAATGTACTTAGGTTGTACGCCGATCATCGTTAGGTATAATGTAAGATTTTCTAAAGGATGTAAAGGGATTTTGTGACAGGCTAGTTGGAGCTAGAATCAAAAGAAGTTAATTCCTAGACTACATAATATCATTAAAGTACCTATCGATAGTTATATATACAGTTGAAAATTCTTGCTTGTTTTTTGTGATCAAACGCAGCAGCTAATGGCTTTAATGGCCATGGCTTTTAATTTTTGGGCTGTGGGATTTAGCGGGGAAATGTAAACTATCTTTATAGACATACCGTTATCGACCGTTAGAATAAACCGTTAAATTTGCAAGGGGACGCTTGAGTTTTGATATCAGGATTTATACAATATACAATATAAAGAGATAAATAGAGATAGAGAATAGAAAAGACAAGAGCAAGTATAAAGGGTATGAGAAGGGACCTGTTAATCTTCATTTTAGCGGATGTAACTATAAAACTAATAACTATAGTGTTGTAGGTTCAATATGATAAAATAATTTAATCATTTTGAATCTTTTATCACAATGCGTGGTTTAAAAAAAACTAATTTCTGATGATGATTAGACTTCGCGAGAGAGCGTGTTTTAACAGAGTAGGTACATAAAACGTCATTTTTGTGGCCCCACAAAGTTAGCCCAATTTAACTCTTATTATACAATATTCGCTTACTTCTAAGTCGACATCCTCAGTAAATGATATTAAGAGCATGTGCATTTCAATAACTACTTGTGTAAAATCTTATGGCAATATATTAATAGAAAAAATTTAATGTCTTTGAAATTTTAATAATTATTATGTTACGAAAATGACAGGTGAAACCAGGATTACAATATGACGGCTAAGCCATTTGATATTGTGACTACTATATCACCTTACTTCAGAAATGAGGATTAAAACTAAGACACATCGACAACTGAAATTAAATGTAAATGATACTAACCAACAATTAAAGTAAAACTAGAATAATTTAAAAATAATAATTCCAATCAATACAGGTTTCTGGATAACTGGCCAGAAATAATTAATTATACGTAACAACGAATAAATTTTAAATTTGGAACGCTAACGGTTCCAAGTCACTGGCCAATAATACGCGAGCTATGACAAAAATTTTATAACAATGGCCGACCTTGCCGGGTCACTGACCGTTCGAATTTTAAACCGCAATGCAATCTAATGATTGGCAGGGAATTAATGATTGTTAATCTTAATGAAACAATGGTTTTAATGATACGCCGTGGTGTTGCAACACGTACGTTTGCGTAGAGGTTTCATTTGATGGTATTTAATGATTCTAACGTTAATTACTCTTTGTAGGTTGGTATTGAACAATTTAAACATCATCAATTAATGTTAGATTTAAACATCGTTAGCTTTTATTGGATTTTGTTTATAAAAGTGCCGTTTTAGATAACAGATCACTCTACTACTACAAATACTACCTACTTCAAATATTCTCATGGTATCCAAAATTCATCATCATTATTCCAGCCTACGTACGTCCCACTGCAGGGCACAGGCCTCCTCTCAGAGTAAGAAAAAAATACGAACGTAAAATCCCAAAACTTAAACTTCCATATGGGATTCGTGTGATCCCACACTTCAACTCGATTGCTAGCCTAATTTCAAGCAAGCAAAGCTACGGCTAAAAGCTAGCTAAATAAAAAGCTAATTTGCTCCCAAATAAATCAAAACACTTAATTATTTAACATCTTTAACTTTCTACATACGATTACGTAATACACTCCTATTTTCATTTCGTTTTACTCTCATTGCGCTCTCGCTATCTTCTCGTTTCACTTTCATCGCGTCTTTGCGGTTTCGATTCGCTTTCATCGTAACCTTGAAAGATTGGGGTTAGTGGGTGATTCTGCTTGTAACCATAACCACGGTACACATTACAAAGTTCTATGTAATATTTCCGATTGTAAAGTAAACTTTGCTTTGTTGACATACGTTTTATTTTTAAGAGTGATAAAACATGATGTGGATCGACGACCTGGTTAAGGTGGCGGGAACGCATTGGATGCGAATGGCGCAGGGCCGATATGTTTGGTGAGCCTTGGGCTACGGGCGAGCCTTGGGCTTATGTTCAGCAGTGGACGTCTTTCGGCTGAAATGATGATGATGATGAAAATAATGATAAGAATTTTGCCATAGTAAAGTTGTGGGGTTAGTGTGTTAAAATCGCTTTGAAGCGATTAGGCCATATAATGCCCATCACTACATAGTGTAAAACAAAGTCACTTCCCGCTGTCTGTCTGTCCCCATGTATGCTTAGATCTTTAATACTACGCAACGGATTTTGATGCGGTTTTTTTATTGATAGAGTGATTCAAGAGGAAAGTTTATATGTATAATACATGCATAATATAGTAGCACCCGTGTGAAGCCGGGGCGGGCCGCTAGTCTTATATATTTTCTCCATTTACAGTCAGACAGTTTAATTTGTACTCCACCATACCATAGCTCAGTAAATAATTTTATATGTCTTCATCGTCATCATCAGCCTATGTTCGTCCACTGCTGGACATTAGGCCGCCTCTCCCATGGCACGCCACTGAGCACGATCCTCGGCCACTCTCATCCAGCTCTTGCCAGCCGCCTTGCGAAGATCATCGCTCCACCGAGTCTGAGGACGTCCCACGCTACGTTTGCCGATCCGTGGTCTCCACTCAAGAACTCCTCTACCGCAACGGTTATATGGTGGCCAAGGAATCATATTGGTTGAATGTAGTTGCTTTGTATTGTATTGTATAAATGTAGTAATGTTTTCGTTTCGCAAATAATAAAATTATCATATTTAGATTAAGGATATTCTTGTGGACGATGTATTTGTACGAAAATATGTATTACATTTTATTAATAGTCTTAAATAGACCATTGCAATAAAGTAGAACGCATGCGTGAGGATTTTCGTGCATTTAATATTAAGTTCAGCTACTGTTAGATAATTTGTAGGGTTCCGTTAGCATAGGATGGGAGGGACTTTTTTACCGTTTTAGCGAGGTGGCTATATGTGGTTATATTAAATACAGTGAAGGAAAACATCGCGAGGAAACATGCACATACCTGCGAATAAATTCAATGGTGTGTGTGAAGTTCCCAATCCGTGCTAGGCCCGCATGAGAACTCGCATTTAGGCCAAGATGAGATCCGTAATTAAGTGACATTTTAGTTCCGTGATATAAGTGAATAAAAGTTTCCCGGCGATTCTTAAAGCTGCGTACCCGTACTGTACACGTACACGCACAGTGTACGCGGACATGGCGTACGGACATGGCGTTCCAGGAAACGCAAGCCCGGGTACGCGTACCCGAGTGCGCGCAGTCCGTACGCAGCTTAACACGAACCTACACCGAATTCTCGATACGTGAGTCCGCTCGCGCTTGCCTGCTTCATTTTAGTGTAGCTATTATATCGTTATGTGGTAAAGCTACGAGCCTCGGTTATAGCTAATTACTAATTACAGTTAACAAGAATGGTAGGATTAAGTGTTAATGTGTGTTTAAGTGCAATGTGATATTGCGAAATTTTTGTTCACATCGCATTGTTTGTTTGGATAGCAGCCTTGCCGAAAATTGACTTGGACTGTCGAGAAATAAGAGGTTTTACACCTACTATGTCGCAATTCAAAGTCATCATCATCATACCAGCTTATATGTCCCACTTCACACAGGGCTCCTAGGACTATTAAATTTATAAGAATTAAATTGAAATTATGAGTTTTTTTTTTTAAATATAAAACTGGTGTTTTATATTCCGAAATTAATAAAAATAGGCAAATCTAGGACGTTATTATAGTAATTGCAATGCATGAAAAATAAGACCTTGTAAAATTAATTTCAAATTTTTTTTATTTTTTTTTATTAGCCTGTCATAGTGTCCCACTGCTGGGCAAAGGCCTCTCCTCTTGACTTCCACAACTCCCTTTCTGGCGCAATATCAGGCCAGTCCTTTTCATACACGTCCAAGTCGTCCCGCCATCTCCTTCTTGGTCTGCCTCGTCGTCGCTGGCCGTTCTCCGGCACCCACCAAGTAACTGTGTGAGCCCATCTTTGTGGGTGCATGCGACAGACGTGTCCAGCCCAGTCCCACTTCAGCTTAGCAGTCTTTTTCCCAACGTCGACTATGCGTGTTTTTGAGCGCAGCGTGGTGTTCCGGATTCTATCTATCCTCTTCACGCCTAATATGCTGCGCTCTATCGCTCGTTGGCAAACCTTAAGTTTGTACTTTTGATTTTCGGTCAGAGACCATGTTTGTGCACCGTAAGTTAGGACGGGCAGGATACACATGTCGACGAGTTTGCGCTTAAGTGTTAATGGAAGGTTTCCCTTCATAAGCTCTTTCATGGACCAGTAGCTCTTCCAGGTGTTTTCGACGCGTCTTTCGACTTCCTTATCTTGTCTATTACTGAAAGAGACTACCTGGCCCAAATAGATGTACTCGTCAACATATTGTATTATCTGCCCATCTACCATTACCCTACGTTTCGTGCTATTGGTCATAAGTTGGGTTTTTGACCTGTTCATCGCTAGTCCAATCTTAAGGCTTGCCGTGCTGAGTTCTTGCAGCATCAATTCGAGATCTTGAGCTGTTTGAGAAAAGAGGACAATGTCGTCAGCGAACCGGAGATTAGTTAATCTCCTATCGCCAACAACTATGTCTCTGTTTTCCCATAAGGCCGCTAAGCTTTTAAAGATATCTTCAAGGGCACTGGTGAACAATTTGGGAGACAGCGGGTCGCCCTGTTTAACGCCTTTTTCTATAGGAAAGGATTGACCTGAAGTTTGGAGTTTGATATCTGCTGTGCTATTGCTATAGATGGACTGAAGTAGATTAATGTATATTGGTTCTATATCTTGGTTACGTAGGGATGTGACGATATTTCAAATAATGCTGTTTAATTTCCTTGTAATGGAAGTGAAAAGCAGAGTGAAAAACTCGAGCATTAAACCCATTTTACCCTTGTCGTATATATCCACCCTAGCCGTAGCAGCTCGGGTGGCTATATGAACGTCTCGGGTAAAATGGCTCGTTTTATGCTATTGTTGTTCAATACTATTTACCCAATGACAAGTTTAACCAACAACTTGCAAATAAGGTAATCATTCTAATTTAATGTCAAACAATTTAATTGTTCTTTGTTAGAAGACGAGCTCTATTCCTTATTCGATGACATATGTTTTTATGTTTAAGCGCCATCTACACAAAACATAAGGAACTAAAAGGAAATAACCAACTTGCTGTGCCGCTGCAAGACCTTACCAAAACGCAGTGAAAGGAACTTCGGACACTCGCGCGCAACCGAGCTAAAAAGTTCCGGATTTTTCCACACCCCAAATGGTAGCGCTAGTGTCGTGTATTTTAAAACTTACCATTTATTTTCTTTGTGCATTTCAATCGGACTTACCTGAAAAAGATAAAAACATTAGAATAAATTATAGTGATTAGTCAGAGGCACATTATAAAATAATATTATTTAATGTGTGCAGACAGCATATTTGTGCCTTTTGCTGTTGAGATTCTTGTGCCATGGGGACCAGAAGCTTGAAAACATTTTTTTTAAAGAAGCTTGTTAGACCCGAAAGTGACCAACCATAGGGCTGGCTCTATACACCAAGTTGACGAAATACGTAAAATGACCAACACGTGTAATGACCAACATGTAAAATGACCAACACGTAATTATTATATTTCATCTTCATCTTGGCGATTTTGCGTCTAAGCCGTTTGTGACGTTCTTACAGAACTTCTACGCCTATAAGGACATTATGGATCTTTTAATAATGGAAAAGTTCGTGAGCGTATCTTTCGTAGACTTGTTACGGATTTTGTAGCATGCGTAGACATGGCTACGATTATTTACTCGACGAAAACAAAAGGAGGAGGTACTTGACACGACGTGTTCGATTTTTCAGGGTTAACGGGTTCCGTAGTCGTATAGTTTTGCTATATCCGTCTATCTGTCTGTCTCTGTCTGTTTGTTCGTCCGCGGTTTAGCTTAGGAACTGTTAATTTTAGAACCTTGTAATTATTTGAAACCACGCGGGCAAAGTGGTAAAATGAAATCTTGAAAAAAAAACAATTTTTTGGGTAACCAAGGTAGGTTGGGTAACAAGGAGTAAAAACGGGACCCTATTACTGAGGCTCCCTGTCCTTCTGTCCGTCTGTCCGTCTGTCACCAGGCTGTTTCTCAGGAACGGTGACAGCTAGACAGTTGAAATTTTCACAGATGATGTATTTCGGTTGTTGCTGTAACAACAAATACTAAAAACCAGAATAAAATTAATATTTAAGGGGGCTCCCATACAACAAACGTGATTTTTTTGCTCGTTTTTGCTCGATATTGATAACGGCAACAGGTAGACGCTTGAAATATTCACAGAATATTGAGTTATATATTCACTTTAAAAAAATAATTAAATTAAAATAAAACTAATATTTAAGGGGGGTTCCCATACAAACACCGAGTTTTTATAGATAATGGTACGGAATCCTTATTTTTTATCCTTATTTTTTGTTTTTTTTTTATTTAGTTTGGGGCGCGTACAACACTGCACTCAACTTTACTGCCTTCTTCCTTCCCCTCTTCTTCATTGTTGTAATAAATCAAAACTCAATAGGTATTTCCTTAGCATAATTCCTTCACTTGGAAGTAATAAATAAAATTGATAGGAATCCGTTCCACACTCTAGAATTACGTAATAATAAGTAATAAACTATGTGAAGCGGTAATTATGTGAACTAAACCACGGAACGGCCGGGATTTCGAATATGCGTTCTATTTGATTGATATTTACGCACTAGTTTTACCAAATTGGCCGCTATTTGGATTATGAGGTTGAGGTACATACTGTTAAACTTATACATACTTTTTATAATACAACCCTAAAATCTATAACCGATTAAACAGACACAAAATTCAAATCTATCGTCGAGACAATATTAAAGCAGCGGCGTCGAGTGATGGCACTTTTGACGTCAAACTTTCGATGTCAAACTTCATTACAATACAATACAATACAAATATTCTTTATTGATCACCAAAAACAGTACAGTGACATTACAAAAATAAAAATTCAGGTAGACAATAGGCGGTCTTATCGCTAAAAAGCGATCTCTTCCAGACAACCAATTACTCAGAAATTAATAAATATCAACAAACGAATGTAGGTGGCAGAAATAACAGACAAGAGAAACGCAGTATTACTTAATAGACAACAAACAATAAAAACAATACAAATATAATATAAATTATATAAATAAACAAATACATTCAATATAATACTTATACACTACATATACTTAATACAAAATATCAATGGAAAAAAATGTAAAAAGGCCGCATGTGAGAAAAGGATTTAAAAAGGAAATTAAAGAAACAATATAAACAAAAAAGAAAAAGAATAAAGAAGGGTCAAAGAGCGAGGATTACGTTAGTGACAAATAGTGAGCCTTTAGAAGGTTTTTAAAAATGGGAAGGGATTTTGCTTGCCTTAACGACAAAGGAAGAGAATTCCAAAGACGAATGGCGGTCATAGTAAAGGAGTTATGATAGAATTTGGAGGAAGAAGTCATTGTTGGAGGTGCCGGAATAGTGATGTACCGCTAGGATCGTAATATTTACCGAGATGCATTTTGAAATTTTATCTTCATCTTTGACTTTGTTTTTTAGTTCTGCGTATCTATAGACTTTCAAAATAGCCAGTACTATTTGAGGTAATTTGTAACTGTCCCAGTCAATTATTCTCCGATAATTAATTCAATTTCAATTCATCTTTACAACTTGATAAGTGGCATTCGGATCAGGTTTGAGCTGCTCGCGTAAACTATTACAGAATGTAGGAAGCACGGCTAATAGGTGACTGCTGACAGATTGCAAATGGCCTGGCAGGTGAGTTACATTAGTATTCATTGAATTTAATGTGCGTTGAATTGAAAACCGCGGTAGCCTAGTGGTTTGACCGACGGTCTCTCAAGCAGAGGGTTGTTGCTTCAAACCTGAGCGTACACCTCTGAGTTCTGAAATATTTATAGATATGTATATATATATATATCACGGGACAATTCACACCAATTGACCTAGTCCCAAAGTAAGCTTAGCAAAGCTTGTGTTATGGGTACTAAGCAACGGATAAACATACTTATATAGATAAATAAATACTTAAATACATAGAAAACATCCATAACTCAGGAACAAATATTCGTGCTCATCACACAAATAAATGCCCTTACCGGGATTTGAACCCAGGACCTCTTGCTTCGTAGGCAGGGTCACTACCAACTAGGCTAAAGCGGTCGTTAATATTGACGTGCGAAAACGGATTTGGAATTTACCATGACCTTTACGGTGAAGGAGAACATTGTGAGAAAACCTAAACACACCTGCGAAGATAACGGTGTATGTTTAGTTCCCAACCCGCACTTGGCTCGCGTGGGAACTACAGCCCGAGCCCTTTCATTCTTAGAGGACTATTCTTTGCAGTGTGACGTATATGAGCTGGGATGATAAATCGAATGTGAGCGCTTGACATACGGGTGCTTGCTATAGTATTCACTCTTTTTTACAATTATAGGCTTGCGTTTAACCACAATCAAGCCTGATGAAAAGCGAAGATTAGGCCTACGATGGAGCACGCTTGCCTAGTAGGTACAAACAAGTAAATGCTCATTCACCCTAGACTTGAATTTAGGGTAATAAGCAGGAAGAAGGTAGTTGAGCGCGGTGTTGCGCGCGCCCACAAACAGTGCAAACCGTACAACAAATACGGAGCACTGTAACCGGTACGCGCGCGCTGCACAACTGCTCCGACCATTCCTCCAGACTGGCTTCTTCAGGCAACAAGCCGGAACACGACGAGTCGCTTGGCGGCCTGGCTCAACCTATAAGGTGGTGTGGTGACCAGCCACGGCCGAAGTCTTCCACCGTAGTTGTATTGCTCGTTTAGCACCACCCAGGGGTCGCGTAAACCTACGGACGCGAGCGGTTTCAACCCGCAAAAAATTGCATAAGATAGTGACAGAAAGAAATGGTGAATGCGTTTATGAGTGCCCGTGCGTTAGACAGCATGGCCTTTGGATTTAATTTAATTTACCACGACGCTTTACAGAGCTTTCGATATTTCTCAACATTACTTGTCATTGAATTGTAAAAGTAACATGGTAATAAAATAGTACCGAATTGGGCAATCGGATTTAAAATGTAACTAATGGTTGCTATACAATGAGATTAATGATTTAGTTTGTACATAGAAATCTAAAACAGTGTTTGCGAATCGTGGCTTAACTAGAAATTGCTACAAATTACAGATCGAACTGATTGGCTATTTACTATCGGGCTACACATACAGTGTCGTGCATTTAATTTTTATCTGGGGTGGGGATGAGGGGGGGTGCGGGGGTTTAAATAAAACACAAATCGACCTAGTCCCAAACTAAGCAAAGCTTGTACCATGGGTACTAGACGACGATAAACATACTTATATAGATAAATAAATACTTAAATACATAGAAAACATCCATAACTCAGGAACAAATATTCGTGCTCATCACACAAATAAATGCCCTTACCGGGATTTGAACCCAGGACCTCTTGCTTCGTAGGCAGGGTCACTACCAACTAGGCTAAAGCGGTCGTTTCAAAGGGGGGATGAACATTTCATTGATTTTGCCGTAGGATGCACCGTTTTCAAGATTTTTGACAAAAACACCGGGGTTTGGGTTGAGGGGGGGGGGGGTGCGGGGGTTTCAAAGGGGGGATGAAAATTTATATATGGGGGATATTTGACAAAACCACCGGTTCTCGTCCGATCACCGAAGTTAAGCAACGTCGGGCGCGGTCAGTACTTGGAGGGGTGACCGCCTGGTTTTTTTATTTTTTATTATGAAGTTTCACTTCTTCCGCGCGGAGGGACTCCACGCACTATTTTTCTTTTCGTTTCTTTCTTATTCGACCGTTTCAACCGCCTCATTTGTCTTGTCACCTTTTTTAAGAAATGGCCGTACAATTTGATGGGGGCTTCCGGTTATACACCGTGTTTTTAGGGTTCCGTAGTCAACTAGGAACCCTTATAGTTTCGCCATGTCTGTCCGTCTGTCTGTCTGTCTGTCTGTCCGCGGCTAAGCTCAGAGATCGTTAGTACTAGAAAGCTGTCATTTGGCATGAATATACATATCAGTCACGCCAACAAAGTGGCAAAATAAAAAATAAAAAAATGTTTTTTTTTAGGGCACCTCCCATACACGTAAAGGGGGGGTGATTTTTTTTTCTCGGCTAATTTTATAGTGTGGGGTATCGTTGGATAGGTCTTTTAAAACCATTGCGGGGTTGCTAACATGATTTTTCTATTCAGTGATCTGTTTGCGAAATATTCAACTTTAAAGTGAAAATTTTCATTAAAATCGAGCGTCCCCCCCCCCCTCTAAAATCTAAACTGTTAGGTGGAAAAATTTGAAAAAATTCAGAATGGTAGTAAATATATCAAATTTACTAGGAAAATTATAGCGGCTAAGATTGCTTGGAAATTATTTGTAGTTTAAGAGTAAATAGTAGCCTAAGGTATAAAACATACCTAAACTTGGATGATTCCGTACACATACGAAATCCTTAGAAAAATATTACTTGATTTTTTTGTAATGGCTACGGAACCCTACCTTGTGCGTGTCCGACACGCTCTTGGCCGGTTTTTTTATTTCCGTCAAATTCGTCAAGTCGCTCGGTACATTAACAGAAACTACATGGTATATTGATTTTTTGTTAGAATCGTTTTTTTTCTTAGGAATTAATTATTTTTGTTTCATTTTTCATACATTTCAATAAATAAATCAATATTACAGTATAAAACTAGCCGTCCCGGGATGGGGCTCCTCTGTTCGACACCGTGCAATGCGGGCTCGGCTTATCAAACAAACCTAACCTAACCTTCTGCATTCTATAAGATGGCATTTAAAAAACTCGTGAAAAACATGCTGTTTCAGAAATAAATCACACTAACGTTGATTATGAAGAATGATATTATGACTTTTTAAATTATGGGAAACTAAGGGATCCCCATTCACACACACCATTGAATTTACACGCAGATGTATGAGATTTTCTCACGATGTTTTCCTTGTAGGATTTTTTTTTTTTCTATTTTTTTTTCGAGGCTGTAGTGCACCTGTGTGTGACTATGCCAGCCTAGGAAATTTTTAAATGTAGGTAATTTCGTATGTAAATTCCAAGAAACTCACAGGTGCGAGCTCGGGCTGGCCCTTTGTTTGAGAGGCCATCATCAGCATCATCCCAGCCTATATAGCACAGGGCTTGGGCCGTAGTTCCCACGCGGGCCCAGTGCGGATTGAGAATTTCACACACGCCATTAAATTTCATCGCAGGTGTATGCGGGTTTCCTCACGATGTTTTCCTTCACCGTAAAGCTCATGGTAAATTTCAAATGTAATTTCGCATCCGGAAAACTCAGAGGTGCGAGCCGGGATTTGAACCCACGACCCTCTGCTTGAGAGGCCATAGGTCAAACCGCTAGGCCACAACGGCTTTTAGAGCCTATAGGTCAAATGACTAGAATGAAACAGAACACATAACATATACATAGTTTCACTTTCTAACTAGGTTACTATAACTATACCTCGTTAATCAGGAACAAAGTGTCCCTACAAAAACTGGTATCGCGGGAAATCTCATACAATGATCGATAAAAAACGGGGAAATGCGCGCGCGGCTTACTTTACAGCGGTGCGCAGGAGTCGCCTACTTACAGTCGCGGACAAAAGGGCTTGGATCCACACTAATGTTAAATGGGAAAGTGTGTCTGTCTGCCTGTCTGTTACCTCTTCTTACTTAGATGAAATGACGGAGATAGTTTTAGCCCCGGGAGAGGACAGTAGGATGGTTTTTATCCCGGAAAATTGCATATTTCCCGCGGGCTAGCGATAAGCGAATTCTTTGCAGACAGAGTCGCGGGCAACAGCTAGTTTATTATTTTATTATGATAATTTATATACTATGTTTTATTAAACGAGTGACTATGGATATTAAATAATCATGATTATGAAAAAAAATGTGTCTTGTGTTGGGTTCGAAATTAAAATCTATAGATTAATTTGTAATTTAGGAAAATGCATCATCCTTATTAATATTGATAAAATTAATCAAATAAATAAATATCGTGGGACATTTCACACCAATTGACCTACATAGCCCCAAAGTAAGCAAAGTTTATGTTATGGGTACAAGGCAACGCCAATTGATTGTCAGTAAGCAAACACAGATTCGAAAAATGTATTTAAATTAATGAACTAATTAAAATTAATACTTTACTTTTCGACAGTACACCTAGTTCTAGCTAGTGCTGTGCAATTAAATCGACGGAAGACCAGCGATCACAGATTATGCAACGCTAGTGACGTCACCGCGTCGATGTGCCACGTAATTTAATTATCTGTGGTCGAATGTGATAATCTTGGTTATGTGGTTTCGATATAGTAACGCTAAACTTGTTCAACGTAGAGAGATTTCTTTTGACTGTGTTGGTACTAACCAGACATAAAAAATTGCATTTGGTACATTATAGAATGTACCAAAAATATAGAAAGATGGGTCTAGGGATCTTTAGATCCCTTGAAAGGATAAGTTGCCTTTATACACGAATCTAAGCGGTCATCAATATTGTTTTTTTTTTCTTTTTTTGCTAAGGGTTTACTTAGATAAGTACATACAATGTAAAAGGATGGGATAAAACGTGTTATGGATGAATTATTTTTAATTTAATCTATGTGAATTAAATTGACGTATTGAGTCAATCTCCATCGTTTGAATCACATAAATATTTCTTACTTTTTTGACGGCGAGTCGGCGATCTAGTTTACTTAGTTTAAAAAGATTTTTGTGAGTATGCTGAGCAATGTAACATTTTTTTTTAAATAGTGCAAATAGGACTATGTATTATTTAACGGTTTTTAATGTTTCACGGTTTATTACAGTAGATATATTTGCTGAGATATGTAGACCGTGATTACATGTAATGAGTTCCCGATATACGAGGGGCGTTCAATATAAAGTGAGAATGAGATGCAAACTCTTTCAATATTAGGAAATTAAATACTGGTCGGTAAAGCTAATCTATCTAGCTGATTCCTATGAAAAAAAAAACTAACTGTCTTTTGTTTAAAAAAAAAACGGTAATTTCTTTGCAATGCTATTGAGTACGTTAGCGAAAATGAAGAAAATTGAACTGCGCGCCGTTATCAAATACTTGTGTATGAAAAATTTTTCTACGGACCAAGTCAATTTAGATTTGCGGGACACTTAAGGGTCTAATGCTCCTCCGTATTCGACAGTCGCACGTTGGTGCGCCGAATTTAGACGTGGAAGAACATCGACAATGGACGACCCCCGCTCCGGACGCCCTACTACTGCAATAACTGAAGAAATTGTGAAAAAAGTTGAAAACTCAGTTTTGGCGGATCGTCGTGTCACGGTTCGTTTTATTGCTGAAAATGTAAAGATTTCAACGAGGAGCGTGCATAATATTTTACATGAACGCTTGGGTATTAAAAAGGTATCTGCGCGTTGGGTACCAAGAATGCTTACTGACACGCAAAAACAAACTAGAGTCGATATTTGTCAAGAAGCTTTGGACCTGATACAGCAAGACCGGGAACTTTTTTTGGCGCGATTTATAACAATGGACGAAACATGGCTCCATCATTACGACCCTGAAACGAAACTGCAGTCTATGACATGGAAAAGGCCATCATCTCCAACTCCGAAGAAATTCAAGGTGGGCCCATCTGCCGGTAAGGTCATGGGCTCTGTTTTTTGGGATGGTAAAGGGGTATTAATGATTGAGTATCTCAAACATGGAGCCACTATTACGGGCACTTTATACGCCAAACAAATAGAAACATTGCGCAATGAGATCCGCGAAAAACGGCGAGGTAAACTCTCGAAAGTTGTGCTGTTCCACCAGGACAATGCCCCGGCACAGAAGTCCATCGTTGCAATGGCTGCAATTCGTGATGCTGGGTTCAATATCCTTAAGCATCCTCTGTTTTCACCAGATCTCGCTCCCAGTGATTTCTACTTATTTCCGAGATTGAAACAATACCCGGGAGGCCAGAAATTTGAAGACGACGACGCGGTAGTCGCTGCAGTACAAGATTTTTTAAGTACTCAAGATGAGACCTTTTTTAAAAATGAAATTTTAAGTTTAGAAAAAAGATATAATAAGTGTATTATGCTAAAAGGTGACTATGTCGAAAAATAAAATTACATTTAGTAAAAGTTGTTTATAGCATACTCATTCTCACTTTTTATTGAACGCCCCTAGTAAATAAATAAATAAATATTAGGGGACAATCTTACACAAATCAACCTAGTCCCAAACTAAGCAAAGCTTGTACTATGGGTACTAGACGACGATAAACATACTTATATAGATAAATAAATACTTAAATACACAGAAAACATCCATAACTCGGGAACAAAATAAATATTCGTGCTCATCACACAAATAAATGACCTTACAGGGATTCGAACCCAATACCTCTTGCTTCGTAGGCAGGGTCACTTCCAACTAGGCTAAAGCGGTCGTTGGTCATATTTCGATGCAGTTGTATCCATAATGATTACGGCTGCGTACAGATACGGCTAGACGGGTAGACTGGTATCTGTAATCATGGTGTACATCTCGTAACAAACATATCTTATTTATTGAATATTTTATGAGTAGTGATGAACTAAAGATAATTTCTTTTCTTTGACATAGAACGGGATTATACTCAACCACGAATATTTTTTCGTTGAAAAAATAATTTAGTAGATAGAAGCTTGCATCAAAATACAACCTTACCACTAAAATAAAACACTACACTGTCTAAGTAGCAGTAAAAGTGGACCAAAATGAATTTACTAAATTTAGCATAAAAGCTCCATAAAAAATTACAAGCTATCGATACTCGATAAAAATGAGCAGCTGTCCCAACACTATGCGTTACGTGTGCGTCGTATTAATCGAAATGCACACGTTTTTAACAACACTAGCTTGATAATCTGAGTGTTTATGGACGATTAACGCATTTCTTGTTTTACATTCATTTGTCATCGGTTCCATAACAATTTTATTATTAACAAGGAAACAGACTAATGGATTTTAAATTATTATGCTAAAATTAAGAGTGACCTGGTTTAAACATATTTATCTGATGTTTAAATAATTTTCTGCATAACCGGATCATGATTTGTAAATGAGTAGTTAATATTTTGGATATTAATATAGCAAAATATCGAAGAAATTCAATGGTGTGTGTTTGAAGTTCCTAATCCGCGCTGGACCCGCGTGGGAACTGCGGCCCAAGCCCTTTCATTCTGAGAGGCCCTGCAGTGGGACGTATACACTATACAGGCTGGGGATTTGATGATGATGATGATAATGAAAGGTTACAATAAAATTGTATAGATAATTTTAGTATCACAACACAACTTTTTCAAGACAGTTATTATGAGAGCGTGGTCCAATTTATAGGTTTCTATCCAAAGAAGTTAACTCGATCAATCATCATCGTCATTTCCGTCGAAAGACGACCAGTGCTGAACATAGGCCACCCCAAGGCTCGCCAAACAGATCGGTCCCGTGCCATTCGCATCCAACGCGTTCCCGCAACTTTAACCAGGGCCCAATTGCATAACAAAGTACAACTTATATTACAAGCGGAACTCCCTTTCTAGTTAATATAACTGAAGCGAGAGTTCCGCTTGTAATATTAGTTGTACTTTGTTATGCAATTGGGCCCTGGTCATCGTTCCATCTTGTTGGAGGCCTACCCACACTGCGTCTTCCGGTCCGCGAACTCCACACGATTATTCAAACCCGATCATTAGAAGTATGAAATGTCAGTAAAACTAAATAAATAAATTAGATAGTCATTAATAAATTCAATATACCTAATATACTGTACGAAACGTATGGTATAGAAACATCTGATTGGATTCAATTTGCAATTCAATACATAATTGGCTACTTTCCTAACTAGTCAGTCTTTTAGATTATCAAAAAATATTGGACACGTATTTTTTATTTTGTCAATTAAACAAAAAATTACGAAGATATGGCGCGTTGAAGTTTCGCGTGACGTCACTTGTTCCTACACTTTGTATGAGCGTTTTAGGAACAAGTGACGTCACGCCTCGTCACGCGGAACTTCAACGCGCCATATCTTCGTAATTTTTTGTTTAATTGTCAAAAGAAAAATTACGTGTCTAATATTTTTTGATAATGTAAAATACGGACTAATAAGAATTATTATTTTTTTACCTAGGAAACATCCCTATTACACCAGAGGTTAATAGCGAACGAAAATGCGTGACCTTGGCAAGATGAAACAACCAGTTTGCACGGTTCATGTTAATTAGTTTGATTGGTCCAGTTTCATCAAAACTGGGGAAATCTTGTGAATTTTGAAACTCATTTAAATGAACTAAAACAATTACTTTGCTCTCCCGCGACCTTACAATAGTTACGTTTATGCAAGAAATGTGCGTTCATGCAGTTCCTCCACCTCCACACTGTACGAACACACACAAATCACATAAACCCAACCATCACCACCACCAAGCTACACTGACGCGTTTCGAACTCAACCAGAGCTCATCTTCAGAGTTACCACAACCGTATGCTATGCTACCAAACGTTAAACTAACAAACCAAAACAAATGTTTTAACTTGTCACTGTAACTTCTCAAGTACCCACTTTATTTTTCTTATTCTCAAACTACCCCACAAAAATTAACTTTTATTGACATATTTAAAACTACCTTGAATTTTTTTCAAAATTAAATGGTAAACATCAATTTAAAATATACCGTAAGCCCACGTACACAGATGCTGTTATACCAGCATCTTCTAATCATCCGTGGCAGCATAAACTGGCTGCTTTCCATTGTTATGTTAATAGATTGTTGACTGTGCCTCTTTCTAAGGAACATTATGATTTAGAGTTGAGTACTATTTATCAGATAGCGATCTCAAATGGTTATACAAAATCAATGGTAGATAGTTTAGTTCAAAAGAAGCAGGCACGGTTAGTAAATAGCATGCTTTACGCTGCGTTACCTTCTCAGTCTACTAACAAATATAGATCTAGCATCTCTTACGTCGGGGGTTTGTCTGATAAGATTTATGGCATTTTAAAATCAAACAATATTAATGTTGCCTTTAAGACTAACAACTCTTTGTACTCTAGGCTATGTAACCACAAAGAACAGGTAGATAAGGGAACTAGATCGGGGGTATACAAGCTTACTTGTAATGACTGCAATGGGATATACGTAGGACAGACAGGCCGAAGTTTTAATACTAGATTTAAAGAGCATGTTTCGGCATATAGGAATGAGCATCCAGATAGATCGAATTTTGCAAAACATTTGTTGGAATCAAATCATTCATTGTTAGATTCAGATTCTTATGAAGTGTTACATTATTGCGGCAAGGGGTTGCGTCTGGATGCTCTGGAATGCATGGAAATAATTAGGTACAACACTATGGGGTCTATTATTAATGAACAGGTAAATTTAGTATCTTCTCCTTTACTGCGGCTTGGGTCGAATTTGAACAGTTAGTATTAATTAAATATGCCTTATAAATAAATAAACAAAAAAATTCAAGGTAGTTTTAAATATGTCAATAAAAGTTAATTTTTGTGGGGTAGTTTGAGAATAAGAAAAATAAAGTGGGTACTTGAGAAGTTACAGTGACAAGTTAAAACATTTGTTTTGGTTTGTTAGTTTAACGTTTGGTAGCATAGCATACGGTTGTGGTAACTCTGAAGATGAGCTCTGGTTGAGTTCGAAACGCGTCAGTGTAGCTTGGTGGTGGTGATGGTTGGGTTTATGTGATTTGTGTGTGTTCGTACAGTGTGGAGGTGGAGGAACTGCATGAACGCACATTTCTTGCATAAACGTAACTATTGTAAGGTCGCGGGTGAGCAAAGTAATTGTTTTAGTTCATTAATATGGACCTCCGCAAAGTAACGCCTGATTCAATAAACTCATTTAAATATACAAGTGCATCGCCACAGACGGCACAATAAAGGAATTTCTTGGTCGACTATACATGGGTAGGGTTCAAAGATTTAAAACTTAAAAGCTTTCCGTTGTAACACGGCAATTAAGCACTCAATTGTATGGGTAATTTTCATATTACAACGGTTTTTTTCAGTCAATAGTTTTGTATGGTTAGCTTTCAATTAGCGGTCCAACTGTCTTCCCTATCCAGATAAAATAAGGACTTAATACGACCATGAACTTTTTATCAAACAACAGCGTCAACACTACTACCTATGTTAACTGCAACAATCGCTATTGCCACAAGGTTCTAAACTAGCCCCGTAATAACTGTAATGTGGAACGTTGTTATAGTAGCCCGACGTGTCAGAAACGTTCGGTATTGTGTCCGCTCGAGACTGTTCTAGTAGATTGTGTAAGCTTTGCTTTATCGCTTGCTCGGGTATGGTTCCTGTGAGAGCGGCTGTCAAACAACTTCATTTTAAAAGCTTTTTATTAACTTGCAATGTACGGGTCAAATCTTGGAAGTCTAATTTGACCCACTTCCAGTAGTCGAATTCACTTGCAATTCGGTATACTTATGTATGTACCGCCTATTGTCTGCCTGAATTTTTATTGGTATTATAATTATTTTTCTGTACTGTTTGGTGATCAATAAAGAATGTTTGTATTGTATTGTAAGTTGGATGACAATGCAAGTACAGTCAACAAGAAGTACAGTAAGCTAAAAAGCTTGCTATTAAAATGTTTTTTTTTAGCAATAACTTATTTATTTACCTTCACCTATCCCGTTGTCTGTGTGACATCAAATCCTGCAAGTTAAATTTGACCCATTTCCCGATTACTGATTTAGCTGAAATTTTACATGCATGTGGAAATCTGGTGACAATGCAATATTATTATGACATGGAGCTGATCTGATGATGGAACTGAGAACTCTGTAATGAAACGATGTGTCGAGTTTGAGCTCGTTTGATTCGTCTTGACAAGTACTTTGATTCTAAATGGTAACTAGTGTCTGATGATGGAGCTGAAAGGTGGCCAAAGATACTCCATAATGAAACGAAACTACCCCATCGAGTTGGGATTTTTTGATTCGTCTTGACGAGTACGTTAGTCCTAGGTGGTAATTAGGATCTGAAGATGGAGCCGGAAGGTGGCCACTAAACAGCAAAAAAAGGAAAAAAATAACTTTTAAAAACAAGCTTACATTAGGTAAGTATATGTTAATAAAAAACTTTTTAACAAAAAATTAAACCGCCGAAAAAACTGAAAAGCAAAAAATAATACCTTTTTTGTTTGACCTTTATCTAGGTACCAGTTTGAAGTCGGTGCCTCAGCACTAGCCAGGAGGAGTGGACCTATAATCTTCTACCTGACTGGCTTCTATCACTCCTCCTGGCTCGTGCTGAGGCACCGACTTCAAACTGGTACCTAGATAAAGTTCAAACAAAAAAGGTATTATTTTTTGCTTTTCAGTTTTTTCGGCGGTTTAATTTTTTGTTAAAAAGTTTTTATTTTATACTTTTTTCCCATCCTTGGGGTAAATTTTTTTTTCCAAATTTATATAATAACAACTTCAAGGTATACCCTATCCAATAAAAAAGAATTATGAAAATCAGACTACTCTGTAAAAAGTTAGTCAATCATCCCCTGTTTTCCTACCCTTAGGGTAGGAATATTATTTCCAAATTTACATGGGACCACCCTTGAGGTATACGCTTTCCAATAAAAAAAGAATCATCAAAATCCGACTACTCTGTAATAAGTTATGCGTGGTCATATAATACAATCGGTAACTGAACAAGCAATCATCCCCTGTTTTCCTACCCTTAGGGTAAGAATATTATTTCGAAATTTACATGAGACCACCCTCGGAGTATACACTTTCCAATAAAAAAAAAATCATCAAAATCGGACTACTCTGTAAAAAGTTATGCGTGATCATACATAAAAAAAATATATTTATATATATATATATACACGTCGAATTGAGAACCTCCTCCTTCTGTTTTCGTCGGTTGAAAATTGGGACTGATAAAAACGACCTGTCAGTCAGCTCTACAAAACTTAGATAACCTTAATCTGCGGCATTACTCGAGTAAACCATTAGATTAGGCAGTTGAATTGAATATCTCGTAATTTACTGAATCCCCATGGGGATTCTGGGATTTTACATGGGCTTCGTAGGATGTCGGGACGAAAATTGTCCAGAAGCCCCGCTATCTATAATGCTAAATAGCATCTAAATTAGTCGTCTAAACGTAAAAGAGTATATTTCAAACTAAATACAAACTGAAATATAGATGCACAGAAAAAACCCCAGAAAAAAGACCAATGCTGGGAATCGAACCCAGGTCCTCAGCGTTCCGTGCTGCGTGCTCACCCCTACACCACCACTGGTCTAGAAGTTAGCGACGAATCTTTCCCATACATCGTACACTTCAGTCTGTTATAATCACATTTAGGCAGTGATAAAAATAAATAGAAAAAGATACTTCATACTTAACTCGTAAAAGAGTAATAAACGCACACACGCACGCACGTTCACGTTTATAATAATTAGTAGGAGTATAATATTAGACGTAGAAGGGCTATTCCGCTAATCGTTAACAGTCACACCACACCCCTCTCTCAGGCCCCGTTTATAGGCGCTTGGGCAAATGGCTAATGTGAGATCATTAGAATTTATGAAATCACGCCATCTATGTTGAGACACTGCCATTTCCTTTGCCGTAAACTGTAATAATGCAATCGAATTCTTATCTTAGTACAGTATGCCGACACAAACGTAAAGTAAAACATCTTCATCATCATCATCATCATACAAGCCTTTATACGTCCCTCCTCACGGAATGGGAAGGCTTGGGCCGTAGTTCCCACGCGGGCCCAGTGCGGATTGGGAACTTCACACACACCATTGATTTTTCTTCGCAGGTGTATGAAGGTTTCCTCGCGTTGTTTTCTTTCACCGTTAAGCTGATAGTACATTTCAAATGTAACTTCGCACATAAATTCCGAAAAACTCAGAGTTACGAGCCGGGATTTAAATCCGCGACCCTCTGCTTGAGAGGCCATAAGTCAAAACACTGGGCCACCAAAGCTATACAAAAATCATCAAAGTGTTTTTATATCAAAAAAAAATCTTTACCAAAAACAAAACAGAACCAACCCTAGTAAGTTTTCAAATCTGACAATCAGAATTAGCAAAGATTATTTTAACAGGAGGGTCATAAATATTTTTTAAAAACGTTAATGTCCTTTGCCATTGTCTAATAAAAAATTAAAAAGTTAGTAAGTAATAAGTTTCCTAAAAATTAAATTTCTTATTTATGTTATACTGTAGCGCCCTTTGGCGAGTTAACACATAACATCTAGATAAGAACCAATTGCCAACGAATCACTAAATTATTGCAGAAAACCGTACCTAAATCGGTCTAACGATTATTAAGATAAATGGGAACGTTTGTTTTGTACGTAAACAACCTCTCACCTTTTGTTCATATTCTTTTTTCATTGCTATGGGAAATAATTGGTTGCAATTTACTTGTCTATAGCATTAGATACTTTCCTGTAATGACAGATTTAAGTTATCTAATAAATCTATACATATAATAAATCTGTAACAAGTCGGTGTCTGTACATTGAAGATATTTGAGAAAAACTGTCACTAGGGCTTTTTATTAGCGCAATAGAACCCAAAACAATGCTTTTTAGAATTATTGTCTGTTTGTCTGTTTGTCTGTGCGTTTGTGCGCGCTAATCTCAGAAACGGCTTAACCTAGAAGGATGCGGTTTTCACTGATATGTTGGTATTTTCTTGGATTAACATTTAGTGTTTGTTTCATTTGAATCGGCTCACAAATAAGAAAGATACGTCTATTTTAAGAATTTCTCGAACAGGTTTTTTGTTTGAACGCGCTAATCTCAGGAACTACTGCTCCGATTTGAATAATTCTTTCAGTGTTAGATAGCACATTTATCGAGGAAGGCTATAGGCTATATATCATTACGCTAACACCAATAGGAGCGGAGCGGAGCGGAAGAATGTTTCCAAATCGGGGGTTTTGGAAGTAAAACGTCTATATCTCGGGAACTGCTGCTCCGATTTGGAAAATTCTTTCAGTGTTAGATAGCCCAGTTAGATAGGGCGGGTTGGGAGTGGTTGGGGGGCGGGTTGGGGGCGGCTTGAGAGCGGGTTGGGGGCGGGTTGGGAGCGGGTGGGGGGGCGAGTAGGGAGCGGGTTTGGGGCGGGTTGGTAGCGGGTTGGGGGCGGGTTGGGGGCGGGTTGGGAGTGGGTTGGGGCGGGTTAGGAGCGGGTTGGGAGCGGGTTGGGGGCGAGTTGGGAGCGGGTTGGGGGCAGGTTAGGAGCGGGTTGAGGGCGGGTTGAGAACGAGTTGGGGGCGGGTTGGGAGTGGGTTGGGGGCGGGTTACGATCGGGTTGGGAGCGGGTTGGGGGCGGGTTGAGAGCGGGTTGGGGGCGGGTGGGGGGCGAGTTGAGAGCTGGTTGGGAGCGGGTTGGGGGCGGGTTGAGAGCGGGTTGGGGCGGATTGGGAGTGGGTTGGTTTATTATGAAGTTTCACTTCTTCCGGACGGATCTAAGGAGAGCCATAATTGATGAAAAAACAAATTGGATAAAAAAATAAGCTGCCCAAATTACTAATTACACGCGGACGGAGTCGCGGGCAAAAGCTAGTAAATAATATATTCTCATTCCGATTCCGCATACAGTTTTGTTTAATCGAACTAAGCCAAACGTTAAAACTACAAAATGTTAAAAACAAGAATATTTGTACATATCGTTACATAAACAACGACTAATCTTATTTAGATTCCTGCATTGCCAGATTTCCTTTTTACCAAAACAATAATACGTGATGAGCTACCAAATGTGCCAATAAGACCGGTGTCACACGGCGTAAGAAGTGTGATTGTGAGGGGAGAAGTGTAACGGTCACCGACCGCGTGAGCTGGCCTTAATCGATATTACACTGGCAGACGTTACTGAGATGTGACAAAAAATTAAGTTTTTAACCAACAAACAAAACAAAGCTTCTTTTTGTACAAAACTTTTGTTAGAGACTAAAAGTTGGTAGCATAGCGTACGGTAGTGGTACCTACTCTAAAGATGAGCTCTGGTTGAGTTCGAAACGCGTCAGTGTAGTTTGGTGGTGGCGATAGTTGGGTTTGTGTGATTTGTGTGTGTTCGTGCAGTGTGGAGGTGTGGAGGAACTGCATGAACACGCATTTCATACATAAACGTAACTATCGTAAGGTCGCGGGTGAGCAAAGTAATTCTTTCTGTTCATTAATACGGACCTCCGCAACGCCTACGGAACGCCTGATTCAATAAATTAGTTTTTAAGCAATTTAGAAAGGAGAAATTTTCAGTTCATAAGATTTTTTTTCATCAAAATCAAGATAGTTTATTTGCTAGAAATACAGTCAACTGGATGTTGATAAGTATTGCGGTCGGCTGAAATAAATATTCCTATGAAAAATCTTTTTCATCTCTCATACTCGGAAAGTGAGGCAAATCATATCTGACATACGGGAGGATATGTATTATTTTCTTCCCAAGGGTAGAAATTAATTAAAAAAAATAAAGGCATTGGCTGTCAATGGAACACATACGCATTCAGCCAAGCATTACGGCATGGAATAATTAAGTATTGAGTTTTTTTTTTTCTTAATTAGTCATATTACAAATTTTATAATGCCAGTGAAATATTATTAAATTAAATTGTTAATTTCTTATTTAGTGACTTAAACCAGAAAAGTTAGAAAATGTTAAGGAAAAAACACGGTAAATGACAATGTTATTGTCCACACAGCCTATCTCTATACAGCTTAACTCCTTGGTTCAAATTGGTTACTTACAAATTTAATAAATAAATTTACTAAAATACCTACTTTATCTACTGTTTTTATTAATTATTATATTGGACATTCTACATTTTGTTAAATTAATTATTCCTTAACAATAAACTCCATTGAAATATTTTGCAACGATCATATTGACCAGTTTAGACATTTTTATTTATTTATACTTATATTTTCTTACTTTCCTTGTAGTCGAAATGAAAAGCAGAGTGTTTAACTCGGGAAAAACACCAATATCACCCTCGGAATATTGGCACCCTCGCTGTGCTCGGGTGCCAAGTAACCTCGTGTTATATTGGCTATTTTCCTCCCTTGTTGAACAATCTACTATACAGGAGTGTTAAGTAAAACTATCCCAGCCATCGTGAAGAAATATTCCATTTTAATTTTAAGACACCCTTTGTACAGTCAACCAATTTGATTCCTAGGCCACTATAGAACCATGCCATAATTAATTCATTTGTTTATATTCTACGACAGTGACTATTGCGTGAAGTATGTCATGACAACATGTCGATTTTTGCGAACATGTGTCAACGACAATGAAAGGAAAGGAGTTTGATTATGTATTAATAACTTGAATTGTCACTGTCCGTCTGTCAAAACTTCTTTTTCTTCTCATGCCATAGAGCTGAAACGTTTCTAAACTCTTTACGTTTATTGCATGTTGTGATCGGAGAGTTGATAATCCTTTGACCCGCCCTGACGTTGTAGTTATGTACAGTTAATGCAACAAGATTCTATAGTGGCCCAGGAATCAAATTGGTTGACTGTACAAAGGGGACAAGGGAGAAACCATATGAAAGACAATGAAGGCACTCGCAAATCTTCTAATAAACAAATTTTCAAATTTTCTAAAATCTCGGTGTTTGTTATCGAGCTCCTCGGTAACGGCTTGACCGATTTTCAAGATTTTTTTTGTCCGTGTTTGTGTCGTAGGCTATTTCCTACACCCCTATTCTTCTTCAGTCGCGAGCAACAGCTAGTATCTCTCTAAAAAAAACCGATTGTCTGTAAAGTCGGTCAACGGACGATAGTTTAACATGACAAAGTCATAACAAAACATTCAAAAAACAAAAATGAAACGAGGCGGTCACCCATCCAAGTACTGACCGCGCCCGACGTTGCTTAACCTCGGTGATCGGACGAGAACCGGTGATTTGTCAAATATCTTGAAAACGGTGCATCCTACGGCAAAATCAATGAAATTTTCATCCCCCTTTAATGCCCCCGCACCCTCTCCCGCACTCCCCCCTCAACCCCCACCCCCTCACCTCCCCGCAAACACCCCGAACCCAAGATTGTACATCCTGGCGTTTGCTGCTCTCTTGTACATACTGGCGTTCACTGCTCTGTACGGGACATGTACGTTACATTGCGTCATCCTTTTTCGTGCGTGCCGGCGTTCATCGATTTATTAGACGTTGTCACGAAAAAAACAAAATCTACCAACATACATCAATTCTTTATGTTGTATTCGTACAGGCATTCGATATTTGCAATAAGGACATGTAACGCCATTATAATAAGTCTCTATTACATCTCAACGTTGCATCTGACATCATTATGTCTTCATTGTTTTGTAACATTGACATTCAGCGTTGCAGTTGCGGTTAACGGGACGGCATCATCGTGGTGTCGTTGTTTTGTTTTTAAGGGTAATGTTGAAATAACACTTAACTCTATGGCTTAAGTGGCTTCACTCATAGTGATGGGGTTACTCAGCCACTTGTCTTGATGCGTGCGTGCCGGATAGCGACCAGCGACGTTTGAGCAAACCATAATACCAATTATACCTACTGTTTTAAATGTTTGTGATTTTCACTCATAATTAAATAAAAAATAAATAAAATAAATATTACGGGACAATTCACACCAATTGACCTAGTCCCAAAGTAAGCTACTAGGCAACGGATAACCATATTTATATAGATAGATACATACTTAAATACATATTAAACACCCAAAACCCGAGAACAAACATTCGTATTTTTCATACAAATATCTGCCCCGACACGGGAATCGAACCCGGGACCTCACGCTTCATAGTCAGGTTCTCTAACCACTAGGCCATCTGGTCGTCTATAATTATTATAGTAAACGGGACTTATCACGTAATCAATATTTACCTCGACGTTTCAGCCACATTGCAGCAGCCGTGGTGGTGGTGGGGTGGTGGTGGTGGCTGGCTGCAATGTGGCCGAAACGTCGAGGTAAATATTGATTGCGTGATAAGTCCCGTTTACTATAATAATTATAGACGACCAGATGGCCTAGTGGTTAGAGAACCTGACTATGAAGCTTGAGGTCCCGGGTTCGATTCCCGTGTCGGGGCAGATATTTGTATGAATAATACGAATGTTTGTTCTCGAGTTTTGGGTGTTGTTGGGCCAGCAGCCGTGGTGGTGGTGGGGTGGTGGTGGTGGCTGGCTGCAATGTGGCCGAAACGTCGAGGTAAATATTGATTGCGTGATAAGTCCCGTTTAGTTTAATAGTTATGAATGAAAATCACGAAAGCTTAAAACAGTACAATTTCAAGAATTTTATAAATTTTTGAATCGATATAGAAAAAAACCCTGTTTTTCTACCCTTAGGGTAAGAATATTGTTTCCAAATTTAAATGGGACCACCCTCGGGGTATACGCTTTCCAATAAAAAAAGAATCATCAAAATCGGACTATTCTGTAAAAAGTTATGCGTGATCATACATAAAAAAAAAATATATATATACACGTCGAATTGAGAACCTCCTCCTTTTGTTTTCGTCGGTTGAAAAACGGGGTTGATATAATATTACTATACTAACTGCTACCGATGTTAAATGGATTTTGGATGTTGCTTTGCTGGATTTTATTTAATTCAATGAAAGAGACCAAAAAATTTTATCACAAACTCTGCGTGGACGATGTCGCGGGCAAGAGGACGACAAAGGTACGACATGAATGAAAACTGCGATGATATTTTTGGGAACTTTTATATACAAGTTAGCTATGAAGTATCTTTTTGTATTTATTTTTTCAACTTCATTTTTTTTTATTACTTTTACGGTCATCCAAAGAAATCATATATTTCGTACTAAATACAAACTGAAATATCTAAAAATCTCTCGATAGAGGGTGTAACATAGATGTGCGCTTGTCACTGCATAAGGTGATGCTTTAGCAGACTGAAATGTATGATGTATAGGAAAGATTCGTGTCTAAGCTCTAGACCAGTGGTGGTGTAGGGGTATGGGACACGGCACGGAATGCTGAGGACCTGGGTTCGATTCCCAGCATTGGTCTTTTTTCTGGGGTTTTTTCTGTGCATCTATATTTCAGTTTGTATTTAGTACGAAATAAACTTCTATATAGAAATTTATTAAAATCCTGGATTAATTCAAATGCTAGCTAGATATAAGTAAAAGCTACTTAGTAAACTAAAATACTTTGTTGCTAGGTAGGTCGGTTGGATCAATTTACCAAAATCGCCATTTCCTAGTAGCAAAATTTCCATTCGCATTTTTCCCAAATGCTTTTTTTCTCACTATACACCGTGAAATTTTAGTGATTGTTTTCCCGAAACGAGGTGATTTAGTATCGATTGTACAATCGATTTATAATTACTATTTTGACTAGAGTCAAAAATCCAATTGTGAAAAACGAAAGCCGAAAATGACCGCAAACCAATAGTAACGCTTCGTTCGTACCTAACCTATCGTACGATCGTACGCTACTTGTACCAACGAAGCGTTACTATTGGTTTGCGGTCATTTTCGACTTTCGTTTTTCACAATTGGATTTTTGACTCTAGTCAAAATAGTAATTATAAATCGATTGTACAATCGAAACTAAATCACCTCGTTTCGGGAAAACAACCACTAAAATTTCACGGTGTAGTTTTTAGTGAAGGTTATTTTCATAGTATCGTAATTTCCAAATTTGAATTGACACAGAAAGAGAGTCTTCTTCTGTGTGCTTTTGGCCTTTCGAGGCAATGCAAACTTAACATACCCTAAACCTACCTATATGAGCACCCCCCGCTGCCCAGCGGGAGAATGCATGCTCCTCTCCCGGCCTTCCAGCAAATGGCTGAGGCAGGACACTGTGGGTAGATTAAGTCCCCTCCCTACCCCTCCCCTCCTCAAAATTTAAAACACGAATTTTTTGTATTGACAATCAATAGAGAAGGGGACTTGTGACCGGGTTTTTTAGTCCGTGCAAGTCGGACACTGTCTGGGCTCTCCATTCCCAGTTCGTCCGAAGGGATTTTTCCCGAGCACAAGTCACCCTTCCTACCCAAAAGTAAAAAACAGCAAAGACTTCGCGTCTTCAGCCCCTCTGGCGACACATCAAAAAAAAAAACCTACCTATGTTTCTGTGTCGATTAAAGTAGGAACAAAACGCGATTGTGAAAATAAGCTTCAGTAAAAACCTATCATGAGAAAAAAAGCATGTGGGCAAAAATGTGAATGGAATTTTTTTTACTAGGAAATAACGATTTTGGTAAATTTTATTGATCTAACCAGTCGCTCGGTATTCTTAAGGGGGTACGATGCGCACCATTTCTCCATACAAACGTAATCCCCTGTTTCCTCCCTGGATAATGGCTTTAGAGCCAATTTTTTTTTACTGTGTAATCTGTATCTACCACAGCTATGCCCCTATGTTTCGTTTTTTACCATATTTCAATTAACATAAGAAATGTGAGCTTTCAAAAACTGAAAAAATTGCCCAATTTCAATGTCATTTTCAGACACTCGTCAGAAATGAATCCCTGATATAAACAAAGAAAGGAAAACATAGGGCATAGCTAAATCTGTCCTCTAATTATTTTTGAAAAAAAAAATTTTATTAGTCCAGTTTTCGAGAAGAAAACAGGGGATTACGAAATGCTGTTTTGATCAATTTTACGCGCCTAATAACGGTCTGAGATGCAGTTGTCCCGCTCTCGCTGTACTGACACGGAGGGGTTCGGGCGAGACAGCGACATTTCATTAAAATACCTATTTCTCAAAAGTGTCTCAGCCATCGTACCCTCTTAATATTAGGTAATTAATGTACCTCTAAGTGTTAGGAGTGGTCCGCGCGCAATACTGTTACGTCCCCGATCTTGTCTGTGTCTAAATATATTATGTATGTAGATTATGTAGAATGCTTATTAACCGTTTAATGATGCCGCTGTCTAGGAAAACGGCATAGGTATTTTAAAGAACTGTTTTTCTCTGGCAGCAGAATCTTTTTGAAATTACATTTTATCCGTTGCCTGGTATAGCTTGTCTGATTTAAAATGAACCCTACTACCGCATTTACGCACAGGATTTCCACAAGAAAGTCGTGCGTTATTTTAGCTTAGATAAGCTCTACGCATAGTATCTGTTTGAGACTAAGTCAACTGCAGTAAATTTTGTCCCGTGATGATAATGATGATGATGATGAAGATTTTATTTAGGTGCCGATTGTATCGTTATGCTCATTGCATAATTTATCTTGCAAGGGTTTTAGTTTTTCTTATTTATAACTTTAGTTGCTGCCCGCGACTCCTTTACCAAAGAATTTTAGTATATCGCTATCCCGCGGATAGTTTTTATTAGGGTTCCGTACCCAAAGGGTAAAAACGGAAACCCTATTACTGAGGCTCCTCTGTCCGTCCGTCCGTCCATCCGTCCGTCCATCCGTCTGTCACGGGGCTGTATCTCAGGAACGGTGATAGCTAGACAGTTGAAACTTTCACAGATGATGTATTTCGGTTGCCGCTATAACAACAAATACTAACAAATACTAACAAAAACTAGATTAAAATAAATATTTAAGGGGGCTCCCATACAACAAATGTGATTTTTTTTTTGCTCGTTTTTGCTCGAACGGTAACAGGTAGACGCTTGAAATATTCACAGAATATTTAGTTATATATTCACTTTAAAAATAAATAATTAATTTAAAATAAAACTACTATTTAAGGGGGGCTCCCATACAAAAACCGAGATTATTTTGTACTTGGCCGGTTTTTCAATAATAACAATAATAAAGTCGATAGCCATCTTCCGGAATCGCTTAGGGGCGCACTGGCTTGACAGTTCCTCTTAAATTGAGACTACCTCTGTTGTGTTCTTTGTTTAGTGTATATGCGTATAATAATGTAAGTATTTGTAGTTTTTATGTAGTCTATTTATGTTGATATGATTATGTATTAGTCTTTTGTATTCATTATATAATATATGTGTGTACTTGTGTGTATTCTTTGTAAGTATGGGTATTGTTTATGTTTTGTTAGTTTGGGTTTATTTTTGATTTCGGCTCTTTTTTACTCTGCATTGTATGCCTACTCTTGTCTCTGATGTCCTGTCAATCGTTCTAAGGTTAACTGGAAGAGATCCCTATAAGGAATCAGTTCGCTTTTGTACATCTGTTTCTCATGTTAACTAGTTATTTTCATGTTTTATGTACAATAAAGAGTTTTACATACATACATACATATATAACACATTTTGTAACTTAAGGTTACCAAACTGGAAATTACTAAAGCTGTGGTGGACTAGCGATATAACCTATGGCCTCTCAAGCAGACTGACGCAGGTTCGATCTCAAGCGCACCTCTGAGTTTTTCGAAATTTATGTGTGAAATTACATTTTGAAATTTCCATTGAGCTTTACGGTGAAGGAAAACATCGTGAGGAAACCCACACACATATGAGAAGAAATTCAATGGTGGGTGTGAAGTTCTCATACCGCATTGAGCTCGTGTGTGAACTACGGCCCCAGCTCTCTCATTCAGAGGAGGTCTGTACCTTGCAGTAGGACGTATATAGACTAGGATGATAATGAAGATAAGTTACTTAAAGGAGGCCAAATAGCCATCTTGGACGATATGGATATGGGTAGTATTCTTGTTGCTAAATTTTCTTATTAATATCCGTCGGTTAGCTCATAAAAAACATCATTGCATCCTACTATTCTGTACCTTAAAACAATATAGATAAAGTCATAAATATACTGAACCACCGAACAGAGCTATTTGTTAGAAATTGGACCCTTTTTCAAAATAATAAGGTTAAAAATATAAAACACGTGATACATGTGAGATGCTGGCTTAAGTATAGCAGAGCAAGGTCACACTTAATTAAAGGCAATCTTTCTTTCACTTGCACTCATGCCCTCTCGTTTACTCTTTAAACGTGAAACAGAGACAGCGCACACAACAATGTACACTTACGCGTATAAAGACTTTACTGTTTCATTTCATTAAATGGCCTTCAATTCGTGACGATTACTGGGTCAAGAAAAAAAACATAAACGCTATCTCAATTTGCTACAAATTTAAGTATATGATGTTAAGTAATTTTATATCGTTTATTCATCATCATCATCATCAGCCTATGTTCGTCCACTGCTGGACATAGGCCTCTCCCATGGCACGCCACTGAACATGATCCTCGGCCACTCTCATCCAGCTCTTGCCAGCCGCCTTGCGAAGATCATCGCTACACCGAGTCTGAGGACGTCCCACGCTACGTTTGCCGATCCGTGGTCTCCATTCAAGAACTCGTCTACCCCAACGGTTATCGGTTCTTCGGGTTATATGGCCTGCCCATTGCCACTTCAGCGTGCTGATGCGGTGGGTGGGGTATCGTTTATTGTTTTGATTGAATTCAATTCAATTGAAAAATTTGATGTCTTTAGTCATTATGGGTCGGATTAAATCAATTTACCGGAATGGTTATTTCCTAGTGGAAAAATTTCCATTCGCATTTTTTGCCAGATGCTTTTTTCTTACTTTGTTTTTTTACTGAGGCTTATATTCACAATCGGTGCCGAAACATGGACTCTCACTGTAGGGCTGGTCCACAAATTTAAAGTTGCTCAACGTGCTATGGAAAGGGCTATGCTCGGAGTTTCTCTAAAAGATCGAATTCGTAACGAAGTGATCCGACAGAGAACCAAAGTTATCGACATAGCCCACCGCATTAGCACGCTGAAGTGGCAATGGGCAGGTCATATAACTCGAAGAACCGATAACCGTTGGTGTAGACGAGTTCTTGAGTGGAGACCACGGATCGGTAAACGTAGCGTGGGACGTCCTCAGACTCGGTGGAGCGATGATCTTCGCAAGGCGGCTGACAAGAGCTGGATGAGAGTGGCCGAGGATCGTGCTCAATGGCGTGCCATGGGAGAGGCCTATGCCCAGCAGTGGACGAACATAGGCTGATGATGATGATGATGATGATATTCACAATTGCGTTTTTTGTCAATTTTAATCGACACAGAAACATAGGTAGGTTTAGGTTACATTGCTTACGTTTTTTTTTTAGGGCTGAATGCCATGATACCATAGACCTATAAACGTCATGATGCTGTGTCACATGAAACAATAGACGATCGCTTTCCCGGCCTATATGAAAATCCATTACATAGCACTCGTCTAACCGCGCCCGCAACGTGATACGTCCCGGCCTATTATACATTTGGAACGTAAGGTTAACATTTCATTGAATCTTTGAGAAAAACAAGTTTACCAATTATTTTTTTGATAAAAAAAACATTAGCTAATTGAGTTCGCATTTAGTTTCAGCACAACGTTGCTTATCTAAAACAACGCTCTATTCCAAAATACTACGGTGTGCAACTTAATACTTTAATTATTCCAAATAAGGTGTATAATTACACAACGTATCATGCCGAATTTGGCCGTTGTTTTAGATAAGCAGCGACAAGATAATATTAACTCATGCATTGCAAATAAATATAGGATGTTACGAGCGTACCTATATACATACCATTGATTGATAATGTACAAAAGATTATGCGCAAATCATTACCTAGTTTGTGGTTTTTAAATGAGTAATTAAACACTCTTGTTGAGTTTTGGGTAGGTAAATTATATAATACTAGCGCTACTATGTTACCTGCGGCTCCGTCCGCGAATATAGGGGTATAAATAATAGCCCACGACTTATTCTCAGACCTGGGCCATTCTACTTTTAAGTAACCATTAATCTTTCGTGAAATATAAGGCATACCTGGTGATTTTTTTCAAGTGTAAATAACTTATATGAAAACTGAAATAACTAAATTTAATATTTTAAAGCAAAAAAACTTTAAATTCAAAGAAATTTCGTGGAAAAAATTGGTAACTCAGCGGAAAATACACCAATTTCCATACAAATGGCGGGGACACGCATGTCCACTGCATTACCTACTTTATAGATAACTAGCTTTTGCCCGCGACTCCGTGCGCGTGGAATTAGTAATTTGGGCAGCTTATTTTTTTTATCCAATTTGCTTTTTCATCAATTATGGCTCTCCTTAGTTCCTCGATATTAAAAAAATTACCCCCCCCCGCACCCTCCAACCCAACCCGCTCCCTCCCGCACTCCCCCCGCACAGCAACCCCGAACCCCCCCCCCGCACCCCTCCGCACCAGCTGCACGCCTTCCCACACAGCACCCCCCGCACACCCGCGTTCGTCCCCAATCAAGCGTGCCCTATAGAAGTTTTACTTCAAGTTTTACTTCAAGTTTTTTTTTGTCAAATATCTTGAAAACGGTACATCCTACGGCAAAATCAATGAAATTTTCATCCCCCTTCAATACCCCCACACCCTCTCCCCCTCTCCCTCCCCCGCACCACCCCCTCAACCCCTTCAACCCCCCCAACCCCCCACCACCCGGTGTTTTTGTCAAATATCTTGAAAACGGTACATCCTACGGCAAAACCAATGAAATATTAATCCCCCTCCGAAGCCCCCCTCTCCCGCACCCCCCCTCCCCTCAACCCCTCCCACCCCCTTGGTGTTTTTGTCAAATATCTTGAAAACGGTGCAGATCAATGAAATTTTAATCCCCCTCCGAAGCCCCCGCACCCCCTTACCCCCCCCTCTCATCCCCCTCAACCCCCCACCCCCCTGGTGTTAACACTGAAAGAATTTTTCAAATCGGCGCAGTAGTTCCTGAGATTAGCGCCTATATAGAAGTTTTACTTCAAAACCCCCGATTTTGAAACATTCTTCCGCTCCGCTCCGCTCCTATTGATGTTAGCGTGATGATATATAGCCTATAGCCTTCCTCGATAAATGGGCTATCTAACACTGAAAGAATTTTTCAATCGGAGCAGTAGTTCCTGAGATTAGCGCCTATATAGAAGTTTTACTTCAAAACCCCCGATTTTGAAACATTCTTCCGCTCCGCTCCGCTCCTATTGGTGTTAGCGTAATGATATATAGCCTATAGCCTTCCTCGATAAATGGGCTATCTAACACTGAAAGAATTTTTCAAATCGGAGCAGCAGTTCCTGAGATTAGCGCGTTCAAACAAACAAACAAACAAAAAAACAAACTCTTCAGCTTTATATATTATATTATATTATTATAGATAATAATGATTACTTTTTATGCGTAGTGATAATTTTAAATATAAGCTTAATTATGTGCCTATTTAAATCTTTAATGATAAAACCGAGCACTTTACCGTTTTTGTAAAAAAAATATTTGAAGAGCACATTACTAATAATAGTTTAAAAAAACTAAAAACACGCTTTAAAAAATAAAAAATAAATTTTAATAATTTTCAATTCACTATTCTTATAGTGCAGTAAAAAATCCTAAGAAGCAATTATTATATTGTTATATCCAGATCAAAATTTGTAAACAATTCTAAATATTGATAAAATAAATAATAATAGTTTAAAATATTTTATTGTAAAAAAAGCGTGGGGTGCATGGTGTCAATTGTCAAGGATTATCATTTTGATAACATCTTAAAAAGCACCCCACGCTTTTTTTACAATAAAATATTTTAAACTATTATTATTTATTTTATCAATATTTAGAATTGTTTACAAATTTTGATCTGGATATAACAATATAATAATTGCTTATTAAGATTTTTTACTGCACTATAAGAATAGTGAATTGAAATTTATTAAAATTTATTTTTTATTTTTTAAAGCGTGTTTTTTAGTTTTACTAAACTATTATTTATTTTCTATTTTTTAGTTGCATTTTTTTTCTTTCTAACTTTACCCCCTCACCTACAACCCCCAAACCCCCTAAACCCAACCCCCCAACATCCCCCACCCCATTTCCCCAAACCCCCCCCAAACCCCACACCCTTACCCCCTCCTCATTTTACAAACCCCCGAACCACCTAAACCCAACCCCCCTAACACCGAACCCCCATACCCCGGAAACCCCCCCCTCCCCCTCCCCCACCTCCCCCCACCCAAACCTGCCCCCCACCCCACCCCTCCCACACCCCCCACCCCGCCACCTACCGCCCCCCTTCCAGTTCCATCATCAAACCCTTGTTACCATCTAGGCCTCTTACCCCCTCCCCATTTCCCACAACCCCCCAAAATCACTTACCCCCGAACCCCCAACACCCCCACCCTATTTCCCGTAAACCCCCCCCATCCCCTAACCCCAACCGCCACACCCTAACCCCCAACCCTCTAAACCCCCGACCCCATTCCCCCCCAACCCACCACCCACCCCCCTTCCAGCTCCATCATCAGACTCTTGTTACCATCTAGGACCAAAGTACTCGTCAAAACGAATCAAACGAGCCCAAACTCGATGGGGTTGTTTCGTTTTATTGTGGAGTGCCTTTGGCCATCTTCCAGCTCCATCATCAGACCCTGGTTACCATATGGGATCAAAGTGCTCGTCAAGACGAATCAAACGAGCCCAAAATCGATGGGGTTGTGTCGTTTTATTGTGGAGTGCCTTTGCCCATCTTCCAGCTCCATCATCAGATCCTGGTTACCATATGGGATCAAAGTGCTCGTCAAGACGAATCAAACGAGCCCAAACTCGATGGGGTTGTGTCGTTTTATTGTGGAGTGCCTTTGGCCATCTTCCAGCTCCATCATCAGACCCTGGTTACCATCTGGGATCAAAGTGCTCGTCAAGACGAATCAAACGAGCCCAAACTCGACGGGATTGTGTTGTTTTATTACATAGTTCCTATGGCCACCATCCAGCTCCATCATCAGATCAGCTCCATGTTACAATAATATTGCATTGTCATCCAATTTACACATATGTGCAAAATTTCAGCTCAATCGGAAACCGGGAAGTGGGTCAAAATCGCGCCCTAAGGAGTCGGTTACAAACAAACATACATACAAACAAACATACAGGTGAAGCTAATATAAAGCGTGTAAAAATGACTGGTCAACGAAAAGTAGAATGGGCCACCTACCGAATACAGATAAAAAAGTTTCACAAAGAACGGTCCAGCCGTCTCGGAGCAGTTCGATAACAAACAACGTGACACGAGATTTTTATATATTAGATTTCTTAACCATAATGGCAAAATAGTACATTACTGCAGCGGCCGCGAAATAGGGGATTGCCGGCCGAGTAGTTATAGATGGCCGAGTGTTAACGAGGCCATCTAGAGATACGAGGCCGGCAATCCCTGTTCGTGGCCAAGGCTTGTATAGAGTTTTTCTCAAACATGCATCATCATCATCACCACCATCATCACCGCCATCATCATCACCATCACCATCACCATCACCATCACCATCACCAACAACATCATCAACATCCATCAACATCCATCAACATCCATCAACATCCGTCAACATCCATGAACAAGAACATCCATCAACATCCATCCATCCATCCATCCATCAACATCCATCAACAACCATCAACATCCATCAACATCCATCAACATCCAACAACATCCATCAACATCCATCAACCAACATCCATCAACATCCATCAACATCCATCAACAACCATCCATCAACATCCATCAACAACCATCAACCAACATCCATCAACATCCATCAACATCCAAAGTGGGCAACCTTGGCTCTTCTAAAACAGACATAAAGGATGTGAAATCTTCAATTGCAAAAATTGACTGGGAGTTGAACTCTAAAGAGCAGTGGGCTAGACGGTCTAATATTGAAATTCAGGGTATACCCGAGTCAAAAAATGAGAATCTGTTACAGATTTTCACTAAAATTGCGGATATTGCTGGGTTTCCAATAGATGTGAGTACAGACATTGATTTCATTACCCGTGTCGCTCATATGGAGTCGGAATCAAAAAAACCTAAAGCCATCATTGTGCGATTTTTAGCCCGGTACAAAAAGGATGATTGCTTGAGCCGTTTGAGAAAGCTCAGAGACTTCAAGGCTTGCGACGCTGGTTTTGCTGGAAGTAACTCGCCTATTTATTTTAATGACCATCTGACAAAAGCCAACAAGCTGCTCCTAAGGGACGCAAAGAAATTAGCTACTGAAAAAAGCTACAAGTGGGTCTGGGTTAGACACTGCTGTATTATGGTCCGGCGTGATGACACTAGTAGGGTACTGAATATTTTGAACAGTGAAGATTTAAAAGAAATCAAATAAGAATGATATACTTTATATTGTTTAGCTGTATCTTTGTATCAAAATGTACATTGCTTTTGTGTTTATTACAGGGCTCTATAATTGTTTTTAAATTTGTTTTTAAGCAAATCTATATATGCTGTGTTCAATGCAATCTATTTTCCTTAAAACTAAACATTATAATTAATAATAATATGAGTCATTGCGGAGTCAATTTTTATAAAGTGATAGTTATTTTAATAATTAAGTACATGATATTTTGAGTTATGGCTTTAAATCTGTCAATTTTTTATCAAAATGTACGCGGGCTTCGTACGAAAACCAATGTTTTTTATAGAAAAGTCTTAAGTGTTGATGTAGATATAATTTGTTTAACTGAAACATGGCTCCTTCCTGGAATTCTGGACTCTGAGCTTTTTAATTCCCGTTACAATGTTTATAGGGGAGATCGGGATTATTCTGTAAGGGGTGATTCTCTGGGCGGAGGCGTCCTGATCGCGGTTAGAAGCGGTCTGGTGGTTGAAAGTGTCGCGCGTTTGCCCTCACGCAATTCTTCGGCTGACCTACTGAGGTTATCTCTGGCTGTGGGGAACGGAGCAGGGAGAGCGCGGTTTCACTTATATTGTTGTTATTTTCCTCCCTGCTCTGATTTATTTGACAGTGAAGTTGACTTTTTTGAGTCGGTCTCTGAGTCCATAGTTGAAAGTAGTGAGGATTTATTTTTTATTGTGGGTGACTTCAATATTCCTCAGGCGCATTGGTCAACAATATCACCTAGTTCTAATTTATCAGTCCAACTTGTGACTGATGCCAGTAGCAATAGAACTCCACTGGTGGAAGCACTCAGTGCTTTTCTTTCTTTCAACAGTCTACAACAATTTAATTGTATTTATAATTATAATAATAGACTGTTAGACCTAGTAATATCAAACTTGGAATGCGAGGTCACTCGGTCTGCGGACCCTCTAGTTGGTGAGGATAAACATCATCCTGCTATCGACATTAAAATAAGTAATACCTTGATGTTTAAGCATTTGCGTCCACCACCACGTCGAGTATTGCTCTTCCGTGCCGCTGATTACGATGCTGTTAATTCTTCGCTTGCGGAGGTTGATTGGAGCAGTTGTCTTGACTTGGGTGACATTGATCTGAGTGTGAAGCATTTTTACGATATTCTGGATCGTGTGATCTCTGAGCATGTACCATTGAAAGTAGTTTATAGCAATAATAGATATCCTGTATGGTATTCGAGAGCACTGATTAAGGTTGTGTCTGAAAAACTAAAATTTCACAGAAAGTGGAAAACTTATGGTCGCTTGGATGACTACGATACTTTCTCACTGCTTCGGAACAGGCAAAAGCGGGTACAGGAGTCATGTTACCAAAACTATCTACGCTTGGCAGAATCAAAAATAAAAACCAACAGCAAATATTTTTGGCGCTTTGTAAAGTCTAAGAGAAGTCGTCCGGATATACCCAATTCAATGTTTATAAAGGATGAAAGGGTTTCGAATGGTGATGAGATTTGTTCTTCTTTTAATTATTACTTTCAATCGGTCTTTGAACCGCGCATCCAGCCATTAACTGACCCCCCTCCGAGTATTCCTGTAGTTAATAGCGTTACAAATTTAAATAATATATTAATAACCTCCGACATCGTATGTAATTATTTGAGAAAAATTGATATTGGGAAAGGGGCGGGTCCGGATGGTATTCCCCCGATTTTCTGGCGTTATTGTCGAAGTCAGCTGTCTGAACCTATTGCAGCACTTTTTAATAAGTCTTTGCGGACTGGAGTTATGCCGAAGCTATGGAAACAATCATTCGTGACGCCTGTGTTTAAGTCCGGGGATAGGCATGACATCGAAAATTACAGACCTATTTCCAAGCTCAATACAGTACCAAAATTATTTGAAAAGATTATTTATGACCAGATTTTTCCCTTTTTAAGACCATGCTTGGTACAAGAGCAGCATGGCTTCGTTAATAAAAAATCCACGGAGACGAATCTGGGTGAGTTTATGGACAGAGTGCTTTGTGGGATGGATGAGGGTTATCAGGTGGACGTTGTATATACGGATTTTTCCAAAGCATTCGACAAGATATCGCATACTCTTCTTTTGGGAAAGCTTGAATCTGCCGGCGTGCACGGTGACCTTCTGCGCTGGGTTACCTCGTACTTGCGTGACCGTTCCCAGGCTGTGGCTGTGAAGGGCTACTGTTCCAGTTTCGTTCCTGTGTCATCTGGTGTTCCCCAGGGCTCTCATCTGGGACCTTTGCTTTTTAATGTCTTCATTAATGACGTGACTTTGCATTTCAAATCGTCTTCTTGTTTGCTATATGCCGATGATATGAAAATCTTTAATACTGTTGGATGCGTCGAAGATTGTCGTGCGTTGCAGGAAGATCTTTCCCGCTTGTATATATATTGCAATACAAATGGATTGCATCTAAATGTTAAAAAGTGTAATGTTATTACTTTCAGTAGAAAAAAACAAATTATTAATTTCGACTATCATTTAAACAATGAATTAGTGAAAAGAGTTAATAATATTAAGGACTTGGGTGTTTACCTGGATAGTAAACTATTATTTAACGACCATATTGAGAATATAACAAAGAGAGCGTTCCGCCTACTAGGATTTGTCTTGAGGGTGGGTAGAGAGTTTAGGGAGGCCAGTACCTTGTTAACTCTTTTCTGCTCCCTGGTTCGGCCGATTCTGGAATATGCATCGTCTATATGGAATCCATGTTATCATATCTACATAAATTCGATTGAGAAAATTCAAAATAAGCTCTTAAAACATCTAAATTATAAACAATCCAAATTTGATACAAGCAAAATGGTTTCGCTCGAGTGCCGACGTGCATTGAAGGATCAGATATTTTTATATAGAATTTTAAGAAACCGCATTGACTCCCCTTATATGTTAAGTAGATTAGGATTGAAATCCCCTCGTTTGAACACACGCAATGTCAGTAAACTGTTTCATGTCCCTCTCACACGTAAAAAATATAAATCTAACTCCTTTGTTAATAGAGCCTGTAAAGCCCACAATACTAAATTTAGTCAGGTTGATATATTTCATTTATCTCTCAGTGGGTTTAAGTGTAACATTAAGTCACTTATGGATGTATAACATCTCATTTCCTTTATCCAAAATTGTATAATTATGTATATAAATGTATTTGTTTTTAGTCAGCATTCTGTTTTTCGGCTCATATTTTCCCGTTTGTTTATTTTTACGTATAATTGTATTAATAACTGGTGGCAGCTTCGTTGGTTTATGTGAATTGTAACTATGTTTAGGTTTAAGAATAATGTACCGTTTGTGCCCAAATAAACATTAAAACATTAAAACATCAACATCCATTAACCAACATCCATCAACCAACATCCATCAACATCCATCAACATCCATCAACCAACATCCATCAACATCCATCAACCAACATCCATCAACATCCATCAACATCCATCAACATCCATCAACATCCATCAACATCCATCAACATCCATCCATCCATCCATCCATCAACATCCATCCATCCCTCCGTCCGTCCGTCCATCCGTCCGTCCATCCATCCATCCACGTCGACCACGTCGACCTATTAAACGTCATGGTGCTGTGTCACATAAAACAATAGACGATCACTTTGCTGGCCTTGGCCAGCAATATTGTATGAAATTCCATTATTGACCTCTCGTCTAGCCGCACCTGCAACGTGACAGTTCGTGGCGTATTTTAAGGAACATAACGTCAATATTTCATAGCATGTTTGAGAAAAGTATTTTGTTTGTTCGCAATTTAGGTCAGAGACTTAGCACAAGATAGCTGTAATTTGGCATGGTTATCTTCTAATATATAAAAATATCGTGTCACGGTGTTTGTTATCGAACTCCCCCGATACCGATTTAAAGAAAAAATTCTATATTTTTGTTAGGTCTGTGAATAGGTCGTAGGCTATTTTTATACCCTTATTATTCTTCGCAGACAGAGTCACGGGCAACAGCTAGTTAATATATATTGACTTTTGAGAACGTCCGCGAGGCGGCACGGGGTCGGTTACAGGGTTACCCGTTCGAGTTTCAAAGGGCTAACAACTTTACTTCAGCTCATTTAGGCTCCAAATGCCTGCCAAGCACCAGCAGATGTTCCTGCGCTCAGACTTCTGGCCGGAGGGTGTGGTGTTCAGTCGTTTTAGAGAAGCGACGAATACGTCCTTCAAGAATCCCTGAATAGTTGTTTTGTTGTTTTTGTTGTGTTTTTTTAACGTTTTGTTGTCTTTTTTATTTGTATTTTTGAATTCTACAGCGCATTATACTGTAATGCCGAAAAATAAACGGCAAAAGAATTTTTGAAATCGGTCCAGTAGTTTCGGAGCCTATTCAATGCAAACAAACAAACAAACAAACAAATCTTTCCTCTTTATAATATTAGTATTATAGATATATCATATTCATATCGGTAAATCGCTATAAAAATTACAGATGGCCATGAAAACTAGCAATTACGCCGATTCGCGTGACATTTTGGGACCTATCGCAAGTGTACAGAGTAACACGGCTTCATATCGTTTAGCATACGTGGCCACTCATTTTGGAAAATGTGCTTTTGGCGGAAAACTGTAAAAAGTTTTTTTATTTTTTTTACAGAGCATTGTACGTAAAAGATCACGCTATTCAGCCAGTACCTTTTTCTGTGTGTCATTTTAAAAATAAAAATTATGCCGGTCACGATCTTGTCAAACACACTGTACTAAGTTTTACAAGTTGATGAGTAACAGTCGGCCAAAACAAAATACGAATTCTGCTAATTACCACGTAAAATTAATCATCACAGATTAATCTTTTGTCAATAAAAATTAGAGCAGCAGACGTACATACGGTATCCTATATTATCTCGCCTCATTCGTTTTTCGTTTAATTCTTATTTCATCTCATTCTTTCGTCACATATTCTTTATTCGTCTTGTTCGCTATCCGTCATTATCTCATTTGGTCAAATTCTGTAACTTGTCTCTCTCTTAATACCTAAGTCGTATTCATTGACGTACAATAAAACAACTAGACTCCCAATCACGCTCAAAAATTGTCCGAAGCAAAAGTCTGCACACACGTCTATTGTGTAGAGTTTTGGTTCAGTTGTGTTTCGACCGCGCGTTGATTACCACGTCACTTCTCGCCCCGTATTCGTATATGTCTCTTTCGCACCGTAATCAAACTCACGAGAAAAAAAGAGACAGACAGTCTAGCTTCCGCTTCGCATGACCACTCCACTGCATTCTTTACTCTTTAGGCGGTTTCCAGCGCGTGACGTCATGTCACTACTTCGAACGATCGTATTCAATTGACATTAAACATTACTGCTACGAAATAAGGTGTTAATTTGAATGAATGCTGTTAATGTTATCTGTATAAATTGATGTATACGTAAGTACACACAACGCCGCTCGGACGTTTTTTGAGGAACTTTTGTTAAGCGATTGGGAGTCTAGTTGTTTTATTGGACGTCAATGGTCGTATTTCGTTTTTCGTCACGGTCTTCCTTAGACTCATTCGTCGGTCTTCCCTTTCGTTTTTTGTCTCATTTACTTACGAAAATTTATTTACCAGCATTTGGCGAATAAGTAAATGAGACAAAAAACGAAAGGGAAGAACGACGAATGAGTCCAAAGAAAACCGTGACGAAAAACGAATAAGAAGTATTAGGAGATAGACAAATTACAGAATTTAAGAATAAGAATAAGAATAATTTTATTGTTGAACTGTGTACAGTCAAGGGCAAAAATATGTATACACTTTAGTACCTTGTCTATTTTCGTCATATTTGAACTGCCATATATGAACTGTCACAGTGGTTAAATTGACAAGGTACTAAAGTGTATACATATTTTTGCCCTTGACTGTACAAAGGTGTTAATTATTATATATATTTAGACACAAAAGTTTGTCCATCACGGACATACAATATTTACAAAATAGTAAGAAAAACTAAAACTAAATTACATGCGCTAACAATTACCGAATTAATCTGCATAAAACTCGTTAATGCTATAGAAGGTTTTATTGATGAGCCGTTTCAGACTACCCTTAAACTTCCTATTTGATCAAAAAAGATAGTGACGGATAGTGAACAAGACAAAGACGAATACAGAATGAGACGAAATAAGAACTAAACGAAAAACGAATGAAGCGAGATACTGATACTGGCTGAGATACTATAGGATACTGTACATACTATTATGCTGTTTTTAGCTATAAATACTCAAATATATGTATGTTTAACGATGTTTAATTAGAATAATGTCAAAACCAACTTCCGTAATTAAACCAATAGTTTACCACACCACCTAACTATGCAACTGGTCGTTAGTGCAACCCATTAAGTTGCTCACTATTACCGTTGTAATTCAGATCGCGGCTTGTAATTTATGATTACATCTGTATCGTTTAATTTGTTGGTATGTATAGCTACGTAGCCTAGTAGCGACGGCCTGGTTAAGGTTGCGGGATCGCGTTGGATGCGGATGGCGCGGACCGATCTGTTTGGCGAGCCTTGGGGGAGGCCTATGTTCAGCAGTGGACGTCTTTCGGCTAAAATGATGATGATGATGATGATGATGACGTTTCGCTAAGCAGCACCTACTGAAATGAGGATCTTTAACGTTAGTAGAGGTTCTATCCTAAAACTTTACGATTAAGTTACAACATTTCCGGAAAAAAAAAGTTAAACCTAGCCGCTTAGTTAACTAAGCGATAATAGACATTTTTTTGAAAATATCTAATACTAGCTTTTTCCCGCGTAAGAAATAGGATCCCATGGAATTAAATATATAGGTAAATCCCGTTCTTTCCTTAACCCGTGGGATTTTCCAAAATCCTAAAATAAGTTTTTACTGTTATAATCACCTACTTGCATGCCACATTTGAAGATTCTATTTGATAATTATAGTTACGGAGATAGGGCCACTCTGATATGAAAATATTCTCTCATTGATTTCCTATCTCGTGGGAATTCCCAAAAATCCTTTTTTAGCGGATACATTCATATTTTTCATACAAATATCTGCCACGACCGGGAATCGAACCCGGGACCTCAAGCTTCGTAGTCAGGTTTTCTAACAACTAGACTTTTTTAAATGGTTCTTCTACTTTTGTACTTGACCTTGGATAGAAGATACTCTATTCATCACTTAGCTATTTACGCGTAATCAGAGGTCAATCAACTTTAATATCAGGTTGCATTGCATATTTTTCCATAAATGTGCTATTTGAGCGAGTATTTGAAGAACAATTTCACTAATGACCGTAATTCCGTTAAATGGTTGTTTTTAATCTGAGTTTCATGACCAAGGAGCGGAATTTCTCATAGCAAAAATCAAACATCAAAGGGATTGAACATAAGTTTTATCGACTATTCCAGTTATCGATGTTATCGAATCGACTCTTCGCTTGTTATCGCCTTTTAACATTATTTGTAACATTTGACCTCTTTGATAAGCGACTTACATCTCCATATTAAAATAAATCGCGTCAACGTCACATATGACATTTGTGTCGCTTGAGTGTTATTAAAATGGTTAATCCTAAAAGAAAAACGATTAACAAATGGATAAAAAACATCCCTTACTTACATCAACGGAGGTAGAACACTCTTTCTCAAGCTGATTGATTGATGACAGGACCAATTTAAAGGGTGACAATATACGAGTAGAAAAAATTATGACAATTCTCTATTACTACAGAGAAGATGAAGAAAATGCGATAAATACAGAAATAGATTTCGATTGTTATTTTGAATGAAGATTATATTTTAGTTCCGTTGCATTTCCGTTTAAAGTTTTATATTTTAATTGTAATTAACTTAAAAAGTGCTACCTATTTTAAAAGTACCTACTATTTGCTGAAATATTTATCGATAGTCGATAAAACTTATGTTCAATCCCTTTGATGTTTGATTTTTGCTATGAAAAATTCCGCTCCTTGTTCATGACCATGAAAAAGGAAGATGGTTTGAACTGAAACAATTACTTGTGTAAGTGAACAAACACATAACCCTCATTCGACAGTCGGGTGATAAGTTCTTTAAAGATGGCTTGGTTTGGCGATGGAGTCTCGTGAAACATTAAGCTTAGCAGTTGAATTCTCATCATCATCATCCCAGCCTATATACGTTCCACTACCTACAGGGCACAGGCCTCCTCTCAGAATGAGAGGGCTTGGGCCGTAGTTCCCACGCGGGCCCTGTGTGGATTGGGAACTTCACACACACCATTGAATTTCTTCGCAAGTGTATGGCGGAACTATGTCAATTGGTGTGAATTGTCCCGTGATATTTATTAAGTACATTTATTATTTATTATTAAGTGTTGCCCATCAGGACCCGGTCATTTGAAAGGCATCCATGGGACCGAAACCAACATGGAGAGGCCTTTGGTACCATAATATAATATAAATGAGATGAGCTTATTATTATCATACTAGCTGTTGCCCGCGACTCCGTCCGCGAAGAATAGGGGTACAAAAACTAGCCTACGACCTAATTCTCAGACCTACCGAGTATAGAGAAAAAAAGTTTCATAAAAATCGGTCAAGCCGTCTCGGAGGAGTTCAATAACAAACACCGTGACACGAAATTTTTATAGATATTCTGTGCCTACTGCCTAGTGTGGTGGGTTTGATCCCAGGCTCTTATAGTCGACCAAGTAAGTGTTTTACCATCTTTCATGACAGTTCCTACATCAGAACAAAAACAATAAGGCTATTTTTTTTTATTTTATTAGCAGTACGGCTGCTCACCGAATCTAAGATTATTTAAAAGCGAAAAAGTTTTTCGGGTGCGCCGACGGGATTCGAACCCACGTCTCCCGGGTATGCGCCCCAACGGGTGTTCTACCAATTGGATGCGACGTGGTTCAATTGGTAGAACACCCGTTGGGGCGCATACCCGGGAGACGTGGGTTCGAATCCCGTCGGCGCACCCGAAAAACTTTTTCGCTTTTAAATAACAATAAGGCTGATTGTCATATTGACTTGTAGGTGAAAATAGTCTAATGTTTTATGCCGTATAACTGACATTGAACCTTAAAGGTAAAGGAATTTCTTGGTCGACAATACCTCTGAGTTTTTCTAAAGTGTGCGAAATTACATTTGAAATTTACCATGAGCTTTACACACGTTATACACCTGGAAAGAAATTCAATGGCACACCCCATGTGAAGTTTTCAGGCCGCCGTATTATTGACACCTTAGGGTGTTCAAGGATTTTCTAGATTGGCTATATTTTTAAGTTTTTGATAATTCATGGCTTGACATGAATTTGCTTAAAATTTTAATACAACGTGAAAAATTACTTTATTGAGCGAGCAAAAACGTCTGGAGTCTGAAACATTGGACATTTAAATACAGGTAATACAAAAAAACTAAAAAACATTCAGTTGCTATAGAAAACTACTTGTAACCATACAATTGTATGGGAATATATGTATAACAAAAATTTTTTTTCACAGTCTTTAATTTTGTTTATTGAAACTGGTTAACGTGGTCCAAATTTTTGAACACTACCCAAATACTGTTAAACTATTTAAAACCTATGTAAAATCTGGTTTAGGTATGTTTTATTATTAATAGAGAATGCTGGGCAGTAGAATGTAACTTTATGAGCCTGATACTGACTAAAATCAATTTACACAATTGAAATCATAACACTGAAGCATTCGTATCATCGTAAACAAACCACATACTGTTACAGATTGGCATAACACCACCAAACTTGGACGAATCAATAATTTTCGACATAGTTTTATAATCAACATTAGCCAAGCTAATTTCTTAACCATCACAATCTCAAAAACCAGTCCGTTGAAAAACCGCCCTAATATTATTAAAAAAAAACCACGCACACATGAAATCCGAGTTAGCACGAGCGAAAGTATTTACAACATTCATCTACGGAGCAACTTGCACCCGGTATAAATGCCGCCGGTTGAGAACACTCGACACATTCCATCGTGGCATTCGCTATACGACAGGCAAAGCGATTATGAAAATACTGGTTAGTAAATTATATAAACAAAATTAAAATAAAAAAAATAAAAACAAGTGAAGTGCAGTGCCGTGACGTGTGAATACGAATTTCGAATTGGTGTTCTTTTTTTGGAGATAACTGTTAATTTAATACGTGTTTGTTTTTGGAAAAGGATACAAATATGGATACACAATCAAAGTGTCATAATATTTTAATTCATTTTAAATTTAATGAATACTTTTATCATTGTTTTTTATAGCAGTTTGTGGAACAAATATGTGTTCGATTTAAATTAAATTAGATTAGCTTGAATGTTTAAAAGTTATTTTAGATGATATTTTTATAGGTATCAAATTCAACATTAACAATGACCTTTTTTTACAGAGATCCACCCTCATCTTGGCCGTGGCTATCAGCCTAGCCACGGCAGAGGAGAAGGCGGAGAAGAAGGCTGAGAAACCGGTGGAGGAAAAGAAACAGGACAAACGGGGACTCTCCGATTTCGGCTGGCATGACTTCAGTAGCCATGGCTTAGGAAGCCACGGCGAACACCATCATGAAGAAGTCCACAAAACCATCACCACGGTGAAGAAAGTGCCAGTGCCGTACCCAGTTGAGAAACACATCCCTGTCCCCGTGGAGAAAACTGTCCACTACCCGGTAAAGGTTCACGTGCCCGCACCGTATCCAGTCGTGAAAACTGTACACTACCCCGTCAAGGAAGTCGTCAAAGTACCTGAGTACATCAAGAAGCCTTACCCGGTGGAGAAAGAAGTGCCTTACCCTGTGCATGTGCATTTCGACAGGCCCGTACCTGTCAAGGTTTACGAGAAAGTCCCCTACCCCGTCGAAAAGCACGTGCCGTACCCCGTGGAAGTGAAAGTACCCCAGCCGTACCCGGTTGAAAAGGAAGTCCGCTACCCGGTGAAGGTGCCCGTCAAGGTGAACGTTCCTTACCCAGTTGAAAAGATCGTCCACTACCCAGTCGAGGTTCACGTTGACAACCCAGTGCCTGTGCATGTTGATAAGCCTGTGCCCGTCCAAGTAGAGAAGAAAGTTCCGTACCCCGTTGAGAAGATCGTACGCTACCCCGTTAAGGTTCATGTTGACAACCCAGTTCCCGTCCACGTTGACAAGCCCGTGCCTTATCACGTCAAGGTTCCATACCCAGCTCCTTACCCAGTAGAGAAACTCATCCCTTACCCAGTGGAGAAGAAAGTGCCTGTGCCTGTACATGTCCCAGTTGACAGGCCTGTGCCCGTGCATCTTGAAAAGCACGTGCCACACTACGTGGAGAAGCAAGTACCCCACCAGGTGAAGGTTGGAGTTCCCGTCATCCAGGAAGACCACCACGAACATCACGAGACCCACGAAAGCCACCAAGAGGGCGGAGAAGGTCACTACGACTTCAGCGGTTTTGAAGGTTACGAGCACCACTAAGAACTGATCTCTTTGTTGTTTAGCTTATAAATGTTAACTTGTTGTTTAGTTCTCAGCTAAGTATTGTATAGTTTTTGCGACTGCTACGTGTGTATATGTAAATAGTACGAAGAGTATTAAAAACGTGATATCTTTTTAAATTAACTTTTTATTGCTATCCAATGTTCATCATACCAGCAGGAGAAATTTATTGCCACTTGGTAGCGAATATTAAGATGCTCGGTTTAATTCTATAAAAGATCACTGCCTTTAACCGAAATAGGATGCTGTCTCATCTCTTACTTACCGCCGAATACGACAATATTGTCCAAGAGCTTATTTTAGCAACTAAACATCTCTCAGAACATAAATTGAGCCAACCAGCCAACTTTTACGACTGGCGACCGTTATAGCCGTGGGAGCGCAACAACAGCTGTTGCATGCGCCAATTATGCATACATGAGTTACCCGGCTAAGTTAAACCTCAATATTACTAAATATAAGGATGTTACATAACATTTGCGTAATTTTAAACGATCGGTTAGCTCACAGTGTCTCGGAATTATACATTGATTTATGCCGCCTAGATAAACTAGTGACATCGATAATCTAGTTGAAAGATTAACTCACTCGTATTGCCTAACAATTACTGGGTCTAAATCGATTAATGTGTATTTAAATAATACTTAAATTACCATAAATTTTACTTCATCACGTTTTATAATAATATTCAACGATGAGTGTTTGATAAACACTAAGTAGTTTGAAAAACGTTTTGTATTTTTTTTTGAAGAATAATGTATGTTGTTCGACGTAGATGTCTATTACAGAAATAATGAAAGAAAAGCAGACATATCCGCGGGCGTTTTGTTATCTTAAGTAACTAAATTGCATTATAATAATGCCTCTCTTTTCATACATAAGCATCGTTAGTTGAAAACAAAATAATTAAGTTACGTATGTGCTTGCAACGCAGAGTTGATACGCCCATTTATTTAATGATATCTGCTTAATTTATTTGCATGTTACTTAAAAATATGTACCTACTAATTTTTAGTGACCACCATAATACGTAATGTTTTCTTTATTTAAATCCATTCTTGGTGATTATTCACTCCCAGATGCAGAGTAACAAAGACGTATTAATTTAGGAATAAGTCTCATTTATCAAAGGATGGTAATACAACAATAAGAACAAGATAAACCGAATTTGAAATATGCCCGTTTTTTGGTAATACATCACGTTTCTACAAGTTATAAAAGTGAGGAATATTTTAACTAAAAAGAGGTTTGAAAGGTACATACCTGATGTACGGAATGTTGGCTGGAATATGGTACTTGGAGCCAGGATCGAAGTCTAACTCGGAACGAAGAACTGGCGGCTTGATGCCTTGGTACTGCTCTCTATTAAAAAAAAATACATAAGCTTTGTTAAATGATCATTCATGAATGAAACGTCATGAATAAATTCCTCCTAGTCCTGCAAAATGAACAAGTGAGAAGGGAGCACATGAGCCGTTTTAAGTTAATGTTCTTGGCTATGTAGTTTGGCTAAACCAAAACATTTCCAGATTGCAAAAACGCTTTTGTCAAAAGTCCAAGCTTATAATATATGGTCACGTAGTTCAAAAATCAGATGATCATGTTGTGATAAGCTTTGTATAGATACAAGAAGAGGAGAAGATGAGGACATTAATCTGAAATATATATCTGGGGTAATCTGAAATGAAGCAGTGACGTTTGTGCAACTACATATAGGACAATGATCCATTGGCCAGATGTATTAATATAAACCATATTTTGACTGTCTCAGCACTCTTATCTGGTCATTGACACTACATCTATATAAACGGTCTGGTTGTATACCAGTGTTGTTGTACGACAATTGATGAAAAAATATCAAAAATAATCCTCCTTCGACAGTCAGGCAAAAATACTTAGACTTCGTTTAAATTGGTGTCATGATTCCCCTAATTCAGACGCATCGAACTGTTTTACCTACGAAATGATGGAAACTAGAAATTTTGGCTTAAAAAACTTTATTGTTACATCGTGCGTGGTGTCTGTTGGTAACTCAATAATCACTACACAAAATCATCTACATAAAAAGCCCAGCAACAAATCCAACGATCAGTCTCAATTCTCAATCCAAACAGGCTGACCTAGAAACACTAGTACAATTAATTGAAGCGTTCAAGCATGCGTATGCGCATAATCACTCAATATTACGAGCGGTTATCCAATGGGTTATGTATGACTTAAGCACAGAGTCTGGAACTCCTGTGATGTGGCACGCCTGAATGCTATGATTACTGTGTGATTTCTCTGCTATTACTCGGTGTTCGGTTGGTTACGAATGTGCATCTAATGTAGCGAGATGCAATAATTTGCAGTACATTTGAAAATTTCTAATAGGTACGAAATAGAATTTTGCTGATTTGCTGTCATATTTTTTTAGAATTCGAGTTTTTGAGTCCTCTTAACTAACAAAATTAATTATTAATGAAAAATAAATAATGAATTGCATGTCCCCTGTTCCCTGTTGGGCTCTGGGTGTAGTTCCCACGCGAGCCTAGTGTGCATTGGCATCTTCGTACACAACATAAAATAAGTTCGTAGCTGAATGTTTTTATTCACCGAAAAGCTTGTAGTGATACACTTCACATGCAAGCTCGCACATTAATTTAATTAGCTATGCTCGGAGTTTCCCTGCGTGATCGAATCAGAAATGAGGAGATCCGCAGTAGAAACAAAGTCACTAACATAGTTTTGAGAATGCCAGACTTCGGTGGCAGTGGGCAGGGTACGTTGCTCGTAGAACCGACGACTGTGGGACAGTAAAGTTCAACGGTTGGCGGCCGCGAACCGGAAGACGAGGCGAAGGAAGGTCCTCAACAAGATGGACCGACGATTTAATAAAGGTCACCGGAACCACTTGCGCCGGTCGTCGTGGAACTCTTTGGGGGATCCCTTTGGCTAGCAGTGGATGGTATACAACCGCCATGACATGAATTTCGAAAATTTCAGAGGCAGGAGCTAAAAGGCTGCAACGGCTTTTTATGCCTCACTCTACGGATATGTTAGTTAAAATTAAGGCCGGTTCAGACCAGACATGCACACGCACCAGTTGTAATAAATAAAACTGTAAGAAAAATGGCGAACTAGATGCGTGCACATAATGTGCCATTCTTTTTACAGTTTCATTCAATACAACTGGTGCCTTTAATGTATGATATATCGACATCACGATCACCTACTACATCTTTACTGATGACATGACGATACTAACCTCAGCCTCCACCAATGGCAGTTGTATTGCTCCTTTCTCACGTCTCCGGTAAACACATCCCATCGCCAACGATCCATGGACAGCGCGAACGGCAGAAAAGCCAGTTTGTCCATAGCTTGGGTGAACAGGTAGTTGGTGTCATGAGCAGTGTCGGTGACGGAGCGCTGGATCAGACCCAGGGTCTGGAGGTGGCGGGGGGAAGAGACCGAGAGGGCAATGGCCTCGCCGACAGCTTCGTGGAAACCTGTGGACAAGTCTGTGCTAAAGATCGGGTACCGTATAAGGATGGCCTAGATAAAATTGGGGCTAGTTTGACAGTTTGATATCGTGTAGCTAAACCGTTTCAATGAGTCCTCGCCCGCGCGGTACAGGGGCTGTGGGGTAAGACGACAAAGGGGGTCGGGAGTAGACCCCGTTATGTAACGCTCAGTTTGGGCGCAAGCTAAAATAGTGATGTTGCTTCACATAACTAGTTGATTGACATTTACTTATAAATAGTTATTTGTCAAAATAAAATTCTTCTTTTGTGAATGCTCTTGAGATAACTCCTCCATTGCATTTATTTGATCGGATAGGAGGGGGACAATTATTGAATAGTACAGATACGGAACAAACGAAATAAGTTTTATACACACCCATTTCACAATTTTGTCAACAGTCATTACAAAATTAGAAGATCCCAAGTGATCATTGAATATTTGTACATGATATTCAAAATAAAATTTGATTAGTGAGGCTGCACTACAAAGGGAAATTGATTCATGCAAAATAACAAACATATTAAATAAAAATCCAGGCTTTAAATCTGTAAAAAATATTAATCAGTTGTTAGAAAATAAGGAAGTTCAAATTGACAAAGGTATTGTAAACAAAAACTGCATAGAGCATTACAAAAAACTACAGTTTTTGCCAGTTACATCTGTAGAGGTCGAAAAATCATTTTCATTTTTTAAATGGATTTTCGCAAGCAGGCGACGAAGTTTGACTTCATATAATTTGGAAAAAATATTTTTATTTTATTATGAAACATACTTACAAAAATAAAATAAATGAAATTATTATTTTTTCTTTTATTTCATAATAATTTAAAAATCACTATAGCAGAGCTCTATGGATCTTTTGATAATTATATTAGTGAGTGAGTAAATGAACTTCATTTTTTATCGATTCAGGTTATCGAAACTGTCCCATCACTTGTCCCGAAACTGAGCGTTAGATAACGGGGTATAATCGGGAGGCACACGAGGCGCGCTCGCCGCCTGCAGCTCTCTCGGCCCCTTTGTCGTCATCTCCCCAGCCCCTGTATGTACAGCGCGGGCGAGGACTCATTCAAACGGTCTAGCTCTAATTTGAATTGCAATTATGTTTTGACATTCTCATAAATTCTATTCTTTTCATTATTGTTTAGTTTTGTAGTTTGACATATCGAGGAAATCCAATTTTGTAATTCAAGTTTTAGGTAAGTGTTCATTTAATTTTGGAATATGAGGACATACTCATCAAATTTTCATTTTCATACTTTTTTGTAATAAATTTATTCATTGTTATATTTTTTTGCAAGCGGATGTATCGGCTGAATAATAGTGTTACCATGGTCATAATATATTTTTTCTACGTGTTCTGAGCTAATAACATTTCTTTCTTTCTTTATTTCTTTCGATATCGTCCATATAAGTTCATTTTTGACATGTAAACGAAAAGAAGTAAATGAAGATAACTCCTGGGAGTAGCAAATGAATTTGTTGATTTTTAATGTAGCAAAGTAGACCTTAGAATACTGACATTACAAATTCAAAACTAATAGACGTGAAATTACCCCACTTTGTTTCGTAAACTTTAAGATAATTCATTCTTTAAGATATTTCATTTGAAACAATAAAATTGCCGCTATTGTTTTGGCGCATGCGCGGAATGGCTGTCACGGCCTAGTTGCTATAATTTAGGTTATAAGGATAAAATCAAAAACGACTATATCATAACACTTTCATAATGTGGGAACTAGTGTTTCTACGATACTGTCGCGTATACGATGTTACCATCATCATTCCAGCCTAAAAATATACGTCCCACTGCAAGCCACAGGTCTCTTTTCACAATGAGAGAGCTTGGGCCGTACACACTTGCGAAGAAATTCAATGGTGTGTATGAAGTTCCCGATCCGCACTAGGCCCGCTTAAGAATTGCGGCCCAATCCTCCTCATTCTGAGAAGACGCCTTTACCCTGCAGTAAAACACATAGACTAGAATGATAATCTACTTTTAGTTTAGCATAGTTTTACGTATAATTTCTTTGCTAATGTTTTTTTTATTTTTTATTAGCCTATTTTTGTGTCCCACTGCTGGGCAAAGGCCTCTCCTCTTGACTTCCACATGTCCCTGTCCAGAGCCATACTGGGCCAATCATTCGATTCCGCGTCTAGGTCGTCCCGCCATCTCCGCCTCGGCCTGCCTTGCCGTCGGTGGCCGTCGCGCGGCACCCACCACGTGGCTGAGTGCGCCCATCTTTGTGGATGCATCCGGCATTTATCATTTATTCGATCATTATATGTCATAACAGTAGCAAATATAACTTCTATTGTTAATTTCAGATCAAATATTGAAACCTTGACGGTTGACCAAAATATCTACGACATTATCTAGAGCACTACATGAGATATAATCAACCAGTTTGATCCACTGCACTGACGAAATCAGAAATTATGGTTTTGAAATTTGTCGGCGGCATTCGTACTCATTTATTCACACTGATCGAATTCTTTTTGAGAGTACTTAGTTGACCTTAATTTGTAGTTAATGTAAGAATTTGACTCTATTTAATAATAAAATTAATGGTTTTAGATCAGTTCATCGTAAAAGCTGAACGTTTCCGAATATAAACGAGGTAATGTTAAAAATGTTTCTTATGCTTAATAACTTGTACTGTACAAGCTACACTCTAAGAACCAAAAGAAGAAAAAGTGGATCAGAAAGTAAAGTCACTGACATTTTTTTAGCTACGCGAGAAAAAATCATGTTTAAAATTTATTTAAAAAGATGTTGTGTGTTCTTTGTTTCATGTGTACCTATGCGTATAACTATTAATATACGTGTGGTTTTTACATAGCTTATTTATTTTGATGTGTATTCTTAAGTATTTAATATATGTATGTGTATTTTAATGATACGTTTAATTGGTTTAATTTTAGATTTCGGTTCTCTTTTTATTTTCATTGCACGGCTGCATGCTCTTGTTTATGATGTCCTGTTAATCTATCAAACGTTAACTGATCTTAAGGGATAAGTTCGCCTATGTACGCCTTTGTCTCTTGTTCTTTGTTAATTTCATGTGTTTCATAACTTATACATACATACATAATGACTAAGGGTATACGAAACAAAAATCTGGGGAATCTTTGAACTAAAAACCCTAGTGATCATACAAAAGTACTTCAACACCATTTTTGATCAGCGCTGGGGTGCTATTAACACCTCAGCATTACGCTGACAGTGAGCCAGTACTTAATTTACAACCGCAATGGCACACTCTTTTAGTTTTCATGCTGTCCTCTTTGTAAAAATATTGATGTGTCTTGTGTTGTCATAAATAAATGTATCTTCTTTCTTCCTTTCTAGAATTCGGTTTTTAACCTTTTTCGCTTTGATTATTTATACACTAGATAGAGCTCCCGAAAAATATAAGCCATCGGTTGGCTTATATGGCATTACGTAACGGCATTACTGAATGGCGTAACGAGATCGTAAGATGAAGCTATGAAATAGGTTTTTGGACGTTTTATATTGCAGTGTTTGCTACTGACGCTCTATCTAGTGTAATAACTATAAATAAAAAAAAATAAAAACCCCCAACGCAATTAATTCTTAGATCCCTTCCGCATCATACAAAAGAGCTGATAACTTTGAAACGGCTGGACCAATTTTGATGAAACATATCTAAGAACCATCGCCAAGAAACCTGCTTTCAAATGAAAAACCGCATCAAAATCGGTTCACCCGCTTAAGAGTTAAGATCCCACAGACAGCCAGACACACACACACACATAGCGGTCAAACATATAACACCCCTCTTTTTATGTCGGGGGTTAAAAATAATCTAAGCTTTTTCGTAATCCAGTTCAATATTTACATTATTACTTATCTCAAGTAGCATAGCATTATCTGCACGTAAACAAAGCGGGAGAAAGTGGCGCAGGCGCAGCGGAAGGACCGGCGCGGAAACTGTGATACGGTTATTCTGTTACACAATTCATTTATCTGATAGTATTTACTCTTGGGTAAAGTAGGGTATCGGTTTCTTTATCCTGAGGTGAAGTAATTTAAATAATGACTAGAATCAAAACTCATGCAACCCTATTTTATTATGTAACTAGCTGTTTCCCGCGACTCTGTCTGCGAAGAATTCGTTTATCGCGGAAACTATGCAATTATCCGGGATAAGAAGTATCGTACATGTTAATCCAGGTTATAAACTTTCTGTGTGTTCAATTTCATCTGAATCTAACCATCAATCTAAGGTTTTCTTGACAAGTTACATCCATAAAATCATCAGTCATCAGTCACTTAGCATTAACTCGTACAATTACAAATGTATCTGTCAGTCCTTAGTCAATCATTGGGCAGTTATGATTTATCTGGTGTACCTATCGATGGGTGATTCTATGGTTTTTCAAATAATCTTTCGACCTCTTAAAGTCAATGATCTGAATTAATTTCTTTGCTCACCCGCGACTTTAAAACGAAATAAAAAATATTACTCTTAAAGACAGTCAATTTTTTAATGATTTTTTATTTAACTTATGTAACTTACGACAGAGTCCGAATCACATTGTAAAACTGAAGCCACGCGCATTGTATGGTTCAAAGTCGAAGTCGAAGTCAAAGTCAAAGTGAAAATCAAAGTCAAAGACAACGACAAAGTCAAAGTTAAAGTCAAAAGTCTAAACCACAGTTACAGTCAGAATCAAAGTCAAAATGTCTTCATTCAATATAAGCTACCCCTATGAATGCCGAAGACTCTACCACCACCGGTAAAGAATAGTCCAGCCGGAAACTCGACAAGGTTCCGTATTTACTAACATGCTCGACAAAATATTCAATGTTAAGCTTTTATCGACTATTAAGTACTCGTTAACTTGTTAAGACTAATAAGCTGAGATACTTAGTTTTCCTTTTAAATTCGTTATTGTACTATTTATAATTTTTTGAAAATTCGGTGGACTATAAAAAAAATAACACTTTAAACCTATATATTTTGCAAACTGATCTCTAAATCGACAAAATAAATGATCCCAGGAAATAAATGTTTTTATAAGACCCGATATCCTATAACTTTAGACGAGAAAAAATATCATTCACACTTTACATGCAGGGGACCCCCTAAAACTTAAATTTTCAAGATTTCATGTTACCACTTTGTCCGCGCAAAGTTAAAGTCTATTGCCATGCACAGTTTCTAAGCCAAGCAGCGGACGAGCAGACAGACAGAGAGTCAGACGGACACGGCGAAACTTTAAGATTCCTTGGTAGACTGCGGAACAGTAAAAACGTTTTAGAATTAATGTTCTTGATGATCTAATCGAACACTGTTCCTGAATTTTAACAAAGCAATAAATTTCTTTATGTTTGTTTTAAGTAGATATAAGTAAATTAGAATTCAGAAGTAGTAACAACAATGCGTTTCGAACTTTCTAGCATAATATTCTTGTAACATAACAAGATTGTATATGTGACAACTCTGTCTACCTATTTGTTTTCTCTAAGTATTACTTCGTGAGAGAAAGCTCCAGGAAATGCTGAAAACGAGCTTTCGTTTATAAATACTTACTAAAAAATCAAGAAATAATGTTCTTCTTTTAGTTCTTGCTCTTTGATCGTTTGGCTTAAAAGCACCTGAAGTTTAGCCGGTAGATTCGGTCCAGCACTAGGCCTGTGTCAAAATACTCGGCGCCCGCGCAGTTGCGAGCTCTGAACTTGACCGCTTTGTACGAGAGACACGAAAAAAATAATAGTTACGCTGGAAGTGCCGAAAAACAACTGCACAATGTGGTCACAAAATTGTCGGTTGTTTGGTTAGGAATGTGATTGATTAGATTACTTTCTATCTGTTGACCCGTTTGTTTTTTTGCATTGTAATTATGGAAAAGAAATTGTTGGAAAACGGAGCCTGATTACGTAAACGTAACTACTTAACTTTAAAATAACTGTCATACATTAAAAAGAAAAACGATTAGAATCTGTAGATTTACATGATATACTGATCAAAATAGGTCAGTGTGTTGTACGGAGTAACTTCAAATTAATTATTATAGTAAACGGGACTTATCACGCAAACAATATACATACATATACATAGTGATACTTATGACCTATACTGTATTACCTTTTTTTACCTATGTTTGACAAATAAGTATTTTTGAATTTGAATTTGAATATTTACCTCGACGTATCGGCCACATTGCAGCAGCCGTTGTCACGAGTTAACTGAAGTGTATGGTGTCAAAATATGAGTGAAAACCACGAAAGTTTAAAACAGTATTTTGACTAATATGTTTTGAATCTACGAATTTTAGTATGTTGGAGGTATTTCTGGAGTTGGTATAGTTTTTTTAAATACATATTATACAATTTCAAATTGGCCTCATTTTTTTTATCGAGCGAATACAAATTTACTGGCTTACGTTTCTGTACTAAAGTGAAAAAAATAATTAAAAATTTCGCATCACATCTGTTCCTTCCAGTAAAATATGTACATTGGCGCGCGAACGCGAACTTGCCGAGATGCGCGAGACTTGCGTAACGCGCTATCGTAATCGTTAGTATTAATTTCCGTGAACTTTCTATACCTCGTTCACTGTACATTGGTGCGCTGTTCTGTTACTGGCGCATTATCACTAGATATACAGATATATAGATTTTGTAATAAGTGCACTAATTTTAATATGTCATTCAGTATCGCTAAAATAACAAATTACAGAATTTTTCATTGTAATATTTATTTCTTCATTTTTTTGTTTTCCAACCCAAATTTCAAAACGTAAAAAAATAAATTCTCGAATAGATAATCGTGATCTATCAACGATACTGAAGTAAATATCAAAATTTGTGCACTGACTAAAAAATTACCCTGTAATTATGTTTATTTAAGTACACATATTGGATACACAGGAGAAAAAAAAATACATTTGGAAGGAACTACAAATAAAAATAAGCTAAGTTAAAAACATAGTCGTTTATGTTATGATTGTATAAATTAAGATTATGTTGGAATATTTACTGTTACTTAAGAATATTTTGTATCTCATGTAAGTGAACTGTATGTTCTTATGGGAATAAATGTAATTGAACCGAAAATAAAAAACATCGAATAGTATTAATTGGACCCCACTCAGCATAATGTTGCGGCAAGCCAAAACGCTGCTTTTCAGTGGGATTTAAAAACTAAATAGAAATAAAACATCCACACTGCACAACATACATACTAGCATGTATATCTTGGCCTTTATACGTCCCACTGCAGGACACAGGCCCCTTCTCATTCTAATGGGCCTCTGAGGTCGTACTATATAACACACTTGGAATTACAACCATTTTCACAACTTCTTTCTGTCACACGGTAAAGGATGAGGTTGAAAAGAGATGAAGAATGCGATCGCCAGCGCCCAAGCGTTTAACAATACGGCCTGTCACATTGTCGCATTAGTTCTTTCAATCAAATCTAGATGGCGCTAGGCGTCTCACACTTAAGTCGCACTGCAACTTAGCGCACATAGATACAACACGAATGCTTGACTGTCTCAGTTTCCTAACACGCACGTTCCACATGTCGCAACATAGTTTCGGTGCTTATTATGTGTACGCGCACACCGATATTGTGCGCGTTTAGATTATGGACATTTTGACTCAAAATAAAGGCGATACAAATAATTCACTGCTGTAGAGTAACAGTTTTCAGTATTGTCCCTTTTGGTGATCTTTAAATGTCACTTATTGAATGAACAATGTGACGAGTAGTTTATGTTGTAATGTTGTTAAGCAGTTTTTGTTGTAATAGTACAATTTCTGGATGGATTTTTTTAATAAAGTATTGAAATTAAATAAAATGTGAACGCAATTATATTTTATCTAGCTTTTACTCGCAGCTTTGCTCGCGTAAACCATTAGGTCTTACAATTGAGTTGGAAAAACCGTTAATTCTAAAAAATCCTCTAGGGATTCGCAAAAATTATATCGTAATGAAGATTACCGCTGCATTAAAAACATTTTTTTTCATTTAAATCCGTTCATCCGTTTTAGCGTGAAGGAGTAACAAACATAAACACACACTTGCACGCACGCACATATTCACTAACTTCGCATTTATACATTATTACGATTGCTGCGCAACCCTGCAATGTAATAAAACTAACATGATATTTCACACAAAATGAAGCTATTAAAGTAGGTGAACTATACAAACTACAACATCCAACATCCATCCTCTTAAAAATAAAAACACCTGTATTGCATCAGAAAAACCAACCGACACATTGAACAACATTTATAGCTTCTTTTCAGGGTTCCGTGCCCAAAGGGTGCCCCTATTACTGAGACTCCACTGATTATCCGTCCGTCCGTAATAGCGAGACGCTTAAAATTTTCACCGATTATAATTATAAAACTGTAGCTGGTATAATAACAAATACTAAAAGTAAAATAAAGTTGAAAATTAAAGGGGGTTGTCATACAAGAAACGTGTTTTTACAGCGTTTTTAAATCGATCTTTTAAAGTTTTTTACGGAAATATTTTGAATGCATTGTACGGAGGTACGGAACCCTTCTTTACTCGCACTTGGCCGGTTTTTACGGAGATACTCGTACACTTCACTAATTAAGTTACGGTTGACATATAATTCAAAAGGGGGTTGCTAACAGTAGGGCAAGGTTTGTGGAGTGGACAGTCGTCTGTCTGTCTGATCAGTCGGTAATATGAAGTTAAACATCAGTCTTATAGGGGTGACATTGTGTTTGATAAGCTACTTTGAATATGGTAAGTTTATGATAATTGGCTACTTTCCTAACTAGTCAGTCTTTTAGATTATCAAAAAATATTGGACACGTATTTTTTATTTTGTTAATTAAACAAAAAAATACGAAGATATGGCGCGTTGAAGTTTCGCGTGACGTCACTTGTTCCTACACTTTGTATGAGCGTTTTAGGAACAAGTGACGTCACGCCTCGTCACGCGGAACTTCAACGCGCCATATCTTCGTCATTTTTTGTTTGATTGTCAAAAGAAAAATTACGTGTCTAATATTTTTTGATAATGTAAAATACGGACTAATAAGAATTATTATTTTTTTACCTAGGAAACATCCCTATTAATCATATTACTTCCTTTATTTTGGCTTTGCACGTGTAAGCAGACGAATTAAAATTACGGGATTTCCAAAAATTCTCGGGAGAATTCTCAAAATTACACCGTGCTCTTTATATATGTTGCATAAAAAATCAAATTTCGTATCTTTAAACGTAGCGGAGAATATCTCTATCTATATATCGTATCGTATCTTTTATTTCGTGGAGAATATCGGGATAAACAGTAGCCAATGTGTTACTCTAAACGTCCAGCTATCAACATACCAAATTTCATTCAAATCCGCTGGGTCTGTTGTTACTTGTTACATGTGGTTCAACCTTTGATTTACGATATTTTTTTTCACTAGCTTGTACAGCTTGAAACAACTGCATCACTGTATAGGACCTGTAGCTGTGCAAGGTGTTCCTTCTACCATTGTTCAATTATTTTTTCGGTACCAAATGGTGCAGCAGTGGTGTTCTACGAGAAATGTTTTTTTTCACCCCTTATCAACCTTAAAGTGGTGTGAAAAGTTTATAGTTTTTCTAGTATAGTTGCTTTTTTAATTATTTACCCACCAAAGGATTTAATCACGCTTTTTTATATTGATTGATTAGTGTATCTTGACGTTTCGGCCACATTGCAGCAGCCGTATGTATAGTCACGAGTGCACTGAAGCAAATCCCAAAAAAGGCAGTGCAAATGTAACTAATGTTCAAAGGAATCGTATCGAAGTAATTTTGATTATATAAAAAGCATTATTAAGTCGCGTCTGTGAGTGAAATATTTTTTTTTGTTTATAAATCTATAAATCTAATCTAATGTAACTTTCCCCGAAAAACAATGTCTTCTATCCACATATCGCCCTTTCCATAGTATTTCACTGTGTTACTCGATATCTATGACCCAAATGAAGCCCTACTCGTTGTGTCGGATAAAACCGACCACGCACAGTTGAACTTGGCTCTAATCACTACAAAGTAGGCCGAGATAATAGATAGAAAAGATGTTACAGTAGATATAGAAGAAGACAAAATTTTAGACACTAAAAATCTTAACCTATGTAAGAAAGAAAGAAAGAAAGAAAATACATTTATTCACAACAACACAAGACACATCATCAATATTTTACAAAACAAAAGACAACACGAAAGCTAAAGATAGAATGCGTCATTGCGGTTGCAAATCGGACACTGGCTCAGCATAATGCTGAGGCGTTTATAGCACCCCAGCGCAGATTTTCAGCCAGCACTGTTGGTGACACCCGGTTCGCTGTTTAGATAGATAAATAAACTGCACACTAATAGCTACATAAGACTACATGCGTAAATAAATAATTTGTAGATTATAAAAGCAAATAATAATTACAAAATTACTTCAACATAATTACTATATCTCACTTGCCAAGTATATGTACAACCCTGAGCGGACTTAAATGAAAAATGAAATAACCGAGACAATAAAAATCAAAGAAGTTTTTTGAAATAAATACCAATAAATCAGCACCGTAGATGATTAACTGACACACAACACAGCGCTTAAATCATTGAAGTCTTGAGTATTTAAAGGAGCACTTTAAAAGGATTTTTCTAAATTACCACATAGTCGAAGCCTCCAGGATAGTCTAGTTCACAAAAAAAGTACAGTCAGCATCAAAAGTAGCTGGTCACTTTTGTACCTTCTCGCTTTACAGTCAGGTACAAATGTCATACATGATTGACAATTGTGTTATTGCGACAAAGTACAAAAGTGACCGGCTACTTTTGATGCTGACTGTACATGCCATTTTATTTCGGGGATTTAGGAATATAATAAAAGCCGTTTGCTCCAAATTCTGTACTACCTTCTTCACTAGCTAGCACCTTTTTAATCGATTTTAACTTGCACGCTTATTTTGTTTCACACGACGTTCTCTATTCATTAAATATTTAGTATTCATTTAGGGAGCCCCTTTTCTCCCATAATCTTTTTTATCCGAATTTTGAAAGTCAGAAATCGATGTCCATAATATTCTTGCTCATAAATATCGATGGTCATAATTTTTTTAAAGCATATCGCTTAATAGTTCTAACTGCAATGATCCATACTCCTATTGATCATAACTTTAAAAAGTCATAATATTGATATCAATAAAATTTAATGGAATATCGTTGATTATTCAGAAACATTGTAAGGCATATACGAGGGGCGTTCAATATAAAGTGAGAATGAGATGCAAACTCTTTTAATATTACGAAATTAAATACTGGCCGGTAAAGCTAATCTATCTAGCTGATTGCTATGAAAAAAAAACTAACTGTCTTTTGTTTAAAAAAATATACGGTAATTTCTTTGCAATGCTATTGAGTACGTTAGCGAAAATGGAGAAAATTGAACTGCGCGCCGTTATCAAATACTTGTGTTTGAAAAATTTTTCTACGGACCAAGTCAATTTGGATTTGCGGGACACTTTAGGGTCTAATGCTCCTCCGTATTCGACAGTCGCACGTTGGTGCGCCGAATTTAGACTTGGAAGAACATCGACAATGGACGACCCCCGCTCCGGACGCCCTACTACAGCAGTAACTGAAGAAATTGTGAAAAAAGTCGAAAACTCAGTTTTGGCGGATCGTCGTGTCACGGTTCGTTTTATTGCTGAAAATGTAAAGATTTCAACGGGGAGCGTGCATAATATTTTACATGAACGCTTGGGTATGAAAAAGGTATCTGCGCGTTGGGTACCAAGAATGCTTACTGACACGCAAAAACAAACTAGACTAGAGATTTGTCAAGAAGCTTTGAACCTGATGCAGCAAGACCGGGAACTTTTTTTGCCGCGATTTATAACAATGGACGAAACATGGCTCCATCATTACGACCCAGAAACGAAACTGCAGTCTATGACATGGAAAAACCCATCATCTCCAACTCCGAAGAAATTCAAGGTGAGCCCATCTGCCGGTAAGGTCATGGGCTCTGTTTTTTGGGATGGTAAAGGGGTGTTAATGATTGAGTATCTCGAGCATGGAGCCACTATTACGGGCACATTATACGCCAAACAAATAGCAACATTGCGCAATGAGAAACTCTCGAAAGTTGTGCTGTTCCACCAGGACAATGCCCCGGCACACAAGTCCGCCGTTGCAATGGCTGCAATTCGTGATGCTGGGTTCGATATCCTTAAGCATCCTCCGTATTCACCAGATCTCGCTTCCAGTGATTTCTACCTATTTCCGAGATTGAAACAATACCTGAGAGGCCAGAAATTTGAAGACGACGACGCGGTAGTCGCTGCAGTACAAGATTTTTACAGTACTCAAGATGGGACCTTTTTTAAAAATGGAATTTTAAGTTTAGAAAAAAGATATACTAAGTGTATTATGCTTAAAGGTGACTATATCGAAAAATAAAATGACATTTAGTAAAAGTTGTTTATAACATACTCATTCTCACTTTTTATTGAACGCCCCTAGTATCTTAAAGTAATAATTGTTTTCAGTCATAATTTTGCATTACCTAAAACGCACTAAGCATATACATCGAAATCTATAACAGCTAAAGGAATAGTGATAATTATTCAGAAACATTGTAAGGCATATTGCAGGCAGCGAGCGAGCGAAGCGAGCGAGCAAGATCTTTCAGGGCAGAAGCGACTCGGACAGGTTAGGTTCAGAAAAGGCTAAGGCGGGAGCGAAGCGTAGCGTAGCTCCTGCCTTAGCCTTCGATGTTAGGTATTTTTTTTATGACAGCACAGAAAAGGATTATTACCTTTAATATTATGAAATGTCATACAACCATGACACTGAATGTTATAACAAAGTAATATTATGCCTATAAATAATTATGACCTGCGAAAAAAGACCATGCAATAATTATTATGAATGACTTTATTACCTTTAACATTATGAAGAGTGATGCATTCATGACACTGAATGATATGACTTTACTTATTGTTCCTTACAATAATTATGACTTAAGAAAATCGTAACTCTAATTTATGTTGTTTAATATTATGACTTCCGATAATATGACGAAGAAAAATTATGACAGAAAGCCCATAGGCTTGAAAATTCGGAACAAAAATTTTATGGGAGTCATTATAGACCCATTATAGATTCATTTATGACTACGACAATATTTTTTTTCAGATTTTCACCACGCTCAACTGCTTTGTTTCTGCTTATTCCCCTAAATTCAAGTCGATCATTTATTAGACAAGCGTACTCCATCGTATACTTAGGCCTAATCTTCGCTTTCCATCAGGCGTGATTGTGGTCAAACGCAAGCCTATATCGAATTTCTTCGAATTTCTATTAAATCTCAACATGTTCTTTTCCAGCCTCATCTATCTTCTGCTACGACTGCAACAGCGCGTTCGACCCTCGATGCGGAGAAGAGTTTGATCCTTTCAGCCTCGGCGTCGTCAACTGTTCCCTCCGCGACCCTCCCGATCACATAGAAGTCACGGAACCCACTATCTGCCGGTCCATTAAGATGGAGAGTAAGTAACCAGAGTTATATTACTCTGCTAGTATCTGTTAAGAGTCTAAGCAGACTTTCCGAAATTACGCGGCCAAATTTCTGCGATTATCGATTTGATAATCGGAATCGACTCAAGACTAGATTATATTCTATGAATTTAAAATTCAAACTGTGCGTTCAGTGCTGTGCAGTAGTTAGTAACAAATACCACTTCAATATTTTAGTGGGAGCTGTTTAGGGAGTAATTTCATGTTAGTCAGTGATTTATTTATAAGTAAACGATGTACACTTGCTTCTGATTGCTCTCCTTGAAGAAATAAATAAAAGATATGTAGTAGTAGTTCGGACTCCAGTCCCTCACAATGCCACTTAACAGTAATGTATAATGTAAATAGTTACTTCTGTCTTTTTGTGAGGTGAAGAGAAATGATTTATTATTATCATTCTTATGTTTTTTCTAGTTTATGGCAAAGTTCGCGTCGTGCGTCAGTGTGGCTACATCACAGACGCTCCAGGAGAGAAGTCCTGCCAACGCAAACCTGGCAATGGTGACATTTTCGTCACCTATTGCTCCTGCGACTCGGATTTATGCAATGCTGCGGTCACGCACACTATGCCCGTCATCCTAGTACTAATAACAGCGCTGTCGCTTGTGTCATATTGAACAGCAGGCTTATTGACTAATGCTGCTGACGCTTGCCTTCGCAATCACTATTTCTTTTTGTCAAACGGTATCAGAAGATGACAGAAAGAGATAGTGAACGCGAAGGCAAGCGTCAGAAGCGTCAGACAATGCGGCCTCAGAAATGATGACGCCACACCAGTAGTCAACTGATGCACTTTTTGTGAGCTGTGTTACTTTGCGGAGGTCCATATTAATGATTGAAACAATTACTTTGCTCACCCGCGGCAAAAGTGGTCGCGGGTGAGCGAAGTACCTAAGTTTATTTTTTCAGTTCATTGTCAACCCAATCGCAATTTGTGTTTTGCCAATTCAATCGACTATTTTATTTGTTTAAAGCAACTTAATATTTAATTTTGCAGTTAATTGAAAAAAAATCTGGTTTTCAGGGGCAGAGTAGGTCTTGAATAATTGTTATAAAGTATTATCTACCGTATTGTTGCAGTTAATTGTATTGCTTAAGTGACTGTCTTCTGTTTTTCTTGTGGAGATATAAAGTGTGTGTTATTTTTGACAGTCGTTTGTTTATTAATATTAATACACCTGTGTATTTTCGATCGGTAATTTTTTATGTTGTTTTAGTAGAATTAATGATCACTTTCTTGATATTAAATGGTCCTATTTCATGAAATAGCCAGCTACGGTTGATCATATCGTTTAAACAACAAACAACGTTTGACGATAAATCGATTCATATTTGGCCACATCATTGACGAAGAGGGTGTGTAACTTAAGAGGTAATAAGATATAATGTTACCTAACTTATTAAAACAAACCTAACCTATCTTATTACCTCTTTTCTCTCTTTTCTTATTTTTGTATTTTTTGATTGCATTTTTTGTTTAGGAAATGAAATGAAAATTGCGAAAAAATATAATGTTACCTAACTTATTAAAACAAACCTAACCTATTTTTTCGCAATTTTCATTTCATTTCCTAAACAAAAAATGCAATCAAAAAATACAAAAATAACTATGAAAAATATATGATAGGATAGGGTAGCACTGTATGATTCCAAGTGTAACTTTTTACTTTAGTTACATTTCAAAAAACTTATGTGAAGAATTCTCCGACTGTATATTAGGCTTTTATTATTATAGGTGGTAAACTGACCTGGATTGGCTCCGTCCCGGAACACCTTGGGTTGGTTCCTGTAGGCCAGGAAGTACTGGATGTGCGCCATCTCGTGGTGAGCTGTGACCAGGTCCTTCATGTCTACATGGGTGCACATCTTTATGCTAAAACAAAGCAGACACAAGTATATTAATTTTATTTTATTAGTTTTTAAAAATGTGGGGTAGGCCAGTTTGGTGGCTAAATTTTTACGCATAATTCATTATTTGGCATAACTGATCTGATCCAGAGCTATATTTGGTCACTCAGTCGATTCCATGTCCAGGTCGTCTTGCCATCTCCGCCTCAGCCTGTCTTGCCGTCGGTGACCGTGGAACGGTACCCACCAAGTGGCTGGTGATAGACTTCTTTGCTGAGTTATACCATCATCAACATCCTATATAGGTACGTCCCACTGCAGGGCGCAGGCCTCCTATCAGAATGACAGGGGTTGGGTCGTAGTTCCCACGCGGGCTCAGTGCGGGTTGAGAACTTCACACACACACCATTGAATTTCTTTATCATTCATCATTGTATACAGGTTTTCTCACGATGTTTTCCTTCACCGTAAAGCTCGTGGTAAATTTCAAATTAATTTCGCACATAAATTCCGAAAAACTCAGAGGTGCGAGCCGGGATTTAAACCCACGACCCTCTGCTTGAGAAGCCATAGGTCAAACCACTTGGCCACCACAGTTATAACAAGTGGCCAGAAAAGTTGTCTGTTGGCACTGAGACGTCCAATACTAATATTATCAATGTGAAAATAACTGTTACCTTTAGATGAAATTTGGTATAGAGATAGTTTAAGCCTCTGGGAAGGACATAGGATAGTTTATATTCCGGAAAATTGCATAGTTCGAGCAGGATAGAGATAAATAAAGTCTTCGCAAAAGTTGCTTATAAACGTACCGGTAGTCATGACGGTTGCAGAAGTCCCAAGCTGAAGGCTGGCAGTGGATGTGGCGATCAGGAGGCTGTTCCACCACGCTGAGCTGCCAGAAATCTGGCGGCATGGCTGACATGTTCATGGAGACGAAGAACTCTTCAGCCAGTTGGAACATGGAGAGTGGAGTGAAGCCCTGGAATTAAGACGTTTAAATAATAGATTGATTTCAGTACTACTTTGCGGAGGTCCGTATAATCATCGTTAGCTAAAAGACGTCTACTACTGCTGGTTGTAGTCCTCTCCTAAAGAACGACGTAATGACTGTGTCTGAGACTCCTGAGACCTTCATTAGGAAATTAATTCACCTTGCTAAAAGCCTATTCACGTTTTGTCTTCGTCTCTAGTCCTTACTGATAGGGACTAGACAGGAAGTCCATTGGAACTACAGTCTTACTTATTTTTAGTGGTTGCAGAGTAGCAAAGAAAAAGTTTGTAGCTGCTTGAAAGATTTTAGTTTGATTTAAAAGATTTTTTTGGAAAATCTACGTCGACTGTCTTCCTTGGTAGGATCTTGATGATGATGATGATGATGAACAGGAACATAGTCACCATCATTAACAGGACTAACCTGCTGATTCATCTCAGCTGTGACATCAACCAGGGTCTTCCCAGGATATGGGAGAGTTATCGGCACGATTCCAGCCCAGCTCTGGCCCCACATGTCGCCCAGGATATGGGCTGGTATGGGAGCCGACCGGGATATGCGTTCTGGGCCGTACGCTTCGCGGAGCCGGCGACGCACATATGCGTGGAGGACCTCGTAGAGGGGTTTGATCTGAAATGGGACGATGCAAAAGTCAGATACTATTTAAGATTTAAAAAGAAAACTGTGGTAGCTCAGTAGTTTGATCTAGCCTTTCAAGTGGAGGGTCGTGCGTTCGAGCCCGGTTTCGCACCTCTGAGTTTTCCGGAATTATGTGCGAAAATTATGGTGCAGGAAAACATCGACTCAAGGGTTGACTGGTAGAGATCCCTTAAAGGGATAAGTTCGCCTTTGTACATGCATTTCAACGGTTGTCAATAATGTATTTCTTTTTTTCCTTATTTTTGTACAATAAAGAGTTTACATACATACATACATACATCGTGTAGTGAGCCAATCAGCCCTGAGTCCGCGTGGGAACTACGGCCCAAGCCTCTCTCCTTCTGAGAGGAAGACTGTGCCCTGTGCATTTAATCGTCCTTGGTTACAGCGAGCTCTACTATATTTGAAAGTTCTAAATTATATTTTTAAAGCAACTGATATAATGAGAGTAATTACTAACCTGTTCCCAGACTTCGTCGACTTCCTGCCTCATATTTTGCGATTCGTACGGGAACATCCAATAAGCTGAAGCATCAGTGAAATCTGTAAAAAAATAATGAATCAATCAATGCAACAGAGCAAAATTAGTAACACCAACGCCTATTCAAAATCTAACAGCAAAAACACAGCTCAGCAAAAATTCATTCCGAATGAAGAAGGCACTTGCTATACTAGCCGTAGGTACCCGTAGCAATCGCATAATATATCGGAGCTGTGTTTATTAGAAACTTCTGAATAGGCACATTTGCGATTGATAATACGTTCGTATTCAAATATTTTTGAGCATCCAGGCAGCTCCGATGTGTCCCATAATGTATTGTCTGAGCCACATAACTGGATACTGCTTTGCAATAGTGTGTTAACCCTGATTAATTCTGCAATACACTCGACGTTTCGGCTACATTACAGCAACCGTGGTCACGAGCTGACTGAGGTGTAGGGTGTCAAGTTCGTTTAGCCGCTCGAGTCTTTCGAATTACCCGCACTTGATTCCAATTAGAATCGGTACCCTTATCTCGAACTACCCGAGCCAAGCCGTTAAAAAATCTTGCCCAAGTGCGGGTAGTTTGAAAGACTCGAGCGGCTTGACTCCCTACACTTCAGTCAACTCGTGACCACGGCTGCTGCAATGTGGCTGAAACGTCGAGGTAAATATTGATTGCGTGATAAGTCCCGTTTAGTATAATGAATTATACTTACTTCAATTGGCGTTAATCGTCCCATAAATTATTATTATAGTGTCAGTCACCCGTCAGTTATCTCTGTAACTTACTGTTTAGCCTCGCGGCCTGGTTAGTCAGGTCAACCAGCTGCTCGTACAGGTCCCGGATACGCTTCCCGGTGTTCCTCCTCCACTCCGTCCAGACATGCTGCAGTTCCTCCCAATCCCTGAAAATTAAAAAAATCGTACAACGTTAAGTACTGGGCTGAAATTTGACGTGTTTTTCTTTAATTAAAGCATTGTCAAGCACTGTTTACCATTGTTATCTTAAAAAAAACTGGCCAATTGCGAGTTGGACTCGCGCACGAAGGGCTCCGTACCATTATCTATAACGGTAAAAAATCACGTTTGTTGTATGGGAGCCCTCCTTTGTTTTATTTTAATTGAATTATTTATTTTTAAAGTGAATATATAACTAAATATTTTGTGAACATTTCAAGCGTCTACCTGTTGCCGTTATCAATATCGAGCAAAAAAATCACGTTTGTTAGAGTACAATAATAGTCTGGTATGGTGTTCCCCTGGGATCATACATATTTCAACTTTAACACGAACAATATCCATCATTGGAAAATTCCTATCCCCTGTTCCGCGGGAAATAGCTGAGCAGAAATCCCTTCTCGCTGCCCTTTTAATCTTAAAAGACGATATCTGCTAAGCATCAAGAAAGAAAGAAATATAGGGAGGGATGTTTTTCCGCAAAGTATTAGAAATGTATAAAATACAGAAGATAAATTTCAGTAAAAGTCGTTGTTAAGTTATGGCATGACCAAGAAAAATAGGGATTCACTCTTATTTATACAGAAGATAGTTGAAGATAGAAGATATCTACACCTACCTGGAGTGTGACATAATGTTTTGTAGCTCTGGTTGGAGATGCAGCCCGCATTTGAAGGGCTCGTTGTAGGCGCAGATTTCAGCGTTGTTGTAGACGGCAAGCATGTCATTGATGAGACGGTTGTACTGGAATTTGATAAAGTAGTCAAATCAGACAAAGTGAATTAGGGTCATAAATTGCGAGTATCGTAAGAAACAAAAATCGTCTCTCCTATGGACATAAAATTAGCGACTCTGAGTCACCAAACATAAGATATAAGAACACATCGATGTAGACTTGACAAAAAAATTGCCGTAGAGTCTTAACTTTTGCCATAATGCACAGGAGAAAAGTAAACAAAAAAAACCGGTTGTCTGTAAAGTCGGTTTACGGACGATTTAACGTGACAACGTCATAACAAAACATTCAAAAAACAAACATGAAACCAGGCGGTCACCCATCCAAGTACTGACCGATTCATAAATCCCACAGCAGGCTACAGGCCTCTTCTCAGAATGAATTAATGGAAAAAAATTAAACGAATAGCATAAACCGCAGTTTCGACGTGGGGCCATTGCGGATTAGGAACTTTACACACACCATTGAATTTATACGCAGGTGGGTGCAGTTCTTTCCTCTCGTGCAGAAAATTTAGGTAATTCGTTCATTACCAAAAATCTGATGTTCCTCTTGATATCAGCAGAGCTGTTTTCCAGACGCTTTGCTGTAATAATGTAACACCAATCTTTAGTGCCTAATACTTACTCTGTCCAGCTGGTCAGGAGGCAAGGCAGCAGGCCCAATGATGGACAACTGCCGCAGTTGCCGGTACGTTGGGAAGTCCCTGATGGTCCCTCTTGGTATCTGTTGAGCTGTCTCCCACAGGCCACGTTGGAACAGCGTGTAGCGTTGCTGAGCATCCAGCTGAAAAAAAACAATTTTAAATTAGGAGATGTGCTTGGTGTTCATTTTAACTATTCGATTATGTCGCATGACTAACGTCCGCGTCGTTTTATTTTGGATATCTCGTTTTTTTTTTAATTTTTGGGGTTATAAACGAGCACGTGGGCCCTAGATGTTGCAACACGAGGAATTTGAAGATGCGTTACCAACCTGCAGAACGCAAACCCAAAATCAAATTGTTTATTGCATTAAATGTTGTGACGAAGATCTTAAAGAGAAACTACAGCTATTATACAGTACAAAACCACTTTCTGCAAACTTGGCCAGGACCAAAGTAAATGTTGCAAAGACGTGATGAAATCAAATAAAACTTACTAAGACGAGAAAACTTCATAATTATGTTATGCAGTAATTTCATCAGCAGCTTTTTTACTCGATACGCTGGAACACAGCAGCGCTATGAAATCAGTAGGAAAAAGTTAATACTTTGACACTTATATCAGAGAACCTACCGTACTTCACCTAGTGTGTATCATACATAACCCCATAACTTAACTGAGAACATAGTAAACCCTATACCTATTACAAAATTCGAAGTTAGAAGGTTTTTTGCATCACTGCACTGGTACAATTTTCTAACGAAAAAACATGTATCTACTATGATGTCATGGCCATTTTAACAATGTATGACCGTGACGAATAACCGCTGACTGTCAAACGTGTCAATCTCTTGGCAGCAGCTTGAAATTGTACCAAATATGGAGGTGCTATTTATGACATCTGTGTATGGAGTGTGAGAAAAATTAGCATGAAATTGTTAGTCGTGGACGGGAGCGAAGGTTTTGGGTTAGAAATGTACCGTGATTTTTAAGTAGTCTTAATTTTTTTGGACAAGATCTTTTTAGTCAGCTTTAACGCTATGTTTGAGGCCTGCTGGACAAAGATTCCTATAAGTACTTCCGAGTCGTACTCGATCAAGTTGATTGCTCCGATCACCTTCTCAATGCCGATAATTTTTTTTTATAATTATTATACTAAACGGGACTTATCAGTATCACGCAAACAGGATTTATCTCGACGTTTCGGCCCACAGAAATAGATTGAGTTTCGGCCACATTGCAGCGAGTCGAGTTGAGTTGAGTTGACCCGTGACCACGGCTGCTGCAATGTAGCCGAAACGATACGACACAAACATAGACTGCTAAAAATAATTACCTACACTTCCTTTTGGCTTTGCCGTAGTCGTGTAAAAAAGTCAGGAAACAGAAGGATAATATATAAAAAATTTATAGACATAGTGATAGTTTTAAAATAGGTAAGTACTTCATTTTGACGCTGATGATAATGAGTAATGACAAACGCTGTATTAACAAGACAATGATTTCAAGCCAGATTAATGAAATGTCGTCATCAAGACGAATAGCACTTGCATTAAATGCAATTAAGTTTTTGTAATGATAAAATTGTCTTGATTACTGGTGAGTCAAGGTATAATTAAAGTATTCCAAGAATAGTTTGAATCACGGTAGGTACAAAGATAAAGATGTGTCAAAGACAAGTCATCGTAATAACTGTCAATCAGGCAAAGCTCCTTGCAAAGACTCTTTGCCCATCTCCGAGTATTATAATTTTAATTTTAACTCGATAACTCTACGCGTTCCCGAGGGTTTTAACAAGGTCTTGACAGACAGCTGACGGACGGACAACAAAGTGATCCTATAAGGGTTCCTTTTTCCTCTTGAGTTACGGAACCCTAAAAATTAAGTGCAAGATAAAATGAAACGTTTTAGGTGGTGACATCATTGACCTAAGTTAATCCAAGATTAAATCTAAAGCTCCATTGTTTTATAAATACCGGATTATGAATACAATCGCATACCTTCTCAAAGCAGTAAATAATCAATTATGAATTAATGTTTTGGGTAAAAACCGTAGCGTGAAGTTGAACCATGACCGAGGTAAAAAGTAATTAATTACCCCTCACGAGGTAATTACTCGTAGCATAATAATTAAGCGACTGAAAAAGCCAAGCCAGTCTATCATTTTATTCTGAGTATCTCATCAAACTCATTATTTATTTGTAAATAACAGTATAATTTAGAAAGAACTGTTTTTGTTAAGATTATTATTTTGAAAAAAGCCGTGGTGGCCTAGTGGTTTGACCTATGGCCTCTCAAGCAGAGGGTCGTGGGTTCAAATCCCGGCTCGCACCTCTGAGTTTTCGGAATTAATGTGCGAAATTAAATTTGTAATTTACCATGAGCTTTACGGTGGAGGAGTTTTCCTGAGGATACCTGCATACACCTTCGAAGAAATTTAATGGTATGTGTGAAGTCCAATCCGCACTGGGCCTGTGTGGGAACTACGGCCCAAGCCCTCTCATTCTGAGAGGAGGCCTGTGCCCTGCAGCGAGACGTATGTAGGCTATGTAGGGTATGTAGGCTGGGATGATGATTATTTTGATTGATACAATCGTGATCAGAGATACGTCTGCACTTAGCTAGTACCTTGTCGCTATCACTTCATATCAAATTGATCTCCACTCCAACTTACTACTTTTAGCATTTATGCTCCTTCCATCCTCTCAAAGTTTCACTGTAGAGATCCCTTAAAGAAATAAGTTCATAAAAGAAATAATAAGTTAGACGACCAGATCGCCGAGTGGTTAGAGAACCTGACTACGAAGCTTGAGGTCCCGGGTTCGATTCCCGTGTCGGGGCAGATGTTTGTATGAAAAATACGAATGTTTGTTCTCGGGTCTTGGGTGTTTAATATGCATTATAAGTATGTTTATCCGTTGTCTAGTACCCATAGTACAAGCTTTGCTTAGTTTGGGACTAGGTCAATTGGTGTGAATTGTCCCATGATATTTATTTATTTATTTTATTTTAAACATGAAACTACCGTGAGACTCACTTATAGTGAAATAATACGGATTACTCACGTGTGCACGTTTGGCAGCAGCCAAAGCGTGTTCCTCCGAGAGGAAGAGCTTATACGGATTAGTACGAAACAAGTCGAGTTAAACTCGTTTTGAGACGTGAGTAATCCATATTATCTATACTAATATTATAAAGCTGAAGAGTTTGTTTGTTTGTTTTGATTTTGCCGTAGGATGCACCGTTTTGAAGATATTTGACAAAATAAAACTTGAAGTAAAACTTCTATAGGCACGCTAGATTTGGGACGAACGCAGGAGTGCGGGGGGTGCTGTGTGGGTGGGCGTGCAGGGGGTGCGGAGAGTTTCAGGGGGGGGGGGGGGGTTCGGTGGGTAGGGGGGTGTGAGGTTGCTTTGCAGGGGGGTGCGGAGGGAGCGGGTTGGAGGGTGCGGGGGGGTTGCGAGGGGGGTTATTTTTTTATATCGAGGAACTAAGGAGAGCCATAATTGCTGAAAAAGCAAATTGGATAAAAAAATAAGCTGCCCAAATTACTAATTCCACGCGGACGGAGTCGCGGGCAAAAGCTAGTTTCACTATAAATAAGTTCACCTTTACACACACATGCATCACAACGGTTGCAAATAGTGTTTTGTTTTCTTTATTTTTATACAATAAAGGATTTGTATAGGTAGCAAAGATCTTTGGATAGGTAATAAGTACACAATAATGGCGCAATGTATTAGATTTTAGATGAAAATTGGCGTAAATTAAAGACAAAAATCTAGATTGAGACACAGGATATCCTAGTAATGAGAGAGATAGAGAAAAATTTTATATTTTAGGCTACAGAGATGCAAAAGTTTTTAAACAATATACTTAGGCTTGCGCTTGACCACAATCACGCCTGATAGAAAGCGAAGATGAGGCCTACGTTGGAGCACGCTTGCCCAGTAAATGCTCATTCACCCTAGACTTGAAAGCGGCCAAATTGTAGTGTTCAGGGAACACAGTCGCAGGCAGGGAATTCCACTCCTTAGCTGTATGGTTGATGAAGGAAGAGCGAAAACGCTTTGTGCGGATTTTGGGAACACTGATAACCTAAGGGTGTAGACCCCGCCTACTTCTGGTCGAACTGTGGAAGAAAGGAGCAGGTGGAATAAGGTCGTGAAATTCCGAAGCACATTCACCGAAATGTAGCCTGTAGAATACCGATAGGGATTGGAATTATTTTGATATTCCAATTAATATCTACCTATTTGCAGTAAAATAATTCATAGTAGAAATAGCGCTAAATTCAGAAAAACCACTTCTCATTCGTGTCATATTCAATATTGAAATTGTGACCTTCTTCTCAAAAATAATAGACATCACGGAAGGTAATATCTGAACACAATTCACGTAAATTATCCTATTGACACAAAAAGTGTTACCATTGTGACACATTACCTCGCCGGCGTCGTGACATAAAAAATTACGCGGTTTAATAATATTAATGATATAAAAGCCAAGTCCGAGCCGTGGGAAACTGTTATATAATTTGTGTGAACTACTGTATGAAGGTAAGACTGGTGAGATGAATGCTAAAGGTGATTCCGGACGCGTGTATTAAACAATGGGTACGTTTGAGTTTAACTGTTAAACAAACTTAGGTATGAACTAGCAGATCTTGTTGAAAGGAGCTAAAGTTTTATCTGAGTTCGCGTTAGCCATGCATTAGATCTGATTAGATTTCCCAAAAATAACATCATGCTCTTCATTAACGTGGTATAAAGCGTAATACACACTAAGTCGCCAAAGGCTCTTTGTACGCAAAGCTACGCAAATCTTCGGTACTGTTGGGTCCTTATTAAGACCCTGGGATGTAGCTTTATAACTCAGAATATGTAGGAAACTGTAAGAGCAAGTAAAATACATATGTTTATGCTAAGACGAACTTTTATTCAATGTCCTTTTGAAAAGATACAGAGTTTGTTTTTAATCGCTGACATTCGACTGCTGTTCCATTTTTGATATTTAAATTATCTCATAGACAATTCACATTCAGCAGTCGCCTGCCAGTTAACAGTACCCGACGATTTTGGTGTCTAAAAAGCGATTACCGCAATACAAATTCATAGAGATTCGTACACAGGTATGTACCTGGCACGCGTCTATGAATTAATCATTGTATTGAAGTAGTCGCTTTGAGATCAAAATCGTTTCGAAGGTTTGTGTACCCTTAACACAAAGGGTTGAAGTGATAACTGAATACGAGTCGCCGACCCGACTAATGTCGGTAACCTTTTGGTGGCGAGCCAGTTGACGACTTCAACATGGTGTCGCCTGGCGTATGATTACTTTCATAGAGACCACTGGGTTATGTCGGCGGGTTGTGTCAGCGGGTGGGCAACTTTGGTACATATCGGTTGTGGTCTGTACCTCTTCACCGCCCCAGTCATCTAGTCGTGACAGCCAATGGAATGCCTCACACGCCAACGTCATCTATACATAACCAATATTTCAACTCGAAATAAACCCATTTACAAAAGATTTTAAGTAGAAAATCGGTTTGTCGTGTAACGTAGTGTGGTGTTAAAACCACCATGCCAATGTCTCTGAATGTCTCAAAGCCTAGCGGTTAACATTACGAGATATTTTTATCCTTAGATATGTTTTAAACTTTAATATTCCGGATTTATTTCATGATACATATTTTGAAAAACCTATGAAGGGAGACCTGTCGAGACAAATGCATTAGGGCTTTGACATACCATAAACAGGGAAAATTAACTGACAATCCCTCAATGCCGCAGCATAATGAAGGAGCTATTAATTCTCATAAGACGTGCTATTGTGACTGTAAGGACATTCCCACGCAGTGGCGCAATGAAGACGCTGGATGTGTGGATATGCGAAAATTAAGGTATGTGTCGAAGATTCTTGGCAGCTGTGGAAGTGGACAGTTTTGTTAGGCAATCTGGGTAGCCAAAAAGTTGTGGTAGCATAGTGATTTAGCCCTATGGTCTAAGGCCTAGGGCCCGTCGCGCCTCGTGCGGGCTCGCACCTCTGTATTTTCACCCAACTGCCGAAGGAGGGTTATGTTTTTCGAGTGTATGTATTTAAGTATGTATGTATCATTCTTTTGCACGCCCTGCAGCCTGACTTGCTCAATGGACTTTGAAGTGTGAGGTGACATTAGATTCGTCTCAATTGGCCATGCTTCATATTTTTGTTGTATGGTTTTTATAATTTATTTGATAAATATAGACTATTTTAAGAAACTAATTTCGGTATTTTTGTTTGTAATGAATCCTATCTCCATTAAAAAAATATATTAATTTATTGCTGACGTGACGTCATCAAATGCATAATGGATAATGTAGTCTTCACCTTAACAAAAAAAAATACAGTAAAGTCTATGGTAAAGTCAACGTCAAGGTGTTAACGTCACCGCGGACGGCTAACCTCAAAAAAAGTTGAAATCACTAACTGAACTTGTTTGAAATGGAAGGCTACGAGTGTTTCGTCCCTTTAATATGTTCGAATAACAGCAGGGATAAGATAACCCGGATTTGTTATTCGTACCAATCCCAGAACGACGGCGAGAGGAATGGTGTCGAGAAGTGAAGCAAAAATACTTCAAGAACTATTTGCAGTTTTGTTGTGAAGATCATTTAAATGTATGTGCCTATTTAAAACAAACACATTACTTTTACACAATGGTTTAACAATAAAGTCTTGACCATTGAGTAGCTCCTTTTATTTCAGCGATGTTGTGGTTGCTAGAATTCGTCATGAACTGCAGTATCATGCCTTTGTCCACTTGTGGCAAATTGCGAGAATCGGCTTTTTCGAAATTAGCCGTCCTTTTAGCCATTTTCAGTGCCGTTAGAGGATAAAATGCTGCTTAAACCTTATTATATGGTTTTAGTTTTTGTGCTTAAATAACAAATAAGTAAACAAACAAACCACAAAACGAAACGACACGTCAATGTCTTTCTTTCTTTTCTTCCTTAATGGCGGCCACTAGGCTTTTGCCAATATCAGTTAATTGCTCTGAGAGCGACTCACGTTGTACGGTAATTGTAGTTTTTGCAACTTGATAGTAAAATTCCAAAAACCACGTGGAGACAACTTGCGCATTAAAAAATGTCAGACACGAGAGCAATATAGAATTTTGAGATCACTGTAACAGTTAAGGTTAATCGCCGCATAAAACACTATCAGAATTATACCACAACTAGCCAAAGAAACAGAAATACCAAAATTATATACTGTCTACATCCGCCATGTTCGAATGCCACAAATCGAATCCCACGTCAATGTCAAGTCTGAGTTTATGTTTGATAAAGACTAGACACGTATGTCAGTCGGTTTTTTTTTAAATAAGGCAAAGGAATCATTATCCATTATTCGTTTGATGACTCACAGAAAGGTCATTTGAAGTTCAAAACATTTCAACGAATATCTTAATAATGTAAGACTTTTATTTAAATCTGATATACAGAAACTGTACCGAAAGCTTTATTCTCGAAATGGTTTTGAAATTTCCATACATATATAAAAAGTTAGCATGGCTAATTCCGACAGTGGCATAGGGTTATATATTTTTTCCTGGAATTCCCATGAAGAAAATTAGACAAGCGGGTTTTTTTCATCTAGTTTGAAATTAAAGTTATTATTGGAGAAAAAATTCAATTGGGTGTGTGAACTTGCTAATCCGCAACTGAACTCGCGTGGAACTGCAGTCAAGCTCTTTTTGTTCTGAGAGGAAGCCTGTGCCCCGCATTGGGACGTATATTGGTTGGGATGATGATGATGATGATGATGATGATGAAACGCCCAAGATACCAGACTGTTTGTATTTTTCATACATAATATCTGCCCCGACCGGGGATCGAATCTGGGACCTCATACTCTGCAGTGAAATATCCATAAGGTTAGTTTCATATTTACAAACAATGGGGTTTTCTAAATTGACAAGGTCCTAAAAAACTTCTTTACATATTTTTCAACTTTTTGTCTTTTGGCCATGTCGTACAAAAACTAAAATGACCGACAGCCGCAATGCCCAACAAAAACTTAAAGCAAACACTCCAGTACAATAGTGCTAAACAATTCTTAGCACGTAAAGAGTTCAAGTTTACGAACAAAGGTACAGTCGCGAACCCATTCATCCGAGCTGTCAATGAATGGCACAATTCTCTCTTTAAACAACTCATTTGCACGTAAACAAACAAATTTACAGACCCACACACAGCTCATCCATAAAATATTCGACCTTAACGTATCAGCAATAGAAATTACTACAAGCGAAGTACTATTTAGTGCACTAAAAATTTACCAACTCATTTTGCTGTTCAAACAATCGATTCATAACCTTAACTTGTTGGGGTAGGGATTTATTAGATGTTATAGCACGGTTGGTGAGTTAGACAAGTAAAGGTCATGATCGGCTCTGCGTGTCAATTAGCGAAACAGAAACAGTGTGGGCGAGATGAATAGATATCGTTGAGAACAGTGACGTGCTTAAGTGTTTAATGTTTGTTTTAGAAGTGTCTCATAATAATTGGTAAAACAAACTACTTATACACAAGTGTAATGTGACTAACTGCCTGACAGACAACATGCTGCTTAAAACACTGGAAGTTACTCGAGGATTATAATATTTGCATTGAGAAGGGAGAACTAGCAATTTTTTCACCATCCACGAAAGCCAACATTTATAGTAATTTAGCTTTACAAGTGGAAATTCTTGCTTTTGGTTCTTCTTAAAAACGTCAGTAACATTGTCATAACAACCATCAAAATGCGTAAGTGTAGGTAAAAGCTGTTGCTCTAGCAACAGCTTTAGTCTTTGATGGTTTTTGTTTTGGTTTTTGATCCGTACATAGATTCATTCTTTGGATTTTGACGCTCGTGCTAAGTCTAAAAAACTCGCGTTTTCCCAAAAATAATGTCAACTGATCCGTCAACACCTACCAAAAAAAAAGTGTTACTTTTTCGCCTAACTATACTTCGGTTCAATCCTGGACTACCTAGTAGTGACCTGTGACCTCTCAAATAGGGGATCGTGAGTTAAGCCTGGAAAATTAAAATTTAAAATTTAGCATGAGCTTTACGATGAAGGAAATTATGGTGAGGAATCTGCACACGCCAGCAAAGATTTTGTGCCGCTGGTAAAAAAAGTAGAGGTACCTAAACAAAATGCGGTTTTTAAATACCTAATAGAATAAATCTAGCGTGAAAATGACTTATAAATCAAGAGACTTAACAATTTTATTATTATGGGCCGATGGAGAGGGCTATGCTCGGAGTTTCTTTGCGGGATCGCATTAGAAGTGATGAAATCCGCGCAAGAACTAAAGTCACCGACATAGTTCGAAGAATCGCCAGACTCAAATGGCAGTGGGCAGCGCACATCGCTCTTAGAACTGATGGCCGATGGGGCAAAAAGATTTTCGAGTGGCGTCCACGGACAGGCAGGAGGAGGCCTCCAAAAAGATGCAGCGACGACCTGGTTAAGTTTGCGGGAACGCGTTGGATGCGGATGGCATGGGTCCGATCTGTTTGGCGAGCCTTGGGGGAGGCCTATGTTCAGCAGTGGACGTCTTTCGGCTGAAATGATGATGATGATGACGATGCAAAAACTTACGCAAGTCAGACTATATCGGCACTAAAATGATCAGAATAGCATCATAATAAAGTGACTAACTAAGTATCAGTCACAAAAGCCTTTGCGTGTCTTTGAGCGCGCATGACTCATGTAATAGATGCCATGAAGAATGGTGTCATTATCTGTCTTAGTACAAACCATAATCTTAACTCAGGCGACACGTTACTATTACCATAGCTATTATTTATGCTTCAGTATCAGTACCTGTTGCGTTTACACTAGCTTACGTGACCGTACTCGCTAGCGACGGCGTAAATTATTTGTATGGAGAATTGTACAGCGCCTCTAGCGGTCACTTACGGAAGTACAATTCTCCATACAAATCATTTACGCCGTCGCTAGCGAGTACGGTCACTGTGAACTATACCTTGACAAGCTCGTGCGCGGCGCTCGGCGGAACCCTGTCGCAGGGAGCCTCTGCTGTCCTTAACAAGATTGTTTTTAATAAGTGCGACAAATACTGACTGCGACAGGGTTCCGCGGAGGGTCGCGCATGAGTTTGTCGGACTATAGTGTCAACTCATGGTAGAGGTGCTGCTATTATTGGTTGTTTCTGTCGACCAGCCCTAGTGGTTATAGAGAACCTGACTACAAAGCTTGAGGTCCCGCGTTCGATTGCCAGTCGTGGCTTACATTTGTATTATACAGGGGCTTCAGAATATACAATACAATACAAATATTCTTTATTGATCACCAAAAAAGTACAGAAAAAAATATTAACAATAATAAAAATTTTAAATAAAAAATATAACCTCCTTCAAAAAACATCCAAAAAACTATGAAATAATAATTGAACCAAACCGACCACAATAAGCATGAAAATATCTTTCTTCTAATCTGTTCGAAGTCGGTGCCTCAGCTCGAGCCAGCAGGAGTGGACCTAGTAATCTAACTTACCTACATACCTACTATCTATAGGGCTTCTACACTCCTGCTGGCTCGTGCTGAGGCACCGACTTCGAACAGATTAGAAGAAAGATATTTTCATGCTTATTGTGGTCGGTTTGGTTCAATTATTATTTCATAGTTTTTTGGATGTTTTTTGAAGGAGGTTATATTTTTTATTTAAAATTTTTATTTATTGCTTTTTAGTTATTTCTGTTAAAATATATGCGTAGGATAAAATCATCAGTTTGACTTCGAAATAAGTTTATGTTGAAAATTCTATTTTTAATGCTCGACGGGGTTGCGTCGTTTTATTACAGAGTTCCATGATACTTTCTGAATGCAAATGCTCGACTTGTCACCGAAAATACTAAAGTCGCTATACTTTTTTCTTGAATTTTTGAGGAGTTTCTTCAATTCCTCATGGATCCCATCATCAGAACTGGATTCTGGTAAAAACGGGACCAACCTTGAAGCCTGTGCTTTCACACAACGAAAAAATCTTCCAAATCGGATCATAAATGACGGAGTTCTGAGGTAACACACGTTAAAAAAAAAAAAAGAACATACAATCGAATTGAGAACCTCCTCCTTTTTTTGAAGTCGGTTAAAAAATCAGGCAGGCAATAGGCGGTCTTATCGCTCAAAAGCTCTTTCGATCTCTTTGCGTGTGCTGCTTTGGGAAAATTAAGAACGGTCCCTATTAACTTCCCTCCCCTTTCGGTACTTCGGTGCTTATTAAATTATAAAACGTGCATTGGTTAATAGGGATGGTCCTTAATATTCCCAAATCAGCAAACTGCCGGTCTGATGAATGGTGGTGATCATCCTTTGGGGCCATCATTAGGTCATCCAGTCTTTGGAAGCGGATCTCTAAAAAACAGGATCCGAATCGGGCCATTAATTTGTTTTTACCATCTAATACCTAACTTTTCTTGTGAGGAAAAAACTACAACATTCAGTCACGTAAGTCTAATTACCAAGATAAACCACAATACTTAAATAGTAAGCCAATCAATCGCAATGAAAAACTTATTAATTTACTTCCTAAAAAATGGCCATTCACGAACAAACGTTGCAAAAAAATCAAAAACACCTTTATAAAGTAGTAAATTCAAAGTTGTTATAAAAACTATATCAATGTCGTCACGTATTGAACAACACGTAGTAGCTTATCATTTGTTTTTTTTATTATCCTTATTGATCCTATTGTCCACTCTGCTGTTATATTATTAGGGATCCGTAACTAAATATCAAAAACCATTAGAACACGGCGACTCTACATCATAATTAGTAGAAATTAGCTGATGCCCGCGGTTTCGCCCCCGCTGAAATAGATTAAAACGTGTTTTCCCGTGGGAATAAGATATTTTCCCTTGGCAAAAAGTAGCCTATGTCACTCTCCAGCCCTTCAACTATGTTCATACAAAAAATCATGGCAAACCGTCCCTCAGTTTCGACGTGAAAAAAGGACAAACAACCAAACATACTTTCACATTTGTAATATTAGTATGGATATGGATTATTTATTTAGAGTAATTAATTGTGATGATCGGATCGCCGAGTGATTAAAAAAATCTGTCTGAAAAGCTGTTTCTAAGTAAATTAATCAATGGGCATTAAATAAAAGTGTACACATAAATTTACTTTTTATTAATTAGGTAATTTTGGGGGTTTCTTATTTAAAATCACGAGGACAATTCGATCTCATAAAAAAATGTCCTTCTTTTTTAGGTCAGTTTTGCGACCCTCTGCAAGTTTACCTCTATTTAAACATTTATTTTACAAATTACATGACCTTCTTTGACGGGTTTCTAAACGAACAATTTTTATCTCGAAACCCTATGTCTGCAAATTAAATTGACCACTTTTTTCTCAGCATATAGTTTCTACACACAATATTATCGGATTTCCTCATACGTCATTGAATGGGAGGAGCTTTGGGCAAAAGCTAATTGACTTTACAATACACATTTAAATAAACTGAATACCTAATGTAACTTCAAACTGCCTCTGAAACATGTCCAATTATTAAGTAATAAGTTCCTCAGCACTAATTTTAAGGTCATTGGTTTAATTTGTGTACATAAAATATTTAAAGGCTCAATCCCGCAAAGCGCAAGGTACAATTCCATTGTAGCGGAGTAGAGAGTGCTACTTAAATCGACCAATCGCACTAGTCAGCATTACTCATATTTGGGTGATACACATTTTATTGTTCGCGTCTCTTCTGTGGACGTGGGAAAAATTTTAGCCAATATTTTTAGTCAAGTCTACATCGACGTGTGGGACTTTAGGCCATTGAAAAGTATCACCACGGGTAATGCAAAATCTCCCGTGGTACTACCACTACTACCAGTCAGGATGGTAGTATAATATATATACGTCCCACTGCAGAGCCCAGGCCTCCTCTCAGAGCGAGAGGGCTTGGGCCGTAGTTCCCACGCGGGCCCAGTGCGGATTACGAACTTCACACACACCATTGAATTTCTTGTGTAGCAGGTTTCCTCACGATGTTTTCCTTCACCGTAAAGCTCATGGTAAATTGCAAATGTAATTTCGCACATAAACTCCAAAAAACTCAGAGGTGCGAGTCGGGATTTGAACCCACGACCCTTTGCTTGAGAGGCCATAGGTCAAACCACTAGGCCACCACGGTTTTTTCTCAAGATATGATATATATTATGATGGTAGTACTACGGGTAAAAAATTAACCACGTGGTACCTACTGCCAGTAGGACCACCGGTAATACCACGGGGAAGAAGGTATTGCAACAGCATTGTGATTTAGCGTGTTGAGAGCATGCCATGTTTTTTGGACACCCAAAAGCAAGCAGTAACCATTAAAACAGCCACCAATGGTCACTCAATTAACTGCGTGCGTTTATCCTTGGCTTAATGGCCTATTGAATAGGCAGCCTTCAGAAACGATATCTCATTGTTCTATACATAGGCCAAGAACCCTAGGCGACAATACCGAGGGCAGTTCCGCCATTTTGTATTTCATTTCAGACAAATTTGATTCGGGCATTATGCTCATAGTAGCCGTAGTTATTATTTAAAATGTAAACAATTTTGTGTAAAAGCGAGGTATACTTTGTAATTTGCAAAGCTATTTTATAGGATGCTACGCTTTTATGGGAAAAACCGGCCAAATTCGAGTTGGGCTTGTTCATCGAGGGTTCTATACAATATAGGTAAGTATGTCAAAATATACACTGTTTAAATGGCCGTATGTTTAAATCCAGTGTAAGCAGAGCCCTGCTTCTAACAAAAATGTACGCAGTGTGAGGTCATTTTATATTGGGTGTCTATCTATTAGGGTTATTGAGTTACAGCCCTGCACCAGATAGAGAGACGAATAGCGACTTTAATAGGGTTCCGCTTGTCACCCTTTGGGCACGGAACCTTAAAAAAGCGACGCGTTAATTAGATTGAGCTTACAAATTTGGAGAATAACCGTAATAATTATGTGACATTACCGAGGCCAGTTGCGCCATTTTGTAGGTACAGTGATTGATTGTCAAATGAGTTTGATGGTCAATGATGGTGGTAGAAGTAATTAGTCATGCAAGTGACTAGTCGTTCAAAATGTGTGGGTGTCACGTCTTTATTTTATATGTGTGATGTATGTTTCATGTTAGAACTTTTAAAACGAGTTTATTGTTTATTTTGTACGACTAGGAAGACGCCCAAACACACAAATAAAGAGAGAAGCTTGATATGTTTTGTTTAAGGAATAAAGTCGTAGAATACGTGTTGACGCAGATAGGAAGACGCTATAAGCCATTAGCTTTCCTATTTGTCTTTTTTTTAGTTGCCGGGACTCTGTCTATGAGCACGCAAAAATTGTTTGTCGCCGTTTTACCTAAGCTGAGCAATCTAGGTTGTAAACCAGAGGTCGTACGTAATGTCTAAGGCGTGGGCCCTTGCCATTGCATACACCATCTCTTTCTGTTACCATCTTAATACCGTTTGACAGAAAGAGATTAATAGTTAAATGTGGTAGCTAGCGTTCGCGCGTTAGACATTACGGCTCAGGTGTGTTGAGTCATTTTTAATCCCTCACACAAAAAGAGGGGTGTTATAAATTTGACCACTATGTGTGTGTGTGTGTGTGTGTCTGTGTGTCTATCTGTGGCATCATAGCTCTGAAACGGGTGAACCAATTTGGATGCGTTTTTTACGCTGTCCAGCCGAGTCTCATTCGTCGATTGACCTCTTTCTCGAAGTTGAACCTACCAAATTGCATTGTAATGTCCCAGGTAACAGTCGTTAACAACTGCGAGCAAAGTGTCTCCGATTACGATGGTTAGTCTTAGGTAACTAATACTAATAAGACCCATGAATAATGCATCCGTCTGTTGGTGTTACAAAAGCCTAAATCTGAATCAGTGCCATTGATTTGGAACAAGCGTGGCATCCGCCGTAGCAACAATGGATACAATGCGACGGATATTCGGCAAGCTTCGAAATGTACTAATCATTGTATTGATTTACACCGCAGTATGATAATGCAACTTCAATTACCTATACGATAGACCAATTTGAATTTGATAAACAAATTGAAAGACCAAAGTTGAAGGATACGTTGTAGTTAATTATAAGTAGGCAGTTCCTCTGTAACGGTCCTTAGTTTTCGTAACAACCTGGGGCTAAATTCAGGAACGGCCCAACATGGTTTGCGAGCGGTAATTCAATCGTTTGCGAGACGATAAGAATGGGCTGAGTTTGGGATGAGCCTTATTTTCCTGTTAATTCGCTTTGTAAATAAATAAATAAATAAGGCTCATCCCAATCTCAGCCCAAACCTCTCACAAACGATTGAATTACCGCTTGCAAACCGTGTTGGGCTGTTCCTGAATTTAGCCCCCGTATTATCTGTTTAATCCTTGTCTAATCATACAAACAATAACTGTTTACACACAGAAAGTTACAAGCGCAAAAAATCGTTTTAGTATTGACGGTATTTGCTTATATCAATTACATTTTTTAGTGAAAATTGATGGGTAAAGATAGACATGATGCTCATTCATGAATTCATTGCAATATTTTAGAGTTTTACATGTAAAATAATTTAACTAATTATATTGGCGCAAAGAACCGGAGAATTGCTGCTATACCTACGTCGAAACAAAATTGGGCTTTATTTAAATATTATCTAGTTAATTATTTGAAATAAAATCATTTCAAATTAATTTATTCGACGATAAAGTCAATCAATTATCGTGTCGTGTTGTTATATTTTATTTAAATAAATTATCTAAATGAAGATATAAAACCTCTTCTATTGTTTAAATAAGCTACGATTAATAAATGTATGTGAATTAATAATATTGTAGATGTGCTTGAAAAAAAAATACAAAATTGAGTTTCTTGCCATCCGGCAAGCAGTCATCCGCTTCATAACAGAGTTTTTCCGAACCGGTGGATGATTCTTGGACTTTCATAAGTGCTTGTCATAGCCTACACTAAATAAGTAAAGATACTTTGACTTTGATTCTGAATTAGAGATAAACTTTAACCATGTCTGCATCAAAAGAGTCGCAGTTAGCCGGCCCCTAAGCTGCCTTTACCTATTAGTTTGCGTGGCATAATGTTATTATACATGTTATGTACTATCATGATTACGCATAGATTGTTATCAATATTAATTTATTTCTTGTGACCAATCTAAGTGTGGGAACTGACTTGTAGGTTAAACAGGTCGAGATATGTTTAGGAGTTTTTATTTTTTTTGTCGTATGACCTTATTGTTTTATTTTTTTACAGTGTTGTTAAATGTTTGAATTTGTTTTAACGCAAAATAGTCTAGATTAGGGGAACGCAGTAAAAGAGTAGATTAGAGTAGAGAGGGAGTAGTAGGAAGAGTACTGCTATACAGTCTGTCAGAAGTATATAGCGATGAGTATTTCTTGTACACCCGTGGACAAAGAAATGTAGGTAAAGCTCCTAAAATTATAAATACATATATATACTCATTTAAAGAAGTGTACATTGTAGACTTCGTTCGTTTGACATTATATTATATACCTTAAAAATTAACAATTAACTTATCGTGTGCTATCGATCATATTCTAAATGTGCCAAGATGTGCTGAAGTTTTTTTTTCTACACCTAAAAGCCTTTATACCTGATTTATACTCTCGCCTCGTCACCTCGCCTAGCGCCTCGCCTCGTCGTCTCGCTCCGGACGCGAGGCTCAAAATCAAGGCAAATCACGAGACGAGGCGCGAGGCGCGCCTGTTCACACTCTTGTCTCGTGGCTCGTCCCGCAGTTCGTCTCGCCACTCGTACGCGAGTGTAAACCAGGTATTAGGAATATGATTGATAGCACACGAATTATTCAGTTGTTTGCCCAGACTCTTTAATTTTGACTGACCATTTGTAGTGGTAATTTATAAACGTAGGTTGGTTTATTAACTTTATCTCTTAAATTAAATTTAAAACTTAACTCTAGGTGGTAAGGTTGTAACTCTAACTGGACGTATGTGGTTGTTAAATCATAATAATATTATGCCTGGATAATTTATACAGGGTTATTTGTAATTCACTAGCATCCTTTTAACCCTAAACTCCTACCACTTAAACAAACGTTTGTTGTTTTACGGCTTTTGTCATAACTTAATATTTTTGGTGTAATAAAGTTTTAAAAATTTGAGTTTTCCTCTTATTTTTACGATACTCTGTGTATTTGTATGGGGAAAAAAGTGCTTCATTTTAAAAAGTCGTAAAACAAAAAACATTTGTTTGAGTGATAGGAATTCAGGGTTAAGAGGATGTCAGTGAATTAAAAATAACCCTGTAGATTTTATTTGCACATTTTACTCTGTATAATATTAGTTTTCATTGTTATTAATATTGTAATTATTATTCTCTACTCTCCTTATGAAGAGTGCAGTAACTCGTATTTTTGTCAAAGTTGAGTTAAATACATAAACGGCAATAAATCACGTTTGTTGTATGGGAGTCCCCTTAAATATTGTTGTATGGGAGTCCCCTTAAATATATTTTATTCTGTTTTTTAGCAAGTTAGCTATGAAGTATCTTTTTTTGTACTTATTTTTTCAACTTCATTTTCTTTTTTTTTTTTTTTATTACTTTTACGGTCATCCCGTGAAATCATACATTTCGTACTAAATACAAACTGAAATATAGATGCACAGAAAAAACCCCAGAAAAAAGACCAATGCTGGGAATCGAACCCAGGTCCTCAGCATTCCGTGCCGCGTGCCATACCCCTACACCACCACTGGTCTAGAGATTAGACACGAATCTTTCCTATACATCATACATTTCAATCTGCTAAATCATCACCTTATGCAGTGACAAACGCACATCTATGTTACACCCTCATCGAGAGATTTTAACACTCCTTCGGAACTAACCGCTCACCTGGACAAGAGATGGCGCTACTGTGCAACTTTAAACAGGTTAGTTCCGAAGGAGTGTTAAAATCTCTCGATGAGGGTGTAACATAGATGTGCGTTTGTCACTGCATAAGGTGATGATTTAGCAGATTGAAATGTATGATGTATAGGAAAGATTCGTGTCTAATCTCTAGACCAGTGGTGGTGTAGGGGTATGGCACGCGGCACGGAATGCTGAGGACCTGGGTTCGATTCCCAGCATTGGTCTTTTTTCTGGGGTTTTTTCTGTGCATCTATATTTCAGTTTGTATTTAGTACGAAATGTCTGTTTTTTAGTACTTGTGCTTATAGCGCAACCGAAATACATCATCTGTGAAAATTTCAACTGTCTAGCTGTCACGGTTCATGAGATACAGCCTTGTGACAGACGGACAGACAGACAGACGGACGGACAGCGGAGTCTCAGTAAAAGGGTCCCGTTTTTACCCTTTTGGTAGGTACGGAACCCTAAAAATAAAGCGTACTTATATATCGAGTCTTCAAATATTTAGGTTTTTACACGCTTTATATTAGCTTCACCTGTATGTTTGTATGTATGTATGTTTGTATGTATGTTTGTTTGTAACCGACTCCTTAGGGCGCGATTTTGACCCACTTCCCGGTTTCCAATTGAGCTGAAATTTTGCACATATGTGTAAATTGGATGACAATGCAATATTATTGTAACATGGAGCTGATCTGATGATGGAGCTGGATGGTGGCCATAGGAACTATGTAATAAAACAACACAATCCCGTCGAGTTTGGGCTCGTTTGATTCGTCTTGACGAGCACTTTGATCCCAGATGGTAACCAGGGTCTGATGATGGAGCTGGAAGATGGCCAAAGGCACTCCACAATAAAACGACACAACCCCATCGAGTTTGGGCTCGTTTGATTCGTCTTGACGAGCACTTTGATCCCATATGGTAACCAGGGTCTGATGATGGAGCTGGAAGATGGCCAAAGGCACTCCACAATAAAACGAAACAACCCCATCGAGTTTGGGCTCGTTTGATTCGTTTTGACGAGTACTTTGGTCCTAGATGGTAACAAGAGTCTGATGATGAAGCTGGAAGGGGGGTAGGTGGCGGGTTAGGGGGGAAAGGGGTATGGGGTAAGGGGGTCGGGGGTTTAGAGGGTTGGGGGTTAGGGTGTGGCGGTTGGGGTTAGGGGATGGGGGGGGGGTTTACGGGAAATAGGGTGGGGGTGTTGGGGGCTTCGGGGGTAAGTGATTTTGGGGGGTTGTGGGAAATGGGGAGGGGGTAAGAGGCCTAGATGGTAACAAGGGTTTGATGATGGAACTGGAAGGGGGGCGGTAGGTGGCGGGGTGGGGGGAGGGGTGGGGGGGAGTGGGGGTGGGGGGTAGCGGGGGTTTCCGGGGGGTATGGGGGTTCGGTGTTAGGGGGGTTGGGTTTAGGTGGTTCGGGGGTTTGTAAAATGAGGAGGGGGTAAGGGGGGTTTAGAGGATTGGGGGTAAGGGTGTAGGGTTTGGGGGGGTTTGGGGAAATGGGGTGGGGTATGTTGGGGGGTTGGGTTTAGGGGGTTTTGGGGTTGCAGGTGAGGGGGTAAAGTTAGAAAGAAAAAAAATGCAACTAAAAAATAGAAAATAAATAATAGTTTAAAAAAACTAAAAAACACGCTTTAAAAAATAAAAAATAAATTTTAATAAATTTCAATTCACTATTCTTATAGTGCAGTAAAAAATCTTAATAAGCAATTATTATATTGTTATATCCAGATCAAAATTTGTAAACAATTCTAAATATTGATAAAATAAATAATAATAGTTTAAAATATTTTATTGTAAAAAAAGCGTGGGGTGCTTTTTAAGATGTTATCAAAATGATAATGCTTGACAATTGACACCATGCACCCCACGCTTTTTTTACAATAAAATATTTTAAACTATTATTATTTATTTTATCAATATTTAGAATTGTTTACAAATTTTGATCTGGATATAACAATATAATAATTGCTTATTAAGATTTTTTACTGCACTATAAGAATAGTGAATTGAAATTTATTAAAATTTATTTTTTATTTTTTAAAGCGTGTTTTTTAGTTTTTTTATTAATAATCATCCCAACTTAAAATGAGGTCACCATTTAGTTCAATTGATAACTTGATTGATCGATCTTGCGCGCGCAGCTATACTAAACAATAAGGCACTCTCTTGTCACAAAAACAGGTGGATCGAGATATCGCGATCATTGTTTCGTGGGACCAATGGGACCCGGAAACTTTCTAAGTAAACGTGTGGTGTGGAAGTTTCTTGGATTCTCACTTATGGTGTGAAGTAAAATCATCATCATCATCATCATCAGCCTATATAAGTCCCACTGCCTGCACTCACAGGCTCTGGCACAGGGCTCCTCTTGGAATGAAACGGCTTGGGCCGTTGTTCCCACGCGGGCACAGTGCGGGATGGGAACTTTACACACACCATTGAATTTCTTCGCAGGTTTGTGCAGGTTTCTCCACAGTATTTTCCTGTGCTTGAAAGGCCATTGGTCAACATTTAGGCTAGCACGGTTTATAGATTCTAGGTATACCAGTTTTTTTTTTTGCATAAATATAGATCCAGCTATTTTTATTGGTATGTGGGCATATAATTATTACAATAATGCCTAGCATATTCTCAGGCCATTAGACCAAGTCATAGCATGCGACAAAGCATTGTTTATTTGATGGCAATCTTTAAACAAAAAGTCATTAACGTTAACGACAGAAATATATGAACGTAGGACAGAAAATTATTGTCTTAATAATGTTGTTAACAATTATTATAGTGGTCATGCTAAACCGACTAGATTCAGAGGGAATGTTTGAATTGTCTTCGTCTGTGTTTTTGTTTTGTATTTTATGATGGAAAAATATACAACAATTATATGTATACATATGAAATACCGATAGGCCTCACGGTGTCAGGTTTAAGCAACAGTTTTGTTCTTGCGGACTCTACATGGTGATTTTTAATCGGTTATCAGGAGTTGAAAAGTATTAATCCATAGCGGTGATCATTTAACATCAGGTGGCCCACTAGTTCGTTTGTCTGGCCACTCTAACATAAAAAAAAAAAAAAAAAAAATTGGAATTTGATAGATGAGGTCTCAAGCAAGTGAGTCTCTGTTTAATATAAAAAAAGTTGTTCTTTAAATTTCCTCTATCCACCGAATGCATGGTCATACTATATTTGTTAAGTTAAGTAGTTTCGTCAAGTGTCATCGTTTCGGTGGGGAATTTTGACAGGTCTCACGTCAAAGTTGTTGGTTTAAAAAACTGACTTGTCAAAGAGGTTAATTATAATTTTAAAAAATAGACATTCTTTTCATATAATTGCGACTTAAATGTGACCGCCACGGAATACTAATCTAGAAAAATTGGTTTCTCAGCAGTGATTAAAGATTGTCGTGTAGAAATGCGTGATTAAACCATGTCGGTGACCATGTCTTGGAACTCCAAGACCGAGTGTTAGCTACTTTATCTTTGTTCATAGGTAAGGTTATGTAGAAGCACAATAATAACATGTTTCGGGCATTACTTTGCGGAGGTAGAGGTACCTTATTTCTCTATTACTCACGCTATAGTAGCGGAGAACTAATGTAAAAATATTGTAGGTTATTGGAAAGTGGAATTTTCTACATGGAAACTGTGCTTTGATTATCCTATCAACTTATGTCATTCTCATAATGCCATGTAACAATTTTGCTGTTCGTGAAACGTAAGGCGTCGTTTAGATATTATGTTATGATATTACGTCGCGAAGTTCTGCACTTTACTTTCTTAGTAAGAATATTTTACCGTCTCTACATAACTTACGTGAAAATAATAACAATTTCAATTTGATATGCTGCTGGAAAAGTATTCCAATGATACAAGTAGTATTAATGAAATAGTGATTCCATAACCTTCCGATATTGCTACTATTTGAATAAAGCTTTTCTATTTGCTTTTCATTCTTGTGCCAAGATAACTGTGTAGATGTTGGACTACGATGATAATACACATCAACTTTACGCTTAACTTTTTACTAGACTTCTTTAAAAATAAGGTAACATTACCCTAGCAAATCTAATCTCTCTATTTCCCAAGTCAATAACAACTAACGGCATCTAATTATAAAATATCGCACGACCTAAAACCAATAAAAAGTGTACTCACGGCAGCATGTTGCGTTGCATCGTTGACTTCAGTTTCGAAGTTCCACTGGGCTGCCACATTGTTCGTACACTCCTTCGAAGCCTGGTCATCAGCTTGAAGCAGGAACTCTCTCACTTGCTGCAAATTAACACGCTCGACCCTCTCATCTATCCTATTCCCTCTATTAAAATCATAAGGATTAGCTCCAACGTAATTAGGGTCATCTCTTCTAAAGTTAGGATCGTTTTTCCTAAAATTTGGATCATTATTCACATCGATTCTATCGTCATTATCATACGGACGTGCTGTTGAACTAGGATTCCTCCCATAATCGACACTGGGATATCCATTATTGCTTATATCAGGGCTTATCCTTGGATTATCGTAAGGTGTTGAAGACACGGGATATATGCCAGGAGTACTTGAAACAGGTCTCGCTGTGCTGAACTGGAAGTTAGCAGGAGTACTTGAGAAACCATATCCGAAATTCCTTTGCGTGGAAACTTGGGGTAGCGGCGGCAAATCCAACTGTGGATCAGCTGTTGCGGTTTGTATTAGGAATAAGACCAGTTTGATTTGAAACCACGTAGTGGTAAGTTTCTTGTTGGGACAGGCCATGGTTGGCTGGGCGACCAACGCGTGGTACTGTGATGGTGTCGCGGTAGCAACTGTGCTTCTGCGCAGGCCGTGTGAACCGCGGCATGCGCCTGAGTTGAAGCGAAGGACGTCGCCGATAACGCTACGAAGGTTCTAAGGAGGGGACTGGAGTGTGACAAAGCAATCAATTTGATAGTTGCAAATGAAGTACTTAATGGAAAGAGTCTTAAGGGTACGTTTTATGATGCATCGATTGCTTGTTTTTTTCACGAGCTTTCTGCTCTTTTATTTGTATGTGTAGATCAAATGTTGAAAGTCAATTTCATACAAATATTTGCCCGTTGAGAATCGAACCTGGGACCTCGAGCTTCGTAGTCAGGTTCTCTAACCACTAGGCCATTTGGTCGTCAAATTAAGTACTATAAAATTACTGATTATATCATGGATTGGAATGTTTTCAAATAATTCCGATCCGTATTGTCGATCCCTATTTCTAAATAGGTTATCTACTGTGTGAAAAAAAATGTGTTAAATACTTTAGATACATGTGATTAAGTCACATTGTATAAATAGATCTGTTTGAAAAAGTAAAGCTTCTCGAGTTTCGTGCCGGGTTCTATTCAACAGAATTTTTAGACGACCAGATGGCCTAGTGGTTAGAGAACCTGACTACGAAGCTTGAGGTCCCGGGTTCGATTCCCGTGTCGGGGCAGCTATTTGTATGAAAAATACGAATGTTTGTTCTCGGGTCTTGGTTGTTTAACATGTATTTATGTATGTATCTATCTATATAAGTATGTTTATCCGTTGCCTAGTACCCATAACACAAGCTTTACTTAGCTTACTTTGGGACTAGGTCAATTGGTGTGAATTGTCCCGTGATATTTATTTATATTTTTCTGAACTGTTGGTAAATTCTTCAACGCCCATAAGTGTATTTTATAGCCTAACGTGCATAATGATATTATTATTATTATGACTTTGACTTATACATACAATCCTTTTTTACACAATTCACTGAGCTACCTTGTTAAAAAATCATTTCATGCGATGACAAACTAAACCTTTTGCAGCGTACTATATTTGGTACAGGGTAAAACCTCCGTGGCGTCTGAAACTGACATTGAAAATCATTTCAATGCTACTTCGCAGTGAATAGAACATAATTACGCGCTACAAAGCGTGGTAAATCAGTAATTAATAATTCACATCCTTGGGTTTGTACTTTATTAAAATACTAATTGGCATTTTGACAATGTTTAAATGGATTATTATGGTCTGGTGTGAAATTAGATGATTCAATATTCTGTTAAATTCAATGTTCATTAGTTAATATCCAGTAGTGGACGTCTTTTGGCTGATATGATGAATCATCATCATCAGATGATGAGTTAATACGCGTAATCGAAAAGATAGTGCGTCTACCTTAATGTTCAATACGTCTACTAGATACATGAGACATCCATACTAATATTGTAAATGCGAAAGTGTGTCTGATTGTTTGTCTATTTCCTCTTCAACCGATTTAGATGAAATATGGTATGGAGCTAGTTTGAGACCCTGGGAAGGACATATACTTGTATCCAGGAAAATTGTATACTTTCCGCGGGATAGCGATAAACGCATTCTTTGCAGACAGAGTCGCGCGCAACAGCTAGTATTTGGAGAAGTCGTGGTAGCCTAGTTTGACCTATGACCTCTCAACCAGAGGGTCTAGGTCCAAACCTGGGCTCGCGCCTATAAGTTTTTTAGAATTTGCATATACATTAATTTTTTGTGCGAAATTACGGGTTGTTTTCAGGTTGTCTAGGTCGCAAAATGACTACATAGGTTGGTTGACCACATCGCGTAATGACTAGATCGCAAATTACCCAGATCCTTTTTTGACCACATAGCACAATCATTAGGTCGCAAAATGCCTACATAGCTTATTTTTGTCCTTCCGTACCCGTGGTCCAACTATAGTTTTTCCAACTGCTTTTCGACTATTTACTTTGTGGCTATTTTGCCCTTCGGGCAACTGAAGTTACCTAACTAACTTAACCTACCTATTTTTGTATTAAATTGTTTTTGCGACCTAGTCATTATGCGATGTGGTCAAATAAAGATCTGGGCAATTTGCGATCTAGTCATTATGCGATATGGTCAATCACCTATGTAGTCATTTTTGCGACCTGGACAACCTGAGATCAACCGGAAATTACATTTGAAATTTGCCATATTTACCGGTGAAGGGAAACATCCTGAACAAACTTGTACCTACACACCTGCGAAGATACTCAATGGTGTGTGTGAAGTTCCAATCTACGCACCTCAGCGCGTCTTCATTCCATCCGGGAAATGTGCCACATATGGAACAGTATCCCAGGAGACATAGTTTCCAAATGATAATGAGTGGTGATACAACGCGTTACACTTAGTGTTGCGCAAGAGTCCCTTGCGTCGCTTAAGTGCTATAGGAGCTGTGTAAAGGTGATAACGATATTTAAAATGAGGTCCGACTATGTTTGTCATGGCTTTGAGGATTTTAAAAGTAAAGGTTTAATATGGACTATTTTTTTGTAGGGGCAAATCTTGCATGTCGAATTTTACCTGTCTTCGTCTCGGTTTTCATTAAGGCAGCAACCTTTATTACCAACCGTTTGTTTACTATAAAAACTACTATAGAAAATAAAAATAAAATATGCTGTTTTTTTTGATTATTATATTTATTATTATTAAGTAACTTCTACATTTTGAATAACATCTTGGTATTGACAGTAAAATCGATATATTTTTTGCCGCAAAAATGTTTGGATTGACTACATTTTGAATAACATCTTGGTATTGACAGTAAAATCGATATATTTTTTGCCGCAAAAATGTTTGGCTACATCAATCGCCATACAATATAATTACTTTACTTTTACTTTTTGATGACTTTAGTATTCGAGCCCCGAGTTAGCACACGTGTCGTATGATGATAAACTTCTTTGAGACTTCTTTCTTCAGGACTGAAAAAATATACTTAGTTTACAGCTTTTTAGCCATAATAGCTCTAGTTAGTTTAGTTTTTAGTTCTAGTTATAGTTCGAGTGATATTTCTATTCTTCTCAATAATAGTTCCGTGATTTTGACCTGTAACCTGTCCCTTTCCGCTCTTTATTGTTAAAGGCATGCAACCATACATGCACATTTCGCAATGTTACGTATTTTCCTACACAAAGGTACGCGAAGGAAGAACAAGCGACGTCGAGTGAAAGTGAACTGATAACGACAAGAAATAGGGCGTGACGTTTTATGACCAAACAGTGACCCCGTTTTAAATTTCGCAATTAAACGCACCATAGATCCTAGACTATTTTTTTGTAAGAACGAAAAACGATGGTTTTTTATTCAACATAGTTTTGCGTTTGACCACAATCACGCCTCATGGAAAGCGAAGATGAAGTCAACGAAGGAGCACGCTTGCCTAATTAATAATCATTCACCGTAGACGTGGAAACGGCCAGAATCTAGTGTTCAAGGAACACGGGCGCACGTAGGGAATTCCACTCTTGAGCTGAAGGTGGGTACGGTTGATAGAAGGAAAATGTGGATTAGAGAATACTGTCAACATTTATAAGGGTAGGGAAAGAAAGAAGCAGGTGGAATAAGGTCGTGCACTTTCGAAACACGTTCACCGTAATGTAGTTAGCCTGTAGAATACCGATAGGCAAGCTAATCTTCTGCGATATTGAAGGCTCTGGTGACAAAAATCCAAATCACAAACCGCCGTTCGTTCGTTCCTTTCGCCGTTCTCCCGAATCCAAAGCAGCCCGCTGATATTTGGCAGAACCGTCCCAAAACTGGCAGCAATACTCTATACAGTAATCGGATAAGTTTTCTCAATAGCCAAGCGCCAATAACTCAACTATCAAAACTTATCATAACTTTACTAAGGTGTTGAAATCATTGTTTGATCCTTGATGTAAAGACAATACAGGATGTATACTTTATAAGGAAGATAAACAATTAAACACTTTGTCAAGAGCTCACAGGATCCCATTGGCATTGATCACTTTTTTACAATGTGGTCTAATTCCAAAACCATTTCGAGGAATAGGTTTATTAAATCATTTTATAACATTGTAGTAAAAAAATATTAAATAATCGCGTGTATTTTTGCAAAATAATGTTTGACCTTTGTTTGACCTTTCTGTGGGCATTAACTTTGAAATTCTTTGCAACAAGAAAAAAAAAGCCGTCCGTCTAGTTTCTCTATACTATTCTCTGTCACTTCGACGTAGTTATCATCTGTCAGTTTATTCAGGATACTATTTTGAAAAACATTCTTCGCGTTTTTCATATTTTAATAATGGATTTATACAGGAAGTGTTTCATTCCTACTTGTGGAAATGATTCTGTCAATAGCCCAAACAAATTAATTGTTCGCATTAGAGAAGATTTACAAGAGAAGTGGTGCCGCAAAGTTAATTCAAAGTTTACAAGATGTACTTATAGTTTTGAGGATCATTTTAATGTAAGTATGGATTAAATCCGCCAAAGAACTTTCAAGGGAAAACTTCTGACCATTTTATTTTATACGTACAAAAAATACTATAGCCGTAAATCGTTTCGTTTTTAGGGTTCCGTAGTCAACTAGGAACCCTTATAGTTTCGCCATGTCTGTCCGTCTGTCTGTCTGTCTGTCCGCGGCTATGCTCAGAGACTGTTAGCACTAGAAGGCTGTAATTTGGCATGAATATACATATCAGTCACGCCGACAAAGTGGTTAAATAAAAAAAACTAAAAAACTTTTTTTTAGGGTACCTCCCATAGACGTAAAGTGGGGGTGATTTTTTTTTTGTCGACTAACCTTATAGTGTGGGGTATCATTGGATAGGTGTTTGAAAATAAATACGGGTTTTGTAAAACAATTTTTTGATAAAGTGAATATTTTCGGAGATATTCACTCCGAAAGTTCAAAATAATGTGTCCCCCCCCTCTAACTTTTGAACCGCACGTCTGAAAAATATGAAAAAAATCACGTAAGTTAAACTCAATAAAAACTTTCTAGGAAAATTATTTTCAACTTAATCAGTTGAGCAGTTTTTAAGTTTTTGTAAAAAATATTTCTAAACTAAGATTGTAATTTAACCGCCATTGCAAGCATTTTTTTTCCTTAAGTACCTATAACATTACGCTAACAGTATCTTCTTTCAAATAAAAAAAATATATAACATCTGAAAAACAATCAACATACATATACATATACTAGTTTCTAGTAGACAGCAGTTAGATTAGTTACCCAATTCGCCGATAGATGGCGCTGTACCGCCGACGTTGGGACCAAAACAACCACATTTAATAAAGTAGCCAAAGATTTTTTCGTACATGCTACGGAACCCTATCTTGGGCGTGTCCGACACGTTCTTGGCCGGTTTTTTTACCTATTCTCTTAGATTATTATTATTGTTATTGTAATGTAAAGTGACATTGTCAGATGACAACTAACCATCGATTGTGAAACATTTTTTTTGTCATTATGTCTGTGGTTTATACACAGATTCAGCCGCGGCAGGTAATTTACGAGAAGTCGTATCTCAAATTTTCAATAAATTATAAAAAAATATTGGAGTGATGAATTGCTGAAATATTCAAATCAGTTTCTTAAAATGCTCTATATTTTCGATAAAAAAAAAACAAAAAGGGGGGGTTAGAAAAAATGATCAATCCCAATTGCGCTTGTTACCTTTTAATGGCACTGTTGACTGTTTGGAGACAGTGATCTACTACCTAATAATAAATCTAATACCTTTAAACGAGCAATTCTTGTATATGTATAATATATAATCAGAATCTCAGAAACGGCTCCAACGATTTCGATGAAATTTGAAATGTGGGTGTTCTCGGGGATGAAAAATTGATATAGCTTGGTCTTGACTCTGGGAAAACACTTGGTACCGAGTTTCAGCACTTTCAGCCCGAGTTGAGCTCGGTCGCCCAGGTATTATGATATGGTACGTTTTCATTGAGAAGGGAGAAGAGATGTGTAGTTGAACCCTACTGGTTGTTACATGCTCTTTCCTCATAAGTGTCCCAGTGTAGGACGCATAAGTATCGACCGGCTAGGACATCACGGACTGTCGCTTGTAGAACTGATGGGTGATAGGGCCAAAAGGCTATCGCATCGCATCCACGGACCGAAAGACGCAGTGTAGTTAGGGCTCCAACGAGATGAAGCAACGACCTGGTTAATATTCTGTGAACGCATTGGTTGCGGATTGCCCATGTTTAGCAGTGGTCGTGTTTCGGCTGCAATGTTGAGGATGTTGAGGATGTTGAGATCGCTTTTTAGCGATAAGACCGCCTATTGTCTACCTGTATTTTTATTTTTGTAATGTCACTGTACTGTTTTTGGTGATCAATAAAGAATACAATACAATACAATACAAATATTCTTTATTGATCACCAAAAACAGTACAGTGACATTACAAACATAAAAATTCAGGTAGACAATAGGCGGTCTTATCGCTAAAAAGCGATCTCTTCCAGACAACCAATTACTCAGAAATTAATAAATATCAACAGACGAATGTAGGTGGCAGAAATAACAGACAAGAGAAACGCAGTATTACTTAATAGACAACAAACAATAAAAACAATACAAATATAATATAAATTATATAAATAAACAAATACATTCAATATAATACTTATACACTACATATACTTAATACAAAATATCAATGGAAAAAAAATGTCAAAAGGCCGCATATTATTTATTTATTTAAGAATATTATTTATTTTTATTAGCAGTTACGTCTGCTCACCGAAACTAAGATTTAAAAGCGAAAAAGTCGTAGCTTCTAATAGTTGTGATGGATGCTACCGCACGCCACTGTTGGCGTATGTAAGCGATTAAGAATTTCGGGGAAGTCGGTTGGGAGCGACGTGGTTCAATTGGTAGAACACCTGTGTAGGAGACGTGGGTTCGAATCCCACCGGCGCACCCGGAAAACTTTTTCGCTTTTAAATATCAATAAAGAATATTTGTATTGTATTGTATTGATGTTGATGAGGATATTTCAAAGATCATGACGATCCTGTAAGTAAAACTATTTGCATTTGTTAACGCGAGCAGACCTCAAGTATCGCGTTGCGCTGTTATTCCACCTTATCGCTTCATCTACAAGATGTTCGCATAAATAGAATACGCCGTGAAATTTGCTGCGTAAAACGAAGAGATGTTATTACCGCCCCCAATTTGACATCAACATTTTGTTCCATAAATATTCATCGAAACCAAATTCTGAACAGGTTCACTGTGAACTAATAATAACAAACATTTAAATTGGTCCCGGAATTGTTTCTTAATTAATGAAAACAGGGAAAAACAATCACAAAATTTACAGAGATATTTTAAAAAGATACAAAATACTCAACTAGTTTAGATAAATGTATGTATCTAACTTTGAAAAGTCGCGGTAGACTAATGGTTTGGTCTATGGACTCTCAAGCTTCTGCTGGTTCGAATCCAGGCTCACACTTCTGAGTTTTTCGGAATGTAAGTAAGTATGTGCAATTACGTTCGAAATTTAAAATGAGTACCTACTCTAACATATTTGAATTGCATAAAACTGATATCTTTTTCATTGTTTGTAAAAAAATTGATACAGACTTACAATTTCACTGCAATACTATGACGCAAAATTTTATTGTTTTGAAAGTAAAATAAATTAATATCATGAGACTATTGACACCAATTGACCTAATGTCAAAGTAAGGAAAGCTTGTACTTGCCATAGTACAACAAGGCTACGGATACTACGGGTACTAGGCAACAAATAAAGATACGTAAATAGATAAATACATACTTAAATACATATTTAATCCAAGACTCTTCACACAAATATCTGCCCTGACTGAGAATCGAATTGGAACCCCAAGCTCCATAATCAAGTATTACAATCACGTGGCTATAGAGTCGTCATAAAAAAACGGGTAATATCAGCTCCTCATACATACAAGGCTTCTTGACACGCGGTACGCAATTTTCCTATTGTGCAGTTGCGACTGATTCCCACGCTTAAATATACGTAAACGTGTATATACTTAATTATACTGTGCTATACGCATATATTGTTTCCACGTTTATCAAAGGTTTTCCTTTCCTTGTGTTGCAAAATATTACTTAGTTAGTTCAGTTTTCGTCTGTTTATTGGTCTGTCTGTCTACACATACAAGCTTTTATTTGACTTGAATGTTTTTTTATTTTGATCGAATCAATGCCCACCTTTTTGGATTGCCCATGCGGTTGGCGTGGCTTGCCCAGTCCCACTTCAGATTGGCATTGGCACCCACATCAGTGATGCGTGTTTTGGAGCGCAGCGTAGTGGTGCACCTTTGGTTTACCATAATTTAATAAGTCATAAACTCATAATTATCATTCTCCATAATCAACGTTAGTCATAAAGTGACTTATTTCTGAAACGGTATTCTTGTCCGGATTTTTTAAAATTCCATTTATAGAATTCAGTAAGTTAGGTTACGTTTGTTTTATAACAATTCCGAAAAAAAAACAGTTTCAGAAATAAATGACTATGACTAACGTTGATTATTAATAATTATACATTATGTCTTGTTGAATTATGTGAAACAACAGAGACCCCAGCGTAGTGTTTCGGACTCAGTCAACCCGCCTCACCCCGAGCAAACTGCGCTCCATTGATTTTATCTTTCTTTTTTCTTTTTTGCAGCAAAAAAATTTGTACTAAAATTAAATTTGAAACAAATACATATGACTTGTTGCCATAGTTGTTATTAGTGATACAACTCTGTGAACATGTCAAGTATATAATAGGCAAAATTAAAAAGACAGCACTGTGACAGATAGACGGATCAGAGCCTTAACAATTTTTTTTTTCAATAATAATAATTATCATTTATTCATATATAGTTGTACAAACAATGAAGGACAAACATATTTCTGTCAGCACGAAAAAGAAGATAAAAACAATTTGCACATTTAATTAGTTATAACTCTGGCCTCCAAACTAAGCAAAAGCCTGTGTTTTGGAGTATTAGCGTTCGACGCGTTACCGCTGCTTGAAAAGTTTATAATATGTACCACTATCAGACTTCTATGCGACAGACAGACTAAAAACTAAGAATAATAAACATTAAGTTTGTGTGGGTAAACGAGGTGAATGAGCATATGCGTGCGTGTTTGAGTGTGTGAGTGTGTGAGTGTGTGTGTGTGTGTGTGTGTGTGTGTGTGTGTGTGTGTGTGTGTGTTTGTGTGTATGTATGTGTGTGTGTGTTGTAAATCATGCCGAGTTTGGTAAGATCAATTCAGTGTCGTCATAGCTAAGTTTTTGTAGCCAATTTGACACTTGACGTTTAACTTCAAATTTATTCAATGGATAAATATTTAGGATACGATTAGTTGTGTTATAAATCTTCGAACTGGATACGTAATATTTTCGATTAGAAAATTTAGTTAATAGAGCCCTCTTAGCACCCTTTGGTTCGGAACCCTACAAGTAGGTCTTCGTGTGACTAGAAATGAGCACGTTCACTTACGAAGTTTTATTACAACAAACAGATTTCCTTACAGATTTATAGAGCTATTTGTAGCCACTCCTTGAATACTAAACACAAGTTTTACATAAACTGGAGATGTAATAACTAGGTCATAAATGGCCTGAAGGTCATAATCGCAACTCTTGAGTTATACTTACTTACATAAAAATTATAGTATTTATGTATTAGGGTAAAGTTTATAATAATTTTTTGTTAAAAATACATTTTAATGCAAGCTTTTTCGCTCACTGTACTTTTTGCTGACTATACTTTCATAGTCATCTAACTTACATAAGTTATACCAAATTTCAAGCGAATCGGACCACTGGAAGGGGGGAAAATACGACTTCCAAGATTTGACCCGTACATACATACATACATTGCAAGTTAAATAAAAGCTTGTAACTTGTAAAAAATAGTATTGTAGACATTAATTACAGTAATAACTGTTATTATAAAAACTAACGAAATGCGAGTGGGACCCTCGCACCGAGTGTTCCGCACAAATTTGTAAGAACGTATCTCATAACTCATAATATACGCTATATAATATAATATAGATTCACATACAGGCGTATCCATAAAAATCCAGTGTTATCAGAGCCCTACTTCTAAGCAACATACCTATTCGTACACGCAATCATTTAAGTATATTGGTAGTTTGGGATCTCCCTTAATTTTTCATTTAATTTAATTTTTATTTGCTGTTAAAGTGGAAATAAAAATACTCGTGATGCCTACATTTCAGTTGTCTATCTAATCGGTTCTTGAGATACAGCATTGTGACTGTGACAAAAAGACGCACAGTGCCCTAAAAAGAGTTTTTCCGATCTCAATTCTACCTGAAATACTAAGAGAATTAGAAGATACCTATATCAAAAATACCTAGGCGAATAGACGTATATTTTGTAGCGCCAAAACTTTAAAAACAGCGAGATAGTCATTGCAATAAATAATAATAAAACCGGCCAAGAGCGTGTCGGACACGCCCAAAGTAGGGTTCCGTAGCCATTACGAAAAAATCAAGCAATATTTTTCTAAGGATTTCGTATGTGTACGGAATCATCTAAGTTTAGGTATGTTTTATACTTTAGGCTACTATTTACACTTAAACTACAAATAATTTCCAAGCAATCTTAGCCGCTATAATTTTCCTAGTAAATTTGATATATTTACTACCATTCTGAATTTTTTTTAATTTTTCCACCCAACAGTTTAGATTGTAGAGGGGGGGGACGGTCGATTTTAATGAAAATTTTCACTTTAAAGTTGAATATTTCGCAAACAGATCTCTGAATAGAAAAATCATGTTAGCAACCCCGCAATGATTTTAAAAGACCTATACAACGATACCCCACACTATAGGGTTAGCCGAGAAAAAAATTACCCCCACTCTACGTCTATGGGAGGTACCCTAAAAATTTTTTTTTTAGTTTTTTTTATTCAATCACTTTGTCGGCGTGACTGATATATATATTCATGCCAAATTACAGCTTTCTAGTACTAACAGTCTCTGAGCTTAGCCGCGGACGGACAGACAGACAGACAGACAGACATGGCGAAACTATAAGGGTTCCTAGTTGACTACGGAACCCTAAAAAGGGATGGCAAGCCTCCGCGCGTTAGACAATGTGGCCTCACTCAGGTATGCATTGTAAACTTCAACTAAATCGCTCGAGGCGCTCGCTGAACTTGACCGTCGCTCACAATCGGTATTACATTGAGTTCTACATAATAACGTGTAATAAAACCAGCTTGTTACGCGCACGACCGCCTGCGAATTGCTGAGGAAGGCCACGACAAAGAACCAGTGAAGGAGTCTAGATTCGTAAGTCGCAACTAAGTGCGAGTTGCAAGGACGATTCGATCGAAAAGGTTATTGATGAAGTTCATAGATAAATGAACCTGTAACCCTTTCGATCTGTATTATAAATATGGCATGGCATATTATTTTTATCGCATTTGACTGGGTTTGAGTCCCGAATAAGACAAACGATTTTTCGAAAATCCATAAATGCAGTATTTCTTGTTTAAATAAAGGAAAATCTCCTCTACATAGTATGTGCTATTTCCAACATTTAAGGTACTTTCCCTCCGTGCCGCATAGCCTTGCTTGGGACGTCCTGTGTAAGCTGGAATGATTAATGCATTTGTGACGAGTGCGATTCTAAAAATCGTCTCCTCACGTCCCTTCTCGTATTTGTTTATAGTTTTTTTTTTCTTTTGATATAGAATAAAAGTATGCCAGTTATATTCAATGAACGTATTGTTATATTGAAATGATTTTATTTTTTGTTCTGTGCGTTGTTCAGATGCCTATATAATAATAATGGGGGCATCCATAACTGCCAGTTATGATAATAATCGTGTGTTTTATTTCATAGCCGATGAACATCAGCTTAGTGGTTAGAAAACCTGACTACAAAGTTTGAGGTCCGGGTTCGATACCCGCTTGGGGTAGATATTTGAATAGCTCCACTTTTCTTCAGTTGGAATACAGTATTTATTTTAATGGATCTTTACTTGCGGGCAAAAACCGAGCGCAATAAGTGTTTTGTGTAGTTATACAAAATCCTTTAAGGAAAAAAGATGTAAAAATTGTTTTCTTTTATGGGGACCCTAGTCAATTTTAAGCTTAACCACCATGGAACTAACCTGGGAAGCTCCCAATCCACACTGGGCCCGCGTGCGAACTACGGCCCAAGCCCTTTCATTCTGAGAGGAAGCCTGTTCTCTGCCGTGGGACGTATATAGGCTGGGATGATGATGGATGATAGTCTTGTGAGAGATGGATGGACAGCAAACACCTAGTAAAAGCGGTTCCGTGGGTACTGAAGTGCCATAAAGACTACTATAATAATAATAATAATAAAGGCGTAGGGATATGACGACCTCATCGCCCGCTGGTGTTGTCGTGTCACCAGTGCAGTCAGTCATCGCAGGGCGGCTTGTGGCGAGCTGTTGGTGCGTAGCGACACCACGAACCCGAGACCTCCAGGGGTACACATACACACATGCGCCTATACACACACTCACACACAGTTACACACCCACCCCGCCTCTAGTTTGCCTTTGTTGGCCGCCTAGAGTGGAGCGCAAGAGCTAAATGCTCGAAGGATGGATGTGTTTCCGCAAGTGGCGAGTTGGCATTCTGAAGTTTAAAGTCCAGGAACACCTCTCCATCCTTAGCCGTTCACACCAATGTTGCCGCCTCGTTGCCCCGAGTGGGCAATAGTTTGAGGGGCCCATTTAGTGAATGGCGAGTCACCGCCTACCAAAAGTTCAGTTTATGAGATATTGAAATGGTAGGTGTCCGTTATCTCACTCCATAGCCCGGTAATCCTGTCCACAACATCCCAACCCCATAGCCAATTCCATGTCGCTTCCTACCTGGCAATAGTTTGGCAACTGTGGGGGACTGTCCGCTAGCACATCCTCATGGTGTATTAGGGGATAGACCCCCATAGTTGCGCCCATCTCATTTATATTATATGGTACCAAAGGCCTCTTCATGTTGGCTTCGGCCCCATGTATGCCTTTCAAATGACCGGGTCCCCATGGGCCCGTGATCGGAAATCCGTACCAACATAATAATAATAATAATAATAATAAATCTTTATTTCGAACAGAACTGGTCCATAGATGTTCAGTAACAATTATGCACTTAAGGTTAGGTTAGTAGGTATATTATGTACAAAAGGCGACCATATAATTATGTGTGGAGCGTAATATTCATTTTGTTGTTTAATGTTGCCCAAATATTTTATTGAGTTTGCTATGTGGGTAGGGGGTTTTGTAGGTGGATATAAAAAAAATAACTAACATCAAAGGTTAATGCGGGAGCTACGCTCCCGCATTAGCCTTTGAACCTAACCTATCCGAGTCGCTTCCGCTCCGAACCGTCTTACTCGCTCGCTTCGCTCGCTCGCTAAAAATTAAGCAATGTTGTCTTACTCTGATGTTAGGTTAGGTAGATAATAAAAACATACTTTCGGCTTTTCGTTACATTTAGATTATGAAAATATGGCAACTGATTAGGTTGGCAAATAAAAAAATGGATTAATGTAATTCGGGATTTTGTTTTTGTTGGCAAATAAAACTGTGATGAAATGAATCCGTGGCATTGTGAAGTTGTGGAAAAACAAAATATATGGATTTTAAAAAGTCGGTGAACCGTTTTCGGATAAATGAAATTCGAGTAAAAGAGTTCCTAAACATCGATAGGTTACCTATAACTATACTAATAAATAAAGTAGTAGAAATTACACGTGGTTGCAGTATTCTTCGTAGATGGCACATTTTTGTCAAAAAATGTTTGAACATAGCAAAATGTCGTATGTTAAATCGTTCCTTTTTATATAGAACATCAATTAACCCAATTTTTCTTTGTTTTTCGGAGGTCAATAACCAAGTCGTTCTTCCGTCCATGTTTAGCGAAAATTAGTCCTTATTAGCGTAACATTTAGCTAGGGCAACTTATACCATGTCAAGGTTTGTACTATCTCAATGTTACAGTTACGAAATTTAGCACTAGTATTCTGCAAGGCGCAAGAATTCTGAAGACACCCACATATGTTACACACCGTTTTTCTGGGATCCTATCGATGCTTAGAAAATTTTATTTCCGAAGGTTTAGAATCCCGAAAACTTCCGAAAGTGTTTTTTTCTGAAACTGTTAATATTTCAGGATTTATTTCAGGACCATCGTGTAGAAAACCCTTTAGGTTATTAGGGTTGTTTTATAAAAATCCTGAAATAATAACAGTTTCAGAAAAAAATGCATTCGGATAAATGAAGCATTCGGGATTTTATCATTCGGAAAAAAATAATTCTAAATTTTGATAGGTAACCCGTTTTTCTTGCAAAAATAAGCATTATTTATATTAGCTGCCAACTACTCTCAAAAGTCTATGAACAGGATACGTGCTCAATATAATAATGCGTTCAGGATGCTGTAGGGCCTGCCTCGCTGGTGCAGTGCCTCAGGCATGTTTCTAGAGGCTAAAACGGATGGATTTAAGGCAGTGTTGCGGAAACGGGTGGCCTCATTATTAAACAGAGTGCGAGGTAGTGCCAGCGGCCTCCTGAGCGCAGTACTGCTTAAATTTGATTGTCATGTGGTGAGACACTGGAACTACATCCACATGGGAGACAGGCCTTTAATTTTTAATATTAAGTAATTTTGTTAATTTTTTGTTCTATTCTGACATCTTTTCAATAATTTGTATATATTCATTTGTATAATCAGGATATATTTCATTCATTTCATTCTGTAGGTTAGGTTAGGTTAGGTTTGTTTTATAACAATCCTGAAAAGTTTACAGTTTCCGAAAAAATAAACAGTTGGAAAATGAAACATTTGCCAAATTAATCAGTTTGGGAAAAATAATTTGCGAAACATTAGAAAACCAGAACTAGAGTTATCCATAAATTATATCTTTGCGCGGACAAAGTTGTTACCAAAAGCTAGTGACTCATAAAAATATTCAACTATCCTTGGATTTTGTAGTTAAAAAACTATAATTTGTCAAATTCTGCTGCCACGCCTATACTGATGCTCAAAATTGCCTTGCCAAGTCTCCAAGTGGTAATGACCCTCGCAAACCATTTACCAACGGTTCCTTCAATCATAAACCTTATCACAAAGAAGTAGAAGCCTTGTGAACGCAAAATTATGTTTGTCAAGACAAACAAATAGACCGGAAAATGTGGAGCACGCAAAAAATACTATATTTTATGTTTACAAAAAAACCTGATGTCATTGTTTATATATTTTGATTAGAATTTGGTAGTAAAAAGTGTATGGGTGGTAAAAAACTTGCGTGTGCTGAGTTTTCTTTAGAAGGGTCAGTCACTCGGAGCTGAGGCGCTACTACGAAATTCGAAAATCGAAGTTCGTATCGTTTTATCCCTCTCACTCTCGTGTCAAATCTTATTAGCGTGAGCGGGACGGCACGAAACGAAGTTCGAATTATGCACTTCGTGGTAGGGCCTCTGTTGTTAATTTCTTTCTGTTTTTGCGGCGACATTAATTGATTTTTTAAAAGGTTATTTCATCAACATTATAGCTTCTAAACATTTTACTGACAAAAAATTTCTTATTGAATCAGGTTTCGAATCAGGCGTTACTTTGCGGAGGTCCATATTAATGAACTGAAACAATTATACAAGCGCTCGAAAAACAAAAAAAAAACGGCTGCTTACCTATACCTTACCTACTGTATTATCATGTGTTATGACGTGCGATTAAGACCTGACCCGAGAGCGCATTCACCATCTCTTTTTACCCTCGCTCTTGTAGCGTACCGTGTGATAGAAAGAAGTGAAAATTGTGATTCCGAGTGCGTTAGACCAGGGGGGTTACTACGAAATTCGAAGTTCGAAGTTCGGATCGTGCGGTCCCTCTCACTATCGTAATAAATACCATTAGCGTGAGCGGAACGGCATGAAACGAAGTTCGAATTTCTCGCTTCGTAGTATAGGGCCAGGGGTTCCCAAATTGTACGTCGCGACGCACACGGCACTGTTTTAGGGGCGTCCCGTACCTCTACCATGAGTTTACACTAGTTCACAGAGACCGTACTCGCTAGCGACGGCGTAAATGATTTGTATGGAGAATTGTACTTCCGTAAGTGACCGCTAGAGGCGCTGTACAATTCTCCATACAAATAATTTACGCCGTCGCTAGCGAGTACGGTCACGTAAATTAGTGTAAACTCATGGTAGAGGTACAGAAGTGTTAAACTTGGGTCGCCTGTAGGTATACGTATTTAAAGTTACACGCAGATCTTTTTCTATGAGGGCGTCGCAAATTAAGACATGTAAGGAGAGATGCAGTATAAAAAAAATGGGAATCCCTGCGTTAGACAATACGGCTTCTGGTTATCATTATCATTATCGGGAATTGTTCCACACTCCCCTTTATTTTTTTTTAATCACATTTAAAAATCGGTCAAGTGCATGTCGGACTCGTACATGAAGGTCCCGTACCTCCGTACAATGTTTTTAAAAAGTTCATAAAAAAAACCACGTTTTTTTTTTTGTTACAGGGGCTACAGTTATATAATAATGCGTGAAAAATTCAAGTGTCTTGCTATTACGCTTCTAGAGATAGAGCGTTGTGAAAGACGGACGGCCGGACCGACAGTAGAGTCTCAGTAGCTGGCGCCTTTCGGGTACGGAACCTTAATAAAGACCAATTACAAAAGCTAAGTATGAAACCTTATTACAAATCCCTATCAGCCAACGGAATACCATCTGAAACAATGATTTCGTGCAAGTAGGCGTCAGTACCTCTACCATGAGTTACACTAGTTTACAGTGACCGTACTCGCTAGCGACGGCGTAAATGATTTGTATGGAGAATTGTACTTCCGTAAGTGACCGCTAGAGGCGCTGTACACAATTCTCTATACAAATCATTTACGCCGTCGCTAGCGAGTACGGTCACTGTAAACTAGTGTAACTCATGGTAGAGGTACAGTACGCTTAGTATAAGTTTTACTTTTTTTTACGTAAACGCGATCGAGAAGTATTGAAGTGATGTAAAACTTATACTAAGCGTACTGTACCTCTACCATGAGTTTACGCTAGTTTACGTGACCGTACCTACTCGCTAGCGACGGCGTAAATTATTTGTATGGAGAATTGTACAGCGCCTCTAGCGGTCACTTACGGAAGTACAATTCTCCATACAAATCATTTACGCCGTCGCTAGCGAGTACGGTCACTGTGAACTAGTGTAAACTCATGGTAGAGGTACAGTCGTTCTGCGAACTGGTCATGGCTGTGTCAACAGTGTTGTGTCACATCACATCCTGCCATTGAGACGCATTTAGGACATCGTGGTCGCTTGGTCATTCTGTGCTTTTTGTTCCTACATAGTGTAATTTTATTAATGTACTCGTAGTGTTAAATCTTCAAGTAAAATACTTAGATGGACGGAATAAAACATATATTTAAGTCAAAACTTAAGAAAACACAATTTTTACAAATATTAGTAGCACACGTCTTCAGTCTTTCTCCCATCTTTCATTCACTCTGACTGGCTCATTCTATCGTCTTGTTCAATCAATCATTCAATCCCACATTAATATCAGTTTAAAATATAGGTTTTTTACTCAAAGAAGCACTAATAGCAGATTGAATAATAAGAGCATAAAGACGTTCGTAATAGCCACCCGAGCCGGTATTGCGAGGGTGGATAGACAAGTCGAGGGGAAAATGGTATAATGCTCGAGTTTTACAATCTGCTTTTCACTTCGATTGCAAGGAAATTAAACAGAAACATTGGAAATAAAATTCACAAGCTCTTAATTTTTTTTTCATGCATTGCAATTTCTAGACCAGTTTGGCTTTTTTTTTAATTTGCCTAGTTTTAATAATTTCGTAACATAAAACACCAGTTACTAAACAAACCAAGTAATTTATATTTTAAAAATTTCTACTGCTCGTGGCTGTTTGCGCCTGATTACCTTGGTCTTAGAAGAAGATTTTAATGAACTAAAACAATTACTTTGCTCACCCGCGACCTTACAATAGTTACGTTTATGCAAGAAATGTGCGTTCATGCAGTTCCTCCACCTCCACACTGTACGAACACACACAAATCACATAAACCCAACCATCACCACCACCAAGCTACACTGACGCGTTTCGAACTCAACCAGAGCTCATCTTCAGAGTTACCACAACCGTATGCTATGCTACCAACTGTTAAACTCCATTTTAACTCTATGCACTAGCTAGAGCATAAATAGACGTTTTATGCAGCATTCTCTCGTCATAAAGAACAACTTTACGAGCATGAAAAATGAAATTATATTGTGTATCACTTATCCGTATCTGTTTTCTGGTGCGTATTATTGTAGGTTTTGGTTGTTTTTCTAAAATGCCTGTTTTTTATTAGGTACTATTTATTTTATATAGCACCAGCTGCTTGAAATCCATTCCTTGTTTTCTTTAAGGATAAGAATAAGAATAAATTTATTGATGCAGTTAATTAATTTATATTTTATGAATAAATTGAAACAAAAAATATGGCACTGCGACAGATTCCTTACATAAAATTTTCTCGTATCACCTACACTAGGCTAGGCCTGTCCCGTAGAGTGACACTATACAAACACTTTCTGTTAAAAGTTTGCCTGGAAGAGATAAGGACGCCCATTGCTTACCTTATATATTTTTCTATATACTTGTTTCTCTGTATTGTATTCTTCGTGGTGTACAATAAAGAGTCATTGAATTGTATTGTGCACTAAAAGATGAAGATGGTTTATCTTATCTTAATTCTAAATATCCTTATGCATATAGGTACGCTTTGATCCACAGGAATCTTTTGTATGCATGAAAGATACATAACTCTCCTTCACACTTAGTCCATTGCTCTTACCACTTCATCCATAAATGGAGTAATCTGGCATAACGGTAGTGTCTTGAAGTCTCTTGGTACGGGGTATACCTCGCCAATAAGTCTCAAATATCTTACATATGAATATCAGGTCAGGACTATAGCTTTGCTAGTACCTAATGATACAGCACGAGATTAAATGAATGCAATAAATGCACCTAAAACACGTGTGGCGATGGCATCATAATTTACAGATAAGTTTTATTGAATAGGTGGCTTGACCCGTGGAAAGGTTGAGAGAAGATAGATCTGTACTTAGGATGACTGAGTAGACTAATTAGTCCTTCCAAGTACTGGACAAATGAGGTCTAGAAAGATCTTTCGGTTCTCAGGATTACTAGTTGGCGAGAGTAATGGTACCGATTACGAAGTTACACCCTGTCTTTATATCTTACTTATAATAAAAATCGTTGTATTATTTGAAATAATTTATTGATCCCTATTTAAATGTGCTGTTTATGTACAATGATTATTTAAATTATTATGTTCTTGGTGGTAGCTTCAGTCCGATCTGAAAATAAAAAAGGAGATCAGAAAAGAATCTTTAGTGGAACCCACCCAGTCATGATGGATAGCGGTTTTGTTTTTAAATGTTTTTGTAATCTATGTAGATGATTACGTACTTTTTATCAGAAAGTGAATCCAGTCTCTTTTCGAAGTCTGAGTCCTCCATTGCCATTAGTTGTTCTTCGGTGCAGTATTCTGCAAAAAAAAGTAGTATTAATCAGTTAACTATTAAGAGGGTACGATGATGCGCATCATAATTTCTCCATACAAACGTAATCCCCTGTTTCCTCCCTGGATAATGGCTTTAGAGCCAAATTTTTTTTACTGAGTAATCTGTATCTACCACAGCTATGCCACTATGTTTCGTTTTTTCCATAGTTCAATTAACATAAGAAATATGAGCTTTCAAAAACCGAAAAAATTGCCCAATTTCAACGTCATTTTCAGACACTCGTCAGAAAAGAATCCCTCCTATAAACAAAAAAAGGAAAACATAGGGGCATAGTTAAATCTGTCCTCTAATTATTTATGAAAAAAAAATTTATTGGCCCAGTTTTCGAGAAGAAAACAGGGGATTACGAAATGCTGTTTTGATCAATTTTACGCGCCTATTAACGGTCTGAGCTGCAGTTGTCCCGCTCTCGCTGTACTGACACGGAGGGGTTCGGGCGAGACAGCGACATTTCATTAAAATACCTATTTCTCAAAATTCTCTCAGCCATCGTACCCTCTTAATCATTTTTTAAACGAAATATATTTAGTTACGGACTTCGGGGGACATTAAAGAGATTGAAGACGATTCGCTTAGTAAAAGCTCATTTACATTCTCGCCCGAATGGTGACGTGAGGCGCGAGGCGACTGTTCACTTGGGCCATACAGGTACCTACACATTTTCTTGTTTGTGTTTCTCCTGTGGACTTGACAAAAGTTAAGGGTATATTGATTGGTCTTGTGGATATTTCGTTGCGTTTTGTTACTGCACCATTTTGAAATAGTAGATTGTACACCAAGGGGATAAAGCACTGCATTATGTCACGGGCGCGATATTGAATCCTGAGCGTATCGAGGGACTCCAGATTTAACTCCCGAGCGTAGCGAGGGGGTTTTTAGTTGATTCCCGAGCGAAGCGAGGGAATTAAGATGGAGTCCTGAGAGCAGTGAAGGATTTAAGCGCGCCCAAGGCAAAATCAGTTTTATCCCCGAGGAGTATACTCTACTTTTCTCACCTTTTGTGAGACAATAAAAACGAAGGCTACTAGAAAAATACTCGAAATAGACCCAGAAGCACTGATTCTGACACTGACTTTGCGCCTTTCGCAGTTTTCCATTTGTCGAAATCTTTGTAAGCTTTTAAGTGTTTTTCCTTCGACTTTTCTGGGAGTACATTATTAACAATTTCTAAGGGCGGTGTGCGCAGACCTGGGTTAACTACTTAACTCCGAGCGAGTTAACTGCTAACCCAGGGTTAACAAGTGTCAAAATGTATGGAACTGGCATTCTTAACCCAGGGTTACCGATTTAATTATTTTACCCTGAACTGTGCAAGTGGTCCTAAGGCGTCTAATTTAATGGAATCAGGAGTCAAATCACTTTCGTCACTCGATATTTTCTTAATGTTTTATTTTCTTTTGCAGTTTTGATACTTAAAATTGCAGCGTATTGAAACTCGCGCGGCTTTTGTTTAAGTATTTGACTTTGTTTTCGTTCGGCCGCCGAGTTACAAATAAATGAGGCGCGGCGCGGCGCCTGCCCGCGGGGCTGAGCACGTTGAGCACCGCACCAGCAGCAGCACGGGCTGTGCCGCCGCGACCAGCGTGCAGGTGCTGCACGCCGCTGGCCTGCACGCGGGGCGATTTTGAAATTAGACTTTAAGTGCATACCAATAAGAACTACGAGAAGTGAGAATCAACATTACTGCCCGGGGTTATAATGAAATTCAGTACAACATTACTGCCCGGCGGGTTATAATGAAATTCAATACAACATTACTCCCCGGTGAAAGCATGATAAATAATAAGGCATTGTCGAGCAGGTGGTGTGAAAAATACTTAAAAGTTTATTATGGAAGAATAAGTCTCTATACAAACAACCGGTTACTAAGAGAAGCGTTTGGTTACTTCGAAATTTTAGGCAACCCGCTGGGAATTGGGTTGTTAGCACCCTTCGCCACTGGTATATGGCCAACAGTCTACATCCGCGTGTGGAACGCCTGGCCAACTTTCGGTCCATTCAAATAATCTTATTTCGCTCGTGGTTCACCTCTTCACTGATAAAGCTCGGAACAGGTGATAAGACTATTTGCAAGCAGAAATGAGCTATGTATGATTCATGCAAAATACTCACGGACTGACTTCCCATCTATTGAACTCTCTCATTCTTTCGTTCTTATCTTTACTCTTGCTGCCCCACTGATGTCCATGTTATAGGGTAAATAAATCATGGGACGATTGACAGTAATTGACCTAGTCCCAAACTAAGCAAAGCTATGGGTACTAGACAATGGGTAAACATACCCATAGATACATACATACATATGATGTACTTATATAGATAGATACATACTTAAATACATATTAAACATCCAAGACTCGAACACAAACATTCGTATTTTCATAAAAATATCTGCCAGACCGGGAAACGAACCCGGTACCTCAAGCTTCGTAGTCAAGTTCTCAAACCACTAGGCCATCCGGTCGTCTTGTTGCTGACCAGTGACTTTGTTTGGTTCCACAGCATCGATCATGTTAATAAATCACATAAAATACGCACGAACTGAACTGGCTTCCTATCCATTCGTTCTTAGCTTTCCTTTTGTCACCTCACCGACGTCCATGTTGCTGAGCAGTGCCCTCTTTCAAAGCATCATGTTAATGATTCATATGAAATACTCACGAACTGAACTGGTTTCCCATCCAATGAACTCTCCTGTCCGTTTATTCTCAGCTTCCAACCACTGGTACAGCGGCTGGAAATACTCTATCACCCCGCTGGCATCCATGTTGCGCTGACCAGTGAGTTCCTCCATGGCGTCCGGCCAGGAACGGGATGAACCCAGTTGGAGCATTTTTCTGAAGAGATTAAATTGAACTTTTGGAAAAAAGTTTGAGTTTGCGCCGATTTTGGCATTTTAGTGACCGAACTGGCGTAGTAAATGAAATTGCTACTTGTGAAGTGTGTTGTGATTTCGAGTGTATTAGGCAATAAAGCCTTAGCTCATTTTACTCTAGCAGGAAAAAGGATGCAAGTGCAGTGCATAGCGGTGCTCACTTATAACCTTCTTGTACGGAGGCTATTCAGTAAAACGCTTGCGAGATTAAAAGCAGCTTACCCTAAAGCTTCGCCAGCTTCAGTGCTGTTGTAAATGTCACATCTGGACAGCAACTTGTTCGGGTCTCCCGGGACATACTCTCCAGCTATTTGGCACAAAGAACGGTGGAACTGGAACTGGATGATGTAGGAGATGTAGTAGCTGGAATAAAATGGGCAGCTTTAAGCATATGTAAATGTTATTTTTTGTACTGGGAAATAATAGTGCCTGAAGTATATGTAAGGAATCAACAACTGCAATTAGGTGGTCTATGACAGGTTAGTATCGTCGACCAAGTAAATGCTTTGCCATTTTCTATGACAGTTCTTACAGCTGCTGAATAAAAATAATAAGGCTGAGTGTAAGTGAAAATGGTCTTTAATATTTTAAGCCGACTACATATTATATGCCACTATATGCCATGCATAAAATCGTGGCTGTAACTGTAAGACTGTTACTACTTGGGAACGATTTTGACTATTAAAAGTTGTCATACCTAATTACTGATATTAGCAGCTCCACCACCGGTCTATAGATTTGTCTATTTTACGAATGTAGGCAAAGCATCCGTTTGGTCTTAAATTTGGTCCTGTGATGTTTATGAGGTGGTCCTTTACATTTATTACTTACCGCATATACTCGACGTCAGCAGAAATATGGTACTTAGCAGCAGGATCAAAGTCATCTTCTGTCCTGGCGACTGGAGGCTCTACGCCTTGCAGGGCTTCCCTCAGCTGCCAGAAGTGGCAATTGTAGTCTCTCGGGGTTGTGAAACCTCGGAAAACGGCGTAACGGAACAAGTCTAGTAGGTAGCCGAATGGAAGGAAGACTATTTTGTCTAAGCCCTGAAATCGGTCACCAAATGCGATAAAAATAGCTTTTTAATTAATTATTTTACCAGACAATGTGCTATACTGTATTCAAGCAGAGTTAACTAAGAAAAGGATAGAAGACTAATCTGATTAGTTTATTCTTTATATTCATGTGTGTCGATAGCTCATAGAACATAGTACTCATAGTAGGTAATAAATTCATCAGTCAATTAATTGTTAGAGTGATTAAGGTTAGTAAAGACAAACTTCACCCAATAGTAATAAATGAGGTGTTATTCACGATATTCCATAATTTGGCTATCTGTACCATTTTGTAAAGCTGGTTAATTTCAGATTCTTCGTCATCTGTCTCATCTTTCAGCAATCCCATGACTCTAAGGTGTTTTGGTGTTGATACTGACAGCGCGATGACGTCACCAACAGCCTCATGAAATCCTTAAAATTGAGATCTATATCAATTTAAAGCCGAAAGCACGCCCAATCGCGCCGAGGCGCGAGTTGCGCAAAGCCGACCGTCATGGAGATTCTCAAGGAACGTAAAAACGTAACGGTGCAACGTAACGGTGCCCAACAGTAGATGTAAAGACATATCTTTATCTAATGTTAGGGACTTCAGACAAGTAATTTAAAATTTAACTTTCGTATCCAACCTCTGCAAGATTATATTTCTGTTGGACACAAAATAGTAAAGTAGTATGCTAACGTAAAATTTGGCTACTGTTATCTAGAGAGAAGTACCTATAGTTAATTATTATACCTGGATTAGCTCCTTCTCTATAAATTACAGGGAGGTCCTTGTACTGTAAATAATACTGGATATGTCCCAATTCGTGGTGCGTTGTCTTGAAGAAAGCATTTGTGACAGCTGTGCATTGTCTTATTCTGTAAATAACAAATAACATCCTTGCTCAGTACATACATCTGTACCAACAGCTTGACTTTGCATTTTGACTAAGAGTCTTGTCATTGCTGGCTGTTTGGATATAGTGCAAACCAAACAGGAACTTTAATCCTTACCTGAAATCTTCCCCATCAAAGAAGTCCCAAGCTGACGCGTGACACACCATGTCTCTGCCATCATTAGGTTTCTCAAGGATAGACTTGTCCCAAAACAAGTCAGGTAATGGTTTCAGGTTGATGGACGTAAAGAACTCCTCGGCCGTCTTGAAAATCTTATATGGAGTGTATTTCTATAAAAACAGGAAGAAATTTAGTTTTCACGCAATGAATGACACAAATGAAAAGAAGACGGGACTTTAAAATTAAATGGTAATGATAATATATTATTAAATGATCAAGTTATTCAAATAAAGGTAGATGCTTTTAGTAGTTACTGCTTCAGTTATACCTACTTCAATGCTAGCTTGTTACTATATTTGTTTACCTGTTCAATCAAAGCAGCAGTAACATCGACGTCTGGTTTCTCGGGGAAAGGTTTGGTAAACTTTTCAATATTACCCCATGTTTGTCCCCAGATGTTACCTGAAAATAATCGAAACACAAATCATGCACTTACTGATCAAACCAAATCTGTTGAAAAAAATAACCACTGCGAAAAGACAGAATAAAAACATAACCATGACCTCCAGTAGGGTAAAAATAAATAATGATTAAAAGCAAGTTAACGTAACAGTTGTTCAGGAGTACGTCTACCTAGGACAAATCATTAAGCTTGGTAGAAACAACTTCGAGAAAGAAGCCGATAGAAGAATTCAACTGGGCTGGGCAGCGTTTGGGAAGCTTCGTCATATCTTGACGTCATCTCTGCCACAATGCCTGAAAACAAAGGTGTTCAACCAGTGCGTCCTACCAGTTATGACTTACGCTGCAGAGACGTGGACACTCACAGGAGGACTAGTCCATAAGTTCAGAGTCGCTCAGCGTGCTATGGAGAGGGCTATGCTTGGTATCTCGTTGAGAGATAGGGTCCGCAACGAGCATATAAGACAAAAGACGAAAGTCGTTGACATAGCCCGAAGGATTAGCATGCTAAAGTGGCAATGGGCTGATCACGTTTGCCGTACAACTGACGATCGTTGGAGCAGACGGGTCCTGGAGTGGAGACCACGTTTAGGAAAGCGTAGTGTGGAACGCCCTGCAACACGTTGGACTGATGACCTTAGGAGGACAGCGGGCAGTGGATGGATGAGGGAAGCCCAGGATCGCGAATGTTGGCGCAATATGAGGGAGGCCTACGTCCAACAGTGGACGGACAATGGCTGTAGATAGATAGATAACGAAACAGACCGAGCAGCTATTTACATCTTAGCAAGCGTTGGTTTAATTAACAATTCTTATCTCAATCACTCCAAACTCATTGGCTTTACGGGTCCGCAATGTAATGCAACTTGCACTATTTTTCGTGGATTTGTAAAGAGGCCTTTTAACAAAAAATAAAAGCTTATTGTAACTTCATCTAAAAGGGTTTTTGAGAGAATTAAGCAGCTCGACATCAAGCACGTAGATTTTTACTTCAGTAAAGCTCTTAACCGTTTACAAAGATTCCATGATGTTTGAATAGTCATATCATATCACCCTGCAAAGGGACGTATAAAGTGTGGGATGATGAAGTTGATGATGATTTTTAGAACTGCTTACCCAACAAATGCGCCGGTATGGGTCCTCGCGCCGAGACGACATTCTCCCCATACTTCTGCCGTAGCTTTCCTCTCACATACGCATGGATCTGCTGGTACAGCGGCTTTATCTGACTCCATAAGTTAGCGAACTGTTCCTCGCTGTCTGTTGTCTCGTATTCACTTAGCCACCACTCTGCTACGCTGTCGTATCCTGGAAAAAGGAAATGTTGGCTATATAATTAGCAGGTTACTCAATATTTTAGTAGGTATATGACTATTCTACAGGTGGTTTATATTCTACAGTTGACCTGATTGATAATATGATAGATAACTTATTTATTGAATCAGGCGTTACTTTACGGAGGTCCATATTAATGAACTGAAACAATTTAGACGACCAGATGGCCTAGTGGTTAGAGAACCTGACTACGAAGCTTGAGGTCCCGGGTTCGATTCCCGTATCGGGGCAGATATTTGTATGAATAATACGAATGTTTGTTCTCGGGTCTTGGGTGTTTGATATGTATTTAAGTACTAGCTTTTGCCCGCGACTCCGTCCGCGTGGAATTAGTAATTTGGGCAGCTTATTTTTTATCTAATTTGCTTTTTCATCAATTATGGCTCTCCTTAGATCCTTCCGGAAGAAGTGAAACTTCATAATAAACCAACCCGCTCCCAATCCGACCCCAAACAGCCCCCAACCCGCCCCAACCCGCTCCCAACCCGCCCCCAACCCGCCCCCAACTCGCTCTCACCCCGCCTCCAACCCGCCCCCAACCCCCCCAACTCACTCTTAACCCGCCCCCAACCCGCTCCCAACTCGCCCCCACCCGCTCCCAACCCGCCCTATCTAACTGGGCTATCTGACACTGAAAGAATTTTTCAAATCGTATCAGTAGTTCCCGAGATATATAAGTTTCACTTCAAAAACCCCCAATTTGGAAACATTCTTCCGCTCCGCTCCGCTCCTATTGGTGTTAGCGTGATGATTTATAGCCTATAGCCTTCCTCGATAAATGGGCTATCTAACACTGAAAGAATTTTTCAAATCGGAGCAGTAGTTCCTGAGATTAGCGCGTTCAAAATAACAACTCTTATAAAAACACTTCGATAAATTCTTAAAATAAACGTATCTTTCTTATTTGTGAACCGATTCAAATGAAACAAACACTAAATCGTCTGTTGATATTTATTAATTTCTGAGTAATTGGTTGTCTGGAAGAGATCGCTTTTTAGCGATAAGACCGCCTATTGTCTACCTGAATTTTTATTTTTGTAATGTCACTGTACTGTTTTTGGTGATCAATAAAGAATATTTGTATTGTATTGTATTGTAAATGTTAATCCAAGAAAATACCAACATATCAGTGAAAACCGCATCCTTCTAGGTTAAGCCGTTTCTGAGATTAGCGCGCACAAACGCACAGACAAACAGACAAACAGACAAACAGACAAACAGACAATAATTCTCAAAATCATTGTTTTGGGTTCTATTGCGCTAATAAATAGCCCTAGTGTCAGTTTTTCTCAAATATCTTCAATGTACAGACACCGACTTGTTACAGATTTATTATATGTATAGATATAGATAGATGTATCTATCTATATAAGTATGTTTATCCGTTGCCTTGTACCCATAACACAAGCTATGCTTAGCTTACTTTGGGACTAGGTCAATTGGTGTGAATTGTCCCGTGATATTTATTTATTTATTTAATTACTTTGCTCACCCGCGACCTTACGATAGTTACGTTTATGCAAGAAATGTGTGTTCATGCAGTTCGTCCACCTCCACACTGTACGAACACACAGAAATCACACAAACCCAACCACCACCATCACCAAACTACACTGACGCGTTTCGAACTCAACCAGAGCTCATCTTCAAGAAGAAAGAGAAGAAGAGCAGAGAAGAGAAGAGAAGAGAAGATGAGCTCTGGTTGAGTTCGAAGCGCGTCAGTGTAGTTTGGTGGTGGTGGTGGTTGGGTTTGTGTGATTTGCATGTGTTCGTACAGTGTGGAGGTGGAGGAACTGCATGAACACACATTTCTTGCATAAACGTAACTATCGTAAGGTCGCGGGTGAGCAAAGTAATTGTTTCAGTTCATTAATATGATAACTTTATGTGCACCAGTACAGATGGATTACTTTCGTACCGTAAAAGATTATTTTTGTTATTGTTCTTGGATTTGTCATTCATTCTACTTATGTGTACCAAATTTCAAGTCTATCTGACAACTGGAAGTGGGTCAAATCCGATTTCCAGGTTTCGACCCGTACTTTCAAGTTAAAACGGGCACCTATTTTAATTAATATCGAAGTATATGTATGCGATCTCCCTGTGCTACCAATACCAAGAGCAAGGGAGTAAGAAAACGAGAAGTACTAAAGTGAGATTGTCATCTTAACCCTTGATAAGGTAGAGGCGATTTAGTGACCACGTGCAGTGACTTGGAAATTCAACCTTATTTTTTTAGTAATAAGTTTCAATATCCATTGTATTGGTGAAAATACTACTAGTTTTAAAAATATCCATTGTCAGGTATGTATTCGATAGTTGCTTTTGATCATGTGGTAGTATGCTCCAATAAATGGGGCCATATTAAGGGTTAAAGGTAACTCGTAAAGTTCATAGCTGTGTTTAATTGGGGATGTCTATTTTTTTGCAATGTATAGTAAATCGAAAACCATTTCGAGATAAATGCTTTTTAACTCGTTTTCTGTAGTTATTTAATTTTAATATTATATAATGAATTTATTACACAACAAATAAGCAATGAACTTCATTTGACTTTGGTGTAAATTGTGTGACCGGTCCAAGTCGTACTTTATTCTGTGTGGTTAGAATTCTTCACAAATTTACGCGTGGATTATAACTACGGAGTTTGATTTGGACCCCCTGCCTGACATCTAGCACTTTGACAGCGCCAGTAAAGTGACACTAGTTACAGTGTACCACCACGCAAAAAATAATTAAAGGGGTTACCTTATCGTACGCATTTAGATAGATTTAGAAATTTGGCAGTGTGGGAGCCCTCAATTACAATCTGACGTCATCAACCAAAATAGTTTCAATAATTAATTTTGAAAAAAGTAGTGGACTAAGTGGCAAAATATTGAAATTAGTTTCTTATAATTGACTTTTCTATACAAAAAAAATATAAAAACCACTGGTAATTTTTTTTAGACATTCCCAATTGAAGTAAAATAAGCCATTTAAACGTTTATTTTTTTAATTCAATAGGCGGACAAATGAGCCATTGGCCCACCTGGTAGTAAGTGAGCATCGGGTATGTATTACAATACCGAAGTACGAAAGACCGAATGTATTAAAAGGGCCATTCTACTTTTCGTTGACCAGTCATTTTTTGTACTGTGCTCTTCAAATATTTTTTTTACAAAAACGGTAAATTCCTCGGTTTAAATCATTAAAGATTTAAATAGGCACATAATTAAGCTTACATTTAAAATTATCACTACATATAAAAAGTAATCATTATTATCTATAAAATGGGTAACGCAGTGGACATGCATGTCCCCGCCATTTGTATGGAAATTGATGTATTTTCCGCTGAGTTACCAATTTTTTCCACAAAATTTCTTTGAATTTAAAGTTTTGTTGCTTTAAAACATTAAATTTAGGTGTTTCAGTTTGTATATAAGTTATTTACACTTGAAAAAAATCACCAGGTATGCCTTATATTTCACAAAAGATTAATGGTTACTTAAAAGTAGAATGGCCCAAAACATCGACACGATTTTTTTCTGAAACCGTTAACTTTTTAGATTGTTATAAAACAAACCTAACCTAACCTCATGGGTTCTGTATGATATCGTTTTAATAAATTCTGAAAAGTTTACGGTTTCAGAAAAAAATCGTGTCGGTCTTTTGACCCATTCGATGTTTTAATACATTCGGTCTTTCGTACTTCGGTATTATTGTAATACATACCCGTGAGCATCACTACCAGAAAATTCCAAATGCATTGCCAACTTAGAGGATTAAGATAAGGATCTGTCTTTCTGTCTATGCCGAAACAAGAGGACAAGTAACGTATTTTAGTTTATTAGGATTACTGGAGAAAATAAATTTAATTCACCATTCAAATGAGCAGCCTCATTGTCCATCTGCACATATTCAGTGAAGTTCCCCTTAGAGGGTGCGCCAGCAGCTTTATGCCATTCCACCCATGCATGCTTCAGTTCTTCGGGGTCGTCGCTGTTGGCGAAGATGTCTGTTACCTCTGTAAAAGCAAGTTAATAGTACATTACTGCAGCGGCCGCGAAATAGGGGATTGCCGGCCGAGTAGTAATAGATGGCCGAGTGTTAACGAGGCCATCTAGAGATACGAGGCCGGCAATCCCTGTTCGTGGCCAAGGCTTGTATAGTGCTTTTCTCAAATAAATCCAAGGAAATGATACGAATGTTCAACTTATATATTCATATTTAATTCAAATTGGTTTTTTTTTTATTCCCGCCAAAATATTTATTTTCCAGCAATTTATTTGTAAGCTGTTCCAGTTAATGTTTTTGACGCAAAATCTTGAGATGATTTATATTTATTCAAAAATTACGACCTTATTAATAATAAATTGTTAACAATAAACGCCAATCCTTATTTATTTTATTGAATACCTGATTAAATCTAGCCAAGTAAGATATTAAAAAGTAAATTCACAAACTAAATTTTTCTTAATTGGCAGTATGTCATTGATAGTCAATAAAAGAAAATACGACCCACTAAAACAAAAGACAATCTCTTTGCTGGCCTTGGCCAGCAATGTTTGTATGAAATTCCATTATTGTCGTCTAATTTGAAATTGGAACGAATCTTCCTCAACTGCTATACAATGACATACTTCGTGTTCTATTGTCACGACTATAAGGACCACATTTCCTTGGATGTTTGAGAAAACATAATTAATTCAAATTTTACACTGACAAGATTTTTCGTATATAAATCACCAGTATCAAGGTAATCTGCCCTCTCGAAGTAAAATAAATTCATCTGAATTAATTAAAAGTTGTACCTAACCTTATTTTCTCATGTACATTTAATATCATCAAGTCAGTTGTTACTAATTAGGATGATAATACATTGTATGTCTTTTACGTCTTAATTTAATTAGTTGAGGGAGAAAATTTCTCAAATGGCGACTATGAACCGGAAGACATAGCGTTGGTAGACCTTCTACTAAGTGAATTGACGACATCTCGAGAGTTACAACGCAAGTGGTAAGTTGACGTTCATTGTAGCGTTCTAATTAATGATGACCGTCCCTCCCCCAACTGGATCGGCTATATTGTATTTACGACACCTAAATACTCTAGAGAAATTAGCCTTTTGTACGACGGTGATCATCTTTCAGAATGATGATATGCAACTAACCTGGTTCCACATGCAAGTCGCACTTTGTCTTGATTTTGTAATCGCAGATGGTGGCTTTCGCGTACGTCGACTGCATGTTGTTGATAGCCTGTATCAGTCTCTGGTTCAAGTCTTCGGGGAGCGCTGATGTTCCCAACTTGGTGTATTTCTGGAACATCCTCTTCAGGTCTTCGTCTTCAAACTCTCGCCATAAGTAGGTCATCGTTTCCTTCCAATTTTCTTTCTCTTCTTCTGCTACGTCTAAGGAGATTTGCAACTGAAAATTAAATGGGAGATTTTCAATCTGCGTTTAAAATGCGAGTATCTCCACTTGGAAAATGTTATATTCTTAATAATTTGCGTTGATATCAGCAAATAGTTTTGCGTGAAAACATGAATATGTCTCATTCTTTACTTATTAGTTCGGACTCTCTTACCTACATCTTTGATATACATCTATACTCTATTAAGATTTGTATCTTTCAAGCTATTACTATTTTCTTTGGACCAGTTTGCTTAGTACATTTTCTGTTTTAAAATTTTATTAGATCATATGCTTATAATAGTTATAATATGAACCCCTTCAAAAAGAACCGCCGGAGGCAATTAATCAGCATACAACTTACCATGCGCTCCTCATTCTGCTTCGTAATATTCGTCTCATAGTCCCATGAAGCTATGACCTTCCTGTTCTTCAACTTGGAAGTCAGCTCATCCAGTCTCCTCATGTAGTCCCTTCCTGCCGCTTCTTCTGCAGCCCTCTCTGCTGCCCGACCCTGGGCAGCTACTATGAAAACCGAAGCTATGGCACCCACGAGGGCCAACTCACCCAGGATTTTGAGGACCATCTGGTTAGGAGAATAGAGGAGGAAATTGTCAGTAAATGAAGTTTTAGCGACTAATACAAACACGTTCAATCGCCATTTGTTAGCTCCCAATTTGGTTTGGTATTTTCGTTTCCCATAACACTATTCGCAGAATTTTATTAACACGTAGGAATCATTCATCGAACTTCGCTACATCGCTCATACAATTGCACGAATTACCTTTTACACAAGAATCAAATACTTGAAGCAATGAAATGAAGATTATGTGATTAGAAAAAAAAAACGTAATGAAATTCGTGGAATAGTTTTCGATGAAATGAAAATTGGCGTAACGAATTTCGATATAATGATAGCTACCCCTCAGGTAATTTATTCTAGGTAATTTATTATTACAGGCCTAGTCGATAATGTACCTACGTATTTGATGTATGATGATGATGTATGTATGTATGTATGATGATGGTGTATGTAGTATTTGATGTGTTATTGACAATTAGTTGATCAAGTGTGCGGGTAGTTTTGTTGAAACTGCGAAAACGCAAGGGCTTTTTTACCTTTCCAACGCGGGTGAAACGTCGGCGTCGAGCCTTTAAAAAAATAAATTTAGTTTTTAATGTACATCGTAATCAGAGTCGTAAAATGGAGAATTGTAATGGAGTGTCTTATTTTTTTTATCATAAAAAGTTCAATCTTTTAAACCGTAAGGCCCAGTTACATGCCAGTAGCTTCCACATTTTTGTGACAATAGCTATTAGTACGCGTACGTCAAAGTTCATACAAATATTATGATACAAGCATGCGAGCTACTTGCATGAAAATTGTGCGAGCTACTGGCACGTGTATCCTCGGTCTAATGATACTTAGTTGATGGTTGGAATAAAATCTCGAACAAAGAAATTGTTTTAGTTGCAAGTATTATGAATGAATAGTCGCTTTTACCCTACCAGCGTGCGTGATAAAGGTAAAAGCTACAATAAGATCCACTTTTTATGTTTTAGCCAAAATAAAATCCTACTCGTCTTTATGTTATTAATGCTAAAGTTTGTAAGTATGTTTGTGTGTGTGTGTGTTGTTACTCATTCACTCTTAAACAGTTAAATTTAGATGGAATTTTGTAAATAATAGCTGGACGCCTGGAATAACGGGTCTCTATGGTTTCGCATAATTTAACAAGTCATAATGTATCATTCTTCATAATCAACGTTAGTCATAAAGTGATTTATTTCTGAAACAGTTTTTTTTCGGAATTGTTAGGGCCGGCGCTCACTGACGGCATGGCACGGCATGGCATTTTATTACTATCAAGTTATTTTGAATCTAATTTCAATGAGTTTAGAATTCATGTTACTTTATTTCGATACCACGATGCCGCGACGTGCCGAGGGATGACGCAACGCATAACCAATAAAGTAACATGAATTCTAAACTCATTGAAATAAGATTCAAAATAACTTGATAGTAATAAAATGCCATGCCGTGCCATGCCGTCAGTGAGCGCCGGGCCTTATGAAACAAACCTAACCTAACCTGCTGCATTCTATAAGATTGCATTTAAATAAGTCCTGAAAAAATACTGTTTCAGAAATAAATCACTGTATGACTAACGTTCATTATGAAGAATGATGCATTCATCATCCCAGCCTATTATATGCGTCCCACTGCAAGGTACAGGCCTCCTCTCCGAATGAGAGGGCTTGACCCGTAGCTCTCACGCGGGTCCAGTGCGGATGCATTATGACTTATTAAATTATGCGAAACCAAGGGATCCCCTGAAATAACACATAGACTACTTTTTATCCCAATAGGTATTGTCATGAGACTCGTGTAAAAACCCAAAATCTTAACCACTAATTCTAAAAACATGGAGCTTGTTTAAACCACACCCAATTAAAACAAATAAAATAGCTTTGATAAACACTTACAATTACGACTCCTTGCGTTCAAATACTTGAGATTCTGATTATGCTCATATTTAAGTATATTTGAACTAAAGTAAATTACCATAAAAAGGTAGAACAACAGTGTCAAGGCGTTATTCGCTGATCTGTTTAATACGTATCAGTGATTCTTGTAATGTTTTTGTCAATTATATCTACGATTAACATACTTCTTATCATATAAATTCTATAGTTTACTGTCTGAATAATACAGTCAATGAAGTACTTATGACTGGAGATGGGTTCCCTTTTATCATAAAAATAATGTTAGGCAAGGTTTTTGCTAGGTACCCTTGTGGCGTTATGATCTCGCATGTTAACTATTATGTGACTTAAATTTCAATCAAAGAACACGTTATATACAGAATGTTAGTCGCTTTCACCTTTTATGGCCTCTCAACCAAATGATTATCAAAGCTCATGGTGATTTTCAAATGTTAGCAGATACATAAGAAAACTTGGAGATACGAGTCCCTATTCGAACCTGTGATTCTCTGCTTGATAAATTCACTAGACTACCATTTTAACATAACTTACTACTCGTTTTATCACACCAATACTTCCCATTCAACGTAAAAAATAACAATAGATCATTTTCTTCTTCTCTTCTGTATAATATTAAAAGGCAACCGTTATTGACTGATCTATCAACGTGCAGGCTTAAACCACTGAACGGATTGTGCTGAAATTTGGCACGCAGATAGCTATTATGACGTAGGCTCTCGCTAAGAAGGGACTTTTTGAAATTCCCACGGGATAAGGAATAAATGGGATTTATATATTCGTTTCAAAATGGCCCTATCGCCATAACTATAATTATTAGAGACTTCTAGTTAGGCAAACAAGTAGGTTATAATAGTAATTTTTGGATTCTTGGAAAATCCCACGGGTTAAGGATTTAAATGGGATTTATAAATTCAATTCAATGAGACCCTATCTCTGTAACCATTCCTTTAGGGTCATAGAAAAAAGGTGCAGCAAAAAAGGTTTTTTTTTTATTTCCCGCGGGATAAAGATCAGGAGTCGACCATAAATCTTATTTGTGTGCGGACGAATTTGCGGGAAAAAGCTAGTTTATAGAAAATAATTCAAAATCCGTGCTTTACAAAGGACTATTTGGATTAAGGTAAACGTCTCTATGCACCACACTGACCCAATACATGGCACCTTCAACCTTATGTCATAGTAAGAGAGGTGACAGATGAGTGTCATCTACTGGGCGTTGAGGTGTCAAGCATTGGTACATTTACCTTATTACTGGATTAAAATTGTAAATGAAAGATGTTATTAAAGAGGGAGTTAGTTATACCATTTCTGTGCCCTATTAGGATTTATGTTATAGACTTTTTATACGATGTTGTTTAAGATGTTGTTAACTACACAACGTAATAATTCAATAAAGTATTTATATTAGACTTACAAACAAAACCTTCTTGGCTGTTTCACTGCAGTATCCGCAAGGCATTTTTTTTTTTTTTTTTAAGAAAACATAAACGAGTAAACAATATGAAGTATGTCGGCTGACTGAAAAGTGTCCGTAAAGATGGGTATTAGTATGTAAATGAATTAGCTAGGCGGGCTGTCTGTCATGCTTAAGATTTTGAAGTTCTTTGTAACGCTGGAGCCGAAGCCAATGATGGACGGTGTTACACAACAAATGATACCGCTGGGTCTATATCATCATTAATGGGCGGACGACGGATGCAAAATACGTCAAAATCATGTCAAATGATATACGTAATATGGATATGACTACAAATGGTTTAAAAAAGAGAACATAATTACAAAATAGTTATATAATTTTATTGTTGTAAAATTAATATGTAATTAATTCAATATTACATATTTTCAGTCCATTCCTTTTATGATTCACTACCCACTTATATAGGGAAAATTACCACTCTATGTCTACAGATGTAAGAGGTGCGTACCTATTCGTAAAGTGACACTTCACCATTATTAGTAACATTAGTACCATCACTCAAATTTTTTATAGAATCATAATCTGGAATTCTGTCTATAACTGACTCTATTTTACTGGAGGATAGATATTTTATTTTTATTGTATAACAAAAACTGCATATATTTTTATACATAAATATTACTCGAAATTTAATAAAGGTCTTATCCATCTTATGGTTTCATCACCATATTGCAACCATTGTCCGCCCTTTGGTCATCATCATCATTTCAGCCGAAAGACGTCCACTGCTGACCATAGGCCTCCCGTCCGCCAAACAGATCGGTATTGCGCCATTCGCATCCACACGTTCCCACAACCTTAACATAAGGTAATGCGGAATCGCATTAGAAATTATGAAATCCGCGCAAGAACTAAAGTCATGGACATAGCTTGAAGAATCGCCAGACTCAAGTGGCAGTGGGCAGGGCACTTCGCTCGTAGAATTGACGGCCGATTAGGACAAAAGGTCCTCGAGTGGCGTCTACGGACCGGAAGATACAGTGTACGTGTAGGTAGGCCAAAAGATGGGTCTATATCGGAAGCCATAAATATTGAAATCCATAATGTAACGTTTGCCTATTGATCATTTTTTTATTATGAGAGGGAAGCAAACGAGTAAGCGGGCCATCTGATGGAAATGATCACCACCGCCCATAAATACATATCAACAACTCAAAGAGAGTCACTAATCTAATCTATACTCTTTTTTAAAATCTATTGATTGTTCTGCATTGTTATAAGTATAAGACAAACCTCACTGAACCTACAGAGTTCAAGAGTATAATCACTTCAAAGTTCCTGAAAAATTCACGGTTTCAGAGAAAAAAAGAGTTATGGTATTTACCATAACTCTTTTGTTAAATGTTTGTGTACTTAATGTTTGTTTGTTTCGTTAAATGTTTGCCATAGTGATCATTTGATCACATTTGAAACATTACATTATGACTAACAAGATTATGGATTGCGAATGGAATACGCCATAATACAGTGAAACCTGAAACCTCTATAGCTGGATTACTTCTGATAATGGGACTAAACAAACCTCTATATCTGAGAATAGTTATTCAGATTTTATGTCATAATTACCTCTTTAATTGAGAGAGATAGTGTAATTTACCTCTTTTACTGAGACTTTATTTTAAAGAATACTTTTGATAAATTGTTTTCTTAGAATTTTGTACCTCTGTAACTGAAATAGCGTCATTTGATAAATAGATTTTATTACAGATGTGTGTAATGATAAATACTTTTTTGATAATATAGCGATGTAGTTATTTGGAAAAAGCTGTCGTAGCCTTGTGGTTTAACCTGTGGCCTCTCAAGCAGATGGTCGTGAGTCCAGGCTCGTACCTATGAATTTTCGGAATTTACTTGTGAAATTGCATTTAAAATCTGTGACTTTTCCGGTAAAGGAAAATATCGTAAGGAAACCTGCACACAACTGTGAAGAAACTAAATGGTGGGTGTGAAGTTCTCTATCCGCACTGGGCCCGCGTGGGAACTTGTATCATAGGTCAAACCACAATGCTTTTACAACTTTTTTTACTCTCTCACTCTCCGATTTGCTTATCGAAAATGTTTAGTCCACGCCACTACTATTTAATTGAATATTACAAAATGGCGCGCTAATGCATAACACTTCCCCGCTCTCGTCAAACGTCCGTCCGAACTTGAAAACATTTTACTGTGTTGTCCTGTTGTTAAAAGCGGAACAAAATTACGCTATCTTATACTAGATCGTAGCGAGGCGCCGGACCATGGACAAACAACTCTGTTACTAGAACACTTTTATATATTACGTATACTGATATAACGAGCAATGTAAGGTTCCGTACTATCATCATCATCATCATCATCATCTCAGCCCATATTATCATTGTACAAAAACTCACTGGACAAATACTCAATTACCAACTATATCTTTCTTCTAATATATAAAAATCTCGTGTCACGGTGTTTGTGTGTGTGTTCGGAGGAGTTCGATAACAAACACCTTGACACGAGATTTTTGTATATTAGACTAGCTGTTGCCCGCGACTCCGACTGCGAAGAATAAAAAGCAGTCTACGACCTATTAAAAGTAGTCTACGACAAAAAAGTTTAATAAAAATCGGTCGAGCCGTTTCGGAGGAGTTCTATAACAAACAACGTGACACGAGATTTTTATATATTAGAAGAAGATTTATACAAAGAAAGGTACTGCTACACCTACGAAGAAATTCAATGGTGTGTGTGAATTTCCCAATCCACACTGGGCCCGCGTGGGAACTACGGCCCAAGTCTCATTGTGAGAGGAGGCCTGTGCCCTGCAATGGGACGTATACAGGCTGGGATGATGATAAAAAGTCCTACTTATGTGTATGTTAAAATTACTATGCAAAAAACTGATACATACCTTTCGGAGCCCGAAGCGACACTGAACCTCTCGAGACGGGATGAAGTGGCGGTTTATCAAGCATCATTGATAAATGATAAGGAGTTCTTGCGATCAGCTAGCATATCTTGACAGTCATGTTCATCTAATGCAACATAATATTGTTAAAGATAAAGACATTGATATTTGGATTAGCGGTTGAGGTACAGACAGCCTCAGAAGTAGCTGAACACTGTCGCAATAACCAGTTATACTGTGAAGTCTGAAATATGACACGTTAGTGAAAGTGACAAAGTACTAAAGTGTTTAGCGAGTTTATCGTCATCATTTCAGCCGAAAGACGTCCACTGCTGAATATAGGCCACCCCTAAGGCTCGCCAAACAGATCGGTCCCGTGCTAAGAAAGCTCATAGTCACTCAGAGGGCGATGGATGCTCGGAGTTTCTCTGCGGGATCGCATTAGAAATTATGAAATCCGCGCAAGAACTAAAGTCACCGACCGAAGTTATTCAAAATTATATACTGACTACTGCAGAGCTGTCTAGGGACATGCCGGGATAATTGGGTATCAACGAACGATGACGATTTATTTAGATAATTTATTGAATCAGGCGTTACTTTGGAATTTCACTTTCAGAAGTTTCACTTCAAAAAATTCGTACGTATCTTGGGTGTAATGGAATTGGCCACCCCTGATATATCAAACACATTGAAGCTGTCTAAAAATGAGGACTATAAAAAATGCATGTAAAAATAAGAAACCAGAGTGAAAGAGATTGAGTCGAAATAAATCAACTGAAACAATTTACTTTGCTTACCCGCGACCTTACGATAGTTACGTTTATGAAAGAAATGCGTGTTCATGCAGTTCCTCCACCTCCACACTGTACGAACACACACAAATCACACAAACCCAACCATCAACACCACCAAACTACACTGACGCGTTTCGAACTCAACCAGAGCTCATCTTCAGAGTTAGCACCACAACCGTATGCTATGCTACCAAAAATGTTAAACTAAGGGTTTGGTCGACTCAATCTCTTTCACTCTGGATTTTTATTTTTACATGAGTTTTTTATAGTCCTCATTTTTAGACAGCTTCAATGTGTTTGTTATATCAGGGATGGCCAATTCCATTACACCCAAGATCTATTTACTTACTGAGACTCTGTACGACCTACCAATTGCATAATACGTACGATTTTTTTATAACGCATTCACTGCCAAGAACGTATAATATGCGTTATCATGACCTTCGCCTAGTGTCACTATCATAGTTTGGCAGTAATTTAAACGCACATGTGCGTTTGTGGCACCCAAAGAAGAGTCTGACAGCCGGCAGCAAGAATATTAAATAAAAAACTGGATGTTGCCTGCCGAACTATCAGTTGAAGCCAGGTTCATTCACCTTTGCTCCCATGTTCTATCTCTTTTCAACACTGTGATATATTGCCAGGTTATTTATAAAAAAAACCTTATTTTTTTTAGAAATACGCATTATCCGGCATCACCTAATTAATTTACTTTAAGCTAATTTCAACAGAAATTTATATTTTTCTTATAAAACTTTCTGCAATAAAATTTACTTAGTTTTCTTTGTATTATACAAAAAAAAGAACCCAGAGAAAATCCTCATTTCACCGGTATGCACCTCCTGCGTACTATGGCAACACTAAATGGCCGATATTTCAGAATCACGTCAGAATTGTCAGAAGTCATTCACCAATTTCAGAGGATTTTTACGTTAAATAAACGTTTTTCGTCGATTTACTTGGGTTATGCGCTATGTATTGCATAGTAAAGCATTGTAGGAGTAATTGGAGGCCGAAATCCGACATAAAACTTCACAGGTGAGTACTTATTTTACGAAAATGTTCATAAATCTTAGTGGCGATCAATTTTCCTATATTTTGCTTCTAAGCTTTGTTAGTTTTTATTCAAAAACCACACGAATAGGTTTATAATGTTAAGTTAGAAGTATATTTTGTTTATTTGGAGTTAAACATGACCTTAAATGAAAAATTGAAGAATGTGTGGTTTTACAACTAGGGTGACCAATCCTTTTTCATGCATGGTATTTATTCGTATTGAATGGAGCTAAATCTATCAACTTGGTACGGTTTCTATCTTCATAATTCATATCACAGTATATAATAACATATTTATTGTTTGTGTCTTTACAATTGGGAATGTCTAAAAAAAATTACAATACAATACAATACAATGACTCTTTATTGTACACCAGGAATAGTAAGCAATACAGAAAATTACCAGTGGTTTTTATATTTTTTTTGTATAGAAAAGTCAATTATAAGAAACTAATTTCAATATTTTGTCACTTAGTTCACTACTTTTTTCAAAATTAATTATTGAAACTATTTTGGTTGATGACGTCAGATTGTAATTGAGGGCTCCCACACTGCCAAATTTCTAAATCTATCTAAATGCGTACGATAAGGCAACCCCTTTAATTATTTTTTGCGTGGTGGTACACTGTAACTAGTGTCACTTTACTGGCGCTGTCAAAGTGCTAGATGTCAGGCAGTGGGTCCAAATCAAACTCCGTAGTTATAATCCACGCGTAAATTTGTGAAGAATTCTAACCACATAGAATAAAGTACGACTTGGACCGGTCACGCAATTTACACCAAAGTCAAATGAAGGTCATAGCTTATTTGTTATGTAATAAATTCATTATATAATATTAAAATTAAATAACTACAGAAAACGAGTTAAAAACCATTTATCTCGAAATGGTTTTCGATTTACTATACATTGCAAAAAAATAGACATCCCCAATTAACATGAATAATATTTTACATTGCAGTTTTCCAAAAGATGAAAGAAGGAGGCAAAATTGGCTGTCGATTGTACCGATAAAGGGAAAGGTGTAGAGCGTTTGACAATTTGCAGCTTGCATTTTAAGCCTGAAGATTATGACTATGACCCAGAAAGGCCGGGACGCCTACTCAGTACAAAACAATATTATTCTCACATGTGTAGAAAATAAAGAAACTGTTATAACGTCCTAGTATTTTATTATTTTTTTCCATTGACAAATACTTCCCTTATGTTTTGCAGTAAGTATTTGTAGCGTCCTCAGGTAAAAGGTAACCTTTTGCCGGATATCAGTAAGGCCGAGTAACTGCAGAGTGGTATAGAAATGCAACCAGAAATGGACCTTATATTGACGACTGACAAAAAAATTGATACCTTTTACTTGAGTTTGTGAGGATGGATGCTCACTTTCATGATAAAACGGTTGAATAAAAATTTAATAACAAAACCGGCCAAGTGCGAGTCGGACTTGCGCACCGAGGGTTCCGTACAAATTTATATGTATCTATGAACATCCAGTCTTAGCAGACCCCTGTTCCTAAGCAAAATGTGCGCAGTGTGGGATCATTGTAGATTGGTTACTTATATAGACAGACAGACAAAAAAAATTATGCTTTCTGCTTGCAATTTATGCTTGCAATTTTTCCTTTATCTGTGCTATAAGACCTTGCTTCATACCAAATTTCAAGATTCTAAGTTCACGGGAAGTATCCCTTGCGAGTGTCGAAAATTTGCGGCAAATGGCTGTAGGTATCTTTTGATTGCGTTGGGTTAGAAGTTTGATTTTTCAGAGCTCCAAGGGACAGTACAGTAGACTTGAGTATTTGATTTAAATTTCAGCTTGATACCTCCACGCGTTCCTGAGAAAAAGGGTCTTGCCAGACGGACGACCGGACAACAAAGTGATCCTATAAGGGTTCCGTTTTTTCTTTTTGAGGTACGGAACCCTAAAAATTGAATTGAATTGAAATTGGTTGAATTTAATAAATTACAAAATCAATCTGTTGTATAAAAGTATGTCAAATTCCGCGGGATATTCCTAATGTATGCTTAATTATGGACACCCTAAAGAAAGAGATGCAAGATCGGCGTGACGTAATTCAAGGTCATTTTTTCTGGCTTCAAAGGAATGTTCGGCATGCAATAACCAGTTGCCGGCAGCGAACGCGATAAGCATTATCGTCGATGAAACTGGAATACCGTGTAACCAACAATGGCTAATGCCGCTGAACTAACAAAATGTGTAAAATTTTAGTTTGGGTAAGTCTGGCGTTAATAAACACGAAGATGTTTAATTTTAAATATCTCCCATAAAAATTGCCACAAGTCAGTTACGCGGCATTAGCAATAATTGTTGGTTACTTGGTATTGCAGTTTAATCGACGATATTACTGCATAATACATTAAATAAAAATAAATAAATAAATATCACGGGACATTTCACACCAATTGACCTAGTCCCAAAGTAAGCTAAGCAAAGCTTGTGTTATGGGTACTAAGCAACGGATAAACATACTTATATAGATAGATACATACTTAAATACATATTAAACACCCAAGACCCGAGAACAAACATTCGTATTTTTCATACAAATATCTGCCCCGACACGGGAATCGAACCCGGGACCTCAAGCTTCGTAGTCAGGTTCTCTAACCACTAGGCCATCTGGTCGTCTAAACTACTACTTACTACCTAATAATGAAGCAAATTGGGAACTTCACATACGCCATTGAATTTCTTCTCGGGTGTATGAAGGTTTCCTCACAATGTTTTCCTTCACCGTAAAGCTCATGGTAAAATTACAAATGTAATTCCGCAAACCTCAGAGGTGCGAGCCCGGACTCGAACCCACGACCCTCTGCTTGAGAGATCATTAGGTCAAAGCACCTAGGCCACCACGACTTTTTTAATCCGCACGTGGCCCAAGTGGGAATTACGGCCCAAGCCCTCTCATTCTGAGAGGAGGCCTGTGCCCTACAGTGGGACGTATATGTATAGGCTGGGATGATGATGATGATGATGATGTATGGAACTACTACCTGAAGCTCAACTGGCTTACAATACGTTTACTTTTAGTTTACCACTGACAGATTGCTTGCCTTCATTTCATTTCCAACTTTAACACCTTACAAATAAAGTAGTTATTACAAAATCTGCAAACGTGGGTAACAGTATTCTAAAATTGGCTTTATTTGTAGGTCGTTAAAGTTGAATATGAAATGACGGCGAACCATCTGTCAGTGGTAAACTTTATGTAATTTTACTGTAAATACATCGAAACTATCCCGTCTATGTAAAGGTCGTTCTCCATCCCTTTATCACAACGGACAGGCTCAATAAAAAGACATAGTAACCTTAAAAACGTTTATTAACAATACTGTCGCTTGCCTAGCATAAAATAGCCTATCTGAGTAAGTACCCCGCGTCACGAGCGCTCCTCCTTCCGTTCCGATTCCAGCGCCGCTCGCTGCTCCTCCGTGCAGTATTCTGAGAACAATAAGTATTCTTAAAATTCAAAAATTTGGCTTAAGTCTTCTATAGCTAGACCGTTTAAATGAGTCTTCGTATGCGCGGTACAGGGGCTGGGGGGTATGACGTCAAAAGGACCGGGAGAGATGCGGGAGGCAAGCACACGAGGCGCTTGCCGCGCACATCTCTCCCGGCCCCCTTTGTCATCATACCCTCTGTAGCCTGTACTGCGCGGGCGAGGACTCATTTAAACGGTTTAGCTATAATGCTGCCTATCCACTGGAGCGAAGCGATGAGCGAGATAATCCACCAATAGGATTGCATAAATTCTTTGGACCTCTTCATTGGACAGGCAATTGCAAAAGTAGTTTAAAAATTCATGTAAAACCGGGACACCCCAGGATGGTTATCGGCGCCGCGGCAGAGCAAAGCAAAGATGGCGGGATGACCTAGCGCGAGCGACTGGACAGATATAAGTTGGGAATCCAGGGAAAGACCTTTGCCCAGCTCTTCTTCTTAGTCGGACACTCTTGTCAGAGTGGTCGTGGTTGCGCCACGGAGAGATGTACGGTAGGTCGCAGACTATTTCGTGGACAGCCCTCTTAGCAATTTGCTTCCATTTCTGCCGGTTAGAGGCGTTGCGAGTACACTGGACCATGGTGGACTCAGTAGCTTTGCCCAGCAGTGGGACAAAAAAAAACCGGGAAGCGGAACAAGGACGGGCAGCGAGGAAAGGGACCGGAAAAGCTGGGCGTAGAAACTAGCCAGCTCCGCATATGGACAAACAGTGTATAGACAGACGCAGTCCGTAACTCCGCTATTTCTCGCTCCGCTCCGCTGCCTCCCTCTGTTCCAGCAGCCTGCGTTTTTCCACGCACGGAGCAAGCCGACGCTCATTTCCCCGCCCCACTTCGCCGCTCCGCTTCCCGGTTTCGTATGAATTTTCAAACTACTCTCTCTCTCCACTGAAGACGAGCAGAGAATTTATGCAATTCTATTGGTGGATTATCTCGCTTACCATTCCGCTACTTTGCTCCGCTTCAGCAGCCTAACTGAGAGAAGATCTGTGTGCAGTAGTGGAAGCATTAAAGGTAAGATCGTATTCACTTACGTGTCGTGCTAGCCTCCCAGCCGATGTATTCCCCGGTCCGCTCGTTCTCAGTCTTCAGCCATTCGTGGAGGGGTTTGAAATACTCCAGGAGACCGTCCGCCTTCATCTGTCTCTGGCCAGTGAGCGCCTCCATCGCATCAGGCCAAGGGTGCGAGGAACCCATCCGGAGCATGTTTCTGGAGATGATAAATTTAAAAATGCTTTATTACAAACATCATCATCATCTGCGGCTTTGTGACGTGTATATCCATGGCTGGGCATCGTGCTGCCGGGATTTGACCCCACGACCCTCTGCTTGAGAGACCAGAGGTGAAACCGCAGATAGGCCGATGGCTAATAAATAACCCGACACGGGACCGGTGTATAGAATTATTTTACTGCATAACGGGCGACATGTTTTAAAAATGTCTTGTACTTGACACTGGCAAAATTGTCCTACACAATGGACAGCGACATAGTAAAAAAAAACAACTATTAAGTGCCAAGTAGCCAGTCACAGAGACCCTCATAGGAACTTACGCTAGTGCGTTCCCAGCTTCTACGCTCTGGTAGATATCGCAGTCGACTAGCTTCTTGGTTGGCGAGTACTCGCCCGCCAGCTCGCAGAGAGTCCGGTGGAACTGGAACTGGATGATGAAAGACACGTAGTACCTGGAATGAGAATGTGGTAATGTAAGGAAGCGGTTTCTTAGCAACTACCCGAAGATTGTGATAGAATACAATATGTCAGAATCAAACTCACAGAACATAGACCAAAGAGACGATAAAGGCAAATTTGGTGACCTGATCAGGATGAACACTAACCAACTCCGTTAAGTATGGGCTAGCGTTTTGTAGCTGAATTTAGTAAGATTACTGTTTATTTGCTTTTAGTTCTTTTCGTTATGTGAGGTGTGCAAAATTCCCCCCAGTAATCTATCATTAAAAAATAAAAACAACCAGCACGTAACAGCATAAAATTAATTGAGTTGTGTAGCACCGATTCTGTTTACTTCTTTAGAAACACCGGTATATTAACAATTATTAAGAGTTAGAATAAGAATAATTTAGGTAGCAAATGATGTTAAGATACAGTGTACAAAATTATATAAGACACATTATTATTTAAGTGGTAGCATCTATGTGAATTTCAGTTGCTTTCGCATTAGACTCAGAGTTTGTATCGCGAGTGGCAAGCGTAACTTTTAACCTTTTTTTAATACCGATGACCTCAGTGAATGCAGCATAAAAGTGATCTTCTCGCAATGACATGTTTCAAATCAAATTTACTGACTAGCTAGGCTTGGCTTTGGAAACACTAATTATTAGTCTACTACACATGTTTATTCAGCGTCCACAGTTAATGTCTCTACCAAGATTGAACCCAAAGAAGCATACTACCTTACATATACCATGCTATCTTACCTGGCATACTCCACATCAGCCGATACGTGGTACTTAGCCGCTGCATCAAAGTCCTCTTCAGTCCTATTGACAGGAGGTTCGACTCCTTGCAGGGTTTCTCTCAGCCTCCAGTAGTGACAGTTGTAGTCTTCAGGGGTAGTTGTGCCACGGAACACACCGTAGCGGAACAGATCCAGAGTATAAGCGAAGGGGAGAAAGACGATTTTGTCGATACCCTGTAATATTTTAAGGAAAAATTTCAAGTAAAAGTGGATCTTTGAAGCAAAAACTATCAGCATATCAGAAGCTGAAGGTGCAGCGACCTGAGTCACTGCACAAAACGAAAAGTAAATCCATATTAATATTGTAAATGCGAAAATGTGACTGTCTATCTGTCTTTCTCTTCAAGCTTAAGCCGCAGAATCATGGGAAATAGCTACTATTTAATATTTCCTTTCTTTGATACTAAAAATCTTTACTTTAATTGAAAAAATTAAAATGTATTTATTCAATAGCCAGAGTAACATTGCAAGAAGGTTAGAGACCTCCTAGTAGGTATGTGAAAATACCTGTGGCAGGAGATAATTAGTATGATATTGAACTAAATTCCATAAATAAAGCCTTTGAAGCTCAGTTTAAACCTGCAAGAATAATTATGTGACTTGTGTTACATTGTGAATCCATAAAGCGAACGAGTTTCAAGCGACCAATCGAGGGTCACAATTTAATACAACTTAAACGATTTTCTCGCAGATCCAAACCGAGCTTAAGATACGAACCATCTTATCGGCAGTTACCAAAAACATCTTATAAAAGACAAGACAATACAAGCCAAATTGGGTACTTACTAACGCTAGAAATCAAACAACCAAAAAATTATTAGCAATAATTAAAAAAAAGGATTAAATGTTTGATAAAGTATACGAACCATTTTATATAGCTGGTTTATTTCGGTCTGTTCATCTTCTGCATCACCATTGATGAGACCAACTCGCCGCAGGTGCTTTGGTGACGACACGGATAGTGCTATGGTGTCTCCTACTGCTTCATGGAACCCTGAAATATGTGACAGGAAACTAGTATTTACGACTCACATTAACAAATGAAAAAGAGTCAAAGACGCTGTTACAACAGGTAGTTACGGAAGACTGACAAGATTCACAAGACATCTAAGTGTTGCTGAACAGTAAGAAAGTGATCCATTCAATAGAGAGCCACAAAAACATGTGAACTTGAGACTTCAGACACAAAAGGCAGACGCCATACAGGATGGGACGTTACAAGTAGATTCAAAGCACGATCAAATTATTGCAATAACAGGTTATTTCGATATTTATTTCTCAATTCCATTGTTATCTTTCCGAATATTTTCTTTTGTTTCTAAAATTTAATTTGTTTTGTCCACAATAACTATTTGATCCATTAATATAGTGTCGTAATACGAGTACTGTGCGTATAGATGTAGATTAAAAAGATATTCCCGCATTAAAGTCCCCATAAACGTCACTACCCAATTCACCTGGATTTGCGCCAGATCGAAAAACAACAGGCTGGTGAGCATATTGCAGATAATATTCAACATGCCCCATCTCGTGGTGGACTATTCTGAACCTCTCCATTTCGATTCTCGTGCACATTTTGATCCTGACAAAAAACTCAAATCAATTACCTGGGTTAGCTCCATCTCTGAATATGATTGGTAGATGTTTATATTGAAGGAAGTACTGTATATGACCCATTTCGTGATGTGTCGTTTGGAAATATTCGTAATCTACGGTTGTGCACTGCTTGATCCTTGAAATTAAGCCAAATGTTAGAGGTTTCTACGGAATTTAGAAAAAGCAGTAGAAGCGGTCCATGACGACGACAGTAATATTTTGTCGCGAATAAAAAACGTTTCATTTTCTAAAGACACTGGCACAGGAAATGACGAAAAAGCTGTTGAAAATCGCTCGCTTAAATAAACTTGAAAAACATTTCATGTTACACAAACTACCACCTTTAGCATCAAACAAATTAGCATGCAATATTACAGATACACACGTAGTATCACTTCATCTACCTCATTACCTAAAGTCTTCACCATCATAGAAGTCCCACGCCGATGCATGGCACACAATTTCCCTATCAGTAGGTTTTTCTATAATTGAGTTCTGCCAGAATTTTTCGGGCATGGCTGTCAGGTTTAATGATCTGAAGAATTCGTCTGACATTTTGAACATTTTAAGAGGCGTGTAGTTCTGGTCCTTCATTGCTTGTGTTACGTCAATCTCTTTTTTGTCTGGATATGGTCGAGTGTAGGACTCTATGTTGCTCCAAGTTTGAGCCCACATGTTACCTGAAAACCAAAAGACAGATGAGCTAAAATTAATCTCTTACTACGACAGCTACGCCTGTCTGACATATCGCATGGTGGTAATCCATGCAAAAACCAACTCTAACTACCTACTTCTACATAAATTAACACAATGTAACACACTCAACTATCACCAACAGCATAACAACTTTTGTTTTGATGGTTACTTACGCGAAGTAATTTTCAATAGGTTTATTTTTATTGCATAGAAAAATCAGTCAGAATAAGTAACATAATATTTTGTTACTATTTCAATTATTTTTTTTACTTTTAATTTTTACTTTTTACTTTTTAGAATAATTTGATCAAAGGTATCAGAAATTAATTTGGCTTTTCTATATAATTGCTTATTTAATAAATTTATCAGAGCGCACATATTTAGAAGCAGCATAAGTTTCATTTATAATATAATCTATGGTGAAGCAGTAAAACTGTCATTAGTGTTATCTCGCCTATGACACACGCTTGTCATAGTGAAATTCAAAGATGTGTTGAAGTTAAAGGTCCAAATAGAAGTCTAAGCGTGAATAGTCAAGAATTTACGATCTTCTTCTTTTTTTTGTTATAATTCAGACCACAATTCCATGCTGCGTCACAGTCGTGAAAGACAACCTAACGTCACTTAAATAATTGAAAAAATATTTATCTTCAAATAGTTTTCGAATAACTATTTTGAAAAGCGATAGACCAGTCCAATTGAGTTAAAGTCCTCACCTAACAAATGCGCAGGGATAGGTCCTCTAGCAGATACTACTTCAGGTCCATATTTGTCTCTCAGTTGTTTCCTGACGTAAGCATGCAGTTGCTGATACAGCGGCTTCACATCCTCCCACAGCTTGGCAAGCTGCTGTTCAAAGTCGGTAACTTCATACTCTGATTGCCACCATTCTGCAACGTCTTTGAAACCTGAAAACAGAAAGATATAACGTAAGGAAAAAAAATAAGGAAAATTTGCTTCAACAAAGATGGTACTCTACCAGAGGCGACTATTATCTATTTCATACGCCCTAATAACTGACAAACAAGCAAATCGACGGTTAAAAGACAAAACGGATAAAGCGCCATCCTGGGCGATATTGAAGTTATACCTAATTGGAACCTGCATAATGTACTAGGGGCGTTCAATAAAAAGTGAGAATGAGTATGTTATAAACAACTTTTACTAAATGTCATTTTATTTTTCGACATAGTCACCTTTTAGCATAATACACTTAGTATATCTGTTTTCTACACTTAAAATTCCATTTTTAAAAAAGGTCTCATCTTGAGTACTTAAAAAATCTTGTACTGCAGCGACTACCGCGTCGTCGTCTTCAAATTTGTGGCCTCTCAAGTATTGTTTCAATCTCGGAAATAGGTAGAAATCACTGGGAGCGAGATCTGGTGAATACGGAGGATGCTTAAGGATATTGAACCCAGCATCACGAATTGCAGCCATTGCAACGGCGGACTTGTGTGCCGGGGCATTGTCCTGGTGGAACAGCACAACTTTCGAGAGTTTACCTCGCCGTTTTTCGCGGATCTCATTGCGCAATGTTGCTATTTGTTTGGTGTATAATGTGCCCGTAATAGTGGCTCCATGCTCAAGATACTCAATCATTAATACCCCTTTACCATCCCAAAAAACAGAGCCCATGACCTTACCGGCAGATAGGCTCACCTTGAATTTCTTCGGAGTTGGAGATGATGGCCTTTTCCATGTCATAGACTGCAGTTTCGTTTCTGGGTCGTAATGATGGAGCCATGTTTCGTCCATTGTTATAAATCGCGCCAAAAAAAGTTCCCGGTCTTGCTGCATCAGGTTCAAAGCTTCTTGACAAATCTCTAGTCTAGTTTGTTTTTGCGTGTCAGTAAGCATTCTGGTACCCAACGCGCAGATACCTTTTTCATACCCAAGCGTTCATGTAAAATATTATGCACGCTCCCCGTTGAAATCTTTACATTTTCAGCAATAAAACGAACCGTGACACGACGATCCGTTAAAACTGAGTTTTCGACTTTTTTCACAATTTCTTCAGTTACTGCTGTAGTAGGGCGTCCGGAGCGGGGATCGTCCATTGTCGATGTTCTTCCACGTCTTAATTCGGCGCACCAACGTGCGACTGTCGAATACGAAGGAGCATTAGACCCTAAAGTGTCCCGCAAATCCAAATTGACTTGGTCCGTAGAAAAATTTTTCAAACACAAGTATTTGATAACGGCGCGCAGTTCAATTTTCTCCATTTTCGCTAACGTACTCAATAGCATTGCAAAGAAATTACCGTATATTTTTTTAAACAAAAGACAGTTAGTTTTTTTTTTCATAGCAATCAGCTAGATAGATTAGCTTTACCGGCCAGTATTTAATTTCGTAATATTAAAAGAGTTTGCATCTCATTCTCACTTTATATTGAACGCCCCTCGTATATAATTCAATATCAACCAGGATGGCGATTGATGCGTTTTGCCTTTAAACCGTCGAAATAAAAACAGAAATCAGTATAGTCGGCCAAAAATATGGTCTACCACCCTAGGGTTGAAGTTCATTTGCACGTCATGATACAACGAGGTCGATTTTCCCTTGCAATAATTTCAATGACAGTGACTAAAGACTTCACTCAGAAAAGTCAACCTTAGCCGTATTTAGAGTTATTAAGGTGTCAAAAGTGCCTTGAAATCTATATATATAAAAGGAGAAACTGACTGACTGACTGACTGACTGACTGACTGACTGACATATCAACGCTCAGCCCAAACCACTGGGCCTAGAGATTCCAAATTTGGCATGTAGGTTCCTTATAAGGACTAGGGGTGCACTAAGAAAGGATTTTTCAAAATTCATTCCCTAAGGGGGTGAAACGGAGGTCCAAAGTTTGTATGGGGAAACAAGATTAGCCCGACTATTTTATGCGAAACTTCACAGAAGTACTCCTAATGATAAATGAGTAAACACGTGTTTCAGGTTTTTTGAGAATTCAACCCCTAAATGGGGGGAAAGGGGTAACAAAGTCTGAAAATCAACATCGGTGTTGTTTCGATGGTTTATCGGGTCGCTGGTTATGAAAACAACAACGGTTTTAAAATCCGACGTGGCAGACGTAATATACCATCTCCCTGGATGGGGTGCGATGGGGTTGAAATATCTAAATAGACTAAATGACTGTTGATATATCAACGCACAGCCCAAACCACTGGACCTAGAGACTTGAAATTTTGCACATAGATACCTTATACAATGTAGGCATCGACTAAGGAAGGATTTTTGGGAATTTCCACGGGAAAGGGAAAAAAACGGGATTTATATATTCGATTCCGAGTGACCCTATCTCGGTAACTATAATAACTAGACTCTTCAAATTTGATACACAAGTAGGTATTACATTATTTAAAACATTAATTTCAGGATTTTTCAAAATTCTTACGGGATAAGGAAAAAACGGGATTTATATATTCAGTTCAACGGGATCCTATGAACTATAATTACTAGACTCTTCAAATTTGGCATAGATGTAGGTAATTATAAATTCCAATGGGATAAGGAAAAAACAGGATTTTCCGTTTTACTGGTCGTAGAAAGCTGAAATTCGGCATGTAGGTTGTTCGGAGAGTGTTGAGCTGGATTGAGAGAGGACTTTCCAAAATTCCCACGGGAACGGGAAAAAACGGGATTTTTCGTTTTACTGGTCGTAGAAAGCTGAAATTCGGCATGTAGGTCGTTTGGGGAGTGTAGAAGAAGTATTGAGAGAGGACTTTCCAAAATTCCCACGGGAACGGGAAAAACGGGAATTTTCGTTTTACTGGTCATAGAAAGCTGAAATTTGGCAAGTGGGTTCCTTGGGGAGTGTAGAGCTGGATTGAGAGAGGACTTTTCAAATTCCCACGGGAACGGGAAAAAATAGGATTTTTCGTTTTACTGGTCGTAGAAAGCTGAAATTTGGTATGTAGGTTGCTTGGAGAGTGTAGAGGAGCATTGAGAGAGGACTTTCCCAAATTCCAATGGGAACGGGAAAAAACGGGATTTTTCGTTTTACTGGTTGTAGAAAGCTGAAATTCGGCATGTAGGTTGTTTGGGGAGTGTCGAGGAGCATTGAGAGAGGACTTTCCAAAATTCCCACGGGAACGGGAAAAACGGGATTTTTCGTTTTACTGGTCATAGAAAGCTGAAATTTGGCAAGTGGGTTCCATGGGGAGTGTAGAGCTGGATTGAGAGGACTTTTCAAAATTCCCACGGGAACGGGAAAAAACAGGATTTTTCGTTTTACTGGTCGTAGAAAGCTGAAATTTCAAAATTCATATGTTTATACTGTAAGTAGGCCGCAAAGGGCACTTTAACCGACTTCTAAAAAAGGAGGAGGTTATGCATTCAACTTTATGAATTTTTTTATGTAGGTATGTTCACCGATTTCTCGGTCAATTGTGGACCTGCTTGCTTGCTTGCCTGTATTTTTACTTGCTTGATATCTTGGTTCTTTGGAATACTCATAGTACACGCGAGCGAAGCCGCGGGCAAAAGCTAGTATTATAATATAATTTATTTACACATATTCTATATACATTAGAAAAATACATTAGGAAGTAATAACAGATAAAAATGGAAACTAATAAATTAGTAAACTATGAAAAAATTGTCAAGTCAGTCTGTCAGTCGGAGTGTGGTAGGGCAGCACCATCATCAAAGCCAAACAGCTTCGCTGCTGGCTTCCATTTATGAATGGTGCCTCGAATGCACATGCTAGTCGCTCTAAATATAGAAGTTATTATCCGAGCTCTTAGCCAGCCCAAGACGCAAGACAAAGAGCGGTCCCAGCGAGATGCAAGTGCTTCCCCGAGGTGTTTCACAAAGGTGGCCATTTGTGGTGCAAAGACTCCATCTACGGAGGTGACAAGGGGTGTAAATGTGGCATGACGCAGCTCGCAGGCATTGGCATATTTGTTTTGCTTTTCCGATTCGGCAGATTTTAAGACAGAAGCAACAGGGCGTAAGATGTAAGAAGGAGCGTCAGTGTCTACGACACGGATATCGAATAACGCCTCCCTCTGGGCAACCCACACGCCGCGGCAAGCTAAATCGCCGTATTTAGATCTCACAAAAACTTCTGTCAAAACTGGTAGACTACTTTCTTGGCTGACCGTACAACCACAATGCTTGTTGACGTTTTTATGATCGATGTTCTTACCATTAAATCACATAACCAAAGATTAGGTCGCTTTATTCAAAAGTCCAAGACAAGTGCAGCGCTGAAGTTCACACATGTGGATCAGCCTCTGACACGTTCCCAGTCCTAAACGGATCATCTGATTTTAAGCGATTATGGCAAACGATCGCCGCTTTCTATGCGGCTGACGTGACCTACCCAGTCTCACTTCAGCTTGATAGTCTCGGCGCCCCCATCACGTCTGTTAAAGAAAGTTTACTAACCGTTGAGTTTTGCTGCCTCATTGTTCAGCGTAACGTATTGAGTGAAATTGTCCTTAGAACGAGCACCAGCTGCTTTGTGCCACTCAACCCAGGTATGCTCCAGTTCGGACACATTCTGACTGTGGGCGAAGATTTCCGTGATGTCTGAAATAAAAACGTTCAGGGTTGCATTGAAAAGTAATTTCTAATTGATACGTAGCAGAATCTAAACAATCACATTAGTTAAAATCTACATTCCTTTGAGTGCGCTAGCTGGGATTTGAACTTTTATCTTTTGGCTTGCATGTCAATGGTGGTAAATCCTATTGGATTGGAGTGAAATGGTCAAGCACGCTGTGGTGTAATTACAGCTTGAACAACTTAGGTATACAAAAAAAACATAAACACATAACACAACAATGACACAATAAAGGTTCTACCACTGCTTAAAATACGGAGACGTTACGGAATCGCAGTCATCATCATCATTTCAGCCGAAAGGCTCCCAAACAGATTGGTCCCGCGCCATCCGCAACCAACGCGATCCCGCAACCTTAACCAGGTCGTCGCTCCATCTTGCTAGAGGCCTACCTACACTGCATCTTCCGGATTCACAGTGATGTCCGTAAACGACAGACTTTACCGTATGCTCTCCATAGTAAAGTAGTGACGTTTATGATGCGTCACTGCGGTTCTGTACCGTCGCCGTATTCGAAGCAAAGGTTTGGCCGAACCTTTACTGCGTCATAAATACGACACTTGCGTTTGACAACTACTTTATTCACTTACCAGTTACCAGTCGTCTGTTACCGACAGTGAATGCAGCAGTCACAGAGTACATTTTTGAGTAACAACTGATATTCTTAAGCATGACTACATGCCAACGATAGCAGAAGGGAAGATGTCTATTGTATGAAGTGTTGGAGCACTGCTAATGTCAGATTAATCTAAAGACGCAGCTTTATCTATTATATATCTAACTATCAAGAAGAAGGAGAAAAAAAGAAGCAAAGAAGAAAAAGCGCAAAAGTGCCTGGTCAACACAATTAGAGACCAAAAGACTGGCAGCTATCTCTCTAAGTGAATTGACATTACCATTAAACCAGGGAAAGCTGCCAGCCTGCCATGCTGGGCATCATGCCACGAGGGCCTTACCTACTATATTTATTTTAATTTAATTTTAAGTGTTCAAGTATTTACTTCTTACAATTTAAGTTTTAGTTAAGATTTTATGATATATTATAAAAATAATTGAACTGAAACAACGACAAACAAAACAACATAATACAGCGACAATTTTATCATTGCTTACCAGGTTCCAAAGACAGATCACACTTCGTTGGATTCTTATACGAGCATATCTTCGAAGTGGCGTAGTTGGACTCCATCCCTGACACCGACTTCATCAGAAGTTTGTACTTGTCATCAGGTAGCGCTGCCACTCCCAGCTGGCTGTATTTCTTGAACATCCTCCTCAGAGTCACGTCCTGGAAGTCCTGCCATCTGTACATCTTCGTATCCTCCCAAGCTGCCTTCTCTTGCTTTGATATCTCTAACTGCAGTTGTATCTGGAAATTATAAATGTTCATAAGTTTCATTTTGGAGAGTGTGTTCAGGAATGAAACGAACTTATTCCATCAAATCTGCTTCGGTGTTATTCAGTTTTAGCAAAAATCATTTTCCAAATTTACACTTAGTAACCAGCGAATACCAAAAATATGTTTCGTCAACTCATTTCTTTTACAATTTTTTTTCTTATTTTTTTTAGATCTGTTTATTATTGCTTTGGTTCTCGCTCAGTACCAAGTTATCGTTGAGTTTTGGGACAGACTGTTTAAGGCAGACTGCTAAGGAATGTCATTCGATTTTGCCGTCTGTTTTTCAGATAAATAAAATTTTCGGTTCTCAATGCCAGATTAAACCAGTGAGCTAAATCTTCGAAGTCATATAAAGTTAATTGCTAGTCAGTATTAAATAAACACGTTAAATTAAATAAACACTAACATCCGTTCGTATCTTAACTTTAATTAGCAACTGGTTGGCTCAAATTTTCAAATTTAATGACTCTTGGTAATTAAAATTTGTAGCTAATTGATTCGCGAGTGCCACTGATAATTTGTTTGTAGATTTAACTCAATTAATGACAAAAAAATCGTGTCTAATCCTTAATCTGGGACAAATTTGCATAATTCTTGATAATTATTGTACCTACTTTCCACGTGCCTGTATTTACAAGAACGTAACTAAGTTTCTGCCTTTTATGTTTACAACTTCCATTACTACGCCATTTTGACAAATTTCCAGAAAAAAAAAAACCCATTGCTTGAGAAATGCGACGTATAGAAAATAACAGGCAGACAATGCGCTATACGTTTATCCACGAAGACGTATGTCAGCTTTTATACGTCCTACTGCAGGGCACAGGCCTCCTCTTAGAATGAAAGGGCTTGGGCCGTAGTTCCCACGCGGGCCCAGTGCGGATCGAGAATTTGTAAAAGGAAATCGAAAGCAAAACCAACAGAACAGTCCATTATTTACAATACATATACAATGACTCTTTATTGTACACCACAAATAATACAATACAGAAAAACAAGTACATGAAAAAAAAAAAAATAAGGTAAGCAATGGGCGGCCTTATCGCTTCGAAGCGATCTCTTCCAGGCAACCTTTAAAAAAGAAAGAAAGAAAGCAAGGAATGCAAGGAATACCAATTTTCGGTTTTTTTTTTATATAAAAAAAAAAAAAATATATATCTCGGGACAATTCACACCAATTGACCTAGTCCCAAAGTAAGCTTAGCAAAGCTTGTGTTATGGGTACTAAGCAACGGATAAACATACTTATATAGATAAATAAATACTTAAATACATAGAAAACATCCATAACTCAGGAACAAATATTCGTGCTCATCACACAAATAAATGCCCTTACCGGGATTTGAACCCAGGACCTCTTGCTTCGTAGGCAGGGTCACTACCAACTAGGCTAAAGCGGTCGTTGATGGAATGATTTTTAATGTATCGTATTTGGACCGTTCAATAATCAAAACAAGCTTGTTATAGCATTATTATAAATTTTAAACTGATAGAAAACCAGATGTTTCGCGTGTAAATCTGAATCGAAAATGTGATTACTTCAGACAACCAGACCTTAAAACATTGTGGAAAAGACAGTCCTCGACAAAAAAAACAATCGCTGAAAAATACAGTTTTATATTTTTTACGTGAAAACACTATGAGTGAAGTAATCCAGTGAATGGCTTAAATAAGAAGCTAGCATAGAATAACGCTAGTCACGATAAACGAAGAACAATGTTGGCCAAGGTCAAAACCAAGCTTTTGAGCACTCACAATACAGCTATCTAACTGTTGTATTTTAACAGAAAAACTAGTTTTGATTGTATAAACAAATAAAATATCACGGGACTATTGGCACCAATTGCCTTAGTCCCAGAATAAACAAAGCTTGTGTTGTGGGAATCAGGCAACGAATAAACATACATACTTAAATAGAAATACATATTTAAATATACAGGTCTCCTAAAACTTAACGTTAACCTGATACAAGACCAGAAGTCAAGTTAGAACATTACTGGAAAATATTAGATTTTTTTCGAATGTATCTAATACTAAAAGTGATTATGTTATAATAGGGATGTTGACACTACCAATCAACTGCCGTACTTTTTATGATTTGTCAAAACACAACTCTCCCATAGAGTTTCAATGGCAATAGCAACTTATGACGTCACTCTTTCGCCAAGCAATCAACTATTTATTTGTTTTGAAGCAACAAAAAATCTAATTTTGCAGTTAATCGAAAATTAATCAGGTTTTCAGGGCTAAAATAAAGCGTATTTTTTTACTGGAGTCGTGTTTTCGAATATTTTTTTTAATGGCGTCACAGCCCTATTATCATGTGACTGTTTCTCTGCGGAATCGCATTAGGTAAATAGAAATGTTGAAAATCACGCGAGAACTAAAATCACTGACAGCTCGAAGAATTGCCAGGCTCAAATAGTAGTGGGTAGGGCTTACATTTACATCGCTTGTAGGGGTCATACACAGTGTAAAAGAAACAAAAGTAGTCTCTCCTGTGGACTAAAAATTAGCGACTCCGAGTCAGCAAACTCAAGATTATTGAAATGGGCCGAAAGTTGGCCAGGCGTCCCACATACCGACTTCACCATTTCATCTGAAAGACGTTCACAACTGAGCATAGACCTCCCCCAAGGCTCGCCAAACAGATCTGTCCAGCGCCATTCGTATCCAACGCGTTCCCGCAACCTTAACCAGGTCGTGGCTCCATCTTGTTGGAGGCATACCTACACTGCGTCTTTCGGTCTGTGGACGCCACTCGAGAACCTTTCGGTCCCATCGGCCGTCAATTCTACGAGTGATGTCTACGTGTCTAAATCGTCCCGTGGTAAAAAGTAGCCTATGTCTCCAGCCCTTAAACTATGTCCAGTCCATACAAAAAATCACGGTAAACCGTCGCTGAGTTTCGACGTGAAAGAAGGATAAACAAACAAACATAATACTTTTACATTTATTTATAGATTTATAATATTAGTATGGATATCTGCCCCGGTCGGCATCGAACCCGGGACCTCAAGCTTCGCAGTATGGTTTTCCAAGCACTGCCTAGTGGTCTATCTGATCGATCAACATTTTGATATTCACTGTTGGCTACAAATAATGAAGTAACATTTACATTAATGTGATGACTGCTGGTTTCATTAGTTTGATTGATTATACTGATGATTGTTCGAATTTAATGGTTATGACTTTCATTTCACTACATCCTATTAAATAAATCCAGTTAGGTAAGTCGATAAAGAAGCAAAAACAAGGTGTTTCAAAATTAATCTGGAATATTTCATCAGCGCTTCGGCCGTAGTTCCCACGCGGGCCCAGTGCGGATTGGGAACTTCACATACACCATTGAATTTCTTTTCAGCTCATGGTAAATTACAAATGTGATTTCACACATACATTCCGAAAAACTCAGAGGTGGATTTATAGCTTAAATCAGAGGTTATGTTTTAAGCTATAAATCCAACTTTAAACCTCAGGATGGTAATTTCTTGGTCGTCTACAAACCTTCTTCTCTTCGTTTTCCTTGGTGATATTGGACGTGTAGTCCCACTCAGCCTTGTGTGCTATTTTCCTCCTAATGCCAGTTGCTATGTCCAGCTGCATGATGTACTCCCGACCCTCATGCTCGAGGGCTTCCAGGTCTGGATCCCGACCCTGGGTGGCGACCACAAACACGGCGACAATCGCCGCTATAAGAACAGCGCCGCCTCCGATTTTCAGCATCGTCTGAAATGAAAGACTGGAGTTATTTCAAGGGTGTAGAGGCTTCAATCATTCAAGGTTGAGAAGCAACCGCCCTTTTTCTAGGGTAGAGCGAAGTCGCAGAATGGCTCCACTATCCCTACCCTAAGGCTGATCCTGGAGTCGAGCTAAGAAGGCACAAGAGAGTTTTCTTCAGAAACTGGCAGCAGCAATTTTCTGTGGTCGACCATCGGTGTGGTGTGACCCAAACTTTTTTACCAGACGTGGAACAGCTGAACTCTTTATTTATACTAATAATTTATAGTCATGGCCGCAAATTTTGCTAGATTTTAAAGTAAATTGTCACGTTAATAACTGAAAAGTGAATAATATGATTCATCATTTATTTTGGCAGTAACTTATACGCCTGGCGACGTTAGTGTTTAAAATCCTTTTATATCGAATACGTGAATAATTTGTGAATAAACACATTAAAAATACGAATATCACGGCATTGTTCTAACCTTTTACTGTTGTACGGATATTGTACGTTTTATATTAAAATTAAATAGCAAAGTATTATGTAAATAACGAAAATGTCAACGAATGTTGTCAAAACTTGTAGTTTTTAATCAAATTGCGACAGAAAACAAAAGTTGCACAAAAAGGTCTACTGAGGTGGACCAGCACTATGGTCATTTTTATGCAAATTGTTTTTTGGTGTAAATAGCACCTTACGACAAGGGCACAGGATACTCTTCTCCACTCGTAAAACGGCTTCCCGCTGTCTGTCCGTCTGTATGTACACTTAAATGTTTTAAACTACGCAACGAATTTTAATGCGATTTTGAAGACCAGTTATGTACATATTTTTTCACGAAAGGTTTATGTATAACTACTAGCAACGCACCTCGGCTTCGTGTGGGTGTAGTTTTGGGAAAAAGGAAGTGAAAAATGTGAAGTGCCTTTAATTTTAAATTTCTTTATTTTTCCACCTCTCTTTTTCAAAGTTGCACTGTTAAATATTCCGATGCTCGGTTGCTGCTAATAATGGGGCGCAATCTACCAAAATTATCACAATTCCCACCTCTTACCGAATCGCAATGGAAATAAATAAAAAAATATTTCTAACTAGCAAAGTTTTATTTTTTCATAAAATACTTAGTACCACCCAATGCAAACCTGACAGTATCGTAGGAATATACGTCATAGATTTTAGAAGTGCTTTAAATAATAGCGATGACTTTTAAAGTTGCATTTGGCGGGTTTTGGTAGAAGCATTTTGGTGTAATAGGCAAAGTTCGGCACGGCGAACTAAATTGTTTGCTCTTAACCTTGTGTTGTGTGTGCTCGGTGGAGCGATGATCTTCGCAAGGCGGCTGGCAACAGCTGGATGAGAGTGGCCGAGGATCGTGCTCAGTGGCGTGCCATGGGAGAGGCCCATGTCCAGCAGTGGACGAACATAGGCTGATGATGATGATGATGATGAACCTTGTTTAGATTGTTTGTGCGCGAAGATTTCAGCCAGCTAACTCCAAATAAAGAGATACATCCTTGAAGCATGAAGCGAATTTAAGAATGACGATTACCATCACAATATAGCGTATGCATAAAGGTCCAGTCATCTTACACGCGAAGCAGCGGTGTGTGGCGGACCGAAACGGTCTTACGAAGGACAGCGGCTTACAGACAATTAGTTGGGACATCTTTATCATGGACGACAATCTTTAAAATGGATGATAAAATAACTAATATAAATAACATAGGGTCTATAATAAATTTATTTACGCATGTACCTAGTCTTATGTATGTAGCTATTAGTGTGCAGTTTATTTATTTATTTATCTATCTAAACAGCGATCCGGGTGTCACCAACGGTACTGGCTGAAAATCAGCGCTGGGGTGCTTTAAACGCCTCAGCATTATGCTGAGCCAGTGTCCGATTTGCAACCGCAATGACACATTCTATCTTTAGCTTTAGTATTGCCTTTTTGTTTTGTAAAATATTGTGTCTTGTGATGTTGTAAATAAATGTATTTTCTTTCTTTCTTTTCTTTCTTTCTTTCTTTCTACAATGGGATCCAAAAATATTGAAAGTCATAATGTAGTGTTTGTTTGCTATTATAATCATTTGATATAACTCTTCTTCCTGTTAGTCTATTAATTACTCTGGAAAGTAATAAAACAAACCTAACTTTATCTATTCAGAGAGTTCTATAGGATGACTATTTGGGATCATCCTATATGCTGCCTGAGGTCAAATTGATGTCAAGCATCGGCATGAAAATTACGGGCCTTGATTATAAAAATTATAACTTACAATGTTATGGCTCGTGAATGGGACTCACAAGCTAGTGCGAAAGGTTGTAGAAGCTTGGGCATGTAAATGTAGCATAAGATTCAAGTATGTTGTTGGATAGGAGCCAAATCACATTCCTTTCGCCATCAAACGTACAGCATTACGTCTTAATTTAAATGCTTGAACGCTAAACTGGTTTATAACTCATACAGGATTCAATTGACAACTTGCATGTCCGTTTTTATCTTAAACAGCAATGTATAGTCGACCAAGTAAGTGCTTTACCATTTTTTGTGACAGTTCCTACATCAGAATAAAAACAATAAGGCAGATTGTCACATTGACTTGTAAGTGAAAATAGCCTTTGATGTCTTAAGTCATACAACTGACATTGAACTTTAGGGTGGTAAAGGAGTTTCTTGGTCGACTATACTATGCAACTATCACAAAATGGATTGGGATTCATTCAGCAGTGTGGTTTATAGTTTCGACTAAAATCGTTTCTATAGTATTTCCACTCATTTATTTTCTTGATGACAGCTCACGTAGAATGTAACTGCGTTTTTTACGCAAAAAATAACTTTTAAATGCGAGGTATAAAAAATAAGACCACTGCCTAATTTTGTTCCTTGATCCCATATAATATTGATCTAAGACGAATTGAGGCCATATAGGTATATGCAGTATTTTATTTAGTACGATAAATAATAAACGTTTTAATAAAGTTACATTCTATGGCAATACAAATAGTGAGTGATGTTATGATTGAAATATCGATATAAATTTATTTAAAAAACAAAAAAAAATTACATGGAAAATTACAAATTATAAAAAAAACACACACGTACGTACACACTCATCTATACATATAATAAATCTGTAACAAGTCGGTGTCTGTACATTGAAGATATTTGAGAAAAATTGTCACTAGGGCTATTTATTAGCGCAATAGAACCCAAAACAATGATTTTTAGAATTATTGTCTGTTTGTCTGTGCGTTTGTGCGCGCTAATCTCAAAAACGGCTTAATCTAGAAGGATGCGGTTTTCACTGATATGTTGGTATTGTCTTGGATTAACATTTAGTGTTTGTTTCATTTGAATCGGTTCACAAATAAGAATGATACGTCTATTTTAAGAATTTATCGAACAGGTTTTTTTGTTTGAACAAGCTAATCTCAGGAACTACTGCTCCGATCTGAAAAATTCTTTCAGTGTTAGATAGCACATTTATCGAGGAAGGCTATAGGCTATATAATCATCACACTAACACCAATAGCAGCGGAGCGGAGCGGAAGAATGTTTAAAATCAGGGGTTTTTGAAGTAAAACTTCTATAGGCACGCTTGACTTGGGAGTACGGTGGTGAATTTGAACGCGGGTGTGCGGGGGGGGGGGTTGTTGGGGGGTTGGGTTGGGAGGGAGGTGCGGGTTTTATATCGAGGAACTAAGGAGAGCCGTAATTGATGAAAAAGCGAATTGGATAAAAAAATAAGCTGCCCAAATTACTAATTCTACGCGGACGGAGTCGCGGGCAAAAGCTAGTAAATAATAAATTGCTTTTCATCCACAACAAGTTTCGTCAGGTATCGATATTGTATCGGTATTGTATATGTTGAACTAGTTGTGTTCCCGCGACTTTGTAAAGTCAACGTCATAAGTAAATTATCACTTTTGTACCTTGTCGCTTTCAGTCGTTACGTAATTTTGTATGGCTTTTCAAAACGTTAAAGTGACAAGGTACAAAAGTGATCACTTATTTATGACGTTGACCCTACGCGTTGTAATTTTTTTCCCGGGATATAAAATAGCCTATGTTACTCAAGTGAAATAATTTTTATTTGTCCACTAGTTTTTAGCTTATTCATTACAAACGGACAAATCTTTCCTCTTTATAATATAAGTAATATAAGTATAGATAGGTAATCGACAATGAAATTAAATAATTATAATAACAGGTAATTTTTATTTATTAATTTTAAAATTGGATCGATAACGTATCTACCGATCACTTATTTGGTCACAACACTATAACTTTCAAACTAGATCTGTCATCGAGAAAATAAATGATTGGAACTACTATAAACTACGATTTTTAATTTCGTGGAATTCTGACATTTCTTAGTGTTACCAGGCAAAAAATATTCCCGAAAATTTAAACGAGATAAAACAAAAACTAGAAAATATACAGCACAAATTCCTTACAATACACAATAAAATTTGACATAATCATTAATTAATACGTAGTTAGAACAATTTTTGATTTAACTGTTTAGACGTAATAAATTATTTAACCCTTTTATGTGTAAAATATAAATTGTCTCTGGTATCATTGCGATGATTGACATGTATTGCAAACTTTCGGACTTAATTTTATAATTAATAGTAATTTAGTTTCAATCGTCGTCTCAATAGGTTTGTAATTTACAATTTAGGCTTCTGACTTGAATGTTCGAATGTGCTCGGTCTCCTATTTCCGTATTATTCTTGTCGTTTTGTTGATTGTATTGTTACTTCCTAGCTAAGTTTTTGTTTTTTGTAATGTGTTATATTTTTTAAAGAGGACTATATCATTATAAACTGTCTCACACGAACCATGAATCTCTTAAAAACCTATGAAATAAATAAACACAAATATATGAAAACTGTTAACTTCTTATAAAACAAGTTTTAAACAAGTTTTTTTTCTTTCGTCTTCTCCTCCACTATATTTTATAATTAGTAAAGTATGTGCCTATTTTATTATATTTTTGAAATAATAAATAAATAATAATAAATAGATTTAAAATTAGTAAAATGTTTGTTGTATCTGAAACGTCCAAATCTGTCATCTGTCATAATTCCACGGAAATAAAAATCGTAGTTTAGTAGAATCTGTCGCATCAACAATTTTACGTAGAATTTTGCCTACAAGCATACATAACTGCAAAATATCAAAGTCTAGTGGGATACTTATAGCCACTCAATGTATGGGAACCAATATTTTTGACATTAAAGAATGAGACTTGGCACACTTGATCCTTAGGTGGAGCAGAGTGGAAAACGCCCGGAAGCCAGCGGGAGCCACCCTGCAGGGGGGGAGGGGGAGGGGGTAAAGTTTTCTTATGCCGCGCGTACTGTTGGTCGTAATAACTGCTAATTTATAGCTAGTATGGCAAGTGGGGTATCATTTTCGGATAAATAAAAGATGGCCGATCATTTTCCGAAACAAAAAATACACTTTTACATACAAAAAAATTAAATTACCGCCGATAATCGAAAATTTTATGAGAAAATATTTTTTTCCAGTGGCGATAAATTGTGAACTAGTACCGATATCAGCAAATAAAAAATATGCTTAGAAAGCCACATTTATACAGACTCCGAAAACATAAGGTTCTTTGGAAAAAATACTTCAAAAAAATGTGTTTAAAAAATATTAAGCGCAGCGCAGAAGAGCAATGAAAAAAAATAACAAAAGATCCACTGAATAACTTACTACATTACTTCAGATTTACTTATTCGTATTTCATATTTATTGAAGGTGGTTCAGGTACTATGCCCCGGCCTCATCAAATCCAGATGAGGAAGTAGAGGCTACATGTGTATGAGGACATTAGTAGGGCCATACATACTGACAAGACTCTCTTCAACGTTGTTATGGGGGATTTCAATGCGAAACTGGGCATGAGAGGTGATAATGAGTAAAGAGTAGGGAACTTCAATTATGGGCAACAGAACCGTAGGAGACAGGCTGGCCGAATGCAAGAGAAAGAAGGACTCTTTATGATGAATTATTTCTTACAGAAGTCGTCTCACAGGAAATGGACCAGGATGAGCCCCGATGGCTCCACGAGAAACGATATAGACTTCATCATGGCCGATAAGAGACGGGTATTCAATGATGGCTCTGTGATACACAGGGTGAAAACCAGCAGTGATCACTTAATAGTAAGAGATGCATTGAATATGAACGTTAAATTTGAACGGTCCCGTCTGATGAAGTTCACGCTCCGACCTACTCTCGCTCAGATCGAAAACCCCGAAAGCTTTCAACTCGAGCTCTCAAATAGCTTTGATTGCCTGGAAGATCACGCATCAGTGGACGAAATTAACAACGGGTTCGTAGAAGCTGTCCATACCTACTAGGGTCTCAGTTCTACAAGACCCGCCGTACCAGTAGAACTCGGAAGCTCTCTGACTATACTCTTGACCTTATGGCTAAACGACGCTCGCTGAAACTGCAATCTCAAGATGCTGAGTCACATAGACAGCTTAATAGATGAATTCGTACATCCTTATGACACGATATTCGTACCTTTAAGACTGTTCGTATTAAATATGCGATAGAGCGGAACAAAGGCTCCAGCCAAAGTAAGATTCGCAAGAGATATGTCTACTGGGCAAAGCCAGATGACAAAGTTAAAGAGGATTATGGCAGTGTAGGGTTGACAAAAGCGGACATGTTAACGGAAATCGAGGAGTTCTATAGACAGCTCTACGATTCTCTCACAAAATCTGTTAATTCCATTGTGGCTGAAGACCCAAGAGCCAAACTGACCCGACACTATACCGAAGATATCCCGGAAATCAGCCTGTACGAAATTAGGATGGCCCTGAAACAGCTTAAGAACAACAAAGCATCAACAAGCATCAAACATAAAACATCTGAGCTTCTGAAAGCGAGTGAATCACGTACTTAAAGTCCTTCAGAGGCTCTTTAATGCCGTCTTGCTCGAAGGTACAGTCAGCATCAAAAGTAGCGGGTCACTTTTGTACTTTGTCGTAATAACACAATTGTCAATCAAGTATGACGTTTTGCACCTGACTGTAGAGCGACAAGGTACAAAAGTGACCAGCTACTTCTGATGCTGACTGTACCACGCCAGAAGCATGAAACAAAAGCGTGATTTTTTAAGAACTACATTGCTTTTGAGCCATGTTTATAAGCTATTCTCTAGGGTCATTACAAAACGTCTCGAGCGCATGTTTGATGACTTATAGCCTCCCGAAGAAGCCGGGTTCCGAAAAGGCTATAGTACCATAGACCACGTACACATGCTGCAAAAAGTTATACAGAAGACCGAAGAGTATAACTTGCTTCTATGCCCACCGTTTGTGGACTACAAGAAAGCCTTTGATTCGATCGAAACATGAGCGGTGCTCGAGTCTCTCCAGCGGTGCCATTGCCATATTGACTATCGATACATCAAAATATTAAAGTGTTTGTATAAGAGTGCCATTATGTTGGATTGAATAGGTACAGGAATAGAGTTCGAAGGCGATTCCCTTAAAAAGAGGCGTGAGACAGGGGGCTGTTTACTGCCGCTCTGGAAGACGCCTTCAAGCTCCTGGAATGGAAAAAGGACTAGGCATCAATGTCAACGGCGAATACATGACTCAACTTCGGTTTACCGACGATATCGTGGTCATCGCGAAATCGATGGAGGAACTCAGCACGTTGCTCCAAAGCCTCAATCGAGTCTCCCAACGGGTAGGACTCAGGATGAACATGGACAAGACCAAAATCATATCTAATGCCCATGTTGCCCCGACCCCCGTTATGATTAAGAACTCGACTCTTGAAGTTGTTGACGCATATGTATACCTACGACAAACTGTCCAACTAGGTAGATCCAACTTTGAGAAGGAGGTGGGCAGCGTTCGCGAAGCTCCGCATTATCTTTTCGTCCGAGGTACCTCAGTACCTTGAGACAAAAGTCTTTGAGTGTGTGTTGCCAGTGGTGATGAATGGATCCGAGACGTGCTGCTTCACTAAAGGAGCTGCGGAAAGGGCTATGCTCGGGGTTTCTCTACGGGATCGAATGAGGAATGAGGAGATCCGTAGAAGAACAAGGGCTACCAACATAACCAAACGGATTAGCTCGTTGAAATGGCAATAGGCAGGCCATATAGCACGGAGAACAGATGGCCGTTGGGGCCGAAAGATTCTCGAATGGAGACCACGGACTGGCAAGAGCAGTGTGGGACGTCCACCAACAAGATGGACGGACAATTTGGTAAAGCCCGCAGGTTCAGTCAGGGTGAATGCCAGTTGCATCTAACCGTAATGAATGAGGAAGGCCTATGTCCAGCAGTCGACGGCCTGCGGCTTAAATAATGATGATGATATTCATCATATGATATTCATCATCATCATTATTTAAGCCGCAGGCCGCAGTATATATTCATATACTTACAGTAATACTCTGCTAACCCGTAAAATCCTCAGTATAAAGTGTAGTCCAATATACAAGAAATATACAAGAATATCCGCACAGTTGCTACTGAACAAGTACCCACACATGCGGCGCGGCGGCTGGCCGCCCGCCCGCGCACTTTCCTGCGGTTCCCTCTTCCCTTCTAGACTTCTTCTAGCACATCTAAAGATAAGTAGGTACATATTTTCAGCCTAACTAACATTTTGTGTAGAATTGCATTTGCATGTCATGCCAAAAAATTAGCACTTAATGGAGTAACTAAGTTTTTAAAAGTAGGTACTAGGAGTAGGTAAACCGTTTAAAAATACTAATCTTATTATTTTTTTGATAAAATACACAAATAAAAACATTCCATTGGCACTACTTTGCGTATAGATAGTAAGTAAATCTGAAGTAATGTAATAAATAATTCAGTGAATCTTTTGATATTTTTTTCATTGCTCTGCCGCGCTGCGCTTAATATTTTTTAAAAACATTTTTTAAGTATTTTTTTCAAAAAAACTTATATTTTCGGAATCTGTATAAATGTGGCTTTCTAAACATATTTTTATTTGCTGATATCGGTACTAGTTGAGAATTAATCGACACTGGAAAAAAATATTTTCTCATAAAATTTTCAATTATCGGTGGTAATTTAATTTTTTTGTACGTAAAAGTGTATTTTTTGTTTCGGAAAATGATTGGCCATCTTTTATTTATCCGAAAATGATACCCCACTTGCCATACTAGCTATAAGTTAGCAGTTATTACGACCAATAGTACGCGCGGCGTAAGAAAACTTTACCCCCTCCCCCTCCCCCCCTGCAGGGTGGCTCCCGCTGGCTCCCGGGCGTTTTCCACTCTGATCCACCTAAGGAACAAGTGTGCCAAGTCTCATTCTTTAATGCCAAAAATATTGGTGTTGTCCTATAAGTATCCCACTAGTCACTCTAAGAGCAATGGAGCGAGCTATGCATGATCGAATCAGAAATGAGGAGATCTGCGGTAGAACCAAATTTACTGGCAAAGCTCGGAGAGTTGCCAGACAGACATCTATTCTGGTAAAAGTCGTAAGAACCAGTTGAAAGCGGAACTGTTTGGGGGAGGGTTTAGTCTAGCATGGGACGTCTTTCGCCTGATATCACCATTATCATCACAGCCTACATACAACCCACTGCAGGGCATAGGCCTCCTCTCAGAATGAGAGGGCTTGGGCCGTAGTTCCCACGCGGGCCCAGTGCGGAATGGGAGCATCACATACACCATTGAATTTCTTCTCATTTTTATACATACAGGTTTCCTCACGATGTTTTACTTCACCGTTAAAGCTCATGGTAAATTACAAATGTAATTTTGTATATAAATTCCGAAAAACTCAGAGGTGCGAGCCCGGACTCGAACCCACGACCCTCTGCTGGAGAGACCATAGGTCAAACCACTAGGCCACCACGGCGTGTGGTGATATATGACGATGATGAAGTCCAAATTATTAAAGCTCTTTACCCACGATCTTCTACTTGGAAGATCACAGTGCAAACCATTTAGCTCCCTAACACAGCTTTTTACACGTATAACGGGCTATGCCGTCGAGACGACGGTTTTGTTGGGTAGACTCCATTAATTATGGAATGCCATTGGTCAGGCCCTTAAACCTCATCAGTTAGGTAGACTTACTATCTACATTGTTACCGACAAACTCATTAAATAGTAATTTGAGTAATCTCCAGCACGAGAACCGATAACAATGCCATGTGGCATGAAAAATTATCTATTTATCCACCCATTACGGTGTTAAATGAGAATAGTAATTGAATACTTAGGTTATTGACGTGACAACGTCTAATAAATCGATGAACGCCGGCTGCACGCACGAAAAAGGATGACGCAATGTCCCGTACATAACGCATTGTCCCGTACGCTCGAGCCGATGAACGATCGGACAAGAAAGAGCAGTGAACGCCAGGATGTACAAGAGAGCTGCGCGCGCCAGGATGTACAATCTTAGTACTAGCGCTCGGGTAATTTTTATGGGGGGAGTGCGTGGGGTTGCGGGGGAGGGGGTATTAAGGCTGCGTATCCACCGGAGCTGTGAGAGAATGCGTTGTGAGGGATGTGTCTGTCATGAACCAATAGAAACACTTCATTTAAAAGGTCCTAAGTTAATAAAGTGTTTCTATTGGTTCATGACAGACACATCTCTCGCAACGCATCCTCGCACATCTCTGGTGGAAACGCAGCCAAAAGGAGGATGAAATTGTAATTGATTTTGCCGTAGGATGCACCGTTTTCAACATATTTGACAAAACACCGGTTCTCGTCCAATCACCGAGGTTAAGCAACGTCGGGCGCTGTCAGTACTTGGATTTCAAATGTCATTTCGCACATAAATTCCGAAAACCTCAGAGGTGCGAGCCGGGATTTGAAACCACGACCCTCCGCTTGAGAGGCCATAGGTCAAACCACTAGGCCACCACGGCTTTAATGGTCATCTGGGAAATATTGTTAAAACTGGCAAAACGGTATCTTTGCCTACTACACATGCCATTTTCATACCTGATTTACACTCTCGCCTCGTACCTCGCCTCGTGCTTCGTCTCGTCATCTCGCTCCGGACGCGAGCCTGCAAATCACGAGACGAGGCGCGAGGCGAGCCTATTCACACTCTCGTCTCGTTGCTCGTCTCGCTACTCGTACACGATTGTAAATGAGCTATCAGACTTCTGGGGCGAAAAGACATTACGGTGTTTTCTTAAATGTGGATAGGTTTTGTAAAAAACTATACCAAGTACATTTTTCTACAAAACCTTTCTAAATTAAAGTTGGCAGTATAATAGATAATCTGTAATCTTTAACAGAGACTAAGCTGTCAGTTTAATGATGAAACACCTACTTAGCAGCAAACGAATAACTTATTTTAATATTATAGTAAACAATGTCAGAATACCGTTCAAGATTAATTGATCACGCTCTGCGAGTAAAATTGTTGCTTTAACGTCTTCATGTGACGTTGATCATGCCTTTTTGACATTAAGACAATTAAGATCACCATCGTAAACATTAAATAATTGCACTCTTTTCAGTAGAGTAATCACCACGTATTCCTTTCATACATACATACATACATCACTCACCACTACTTACAATCAAAGACACTGAGATGCACACACGCACACATATAATAAATTAATTCATTCATTCTTGTTAACCCTCTTGTGCATAAATTTGCTACCTAAGTTCTTAAAAAAAAATACTGTGGCTTTATGTAACCGCCTAATACTCGATATCGTAATTTTCAACCGACGAAAACAAAAGGAGGAGGTTCTCAAGTCGACGTGTGAGTATATATATATTTTTTTTATGTATGATCACGCATAACTTTTTACAGAGTAGTCCGATTTTGATGATTATTTTTTTATTGGAAAGCGTATACCTCGGGGGTGGTCCTATTTAAATTTGGAAATAATATTCCTACCCTAAGGGTAGGAAAACAGGGGATGATTGATTGTTCAGTTACTGATTGTACTATATGACCACGCATAACTTATTACAGAGTAGTCGGATTTTGATAATTCTTTTTTTATTGGAAAGCGTATACCCCAAGGGTGGTCCCATGTAAATTTGGAAATAATATTCCCACCCTAAGGGTAGGAAAACAGGGGATGCTTGCCTTACTTTTTACAGAGTAGTCTGATTTTCATAATTCTTTTTTATTGGAAAGGGTATAACATACCTTGAAGTAGGTATTATATAAATTTGGAAAAAAAAAATACCCATGGAAAAAAGTATAAAATAAAAACTTTTTAACAAAAAAATTAAACCGCCGGAAAAACTGAAAAGCAAAAAATAATACCTTTTTTGTTTGACCTTAATCTAGGTACCAGTTTGAAGTCGGTGCCTCAGCACTAGCCAGGAGGAGTGATAGAAGCCAATCAGGTAGACGATTATAGGTCCACTCCTCCTGGCTAGTGCTGAGGCACCGACTTCAAACTGGTACCTAGATAAAGGTCAAACAAAAAAGGTATTATTTTTTGCTTTTCAGTTTTTTCGGCGGTTTAATTTTTTGTTAAAAAGTTTTTATTCCCATAGGGAACGTGCACATAGACGGTGCTGCCAACTGGTGCCATCAATTTGACTGTTTTACCCTGATCAGTTTCTTTTACTGTCCGCATAGATAGTGTCTCTTCTGTAGCATTAATGCAGCTGCCTATAATTTCTGCAAGTTCCCTATAGGGAACGTGCACATCGACGGTGCTGCCAACTGGTGTCATCAATTTGACTGTTTTACCCTTATAAGTTTCTTTTACTGTCCGCCCGAATACTGTCTCTTCTGTCGCATTAGTGCTGCCGCCTATAGTTTCTGCACGTTCAATCAATTTATTGTTAAACCAAATTAGGCCACCACGCCACCACGTGACAGGCAAAGCCTAGTGTGGGGCCGCAGGATAATCAGTGAAAACACCAACCTTATGATAAGTGGCACAGGGGTGTATAAATAGTTTATGACCTTGACAGTACCTACCAAATTACAATTAAATTCTACTGCCGTAAGTGGACCAAAATTCTTGCAAAATTAAAGCAAAAAAAAACTAAAACATCTTGTACAAACTTACATCAAATGCCAATACAAATCACACTCTTTTGACAGCAACTGGCAACTATCAAAGAAACGTTAGTTAAATTCGACTACTGAAAGTGGACCAAAATTTTTGCAAGTATGAAGCAAACTACGAAACCAACTACGGCCCAAGCCCTTTTATTCTGAGAGGAGGCCTGTGCCCTGCAGTGGGACGTATTTAGGCTGGGATGACGATCATGATGAAGCAAAAAAAAAAAACTAAAACAAATCTTGTACAAACTTACATGAAACGCCAATACCGCTTTAAACGCACAATTCAACACACACTTTTGACAGTTGCTGGCAACTATGAAAACATGTTAATTAAGAAAAAAAAACAATTTAAAATAGTAATCACTCGCCGCTAGTGAGACGGCATCTGGTCCCGCGGAACCGTAACGCGTCATGGAGAGACGGCGTGTCGATCAATTGATTATCTACTTTTTGTCCTTGAAATAAGATACAAACAGATGGCCATTGGTGGGGTGTCGTGTTACTTGAAACTTTGTACAGATACAAAAAATCGAGCGTGGATTCAGGGTTCCGTGACATAGAGAAAATATGACTGTCGCTACGCCGTCCATCTGTCCGTCACAGGGCTGTAGGTATTTCAAAATCGAAATATAAGTGAAATAAAATTTAAAAATTAAATTAAATCTAGGGATACTGCGTATATTTTACTAAGAAGCAGGGCTCTAGCAATACCAGATTTTTATGTTTTATAGCAGATATTTTGATACACTTCACAATTTATACAGAACCCTCCGTGCGCGAATCCAATTTGTATAAGGCCGGTTTTTTTATAAGACTCCTAGGAATAAAGGCTTACTTTATTTTTTATTAAATACTAAGTACTTAGTTGTTGCCCGCAACTTCGTCTGCCAACAAGTCTTACATCGTTGTCCCGCAGAAACTATGGGATTTTAGGGGATAAAAACTATCCCATGTCGTTCTCAGGGTCTCAAACTATCTCCATACCAAATCTCATCAAAATTGGTTAAAAGAAAAGGTTTAAACGTGAAGATGTAATAGACAGATAAACAGAGTTACTGTTGCATTTGTAATTTGTTTGTGTTTGTTGTTTGTAAGGATTTATCTAATGTATCTATCTTTAATATTATCATCATCATCATCATCATCATCAGCCTATGTTCGGCCACTGCTGGACATAGGCCTCTCCCATGGCACGCCACTGAGCACGATCCTCAGCCACTCTCATCCAGCTCTTGCCAGCCGCCCTGCGAAGCTCATCGCTCCACCGGGTCTGAGGACGTCCCACGCTACGTTTGCCGATCCGTGGTCTCCACTCAAGAACTCGTCTACCCCAACGGTTATCGGTTCTTCGGGTTATATGGCCTGCCCATTGCCACTTCATCGTGCTAATGCGGTGGGCTATGTCGATAACTTTGGTTCTCTGTCGGATCACTTCGTTACGAATTCGATCTTTTAGAGAATCTCCGAGCATAGCCCTATCCATAGCACGTTGAGCAACTTTAAATCCTACCCTACCCGTCATGACATACGGTGCCGAAACATGGACACTCACTGTAGGGCTGGTCCACAAATTTAAAGTTGCTCAACGTGCTATGGAAAGGGCTATGCTCGGAGTTTCTTTAATATTATGTTAATATATTATTAACACATAAAATGTTTAATTTAGAAAAATAAAACACAGGTAAGTGATACCAGTCCTGATTTTTTACAAAAATTTCTGGAATCTCTACCTTTGCCAGCCCAAGATACACCTTATCACCTTGGTAGTAGAATCGTGATCATTTCGAATTCCACAAATGTTAATCTACCTCAGCTGCTGACTGTACAACACGTCCGACCTTAGTATTAAGCGTTATTTTGAATCACCATTCCATAATGACCTACAATAGGTATATTATGCCAAACGAAAACACACGTTTCCGTGACTCATCGCGAATGTGCTTAGCAAGTTAATAAAGGTGCTAAGTATTAGATAACAAAATTGCCACGTTGTCGGCAATTTAGGACGCAATCAGAAGAAGGTAAGTAACATCTTAAAAACAATAAATAAGAAAGGTACAATTTAAAAAATATTATAACTGCCTTCCGTCCGCCAGCTTCGCCCGCGATAAAATTTATATAAAAAGTAGCCTAGTCACTCAGTGATAATATAAAATATAATGTAGCTTTCTAACGGCAAAAGAATCTTTGAAATCGGTCCAGTAGTTTAAAATTTATTCGTTACATACAAAAAGACAATTTTTTCCTCTTTGTAATATTAGTTTAGTTTAGAAAATAAACCTAAAATAATAGGAATGGTTACGGAGATAGCTCCGATAACCATTCCTTCACGGTTGAGGTGGATTAGAAAGAGATTTTTGGAATATCTCGCGAGATAGAGATTAAGTGTTGACCATAAATAATAAATTTTCTTTTTATGTTATTATTTGTATTAGTATTATTTAATTTAGTATAATAGATATTTACTTGGAACGTATTTAGATTAGTTGAATTGTATTAATTGTTATAAAAATAACCTGTCTATATAAAAAAATCGCCTAAGTCCTGTCCCTGTGGAAGAGTGCCCATAAGGCTGGCAGCATTTCCGCGCTGGATTGTGATGCCAATACGTTGGGCGATAAATGCCTTGGGCCTTACGGTCACGGGGAATTTCAAACAATTTCATGTTTTATTTGGCCGAAAAGTTTGTGAGCGTTCGGACTCCACGGACCTAACGTTTCTACAGCAAAAGCTGCAAGTAACATCTTTGCCGTCTCGTCCAGGGTTAAAAAATTAAATCGTTAAAACTAGGTTAGAATGGACATCTATTTATATAAAATTCACAGTCCTGACTAACAGACTGATATCATGATAATATAATGTATATCAGCGGACCGTCCAAATCGTTGAAGCTAAAGACTGAAGAAGAATGTAGACTAAGAAGGGATTTTTCGAAATTCCACGGGATAGGAAATAAATTGGATTTATATTTTTGCTTCAAAGTGGCCTTATCTCCATATCTATAATTATTAGAGACGTCAAATTTGGCGTGCAAGTAGGTGATAAAAAAAATTACGTTTTTTTGAAAATCAAACGGGGAAAGGAAAAAACGGGATTTATGTATTTAATTCAGTGGGAGAGGAATGGTTACGGAGATAGCTCCGATAACCATTCCTTTACGATTGAGGTGGATTAGAAAGAGATTTTTGGAATTTCTCGCGAGATAGAGATCAAGTGTTGACCATAAATTTTATTTGCGCGCGGACGGAGTCGCGGGCTTAAGCAGTTAGCATATATATTGAATGGATCTAGGTAAGAAGCCCACCTAAACAACTAAAGTCACCGACTAGCTCGAAGCATCGCCAGACTCAAGTGGCAGTGGGCAGGGCACGTAGCTCGTAGAACGTGATGTCCGATGGGGCAGAAAGGTTCTCGAGTGGCGTCTACGGACCGGAAGACGCAGTGTAGGTAGGTAGGCCTCCAACAAGATGGAGCGACGAACGGGATCGCGTTGGATGCGGATGGCACGGGGCCGATCTGTTTGGCGAGCCATGGGAGAGGCCTATGTTCAGCAGTGGACGCCTTTCGGCTGAAATGATGATAATGAAGCAACCCACCTTTGGCTGATTTGCTTAGACTGAAGTTAATTGTATAACTCCGAGACATGTGCTAACCCAGAGTAAAGTAGTGTCAAAATGTGCGGATCTGTCATCATTATACATCATCACATCAGAGACGTCAATTGCTATAGCTAAACCGATTAAATGAGTCTTCGTCTGCATGGTACAGGGGCCGCACCTCTCTCGGCCCCTTTGTCGTCATACCCCCCAGCCCCTGTACCGCGCAGGCGAGGACTCTTAAATGATCTAGCTATAGAAAAATGTCTCCCCGAAAGAGTTCCTCAACGATCGGTCCTGAGCTGCCCTCAGCCAAGATGCTCCTACGACCTTTATCAGCTCGTCGGTCCATCTTGTTGGGGGCCTTGCTACGGCACGTCTTTCGGTCCGCGGCCGCCACTCTAGGACCTTACTGCTCCATCGTCCGTCGGTTTTACGAGCAGTGTGCCCTGCCCACTGCCACTTAAGTCTGACAACACTCCGAGCTAAGAAAATCAATCCTATCAAAACTAATCGTGGTTTCAATCACGTGGACTCAATCCCACCAAAGTGGTCGTCTCGATGACATAGCCCGTTAAATAGCTATGGTAGGGTAGCTCAATGGTTTGCACTGTGATCTTCCACTTAGAAGATCGTGGGTAAAGAGCTTTAATAATTTGGACTTCATCATCATCATGTCAGGCGAAAGACGACCCATGCTGGACAAAGTGGACAAATACCTCCCCTAAACAGATTCGCTTCCAACTGGACAGTCAAGCCAAGTCTTCCAATTCGCGGTGGCCACTCTAGAACCTTACCCATCGTCCGTCGCTTTTACGAGCAATGTGCCCTGCCCACTCCCACTTAAGTCTGACAACTCTCCGAGCTAAGAAAATCTATCCGATCATAACTAACTTCTGTCTATCTATCTACAGCCATTGTCCGTCCACTGCTGGAGGTAAGCCCCTTTCGTATTACGCCAAAACTAGCGATCATTGGCTTCCCTCATCCAGCCACTGCCAGCTGTTCTCCTAAAGTCATCAGTCCAACAAGTCGCATGGCGTCCTACAAATACCCTTTCCCAAACGTCGTCTCCACTCCAGGTCACGTCTGCTCCAACGATAGTCGGTTCTACGGCAAACGTGACCAGCCCATTGCCACTTCAGCGTGCTAATCTTTCAATCACATTTGAAATAAATAAAACCAGCCAAGTGCGAGTCGGACTCGCGCACGAAGGATTCCGTACCATTATCTATAAAAACGGCAAAAAAATCACGTTTGCTGTATGGGAGCCCCCCTTATATATTTATTTTATTTTAATTTAATTATTTATTTTTGAAGTAATTTTATAACTAAATATTCTGTGAATATTTTAAGCTTCTACGTGTTGCCGTTATCATTATCGAGTAAGAACGAGCAGAAAATCACGTTTGTTGTAGTATGGGAGCCCCCTTAAATATTTATTTTATTCTTTTTTTTAGTATTTGTTGTTATAGCGGCAACCAAAATACATCATCTGTGAAAATTTGAACTGTCTATATCACGGTTCATGATCATGAGATACAGCCTGGTGACAGACGGACAGACGGACGGACGGACAGCGAAGTCTCAGTAATAGGGTCCCATTTTTAGGGTTCCGTAGTCAACTAGGAACCCTTATAGTTCCGCCATGTCTGTCCGTCTGTCTGTCTGTCCACGGCTAAGCTCAGAGACTGTTAGTACTAGAAAGCTGTAATTTGGCATGAATACATATATCAGTCACGCCGACAAAGTGATTGAATAAAAAAAAGTAAAAAAATTTTTTTAGGGTACCTCCCATAGACGTAAAGTGGGGGTGATTTTTTTTTTCTCGGCTAACCCTATAGTGTGGGGTATCGTTGGAGAGGTCTTTTAAAATCATTGCGGAGTTGCTAACATGATTTTTCTATTCAGTGATCTGTTTGCGAAATATTCAACTTTAAAGTGAAAATTTTCATTAAAATCGGCCGTCCCCCTCCCCTCTAAAATCTAAACTGTTGGGTGGAAAAATTTGAAAAAATTCAGAAGGGTAGTAAATATATCAAATTTACTAGGAAAAGCTAAGATTGCTTGGAAATTATTTGTAGTTTAAGAGTAAATAGTAGCCTAAGGTATAAAACATAACCTAAACTTGGATGATTCCGTACACATACGAAATCCTTAGAAAAATATTACTTGATTTTTTCGTAATGGCTACGGAACCCTACCTTGGGCGTGTCCGACACGCTCTTGGCCGGTTTTTTACCTTTTGAGTACGGAACCCTAAAAAAATAATTGCAAATTGAAAAAACACTTATATGCACTAACCTTAGTTCAAAACCGTGAGAAATACTCCCTACAGACAGGTTTGTACTGAGCACTTAACCAACTTAACCATTCACTTCAGCGTGGCGCTAACATCTTCACATTCTCGCAAATTTGTACTACGAATGGTAAGATTAAATTTTACCCACCGGAACGTATAAGTTTGTCGCAGTACGAACATTAAAATTCCTCGGAGAGTTCGTTAATTTTTATTCAGTTTGTATAACGGATTGCATTAATAGGCAGTGGAGAATGTTACCTAACCTAGGCTAATTCTAGATTTCTAGACTGGTATGACGATAATTAAGTGCATAAAGACGCCAGAGCATTAAGCTGTAATGGCCGGTAGCAATTTATAAAGCCTAGCACATGAGGAAAATTGAAATGCTTAAAAAACTCGTTTTACTAATTGAGATTTTGAAGTGAGTTTTTGAAGTTATACTTTATCAAAAAATTAAGTATTATCGTGATAACTAAATAAGACTAAGTAACGATTTTTGATTTTATTTTTTAAATTTAGTTTTAATCTCAGCACTGCAAGTAGTACCTACTCGGCAGAGCACAAATGGGAAAAAACCTGATTACTGGTAATTAGGTTTACATTAGAGGAATAAAAATTGATAAGTATATTTTTAATCTACGTGTAAACTTGCCTCGGGCGCAGTCACTTATAATTTAAATATAGTCGTCAATGCGGAACAAAAATGTAGGTTTTTTATGACAAGCTTATTAAAAATCGCACTGTAGGGCACCGTTAAGAAATAAGTTTTTGAGTTCACGCGGCAAAATATACAATCGAACCTTTTTTGATTTGTGACCGGAAAGATTCCGGTGGATCACGATTTAGTTAGTTCGTCTGTAAAAATGTTTGAAAAGTATATAAAAAAAAAACTTATGCGTCGTCCTAGATTACGAAATTGGGTAAGATAAGAAGTCATCATAGGGTAAGGTAAGAAGAAATTACTTAACTGCAAAAATGAAACTTTTTTTTCATGAGCTACAATAAACTTAATTTTTGTTGGCTTTTAAACTTTTAAAGTAACCTCAGTGTGTGACTCATATTCTGACTAATTTTTAAAAAAAAATAAAGGTACCATCTGAAGCCTAAATAAACTTCTGATTATGATTTTTTTAACAACTGTGACTAACTTAATAAGTGCAAAAATAAATAACTAAAAAACTTTCAGCTGGAAAATGTAAAATACATTTAAAAAAAAGAAAAGGGAATTGTCATGTTATTATATTGCTATAATGTGAAGGGATCAAGGGACTTAGTAAAATCAGTCTTAGCAAGTACACCGTGTATGATTGACGCTCCCTACATACATAACACCTAACTGCGACAAAGTTCCACGTACAAAAAATTACACGTATTTATTGTCATTTGTTATCTGTTATTAATACATTATCATTACCTATCACCTATATTGTGGGTCACAGATATCAGTAAATATTATTCACAGCATTCACAACCTAAAGTTTTACAAACCACTAAGCAAAAGCCCTTTTTTCCTTTGCATACTAGTACCCTAGCTCTACCTTTTATTTGCTTTTGCTAGACAAGCGGGGTTCTTAGGGCGAGCGCACATCGGCTGAGACAATGAGCAAGGAGGCCCAACGGTGCACTATCTCACCCAGTCTCATCAGTCTCAAAATTTTGCTAGGTCGCTTCTCTTACTTACATTTTGAATTTGGTCTAATGCAATCCAATTTCTTATTTGGTCTCCACTGAGCGAGCCACTTCGCGAGGAGTTATTTTTGGTGCGATTTTGAGCTTTGTGTAGAACAAAATCTGCCTCATGCGCTTCCCTCGCGAGGCGGCTCGCTTAGTGGCTATTAAATATAAATAGCGATTACTTGCAGTATGACCTGATTTTTTTTTAAATATTAAAAAAAATTATGTTACTTAGCTAAGTGATAGATAAATAGAGTCATAATATAACATATCACTTTTAGTGTTAGATATTTCCGAAAAAAAAAATTTAATTTTTAATTATTTTTAAATCTCACATTAACTTTAAGTTAGGTAATAGTACATTACTGCAGCGGCCGCGAAATAGGGGATTGCCGGCCGAGTAGTTATAGATGGCCGAGTGTTAACGAGGCCATCTAGAGATACGAGGCCGGCAATCCCTGTTCGTGGCCAAGGCTTGTATAGTGTTTTTCTCAAACATGCATCATCATCATCACCACCATCATCACCGCCATCATCATCACCATCACCATCACCAACAACATCATCAACATCCATCAACATCTATCAACATCCATCAACATCCATCAACATCCATCAACATCCATCAACATCCATCAACATCCATCAACCAACATCCATCAACATCCATCAACATCCATCAACATCCATCAACATCTATCAACATCCATCAACATCCATCAACATCCATCAACATCCATCAACATCCATCAACATCCATCAACCAACATCCATCAACATCCATCAACATCCATCAACATCCATCAACATCCATCAACATCCATCAACATCCATCCATCAACATCCATCAACATCCATCAACATACATCAACATCCATCAACCAACATCCATCAACATCCATCGACATCCATCAACATACATCAACATCCAACAACATCCAACAACATCCAACAACATCCATCAACATCCATCAACATCCATTCATCCATCCATCCATCAACATCCATCCATCCGTCCGTCCGTCCGTCCGTCCGTCCGTCCATCCATCCATCCGTCCATCCATCCATCCGTCCATCCATCCGTCCGTCCATCCATCCATCCATCCATCCATCCATCCATCCATCCATCCATCCATCCATCCATCCATCCATCCATCCATCCACGTCGACCTATTAAACTTCATGGTGCTGTGTCACATAAAACAATAGACGATCACTTTGCTGGCCAAGGCCAGCAATGTTGTATGAAATTCCATTATTGACCTCTCGTCTAGGCGCACCTGCAACGTGACAGTTCGTGGCGTATTATAAGGAACATAACGTCAATATTTCACAGCATGTTTGAGAAAATTACTTTTCCATCAAAGCCTCATAATTTCCTTGAACTTAGGATACGGAAATGAAAATGTCAGTCAAATAAAATAAAAATCGACCGAATGCGAGTCTGACTCATGCGCTGAGGATTCATGCAAATATGTATGTCAAGATATTAATAATAATAATAATCTCCATCCTTAGCCGTTCACACCAACGTTGCCGCCTCGTTGCCCCGAGTGGGCAATAGTTTGAGGGACAATAGATTTAGTGAATGGCGAGTCACCGCCTACCAAAAGTTCAGTTTATGAGATATTGAAATGGTAGGTGTCCGTTATCTCACTCCATAGCCCGGTAATCCTGTCCACAACATCCCAACCCCATAGCCAATTCCATGTCGCTTCCTATAACCTGGCAATAGTTTGGCAACTGTGGAGGACTGTCCGCTAGCACATCCTCATGGTGTATTAGGGGATAGACCTCCATAGTTGCGCCCACCTCATTTATATTATATGGTACCAAAGGCCTCTTCATGTTGGCTTTGGCCCTATGAATGCCTTTCAAATGACCGGGTCCCCATGGGCCCGTGATCGGAAATCCGTACCAACATAATAATAATAATAATGTTTTATTTGAAGGCATTCGGTACACCCATATTATAAAGTTACAATTTTAAATTAAAATTAAATAAATTAAGATCAAATTACAAATTACATTTTAGTTACCATACCATATACTAAACGGCCTTATAAATAAATAAAAAATTGTCTTTAATTTAGAACATTCATAATTCCGTTAAAAAAGAAGTATAAGTATCTCGTATTGGCAGAGCCCTGCTTCTTAGCTAAATATAGAAAGAAAGAAAAACGTTTATTCGTGACATTTTTATGAAAACAAAGAAACTGAAACTGAGATTAAATATTGTCACGAAATGGTTCCAACTAGGGCTTGCAATTCGAATATTCGAATATTCGAATAATTCGAATATTCGGCGAATTTTCATATTCGAATATTTGGGGGCATGGTATTCGAATATTCGATATTCGATTTTATGTTCATCATTTCAGCCGAAAGACGTAAACTGCTGAACATAGACCTCCCCCAAGGCTCGCCAAACAGATCAGTCCCGTGCCCTCCGCATCCAACGCGATCCCGCAACCTTAACCAGGCGTCGCTCCATCTTGTTGGAGGCCTACCTGTAGGTACGCAGTGTACTGCGTCTTCCGGTCCGTGGACGCCACTCGAGAACCTTTTTGCCCCATCGGCCGCAGTTCTACGAGCGATGTACCTTGCCTACTGCCACTTGAGTCTGGCGATTCTTCGAGCTATGTCGGTGACTTTAGTTCTTGCGCGGATTTCATCATTTCTAATGCGATCCCGCAGAGAAACTTCGAGCAATAGCCCTCTTCATTGCCCTTTGAGTGACTTTGAGCTTTCTTATGAGGCCAATCGTTAGCGGCCACGTCTCGGTGACATAAGTCATCACTGGCAACACACACTGGTCAAAGACTTTAGACTTGTCACACTGCGGTATATTGGATGACAAGATATTGCGGAGCTTCCCGAACGCTGTCCAGCCGAGCCGGATTCGTCGACTGACCTCTTTCTCGAAGTTGAACCTACCTAATTGGATTGTGTGTCCCAGGTAGATATAGTCATCAACAACTTCGAAAGCAGAGTCTCCAATTATGATGGGAGATGGTATAACATGGGCATTCGACATGATCTTTGTCTTGTCCATGTTTAATTTAAGACCAACTCGCTCAGAGACAGTCCCGAGGTCAGCGAGCATCATAGCACTTAGGTCTTCCATGGTCTCAGCCATAAGCACTACGTCATCGGCAAATCGAAGGTGAGTGAGTGATGTATTCGCCATTTATATTGATGCCTCGCCCTTCCCAGTCAAGAGTCTTGAAAGCATCCTCCAGTGCAGTGGTGAACAGTTTCGGAGAAATAACATCTCCTTGTCTAACTCCACGCTGCAATAGAATAGTCTTCAACATCTGGTCCTGAAATCGGACGGACATTGTGGCGTTATTATGTAGACACTTCAAATCTTCGGTGTACCGGTAGCCTACTTGGCACCGTTAGAGTGACTGCAGTACAGCCCAAGTCTCGATCGAATCGAAGGCTTCCTCGTAGTCCACAAATGCCCGGCAAAGGGGGCGGTTATACTCCTCGGTTTTCTGTATAACCTGCCGCAACGCATGTATGTGGTCTACGGTACGGTGCTAAAGCGCTAAAGTAATAATTAGATGATTAGGTGAATTAGGTAGGTTTTTAAAGTGGAAAGTTTGCTTTTAACGACGTACAGTACAGTCCAAAGTGAATTAAACAATAATTTCATACTTAACGCCACGCATACGTTAAAAACTTAAAACCGATTGTTAGATGTGTGTAATAATGATAATTTATGGTTTGTTATTCATATTAAACTAATACATGTTTCCTATGTTTGCGTTGATATCTTTGTTGATTTTTTTTATAAAAATTTATAATTACTGTTTTGTTTTTAATTGTCATATGATTTTTCAGACTGATTACGTAATTACTACTAATTACACAGCTGATTTTGTAGTGTTCTGTGTTTTATTAAACCTTTCTAAAATATTCGAATATTATTCGAATAATTCGAATACTTCCGAATTTATGCATCGAATATTCGAATAATAAAAATGGTCGAATATTGCAAGCCCTAGTTCCAACTCAGCATAATGTCAGACCTTACAGCCGACGCTGGTCTTCCGTTGGAACTATACGCAGTGTGGGGTCATTTTTAACCCCCGACACAAAAAGAGGGGTGTTATAAGTTTGACCGCCGTGTGTGTGTGTGTGTCTGTCTGTATGTTTGTCTGTGGCATCATAACTCTTAAACGGGTGAACCGATTTGGATGCGATTTTTTTATTTGAAAGCAGGTTTCTCGGTGATGTTTTATTAAAATTGGTCCAGCGGTTTAAAAGTTATCAGCTCTATTGTATGCTGCGGAAGGGATCTTCGACTTAATTGCGTTGTTTAACTAGGAGCCCTTAATTTTTAATTTTATTGTAGTGACATTAAAATGGTTCCGTTGGTGCGCTTTAAGTTATGGTACCCAAGAAATGCAATTTGTATTTAGAAATTTAGTTAGGGCGCTTAGCAATGTGTACTTACTCAAAAAAAAATCATAAATATATTAAACTAGCCTTCCGTCCGCAGCTTCGCCCGCGATAAATTAATTTTCCCGTAGGAAAAGGTATTTTCCCACGGTAAAAAGTAGCCTATGTCACTCAGTGATAATGTAGCTTTCTAACGGCAAAAGAATTTTTGTAATCGGTCCAGTGGTTTCGGGGCCTATTCAATGCAAACAAACAAACAAACAATCAATCAAATCTTTCCTCTTTATAATATTAGTATAGATAACTCCCTGCCACGTACAGTGAAACTGTGGAATTTGGCTACGATTTGGCCGCTTTCAAGTCTAGAGTGAATTGAATGAGCATTTACTAGGCAAGCGTGCTCCATCGTAGGCCTCATCTTCGCTTTCCATCAGGTGTGATTGTGGCCAAATGCAGACCTATATTGTATTAAAAAAAACTTCCGGCAGCAGTTTCCAGACTACTATGACATCGGCGCTTTCAAGAAAAGGGTTTATTTAAAGGCCGGCAACAGATCGGTGCCTCTTTGAGTTGTTGATGTTTATGGGCGATGGCGATCATTTCCCATCAGATGACCCGCTTGCTCTTTTGTCGCATAATAATAAAAAACTCACGCTAAATTTATTCCTTAAACCATGCAATAATAAAATATGCAAATTTCAAATATCCGTCAAATTCAATAATATTTTATAGTGTTCTACTAAAGATTGGCAAAACAATTCCTAAACGAAATCTGAAAATTTATTAAAATTAAAAAGTTTTTTGGGTGGGAAAATATTTTTTGCTAAAAAAATCGAATGACTCTTTATTGAATACCACGGTACGTAGTAACAAGTACCAGTAAATAGGTCCATAGAGAAAAATTCATATTGATAAGCAATAGAAGGTCTTATCGCTTATCGCTTATCAGAGAACTCAACTTTCTATTAGTGAAAGAATTTTTAAAATCGGTTTAATAGTTTCAGTGATTACCCGTACATACAATCAACTAATACAAAGTCTACATAATCGTTATACTAGTAGCTCTGTGATTTTGACTTCGCAAGTTTTTCGAAATCTATATCTATACATATAATAAATCTGTAACAAGTCGGTGTCTGTACATTGAAGATATTTGAGAAAAACTGTCACTAGGGCTATTTATTAGCACAATAGAACCCAAAACAATGATTTTTAGAATTATTGTCTGTTTGTCTGTTTGTCTGTGCGTTTGTGCGCGCTAATCTCAGAAACGGCTTAACCTAGAAGGATGCGGTTTTCACTGATATGTTGGTATTTTCTTGGATTAACATTAAGTGTTTGTTTCATTTGAATCGGTTCACAAATAAGAAAGATACGTCTATTTTAAGAATTTATCGAACAGGTTTTTTTGTTTGAACGCGCTAATCTCAGGAACTACTGCTCCGATTTGAAAAATTCTTTTAGTGTTAGATAGCACATTTATCGAGGAAGGCTATAGGCTATATATCATCACGCTAACACCAATAGGAGCGGAGCGGAGCGGAAGAATGTTTCAAAATCGGGGGTTTTTGAAGTAAAACTTCTATAGGCACGCTTGACTTGGGAGTACGGTGTTGAATGTGAACGCGGGTGTGCGGGTGTGTGGGTGGGGGGGGGGGGGGGGGTGCGGGGGTACTAATTCCACGCGGACGGAGTCGCGGGCAAAAGCTATTACTGAAATATAATTTTAATTATGTTTTACGTTTTCAACTCCCATGGCTCTGTAATTTTTTTTTTCAAATAATTTATTGAATCAGGCGTTAGTTTGCGGAGGTCCATATTAATGAACTGAAACAATTACTTTGCTCACCCGTTTGCGGTTCATAAAATTTCACTAGAATTGATTGAAAATTGCAAACTGCAAGAGAACAGCCGGAAATCCACATGACATCAACTGGGCAGACAACGTAGGCATTTTTGCCCAAGTTGAAACAAAGAGACATTTTGCCCGCACTTCGCGCTGGCTCAGTCAATTTACGTTAATATTCATTTATATCGCCCCAAGTTAGGTTTTCCTTATAACATACACACGCGAAAGTTTGTGTGTCAATGCAACTGTTTATATGTAACCTATGTTACTCTCGCGCGAAAAAACTACTGATCGAGTATCGACAAAACTCGGCACTCTGAAAGCTTGTAACGTTTATAACCTAACCTAACCCACATTACCTACGGTAATTTTACTGCGGACATAGGCCTCCATAACCTAGATGAAAATTGCATACTTCGCGCATCTAGTGCAAATTTTTTTATATTTTTTTTTGAACTGCAGCCCGTAATTCTGAGAGGAGGCCAGCAGTGGGACATTGTAATAGGGCAGTCTCACCGCTCCCGGTCTATTCCAGTCAAACCCGTTGTCAGTTCATGATATAAAACTCGACAATCTAAAGCTATAGGTTTCTACTTGTGTGGTTGCAATTTTAGCATTATTCTACATTTTTTTATCAATTTAAATTTACGGCTTTTTTTTAGTACTTACACTATTTTTAGGGTTCCGTAGTCAACTAGGAACCCTTATAGTTTCGCCATGTCTGTCCGTCTGTCTGTCTGTCTGTCCGCGGCTAAGCTCAGAGATCGTTAGTACTAGAAAGCTGTAATTTGGCATGAATATACATATCAGTCACGCCAACAAAGTGGTAAAATAAAAAATAAAAAAATATTTTTTTTTAGGGTACCTCCCATAGACGTAAAGGGGGGGTGATTTTTTTTTCTCGGCTAACACTATAGTGTGGGGTATCGTTGGATAGGTCTTTTAAAACCATTGCGGGGTTGCTAACATGATTTTTCTATTTAGTGATCTGTTTGCGAAATATTCAACTTTAAAGTGAAAATTTTCATTAAAATCGAGCGTCCCCCCCCCTCTCTAAAATCTAAACTGTTAGGCGGAAAAATTTGAAAAAATTCAGAATGGTAGTAAATATATCAAATTTACTAGGAAAATTATAGCGGCTAAGATTGCTTGGAAATTATTTGTAGTTTAAGAGTAAATAGTAGCCTAAGGTATAAAACATACCTAAACTTGGGTGATTCCGTACACATACGAAATCCTTAGAAAAATATTACTTGATTTATTTGTAATGGCTACGGAACCCTACCTTGTGCGTGTCCGACACGCTCTTGGCCGGTTTTTACTTATTTATGTAGGTATTATTTATGTAGGTATTATTTTGACACTATGTCATTGTTTTATTTTATTTATTTTATATTCAAAACATTTCATAGGAAGGAACTAGACCGTAAGCCCAAGGCGAAAATGGGGGAGGCCTTTGCCCAGCAGTGGGACTACAGGCTAACTCCAGGCTAACTAATAATATAATATTCAAAACAATACAATAATAGGCTTACAGTACAAAATACCAAAACGCCTTTTATGTTACAAGCAGGCAATGATGATGATGATGATGATGATGATGACTGATTAATTTAATGTTTTTTTTAATTAATTCTTTTAAAATACTTTCTAATACTAAGTACCTACATTAAAAAAAAATAATCGACTTAAAATCTAAAACATTAACTTCTTTTGGTTAGAGAAATTCAAATAATACTTATATAAGTGGGTACTTAAGTTTAAGTGAGTAAATAAATACTTTCTGAGAATTTTTCTTTCCGCAAGTACTTATTACTTGAAATAAGTAATCCGAAAAAAAGTAAAACAGAAGAAAAAATGCGCATGATTCTCAGAAACGTACCTTTACTAAAAACGCCAACGATAAATATAGTCTTAAATTATCTAGGTTGGCCAACGAAGCCGACAAAACCTAGATTCCGTGTCCGTTAAACTTTTTAAAAACAAACTCCGGCCAATCGCCAGCCGAGGATTCACTTACCAGCAAAACATAACACAAATTCCAAATTCAAAACACGTAAAGACTAGACTGCGATAGACATGTACCGTTATAAGGCGAGTGCACACGTCCGCACGCACTGGCCGGCACGACGAACTGGAGCTAAGGTGTTGAATAGACTGAAGGTGCAGCGAAGAGACGGTACGAATTCCGTGTTTTTAATTTGTGACTTTAGTGCTTGAGTGGCATTTTAATGGCCAGTTATGTTCTATTGTTTTAAATTAATTCTACTCGTAAGTGAAAGTCTGCGTGTTTGTATGTTTGGATGTGAATAATAAAGTTTGAAAGCATGTGCGTGCGTGTGTGAGTGTGTGTTTGTTTGTCACTCCTTAACGCTAAAGCTGCTGGACAGATTTAGATGTGGTATGTAAATAGCTCGACGACTGGAATAACATAAAGGCTTCGTTTTATCCGAACATTCCTACAGAATAGGGATAAAATTCCAAAATCTCAATCTCTAACTTTAGAGGAAAAAAAAATAGCAAAGGTGCCCTTTATCGTGTACGGCCTTTGCGGCGAATTATTTTTCGCAAACTGATTCATTCTGCAAATGTTTCATTTCCCAAATGTAAATGTTGCTGAAACTGTAAACTATTCAGGATACACATCAGGACTATCCTGTAGCTTAGGTTAGGTTAGGTTAGGTTTGTTTTATAACAATCCTGAAAAGTTTACAGTTTCAGACAAAATAAACATTTGGGAAATGAAACATTTGCCAAATGAATCATTTTGCGAAAAGTTTTCCGCCGAAACATTAATAAACCTTAATTATTAAAACTAGTACGACTTTTCAAGTTTGAACCAGAGATAATTTTGCTCATCTGCACTTTTCATCAGGTGAGACCACGGTAATCACAAGTCAGCTTCGAACAAAAAAAATGTCCTCCAAATCATACCTCTGGACCCCAACCACAGACCGCGAGATCTGCACACGGGTTCTCTACCAATTAGACTCACTTATCTAAAAGTAGGTATGTAGGTATATGTATCTACAAATCTAGCAGCCTGCGACAAGGGCTCTGATACCTGGTTTACACTCGCGTACGAGTGGCGAGACGAACTGCGGGACGAGCCACGAGACGAGAGTGTGAACAGACGCTCGCGGCTCGTCTCGCGCCTCGTCTCGTGATTCGCAACGCTCGCGTCCTGAGCGGTTTTTTGGTCGCGAGTCAAAGGACCTCGCGACAAACGCGAGCGTCGTGTTTACATTCACGCTTCCGCTTCATTCATGTTTCAACGTTGTGCCGCGCAGGTTGTGCGCTTTAAAACTGCAAAATGGATTGGTCGCAAGAAGAAACGTTTCAATTTCTTGAATTATTTCAAAAGGAACCGATAACGACCTTAAATAAGAAGTGAAGGCTCCTATAGATGTTACCAGTAGCTAAGAATCGTAAAGTTATTGCTAAGCGCACTTTTTCTGGGATGGGGATTCTGAGTCTAGTCTTTTGCTTTTTAATTATAGGTTCAACTTTGCTTAGCAGAAAGTCAAAATCATTTAGCGACATTCTGCAAAAATTTTTAAACTCGCTAGCATCTTCATTCAGCATTTCTTGAAACATTCTTTCCATACTTTGCCTAAAATATATATTATTATGCATAATAAAAGCTTGCCACAAAAATGTATTTTAACAGGCTGACATTATTACCTCCGTGAAGGTAACAATGTGTCAGCCTGTGAATTTTTAACTTCGACTAAGAAAAAAGAAAGTATAATAATAGCTTGTAATAATTTTATACATACTCTCCCGCGACTCCGTCTGCGAAGAATTGGGGGGGGGGGGGAGATAAAAAATAGCCTACGACCTATTCTCAGACCTACCGAATACGGAGTAAAAGTTTCATACAAATCGGTCGAGCCGTTTCGGAGGAGTTGCCGCTAACACTTCAACGTCCTCCATCGTCGCTAGCTCAGAGAAAACTGAACTTGCCACGAGAGTGTAAACACGCTCATTTAGCTCGCGTCCGAAGCGAGACGACGAGGCGAGACGACGAGGCGAGGCGCGAGGCGAGAGTGTAAATCAGGTATGATTTACACTCTCGCCTCGTCACCTCGCCTCGCGCCTCGCCTCGTCGTCTCGCTCCGGACGCGAGCCTCAAAATCAAGGCAAATGACGAGACGAAGCGCGAGGCGCGCCTGTTCACACTCTCGTCTCGTGGCTCGTCCCGCAGTTCGTCTCGCCACTCGTACGCACAGTATGGCCAGTGATCGGAATTAGCCCGCGTTCCTACTATGTCGTGTGTCGTTCCGTTTTTTAATCGTGCGTTCGAATGGCAGAACATTTTGTATGAAACTGTTCACACTTGTCGGACACGATATCGATACAAACTGGAACGCACGATTAAAAAACGGAACGACACACGACATAGTGGGAACGGGGGCTTAGGTGAACCAAAATACCAATTCTTCGCAAGAGGACATAATACAGAGTGGTTACAACCGGGTAGGAAAATATATTGTTTCTTGAATACTGGGTTTTCGATATTTATCCGGGTGCTAGTCGTAAGAAAGCTCAAAGTCACTCAGAGGGCGATGGAGAGGGCTATGCTCGTAGTTTCTCTGCGGGATCGCATTAGAAATGACGAAATCCGCGCAAGAACTAAAGTCACCGACATAGCTCGAAGAATCGCCAGACTCAAGTGGCAGTGGGCAGGGCACATCGCATCGAGCGACGACCTGTTTAAGTTTGCTGGATCGCTTTGGATGCGGATGGCACGGGACCAATCTGTTTGGCGAGCCTTGGGGGAGGCCTATGTTCAGCAGTGGACGTCTTTCGGCTGACATGATGATATTATTATGATGACGCTGACTTTATTAAATAAAATAAGTACACTCAAACCCGGTGGTGTCAATTAATCTTTAAACCTAATTAATTTGGTTGACATTAATTTTAAACGCATTTAATAATCAATTTTCTAACTGATTCGCGCCACGTCATTTGAATGCAATAACCATAGCGATTTAATCAACGGAATTGCTCTATCAAGTTATGTAGGCATGCGTGACAACATTTTAAAAGTACGACGCGTTTAAAGAAATTATACGAGAGTTGCAACTAAGTTTAACTTATAGTCAGAAATAGTGCAATACCGCTCATCTTACTTACTTACTACTTACTACCAGGGCGCAGTGACCCAAAGTGGGTCTTGGCCTCCAACACCAGATTACGCCACGCTTTGCGATCTTAAGCCAGCTCAAGCTAGTCTTCGACCCCGAGATCCAAAAGGTCTTTCAGGACCTACGTCCACTCGGTCGTCCCAAGTACGCTCTCTTCACGGCTCGATCCTCTCCCAATCCCAACCTTTCTACGTGTCCGAGCCACCGCTCATCTGCCATAGGTACGTAAATAATAACTTCATATTTGTTTCATTTTAACCGGTTGACCTCAAGTTGTCTAGGTCGCAAAATGACTATATAGGTTGGTTGACCACATCGCATAATGACTAGATCGCAAATTGCGCAGATTTTTATTTGACCACATCGCTTAATGACTAGGTCATTAAAAAATGCTGCCATTATTTTGAATCACTCAATAATATTTTAATACAAAAATAGGTAGGTTAGGTTAATTAGGTAACTTCAGTTGCCCGAAGGGCAAAATAGACACAAAGAGGAGCTCTACCCTTGGGCGGAGCTCCGTTGAAAAGCAGTTAAGCAAACTATAGTTGGACCACGGGAAGGAAGGACAAAAATAAGCTATAACTAGGCATTTTGCGACCTAGTCGTTGTGCGATGTGTTCAATCAACCTATGTAGTCATTTTGCGACCTGGACAACCTGAGATCAACCCATTTTAACGAATTTGGAGTAAAAATTGGGAATCGGCTAAATTTTTCATTACGTCAATTATCCAACGCCAGTTTGGGAGTAGGCTGCAATAGAGAGGTCTTTCTCTAGGCAGATGTTATGCCTGGGTTCCGAAGCCTTATGTGCCATTTTATTTATGGCCATTCGTCAACATTTCTATTTCAACTACAGTGCTAACTCGTCAACACCGAAATAGGAATAATAATAATACGTATAAAATGTAGACAACATGGGATATTAAAATAAAAATAAAATTCATTTATTTCGGGCAACAAGACCCATATAAGAATTTAAAATTTGATACAGCTAATAATGCATTAGAAATAAATTAAAACAAATAAATTAAATTAAAACATTAAAATTAAAATTTAAAATTAGACTACAGACATATGTAAATTCAATTAAAAAAAATTATCAAATTAAAATTTAAAATTAGACATTAGACATAAATTAAATTAACAAAACATTCAGAATAATAAAATATGAGTTAGATGATAAAATATAATATGATATTGACGATATCAGAAAACGGACGAGTTAGGAATGTGACGATTTGGGAATAAAATTGTAGACTGACGACATGGCGCTGTGGACGATTTAAGAAGGTGACAAAATGGGGCTGCAGACGAAGTCATATTGAGCCGAATATTTTAACTTATACCAAAAATTGGTTGGTGTTAAAAAAAGAGGGCATTACATTTTTCATATACACCTATATTGTTTTTTTTTGGTATTACAAATAAGGTAAACAATCTTGGGCTAAATTCAAGAACGGCCAAACACGGTTTGCGAGCGGTAATTCAATCGTTTGCGAGAGGATAGGGATGAACTGCTATTCAGGAACACCAAAAATCACTGGTTTGCGAGAGGTTTGGGCTGAGATTGGGATGAGCCTTCTTTATTTATTTATTAATTTATTTATTTACAAAGCGAATTAACAGGAAAATATTGAAAAAGATTGAATCGCCGCTCGCAAACCGTGTTGGGCCGTTCCTGAATTTAGCCCCTGGACGAGTCTTTAAAATCGCTATCAATTGAAATTGCGAACAATGTAAATAAACCATTTAATGAAATATCCATATTCTAAGCACTTGTTTATTGTATTAATGGTTTGGGTTAACACACGGATTTAGCGGTATTTGATGAGGGAAAATGGAAATTAAAGACATTTTAAATACAAGGTTTGTTTACATTGTTTGCAATTTCAATTGACTGACAGTTTATTGAAAAACGCTTTTAAAAAAATAGTAACTTTTACTTATGATATGAAACCAAAAGAGTATGACCATATTTCCTTTCAAGTTGTTACAGTATATTAGCTGTGACTTATTTTTCAAAAGTGTTTTTTAATAAAAAGACACGTCAAGATCGCTTACATTTTGCTTACATTCTTTCTAATGCTAAAAAAACCAGCCAAGAGCGTGTCGGACACGCCCAAGGTAGGGTTCCGTAGCCATTACGAAAAAATCAAGTAATATTTTTCTAAGGATTTCGTATGTGTACGTACGGAGTCATCCAAGTTTAGGTATGTTTTATACCTTAGGCTACTATTTACTCTTAAACTACAAATAATTTCCAAGCAATCTTAGCCGCTATAATTTTCCTAGTAAATTTGATATATTTACTACCCTTCTGAATTTTTTCAAATTTTTCCACCCAACAGTTTAGATTTTAGAGGGGGGGGGGGGGACGGCCGATTTTAATGAAAATTTTCACTTTAAAGTTGAATATTTCGCAAACAGATCACTGAATAGAAAAATCATGTTAGCAACTCCGCAATGATTTTAAAAGACCTATCCAACGATACCCCACACTATAGGGTTAGCCGAGAAAAAAAAAATCACCCCAACTTTACTTCTATGGGAGGTACCCTAAAAAATTTTTTTTTACTTTTTTTATTCAATCACTTTGTCGGCGTGACTGATATATATATTGATGCCAAATTACAGCTTTCTAGTACTAACAGTCTCTGAGCTTAGCCGCGGACAGATAGACAGACAGACAGACAGACAGACAGACAGACAGACGGACAGACATGGCGAAACTATAAGGGTTCCTAGTTGACTACGGAACCCTAAAAAACGTAGTATAAGTTGGCGTATTGCATAGACTGCTTATTCTGATAGATGCAAAAGATCCTTCTGCATTTTTCTCCTTGCCGACCCTGCCCGATTGACCCCGAATGTAGGGTAATGCTCGCTCGGGAAAGTTCGACGATAAATGAAAACAACCAAAACGAGTTTAACTTGCCAAATTAGTTAGCAGACGTTGACCTTTTGGCCGACATTTTTGGCCGAATCACGTTTTATTGGACCTTTTAATAAGTCTTTATCATGATATCATTTAAGGTATTTAACATGTATTTAATTTAGTACCTATTAAATGATAATTAAAATTCTACTTAAGCATATTATAAAGGAGGAAGTTTGTGACGATGTTTATATATATAAGTGTTTCTCGTGAAAATATTTCCAACGCGGGAAAGTCCCGGGTTGAATATAGCTCATCAACATCTAATATCTTAGGAAGTGTAAATTTAAGTTATGATTTAAGCGTAATTTGTAAGCCATACGATAAATAAATAAATAAATAACATCGTACTCGTATCAACCAAAAGACGTCCACTGCTGGACAAGGGTCTCCCCAAAGAGTTCTACAACGATCCTGCGCTGTCCGCATTCAAGTGGTTCCTGCAATCTTTACCAGATCGTCGGTCCATCTTGTTGGGGACCCACCGACGCGTTCTTCCTGTGTCCTGCAGAGGGACGTAAGTATACTTAGGCTGGGATGATAGTGATGATATTTTTTACTGACACGGGATTTATGTCTTTGGTTCGTTTCTGAGTGAGAAAATAGTTGATAAGTAGTTATAGCTAAACTCAGTTAAACGTTTTAGCTCTAATCGTTTGCTTGACGGTGGCGAACAAGTGCCTGCTAAAGTAAATTACTGCAACCTACAGCAGATGGCGACAGCTAAGTATAACTTTTATGTACATACATTTTTGCTGCGCAGAATAGTTGGATGATAAGATAATAACTATCATTTAATACAGTATTGTTCAAGTGACCACAAACTGAACACCATAAACTATTACACATCCAAAGCAAACCACAACGTTACGTCCGCCCGATGAATGGGAGACAAATAAATAAATAAATAAATATCACGGGACAATTCACACCAATTGACCTAGTCCCAAAGTAAGCTAGGAAAGCTTGTGTTATGGGTACTAGGCAACGGATAAACATACTTATATACATAGATACATACTTTAACGACCGCTTTAGCCTAGTTGGTAGTGACCCTGCCTACGAAGCAAGAGGTCCTGGGTTCAAATCCCGGTAAGGGCATTTATTTGTGTGATGAGCACGAATATTTGTTCCTGAGTTATGGATGTTTTCTATGTATTTAAGTATTTATTTATCTATATAAGTATGTTTATCCGTTGCTTAGTAGCCATAACACAAGCTTAGCTAAGCTTACTTTGGGACTAGGTAAATTGGTGTGAATTGTCCCATGATATTTATTTATTTATTTATTTATTTATACTTAAATACATATACCCAAGACCCAAGAGCAAACATTCGTATTTTACATAGAAATATCTGCCCCGACACGGGAATCGAACCCGGGACCTCAAGCTTCATAGTCAGGTTCTCTAACCACTAGGCCATCTGGTCGTCAAATGACACGTGGCATACCTAACATTGCAAATTGTGCAATTAAATATAGCACTAGCAAACAGCTTTGAATCCAGTTAATAACGTGGCGTAAATTGCTAAAGGAAAAACTCGGCTATAAAATAAAAATTATAGTTTAAAGAACCGTACTCGCGCTGAGGTTTTCGTGCAAATGTGTAGGTGTCAGAATATGCGCTAAAAACTGCCGTGCCAGTAAAGATCCAGTGTCATTAAAGCCCTGCTAAGTATTATGGTTATTTTGGCTCAGACCTGAAATAATGTCCGTTATCCTAAAATGTATTTTTCCCAAGATGTCTGCTTTTCCATAATATGTCACCTCTTTTTATACAAGCTATCTATCTATTACGGTCCTTAAGATGCAGCTCTGTGACGGACAGACAGTGTAGCGACATAAATATGGTTCCGTTTGTCACCCTTCGGATACGGAACTCTAAAAGTTAATTACATCGTTCTGTTTAATTAAAATAAGAGGCAAACTAACAAGTCCATTTTATCCGTCAAGTTATTTTTTTACTTTTTTGCAATAAACTATAGTAAGCACCTAGCTTTTTCGATTTTTATGCGACACTACTGCGTGCAAACTTGAACTTTACATTTAAAGCATAGAGTTCAATTTGATTTCACTTAAAAATATACATAGAACTTTATTCCATTAATATTGAGAGTTATGCATCTTTTCCTTGTAGGTAAAGTATGTCAATATCAATGAAAATGAATATAAAATACGGCATTGTTTTGAACCCTAGTGCGTAGGAAATAAGGATTTTATTTTACTATTATCCCTTGACGAAGACAAAGCCAGTTCGTAGTTGTGCAAATAAAAAGTTCTTACCGTGAGGTTCTCCACAGAGTAGTAATGTCACAGAAGGTTTAAATCCTACTATTACGGTTCTTAATATTAAAAATACGAAAGTTTGTAGATATTATGTGTGTACATGCGTGGGTGTGCGTGTGTTTGTTGCTCCTTCACGCTAAAACGACTGGAAAATTTTGGATGAAATTCGGTACGTTGATAGGCTGAAAGTCTGGAATATAACATAGAGTACTTTTTATTCCGATCTTCCCATGGGATTGGGATTCAATTAAATCACAACAGGCTTCTTCGGGAATCCTACGGGATCCTAAAATCTTAGCCATGAAGTCTGGAGGAAATACGAAATTCCTACAACATAGGTGAAGACCGCAATGTTGAATTGAAATGACTACTTATCTGAAATTGCAGGGAAATTGAGAAATTGTAATTAAAATTTATCGTTACCGCGGTTTCTTCTAATATCTATAATGTTAAATTGTGTATTACACTGATATATTAGATGCTATAAAAAGTAGATTTAAAACTTTGAATAGCTTATAAGTTATAACATTAACATAATTATAAATATTAAAACTTGTCACAAAATATCGAGCGTTATTCCCGCCGCAGTGGTTCCGCTGTTAAGCTACTCTGTGCCCCATGGGTCCGCGGGATCAGCAGATCATTGACAACTGGTCCTAGTGTCGTTGACCCCAGCAGGTGAATGACCGTTGACGGGATGCACCTTTATAGTACTACATACTAGTTTAAGCTCTCCTTTAGAAGAACAAACAAGTGCGAGTCGGACTCGCGCACGAAGGGTTCCGTACCATTGTCTATAAAAACGGCAAAAAAATCATGTCTGTTGCATGGGAGCCATTTGTTTTATTCTATTTTTTTTTGAGGTTTTTTGCAAAAATTTCAACTGTCTAGCTATCACGGTTCATGAGATACAGCCTGGTGACAGACGGACGGACGGACGGACAGACGGACAGCGAAGTCTCGGTAATAGGGTCTCGTTTTTACAGAACAACGCAACCTAGCCGCGTTTGGGGTTTCTAGAATAATCTTAGGGTGTGTAAGAATGATACCTATCTAACCTGTGTTTTGTATTTTTGTAGGGTTCCGTGGTAATCAGTAATTACACTGTCCGTCTATCTATAATTGATACACATTCGTTTATTTTATATCATAACTAGCCGTTGCCCGCGACTCCGTCTGGGAAGAATAGGGTATAAGAAATAGCCTACGACCTAATCTCAGACCTACCAAATACAGACAAAAAAATTTCATAAGAATCAGTCAAGCCGTTTAGGAAGAGTTCGATAACAAACACCGTGACAAGAGATTTCTATATATATTAGACTAGCTGTTGCCCGCGACTCCGTCCGCGAAGAATAGAGGTAGGCATACAAAAAATTGCCTACGACCTATTCTCAGACCTACCAAATACAGACAAAAAAGTTTCATAAGAATCGGTCAAACCGTTTCAGAGGAGTTCGATAACAAACACCGTGACACGAGATTTTTACATAATAGACTAGCTGTTGCCCGCGACTCCGTCCGCGAAGAATAGGGGTATAAAAAATAGCCTGCCATCTATTCTCAGACATAAGTACCGAATATAGATAAAAAAGTTTCATAAAAATCGTTCCAGCCGATAGTTCGATAAGAGATTTTTATACATTAGAAGATAACAACCATTGTATCCGTGTCTCAAGTATATAAATTGATTGATTGATTCCGGGATAAAACTATCCTATATACTTCCCATGGTCTCAAACTATATCCTTGCCACATCTATACTTCATTTAATTTAGAATTAGAAACCACAACAACATTATATTGCGGCTCGTGAACTGTAATCTCTTTACAATTTGTACTAGAGTAACAATTGACAACACGCAAATAAAGTGACATTAAAACAATTTTATTTTCCGGCTCCCAGACTATTGTACTGTACTATTTGCTTGGTAAGAAATAGTTGATCAGACGCAATATAATGTTATTTTGGTTTCTAATTCTAAATTAAATTAAAAAAATATATATATTTGGGGACAATCTTACGCAAATCGACCTAGTCCCAAACTAAGCAAAGCTTGAACTATGGGTACTAGACGACGATAAACATACTTATACGTATAGATAAATATATACTTAAATACATAGAAAACATCCATAACTCAGGAACAAATATTCGTGCTCATCACACAAATAAATGCCCTTACCGGGATTCGAACCCAGGACCTCTTGCTTCGTAGGCAGTGTCACTACCAACTAGGCTAAAGAGGTCGTTAAATGAAGTATAAGTAAATCGGTTCTGCGGACAGAGAGCGACTTTTCGACTAAGATCGAAATTTAGTCTCTTCTTCCATACTAATATAATAAATGCTAAAATAACTCTGTATGCATTTCGTACTAAATACAAACTGAAATATAGATGCACAGAAAAAACCCCAGAAAAAAGACCAATGCTGGGAATCGAACCCAGGTCCTCAGCATTCCGTGCCGCGTGCCATACCCCTACACCACCACTGGTCTAGAGATTAGACACGAATCTTTCCTATACATCATACATTTCAATCTGCTAAATCATCACCTTATGCAGTGACAAACGCACATCTATGTTACACCCTCATCGAGAGATTTTAACACTCCTTCGGAACTAACCGCTCACCTGGACAAGATACGAAACGTATGAAATGTACGAAATGTATGATTTCACGGGATGACCGTAAAAGTAATAAAAAAATGAAGTTGAAAAAATATGTACAAAAAAAAAAGATACTTCATAGCTAACTTGTTTAAAGTTGCACAGTAGCGCCATCTCTTGTCCAGGTGAGCGGTTAGTTCCGAAGGAGTGTTAAAATCTCTCGATGAGGGTGTAACATAGATGTGCGTTTGTCACTGCATAAGGTGATGATTTAGCAGATTGAAATGTATGATGTATAGGAAAGATTCGTGTCTAATCTCTAGACCAGTGGTGGTGTAGGGGTATGGCACGCGGCACGGAATGCTGAGGACCTGGGTTCGATTCCCAGCATTGGTCTTTTTTCTGGGGTTTTTTCTGTGCATCTATATTTCAGTTTGTATTTAGTACGAAATGTATGATTTCACGGGATGACCGTAAAAGTAATAAAAAAATGAAGTTGAAAAAATATGTACAAAAAAAAGATACTTCATAGCTAACTTGTTTAACTCTGTATGTTAACTCTTCACGCTTAGAGCGCGCGCAGACAGAGAGCGGTCTGGAGTTCCGCGTTCCGCGTTCAGAGTTCTGTGTTTTGACCGCTCGAGAGTTCCGACCGCCTGCTGTGTGCGTTATCGTAAGGGACCTAGTACATTCGAAAGAACGCAGAACTCGGAACTCGGAACGCGGAACGCCAAACCGCTCTCTGTCTGCGCGCGCTCTAAGCGTGAAGAGTTAACATACAGAGTTATTTTAGCATTTATTATATTAGTATAGAAGAAGAGACTAAATTTCGATCTTAGTCGAAGTTAACTTGTAAAGCCTTAACTAGCGGACCCCAGATTTTATATTGTAATTTATATGTTTTTTTGTTTGTATGTAAATAAGTAATTATTTATTTTACTTTCACTTGAAAAGATGGCTTTCTGGCAAGTTTCATGCGGCGCATTCTTCATGGCAATGATGGTCCTTCCGAAAGCGCTGGTAGTTTTATAAAAGTGACATGTAAACGAGCCCTTTTTGGCCTAAGTACTTGCAGAATTAAACGTTTTGATCTTTTTTTAACGGGACCCTATTACTGAGACTCCGCTGTCTGTCTGTCTGTATGTCTGTTCGTCTGTCTGTCGTGTGATAGACTCTCTTGAACCGTAATAGCTAGACACTCGAAATTTTCCTGCTTAGTTCACCCAAATTATTTTTCCCATGATTCTCCGGAACTCTTTCGCCGATTACTTATGTATTACTGTGGCCGCTATATCAACAAATACTAAAAATATAATAAAGTTAAAAATTAAAGGGGGTCGTCAATTCGTCGTAAGTACAAGAAACGTGTATTTTTCTGCGTTTTTAAATGCGGCGCTGGTTGCTAGGCGACAGCTGACAGTTCTGTTGCTACGCAACGATTAACAGCCATTGGCCATGGCCGCATGGAGGAGCGAGCGACCCTATGATGTTTGGATGTGTTTTGAATTGAATTGAATTGTTTCGAAAACCTACCTATAAGGTGGCGATGATTTTAGTGTTTACATTTCAGATATTTTTTATTGTACTGTCGGAGTTAAGGAAAGGAAAGCTTCATGTAGTTCTACACGTTCGCACTTGACCGGTTTTTTGCTTCAAATTCTTTGTGTATTACGATTTTTTCAAATTTTTGAAGTCAATAATTTAGCTTGTAGGAAGGCATGATTCTAACAAAAAATATAAATTTTAAGCTAAATATTCTGCAAGCGAATCCTTAAATTACTGCAGGACGTGGCCTTCTTTCAGAATGAGAAGGCTTGGACCGCAGCTCCCACGCAAGCCCCTTGCGGATTGGAAGCTTCACACTCACAATTTAATTTCCTCACAGGTCTGTCTGTTTGGTTTTCTCACGATGTTTTACTTCACCTTAAAAAGCACATTGTAAATTTCTAATGTAATTTCGCACGTACAACGTTTTTAATTTTATTGAGAAGTCCAAATCACAAGGGTTAACACGACTTTTACTTACTCATAAAAAAATATTATAGTAAAGTTACTTCACGTGCATGATTAACAACGCCATCTATCAAGGAACATTGTAAAAATAGTACACTACATGTTTATAATGTTTGATATGCACGCTATCTGTTGTCGAATAGCGGAACTTCAAGTTCACAAAAGCATTCATAGAGGGCGCTGGTACCAATTTTCAATGTAATTACAATAACGTTCAATGATAGTTGTACGGTTCAAAACATTTATTATTTAAGTAAACCATCCAGAGGACGCATCTTTCCATTAAAAAAAAAATAACTTTCCACCGGTTTTATGGTATATGGATGAATATGATGTGAATATCATACGCATCCATAGCAACATACAGGGTAATCTTTTAATCAGTGCACAAATGATACGTGATTCAGTATCGTTGATAGATCACGATTAATTCAAGTTTTTTTTTTAAATTTTGAATTTTGGGTTGTTCATAGTAGGTAATTCATCCAATAATTGGTCGAGTTACTATGAAAAACAAAAAATAAGTAATTAATATATTATAACATATTAAAATTTGTGCACTTATTAAAAAATTACCTTTTATATGGTGTATGTAAAGTTCCCAATCCACTCTGGGCCCGTGTGAGAACTATGGCCCAAGCCCTCTAATTCTGAGAAGAGGCCTGTGCCCTGCAGTGGGATGTATATAGGCTGGGATGATGATGATTATAGCAAATCTATTCTCAGTCAAAGGTTCTTACTCTAGACGTCCAACTTTCTATATTTCATCCAAATAATTTAATTTCCATTATTTATTGTTGTTGTGTTGCTGTTGAGGACAGGGCGCAATGGCGCTTACTGGGGGAGGCCTATGTCCAGCAGTGGACTGCTATAGGCTGATCATGATGATGATTTATTGTACAAACTAAAATCAAATAATAAACCTAAAAGCCTCATATTAAGTCCCCTCCCTACCCCTCCCCTCCTCAAAATATAAAGCACACGTTTTTTGTATTAATAATCAATAGAGAAGGGGACTTGTGACCGGGTTTTTTAGTCCGTGCAAGTCGGACACTGTCTGGGCCCTCCATTCCCAGTTCGTCCGAAGGGATTTTTCCCGAGCACAAGTCACTCTTCCTACCCTAAAGTAAAAAATAGTAAAGACTTCGCGTCTTTGGCCCCTCTGGCGACTCATTCAAAAAAAAAAAAAAGTCATATTCAACACCGATAGCGATCATAGCAAAAAAGAAAAGCGATTGAATACATTATACCCTTACGACCCGCATCCACCCTTGGAACTCTTCTCATGTTCTCTTTTTTTTTTTTTTTTTAATTTATGTCTAAATCTACTATCGTGGACTTCCACGTTCTCGTACATTCGAGGCCATAAATATATGTACAGTTAAATCAGGCTTTTAGACGACCGGTTAGCCTATTTGTTAGAGAACCTGACTACGAAGCTTGAGGTCCTGGGTTCGATTCCCGGTCGCGGCAGATATTCGTGTTAAAAATACGAATGTTTGCGCTCAAGTCTTGGGTGTTTAATATGTGATTTTAAGTATGTATTTATCTATATAAGTATGTTTATCCGTTGTCTTGTACCTACCCATAGTACAAGCTTTGCTTAGTTTGGGACTAGGTCAATTGGTGTGAATTGTCTCGTGATATTAAAAAAAAAACAGACTAAATATCCTTACAGCTATAATAACCGAAACCCGAACTGCGCCCGGCCCAAAGGTCCCCATGAAGCGAGCAGCGTTGCCCCGCTGAATAGCCAAGGAAATCCTTTGCACCAGGTACGAACCTAAATGGGGATCACAAAAAGACCGACCTAAGCACCCCCCAGTGCCCAGCGGGAGAATGCATGCTCCTCTCCCGGCCTTCCAGCAAATGGCTGAGGCAGGACACTGTGGGTAGATTAAGTCCCCTCCCTACCCCTCCCCTCCTCAAAATATAAAGCACACGTTTTTTGTATTAATAATCAATAGAGAAGGGGACTTGTGACCGGGTTTTTTAGTCCGTGCAAGTCGGACACTGTCTGGGCCCTCCATTCCCAGTTCGTCCGAAGGGATTTTTCCCGAGCACAAGTCACCCTTCCAATTCTTAAAGTAAAAAACAGCAAAACTTCGCGTCTATGGCCCCTCTGGCGACTCATTAAAAAAAAAAAATGGGGATCACACCCTCTGTCCCTCAGCCTGCGGCCTACCTCGCCCACAAAATGACCCGAATGACAGTTAAATTAACTGAATCGTGACATGACTCACTCTGTCGAACCTTTCCACAGAAAATGTCAAAATCAATACGACGGTTACTGTGAAAACGTTCTACAATATGTCAAAAATCAAATGGTACGTTGCCAAGACGTAACAAATATCTATACACCTCTATGCCACTAATCACAAGATAGGTACTGTTTACGTACCTAATATTTTGGACGCGATGACTGTATAGATATTTATACCTTCAAATTCAAATATATTAATCGATGGCCCAAACGAATAAACGTCCAAAGGCCTTTACACGAAAAAATGTTTTTGCTTCTTATGCTTTTATATACCCTAAGGCAAGTTGTAATTTTCTTTTAAGCCAATCTGATTTACCGTTTATGAAAAATACGTATTTAATTTTTATTCGTTGGTAATTTTCCATATAAATTAACACGAATAAGATTCCAAGAGAGTGTTGCCGATTTAACAATTTTGTTACTATACACGAATAAACGTGCAAGGGTTTTCTACATTGACTTTTTTTATTTCAATTTTAGTAATATTACTTTGCACGATTAACGTTAAACTTTGATAGCAAAATTCGTGTAAACTAGCATTAAACCTTTGATCGCGTTCAATCTTGTCAGCCAAATTTTTGTTACACTAGCTTTCACATACTACTCATTAACGTTTGAGTCATAGAATAAAAATCATTTTAATAAATAACACGAAAAAAATTGCAAACGCCGAATGCGAAATCAAATAAAATACAAAAATAGATGTTAATGTACATTGCGCTAAAATCAATTACACATTTTAACACGAATAACGTTGCAATGAGCCATAACACAAAATTACCAGAAGATTTATGATTCGAATAAAAAAAATAAAGAGGTTTTTCACTATTTACGGGAAAATGGTTAAAATTAAGGGTCAAATATTTAAAAAGTTTTGTAGGTAATTGTGATATCTATCTAATGATATATTATTAGCACATTATACTAGGGGCGTTCAATAAAAAGTGAGAATGAGTATGTTATGTTATAAATTATTGTTATTTATTTATTTATTTAAACAACTTTTACTAAATGTCATTTTATTTTTCGACATGGTCACCTTTTAGCATAATACACTTAGTATATCTTTTTTCTAAACTTAAAATTCCATTTTTAAAAAAGGTCTCATCTTGAGTACTTAAAAAATCTTGTACTGCAGCGACTACCGCGTCGTCGTCTTCAAATTTCTGGCCTCTCAGGTATTGTTTCAATCTCGAAAATAGGTAGAAATCACTGGGTGCGAGATCTGGTGAATACGGAGGATGCTTAAGGATATCGAACCCAGCATCACGAATTGCAGCCATTGCAACGGCGGACTTGTGTGCCGAAATTTCAATGTCGAAAGTTGTGCTGTTCCACCAGGACAATTCCTGGTGGAACAGCACAACTTTCGAGAGTTTACCTCGCCGTTTTTCGAAGATCTCATTGCGCAATGTTGCTATTTGTTTGGCGTATAAAGTGCCCGTAATAGTGGCTCCATGCTCGAGATACTCAATCATTAATACCCCTTTACCATCCCAAAAAACAGAGCCCATGACCTTACCGGCAGATGGGCTCACCTTGAATTTCTTCGGAGTTGGAGATGATGGCCTTTTCCATGTCATAGACTGCAGTTTCGTTTCAGGGTCGTAATGATGGAGCCATGTTTCGTCCATTGTTATAAATCGCGCCAAAAAAAGTTCCCGGTCTTACTGCATCAGGTTCAAAGCTTCTTGACAAATCTCTAGTCTAGTTTGTTTTTGCGTGTCAGTAAGCATTCTTGGTACCCAACGCGCAGATACCTTTTTCATACCCAAGCGTTCATGTAAAATATTATGCACGCTCCCCGTTGAAATCTTTACATTTTCAGCAATAAAACGAACTGTGACACGACGATCCGCGAAAACTGAGTTTTCGACTTTTTTCACAATTTCTTCAGTTACTGCTGTAGTAGGGCGTCCGGAGCGGGGGTCGTCCACTGTCGATGTTCTTACACGTCCAAATTCGGCGCACCAACGTGCGACTGTCGAATACGGAGGAGCATTAGACCCTAAAGTGTCCCGCAAATCCAAATTGACTTGGTCCGTAGAAAAATTTTTCAAATACAAGTATTTGATAACGGCACGCAGTTCAATTTTCTCCATTTTCGCTAACGTACTCAATAGCATTGCAAAGAAATTACCGTATATTTTTTTAAACAAAAGACCGTTAGTTTTTTTTCATAGCAATCAGCTAGATAGATTAGCTTTACCGGCCAGTATTTAATTTCGTAATATTAAAAGAGTTTGCATCTCATTCTCACTTTATATTGAACGCCCCTCGTATTATTATTACGGCTGCCAGAGCTGTCAGTTGTCTTTGTTAAAGTTGATTTTATTTTTCCTGTAAAGTTGTTGTTTTACGATTACACGTTTATTCGTCTGAGCCATCGATTATTGCTTGGTCATGAGTTATAAAGATATTATTTCAATTTAATTATAGTTCGTCATGGTGTTATCAGTTATCATACAAAGTTGAAGACTACGGTTAATATTAATGGAGTGAAACAATTACTTTGCGCACCCGCGAATAATTTGAAAAAAAAAACTTACTTGCTTGTGAATTTCTTACTTAGCGTGTCGACGACAAAGGTGAGCAAAAATAATTGTTCCAGTTCATTGATATGGACCACCGCAAAGTAACGCCTGATTCAATAAATGAAGTAATATTAATAAGTTAATCTAATCGGCTGCCGAGCAGGCTCAGATAAACAAGCGCCGTGAATATTCAGCTTTAATAAGCTATCGCGAATTTGCGGCGCTTGCTTTTGAGACAATGGGACCATGGTCAGAAGACACCAAACTTTTCATTAAGGAAATCCTTAATGAAAAGTCTTCACGCCTAATTTTGGTCTCAGGCGACCCCAGGGCTAGCCCTTACCTCTCACAAAGATTAGGAATAGCAATTCAGAGAGGTATCGCGGCCAGTATCTTGGGGTCTATGCCTGTGGCGGATAATTTAGATGATATTTTTACTTTGTAGTTTTAGTTTAAGTAATATTTAGTTCTAGTTTTCTAATTATATTTTTATTTTATGTTCTTAATAAATAGTATGTTTTCATCGCTTGTCAGTTAATCTATTAAATTAAATAATATCTCGTATTTTTTTCATTCTAACACCAAAATATTTTTTTTCCTCCGAGACTGGCTCTGCTCTTTACTTAACCAGGGCAGGAGTGTGGAGGGCACTGCATTAGATGGAGCTATTTACCTTTGGACCCCTTATTTTATTCTCCAAGGACAAAGGCATGATGGAAAAAGTTTTCGATTACGAAGTCCAGCGTCGAAATGTTTGTTTTATGCTAAGCCCGTTTGAGGGACAAAAGAACGACGAAAGTTATCAGCTTTCGATATTATTTTTCTCTCCAGAAAAAACAAGGTATTTTTTGCTTTGGGACCGTAAAATGGCCAAATAGCCTAGTAAGTAGTTTGCCTATGCCTTTTCAAGCAGAGAATCATGGCATGGCGACAAAAATTTAAATCTATTCCGGTACCTACCTACTTGATTAAATCGTTTTTTTTTTTAGAAAAATCGTAATAATTAAAAATCCTGGATTTTGTTGAACAAGCATTCTGTTTCAAAAATAATTACTAAATAAACTAAAGCACTCATTTTCCCAGAGCCATCCGCGTTCCCACAACCAGGGGCCTGTTGCATAAAAAAAAAAAAAAAAAAAAAGAGTTATAATAACTACAAAGGGAGCTCCGCTTGTAATATAAGTTGTACTTTGTTATGCAACAGGCCCTTGGTCGTCGCTCCACCAAATGGGCCCGGGTTTTATACATTGCTATATGTTTCGTTTTAGCTGACCGCACACATTTTGTGTTTTATTAGACCCTTGTGGCTCTTAATGCTATCCTTCATAGGACCAAAGTACTCCGACATTACAGTATATAGTAATCGCTCGTTTAAAGGTATTTAAATCACTTTGATTGAAGAAAACAACGCCTATAGGCACCCAAGTATATAGCTTAACAACTCTTAATTTAAAGTACTGTCCCTCAATGTATTAAATAATTTATTTACTTAGTTCTCGAACTGATTAAATTACCTAGTAATGTTTTTATCGCATTTCTGCTCTAGTTTTTGATTAACTTCGTACAAAATTAGTTCCAACATGGCAACTTGACGATTGATTTTTTTTTTCAATTAAAAATAACAGAAATTTTGGATAATGATTAAGTTTTTACAAGCTTTTATTTATTTTTCAATGATTATAGTTTCAAATCTTGCAAATCAAATTTTATTAACTTTAACCTATTTCAAAAAAACCGGCAAAACCGGCCAAGAGCGTGTCGGACACGCCCAAGGTAGGGTTCCGTAGCCATTACGAAAAAATCAAGTATGTGTAATCATCTAAGTTTAGGTATGTTTTATACCTTAGACTACGATTTACTCTTAAACTACAAATAATTTCCAAGCAATCTTAGCCGCTATAATTTTCCTAGTAAATTTGATATATTTACTACCATTCTGATTTTTTTTTAATTTTTCCACCCAACAGTTTAGATTTTAGAGGGGGGGGACGCTCGATTTTAATGAAAATTTTCACTTTAAAGTTGAATATTTCGCAAACAGATCACTGAATAGAAAAATCATTTTAGCAACCCCGCAATGGTTTTAAAAGACCTATCCAACGATACCCCACACTATAGGATTAGTCGAGAAAAAAAAAATCACCCCCTTTACGTCTATGGGAGGTACCCTAAAAAAAATTTTTTTTTTTTTTTTTTTTACCACTTTGTTGGCGTGACTGATATGTATATTCATGCCAAATTACAGCTTTCTAGTACAAACGATCTCTGAGCTTAGCCGCGGACAGACAGACAGACGGACAGACATGGCGAAACTATAAGGGTTCCTAGTTGACTACGGAACCCTAAAAAGAGGATTTCAGAATTCGTCGGAATCTTTTTTAACAAAAAGATTGACTCTATATTTGACACAGATATTTTCTGAAAGACCAAGTAAATATGCAAGTAAAGTCAGGCTAGCTACGAAAACCTTCGACAGTTATTATAATATTACAGTCATTCCTTTAACAGTCATTACTTTATACCTTTTGAAAAATGGGAAACGTCAACACAAGCTTTGCTTTCTTTGAGACTAAATCGATGATTTCTATGACTACGTTTTTGGTGCTGTCATCAATTTGAATGTTTTACCCTGATAAGTTTCTTTTACTGTCCGCATAGTGTCTCTTCTGTCGCATTAGTGCTGCCGCCTATAGTTTCTGCACGTTCCCTATCGCTATCCCGTGGGAACTATGCAATTATCCGGGTTAAAATCTATCCTATGTCAAACCCGAACTTGTTTTAATTGATTTTCACATTTACGATTACGTTTCAGGACACCAAAAATATTTTCAATAATCCTTATAACTGTTAGGTTATTTCGAAGTAAATGTCCTCAACGAACAATATTATTGCTTTTTACTGTGATAGTTTCAGTAATTTACACCCGTATCGCTTGAATAAAATCATTTCATAGTTAAGTACCTATACCTACCTACTTATTTGTTTCTTTTCTGAAGCTGTTTAATGGTTTATTTTATAGGATAAGTTTAATAGGTTAATTTCATAAAAACTGAGCGCGTCTCGCCCTCAAACGTAACAGTTTGGCGAGAATATTTATGTAGTAGTACTTAAGTTGTAATTAAATTAAATTTATAAATAAATAAAAAAAAATTAAACTGATGAGTGATGACCATTATTTAGAGTGCTGGTGACGTAAGTAGTCATTCTACACACGAAAAGTAGCGCACTCTTGCACTAAATTGGGGATGTCTATTTTTTTGCAATGTGTAGTAATTCGAAAACCATTTCGTGATAAACGCTTTTAAACTCGTTTTCTGTAGTTATTTAATTTTAATATAAATTTATTACATAATAAATAAGCAATGACCTTCATTTGACATTGGTGTAAATTGCGTGACCGGTCCAAGTTGTACTTTATTATGTGTGGTTAGAATTACTCACAATTTACGCGTGGATTATACTACGGAGTTTGATTTGGACCCGCTGTCTGACATCTAACACATTGACAGCGCCAGTAAAGTGACACTAGTTACAGTGTACCACTACGCAAAAAATAATTAAAAGGGGTCGCCTTATCGTACGCATTTAGATAGATTTAGAAATTTGGCAGTGTGGGAGCTCTCAATTATAATCTGACGTCATCAACCAAATTTTGAAAAAAGTAGTGAACTAAATGACAAAATATTGAAATTAGTTTCTTATAATTGACTTTTCTATACAAAAAAAATATAAAAACCACTGTTAATTTTTTTTAGACATTCCCAATTGGAAAACGTCTCTCCTTTCAGTTGCTTCAGTGAATATCAATACGCGAATCTAGCGAAATTAATAAATTAAATGGATATCGAAAGTAAATATAATTATATCGGATGTATTAAAAAGCCGTGGTGGCCTAGTGTTTTGACCTATGACCTCTCAAGCAGAGGGTCGTGGGATCCCGGCTCGCACCTCTTGAGTTTTTCGGAATTTATGCGCGAAATTACATTTTAAATTTACCATGAGCTTTGCGGTGAAAGAAAACAACCGTTCCCATTCCGCACTGGACCCGCATGGGGACTACGGCCGAAGCTTTCTCATTCTGAGAGTTTGCCCTGCAGTGGGACGTATATAGGCTGTGATGATGATGATGATGATCAAATTATTGAAAAGTTTTTTCTGAAAACTTAAAATTGTTATAAAACTGACCTAGCCTATATAAATCCTGAGAAGTTTACGGTTTCAGAAAAAAAAACGATGTTATATAATAACGTATTCGATATTTTAATACATTACAATTAATACAATGACTCTATATATTGTACACCACAAAATACCTTCAAAATACCTTCTATGCATAATAACCTCCAATATTCAGAAAGATGGCTACTGCAGAAACGGAATTACGGGTATTATTATTTGGCCGAAAGTTAAAAATCCCGGAAGTACGTTTGACCGAATGCCCACTTTCAGTGTTTCGATTGTTGACGTGTTAACCGTCGATATTTCAGCTGTAAATATTTAATTTTCAGTATAACAATGAGTATAAATTGTCCGCCTTTTGGTATAAAGCAGAACAAGCTAAACATATTTAGTTAGTTCTACATTATAGTAGGTATAATTATCATCACATTCACATAGGAACGTGTTATAAAAAAAACAACAATAGGTAATAAGAGGAAGCTGCGCACGCGACGTGATAGCTGGCGTCATTTAGTGGCTCAATTTGAGCAATTATCGCTATGCGAATATAATAAACGACGTTGTCGCTATCCGCCGACAGATGGCGCTAAACCGCATATTAAGAATATTCTATTTATCTTGTCTATTATTTGAGATGGGTATATTAGTTTTTACGGATTTTAAAATGGACTAGGTTTATTCAGATGTTACGAGAAGCGGAGAGGAGTCGTGTGTAATGAACTGAATCAATCAGCATTCCCAGAAGAGTGGTGTATTGTATTGCTGCCGTCAAAAATAAAAAAGCAGTAATCGTTGATATACCGAAACAGAGAAAAATGGGTACCTATTAAGTTTTTGATAGTTTTTATAAGGATTGCGAGCGAATGCCATATGCTACACGCTTGAAAATTCACATGTAAGCTCAAAAATATTGTATGTTCGTACCCGTCTCAAAACTGCTGAAATAATTTAAATTATGCCTGTAAAAACCTGATAACTGCCTTTATACTTAGGAACTTTCTCCTGTTGTGAATTCTAGATACATAGAATAAAAGCAGTTCGTAGCTTTTACTGCTTATTTGTTCTGTAAATACAAGTCGCTGCCTTTTTCCGTTGCATTTGCTGGCGCCAATTTTACTTTTTTAAACACAATAAATGCAGTTATCATTGTTATCAAAGTGTATTTACGTAGTGAAACACAAAAATAATACTTAAAAATAATAAACTTAATATTATGTAAGGGACTCGTTATTAAATCAAGAAATTAGCGATTTGATGGGTAAGTAACATAACAGTCGACCTTATTTAATGTAAACTAAATTCAGATATTTAGATACTAACACAGGAAAAAAGCAGTAAGTGCAGTTTCACTGCTTTATTTCGTTGTACTCGATGTAAAAAACATTATTTAATTTAAAGCAGTATCATTCAATGCAAAGAAAAAAAGCAGTAAACAAAAATTTCAAAGGAAAAAGCAGCATAATCACTCGTTTACTGTTTTTTTACTTTGAAACGAAATTATACTGCTTATATTATTTGAAAAAAGTGTCTTTTAGCAAAAGCAGCATTATAAACGAATCTCATATGTTCACCCTCTATTTTTTTATAAGATTTTTAGTAAGTGATACATATAGCATTTTGAATGCTGATTAAAAAAATGACAAAAATCAAAAATAAGTTTTTTGTCGATTACTGCCTTTTAATTTTGGACGGCAGTGCTGTTGTTAGTTTATGCACGACAAAAAATGTGTCGCATAGATTAATTTTCATTCTCTTTGGCTGTCGGTGGCTGATTCGCGTTAGTCCTTTGCCACGCGCCGCGGAACAAAAAAAGAAGGCTGCTGTCAGCGGCACACTTTAAAATTTAGTGGATGTAAAGGGAACGTGCTCATAGACGGTGCTGCCAACTGGTTCCATCAATTCGAATGTTTTAGCCTGATAAGTAAGTTTCTTTTACTGTCCGCATGTCTCTCTCTGTCTCTTCTGTCGCATTAGTGCTGCCGCCTATGGTTTCTGCACGTTCCCTGCAGTGACTCTACTGTTTGGCTCTACTAGCTTCACCATTATCGTAGATGGTCGGACAACAGCTTTACGCACGTTCGATATAACAATACAAACATGTCAACAATAAAAAAAACTTTATCGGTACAGCCTTCACGCTTCCCTGGGGCCAGAAATTAAACTAATGGTTTTCTTTGTTAGATCGAAACACATTTTCACTTTGAAATTGCGTTGAGCAAGCGCAGGCACGTATTATCATTACGACACCTTTATTTTACATGTAACTAAGTTGACTAATGCAGTTTGTTATATTTTTTTGCCTCACTGCCGTTTTCTATAGTTAAGAGGCGAAAAATACGTGTTAATAGATGAAAGTTTAGTGCCAGTGTGCAGAGGACATCGCTTGTAGAACCGATGGGCTAAAGTAGTTTGGTCAAGTGTCATCGCTTTGGCGGCAAATTTGACAGGTCTCGCGTCAATGTTTGTTAGAGGTTTTAAGCTCATACACCTACTCGTATACGAAATTTAGGATGACAACAATTTTAATTAAAAAGTGATTTTCCAAATATTATTATTATTATTTAAGCCGTAGTTACTTCCTTTCATATTTTATTTTTTTCTAAGTTCAAATAACAGTTAAATTTGTATTCTGGTTATTATGTTAACTTTAAGGTCCTTTATTTTTGCCTAAGATACAGGCTACTTATGTATCCTAGTTTAGGCATTATTATATTTTAGTAGTAACCTGTTAGTCTTCTTGTAGAAGGCGTAGAGGCGGTTAGACGCTTAAGTCGAGCCATTAGTATAGTACCTAGATATAATACCTAACATAGATTAAGTAAAGTGCCTACTAATAATTATTACTATGTACTAAAACTATTTAAATAAATTAATTGAATTTAATTGAATTGAATTGAAATAAACATTGTTTAAAACGAAACCGGCCAAGTGCGAGTTGGACTCGCGCACGAAGAGTTCCGTACCATTAGGTATCTATAAAAACGGCAAAAAAAGTCACGTTTTTTGTATGGGAGCCCCCTTAAATATTTATTTTATTTTTATTTCATTATTTATTTTTAAAGTGAATATATATAACTAAATATTCTGTGAATATTTCAAGCGTCTACCTGTTGCCGTTATCAATATCAAGCAAAAACGAGCAGAAAAATCACGTTAGTTTTATGGGAGCCCCCTTAAATATTTATTTTATTCTGGTTTTTAGTATTTGTTGTTATAGCGGCAACCAAAATACATCATTTGTGAAAATTTCAACTGTCTAGCTATCACGGTTCATGAGATACAGCCTGGTGACAGACGGACGGACAGCGGAGCCTCAGTAATAGGGTCCCGTTTTTACCCTTTGGGTACGGAACCCTAAAAATGGACGTTTTGTTTTCTAACTGCAACTTAAACGTGGTCGTCATTGAATACTAATCTAGAAAAATTGGTTCCTGATCACCGATTAAGATTAGGGATTATAACGATGATGATGATGATTTTGATTCAATCGCCAGATCTTGTAATTTAAGGTTACTATAGTAAACCTTAAATAAATAAATAAATAATAAATAATAAATAAATAAATGGCTGTTATAGCAATTGTTCACAATGATGATGATATAAGGTTTACTAACAACTGTTCACAATCACAATCACTTATAAGTAAGCACCGCATGCAAAACAAAAGCGAAGCTTAAAAATTAAATTACATAATAGTACATTTTGCTCTCAAGAATATTGTATTCAAAAAATAATAATAAAAAATTAAATATAATATAATATAATATAATCGTTCTAAGGTTAACTGGAAGAGATCCCTTTAAGGGATAAGTTCGCCTTTGTACATCTGTATCTCATGTTAACCAGTTATTTTCATGTTTTATGTACAATAAAGAGTTTTACATACATACATACAATATTTATAGGGTTTCGTAGTCAACTAGGAACCCTTATAGTTTCGCCATGTCTGTCTGTCTATCTGTCTGTCCGTCCGCGGCTAGAAAGCTGTAATATGGCATGAATATACATATCAGTCACGCCAACAAAATGGTAAAATAAAAAATAAAAAATATTTTTTTTAGGGTACCTCCCATAGACGTAAAGGGGGGGGTGATTTTTTTTTTCTCGACTAACCCTATAGTGTGGGGTACCGTTGTATAGGTCTTTTAAAAACATTGCGGGGTTGCTAACATGATTTTTCTATTCAGTGATTTGTTTGTGAAATATTCAACTTTAAAGTGAAAAATTTCATTAAAATCGACCGTCCCCCCCCCTTCTAAAATCTAAACTGTTGGGTGGAAAAATTTGAAAAAATTCAGAATGGTAATAAATATATCAAATTTACTAGCAAAATTATAGCGGCTAAGATTGCATGGAAATTATTTGTAGTTTAAGAGTAAATACGCACCCCCAACCGAATAAAGCGGTAATATGAAATGCCTTAGTTTGTAAACTAAGCTTTATCCGGTCGCTTTATAGCTTAGTTTGTAAACTAAGGCATTTCATATTACCGCTTTATTCGGCTGGGGGTGCGAACAGTAGCCTAAGGTATAAAACATACCAAAACTTGGATGATTCCGTACACATACGAAATCCTTACAAAAATATTACTTGATTTTTTCGTAATGGCTACGGAACCCTACCTTGGGCGTGTCCGATACACTCTTGGCTGGTTTTTATTAATTATTAATATTAATTAGACAGAATACAAACTTAGCCAGGTGGTTTAAATTAATGGTAAAAGCTGCGAGTAAACGCTAGTAAAGTATAGTAGCCTGCGCTACTCTTTTCTAGATATTCAGTAGCCTAAAAACTGCTATCATTTAGTGTTATGACTCAATTCGCCTTGATCAATAGACTAGACTAGATTAGACTGACAATGCCCTCATTAATCATGATCACGTGTGTTTGGCCACCGCCATATTCTAGTACACAGAAGATTTAATAAACAGAGTGAACACATATTTTTTTCCGAATATTTAAAATCCCGAATGCTTCATTTATCCGAATGCATATTTTTTTTCTGAAACTGTAAATATTTCAGGATGTATATAAAACAACCATAACCTAACCTAAAGGGTTCTACACGATGGTCTTGAAATAAATCCTGAAATATTTACAGTTTCAGAAAAAAATGCTTTCGGACAAATGAAGTTTTCGGGATTCTAAACCTTCGGAAGTAAAATTTTCTAAGCATCGATAGGATCCCCATTTTTAGGGTTCCGGAATCAAAATGGCAAAAACGGAACCCTTATAGTTTCGCCATGTCTGTCTGTCCGTCCGTAGCTCAGAGACTGTTAGGGCTAGAAAGCTGTAATTTGTCATGGGCATGTGCAGCAATTATCCGGACAAAGTGAAAAATAAAACGTACATATTTTAATTTTAATTTTAATTTCCTCAAGATATGATCTTAAGATATTACTTAGGTAAGTATATTTAACCGCATCCCAACTTAAGATAAGATAAAATTTATTTTTTCACATCACAATTCAACTTCAATTACCCTCTCGTACGCGGTAACGCAGATCGGCACCAAATTTAGAAAGAGAGAAAAGAAAGAATAATATTTTATTTAAGGTTACAAGAGTACCACCACCAAACAGAAGAAAACAACATTGATACCCCTAAAAAAAAAACGAATAAACAATAAACAATTTTGTTATGGTAGTGACATTTTTTTAACACCTGAAAATTACTACAGGAATCGAAAGAGTTTCGCCTCCTGAACACGGAAAAATATTTATTATAATTTATAGTTTAGTTTAGTTAGTTTATTTATTCACTCAGACATAATAATTACATTATATAATGCATTAAAGTCAGTATATAAGAATTTATGCTGAGATCGTCAAAAATTTATAAATAATCTATATATATAAAAGAAGAAACTGACTGACTGACTGACTGACTGACTGACTGGCATATCAACGCACAGCCCAAACCACTGGGCCTAGAGATTCAAAATTTGGCATGAAGGTTCCTTATAAGGTCTTGGGGTGCACTAAGAAAGGATTTTTCAAAATCCACTCCCTAAGGGGGTGAAACGGGGGTCCAAAGTTTGTATGGGGAAACAAGATTAGTTCGACTATTTTATTCGAAACTTCACAGAAGTACTCCTAATGATAAATGAGTAAACACGTGTTTCAGGTTTTTTGAGAATTCAACCCCTAAAAGGGGGGAAAGGGGTAACAAAGTCTGAAAATCAACATGGGTGTTGTTTCTATGGTTTATCGGGTCGCTGGTTATGAAAACAACAACGGTTTTAAAATCCGACGTGGCAGACGTAAAATACCATCTCCCTGGATGGGGTGCGATGGGGTTGAAATATCTAAATAAACTAAATGACTGTTGATATATCAACGCACAGCCCAAATCACTGGACCTAGAAGACTTGAAATTATGCACATAGATACCTTATACAATGTAGGCATCCACTAAGGAAGGATTTTAGGGAATTCCCACGGGAAAGGGAAAAAACGGGATTTATATATACTCTTCAAATTTAGCATAGATGTAGGTAATTATAAATTCCCATGTGAATATGGGATAAGGAAAAAACGGGATTTTTCGTTTTACTGGTCGTAGAAAGCTGAAATTCGGCATGTAGGTTGTTTGGGAAGTGTTGAGCTGGATTGAGAGAGGACTTTCCAAAATTCCTACGCGAACGGGAAAAACAGGATTTTTTGTTTTACAGGTTGAAATTCGGCATGTAGGTTGCTTGGGGAGTGTAAATGAGCATTGAGAGAGGACTTTCCCAAATTCCCACGGGAACGGGAAAAAACGGGATTTTTCGTTTTACTGGTCGTAGAAAGCTGAAATTCGGCATGTAGGTCGTATGGGGAGTGTAGAGGAGCATTGAGAGAAGACTTTCCAAAATTCCCACGGGAACGGGAAAAACGGGATTTATCGTTTTACTGGTCAGAGAAAGCTGAAATTTGGCAAGTGGGTTCCTTGGGGAGTGTAGAGCTGGATTGAGAGAGGACTTTCCAAAATTTCCACGGGAACGGGAAAAAACAGGATTTTTCGTTTTACTGATCGTAGAAAGCTGAAATTCGGTATGTAGGTTGCTTGGGGAGTGTCGAGGAGTATTGAGAGAGGACTTTCCAAAATTCCCACGGGAACGGGAAAAACGGGATTTTTCGTTTTACTGGTTATAGAAAGCTGAAATTTGGCAAGTGGGTTCCTTGGGGAGTGTAGGGGAGCATTAAGAAAACATTTCCCGAAATTCTTACGGGAACGTGAAAAAACCGGATTTTGCGTTTTACTGGTTGTAGAAAGCTAAAATTTCAAAATTCATAAGTTTATACTGTAAGTAGGCCGCAAAGGGCACTTTAACCGACTTCTGAAAAAGGAGGAGGTTATGTATTCCACTTTATGATTTTTTTTATGTAGGTATGTTCACCGATTTCTCGGTCAATTGTGGACCTGCTTGCTTGCTTGCCTGTATGCTTGCTTGCTTGATATCTTGGTTCTTTGGAATACTCATAGTACACGCGAGCGAAGCCGCGGGCAAAAGCTAGTAAATAAATAAATAAATATTAGGGGACAATCTTACACAAATCGACCTAGTCCCAAACTAAGCAAAGCTTGTACTATGGGTACTAGACGACGATAAACATACTTATATAGATAAATATATACTTAAATACATAGAAAACATCTCTAACTCAGGAACAAATATTCGTGCTCATCACACAAATAAATGCCCTTACCGGGATTCGAACCCAGGACCTCTTGATTCGTAGGCAGGGTCACTACCAACTAGGCTAAAGCGGTCGGTAAAACAAAACATAATAATATATTAATAAAAATAACCAAAGATGAAAAAACAATCAATAAAATGGAAATGTCAAAATAAATGCGTCCCCAAGTGGGAGTTGTCAAAATCAAATAATTAATTATGTCAATGAAAGTACAAAAATAACTACAAATAAATGGTATTTCCAATAGGGATCGTCAAAACATAATAAATTTAATTAAAACATAATTACCAATATTAAAATTATGTCAAGAAAAAATTATGTCCAAAAACTCACTTAAAGAATACAGAGGGTTATCCATCAATCCATTATTTCTTCATATTTAAAAAAATACAACATATTTAAAAAACATATGTGTACTTACCTGTACCTCCACAGAATAGATATGTTTCCTTTACCCTTTTCACTAGAAAAAAGAGCTGTCATAATTTTAAATTTGATAACAACCTTAATGTCAAATTTACGTCATCACTTTTTTTTAATAGAGACTAGACAAAAGTAAAGGATCTATTCTATCGTTACGCTCTTTCAGAATAAGCACATCTTTAAAAAAATGTAATAAATTAATTAATAATCCTAGTGAGAATTTAAAACTATCAGCGTCTTACTCTTTCCAAACAGTATACAGAGAACGAATCAAATTATAGTCTTACAAATATGAAATGTTGTCAATTGTCACCAAAAAAGGGTCTCCACTCAGCATGTGTTGCTACACAGTGAGTGCAGCAACGCTAGTTTTCTGTAGAGCCCAGATTTGAGCTACACGACAGCTCCACCTGTCCTGTGTGAATTTAGGAGGAATCATACCGCATGCACACAAAATCCGGAGTTAAAGGTGAGTAAAGTTCGATTATATTAATTCCATACTTCTAGGCAAACTACAAAGAGTGTAAGAACACCTTTTTCTGCAGTCCACTGAAGCCCCAGCATTGAGAAATTTTGCCGTGTTATTAAAAGGGCTTGAGGTGGTGTAGTGGTCTAGCACAGCGTCCCGGATTGACGAAGACGTGTGTATAGTTCCCAAGGGGTGCTGATGAAATTGCAAACTACACCTAGTAGCAAATGGACAAAATATAGCAAAAAACTTGTACACTACTACTACATAGTAATGTTTGTACAAATTACAATCTTCTATCTATACATCTATTCTATATCTATACTCTATCTATACATATAATAAATCTGTAACAAGTCGGTGTCTGTACATTGAAGATATTTGAGAAAAACTGTCACTAGGGCTATTTATTAGCGCAATAGAACCCGAAATAATGATTTTTAGAATTATTGTCTGTTTGTCTGTTTGTCTGTGCGTTTGTGCGCGCTAATCTCAGAAACGGCTTAACCTAGACGGATGCGGTTTTCACTGATATGTTGTTATTTTCTTGGATTAACATTTAGTGTTTGTTTCATTTTAATCGGTTCACAAATAAGAAAGATACGTCTATTTTAAGAATTTATCGAACAGTTTTTAGAAGAATTAATAAGCTGAAGAGTTTGTTTGTTGTTTGAATTACTGCTCCGATTTGAAAAATTCTTTCAGTGTTAGATAGCCCATTTATCGAGGAAGGCTATAGGCTATATATCATCACGCTAACACCAATAGGAGCGGAGCGGAGTGGAAGAATGTTTCAAAATCAGGGGTTTTTGAAGGAAAACTTCTATAGGCACGCTTGACTTGGGAGTACGGTGGTGAATGTGAACGAGGGTGTGCGGGGAAGTTCGGTGGGGTGGGGGGGGGGGGTTAGGGGGGGGGGGGTGCGGGGCAGGTAATTTTTTTATATCGAGGAACTAAGGAGAGCCATAATTGATGAAATTAGCTGCCCAAATTACTAATTCCACGCGGACGGAGTCGCGGGCAAAAGCTAGTTATTATTATTATTGTTTTGCTATGTTTGGAGTTTCTCTGCGGGATCGCGTTAGAAATGATGAAATCCGCGCAAGAACTAAAGTTACGGACATAGCTCGAAGAATCGCTAGACTTAAGTGGCAGTGGGCAGGGCACATCGCCCGTAAAACTGACGGCCGATGGGGCAAAAAGGTTCTAGAGTGGCGTCCACGGACCGGAAGATGTAGTGTAGGAAGGCCTCCAACAAGATTGAGCGACGACCTGGTGAAGGTAGCGGGAACGCATTGGATGCAGATGGCGCAGGGCCGACCTGTTTGGCGAGCCTTGGGGGAGGCCCATGTTCAGCCACAGTTCAGCAGAAGACGTCTTTCGGTTGAAATGATGATGCATGATGACAAGGTGTTGCCGAATCAGATGGCCCGTATTACCACTCTACAGGCTCACTCAAATCCTCTATGGCCTGTCGTCACGATCATGTCAAATTCGGTCGTTGACCCGGCGCCTGCGCAGCCGGGCAGGATATAGATGATTCTGGATAACGGGTCCAGTAGTAGGGCCCGAAACAGGGAGTACTGACTTAGTGAATAGAATTGCCACATCCATATAATGCCGCATCTCCTTACGTCGTGGGAATTTCGGGAAATAGTCCAGTGCCTTATCTCATATTCATATTCATATTCATTTATTCGCTGCAACCATGGTATTACAAGGTGAAAAATAGATATTTCAGTGCTACATGGACCCTGCTAGGGCGAAGCAACATCTTATCCTTAACTTATTCTAGATTAATGCTATTATTATTATCTACTATATCTATCTACACTAATATTATAAAGAGGAAAGATTTGTACCTATGTTTGTATGTTTGTAATGAATAGGCTCAAAAAGTACTGGGCCGATTTAAAAAATTCTTTCACCAATAGAATGCTACATTCTTCCAATTTGACATAGGCTACATTTCATTTTGAAAAAATTAGGGATCCTTGGTAAAATTTGAACAATGTAACCGAAGGTGTAGAAAAATGAGTCTTAAAATGTCTTTCGTCGAATGCGCTGCCGAAACTATTAGCGATAGAACAAAATAATGTACAACAATATTGAAGAACATCATAATGTCTACAAAAAACTCCGCGGTAGCATATGTCCAACTATTGTAGTTATGTCACTACAACAACTTTTTTCATTTTAAACATTAATGAAAATGCTAACCAAATTCAAACCATGCTATTTATGTGTTTATATTAATCCTTATCCAAATAAATTATTTAATGGTAAAGACCATTTAACTACCTATAAAATAGTTTTTAAATTATTTAAATTGGACTTTCCATTCAAAAGATATTACGAATTAAAAAATTCAAACAGTAAACAAAACCGCCATAGCGCCGTGGCCGTTGTTTGCGATGCAGTCTGAAAAGCGCGCCGGGCATCGCGGCGGGCGGGGTGGAGGGGGCACTGAAATACAGGAGTGGGGCGTGCACGTCTGTAATAATTAATAAATAATAAATAATATTTTTTTAATAAATAAAAATATTTGTGAAAAAAAGTGTTTTATATCCAAATTTCCAAAAATAAATAATTGTCTACCCCGTGCGAAGCCGGGACGGGCTGCTAGTGTTAATAATAAAGTAATGAACTATTAAATTTTTACGTTTCTTATCAAAAAAAAGTTAAACGTACCAATGCTCGACACCACAACGCCCAGTAGATGACACTAATCTGTCACCTCTCTTACTGTGGACATAAGATTGAAGGTGCCATTTATTGGGTCAGCGTCGAGCACAGGGACGTTTACCTTGCCAATGTTTTATTGATTTCTGAAAACTGCTAGTTGTTGTATAAATTACGAAGTAAACTCTGTCCTTTCCATTACACAGGATGTTTACATTTTATCTTCACAGTTTTTTAGTGATACTTACGAAACATCATAAAATGAAAAACTACGTCCGGAACAGAAGCTCCGCCCCCGCAAATTATCGATGTATTATCGATGAGTAAATTTTAAAACAACTCTTAACAAACTAATGTTTTTAATTGATGAGGCGTTTTGTCGGTTGGTAACTCCAGTCGTGAACACGGCTGCTGCTGTGTGGCCAAAACGTCAAAGTCACGCCATGCGGCTTTGGTAATAAACGAAGTGATTAAGTCCTAGCAGTCTTGAAATGTTACCATTTAATAGTACTTCGATAAGTAAACGACCGGATAGCCTGGTGGTTAGAGAAGCTGACTACAGTGCCTGAGGTCCCGGGTTCGACTCCCGGTCGGGTCAGAAATGTATGAAAAATACGAATGCTTATTGTCGAGTCTTAAGTGTTTAATATGTATTTAAGCATGTTGATTCGTAGCCTAGTATCCATACACGACACGCACGCACGCACGCACACACTAGACTAGATCAATTTGATGTTAAGTAACCCGTGATATATTATTAGATTTATTTTTATTTAAGTTGCTTAATCTGCACTTAAAAAGGAGAACTTACTTTAATTTGAATTAAAACGCGTATTTTTACTGTGTTTTCCTATCTGCATGCCAAATTAGGAACAGAAAAACTAATATCTAAATATATTTCGGTTTCCTATTCCGCCAATCACCATCCTCGATGAACCGTAACGATCAGGTGACAACGACCAAATAGCCAATAATGGACTATAATGGGTGATCAGTAATAATGGTGGGAGCGGTCGATCGGACCACCGAAATGATGTCATTACCGTGGCTCTTGGCACCGAAATAGGACGGGTTAGAGAGGGTTGGTAGGGTTTATCATATGACCTGATTTTTTCTATTTTAAGTGTGATAGTATTAGGGATGCATCCGATACCGTTACCGATACCGATATATCGGCGATATTTTGGGTTTGCCGATGTATCGGCATCGGCGATATTTTTATTGCCGATACAACTACTTTTCAAATTTCGCGCTTTAAAAAAGTAATGTAAACGCGCATCTTGTTTGATCTAGTTCGTTGCAAACGAGGCAAAACAAAAATCTTATTAATGTTACTTTTAATTATTAACAGTTATTGATTTCATTTTAATTATTACCCTTAATTCTTAATTTTAATAATCTTATTCAAAGTCTGTAACTGTTTATATATTTTAATAGAAATTAAAAATATTTAACCAAAATTGTGTGTTTTATATATTTTACCTTAATTTAATTTTAATTCACTAAGCGTTTGTATCGGTATCGGTATCGACGATATTTTTATAAGAGTATCGGTAACGGTATCGTATCGGCAAAAAGGCGTATCGATGCATCCTTAGATAGTATGATAGTTTTGAGTACGGATTGGATGCGGATGGCGCAGGACGGGTCTGTTAGACGAACCTTGGCGGAGGCCTATGTTCAGCAGTCAAAGTCTTTCGGCTGAAAATGATGATGATGGTACATAAAAAGATAACCGAATCTTCGAAATAACATATAGTTTACTTTCTCTTCCCATATTCCTACAAAAAGGGGATGTACGGGTGTAAAATCCCGAAATCTCATTCGGTAATTCTAGAAACATAAAACTTTGCACAAGTTTACTAGCTAGGTACATACAGCGTGTCTAAATGAATAACCGTGCAATTTTTGGAAATTCCCATGGCAATTTGAGAAAATCCCGGAATTTTAATTTAACTGCCAGATGTAGTGGTCCATGCAAGCGAAGCTCCAGATAAAGTTTAGTATGAAATAATGATTTTTCTTAGCAGAAATTATGAAATTATTAGCCCGGTTTTAAGTAAACAAGTATCATAGGTATTTGAATACATTATTTTACCATCTCATCTATAATAAATATAGGTAGTAGTTAGTTGCTTGCTTGCACTAATGGCAGTACCAACGAACCATAATACATATGTATATATTGTTATACTTCCTTGTATACACAATAATAAGTTATAATTATGCAGTACTTACTGCGCATGTTTTTCCTTTCAAGAATACGATTTGAAGATATAAGTATGCAAGAATATTCATAGGCAAGCTGTCTGTCTAGTTACATATACACGTGTCTCAGAAACAGACTTGGACTCGCACACTGAGGGTTCTACATATTGTAATTATTAAGCCAGCAAAAAAATTATAGTATTTCCATGCGAGCTATGCTCGACGTTTTCCTAAGTAATCAGATCAAGAATGAGGAGATACGTAGAGAACCAAAGCTGCTGACATAGCTTGGAGAGTTGCCAAACTCAAGTGGCAGTGGGAAAGGCGCATTGCTCGTAGAGTGGTGACCGCGAAACGGAAGCGGAAGACGCGAGATGTGGCGTAGGAAGGTCCCCAACAAAATGAACCGACGATACGGTAAAGCGATCTGGATACAGGCAGCGAAGGACCCATCTTTGTGGAATTCTTCGGAGGAGGACTTTGTCAAGTAATGGAAGTCTTTTGGCTGATATACATACACCGTGAAATTTTAGTGGTTGTTTTCCCGAAACGAGGTGATTTAGTATCGATTGTACAATCGATTTATAATTACTATTTTGACTAGAGTCAAAAATCCAATTGTGAAAAACGAAAGTCGAAAATGACCGTAAACCAATAGTAACGCTTCGTTGGTACCTAACCTATCGTACGATCGTACGCTACTTGTACCAACGAAGCGTTACTATTGGTTTGCGGTCATTTTCGACTTTCGTTTTTCACAATTGGATTTTTGACTCTAGTCAAAATAGTAATTATAAATCGATTGTACAATCGAAACTAAATCACCTCGTTTCGGGAAAACAACCACTAAAATTTCACGGTGTATATCATGATTACATCTACGAAAAACAAAATTGTTTTTTTGCTGTTCAATATTTTCTTAGTTTTTTACTCCTGTTGTGATGCCTCATTGATTGTCAAAAGTTGCACATCGCATCGCGTCTATTGTCTGTGATCGTTGATCCTAAATTAGGATATTCCTAATACGTCCTGCCAGTGTGGTAGGCTGCAATGCATATTAATAATATATTATATATTTGTATATGTCGAAACGGAGATGCTCTTTCAACAACAGCAAACTACCGTGAGACTTACTTATAGTGAAAATACGGATAACTGACGTCTATGATCGAGCTCTAGTTCGGAGATGCTCTTAGTACTTATTACATGATCTAGCGGACATAAACCATTATAGACTTTAACGGCCATCAATTGGATCAAAGTAGTCTTTATTCTCTGCAAATAAAAACCAAAAACCAAGAAAATATTTGCGCACAATATTACCCCAACATGATAGCTATAAAGTCTATAATTGCTTAAATCGTAGATTCTTCATTTGTTATGTTTGCAAACACGAGTGATTTGTTTGTGTTATCCTCAGTGCGTTAATTCGTTTGGTCACTATCACTGGCTTCTGTACAATCGAGATAAAACCCTATGTAATGCACACAGAGTTGCATTTTAATTATTACGATAATGATGCTTCATGGAATAGTGATTAAGCAAATAGAATCATTGATGGAGACACGCGAGAATATAGCTTTATCTTTTGTACAAAACGTAAGTGAAAGAGAGGGATATGTTTAAGCGTTGCTTGCGGGAAAGCTTTACTTTGTTAACATTTTGTAAAATATGCCAACATGAAGAGGCCTTTGGTACCATAATTATAATATAAATGAGATGGTCGCAACTATGAAAGTCTATTGTAGACACTGGCCACTGAGACCGTGTCGCTGTTTCGTAAATTTGAATTTGTGTCTTCTAGAATTTCAATCAAGAAAGAAACAAACAGAGGATAGCAGACGGTCTGGGGAGCCATTATTTCGTTACGCTGTGACTATATGTGGTTGTAATTTACAGTGAAGATTGTTATTAAAGATTAATTACTAAAGCCTATAGATCGTTTAATTGACGACCGCTTTAGCCTAGTTGGTAGTGACCCTGCCTACGAAGCAAGAGGTCCTGGGTTCAAATCCCGGTAAGGGCATTTATTTATGTGATGAGCACGAATATTTGTTCCTGAGTTATGGATGTTTTCTATGTATTTAAGTATTTATTTATCTATATAAGTATGTTTATCCGTTGCTTAGTACCCATAACACAAGCTTTGCTAAGCTTACTTTGGGACTAGGTCAATTGGTGTGAATTGCCCCATGATATTTATTTATTATTTATTTTAATTCAGTTAGGGAATACTTTTATAGTGAATTCGTCAAGAAGCAAATAGTTAAAGTTTGTTCTTCTCAGCTACGCCACTCAGCTACGCCCTCCCACCCACACTATCCCCTAATTACTTTTCCGAGATTTAACCTTTTAGATATAAGAGCGTTTTCACATTATCCGATCCGATATCGGTATCGGAGGGAGTTAAATGTATGAAATATATATATATCCGATATCGTGTCGGACAATATGAAAGACAGATACCTATTTCATACATTTAACTCTCTCCGATATCGTATCGGCGTCCGATACCGATATCGGATCGGATAATGTGAAAACGCTCTAATGGTTCGCAGGAGCCGTGGGTAAGAGCTATAGCTAGACCGTTTAAATAAGTCCTCGCCCGCGGGATACAGAGGCGCGGGGGTAGACGACAAAGGGTGCCGGGAAACATGCGGGCGGCAGGCACACGAGGCGCATCTCTCCCGGTTCCCTTTGTCGTCAAACCCCCCCAGCCCCTGTACCGAACAGGCTAGGACTCATTTAAACGGTTTAGCTATAGTTCAACAATTTTAATTTACGGATCTTTTAGCGTCAAATTACGAGTATACGCCATGGCCTTACTCGGCATGGAGGCCGGGCTATGGCTTTATCAATTAAATTAATTGCTGTAATGGACACAGACGAATATCGACCGAAATAACTCAATGTGAACTTGAAGAGTGCAATATCATATTTGAGACAAGCTTTTTCCCGCAGTTTTGCTCGCATGAAACCCCAAACATTAGATTCGGCAGATGAATAGAAATTCCGGGATTTTTCTAAATTTCCGCGGGAATTTCTAAAAATTACATCGTGGTCTTTATTTACCAAGATTGGTTTTTTGGAGTCTTTTGTATTTTTATTTTTAACTCCAAATTTTTTACTTTTACGCTCATCCCGTGAAATCTTAATATTTTTATACTAAATACAAACTGAAACATGGATACACAGAAAAAAACCCAGAAAAAGAGGCGCTGGTAATCGAACCCAGATCCTCAGCATTCCGTGCTGCGTGCTTATACCCCTACACCACCACTGGTCAAAATCACTGGTCTTTATTTACGTTGTATGAACTCGGGCGCAATTCATGTCTGCAGATTTTTCGTTTGGGATTTCGGTATTGGCTATTTGAATCTAATTGGGGCACGGTAACTTGAAGCGACAACTCGATCCTTTGGCTTTGCGGAGGGATGTGGCGTCTCTCTGCATATTATACCGTATTTATCATGGGGAGTGTTCTGACGAACTGTTCGAATTGCTGCCTGCGTTGGAATTTAGATTCCACTACCGCACTTCGAGGAACCGTCTGTCTTTCCATCCTCACCATCTTGATGATTGGCAGTCTAGTACCGTGCGTTTTAAGCGAAACTTTTTTACTCGCACGACGAAGATCTAGAATCAGCTTACTGCGGCAACATTCCCGAAGCGTTACATTACAACTTGGGGATCTTTAAAAAACGAGCCTACCAATTCCTAAAAGGCTCGGCAACGCACCTGTGATTCCCCTCGTGTTGCGGGTTTCCATGGGCGACGGTGATCGGCCTCCATCAGGTGACCCGTCTGCCCGCTTGTCCCCTCTTATATAAAAAAAAGCGCCGAGTCTAGTTAATTTACGAAATTTATTTTGAAAATAAATCCCACTCAAACATTTAGAAAATAATTTCATGTTATAACTTGTACTTGTATCTCTCTTCGCGAGCCTCAGGCTACACGTAATAAGCTTTTGTTTAAAAAGAACAAGCATTTTATATTAAGTAGCTTTGTTTTTGCTAACGGTATTTGGAATGTCTAATAAATGTCTATCTCTAAATTTATTTAATAATCTATAGGATATGTTGCCACGAGTTTTGAAGAAACCCGAAAGTACACATGTGAGAAGCAATCCAGAGTCTGGATTCCAGACTGAGCCTGCGTAGAATCTACAGCTCGTTCATTCCATGAGGAATTTTGTGCCCACCAGTGGGACATGTTACCCAAACCAAAATTACCCTAGCTCAGTCTCTTTTACTTCCTTTGCTCGACTATGGTGATGTTGGTTATTTGGACCTTGCTGAGGGGTTGCTTGACAAGCTTGACCGCCTTCAAAACGTGTGTATCCGGTATATCTTTGGTCTCCGTAAATACGACCACGTATCTCACTTTCACGCACAGCTGAGGTGGTTGCCCATCAGGGAGCGTAGGAACATCCACGTTCTGTCATTGCTTTTCAACACTCTTTTTAATCCTTCCGCCCCTTTATACCTTTCCGAGCGTTTCAGCTACTTGGCTTAAGGAAGCCAGCATCGTTTGCGGTCGAGTACCAATCTCCTTTTGGCCTGTCCTTCTACTTCTTCCAAAATTTACTCAAAATCATTTACTGTGCAATCTGCTAGACTGTGGAATCGATTACCCACCTCCATTAGGCAATCTCCCTCCGTGGTGTCGTTCAGGGAAGCTTTGAAGAAGATGTGGCTCACACCATCACTTTAATATATTGAGAACACTGCTTATTTATTGTATGTATTTTGCATATATATGTTGTATATGCATGGTAGTATATTTTTATTAGGTTTCTTTATATTATGAGTTTATGTCTTGTATTTACTAAAAGGTGTATTGTAGCCTTTGCTTTGTCCGACTGTATTATTTTGACTTACTCTTTGTCGGTCCCTTACTAAATGCTCCTTTCATCCACTCAAGGGTTGACTGGTAGAGATCCCTTTAAGGGATAAGTTCGCCTTTGTACATGCATTTCAACGGTTGTAAATAATGTATTTCTTATTTTTTCCTTATTTTTGTACAATAAAGAGTTTACATACATACATACATACATGTGTCAGGGCCTAAGCACACGGCGTTTTTTAAACGCGCCGTCGACGCGCGTTTGTATCGATACAAACGCGATACGGACGCGGGTTATTACGGCTGTTCTATGGAATGAAAGACGCGCTGTAAACGCGCGTTCCTAATACCTGATTTACACTCTCGCCTCGTCACCTCGCCTCGCGCCTCGCCTCGTCGTCTCGCTCCGGACGCGAGCCTCAAAATCAAGGCAAATCACGAGACGAGGCGCGAGGCGCGCCTGTTCACACTCTCGTCTCGAGGCTCGTCCCGCAGTTCGTCTCGCCACTCGTACGCAAGTGTCAACCAGGTATGAAATGCGCGTCGACGGCGTGTTTAAAAAACGCCGTGTGCTAGGGGCTAAGCCGAGATGATGATAACTACAGGTCTATACTCAATTTAATTTAGAATTATAAACCACAACAAAGAAAGAAAGAAAGAAAGAAAGAAAGAAGACATTTATTCACTTTTACAAGACACACATACAAGAAAGTACACACAATTTCACACAAAAAAAAAAACAAAGATAACACACAATGAAGTAACAAACATGTACATACACAGCTCTGCAACAACATTACATTGCGGCTCGTGAACTGTAATCTCTTTACAATTTGTACTAGAGTAACAATTGACGACACGCAAATAAAGTGACATTAAAACAATTTTATTTTGCGGCTCCCAGACTATTGTACTGTACTATTTGCTAGGTAAGAAATAGTTGACAAGCCGCAATATAATGATGTTGTGGTTTTCAATTCTAAATTAAATGAAGTATAAATTTAAAGAAAAAGCAACTACCTACTAAAAGTGGCTCCAATCTGACTTAGTGGATCAACTAACTTACACTGTAATTTAAACAATAGCTTGTGAAATCAATCCTGTCTTATCTAAGTTTGTGCGTATGATTGGATGTTTGCATGTTCGTTAGTAAATAGCGCAATAACACCTTCACGCACACTTCAGAAGAAACTTGGCTGTATCTGTATCTGTATGACAGACAAAAACCTAGATTGGAACATAGATTAGTGAAAATATACGGATCACTCACGTCTTATTGGGTTGGGGGTTTTTATAATTTTTAATTTATAGTTATAATTAGCCTGGCTTTGTCTGACTACAAAGGGCTTTTCCTTTTTTGCGCAACGAGTACTTTCACCTATCGAACGTAAGTATGTTCTTGCCGTTCCGCATTATAAGCATCTAGGCTGGCCCTCTATCTCCGCTTCATTTGGATTCCAAATAATATAAACAATCCGACTAATATTATAATTATTGATTATTATTACTATTTATTCAATTGATTTTTTGTGTGAGGTATTTTTAGGGTTCCGTACCCAAAGGGTAAAAACGGAACCCTATTACTGAGGCTCCGCTATCCGTCCGTCCGTCCGTCCGTCCGTCCGTCTGTCACCAGGCTGTATCTCGGGAACCGTGACAGCTAGAGAGTTGAAATTTTCACAGATGATGTATTTCGGTTGCCGCTATAACAACAAATACTAAAAAATGGAATACAATAAATATTTAAGGTGGCTCCCATACAACCAATGATTGATAACGGCAAAAGGTAGATGCTTGAAATATTCACAGAATATTTAATTATTATATTGACTTTAAAAATAAATAATTAAATTAAAACAAAAAAATATTTAAGGGGGGCTCCGTGATTTTTATAGATAATTGTACGGAACCCTTCGTGCGCGAGTCCGACTCGCACTTGGCCGGTTTTTTAATCGACCTCTGAAACAATACATACATGTTAGTGGATTTAAAAATAGCCGCATCACTGAAAATGCATGTCAAGAACTCATACATCACAATGTGCATGCATCTGCTTTTCTAAATATTATAAATGACTGTTTTCGCCGCTCTAATCATCTAGCTGATTTCGTTGTTCGTATCGTAATATTATAATAGGCAACGAGCGACGTTTCAAAGTATCAGGAAAGGGAAGGGAAAACTAACTAAGTATCAATGCAAAGTATTCTAAAAGAAAATAATCTTGTATTTGGACGACCAGATGGCCTAGTGGTTAGAGAACCTGACTACGACGCTTGAGGTCCCGGGTTCGATTCCCGTGTCGGGGCAGATATTTGTATGAAAAATACGAATATTAGCTCTCGGGTCTTGGGTGTTTAATATGTATTTAAGTATGTATCTATCTATATAAGTATGTTTATCCGTTGCCTAGTACCCATAACACAAGCTTTGCTTAGCTTACTTTGGAACTGGGTCAATTGGTGTGAATTGTCCCGTGATATTTATTATTATTTTATTTATTAACCACGTTAGACTTAGGACGTAATACTTACTTGGAAAAGAGGGAACTAAACTAAAGGCTAATATAGACAGCATGCGACCCCTTTCACCTGCCTCGTCCAATATCTAAATATTTGGCAGTTATATTTTACAGCAAGGACACTCAGATGCCGTTGGAGCTCTGTCTGATTCGGCCCAAAAGAGAGTCTATTTTCTTATATACGCATGGTGGCTGGAAACCCATCGAAACGAGCTTCGTAGAACATGCCAGATGCACTACATCTGCTGGGCAAGCCCAACAGCATTCGACATAACGACCGCTTTGGCCTAGTTGGTAGTGACCCTGCCTACGAAGCAAGAGGTCCTGGGTTCAAATCCCGGTAAGGGCATTTATTTGTGTGATGAGCACGAATATTTGTTCCTGAGTTATGGATGTTTTCTATGTATTTAAGTATTTATTTATCTATATAAGTATGTTTATCGTCGTCTAGTACCCATAGTACAAGCTTTGCTTAGTTTGGGACTAGGTCGATTTGTGTAAGATTGTCCCCTAATATTTATTTATTTATTTATTTATTTATTTATTTATTTATTTATTTATTTATTCCAAGGCATTGTTGTATTAAACTTAGATTTTCAGAGGGATTTTATAATGCGCCTAGCCTAGACATTAAGTAGGTAGTCGTCATCGTCCCAGCCTATATACGTCCCACTGCAGGGCACAGGCCTCTACTCAGAATGAGAGCGCTTGGGCCGTAGTTCAAACGCGGGCCAAGTGCGTGTCGGGAACTTCACAAACACCATTGAATTTCTTCTCAGATATAAGTGTTATCGGATAATTGGTGCCACCATTTTAAAGGAACTACAGGAACTACATGTCGAAGGAATTCCAGATCCGAACCAGTCGGACGAATTATTACCCGATATGTAAAATAAATATTTTGATATCTTCCATTAGCCATTTATATCTAAGTCATCAGGTGACCCACTAGTTCGTTTGTCTGGCCTTTCTAACATAATAAAAAATAAAAATAAAAAAAAGTCACATAGTTATTTTCTGTTTGTACTTAGTTAAAGTAGACAAAATCGTAGTTTAATTTTCTTTTAAGGGAATTTCAGAAAAAGGATACAACTATATTTTTTTTCTCCTATTTTAGAAATTTTTGCGTGGGTGTGCTCAGAATCAATAGCACTATCGATTATAATGGAGTAAAAAATGTCCCCAGTTCTTCATAAAAAAATAAGGGTCGGTTTTGTTACCCTCAAACACCAATGTATGAAAAGTAACAAAACTGATTTCGGGACACTTTTTTCTCTATGTAGAATCGATAGTGCTACTGATTCTGAGTAGATCCATGCAATAAAAATGAAATATCTGAAAAAAAAATGTATTGTACCCTATTTCTGAAATTCCCCTTTAACGGAAATGAATTAGAAGTGAATTATATTTTTTCACGAGCAGGGAAAGAGATGTCCCTTTTTATTTTAGGTCTCGTACAAAAAGAATACACGGAACTCTTATAGGTTACCTCCTTATTTACACCAGTTGATCTATCTAGCTAGTAGCAAACTTAACTTACTGAAGCCTGTAATATGATATCAAACAAAAGACACCTGCCTAATTTTGACGTCAGTGACTTGAGTAAAGGGATATTCTTCAATTATCTCATCACACAAATGTTTTTACCGGGATTCAAATCCAGGACCTGATAATAGTGAGCCAAACGTGATCAAAAACAAGATACAGCTGCCGAAATAAGTCAGAAAGGAATGTATTTCTAAAGGCATAGTAGTCATTTGTTGTTTCAGCTGAAACAGACACGTATGTTTTACGTTTTAAGCGGATATCTTAATTACTTTCTTAACGATAACATTAGAAGTAATACAATACATTATACTTGTGTAAAATTCTTTGACAGTTGAATAGCCTAATGGTTCTGACCTTGGTTATGATGCTTCTGTAAAGTGTGTGTAAAGTTCTCAATTCACACTGGGCCCGTGTTGGAACTACAGCCCAAGCGCGCTCATTTGAGAGGAAACCTGTATCATTGGGCTGTGTACAGTACAGACCGCTTGTCAAAACACAAAGTCACTCAGAAATTCAAATTAAAGCGAAACTAAGGTACACACATTTCAAGAATAAGTTTTTTTTTAAGAATTATCTGTATTATTTATTTTGAATGCGTGTTTATTTCAACAGTTATTTGCTCACGTAAAAAGTGCAGGATTAGTTGAATAGATATGAAGATATTATAAACTTTGTCATACCGAAAAAAACACTTGCCTTGACAAACATTAAAATCTCGCGTTCATTGTAAATTTAGCTACCAGCATCCTTACGTAAACTACGTACCATCCTGATTCAACATCAAACCTCACATCCTGGGACTGTAGAAGCAGAACTATTTAACACTTACTGGCTTCAAAGCCGTGTATTACCTTGATTTTCGACATGTTTCTAAATCACATGGATACACTCGCGACGCGATCACTCTCGGGCGCGCTGCGGTTTGAACTGAGCTGCGCCAGCACTGTCGTCGATTACATTAGCGTATGACATGATAGTTTAGATGATACGAGGCTATACGTACAACGGGAACATTTGTCGGGAGGCTGGGCTTTGAATTGGAGTTTGGAGTAATCGAGTGCAAAATATCATAGTACCCACTTATACTTCGTTTTTTTAGCATTAGAAATAAGTTAACAATCTTTATGAGTCTTTTTATTGAAAAACGCTTTTTAAAAAATAATAACTCATCATCATCATCATCATTTCAGCCGTAGGACGTCCACTGCTGGACATAGGCCTCCCTCATTGATGCCCAATCATTACGATTGGAAGCGATTTGCATATACCCTGAACCTGCGGCCTTCACCAAATCGTCCGTCCATCTCGTTGGTGGACGTCCCACGCTGCGCTTGCCAGTCCGTGGTCTCCATTCCAGAACTTTTGGGCCCCAACAGCCATCTGTTCTGCGTGCTATATGGCCTGCCCATTGCCATTTCAACGAGCTAATCCGTTTGGTTATGTCGGTGACCCCGGTTCTTCTACCAATAAAAATAATAACTATTACTTATGAAACCAAAAGAATGTGAATGACCATATATGTTCATCGATTTATTAGACGTTGTCACGTCAAAATATGTTTGATTTTCAAAAACCGTCTTGTAATTGTTCCCTTGCTTTTTTTCTCAGACAGTAAATTTGGATCACTTGTATACTAAATAAACATCTTAGTTTAATTTCCCAAATTTCCCAAAATGTTTGCAACCATCATAATTAAGGCCAACGAAACCTAAGCTATCTTAGCCGTGTTTACAGGATGTTCAGATATATTATGAGCCAGAAATAAACAAGCTAACATCCTAAATGTGTTGCGAAGACGGCACTTGATTATGATTAGTGGGGTCAGACCTTTAAAAGTAGTGTGGCAACTTTCTGACTACTTCAGTTATCAACATCATCTCACTGCAGAATCAAATGTGAGGGCTAGGGCCGTAGTTCCCACGCGGGCCCAGTGCGGATTGGGAATTTCACACACCATTGGATTTCTTCGCAAGTGTATGCAGGTTACTCACGATGTTTTCCTTCACCGTAAAGCTCATGGTAAATTACAAATTTAATTTCGCACATAAATTCCGAAAACTCAGAGGTGCGAGCCGGGATTTGCGCGGTATACTACAGTACCAGGTACAATTGTACCTGGGGGATCGAATTAGGTGACCCTAGACCCTAGTGGATACCGCGGGGATTTGAACCCATGACCATCTGCTTGCAATCTTCGATTTTCTCATGTACTTGGCGGCCGATTCGCGTGACATTTTGGGACCTTTCGCATGTGTACAGAGTAACACGGCTTCATATCGTTTAGCATACGCGATACTCATTTTTAAAAATGTGCTTTTGGCGGGAAACTGTAAAAAGTTTTTTTTTTTTTTTTTTACAGAGCATTGTACGTAAAAGATCACGCTATTCAGCCAGTACCTTTTTCTATGTGTCATTTTAAAAATAAAAATTATGCTGGTCACGATCTTGTCAAACACACTGTATGTAATTAATAATTAAACAACAGTGTAGATCTGTTTCGATAACCATTATACCTTATTGAGTTTGTTGTTGTTTCTTATTGGTTTCGAGAGCCACCTGACTTGTTTGAGCTAAACCCCCGCGAAAGACCCCCGGGTTTCAAAACGCAGTGTCGAGTGTGGTGCCTGGCCAACCGCTTCCGAACCAATGTTGGGAACTCCGCGTACCTTAGGAGTAAATGGGGCTGGTGCGAGTCGGCGGCTTGCGAGTGTGGGGACCCGGAACAGACAGCCCACCACATGGTACTGGAATGCTCGATCACTGGGTTCGATGGACACATAGATGACCTCAAGAAGCTGTCAGAGAAAGCCGTGGAATATTTTTTTAAGAAGTCTAGATTTAAGTTTTAATTGTTAGTTTTCATTTATATTTCTTAAGCAGTTTTGCAGTGACACGTATCCCATACGATAAATAATAATTGGTTTCGAAAAGTTTTCGAATGGAGAACCCGATCCGGCAACGTGTGTCAACGTGCCAATCGTACAAAGGTTAAGTAGAAGAGATCCCTTTAAGGGTTAGGTTCACTTTTGTACTTCTCTTGTTATCCTGTTATTTTATGTGTTTTACGTACAAGAACCGACATAGCTCGAAAAATCGCCAGACTCAAGACGGCAGAGGGCAAGGCACATCGCTCGTAGAACTGATGCAATGGGGCTAAAAGAAAAGGTATTCGAGTGGCGTCCACAGACCGGAAGACGCAGAGATAGGCCTCCAACAAGATAAACCGATGACCTGGTTAAGAGGGTACGATGCGCAACATTTCTCCATACAAACGTAATCCCCTGTTTCCTCCCTGGATAATGGCTTTAGAGCCAATTTTTTTTTACTGTGTAATCTGTATCTATTACCACAGCTATGCCCCTATGTTTCGTTTTTTTTCATATTTCAATTAACATAAGAAATATGAGCTTTCAAAAACTGAAAAAACTGCCCTATTTCAACGTCATTTTCAGACACTCATCAGAAAAGAATCCCTGATATAAACAAAAAAAGGAAAACATAGGGGCATAGCTAAAACTGTCCTCTAATTATTTTTGAACTGTTTCGAGAAGAAAACAGGGGATTACGAAATGCTGTTTTGATCAATTTTACGCGCCTATTAACGGTCTGAGCTGCAGTTGTCCCGCTCTCGCTGTACTGACACGGAGGGGTTCGGGCGAGACAGCGATATTTTCATTAAAATACCTATTTCTCAAAAGTCTCTCAGCCATCGTACCCTCTTAAGGTTGCGGGATCGCGTTGGATGCGGATGGCGCATGACTCATGTGTTTGGCGAGCCTTGGTGGAGGCCTATGTTCAGCAGTGGCCTTTCGGCTGAAATAATGATGATAAATGTACAATAAAGTGTACAATAAAGTGTTTTACATTTATACATACTTTTTCATGATATTGGTAGCATTTCAAAGTGTGTTTAAACTTGCGTCTGAGACGTTTTGTGGGTGGTTAGGTAGGTACTTTAAATAGCAAGAGCTCCGGTGACAAAAAAAATAAGGATGTGGTACTTAGACGTGCAATACGATCGTACGTTTTATGTCATTTACAGTCAAAGCACATATAATATACCTCTGAATTTTAAATTTTCCATAAGCTTCACGGTGAGGAAAACATCGTGAGAAAACCTGCACACAGTTGCGAAGAAATTCAATGGTGTGTGTTTAGGTACTGTAGGTAGTTCCCAATCCGCACTGGGCCCGCGTGGGAACTACAGCCCAAGCCCTGTCATTCTGGGAGGAGCCCTGTGCCCTGCAGTGGGACGTATATAGGCTGGGATGATGATGATGATGATGATGATGATGACTTATGGAAGGTTTTTTTTACATAAAACTGACCACTGATTGAGCCCTGTCTTACCTGATACTCCATTTAATTTAGAATTGGAAACCACAACAACATTATATTGCGGCTCGTGAACTGTAATCTCTTTACAATTTGTACTAGAGTAACAATTGACGACACGCAAATAATGTGACATTAAGACAATTTTATTTTGCGGCTCCCAGACTATTGTACTGTACTATTTGCTAGGTAAGAAATAGTTGACCAGACGCAATTATAATGTTGTTGAGGTTTCTAATAAAATTATAAATGAAATGAAGAATGAAAAGTGCAGATGAGGCCAAAAGTGTGTATCTCACTGGTTCAGTAACAGCCTATTCACTCTATCCTTGAAGAGCCCGGAGGTTGAACATATTTGGAAATACAGACGACGGAAGCGAATTCCATTCGATAGCTGTGCGTATTACGAAAGATGAAGCGAACTGCTTCATGCGGGCTAATGAAATACTAACCATGGATGTCCGTTTATAGGGTGTACTTTCCTTTGGAAAATTATTTTTCCCGAACTGATTCATTTGGCAAATGTTTCATTTCGCAAATGATAATTTTTTCTGGAACTAAACTTTTCAGGATTTTTATAAAATAAACCTAACCTAACCTAACCTAACCTAACCTTCAGAATAGTCCTGAAATATATCCTGAATAGTTTGCAGTTTCAGAAAAAATAAACATTTGAGAAATGAAACATTTGCCAAATGAATCAGTCTGGGAAAAATAAATAGGCTTCGCCGTTTATAATATTAGTAGGATGTAAGTACAAGATTGAAATACTGGATTTTCTGCGAGCGTAAATGATCGCCGTGGCGATCTAATCCCTGTTCCATTGTCCAACTAACAAGCACCCGCACGCAATCGCGCGTCAGTTAAATGTCATTTTCGTGGGAAATATCTCGAACGTACACGAGACTCTTGGGCAAATCAACTTTGTTGTCATGAACTGAAATTACAAGAGCAAACTAAAGACCAACATAACTCAGTGAATGTGTAAGTTGAAATGGCAATGGGCGGGCCACATCGTCAGCCCCGGATCGTGGCGCCCCTCTCCAGTGTTTTCAAACTGGGCAGAAACTTAGTGGCGCCCCTTTCTTCAGTGTTGTGACAATGTGTAATGGACGAGGTAGTAGAACAGGATCAAGGTGGTACTCACGGCTGATGGGGATCGGCTCCGGTACACAATTGTCCAAATAGTCCAGGGTCTTGTCACGGGCCCGGACTGAGGTCATCGGCAGCCACTCACGACAACCACTAGGCCGTTCAATAAGCACAGAACTTGGCCAAGCTTTTAGACCAGTCACGTGACGCGCGCGTTCAGTTCATTATTCGGAGGTCCAATGATCCCAAGGCGCTTATCTCAGAGTACAGGAGATTGAGGGTAGTTCGGTATTACGCGGACGAGGATGAGGGTAGAGGATACTTACACAGTGTTTCAGTGTTTTCGAACCGGGCAGAAACTTCATAGTGGCACCTTTCTGTCCAGTGTTTTCGAACCGGGAAGAAACTTCATGGTGGCGCCCCCTCTCTCCAGTCAGTGTTTTCGAACCGGGCAAGCTTCATAGTGACGCCCCTTTCTCCAGTGTTTTCAAACTGGGCAGAAACTTCATAGTGGCGCCCCTCTCTCCAGTGTTTTCGAACCGGGCAGAAACTTCATAGTGGCGCCCCTCTCTCCAATATGTCTTTTATTATAATTTTGGCGCTCCTTAAAAACTGCCACCCAGAATGAATGCCCGGGTTTCCCCCCTCCCCCCCTACTGACACGGGGATAATCGTAAAGGGAGAAATGTTCTCGAGCGACCGCGAACCAGAAGACGCCGCTTTAGTAGGCCTCTAGCTCAATGTATTTTAATTATAGTACCTATGCAATCTTCTGGATAAATATGCCAAGAGTATTTTGCCTTAGTGCGTATCAATTTTTCCGGGATGAAACTATTCCATGTTCTTCGCAAGGTCTCAAACTATCTCGCCCTCGCGGTACAGGGGCTGGGGGGTATGACGACAAAAGGGCTGAGAGAGGTGCGGGCGGCAAGCGTGCCTAGTGTGCCAGCTGCCCGCACCTCTCCCGGCCCCCTTTGTCGTCATACCCCGCCAACCCCTGTACCGCGGGGGCGAGGACTCATTTAAACGGTTTAGCTATAAATCAGTTCAGTGGTTTAAGCGCGAAGAGATAACTGACACAGTTACTTTCGTATTTATAATATTAGTAAGGATAATTATGATACTTTCCTCGAAGGCAATGCAATGAAGCCTCATAAAAGAAAAAAAACAGTGCGTGGAGTCCCTCCGCGCGGAAGAAGTGAAACTTCATAATAAACCGACCCGCTCCCAATCCGCCCCCAACCCGCTCCAAACTCGCTTCCAACCCGCCCCAACCCGCTCCCAACCCGCCCCCAACCCACTCCCAACCCGCCCCCAACCCGCTCCCAACCCGCTCCCAACCCGCCCCCAACTCGCCACCAACCCGCTCCCAACCCGCTCCTACCCGCTCCCAACCCGCCCCCAACCCGCCCCCAACCCGCTCTCAAATGCCTATAGAAGTTTTACTTGAAAAACAAACGTCTCGTAAACGTCAACCTGCGTTGCGTTGCGTTGCGTATTTAACGCTTGTTGGAAGTCGCATTAGAAGTTTCACTTCAAAAATTGTTTGGCGGGCCTACGGGACCCTATGCCTATGTTCAGCAGTAGACGTCTTTCGGCTGAAATGATGATGATGATGATGATTTTCTTAAGGACTTTCACCACGACGACGTTGTAGCTTTAAAAACAGGAAAATTAATTTCAGTATGGTGTTGTTTAACGACTGTTTGTTCCCTAATGAAAAGACAATACAGGATGTTCACTTTATAAGGGAGATAAACACTTTGTCGAGACCTCACAGGGATCCCATTGCGTTTGTTAACCTCTTAACGACACTGTTGACTTTTCGACAGTGTTATGGTACGCTTTCATTGTGACAGGAACGGAGACGTGTAGATCAACTAATTCTTAATGTATTGTTGAATTAACCACTGATATTACAAACGGGAATGTTTGTGAAGATGTTTAGATGGTTAGATGTTTGGTTATTCGTTTACTTAATCACGCAATAACGGCTGATTTGATTAAGATGAAACTTGGCATAGAGACATACAAATAAGTGATTTTAGATTTGCTTAATATCCCGGTAATGTGCTTCTGTTTGATAGTATTTTTTACTTTAAACGAAAATAGAGGGCGCTGTCCAAGAATGTTGAAGTACAGTCAACCAATTTGATTCCTAGGCCACCGCGGAACCTTGTCACAATGACATTTACGTCACTCAATAGGCATTGTTACCTATAGATAAGTAAAATTTGTTACTACTATAAAGTTCTATGGTGGCCTAGGAATCAAATTGTTTGACTGTTTCTCGGCTTTTGAGATGAAGCGTTAACTTCGTCTGCGATCAATAGATGGCGATGTTTGAGCCAACGTTGTGCTTTAATTACCGTAACCCTTTTTATAGGCCAAACTCTTATAAATAATAATAATAATAATAAATAATAAATATCATGGGACAATTCACACCAATTGACCTAGTCCCAAAGTAAGCTTAGCAAAGCTTGTGTTATGGGTACTAAGCAACGGATAAACATACTTATATAGATAAATAAATACTTAAATACATAGAAAACATCCATAACTCAGGAACAAATATTCGTGCTCATCACACAAATAAATGCCCTTACCGGGATTTGAACCCAGGACCTCTTGCTTCGTAGGCAGGGTCACTACCAACTAGGCTAAAGCGGTCGTTTAATAAATTAAAGAAAAAAACGACATAATAACATATACAACATAATATGTATTTAACGACCGCTTTAGCCTAGTTGGTAGTGACCCTGCCTACGATGCAAGAGGTCCTGGGTTCAAATCCCGGTGAGGGCATTTATTTGTGTGATGAGCACGAACATTTGTTCCTAGGTTATGGATGTTTTCTATGTATTTAAGTATTTATTTATCTATATAAGTATGTTTATCGTCGTCTAGTACCCATAGTGCAAGCTTTGCTTAGTTTGGGACTAGGTCGATTTGTGTAAGATTGTCACCTAATATTTATTTATTTATTTATTTATTTAATTAAAGTTTCTAATCGGTTTAATATTTGGCACCTGACACTTTTGGCAACTCCGAAGCTCTTTTTTGTATTCAAAGTGCGTACAGAACGTGTTCATCCTTCATTACGTAATAATCGTAATTAAGAATGCAGGCATCATTCCAATCGGACCACTACAAGGCGTGGATGATACTGGGTCAAGGTATAGAACTTTATCTGTTCCTTTAACTTTGCTTTCGTCAGCCTTTTTTCATGGATTTCTAACACGAGCAAAGCAACGGGATACAGCTAGTTATGACAAAAATATGTTTTGCCATAACAGGGGACTATTTTTGAAATCACATCCGTGAAGTACTCAAAAATGGTAAAAAAATTGGGCTCAATCTGTAGCAATCTTACAAATGGTATTTTCGCAGACGTGAGTTTGAAAATGGATCCCCAGTAAACACATACGTGAAGCCTAAATGATGTGTAGGACTGTAGGTATGATTAGATCTTTGTCCTCGCTTTAAAAACAAAATGAAAAACAATCTTTACTGTTACAATATTCAAACACCCTTTGTTACGCGAGCGTAAGTTAATGATGATGACTACGAAAATTAACATGAAAAATTGTTTTTCCGCAGAAGTCGTAATAAGGTGAGCGGTGGAAAAATCCTAGTCATTTTCTTTATGTCTACCTACTTTAGAAGCTAAGGTTGTCTTCCAGGAAAAACATCTAAAAAGTCGTTAAAAAACCTATGTATAAATTTCAGTTGGACGGTTCCATACATCTTGATATTAAGATTTTTGAAACCATATCACTAACTACTGTTCTAATTTTAATTGTAAATATGAGTCTTAGTTACGTACTTGAAATAAATGGATTATTATTATTATTACTAAAGCATATTATTCGCAATTCGTAAAAAATTACAGTGATTTTTATACAAGAAAAAACCTGTAAGTTTCAGTTGGACGGTTCCATACATCCTGAGATTAAGATTTTTGAAATCACATCAGTGTTGTTGCGATAGTTTAGCTATACAGGGTTATTTGTAATTCACTAGCATCCTTTTAACCCTAAACTCCTACCACTTAAACAAATGTTTTTTGTTTTACGGCTTTTGTCATAACTTAATATTTTTGGTGTAATAACGTTTTAAAAATTTAAGATTTCCTCTTATTTTTACGATACTCTGTGTATTTGTATGGGAAAAAAGTGCTTCATTTTAAAAAGGCATAAAACAAAAAACATTTGTTTGAGTGATAGGAATTCAGGGTTAAGAGGATGTCAGTGAATTAAAAATAACCCTGTAGATAGTTTGACCTTGAGAAATAGTCGATAGTGCGATAGTACAGTCGGTAGTAGTACAGTCGGTTCCCTAGCATAAGTATCCACTTTTTTGTGCAGTTAGTATGGGAAAGTGGATACTTAAGTTAGGGAACCAACCCTACTATCGAAAAAATATACTACCGATACTATCGATAGTGAAAATTAGGCGATCAAAAAAGACGATACTATCGATAGTTTCGACAGTATCGTTACTAGTATATTATATATAGTATCGTCAAGGGTCGATAGTTTCGATCGGACTATCGATAGCATGACTGATTTTCAAAGCCACGATAGTATCACGATACTATCGATAGACTATCGCTATCGCAACAACACTAAATCACATTACACAAGCATTCAAACTCAACGATACTTTGATACCGGGGAGAGTCCAACTATAATACTTTGGGAAAAAAAAACCCTGGCACTTGAACGATACCTAACAGACATTTTTCCGAAAATGTTTAATACCTACCAAAGGTGATTATGTTCTGTGGACTCTATTATCGCGTAACTAAGACTACTTACTACTATTTACTCCTCTGGCGCAACGACCCAAAGTGTGTTTTGGCCTCCAATACGAGTGCACGCCTCCAATACGAGTCCTGTGCCGTCTGTCGCCAGTCTCCAGCCTCAAGCTCGCGCAGATCCGCCTCCACCACATCTAACTAAGAGAAGGATTTTTTTTCTTATACAGGGTTATTTGTAATTCACTAGCATCCTTTTAACCCTAAACTCCTACCTCTTAAACAAATGTTTTTTGTTTTATAGCTTTTGTCATAACTTAATATTTTTGGTGTAACAATAATAACGTTTTGAAAATTTGAGATTACCTCTTGTTTTTACGATACTCTGTGTATTTGTATGAGAAAACGGTGCTTCATTTTAAAAAGTCGTAAAACAAAAAACATTTGTTTGAGTGATAGGAATTCAGGGTTAAGAGGATGTCAGTGAATTAAAAATAACCCTGTATTTTCCAGAAGTGGTACACTTGAACTCTCCTCCGGTACTAGATTACCGTTGAATTTTGGGACACCTGTATATGAGTGTAGAAAATTACAGCTTGATTGATCAGGCCAAACAGTCGAAAAAATTAATTTGATTATATGTATTATTATGTAGTGTTTAATCTAACAATACACTAATTTTACCACTTTCGAATAGAACTTGCAAGTGATGCGATTTCAATAATCAACCTTAGCTCGCTAAATAATTTAATCATTAAATCGAGATTTTTCCCGCAAGCAACCACTATTTTAGTAACAAAGACCGTTAACTGAATTGGAAAAAAACTTTTTTAAATTATTACAAAGACAAGTGCAGTGCTGTGGTGCTATTGACAAGTGAATTCTTAGTACTTAGCAACTGCAGTCGTTATTGCAAGAAATTTAGAGAATTACAAAAAAATTGTTCATTGAAGTTTAAGGTACTTATGAAGTGTATTGTTTACTCAAATATCAGATAAACATTCAAATGTATACAATAACTAGTCTTAGCCAAACACAAAAAATTATCAATGAGCGTTTGTAGTCACAGGTGAGTTTACCAATTCCTTTCAATATAAAACATTATTATTAACCGACAGCGAACCATTCCAATTTCAATTGTAAGGTTCAGATAATAAAACTGTTGACAAATTCGTGAAATAACTCTCCATTGCTACAGCCTACAGCTCTTAAGCACGCTATCTATAAGTAAGCGTCGGAACTATTTCATCTGTCATTGTTCGCACAACTAAACCACGCTTCTCATAGATGGCGCTATAATCAAAACGCATGAAATTTGACAGCTTGCTCACGGACGCACACGAAACGCCAGTTTGGTAAATGGCCGCCGCCGGGGTGGTTGATTATTCGCGCCGCCAGCGCGTTGCACGTTGATTGGTTGTTTACATTATTTGCATCACAGTTCTAACCAATAATCATCACTGTGACAAGTGTCGCTAATCACAATCAGTGCTACAAACAAGTAAAGGATTAAAATAACGCGTGTGTCGAAAGTTTTACATCGCGATGTGCGGTATCGTTCGCTTGCGTTGAAATGAGAATGCATCGGCCGGTGTAAATTTGTGGTGTTTCGATTTCAAATGCTGAGTTCAAAAGGCGCTATGTGTAACAGGCAGCATACACAGGCGTGTCTGAACACGTCTCTGTCCATCAGGCAGGAGATCCAGCGTTTTGAGAGCGTGCATCCCTCGATATACGCTCTTTACGACCTTGTGGAGTTGGTACCTGACCCACTGCTGGCCCAACAGATACGAGACCACGTCGTGGCTATAGAAGGTTGGTTCACGTTGTTTGTTTTGCTCCTCCAGCTATTGTTTACCGTAGTCACGCTGTCTCTAAGGATACGGCGTTGAGATGATTCGTGTTAGATTTAGATAACCTATTTCGCTCTGGCTTATCTTCAGCTGTTTATGTTATTAAGTTAGCACTAGTAGAAATAAAACAAGCTTGTGTAGATTAGAAACTTTAGCAATCAATTCATCGTCAAGAAGACAGACTCTGAGGCGTTTTATAAAATTAATGATTATAATCACTCTCAGGGATGTTTGGAAATGATTCCGATTTGAATTGGCGATCCCTAGCTTCAAATGGTGCATCTACTGTGTAGTGTTAATAAATACTTTAGATTTATGCAATTAAATAACATTGTATGTACTTAGATTTGTTTTAAAAAAAACTGTACCTACTCAACAGGATTTTATCGAACCGGTGGTAGATTCTTCAACATTTAAGTGTGTCTAAATTGAATAAAGATATTTTGAATGACTGTCCAATTATTATTATCTATTCTGTACTATTATCTTATTATCTTCTCCAACGAGAAACAAGTATTTGTTAAAGGAAAAAGGAATTACAGTAATGCACAGTGATTAAGGAAAACATGAAGAAGAAATAATGACAATTGATGTACCTAATAGGGCGTTTTTGGTGACCGACAATCGTTTCTACTGCCTGGAGTTAAGGTTTAGGGTGAAGCTGTTTTGTGTTGGTTTGGGTAACATACACCCCCACACTTGTCCATTTAAAGTTCTGACTCACGGGGGACCTACCTGAATCTACTATATCAATCAAGTAGTAACGCGCTGTCTACGCAGGCACAAAAGGTACGGTTTAACTATGTATTGTGTTTGTAAGTTACCAATTCATTTATTAGAACAGACCTGAAATACATCGTCTGCATGTAAACTGGAATAAAAATGTGAAATATTCACAAACTTATTAGTTAGGTGTGGTCACTCGTGGTCACAAGTGGACATTACACACCGTGAAATTTTAGTGGTTGTTTTCCCGAAACGAGGTGATTTAGTATCGATTGTACAATCGATTTATAATTACTATTTTGACTAGAGTCAAAAATCCAATTGTGAAAAACGAAAGTCGAAAATGACCGCAAACCAATAGTAACGCTTTGTTGGTACCTAACCTATCGTACGATCGTACGCTACTTGTACCAACGAAGCGTTACTATTGGTTTGCGGTCATTTTCGACTTTCGTTTTTCACAATTGGATTTTTGACTCTAGTAAAAATAGTAATTATAAATCGCTTGTACAATCGAAACTAAATCACCTCGTTTCGGGAAAACAACCACTAAAATTTCACGGTGTAGAGTTACAAAATGTAGTTTTAACAGAATTTTGTCGTGTGTATGCGGTGTATGGGACACTAATATTTTGAATAGATTTTTTTCTTTTACTGAGTGGCAATGTCGTTGCTGATACTAATAAGCCCCGAAATACCGTAGTTAATTGGGAAAAAGGGTAGGAGGATGTTCGAAATAAACACGCTGAAATTCATCATAGGTCTTTTCCAAACCATTTCTACGTATTCGTACTTTGACATCTACGTACTTCAATTATGGATATTTAATTTCGATGACAGTGCGAGTGCAAGCACGTCAAAAACGAATGCTTAAAAAAAAAAAATAAACAAAAAATAGTTTTTAAATATTTTTTCTTGTTGCTTTTAATACATTTAATGAAGCTTAGTCAGAAATGCCACTATCAGCTTATATACCAGTTGCATGTGGATGTAAACTAGAACATTTCAAAGAACTTTGTCTTTAACTGTTAAATCCAATTAACATAGTGCAATTAAACTGGTCCGTAACATAAACAAATGAAACCACCAATTCACCAACGGGTTAAAACGTAACCTTTTGTTTACTATTGTTATTTAAACGGGAAGTATTTATATTCAGCCCATTGTAATGTTTAAGAGTTAAGTTTAATGATTCAACAGCATGCTATGAAATTACCTGTGACATATTGACATTAAACAGAATTGAAAAAACAAACAACAATGAATCATGCAGAACTAGGTTCGCGAACTATTAAGGTTATTAAAATAATGGTTCAGCCAGGTTTTTTATTATTTATGTTTTAGCATCTTACTGTCAATGCTTTTGTATTATAAGTATATTATTATCATTCGATGCGTATTTTAATTTCCTTCCTCTTGTTTATATTTTAAGTTCGAGTTTATTATGACCCATTACTTGATTTTGATTTGTAGCCCTTTCGTTTAAAATTACATTTTATGGTTAATACTAACAACAAATGCAGTATCTCACTATCTATCTTCAATATATTATGCGTGAAGATAAGGTTCTTGCGTCTCCCTTTATCGATTGCTAATAGTAAGTATTCCTTATATCTTTGCATTGTATTAACTTTATCTTCTGTCATTTCATTGTCTTCACAATTAAATCCGTTATCAATGTTAACGTAATTTCTTTACGATACTGTTTTGTTATTTTATGTTTATCATTGATTACCTCACCTCAACTGACCTGTTTGTATCATTGATAAAACTTTCATCACTGATCATTGATAATCAATATTCTTTTATCTCAATTGTAAGCTTTGCGATTATGAAAACTTAATCAGAACTATTCCTTCAGCATACTTAAGTTGATATTTATTTGATTCGTTAATTCGAAACGTCATGGAAGTACATCAATTTCATGATAAACTTTATTATGTTACTAGCTGTTGTCCACGACTCCGTCTGCGAAGAATAGGGGTAGGTATACGAAAAACAGCCTACGACCTATTCTCAGACCTACCAAATTCAGAGATAAAAGTTTCATAAAAATCGGTCAAGCCGTTTCGGAGTAGTTCGATAACAAACACCGTGACACGAGATTTTTATATATTAGAAGAAGATAAGTTCAAAAAATTGAAATCCAATCAATATTGGCTGAAAATTGCAAACTTTCCCGTGACTATCACATGTTACACCTTTGTCATTGCAAATATGTACATCTTAGATGTATTTTATCTGATCGTCTTGCTATATTAATTCTCGTGTTGAGTCAAAGGACTATTTTCAGCATCTACGTATCTCCATGGGGAGAACAAATTAACTGAATTACAAGAACGTATTTGAATGTGACAGTATTTTCATAATGTTGCTCATGGTATGCAAGCTAAAGTCAAATACCGTTATCCAATTACTTAAAAGTTTTATCGTCCACTAAAGAAGGTCAGACTTATATTATTATGCCTTCGCACACATTATTATCGACTCAAGGAGAGGTTATGGATAGCAGAATTTTGACCAAGTAAACAATTACTTTTATTTCTATACTGGATGAAAAAATCCGCCTGTATAATTCCCATTCCCATGGGAATTCCGGGAACCTATGTACTTTCGCAACTGAGACGAATCTAATGACACTTTACAATTTGAAATCCATTGAGCCGTTTAGGCTGCAGGGCGTGCCAAAGAATGGTAGGTACATACATACCCTCCTACATACATAAATACATACGCTCGAAAACATAACCCTCCTTCGAAAGACAAGTTAAAACTGCAAATGATGGTGGAGATTGAGTTGGTATTTGTTGTTTTTTTTCATCATACTCTAATCATAAACAATATACATAAATTGCATAAGAAAACTAACTGACCTGTTTAGAATTTGGAAGACTGCAACTGAGTACTATGCCCATTCAAAAATACAGCTTTATTTATTTTTCGTTTTCTGACCGTGCATACACATATGTACAGTCGAGGGGGTATGTATTACAATACCGAAGTACGAAAGACCGAATGTAATAAAACATCGAATGGGTCAAAAGACCGACACGATTTTTTTCTGAAACCGTTAACTTTTTAAGATTGTTATAAAGCAAACCTAACCTAACCTAATGGGTTCTGTATGATGCCGTTTTAATAAATTCTGAAATGTTTACGGTTTCAGAAAAAAATCGTGTCGGTCTTTTGATCCATTCGATGTATTAATTCATTCGGTCTTTCGTACTTGGGTATTGTAATACATACCCAGTCAAGGATACTGAATCGCGTACTAATGTGGAGCCTCTTCACAGTCAATTTCCCAATGATTTCTTTGGGAAATGTAGAGAATGTCAACATGACAATTACAACAAAATGGTTCCATCCTGGTACGTAATTCACTTTCCTCGTCTATACCTTACCTTAAATTTTCATTTATTTATCTTTACATTTGCTCAAAAGCATTAACCAATCCTTTACATAAAGCATTATTCCGTATATTTTTTTTAGTAATAACTTCGATCCTTATTCTATCAATAATATACTTAATGGTTATTTGAAATACTATCACAAATCAATATCATTATTTCAATTAAGCTTTCATTCATTAATCGGCTCAGCAGCAGCAGCAGCAGCAGCAACGGGGATATACGTAATCATTTAATTTGCATTAGAATATGGCAACGTCTGTTACCACTTTTTATATTCGAGTGTAGGCGGTAATACAGTCAAGATCAAGACCGTTTTTTGTCCTTCAAAAACTATTTGCGTAACACCATGAGTTGTAAAAATATTTGTCTAGCGTTACTATGACTGTGTGTGTGAGAGCAATCGATTGGTTGCCAACATTATTGTTTGAGTGCTGTTTCCTTATCAGTCATACGTTTGTTTGATTCAACAATGCATACTATATTTTTTACATTATTCGTTTGACGTTATTATTTGATATCACATTTGTAGCATGTCCAACGTTTTCATTTGTATTTTCATGTCAATTTAGTGCTTTAGGTTTATAATTTTCTTGCGTCACATCACCATGTGTTTCAGTTTAAATTTTAATGATCTAGATATATTTCGAGCGTCTTTAATTACAATGAATTCAAGAGCGGCCAAGATTTGTCTTTGAAGAACAACTCAAATGGTACAACACGTTTTTAATCAACGCAAGAAAGGAACTCCATTAAGCTTCTAATTACTTTAGACTTATCTTCAAATGCAATATCAATTAAACTCTAAACTGTTACAATGGAACCCTCTTTGTTTGCATTACTTCATTCGCAACCCTGCTCCTTACGATATAGGGTCACTAATTCTGAAGACTAGCGTCCTTTACTTCGTTATGGTCCAAGACGACGTCTAGGTAACCCAGGCTTGATTTAATATTGCAAATGCTTTCGGATCATCAATCCTTGTCAGCAAAGGTAAGGCTACCCTCTGTTATTTGACACACGTTACTAATTAATGTCGGGGTGTCATGTCAAATCAACGTGGATTTAATATGGAGCATATGAAAAGGAATGTCAGCCACCGACGTCTGTCTAAAGGGTTTTTGTCGTTGAGCCTTGGAAACGTTTTTGTCTCGCTGTTTTATAATTTAGGGAATTCTACGCATGCTTTTGCTGGAGGAAGGATTATGATTTTGATAAAATCTTACGGTATGTAAGCCTAAGTGATAAGATAGTAACGATAGTAAATTAAAGCTTGAAGATGTTAAGGTATTGAGTACACTTAGGATCGCGGATTAGGAACTTCACACACACACACACACACCATTAAATTTCTTCGAAGGTTTGTGCTGATTTTCTCACAATGTTTTCTTTCAAGTAAAGCTCATGGTTAATTTCAGATTTCCGCACATAAATTCAGAAAAACTCATAGGTGCAAGCACGGGCGTGAACCCACGCCCTCTGTTTGAAATGCTTTATGACTTAAGTTGCTGAAAAACTTCTAACCTAACAATAATATGGTGTCAAAATATGGTTTTTACAACAATGAACCAGATAAAACGGAAATTAAATGTAATAATGATACAATTATGAACGATCCTTTAAAAACAATAAACTAGACACCTATATTAATATCGTAAAAGTATTGAACAATTTTATAGCGTCGGCTCCCGCTTGTCCAAAACAACAAAAAAGTGGCATCCAATTTGGCAGTAACACGATTAGACGAAGCGATCCATCAACCCGTGAAAAAATAGTATAGTATCGGGGTTTACACGAGCAACATCCAATTACCATGTAAAACAACCGCATTTCTTTATGAGATTGAAATCAATCGAAAAGTTACTTGTACGTTATCATTATCACTGATGGTAGATCTAGAGAACCTTGCGAAACCTAGAGAGCTAGGGAATACCTTTGTACCTTTGTATTGTGTGGCAAATTTACAATACAATACAATACAATACAATACAATGACTCTTTATTGTACACCAGCAATTAAGCAATACAGAAAACAGGTACACAGAGAGTAAGTTACAAGGTAAGCAATTTACCTCATATTACATATCTAGCTCTGTTCGAGGATACAAAGGGTATGTAAACGACTAAAAACCACACGAGTTCCCTCGTTGCCATTGAGTGTTGTCATTACGAATACTTACAAATGCATAAAGTGACTACCGTGGCCGCTCCGTACTGGGGTTCTTCAAGTAGGCACCGTGCTGTCCAGACTCGATTCCGCACCCTCCCGTCGTCATAGTATTTTATAGAGGTTTACTCCTCGTAGCCACTGAAGGTGTCCAGGCTCCTAACGCTGACAGGCTGAGGTTACGCGCCCTTGCGTTGTCTCTCATGCCGTTATATCCTACTCTGAATGCAAAGCGGTACTGAGGACATGACAGTTTTTGCCCGAATGAGGAGCGTCCTTACTATTCCCTGCCCGGGTCGAACAAGCAGCTACTTGGGGTCGCCTCCATCAAAAGACCTGAAGCAAAATAGGCCTGCTCTCGATCGGATCACCTTGCCTAGTTAGATATCAGGCAACGATTAACTTACAAACGAATTTGCTAACCGTTGTTGTCCAGGGTGCACCAAGCTCAGCCGTTACTCTCCTCCACCCCAGCACACCCGAACACAACAGTGCAAACACTGCTTAGCGGCAATGTAGTAAAATGCTAGTGGAATGGTAAAGGACAAATCCTGTAAGTAAATGTTCCTACCACCGGCTGGTACTGTGTTGATTAAATATATCAAAGCAGCTACAAAGTCAGAGTTTATGTTGTTTCTCCCAATACATAATCCGTCTAGAGCTTATCTTAATTCTTTGTTGTTTGCTGAGGAATGTTCGGAATACCTAATATTGCCTTTTCTTTAACAGTGCCCGCGTTTTGCTTTCATGTTAAATTGTTTGGGTTTGAGAAGTCAAGGGAAACAGATATAATAATATTTAGAAGGGATACACAGTATACATATACTCGAACATAGAGCTTGTTTAGATAGTGTGGGTATAGATATAGAAGTCGATGTCTGTCTGTATACAAATTCGTACTAGCATGGTAACTTGGTTATAATACAGCCTCTGGTAACTTATTTATACTTCATGTCCATAATTCAGGCTTTACTTTTGGAGGTCAATAAACTATATTAAACTTCATGTCCAGTAAATTAAATCAAATTTTTCACAATAATAATTATAACAAAGAAGTGTTTTCTACTCTACAAAAGATGAAATAAAAATGTAGTTAGTTACTTGATGCCCCTCATAATTGCGAAGGTCTAAGTATCATCGCTATCCATTAATCGCTCATTTATGTAACATTACCGCAAGAAATCTGAGCCGTACTAATTGTCCTACAGTTCATACATCTGATTCGCGGAACGGAGCTCCTAGGTCATGGTCAGCCAATTATCTCACGTTTGCCGCCTAATCCGTAACACGATACGATTCGTGGCTTCCTTTAATTCAAAGACTCGCATAGCTTACTTACGCGAAATGTAACCTAAACAGGTAATGTAATTTATTGATGTAATTAGGGTTCCGAATCCAAAGAGTGCCAACGGGAACCTATTACTGAGACTCCGCTGTCGGTCCGTCTGTCCGGCCATCTATCACTTCTATTCTTTTGAACCGTAAAAGTACGTGGCCGGGCCGCTATAAAAACTTCAATATTAAAAGGGGTCTTCATACAAGAAACTTGTTTTTTTCAGCGTTTTTTAAGTCGATCTTTATAATGGAATAACCTAGATTCTTGAAATTTTCACAGAATATTTATTGCTATAGCCATAAAATTAAAAAACGAAAATAAATTGTATGGAGGTATAGAACTCTTCATTGTGTACTACGAGTCCGACCCGCCCATAACGGTATTTTTTAATTTATTTTGAAAACCTATGGTAGTCTAAATAATTGACTTATGAGCACTCCTGTAGAGAATGATGGGTTCGAACCTGGGTTCAAACATCTGATTTTTTTGTAATTAAAGTAAATTTACCACGAGCTTTTCGGTGGGCATACATACATACATAGTAATTTAATGGTGCGTGGGAAGCTTCGAATCCACAAGAACCGCGTGGTAATTAAAATCCAAGTTATTTTTGTCTAGAAGCCTATCCTCAGAATTTAGACATTACATAGACTGGAGATGATGATGATATAATTTTTAATTGTTAGTTTTTTTAAGCTCCGTTAAAGACATCGAGATTGTAGCAATGGTGTTGCAAATGTGTAAAGTAGCCATAACTGTTCGATACATCAGAATCATCGTTAACTAAGGTTCTAAAGTTACAAAATAAGCTTGGGTTGTTAAATGTGATTCATTTCTAAAGGGCAAGAGGTTGTGACCTGCTGGATCGCTGCCAATTCTTTTAAGCTACGGACTGTTAGAATATTTATCAAGTGTAAAGGTTTTTGTGCCTAGTATATAATATTCTACAGGCTATTAAATTTGTTTAGTTTCGTTCTTTATTCTCAGTTTTCAATTTAGTCGAAACGTTATTTCTATAAGATTATTTGCCTTGGTTTTCTAAAGACAAAAATGTCTGCAATTTGTTTTTAAAGAAAGCCTTCTAAAACTAATTTCAATATGTAGTAGTACTAGTTAACCCAAAATGGAAAAGATCATTAGCAAAGAACATGATAATGTACAAAATGCTTAAATACAAACTAAAACTACTATAAGCTAGATAAATGATAGACCCAGGTAGTTGGTAAAGGTGTAGAAACCAAAGATTCAGAAACACTTTGAACTGAAAAAGATAAATTTCAAACAACTGAAGTGAAAGTTTCTGAAGCATTTGAGAATGATCAAACCCTTTTAGGAAACAATGGGTATTTAACTGCGTTCAAACATAATGTCTGTGTTGCTATTTTTAAGTCCCAAGGCTTCCAAGTCCAATGTGTCTGTGTCTTCCAAGTGTAATGTCTAGTGTGTTGTGTTGGTGCACATGGCAACTTTGAAGGAAACATAAATATTCCTCAGTGTTTTGGTTTCGATGGACAGCAAGGGAAACAAAGTGATCAAAGTAAATGGGTTGGGACTCAAACTAAAAAGGGGTTCCGTCACATTTAGTTTACGACTCGAGAGGGAACAAAAGAACATTTATCAGGTGAAGTTACTAAATGTTGACCATACTATTTGGGATAGCAGATAAAAAAATGTTCAAATAGAACTATGACTTAACTAGCGTGCATTTGCGGCTCCGCCTTTATTGCAAGACCTTTTATCTCGTGTATTTTTTTAATGAATAGTCCCTTTTCTTCTTTTTAATGGGCATTGGGCATTGAGGGATCAGTACGCTTACTGTAAATTAAACTAGCTGTTGCCCGCGACTCCGTCTGTGAAGAATTCATTTATCGCTGTCCTGCTGGAACTATGCAATTTTCCGGGATTAGAACTATCCTATGTTATTACTAAGGTCTCAAACTATCTCCATGCCAAATTTCATGTAGGTAAATCCGGTCAGCCGTTATTGTGTGATTGAGTAACAAACATCCAATCATCTTCAAAAACTTTCACATTTATAATATTAGTTGGATTTCTTTTTGTCAAACAGTATAAGACGGTGACAGAAAGAGATGGTGAAAGCTATTACGAGCACACAATATGACGCCAGTTTAGGGCTTAAAATCAAAGCAAAATCAAAACATAATCAAGCTGCACTGCACGGTATTGCAGATTTCAAATCAAATCAAAATGTCAAATTTGTTAAATGTGGTGACCAGTTAAAAGTTCTTGCCGTCATTTTATTTCAGAGCATGTAAAATTTTACTGACAAGAATTTTGACGTAAGCACAAAACATATCAGCCTATTCCAGACAAAGTTTAGCTCGTACCGTAACTTGTATGTATTCTGAATTCAAAACTTAAACAATACGGGTCTCGAACATGCTCATGATGAAACTTGACTTAAAACTTTTGGCGCGGAAACAATATCCTATAAAATATGGTTGCAAAGTTTCTAGAAATGTTTGTTTCGAGTTTAAATTATAACCTAAAAATCGGTTTGTGCGATCCCAAAGTTAATGGAGTTATCTGAAAAGCTAAATTTTATTCAATTTACTTTGCGGCATTCCTATTAATGAACTACTACTTTTTACCTTGGTACTTCGCAACCACAAAGAGTAGGTAAACAAACCAGCCAAATGCGAGTTGAACTCGTCCAATATACCGCAGTGTCTTTAACCAGTGTATGTTGCCGGTGATAACTTACGGCTCTGAGACGTGGCCACTTACGATGGGCCTCATAAGGAAGCTCAAGGTCACTCAGGGAGAGGTCTATGCTCGGAGTTTCTCTGCGGGATAAAATTAGAAATGATAAAATCCGCGCAAGAACTAAAGTTACTAACATAGCTCGAAGAATCGCCAGGCTCAAGTGGCAGTGGGCGGGGCACATTGGTAGTGGAACTGATGGCCAATAGCGCCAAAAGGTTCTCGAAGGCTGGTGATATTTATCTAATATTGTGATATTTTTTCTAATATTGTGATTTTTGATGGCCGAGGATCGTGCTCAGTGGCGTGCCATGGGAGAGGCCTATGTCCAGCAGTGGACGAACGTAGGCTGATGATGATGATGATGATGATGATTGTGATATTTATTGATCGTCTAGTCTAGTATATTGATGGATGACAATATTTTATTAAGGAAATCTAGATTTCTGGATTCCCTAAGGCAGTTTGTAATAAAATAAACATTGACATACCTACATCAATATAGCAGACTACACGAAGAGTAAATACTGCGATATATTATTTATGCTAGCTTTAGTTTTCTAACGTATTATATTAAAATTAAATAACTACAGAAAACGATTTAAAAAACGTTTATCTCGAAATGGTTTTCGATTTACAATACATACTTAATTCAAATACATTCCAAAAAATAGACAACCCCAATTAGTAAAGTTAATTGACAAATGAAGAAAATTTTCTGTCCAACAAGCTTCATGATTGACAATATCCAACGAAAAATTCAACCTTGTAACCTGATAAACGGAAACCAGTGAATTTTCAAAGTTTACAGCAAATTTAATATCAGACTGATTGTAAAGCTTCATCCATGATTAAATTTCTTTGTTAATTACCAAGTAACTGGGAAGGGTTACCAATTTATTCGTTCTGTATTACAAGATTCTTCTGCCACTCCAGATTTGTTTTAACTCATTGTTTAAGGATTATTTTAATTATAAATTGCATATTCTGTATATTACACTTGTTTGTATTCTGTATTAAGTTAATTCGATGTTTCTATTAAAAACAGTGTAACTGCAATGCATAAAACGATACAATCGAAATCTTATTTGTTTGCCACCAATCGAAATACCCTCCTCCTGCTACTTCCATACACTACTCAAAAATAACAGATTTTTTTTTTTTAAATTCTTACAAATATTTTTGTTTGTCTTGAAGATGTTTGTGAAAAATCCTTCATTGAACAAAAATTTAAATAAAACAAACGAAATTGGAAACCGTAGAGACGTTGTACAAATTCGAACTTAACAATTTAAGGATTTTTACCAATCAACCTTTGTATCGTCTTACTTGGCTGACTGGCGCTATTATGTATTGATAATTATTTGGACTTCATTCTTTTTATATAAGTAACGTTTAAATAAAAAAGCTTCTTAATATGTTTTCACTGATAACAGCATAATCAAGATGATATAATGCTGAAATTACCTCTACGTTTCAGTCATAGATTAGATATTCAATGAAATATGGATTGGACAATGTGACTGGAATGTGGAGGTAAGGTGGTTAAAATCCAAATGTCATCAAAGTCATCATTATTTCGGCGTATATACATACGTGCCACTGCTAGGGACTGGCCTCCTCTCAGAATGAGAGTGCTTGGGCTGTAGTACCCACGCGGACCCAGTGCGAACTGAGACTTCACACACCAATGAATTGGTTCAAAATCCATGGCTCCTTTATTTCTATTTGTTTCGAAAACTTGAGTGAAATTTTCTAGAACTGGTTCAAATATTTAATTCAAAACGAATGCCATGTTTTGTTCACGTCATATAATTTATTAGATTTCACTTTCTCAGCGAACTAGAAATTCGGCCTTGGCTTCTACCATCAGTGCTCCGAAATATTCTCACTGCGTATTCAACGGGAATCGTGAGAATTGTAACAGACACACTCAGTCTTAATGGTCATAATTAGGATGTTGGCACTCAGCTTAAGGCTTGATTAACATCTAATGCTAGAATTAGAACCACTTGTCAAGTCTTCGTCACTTCACGCAAATTGTCTGGAGGCGATGTTAACGCTTCTGTCAAAGCTTAAAATGTGAAATTACGCCTGGTTCTTCATCATCATCATTGCAGCCAAAGACGTCCACTGCTGAACATATGCCTTCTACAAGGTTAACCAAAAAGACCGGTCCTGCGCCATCTGCATCCAACGCGTTCTCTCAACCTTTATCAGGACGTCGCTCCATCTTTTTGGAACCCGCAGTGTAGGTAACATTGCGTCATCCGGTCGGTAGAAGCTACTCGAGAAACTTTTGACCCGATCGGCCATCAGTATGCATAAGTTTTACTTCACCAAATACTTCTCGATCGTGTTTACGTTAAAATTTCAATTCTATGGAAACATGAACGCGCGCGCGCGGAGGCGCTGTCCATGTTTCCATAGTAATTGATTTTATTACGTAAACGCGATCGAGAAGTATTTGGTGAAGTAAAACTTATACTAAGCATACAGTTCTACGAGCGATGTTGAGTTTTTTTTTTTTTTTTTTTTTTTTATGTTAGAAAGGCCAGACAAACGAACTAGTGGGTCACCTGATGTTAAATGATCACCACTGTCCATAGACACCCGCAGCGCTTTACACGATGCCAGTGCGTTGTCGGCCCTGGGAAAAGGAGAGGGAACAGGGGAGGGGGAGAGGTATTGGGCCCCCGGCGCTCTCACTGACCGTACGAAACGCAGCAGGAGTACTGCTGCTCCGGCGATTTTTCGAGCTATATCGGTGACTTTAGTTGTTGAGTGAATTTCGTTATTTCTAAGCGATCCCGCAGAGAAACTCCGAGCATAGCTCTCACCATCGCCCTCCGAGTGAACTTAAGCTTTCTTATGAGGCTCTTCGTTAGCGGCCACGTCTCAGTGCCATGAGTTATTAATGGCAACACACTGGTCAAAGACTTTTGACTTGAGACACGTTGTATATTGGATGACAAGATATTGCGGGACTTCTCGAATGCTGCCCCGCCGAATCAGATTCAACGATTGACCTCTTTCTCGGAATTTTTACCTTACCTATGCAAAACGACTGACTGGATAAAGTCCCATCCCATTGTGACGCGAAAATTAGCCAAACAATTTTCGTGTTATAACTTACATATAATGTTTGTACAAATTTTAACTACTATCGTTAAAGTGACCAACTTTTTGAATTTTACACAATGAATATCATTGCGAGTGTGTGTTTTTTTTATTATGAGAGGGAGTTAGCTATGAAGTATCTTTTTTTTTTTTTTTTTTGTACTTATTTTTTCAACTTCATTTTTTTATTACTTTTACGGTCATCCCGTGAAATCATATATTTCGTACTAAATACAAACTGAAATATAGATGCACAGAAAAAACCCCAGAAAAAAGACCAATGCTGGGAATCGAACCCAGGTCCTCAGCATTCCGTGCCGCGTGCCATACCCCTACACCACCACTGGTCTAGAGATTAGACACGAATCTTTCCTATACATCATACATTTCAATCTGCTAAATCATCACCTTATGCAGTGACAAGCGCACATCTATGTTACACCCTCATCGAGAGATTTTAACACTCCTTCGGAACTAACCGCTCACCTGGACAAGAGATGGCGCTACTGTGCACAAAAAAAAAGATACTTCATAGCTAACTTGTTTAAAGTTGCACAGTAGCGCCATCTCTTGTCCAGGTGAGCGGTTAGTTCCGAAGGAGTGTTAAAATCTCTCGATGAGGGTGTAACATAGATGTGCGCTTGTCACTGCATAAGGTGATGATTTAGCAGATTGAAATGTATGATGTATAGGAAAGATTCGTGTCTAATCTCTAGACCAGTGGTGGTGTAGGGGTATGGCACGCGGCACGGAATGCTGAGGACCTGGGTTCGATTCCCAGCATTGGTCTTTTTTCTGGGGTTTTTTCTGTGCATCTATATTTCAGTTTGTATTTAGTACGAAATATATGAGAGGGAGGCAAACGAGCAAGTGGGTCATCTGATGGAAAATGATAACCACCGCCCATAAATATCAACAACTCAAAGAGAGTCACAGAACTGTTGCCGGCCTTTAAAAAGGAGAAGGAATAGTTACTCTTTGATGTACTCTTTCACGCTAAAACAACTCTACCGATTTGTAAGAAATTTAATATGCAGATAGCTAAATCTCGGAATTAGCGCGTAGGCAGTAGTTTTTCTGACACGAACGCAAATCACCAGTGCGATATGGCTTTTAGATTTGCATAAAAAATTATAAACAAAAAATACTTGCTCAAGGTAATCTTAAATTAATTCGTCTCAGTTCAATCAGATTCAAATTCTCCATACTTACTGATTTCACTTAGTATTTCCTTTTGTGAAATGTTTTTAAGTGTCGTCGACTTTACCACCCTCACCTTTTCAACGCCAAACCTAGCCAGAATGAAAAGCTTCTTTGAACCTTATGACATTCCGTGAAGATCACTTTGACGTTGTATTTTGTGACGCATATAATTATCCGTCGTTGAAAAGGTTAAGGTTCAATGTCCGTTGTCCAGCTTAAAACATAATAAGCTATTATCATTATCACTTAACAAGTTAACCCTTAATAAGGTAGAATAGAGGCGATTTAGCGACCACATGCACTGAGTTGGAACATGAACCTTATTGTTTTCGTTATACGTCACAATTTCCATTGAAATTATTGAAAATACGACGAGCTTTAAAAATATTCTTAGTCAGGTATGTATTCCATAGCTGCTTTTGATTCTGTGATAGTATGCTCCAATAAATGGGGCATTATAAAGGGTTAATGCGACACTCAGCCTCATTTTTTGACTGTCATAAAAAATGGCAAAGCATTACTTACTTAGTCGTTGAGCAGAATATTGTAAACCATGTAGCATTACTAATACTGTATAATTGACTATCGAAACCAACACTTTCAGCTTTCTGTCGTATGATATTCATTATATTATTGGTTGAATCAGTAAATGAGAATGATTCATTTTGTTAATCTGTAGGCGCCAGTGTACGGAAGAAGCTAATCAGTTTGGAGAGCATAGTTCCTGTTTGGGTCGTGATCAGTAATTATCATGATTCAAATAGGTTTCACCTTTAAGAGCACAACAACCAAAGCTAACAATATCGAAGAACATTAATCTAGAATTAACTGATCAACATTCCCATGATAATGAAAGATTTTGCGTTTAAGAGGATACGATGCGCACCATTTCTCCATACAAACGTAATCCCCTGTTTCCTCCCTGGATAATGGATTAAGAGCCAATTTTTTTTTACTGTGTAATCTATATCTACCATAGCTATGCCCCTATGTTTCGTTTTTTTCCATATTTCAATTAACATAAGAAATATGAGCTTTCCAAATCTGAAAAAATTGCCCAATTTCAACGTCATTTTCAGACACTTATCAGAAAAGAATCCCTCACATAAACAAAAAAAGGAAAACATAGGGGCATAGCTAAATCTGTCTTTTTGAAAAAAATAATTTTATTGGTCCAGTTTTTGGGAAGAAAACAGGGGATTACGAAATGCTGTTTTGATCAATTTTACGCGCCTATTAACGGTCTGAGCTACAGTTGTTCCGCTCTCGCTGTACTGACACGCAGGGGTTCGGGCGAGACAGCGACATTTCATTAAAATACCTATTTCTCAAAAGTCTCTCAGCCATCGTACCCTCTTAATGCGCAAGCCACACACAGAAGAGACGTGGGAGGGGGATGCGTTGCAGTCGCCGCGCCCCTTAAATTGAATCAGTTTTCATAAATGAACTAAAACAATTACTTTGCTCACCCGCGACCTTACAATAGTTACGTTTATGCAAGAAATGTGCGTTCATGCAGTTCCTCCACCTCCACACTCAGTTTTCATACTAAATGTATAGAAGCGTCGCGATCCAAAGCAGACAGAAGAGATGGGGCGGAGATGGGGCCTGCGAACAAACGACGCGGGCTCCCCCATCCAACGTCTCTTCTGTGTAACTTACGCCTTAAAACCAACCATAAGCTCGTTTTTCTTTTCAAGTTTAACATGATTCTTGAAGGTAGCACAGAAGTGCCAATAGGTCCTATAGAGATCAGTAATTTGAGTAAAAACAATTGTGTTACGTTTCCGACAATCTGGTTAGGGTCGCAGAAACCATTGGATGCGGAGAGCGCAGGAACGATCGCTGTGGAACTCTTTGGGCACAACCTTTGACCAGCATTGTACCTACGTCTTTTGGCTGGTATGACTGGTTAGACGACGAGATGGTCTAGTGGTTAGAGAACCTGACTATGAAGCTTGAGGTTCCGGGTTCGATTCCCGTGTCGGGGCAGATATTTGTATGAAAAATACGAATGTTTGTTCTCGGGTCTTGGGTGTTTAATATGTATTTAAGTATGTATTTATATGTATATAAGTATGTTTATCCGTTGCCTAGTACCCTTAACACAAGCTTTCCTAGCTTACTTTGGGACTAGGTCAATTGATGTGAATTGTCCCGTGATATTTTTTTTTTTATGATGGTAGCTAGGTATGGTTTTCGCAACCAAACTAATTCGAAAACCCAAAAGAGCGACAGAATACACCATCAACTATTTATGATGAAATAGACAGCCAAAAAGTCGTGGTGGCCTAGTGGTTTGACCTATGGTCTCTCAGAGGGCCGTGAGTTCGGGCCCAGGTTCGCGTCTCTGACTTTTTCAAAATTATGTGCGAAATTCAATTTGAAATTAACTATGAGCTTTGCGGTGAAGAAAAACGTCTTGAGGAAAACTACACACATTATCATCATCATATCAGCCGGAAGACGTCCACTGCTGAACATAGGCCTCCCCCAAGGCTCGCCAAACAGATCGATCCCGTGCCATCCGCATCCAACGCGATCCCGCAACCTTAACCAGGTCGTCGCAACCTACACACACTAGCAGAGAAATTCAATGGTGTGTGAGAAGTTCCCAATCCACGCTTAGCCCGCGTGGGAACTACGGCTGAAGCCCTCTCATTCTGAGAAGAGGCCTGTGCCCTTCAATGGGACGTATAAGGGCTGGGATGATGATGAGACAGCAAAAAAGCTCATCAGACTTGAAAGTCTGAAGTCTTCATCGTCGTGTATTTTGCAATAAAGTTAAATTAGATAAATAAAAGCGAGTAGTAGGTAGTCCACGTACAGACTTCGCTCGTGGTCCTTGAAGTGTGAAATCGCAATACCGTTGCAACTCCAAATAACGGGAGATGTATAAAAGTTTCTTGCGATCCGTCGCGCTTGGCGTGTGTGGACGAGATACTGTTATTAGGCTTTGATATGTCAGTTTGATGGGGAAACCAAGTATATCGGGGAGTCAATTTGTAGATTGAAACAGCTAGCCGGCTAAAAAACAAGATGATCCGGTTAATAGTTGCTAAGCCTTCTTTTGCGGATTGGTGTTGTAATGTCATGTGATAATTATTAATCACTGTCAGTTTCGGAGATCGTTTGTTAGAATGGTGCCTTTTACATACTTACATTTTCACCACCACTCTGTATCTTCGAATTAGTTTACAAAACTGTGTTTATATTATAACTACGGATTCAGAATGAAACGTAGACCTTTGGAATCCTACTAATGTTAATCATCATCATTTTAGCCGTAGGACGTCCACTGCTGGACTTAGCCCTCCTTCATTGATAGTATTAAAAAAAAAAATATTAGGGGACAATCTTACACAAATCGACCTAGTCCCAAACTAAGCAAAGCTTGTACTATGGGTACTAGACGACGATAAACATACTTATATAGATAAATAAATACTTAAATACATAGAAAACATCCATAACTCAGGAACAAATATTCGTGCTCATCACACAAATAAATGCCCTTACCGGGATTCGAACCCAGGACCTCTTGCTTCGTAGGCAGGGTCACTACCAACTAGGCTAAAGCGGTCGTTAAGCGGTATTGATACCCAATAATCAGGTTGGAAGCGGCTTCCATCCACCGTGAATCTGCTGCCTTTACCAAACCATCCGACTATCTCGTTGGTGGATGTCCCCTGCGCTTGCCAGTCCGTGGTCTTCATTCGACAACTTTTCGGCCGCATCGGCCATTTTTTCTGCGTGCTAGTCTTCCCATTGCTACTTCAACTAATCTGTTTGGCTATGTTGGTGACCCTTCTTCTACGTATTTCCTCATTTTGATTCGATCCCGTAGAGAAACCCCGAGCATAGCGTACTATACTGACAAGCAAAAACAAAGGGTCGGTCACAAAAATGACGACAACTTCAAAACCCACTGTGATAGCTTCTTCGAGCAAAATGCGCTTAGTAAAGAGTTTCATTCTCAATTAAACTTTTTTTTGTTATGCTACATTTACACGCTTGCCGAGGCTTGGCAAGCGTGTACAAGCTACAAGCCTTTACAAACGCTTGGACGCCATTTACACGCTTGCGATTGGGTTAGTGTGCTCCGGACAAGCAAACATGGCAGACGTGGACGTTGAAGTTGTGTCAGCTATTGCGTTTAGTTTGACATATTTTTATTTAAAATATAAACAAAAACAAAGAAAGCGAAAAGTTCGGCAGAAAAGGTGGTGGATGTTAAAAATCCAAAAAAATAAAATAAAAGTTCTTTAACTGGCTTTTTTAATTCGTGACTAACTCGAGACCAAGCGTCTGCCACTTTCTTTTTATCGTTGTGGTTTACATCCTTCGGGTTCCATATGCACGGTTCGCTTTGATATGCCTCGAGAAAGGACATAGTTTCATCGTTTGACCAACTCATGGTCGAGACGCGATCAAGGTACAGCACAAATAGGTACGTCCGTCCAGCACGAGCTCGTGAGCGACACTAAACACGCGCCAACGTGTAAACACGTTGCAAGCGCTTGCCGCAAGCTTCCTTTGATCTGTCTTCAAAAACCGACACTAGCCCGGATCGCGGCAAGCTCACGCAAGCCAAGCCAAACACCCCCTCACACGCTTGTGTTTGTCGAAGCTTGCCGAGGCTTGCCAAGCGTGTAAACGTACCATTAAGAATAAAACTCTTTACCAAACTCATCCCACTCGAAGAAGCTATCACAGCGGGTTCCGCAGCCACCATTATTCCTGCAACTGACCCTCCATTTTTGCTCGTCAGTGTATATTGTAAATGCGAAAATCTTGACTATCTATGTGCGTTCGTGAACGGTTGCGGTTTTTTTACTGTTTCACGCTAAAATGACTAGACAGGTTTGGATGAATTTTGACGCGAGTGTAAACCAGGTATTAAAAGATAAATCAAGTGACATAAAATTTTGCACGGGTGATTATTATTTTGGGAATTCCCATGAGAATTTAGTAAATTCCTGGACAAAATGTTAGTTTAACCCCCTACAGATATATTCTTAAAGCATAAACCGGATACAAATAAAATAACCTCTACAATAATAGCAACACGCAAATAGTTATCTCAGTTCTTTGACCGCTACACGTGAAACACTCATAATCATTTCAACAACTTCACACTTCGACTATTACTCGGTTTATTTTACGAGTAGCACTTACTCTCACTTCAATTTGATACAACCAGCCATCCCTGTTCAACGTACAGAACCAAAAAGAGACAGAAACAACCCTACCACTGCATGACGAAACACACGGATGAAATCTCACGCACACGAGTTTAAGAAGAACAAAAACTCGTTTGTAAAAAAAAATTACCACGTGGTGAAACCGGATTAGCGTTATGCGGTTACTGAACTCAATCGAAGTCTGTTGGTCAACGGGTTAGGGTATACAATTGAATAGCAATGCGATATTTAGTTACAAATAGAGGTTGTTATTGATACCGATTCCACCCACGTGGTCGAGTTTGTTTAACGTAACTTGTTGACTTGGTCGAGATGTTTGCATGCCTCAAATAGGACGTCTTGACCTACACAAGCCATGAATGTGATAATCAATGACAGAATAATAAATTCAAAATTTTAAAAACCCCCAACGCAATTATGTCACTCGTATGTTTGAACATTAAGTCAATGCCCGTTATGCGTCTAAGATCCCTTCCGCAGCTAACAAAAGAGCTGATAACTTTGAAACGGCTGAACCGATTTTGATGAAACATATCTAAGAACCATTGCCAAGAAACCTGCTTTCTATTTAAAAAAAACCGCATCCAAATCGTTGCACCCATTTAAGAGCTATGATGCCACAGACAGACACACACGCATAGCGGTCAAACTTATAACACGCCTCTTTTTGTGTCGGGGGCTAAAAACTGGTCTTAATGGAAGATGATACAGGCAACTGAGAAATTCCTTGTAGCGTCAAGTATTAACAAATTATTGTTGAAACTTTAAAAAAAAACTTTTTAAAAACATGCTTTTATATTTCAAACTAAATACAAACTGAAATATAGATGCACAGAAAAAACCCCAGAAAAAAGACCAATGCTGGGAATCGAACCCAGGTCCTCAGCGTTCCGTGCTGCGTGCTTACCCCTACACCATCACTGGTCTAGAAGTTAGCGACGAATCTTTCCCATACATCGTACACTTCAGTCTGTTATAATCACATTTAGGCAGTGATAAAGCGCATCTATGTTATGCCCTCTACCGAGAGACTTCAACACTCCTTCGGAGCTACCCGCTCACCTGGACCAAGAGATGGCGCTACTAGGCCAACTTTTACAAGTTAAGTATGAAGTATCTTTTTCTATTTATTTTTTTATTTTCTTCAACTTCATTTTTTTATTACTTTTACGGTCATCCCGTGAAACCATATATTTCAAACTAAATACAAACTGAAATATAGATGCACAGAAAAAACCCTTTTATTAGGAACATGTAAAAAGAACTAGAAAGTTGAAAATAATTTTATTCTGATAAGAAATAGATCATGATTCAATATTGAGGGGAGGAAAGCAAGAGGTCAGCCTAGGCACAGCTACATGGGGCAAGTAAAGGAAAAAGCCGATGTCGTGTCGTATCAGAAGGTCAAAGATCTCCTTCTTGATCTGGCTCATAGGAGGGATGAGTAGAAAAAACTCCGCCGACAAGAGTGTGAAAGGAAGAGGTCAGCCTAGGCGCAGCTACATGGGTCAAGTAAAGGAAAAAGCCGATGTCGTGTCGTATCAGAAGGTCAAAGATCTCCTTCTTGATCTGGCTCATAGGAGGGATGAGTAGAAAAAACTCCGCCGACAAGAGTGTGAAAGGAAGAGGTCAGCCTAGGCGCAGCTACATGGGTCAAGTAAAGGAAAAAGCCGATGTCGTGTCGTATCAGAAGGTCAAAGATCTCTTTCTTGATCTGGCTCATAGGAGGGATGAGTAGAAAAAACTCCGCCGACAAGAGTGTGAAAGGAAGAGGTCAGCCTAGGCGCAGCTACATGGGTCAAGTAAAGGAAAAAGCCGATGTCGTGTCGTATCAGAAGGTCAAAGATCTCCTTCTTGATCTGGCTCATAGGAGGGATGAGTAGAAAAAACTCCGCCGACAAGAGTGTGAAAGGAAGAGGTCAGCCTAGGCGCAGCTACATGGGTCAAGTAAAGGAAAAAGCCGATGTCGTGTCGTATCAGAAGGTCAAAGATCTCCTTCTTGATCTGGCTCATAGGAGGGATGAGTAGAAAAAACTCCGCCGACAAGAGTGTGAAAGGAAGAGGTCAGCCTAGGCGCAGCTACATGGGTCAAGTAAAGGAAAAAGCCGATGTCGTGTCGTATCAGAAGGTCAAAGATCTCCTTCTTGATCTGGCTCATAGGAGGGATGAGTAGAAAAAACTCCGCCGACAAGAGTGTGAAAGGAAGAGGTCAGCCTAGGCGCAGCTACATGGGTCAAGTAAAGGAAAAAGCCGATGTCGTGTCGTATCAGAAGGTCAAAGATCTCCTTCTTGATCTGGCTCATAGGAGGGATGAGTAGAAAAAACTCCGCCGACAAGAGTGTGAAAGGAAGAGGTCAGCCTAGGCGCAGCTACATGGGTCAAGTAAAGGAAAAAGCCGATGTCGTGTCGTATCAGAAGGTCAAAGATCTCCTTCTTGATCTGGCTCACAGGAGGGATGAGTAGAAAAAACTCCGCCGACAAGAGTGCAACTCTAATGAAATTAAATATTTGCGTTTATTATCACAGTCCCAAATGCAAAGATCTACGTATTACATGGTCTATTTCTTATAAAAGGCATAATATATAAAAGGCAACCGTTACTGCACTGATCTATCACAATGCACAGCTTAATCACTCAACGTATTGTGCTGAAATTTAACACACGGATAGTTATTATGATGTAGGCATTCGCTAAGAAGAGATTTTTCGAATTTCCCACGGGATAGGCAAAAAATGGTATTTATATTTTTGCTTAAAAGTGAACCTGTCTCCGTAACTACATATAATTACTGGAAAATCCAAATCGTCATAAATGTAAGTGAACATGACAGCAAAAAAATAATTTCAAGATCTTTGGGTACCTATTCCCACGGGATAAAGAATGAACGGGATTTAATATTCACTTACTGATATCGATGATGATGACGATGGATTTTAGATAGATGAAGAAGCTTTACCACACATTTGAATTTTGCGCGGACAAAGTCACGAGCAAATGCTAGTCAGAAATAAATTATTTTTGGAAAAAAAAACTAGAATATAATATTCATTATAAATCACGTCGAAAACTACGACACGCTCCGATAAAATCGCACAGAAGACAAAGACAGCTATTACTCATACAAAACAAGATAAGGATTCTATTGATGGCCAGCGTTAGATATACCTTCAACAGCCTTGTCAATAGTTCAAACACATGTCTCTACAGAGAAGCAATTTCTACTCCCGAATTTTCAGCTGCGCAAAATTCAAAGGCTATTTCCACGTTGACATTTTTAAATTCAGGATGCCAATTTGGTGCTTTGCGTTTCCCACTAGCATTGATGACAATGTCAGCAGATCAATATTGCAACGTTTGTTTGAACAGGCAGTGTTGACTCGACGAAAAATTTCAGAAGGTTTTTGCTCTAGGGAAAAAGGGTGATATGTAATCAGCCTTTTGTGTTCAGTTTTTGAATATGCTGCTTTCATTGTCTCTATAAATATGTGTTACCTACCCACAATTAAACTACTGGCTTTGTGAGCAGTAGGTGTTCATGCGAAATCATTTTTGTTTTGCGCTCGATTAGTCATAAATTATTAAAAATAAATCAATGCTACCCAAAAAAAAATCAATACATTAATTAATTTTACATGTAAACAAGTAGACCAGATGTATGGGGACGCCTTGCTGAGTCAGGCGGGCTGTCGATCGTTTTGCTCAGTCATTCAGCCCAAGTAGACCCCAGGTACTTAACAGACAAATAATATCCCGCTATTATTCTAAAAGTGAAAGTCTGTATGGAAGGATGGATGGATGTGTGGATGTTTGTTACCCTTTCACGCTAAAACGGTTTGACGGATTCTGATGATATTTGGCTCACAGATAGTTTATAACCAGGATGAACATAATAATAAAGGATACTTTTAATCCCGAAAAATGGAACAGTTCCCGCGGGATAACGATAAACGATTTCTTCGCAGACGGAGTCGCGGGCAACAGTGAGTAAGGTATAAAACATGACCTAAAAAGGATACAACTTCAGGTCCCTACGTAGATACCAGTTACCTTGCTACTCCGCAAGTTTAACATGGACCTTCACCAAGTGACGCCTGATTCGGCCAATGTTTATTTATTCATTCGTGATAATTTAGTAAATAGCCGGTAGTAAGCATTATGCCGCAGCAGACCAGAACGATCGAGATCACAATACATGCATTACGCATGCGCATAAACGGATTGCGTGATCAAAAAATCGTGAATGAATGAATAACGTATTATCATTGAAATATTCCAAGGCGATAAGTCGATCAAATTGTAGTGATCTCAAATCGGTGTTCGTGTACGGGATTTCTTTTTGATGGGGATAAAACTTACGGTGATCAGGTAACAATTTGCGAGGCAGAGAAAGTGTTCAAATTTGGTTCTCTATCGTTTACTGGAATTTCATATGCCATAACTCTCACCTGTGATAGTAATTAACCTAACCTATGGTATTCTATAAGATGAAAAAAATCATGACATCAACACAATTACAAATGTTGGTAAGTATAACAAATGGTATGGAAAATTTTTATGGCAAATAAAGCGACGCCAACAAATTCAATTAATTTTGAATAGAGTTATTTCTATTAACTACCTATCTTGTATTTAACTTGTTCTGCTTGTTGCGAAAACTGTCACATGAGATTGAGTTCTCCGTCATTTTGCTAGCATTTTATGACGAGATTCTGCATCTCAAGCTTAACAATTAGTGTTACTAATACATCTGAAATCAATTATGTGTTTTCTATCATCGTCATCATCATCACTAACAACCTCATCATAAAAATAGTTATTCAGTCATTTGTTTACTAAACATGCTACAAGTGATGGAAACATTCAAAATAATAATCAAAACTATGTAATGTACACGTATCACACGCACAAATTGCTTATTTACTTAGAAATAATGCAATCTAAATACTCCTGAACTGAATAATGAGTCTTGAATACTAAAAAATATACACAGCGCACTTTTGAACTCCTACATTACTAAAGCCTGATTAGTAATAATGATCATGCGCCATGTTGCGGATTTCATTGGAACTAATTTCAGGGTCTGATTTGAAGCCACTTGCCCTATGGACACCGAATTGGGAATGTCTAAAAAAAATTACCACTGGTTTTTATATTTTTTTTGTATAGAAAAGTCAATTATAAGAAACTAATTTCAATATTTTGTCACTTAGTTCACTACTTTTTTCAAAATTAATTATTGAAACTATTTTGGTTGATGACGTCAGATTGTAATTGAGGGCTCACACACTGCCAAATTTCTAAATCTATCTAAATGCGTACGATAAGGCAACCCCTTTAATTATTTTTTGCGTGGTGGTACACTGTAACAAGTGTCACTTTACTGGCGCTGTCAAAGTGCTAGATGTCAGGCAGTGGGTCCAAATCATACTCTGTAGTTATAATCCACGCGTAAATTTGTGAAGAATTCTAACCACACAGAATAAAGTACGACTTGGACCGGTCACGCAATTTACACCAAAGTCAAATGAAGGTCATTGCTTATTTGTTATGTAATAAATTCATTATATAATATTAAAATTAAATAACTACAGAAAACGAGTTAAAAACCATTTATCTCGAAATGGTTTTCGATTTACTATACATTGCAAAAAAATAGACATCCCCAATTTGGATTCTGATTTTGATTACGGTGAATAAAATTTGGTAACTAAGTCAAAATAACGTGTTGCCAATCCACATTGTTCAGACAATACTGAAATGTTCACTCAAATGAAAACAGTAGCGCCCCTCTTGACAATGATCATTATATTCCTGGTCTAGCTTTAGTACGTATAGTTGCCGTTAATTTGTTAGATATCCTGGGTGCCATTCCAATACAATCCCCGACATATATTTTTGCCGGTATACTTATAGCAAGCATTTTCTCAGAAGACTATCACCTATATTACACCCTTATTTGCAATACTCTGTTTACTATAGCAAACAATCAAACAGATGTTGATGCGTCATAACCGCATAAGGCGACCCGTCCACTCCCACTCGATACCATATGGATCCCTCTGTGGGTGTTGGGCAGCCTTAATTCTATTGCTTTGTCGTTTTAAGTAATCATAAACATTGCCCTTTAAATACAGCAGCAAATTAAAGTGATATAGTTCTAAAGCTTCTTTGGTCGTCCTTGTGTGATTTAATTATTTTTAACATTGACGTCATTTTGCCATCGTAAAAATTTTGCGTAAATTTATGTGACTGTGCAAATAATAATCTGTTGTAGTTCAGGTTCCGGTGTTGTCTCAAATATTATGACACTAGCTGTTGCCCGCGAATCCGTCTGCAAAGAATTCGTTTATCGCTATCCCGCGGGAATTACGCAATTTTCCGGGATAAAAAGTACCCTATATGTTAATCAAGGTTATGAACTATCTGTGTGTCAAATTTCATCAGAATCCGTCAAACCGTTTTAGAGTGAAGAAGTAACAAACATACACACTCACAAACTTTCGCCTTTATAAATAAAAAGGCTTAATATTATAAAAGCGAAAGTTTGTGAGTGTGTATGTTTGTTTGTGAGTGTATAATATTAGTGTGATCATATTATATATATATATATATATATATATATATATATATATATAAATATATATATATATATATATATATTTATACTATATAATCACACTAATATTATAAAGGCGAAAGTTTGTGAGTGTACCTATATGTTTGTTACTTCTTCACGCTAAAACGGTTTGACGGATTCTAATGAAATTTGACACACAGATAGTTTATAACCTGGATTAACATATAGGGCACTTTTTATCCCGGAATATTGCGTAGTTCCCGCGGGATAGCGATAAACGAATTCTTATATATGACATAAACTGCCTAAATATGAAACGAAAATAGCTAAAACGAGTCGGGGGCACATACTAGAAGATGCAGGGTGACTAAGGTCTTCACAAGGTGAACTGATAAACTCGCGCAAGGACTAGGAGTCCGATGGATGCGGGCGACGCAGGAACGGTCATTGTAACGTTATTTGCAGAAAACCTATATCCAGCAGTGGACTTCTTTCAACTCACGGTGATGATAATGAAGAGTAAATACCGTTAGAATTACATTAGTTAATATCTGTTACAACCGCAACTTCATCTATATATATCTAGATGACGCAGGAACGTTGTGCTTTCTAGGGAGAAACAGAAGGTCCATGAGTTCCAGAGTTTACCCCTTACATACAATCAAACAAAGATCCAAATTTTTAAAGCTTCATTATTTAATATTGATAGCATAGACTAGCTAGCCCATAACTTTGCTTCCTGGAGGAACTTAACACTTTATCGGGGTAAAAAAGACCATAATGTTAATCAGAAATAATGAAGTTTCTGTAACACTAGAGATTATACCTACTAAATATGTATACAAAAAAACACACGAACAGGGTTTACTTTTTATTATATTATTAGGAATTTTTATTATTAGGGTTTATTTTTTTAATGTAAGTATAGATACACTAGACATTGTGTAGTTCCACGAAGTACCAGCGCAACTAGATGCTAAACAATATAAATAATTATTCCTACAACACCAATATTCTGATATCTATTACTGAAACACGGAAAGCCGAAACCGAAGAACTTTATGCAATACCGTTTCGCGATAAAGATATCCGTAACTTCTTGTTCCGAAGTTGCAGAAACATTCCGACCCATCATTCATAATTTCTGCCCAGCCATTAGCGTAATTTAACACTGATAACATCAATCAATTTGATTGATTTATTCGTCTGATTTAGTTCGTACATCATTTATCAGATAGCCTACTGAACTTTTGTCTCACTAACCTCCAAGTATATTACCAAGATAAAGTTCTTTCACATTTACCTTTAAGAATGTTACGATTGAAGCTTTAGCAGCGTCTTCTTTAAGTACGAATTCATTATCAATTACAAGATGACTTACAACGTTTTCTATGTCAAGTATATAAAAATATTCTTCGTCTTCATTAGCGTGAGAAACTGTTGTGAATGACCATTGTTTGGAGTCACCTTCACTCTTTAATTTGATGAAAGCGGCAATTAACAATAAAAAATTTGGAACGATGGTTTCGTTTGGAACGGTGGCTCACGTAGTTTTGAAATTGAGGTATCCAGTTTATGGTCCTTTTTACAAGCTTATAGTTAACTGGCATTGATTTCTTATTATGCTTGTTAAGATCAAATCTCGCAAATCGAATTTAACACATTTAGTAATCGGATTCAAATGAGCGATGAGCTTTATCTAGACTTATAAATTATAAATTTGTGTACCTATATCCAACAAAATGGGGGCCAATTAAAATAAGTTGTGATTTCATAGTTTTCCTATCTTTCAATTTACTAAGTTTGTTACAAAGATTTGATCCTTATGATTGACTCTATCAATCAATGAGATAAAAAAACAGGGTGCTATTTTTTTCAGGTTTCAGCCGTTTCGATTCCGGGTGAGACAAGCGAATTTTCGAACATCTTTAAAGCAGTTATCATTCTTTTCAAAAAAAAGGAATGTCCCCTTTGAGTAAATTATTCCTATTTTCACTATTTAGAGTACTTTCCCTGGAGGTGGCATTACAAAATTCCACCATGTATACCTAAATTTGTTTGAAAAGTAATTCGCTAAGCCACTATGGCGATTGTTGCAGTAATAGCTATCGCTTGAAACTTTTTCAACGGTACATTCGCCATCATAAAGATCGAAGCAAACTCCTCAAAAACATCTGAACACGCACGTACGCGATTAACAACACAGTCGTGATCAGATATTTTTGTCCACCTTGAATGCTCTGATGTTTATGATGGCGACTGTACCTCTGAGAACCCTTTGACGCTGTTTGTCCATTGAATGGTTTGTTGGAGCGATATATCTTTATTCCTTATCTACGTATGAACAGCCGAATGGCTTAATGGTTATAATCATGCTATCTAAGGCCGTTGACCCTAATAGCGTAAGATCCCGCCGTAAAAGAAAGAAAGAAAGAAAGAAAAAACATTTATTCGTGACAACAATAGCATAAAGGCATAAAAATTACAATATAAAACAACTAGGTATCACGAAACGGACCCACCTCAGCATAATGCCGGCTCGAGAGCCAGCGCTGGTCTTCCGGTGGGCCGTGAGGCCGTCATTTGTTCGCTGCACACACGATCGGACCGTGTCTAATTGTGAACGCAACCATATGATGTAAAATTCTAGAGCTATCTGTTATTTGAGCGAAATGGATGGATTGCTTAGTAAAATATTGTGGCAATTGCCTTTACTACGATTATTGTTTTGCGATCATTTGTTTACGCAGGGTGTACCATAAGTTGCACGACAAACTTGATTACTTACTTCTGTAGGGAGGTGGCCATTTTTTTCGGAAATTCGTTAACTTTACAAACAAATCAATAACACGCACCTTTAAACTGCTTCGCAGATGTATGCAGGTTTACTCACGATGGAAAAGCTTATAGTATTTTTCAAATATAATTCGGACGTATATTCCGACAAACTCATAAATGTAAGTCCAGGCTCTAACCAACGATCCTCTGCATGAGAGGCCATTGGTCAAATTGGTCAAAGTGGTAGCTACAGCTCACAAGTAACATTATAGGTACAGAATTTTGCAGTGGGATCATAGGCTATGACGCGTAAACTATACTTTACGGGTAACGGCAAAGTTAACGTCCGGTTGCCGTATTGTTGTTATTGCTTTATGGGACGTGAAGTATTTGGCAATTGTTTAATTATATACAAGGCAGTAAGATAATCTATTATTACGCTATCATCTTTTATTGTATCTGTTAGGATTGTGTTGATGGGCGCCATCTAGCGGAATTACTGTGAAACGAAGATTAACTCGTTCCACGGCCGATAGATGTCGCTATTGTTTGCTATATTTAATTAGTACTGGCAGGAAACAATTGCAATGAAGACGTGTCTTTAACAAAAAAAAGAACAAAGGTCACCACGACCGAGGTCGGAAATATTAACTCAATAAATGTTACAGGAACTTCCGTAACAGAAGATATATATAGGTACATATAAATTTTGTTTTCGTACCAACGTCTTCATTCCATACTAATATTTTAAATAGGAAAGTGTGTCTGTCTGATACCGTTACCACTTCACGCTTAATTAACTGAATCGATTTAGATGAAATTTGGTATGGAGATAGCTTAAGATAGTTTTATCCCGGGAAATTGCATAGTTCCCGCGGAATAGCGGTAAACGAATTCTTCGCAGACGGACTCGCGGAAAACAGCTAGTATACTATATTTTCAATGTCTTGTAAAACTGTCATCAACTACGACCCAAGAACTCATTATGAGATGTCTCAGCCGCCGCAGCGCCCGAACTCGCTAACCCTTCCTTCTAGCTGCCATTAAACAAGGAATGTTCATTTAAAGCTGTTAAATTATGTATACTGTACTAGCTGTTGCCCGTGACTCTGCGGTAAGTTCGTTTATCTCTATCCCCTGGGAATAATGCAGCTCTTCGGGATAAAACCTATCCCATGTCCTTCTGGGCCTTAAATTACCTCCGTGCCAAATTTCATCTAAGTAAATCGGTTCAGCGGTGACGAGGTAACAGACTTTCGCGTTTATAGGTACGCTTCGCCCCCGCTGAAGTAGATTAAAACTTGATTTAGATAAATTAGCTGTTGCCTGCGAATTTGTCTGCAAATAGTTTATTCATCACTGTCCCGGAAGAATCTAGATCATCAGGCGCATTCTTGGTAATCTTGATAATATTATTATCCCGTGCAATCCTGCTTCTAAACGATAAGACCGACTATCGTCTACCCTGCTTTTCATCATTTTGCTAATCAACTCATTGTACTGTTATGTAGTGTTTGATAACTAATTTTGATATTGTATTGTAATTCGTTTTAAGTTCAGTCAACAGTAATATCTACGGCAGTACGGACAACTGAATCCTCATACTTATTGGACATCAGACATAGCATTGTTTTACTTGATCTTGATAAATCAATTGAAAAGTAATTTCATGTTAACAAGCTTCAGAAACAATAGAATTACGCAACTGACAGAGAACAATTTTATTGCTAAGCTTTTATTATTCTTTAATCTTTTACTTTTTCTTTCTGTCGATAGTTCTGCGTTCTTCTGTTACGTATTTATCCTACCAATGTTGTAAATGCGTAAATTTGTTAGTTTGTGCGTTCGTATGGGTGTTTGTTATTTCTTCACGCTTGTTAAAACAGCTGTACGGATCGTAGGTAATAAAATTTGGTATGCAGATAGCTGGATGTCTTTAAAATCCCAAAATCTTAATCACTAAATCTAGAGACTTAAGATTTTGCACGAGAGTGTTCGTCATACATCTTAACAATGTAACTTTTGGGAATTAAAAGAACAAAAATAATTTTACGAACCAACCAATGAAGTTACACAGTGCACGAAATTACAAAATATACTATGTTACTTAAGTGATAGCATTCGACTGCCAGTGTGTTAAGTTCCCGATCCGCACTGGGCCCGCGTGGGAACTACGGCCTAACCCCTCTCTTTCTGAGAGGAGGCCTGTGCCCTGCAGTGGAACTTGTATAGGCTGGAATGATGATTGACGAATGATCATTAGATGCGTTAGCATTCTACGCCAGACACGACTTTAGCGCCGGAAATACCAGTACATTTTTTCGTAGAAGTGTGTGACAAGTCCAGACTTCCCATCACGTCACGAGCTATTTTTAGAGCTGACCTGATACGTTGTTTAACCCTAAATTGCCGCGTCTTCAATTAGATAAGATACACATACAAATATCATATTGTGTGACCCAAATTCCTAGACGATGAGTTGTACTTACGATGGATATTCCTGGATACTTCTGTACTAATATAAGAAGAGGGTAAACCTTGTTTACCACGTATGTACTGGAAGAGGTAGCGTGGGCTAGCCCTACACAAGGTGGACGATTTATAATTAAAGAAACTTTAGTCACACACATGTCAAGACAATTTATAGATAAGAAATGCTCATCCAGAGACGGTGGGGGGGGGGGGGGGGGGGCTAAAACGCGTCATAAGAAAGCTCAAGGTCACTCAGAAGATGATAGAGAGGGCTATGTTCAGAGTTTCTCTGTGCGATTACAATAGAAATGATGAAATCCACGCAAGAACTAAAGTTACCGACATAGCTCGAAGAATCGCCAGACTCAAGTGGCAGTGGGCAGGGCACATCGGTCGCAGAACTTATGGCCGATGGGGCAAAAAGGTTCTCGAATGGCGTCCACGGACCGAAGACACTGATGTTTAGGCCTCTAAAAAAATGGTGTGACGATGTGATTAAGGTTGCGAGAACGTTGGATGCGAATGGTGCACAACCGGTCTGTTTGGCAAACTAATAATGATGATCATTTTCTACTGTTCTATGGCCTCCTTTATGTTTCAAATTGTTTCACAACTCCAGAACGGAGCTTCAAGCAAAGAAAATTAATATAGCGGAACTTTAAAAATTCAAAGGAAAGAATTCTTTATAGCTGCAATTGAAACTTGTTCTTTGCTGGCCTACCATTGGTTGACGATAGGCGTGATTAAACTCGTGAAAAACTCGCAAGATTATTCTGAAGTGCATGCGGAAACTAGGCAGCTATTTTATGCAAAAGATGACAATGTTTACGACCATGAGTGATTAGAAAACCTAACTGCCATAGTTTGAGGTCCCGAGTTTGATCTTTTGTCGTCCTACCCCCCAACCCCAGTACCGCGCGGGCGAGGCCTCATTTAAACGGTTTAGCTATAGTGTTTCATAGTTTAATAATTAAATAAATAAATAATAATAAATACCACGGGACAATTCACACCAATTGACCTAGTCCCAAACTAAGCAAAGCTTGTACTATTGGTACTAGACAACGTGCAACGGATAAACATACTTATATTAGATAAATACATACTTAAATACATATTAAACATCCAAGACTCGAACACAAACATTCGTATTTTTCACACAAATATCTGCCCCGACCGGGAATCGAACCCGGGACCTCAAGCTTCGTAGTCAGGTTCTCTAACAACTAGGCTATCCGGCCGTCTAATTATGTCAATTCAATGGTGTTTGTCTAAATGGATCATACACAGCGTAAGAAACAAAAGTTGTCTCTCCTGTGGACATAAAATCTCACGGATCAGCAAACTTAAGATTTTTTTAAATGGGCCAAAAGTTGGCCACGCGTGCCACACGCCAAAGTAGACTTCACTTAAAAATATTGTCTATAGACCCTTAACTTTTGTCATGCCCATGTCCACAAAAAAAAAAAAAAACAAAAAATGTGCAGGAACCAAATCCCAATCGAAACCTGTACTAATTAAATGAACGAAAAGCTAGCGCAGTCCCGTGGTACCACCGCAGCCTTAACTTGCACAAGTTACATAAGTATGTAACTATTTTAAAACTTGTAACTAGTTTAAGTTTCTTTCCCATTCAAGTGACTTTGGAGAGCTCGTAAAACACACGTTTGTTCGCAGGGCTTTCGCTGCTGTTGGAAATAATTAAATAGCGAAAACAAGGTTTTGCCGCGGCATTATTCTTAGCGTTAATTTTACTGCCTCGTTCTTATACCGTTCTTACATGTTACCGAGATTCTAAGCCTCGGTGGCCTAGTGGTTTGATCTACAGCCTCTCAAGCAGAGGGTCGTGGGTTCGAGCCCGAGCTCGCAACTCGGTGTTCTTCGAAATTTATGTGCGAAATTACATTTGAAATTTACCATGACTTTTAGTTTACGGTGAAGGAAAACATGGTGAGGAAACCAGCAGACATCTGAGAAGAAATTCAATGGTACCTATGTGTGAAGTTCCGAATCAGCACTGGGCCCGCGTGGGAACTACGCCATGCACACCAAATTGTCTAGATCCCTAGTGACATGATTTATTTTACAATTATATTTTTAAGAACCGATACAATCAGGTGCCCATATCAGCTGGCTTAAGGTATCTAAGAGATTGTCAGATTCTATTAAAATGAACTTTATATAGGTACTAAAACTAGACCGAAACATTTAAGAGACCTTTGCAGAATCTAAATACCACGAGCTCACCTTTGTAAGTAACCTAATTTGGCGCGAGGTGATAACAAGATTTTGCCAAAGATTTTATTTTTAACCTCAGAAAGAGGGGTCTCTTATCAGAATGAGAGGGCTTGAAATTTATCATGAGTTTTACGGCGAAAAAAAAACATTGACAGACAAAGAAACTCTTGAAGCCAATCTTATGTAGGTAAGTAAAATTTACAAGACTACGTATACATCCTAATGATCAAATGTGTTTATCCAAACGTATTGTTCGTATATTGAAACCATCATATCAACGGGAAAAATAAAATAAACCTCGCCTAACCTCACGTTTTCTAAGCAGGCCATATGAAAAAACCCATTACAAAAAATCTAATAGTTTTTCAGTTGTTAAATTAAGCACAAACCCAAATAATCGACCAAACATTACATGTCGACTAAAAAATATTTAACAATCCGAAGGGCACCCGTTCTTTATATACTTTACAAAAACTTTCTCTTCTTCTTCTTCTTCTTCTTCTTCTTTAGCCATTCTCAACCTCTAAGGTGTAGGCCTCCTTCAGTTCATGCCATCTGTTCCGGTCTTGAGCAGTTTCCAACCACTTTGTTCCCGCCAGTCTTTTGATGTCGTCGTACCAACGCATCTGCGGTCTTCCTCTCGGGCGTTTCAGCCCTTGTTTGTACCCTTCAGTGAATATGGATACAAAAACTTTTATATTAATAATTATTATAACAAAAGGAAGATTCCTTGACCTCTTTATGAATCTACTTAATAGAATCATAAACAATTATTACAGTCTTCGCCAAAGACTAGAATTGGCGCGAAACTGCCGCATCTTGGCCTGACGCCAACGTTTGGAATGCTAACCATACCTGATTGAATATTTCACTTGTCCGATGAAGTGTAGGTAGATAGAAAAAGGCACTTTTCCAACTACTAAGAAAAGAACAGTAGGAACATATAGATTTTAACATGTCGCTACCATGAGACTCATTCATAGTAACATGATAATTAAGTATGTGATGAAAACAACATAAGAAAGTTCCCTATAGATGGGTACGTATCAAAATATATAAAGTTTAAAAATAATAATGGACGAAATACATAATGATCATTTGATATAATGCAATTTTCTTGGAAATTCTCAACTTTACAGGATTTTCATAAAATAAACCTAACCTAACCTAAACCAATCTGTAGATTACATGATTAAAAAGTTCGTTTAATCAATAGTTTCATAGAAAAATTTTGTATATACATATATTATGACCATTATGTATTTCGTCCATTATTCGTTTTAAACTTTATATATTTTGGTACGTTCCCCTATAGACCAAAGGAAAATGCACTCCAGACTCGTAGTCACACCATTTTGTTACACCAGTGTGACTATTAGTAATTTACTTTCCTCGCGGTCACACCATTTTAAACAAGATCGCACTTTACTATAGGTAATATTATATACATATATTGAGTGTTGTGAAGCACTTGATAAAATAGGCGTTATATGTAAAAGGCATAATAATGGATGCCGACTAATCAATTCAATATCTTCTATCTTCTTTCTAATATATAAAAATCTTGTGTCACGGTGTTTGTTATGGAACTCCTCCGAAACGGCTTGACCGATTTTTATGAAACTTTTTTCTCCATATTTGGTAGGTCTGAGAATAGGTCGTAGGCTATTTTTTGTATACGTACCCCTATTCATAGCGGACGGAGTCACGGGCAACAGCTAGTAACTTATAATATAGGTATGCTTGATCATCTGCACATTATAGGGTAGGTATTAAATTTCCCGCACTAGTAGTGTGACCACAAGTCTCATGATTTGGTAACTTACTAATACTAATGGTCAACCAAACAGTGTGACCACGAGGAAAGTAAATTACTAATAGTCACACTGGTGTGCCAAAATGGTGTGACTACGAGTATGGAGGAGGAAAGGAAAATGACGAGTTATTTTTTGACGGTATCCTTCCTATATTGCTACCTATTGCTTCTTCAAAAAAGGTGCAACATTTATATTATAACAAGTACGTAAAACCTTGTTAAACCCATTAAAATAATCCACGCGAAATTGTAAACAGCCAGTATCATAATCGCCAATTAAATTCCAAATCCGGATTCATCCACGCATTATCCTACAAACGGCCAGATTTAAAAACAAACATTTGTTTTTAATACAAGCTCTGTGATGTAAAAACGCGATGGAATATCTCGCCTACGGCGTCTCGCAAATAAATCATAAACATTATCGTGAGTGCTTAATTTAATGGACAGTGTAGAAAACAAGTAGAAAAGTAACAAAATACTCGGAAATATTTATGTACTAGGTATAAATAGCACGTGACATGGTCCTCGTTAGATATACAGTTCGACTCAACCTTATGATTCCTCTCGATGTACCTGCGCAGAAGACAGATTTTTTAGCGCGGGAAACGTTGATCTACCAAGGGTAAAGCAGAATCCTACGCACGCAAAAATCTTACGCTATCATTGGTTGATCGATTGCCTACTCGACCAAATCGCGGCAGGCTGTCCGCCATATTTTCGACTCGTGTAAGTGGGACAGAACTAAGAATCATAATGCAATTTTCGACCATTTGGCCTTACAAATAAAGTTTACATGTTCGGCTACTATTAGAAACAGTCTACACTATTCTGCACGAACGAAAACTACCGATCGGAATTATAAGTTAAGTCAAACTGTAGTACACAAGAAACGTGGTGTTGTCATGGGTTTTCCTTTATTTAATTTACTAAGTTTGTTAGAAAGATTAGCTCCTTATAATTGACCATATTTACAAGAAGAAAAAAGACAATCCTACAATTAAAATGAAAACAAAACTTCAAACAGAACTTTTTAAGCCCTCCACGGAGGCTTAAATAATTTTCTAAGTGTCCAACCATGTCGGGCACATAAGCAGGCTCGTGTGTGCGCGGCTTAGGATGTGTAATGCAGCCTTAAATTTAGAACCGGTTTAATTAAATAACTCTGCAGCCATCTTGTTTCAAAAGGCAATGTTGGTCCTTTGAGTTCTGTCTAATAATAATCCTCATGTTTTAATGATTTGTCCAAAATAATTCTGTGTTACGTATACAAGCAGTAGCTAAATAAAGACTTTAGTGACATGTCCAACTAACTATTTACAATGAGCTTTTCGGTGAAGGCAAACATCGTAAGGAAACGAAACAGTCTTATGGTGGTGTTTGTGGCGTTGCTGACCCGCACTGGGTTCACGTGAGAACAACAACCCAAATCATCTCATTCTGAGAAGATGCCTGGCCTGTGCTAGCAGGACTTATATGCCGATGGTGCCACTTGACTGTAGTAAAACCGTTATGATAAGCAAAATAGCCGGAAAACGAAAGGTCGAGAACAGACGAAATATGTCCTGCGTACCGAGAGAGAATGGAGCGACATCAAGCAAGACAGTGGAATAGCAATGTTATAGCTCCTCCTAGTGGAAGGTCTGCCAACGCCGTTCTGATTCGTGGTCGCGATTCCAGAACAATACAATACAATACAATGACTCTTTATTGTACACCAGGAATAATAAGCAATACAGAAAACAGGTGCACAGAGAGTTAGTTACAAGGTAAGCAATAGGCGGCCTTAACCCTTCTCCCCGAAGTTAATAAACTCCAAATTTAACCCTACCCCGTTAACCATCTCTGTCAAAATAATCCAAAGACGCCTAAACGGCCTAATTCCGACACGAAAACTAATAAAGGGCCATTTTAAAGTCCCAATAACGCTGCGATATCGAAGCGTGTTTTACCGTCGTTTTTACCCGTTTTACCCTTTTATAGTTCTCATTTACCGTTTAACGGCCATTTGTATCGTAAACAGCGTTTTATTTGTACATTAAACGGGTAAACTTGCACTTAGAAATAATAAAAGTTTGTTGACGTGACAAATCTGTTTTTTATGGAGACGGGGCGTTCTCCTGTGATTTGGCTGATCTTAATCAATCTATGGATTTAATTTGTTTATCTTCCACTTCCTTTTGACGAAGAATGTGCAGGATACTGTTCCTTGATCAGTCTGTGACTTGACTGTACTGATAAATTGTTAAATTAATATCCGTGCTCCGATCAGGCGCGACGAAAAGATAAACACAAATAGACCCACTGTTACAATAAAAACAAATGAAATTTACAAAAATCTCGGGTCACGGTATTTGCTATCGAACTCCTCCGAAATGGCTTGACCGATTTTTATGAAACTTTTCTTCTCTATATTCGGCAGGCCTGAGAATAGGTCGTAGGCTATTTTTTATACCACTATTCTTCACAGACGGAGTCACCGGCAACAGCTAGTATAGTAGTAGTCTATATATATAAAAGAAGAAACTGACTGACTGACTGACTGACATATCAACGCACAGCCCAAACCACTGGGCCTAGAGATTCCAAATTTGGCATGTAGGTTCCTTATAAGGTCTAGGGGTGCACTAAGAAAGGATTTTTCAAAATTCACACCCTAAGGGGGTGAAACGGAGGTCCAAAGTTTGTATGGGGAAACAAGATTAGTTCGACTATTTTATTCGAAATTTCACAAAAGTACTCCTAATGATAAATGAGTAAACAAGTGTTTCAGGTTTTTTGAGAATTCAACCCCTAAAAGGGGGGAAAGGGGTAACAAAGTCTGAAAATCAACATGGGTGTTGTTTCTATGGTTTATCGGGTCGCTGGTTATGAAAACAACAACGGTTTTAAAATCCGACGTGGCAGACGTAAAATACCATCTCCCTGGATGGGGTGCGATGGGGTTGAAATGTCTAATAAATAAACTAAATGACTGTTGATATATCAACGCACAGCCCAAACCACTGGACCCAGAGACTTGAAATTTTGCACATAGATACCTTATACAATGTAGGCATCCACTAAGGAAGGATTTTTGGGAATTCCCTCGGGAACGGGAAAAAACGGGATTTATATATTCGATTCCGAGTGACCCTATCTCAGTAACTATAATAACTAGACTCTTCAAATTTGATACACAAGTAGGTATTACATTAGTTAAAACATTAATTTCAGGATTTTTCACAATTCCCACGGGATAAGGAAAAAACGGGATTTACATATTCAGTTCAACGGGATCCTATGAACTATAATTACTAGGCTCTTCAAATTTGGCATAGAAGTAGGTAATTATAATTGTAAAAAACGGTTTTAAGGATTTTCGGAAATTCCCACGGGATAAGGAAAAAACGGGATTTTTCGTTTTACTGGTCGTAGAAAGCTGAAATTCGGCATGTAGGTTGCTTGGGGAGTGTAGAGCTGGATTGAAAGAGGACTTTCCAAAATTCCCACGGAAACGGGAAAAAACAGGATTTTTCGTTTTACTGGTCGTAGAAAGCTGAAATTCGGCATGTAGGTTGTTTGGGGAGTGTAGAGGAGCATTGAGAGAGGACTTTCCCAAATTCCCACAGGAACGGGAAAAAACGGGATTTTTCGTTTTACTGGTCGTAGAAAGCTGAAATTCGGCATGTAGGTTGTTTGGGGAGTTTAGAGGAGCATTGAGAGAGGACTTTCCACAATTCCCACGGGAACGGGAAAAACGGGTTTTTTCGTTTTACTGGTCATAGAAAGCTGAAATTTGGCAAGTGGGTTCCTTGGGGAGTGTAGGGGGGAGCATTAAGAAAACATTTCCCGAAATTCTTACGGGAACGAGAATAAACGGGATTTTGCGTTTTACTGGTTGTAGAAAGCTAAAATTTCAAAATTCATAAGTTTATACTGTAAGTAGGGTGCAAAGGGCTCTTTAACCGACTTCTAAAAAAGGAGGAGGTTATGCATTCCACTTTTTTTTTATGTAGGTATGTTCACCGATTTCTCGGTCAATTGTGGACCTGCTTGCTTGCTTGTCTGTATGCTTGCTTGCTTGATATCTTGGTTCTTTGTAATACTCATAGTACACGCGAGCGAAGCCGCGGGCAAAATCTAGTAGTATATAAAGAGGTAATACCTACTTAGTTTATTTGTGTTGTAGGTATGCGGGCAAAGATACCTACTCAAATCAAGAAAACTGTCAATGTCTACAGAACGTCGTGTTTCTTTAAAATAATAGATCTGCTGTAGCCAGTTTTACTATAGACAGGTCTTCATAATGTGTCATTAATTTCGTATAGCATTTTGAACTCTGCTAAATACAACAACGCCATCTATGGGCTTAATGGAGAAACTAAAAGGAGATGGCGCTATTGTTTTAAGCGGAGCGGAGCTCTAAGTAACTAAAAACTTGATACATTTGAAATTTACCATGAGCTTTACAGTGAAGGAAAACAATCAATCCGCACTGAGCGAAGTCTTGTCCCTGCAGTAGGCCGTATGGTCGGCTGCAGAGAAAAAGTCCCCTCCCTCACCCCCTTCCCCTGTTCCCTTTCCTTTAGGGCCGACAACGCACTGGCATCGCGTAAAGCGCTGCGGGTGTCTATGGACAGTGGTGATCATTTAACATCAGGTGACCCACTAGTTCGTTTGTCTGGCCTTTCTATAAAAATAAAAAAAGTACCCCCTCACGTGGTTACCGCCGTTACAGGGGGGTACCTTTTATCTGCAGCTGACTTGTAGTGCCTAAATAGTTTGGGATGACGATGATGAATTTCGCACGTAGATAAATTCCGAAAAAAACAGAGGTGCAAGCCCGGGTTTGAACTCACGAACCTCTGCTTTAGAGGCCATAGGTCAGACCATTAGGCTATCGCGGCTTTCTACGGCGAGCTACGTGTGTGCAACAAATATCTGCATGTAAACATATTTGTAGATGTGGTCCACGGTGGGTAGCGAAGAAACAAGATAATTTAATTCTTCATTACGATATACTGGTTGAGGGTTAAAATTAACTAAAACGTGTTAGCATAAGCTGCGCAAACTGTCCCAGTAACAGGGGAAGTTGTTAATGAGAATATTAAAAATGCATCCACCCCGAGGGAAGGAATATGGTTTGAGGACCGCAGCGAACTTGTATTATATTTCGTAAAGGCTTTATGTTTGTTGGGATATTAACTTTTGAGTATATTTCTGTGAGGATAGAGTGTGAATGGAGCAGTGAGGTTCTAGAGTGGCGACCGCCTGGGAAGGTCCCTAACAAAATGGACCGACAATCTGGTAAAAAAAGAGCGTACTCCTACCTAAAAGGCCGGCAACGCACTTGTGACTCTTCTGGTGTCGCAGGTGTCCATGGGCGACGGTAATCGTTTACCATCAGGCGATCCGTCTGCTCGTTTGCCCCGTATATCATAAAAAAAAAAAAAAAAAAAAAATAGGAATAACTTTTATTCGGGCAACGCTGGACCGATTGTTGTAGAACTCTTTACGGAAGACCTTTGGACTGTGGACTCTTTTTGCTGATATGATGATGATAAAAGTGAAACTACTGCTCTAAGAGACTATGTAGCTGACGCGTGACTTCGTAGCATCTCGATTACCACTCGGTTGGCTACATTTTTACGAGACACAGTAATGACAAGTACGGCAAGAACTGTGTACGCTAAGAGCGGTTTTGCACTACATACGGCGGTTTTGTAGTGGTAGAGCCATGTTGTAGCTAGCCGCTGCATCACGAATGGGCCGGCTCGTCCGGGGCAGTACCACCCTCTCACAGAACACCGGCGTGAAGCAGCAGTAATCCTGCTTGCGTTTCGTACGGTCAGTGAGAGTGCCGGGGGCCCAATACCTCACCCCTTCCCTCTCCCCCTCCCTCTCCTCCTTCCCCTATTCCCTCTCCTTTAGGGCCGACAACGCACTGGCATCGCATAAGGCGCTGCGGGTGTCTATGGACAGTGGTGTTCATTTAACATCAGGTGACCCACTAGTTCGTTTGTCTGGCCTATCTAACATAAAAAAAAAACATACGATCCAAATTTGGTCCAAAACCGTAAAAATAAGGTCCGGAGTAGTCGTAGAACTATTTTATGGTAGTTCATGTACTTTTATGTTTCTGCGACCAAATTTCTTTCCGTCATTTGTAAATTCCGTAAAATTTATTGAATCAGGCATTACTTTGTGGAGATCCATATTAATGAATTAAAGCAAAGTAATTGTTTCAGTTCCGTAAAAGATTATTCACGGGCCCAAGTATTTAGCCACAGAATTATTTGTACGGACACTTGCGCACTGCTACGGCTGTGCGTTCTATGTTAACATACATAACCTGCCCTGCTCCTTCATTCGTTTTACTTTCATAATTGTACATACACACAATCACGCCTCCTTCCCAGCAAAGGGCAGAGATTATTTCATTTCCACCTGGTAGGATCCTGAATACATCTTTCACTTCCATAACACTCATTAGTCTTCTTATACGTACTCGTCTGTTTTGGATGTCATAATTTCTTTGTGTAAAGACACAAGCTTCACCTTTACAAATACGAAATTCTACAAAAATAGTCGCAATTTCCAAACCACTCACTAACTTTTGATGTATTCGCGAAACTTCAGTGTTGAAGGTTTCCTATTCGTTTTTCTTCTTCGGAGACACGGTTTGAATGGAATAAATAAATTGACAGCTAAAATGACGTTTTCCGCTTCGCTTTTAGTTCTTTGACAGATAAAGTGAAATGGAATTTAAACTTCGGATTGGTTGGAATTAAATTTTGTTTTCACTGTGCGAAATGATTTTAATGAAGTTAAATTTGTTCGCGAAGCGTTTTGTTAGTTGACTAATGTTTGTCTCTCGGGTTTTGTTTCGGATGGAATTCTGTGTTTTGGTAACATTAATATTTAATTAAATAGAATAATTGAAGATCTGGACATCGTCTTAAAATAATAGACATTTTATAAACTGTATTAGCATGCTAACTTTTCGAGTTAAATCGTTTTACGAAAATATTCAGACAAGAGACCCGAAGGACTTAGCAACGTGTTCTGTATTTTGATGAGTAAAGTACGTTCATAGGTATGAATGAAGTGCTGAACAATTGAAGGCCTAAAAGCCGTCGTAGCCCATTACAACAAAGTTTTACCGAGCCTCTCAAGCAGAGGACCTTGAATCCAAGCCCTGGATTACACATCTGTATATATATTTTTGAAATTCATTAAGAATCATGTTTTTAATTCGTGTAGAATTACGCTTACCGCAAAGCAGTGGTCTGTGTGAAGCTCCCAATTACTGAGTCTACCTGGAAGCTACAGCCCAAACTCTTACATTTTAGAGGCGGTGAATGAATGAATGAATTTTTGAGTGTATGATTGTATTTAGTTAAGTGCTACTGTAAGAACGAGTACACATAAACATTAAAATATTTAAACATTATTTGTGCCCAAATAAACATTAAAACATTAAAACATACTCGTATGTGACCGTTTACATAGATGATTTAACTCTGCCGTATCTCGTTCTAAATCTCAAATATCACTTTGCTCACATTGCTCTAAATAAAATTCTTCGTCTATAGAGCTTCTTTAGAAACGCGAACCATCGAGGTACCTACTCTCACAAACATAAACAAACTTCGAGATGACAAGTTTTATTAAGCTCAATTAAAACTCATCAAAACTTCCGAATTAAGCGCAAAATGTGTTAATTACCCATAAAGACAAAGTAACTCCTGATACGATGTTTCATACATAACACTACTTTGAACCAAATAGCCTTCCTCATCAAATTTAAACCCTACCTTTCTGAAAATAAGATCCAAATTTTACCATCAGCCTTCCAGAGTTTATGTTACACCATAAAGCCCCTTTTGGACATTCGATTTATATACTTAACTCTGTAGATTCAGGATTCAAATTTCAGTGCTGTCTTTGGAGAAGTAATGCTGGCGAGTCGCCAAGCATTTAGGTATCATCCGGGGAAAATGAAAAGTTTCTGCGGTCAAATGAAAATGATGCAGATGATACACATAGCGTAGCGTCACATACGAATGAAACTGTAAAAAACATTGTATAGTTTGTTTTCTTTTAACAAGTAGAAAATTAACCATCTTTCAGCCATCAACAAAGTAAGAAGGTGATAAAATGGTACTTTTGCAGTTCAAATGTTAATTTCGTCCAGTAGATTGTGTTCGTTTGTTTGAAGTAATGCCTCGGGTGTATCATGGAGTATATTATTCGAACTGGTGGTATTAAGCATATTCATTTATTATAAAAATCGTGGTAACTTTTTTTTGCCTCATCGGCATAGTACCTACTTATTAACATCTCTTTTTCTGAAACAAGTAGTAAGTACAAGTAAAAATGTCTAATCCAACCACAATTTAAACCGAAACCTTTTGAAGTCTCATATTAAGTATGTATGTATGTATGTAAAACTCTTTATTGTACGTAAAACATGAAAATTAACAGTTAAACAGAGAAACATATGTACAAAGGCGAACTTATCCCTTAAAGGGATCTCTTCCAGTTAACCTTTGAACGATTGACAGGACACCAGAGACAAGAGTAGGCGTACAATGCGGAGTAAAACGAGTCGAAATCAAAAGTAAACCCAAACCAATAAATTTAACATAATCAATACACAAACATACAAAGAATACACGCAAGTACACACTAATATAATATATCATGAATACAGAAGACTAATACATATCATATCAACATAAATAGACTAACTACATAAAAATTACATAAATACATTAATATACGCATATACACTAAACAGAGAATACAATAGAGGTTGTCTCTATTTAAGAGGAACTGTCAAGCCAGTACGCCCTTAAGCGACTCCGGAAGATGGCTACCGACTGTGACTGCCTGATTTCACTCGGCAACCGAAAAGTCAAAATTAAGTAAGTAAGTCTAAATTAGATTGTTTTCCACAGTCAGAATATAGCTCTTTTGAAAAATCTCTTCAATTTTTATCGTCCCCCATGACTTTTCATTTCGAAAACGCTCGTAACTCCACCTTAATGGCCGACTATTATGCTCGTTTTATAAGTTACGTGATTTACGCCGTAAGTTACGACACATTTACGTGACCACAACCATCAGCGTAATTTTTACCTATCAAACTAGTTAGTTACTACCAGCGACTACATCCACACTAGTTAAAGATTGTAGGTTTTATCATTGAATCAGTCTACATTTACCCACTCCTGAGTAATCTAATAACCTCTCAATTTCAATGTCACTTTGTCCGATTCTATGGCACGCAGAGCTTTCCAGCCGGGTACAAGATGTCATATAACCAAAAGCCCGGAGTATTGTCCATTGACTTTTGAGTTAATCTCGGCCACCGCTTTGTCACCACTTTCAATCGAATTGATCCATCATGGCATGTGCCTCACCATCTCCACTTCAAATGTTTTAAACATCTTCAACTCTAGTCCTCTAATTCTTTTGCAGAGACTAAAAGATTGGGCTGACACAGTTTAGCAAGTAAACTACACTGACAAGCAAAAATACCGGGTCATTTTCTATGGAAAGTTGTAGGTACGTAAGCGACCAGATATTGTCAATATAGTTACCCGCCAGTATTTTCGTATAGTGCAATCATATTTTAGACCTTTTGTGAGCTACATAACTAATATTTCTCTAGACCTAATCACAAACTATTAATTGTTAAAATTACTTTTACGTTTCCACCACATTGCAGCAGCCGTGGTCACGAGTTGACTGAAGTATGGTGTATGACGTTTATTTAGCCGTCAGTTTTTCGAACTACACGCACTTAATCACTTCGATACACATAATCACCGCGATTTATCCGAAGATAAATCTCGACGCCCACATGCCTATCATTGGATTCAATGATGAATTTTGTGAGTTACTGTGTAATTTCCCTTTGATTTCCGTTAAGTACCTACTTAAAATGAGATAAATTCTAAAATCTTAAAATATCTCATTTTGCTGTCATTGAAACCTTTTCTCCCAAAGTCCACCAAACTGCGGTCAGTTCAGAGGAAAGTTGGTCATTGTACAGTGCCCTTTGATGGCATTATTTGGAATCATTTGTGTGAAACTGGGCTCTTTTGAACTTTGTTTAATTAAATTGAAGTTTTCCTAGAGAGAACCTTTTATTTATTATGACCAAGTTTCTGATATTAAACTTTGTTCCTCTAATCAAGTTTTGTCCTTTACTATAACTTCACTAATTCAATGTTCTTTTAGGATCTTTAGGTGCTATCCTGTCTGACCAGGAAATACTATTATACGAAGATTATGAATGAAATCGCAAACGATGCTACACCGTGTATTATACTATCCTTTGCCAGCGACGTCGCTTATTTGAACTACTGGAAACTAGTTGATATAAAATTACGTATTCTTGTAAAATTGCCGAACATTACATCATGACTAGGCTTGGGACTTTTGGATGCTCGCCGTGGTTCTAGAAGCCATGGAGTCGTCATTATGTTAAAATGAAATTTTCGAAGTCAAAGTCAAAGTTTTAAAATAAATTTTATACTAGAAACCATTATCTATTATTTTAGTACTCACAATTCACGGGTGACGCGATATATATGATTTATCTAATTATGCATCCTCTTTGATACTTGTGTTGTGACAGACTACTGAAAACTTTTTCCTAACTTAAAATGAAGAAACATTTGAGTATTAAATTGCCGCTTTTGATTAAATATGGTTAAAATAATTGGTACAATTACTGACATAAGTAATTTAAACTGTTTAATTTTACGACTGGCGAAATTGATTACTGGTAAGAGCCATACATATAAGGAGTTAAAATATGATGAAGACAAGTCTAGACTATATTTTGTTCTTTGTGTGATGTGTATTTAAAAGCAGCAAAAAAATTTTTGTAGTAAACCATATTTCAGATGTACTTAATGTATTATAATGTGTCTATTAACGACGAAACAACATAAATTATGATTTCTAATATAAATTTTATTTTAAGACTTTGACTTTAACTTCGAAATTTTTATTTTAACGTAATGTCGACTCCATGGATTCTAGAACCACGGTAAGCATCCAAAAATCCCAACCCTAATCATGACCTTCATTTAAGTTACAGAAACACTCAGGGAAAAATCATACTTCTGGACTTAACCGTCAACATTTTGGAATTTTATTTGTGTAAATCCCAATCCTAAGGGATTACCGGGATAAAAGGTAGCCTACGTAGTATTTCAGAAATCCAGCTATTTGCACTAAACATTTTATTCGAATCCTTCCAGCCATTTTAGCGTAATAGAGTAACAATAATAAACTCAGAAACGTTTACATTTATAGCTAATCTTAGTGGGATAACTGATGACTCATCATCATCCCAGACTATATACGTCCCACTGCAGGGCACAGGCCTCCTCTCAGAATGAGAGGGCCGTAGTTCCCACACGGGCCCAGTGCGAATCGGGAACTTCACACACACCATTGAATTTCTTCGTAGATGTATGCAGGTTTCCTCACGAAATATTCCTTCCGTAAAGCTCATGGTATTATTTCAAATGTACTGATGAATGAACTGATAAATATTTTAGAGTAATCTGTCCGTTTTCTTGCCAAGAATCATAACTGGACATAATTATTTGAAATGATTGACTGCATCGCTAACCATCCCGTCTTTATGAAAAATAACATGGCCGATGCCGGAAAGTAACGTCATAAAATAGATGATTCTAAAGTTGGCGCGCTCCGCTAATCCAATTTGAACTGGATTTAACCAGATATTACCGGTTGAGCCGGGAAGTTAGGTTAGTCTACTAATTGGCTGTCATGCCGTTACTTGCTTGAACTATTTAATTTATAAGATTTTGACAAGATTGTTCGTTTTAAGGAACAAGGTATTACCGATAGTGATTTTTACCTAGAAATCATAAACCAATTGGATCAAACAAGCGGTTGGTACTACTAAACATCGTTAAACAATTCGTATGATTTGTAGGTAGCTGACGTGCGTGTGTGTGTTTGTTAGATACTCTTTGGCGCTAAAACATCTATTTGGATGAAATTCGATATGCATATAACTTAATATCTGGAATAACATAGATAGGCTACTTTAATATCAATATTTAAATGTAACATCTGCTAGCCGCTAATTCTAGAGACATAAAATTTTGTTGGTGTACTTTTTTTAACGTAAAGGAAGACTACGATGTAGTTTTCCGGAAAACTCAAGGGAATTTAGCGAAATACCTAAATTTATTTTTAAAAGATAGACAGATCTAATGGTTCGCTCGCGTGAGCAAAGCCGTGAGTAAGGCTTGATTTCCTCCTACGCTGACATCGGTCGCTGACGTCGGTCGCGCGTACGAATATACACAATACTCTATGGGCCACCGCACAGCGACGCCGACGTCCGCGACAGATTTATTGCTACGCGCCGCTGATGGCGCGCGTCGGTCTCGCTCGTCAGCGCGCGCGCGTCGGTGTGCTGACGCGCTATACACCACTATCGCGCGCTCAGTGCGAAGCTGACCGACTTCGGTCGCTGACGTCGGTCGCGCGTACGAATATACACAATATTCTATGGGGCATCGCACAGCGACGCTGATGGCCGCGCATTTGTCATACGCGACCGACGGTACGCTCGACCGACGTCAGCGACCGACGTCAGCGTAGGAGGAAATCAAGCCTAAGTAAATAAATCATGGGACAACTGACACCTATTGACCTAGTCCCAAACTAAACAAAACTTGTACTATGGGTACTAGACAACGGATAAACATACTTATATAGATAAATACATAATTAAACATCGAAGACTCGAGCGCAAACATTCGTATTTTTTACACAAATATCTGCCCCGACCGGGAATCGAACCCGGGACCTCAAGCTTCGTAGTCAGGTTCTCTAACCACTAGGCTATCCGGTCATCTCATTACGATAAAGGCTTGTGACATATGAATGCTGTAAGAGCGCGCGCAGACAGAAAGCGGTCTGGAGTTCCGAGTTCAGCGTTCAGAGTTCTGTGTTTTGACCGCTCGAGAGTTCCGACCGCCTGCTGTGTGCGTTATCGTAAGGGACTCAGTACATTCGAAGGAACGCAGAACTCGGAACTCGGAACGCGGAAGTCCAGACCGCTCTCTGTCTGCGCGCGCTCTTAGCCTGTCCATAGACAGACTGCTTAGAACATTCAGTATCAACAGCTAAAGCGGTCGACTGCTTGCGATTGTTGGGTGATCTGCAGTTTCAATACAAAATTCAGAGCATTCGGGTTGAAGTCGAGTCCAATCGCAACACGACTGCTCTCGTGCCGTTGGTGTCGACTACTCTAAGCAGTCCGTCTATGGAGGCCCTAAGGCTTCCAAAGTTGCAAACAATCCCAAAACAAACGTAACTCAAACACCATACCCCACCGATGACAAACATTACTACGAAATTACTAAACCAAGAGGCAGTAAAAACGTAATGACAAAAGCGACGGGGCCCTATAAAGTAAGCAATAACGGCCTGTTGTTGGGTTCATTAGGTTCCGTGGAACTGCTTTGTGGTTTTCTATTACATTACGGATCCATAAAATTCACGTACACCTAAGCTCGGTAGGGTTGGAAGAAAAACGGGCTTGTTACTTTACTTATTGTATTGTCGTTTTTTTTTTGGTAAACACCAAAGTCTGGTGTGTGGAGGACTGGTTAGATGAATTTGCCATAATCGTTTTTTCTAAGTAGCAAAATTAGCCCGGCATTGCTTAACTTCAGTGATCGGACGAGAACCGGTGTTTTCAACGTGGTATGGACGTTGGCGATAATGTAGTCGAATTTTAACACTATAAGGGGAAAATGTAACCCCCTAAAACCGCCCTCAAACCTAAACTATGAATACTTAGTGCCAAATTACCCTAACGTTACGGTACCAAATTTCATCCAAATCCGTCCAGCCTTATTATCGTACTAAGTAACAAACACACTCGCAAGCACGCACTCACAAACTCTCTCATTTTTAATATTAGTACGATATTTTTTCTGCCAACGCTACCTCACGTAATACAGGGGACACGTGTCGTGACGAATACCACTTTTTACGTCCTCATAGATAATGCAGAGCGTCTCATCCGGTTTACCGCTTACCCGGGCGGATACAGTATCGTATACCCGGATATTATATGTACTTCACTAGCTTTTACTCGCGATTTCGTACGAGTATACATGTAGCCATTGAAATAAAAGGATCTGGTCCAACTACCTTCCTCAAATACTAAATAATTTTCCCAGGACTACAATTGATAAAATAACTAGTAATCCTAAGAACATTAAAAGGGTCAATCAACTTTTTTTTGTAAACGATTTTCGGCTACTTTCTATAAAAACCGAAATAATTAAAAAACTGGTTATTTTTCCTTATTTAAAGTATACTTTTCAAAACCCTAGATTTTTGTAGTTAGTAATGGTGTAATTGCCAGATTTATTTTATTATGTTTAGCTTCTATTTCGTGGGTGACCCAGGGGACAATGTTGTCCCCGAAATTTGTATGAAAATAGTGGTATGTCCCCTGGGTGACCGGATTTTTTCATAGAAATACTTTTTTTTTTGGTTTTCACATACGCACTATGATAAACAGTTTATCTAATTACTGCAAAATCATGGTTTCACTAACCAGAGATTACAGAGTTACTTGTAAAGGAGTAAATAGAAATTTACAAAAAAAAGTTGATTGGCCCAAAAACATAATTAAGAATTTATTTATTAAGGGCAACTCATAGCCTAGCAATTAGAAATCTTTAAAAATAAAGATTGGCTAGGTATGTCATTATTGTATAATTGTTATGAAAGAATAGTACATTGTTGTAGAGGCTGGAAAGTAAGCAATAGATGGACGAGTTTGTTTGAGGGCCGACGCGTAGCGGAGGCCCTCGAAAGTACGAGTCCATCTATTGCACTTTTGGCCGAGACTAAACATTGTGGTTTTCACGACTAATGCGAGAAAATCATTATCATCATCATCATCATAATCATCCATCCATCCATCCCGTCCATCCCGTCCATCCTGTCCATCCCGTCCATCCCGTCCATCCGACCATCCGTCCATCCGTCCATCTATCCCGTCTATCCCGTCCATCCATCCATCCCGTCCATCCCGTCCATCCCGTCCATCCGTCCATCCGTCCCGTCCATCCCGTCCATCCCGTCCATCCTGTCCATCCCGTCCATCTGCCCATCCGTCCATTCTGTCCATCCCGTCCATCCTGTCCATCCCGTCCATTCCGTCCATCCATCCCGTCCATCCGTCCATTCCGTCCATCCCGTCCATCCCGTCCATCCGTCCATCCCGTCCATCTGCCCATCCGTCCATTCTGTCCATCCCGTCCAACCCGTCCATCCCGTCCATCCCGTCCATTCCGGCCATCCCGTCCATTCCGTCCATCCCATCCATCCGTCCCGTCCATCCCGTCCATCCTGTCCATCCCGTCCAACCCGTCCATCCCGTCCATCCCGTCCATCCCGTCCAACCCGTCTATCCCGTCCAACCCGTCCATCCCGTCCATTCCGTCCATCCGTCCATCCGTCCATCCATCCCGTCCATCCGTCCATTCCGTCCATCCCGTCCATCCGTCCATCCGTCCATCCGTCCATCCGTCCATCCGTCCATCCGTCCATCCTAACCATCCCGTCCATCTGTCCATCCGTCCATTCTGTCCATCCCATCCATCCCGTCCATCCCGTCCATCCGTCCATCCAGTCCGTCTGTCTGTCCGTCCGTCCGTCCGTCCGTCCGTCCATCCATTCATCCATCCATCCATCGCATGCAGCAGACGATTACTGTTGATTGGTCCAATAATGTCGTTTCAGCACGCCAGGAATGAAATTCAGAAATTATCTTTCAAAAAGTCGTATCGTATAATGAAATACATATACTGATACGTCCTGTTTTCGATTAGTGTAACTTTGTTGTCGTGTTTGTGCGCCATAAATGAGTCAGCTGTTAAATGTACATATATAGGCAGTTTTGAGTACTGGATTTAGGTTATCTATGGCCACATTTTCGAGCAGTGTCGTGAAAACAGATATAATTTTAATTTTCTTTATTTTTTTAAATGAGACCTCGCCCGCGCGCTACAGGGGCGGGGGGGGGGGGGGGGGTATGACGACAAAAGGGGCCGAGAGAAGTGCGGGCAAGGACTTATTTAAACGGTCTAGGTATACCAACTGGCAGTTGAATTGAAACTGGAATTTTACTAAATTAAATAAATAATAAATAAATAAATAAATATTAGGGGACAATCTTACACAAATCGACCTAGTCCCAAACTAAGCAAAGCTTGTACTATGGGTACTAGACGACGATAAACATACTTATATAGATAAATAAATACTTAAATACATAGAAAACATCCATAACTCAGGAACAAATATTCGTGTTCATCACACAAATAAATGCCCTTACCGGGATTTGATTGAACCCAGGACCTCTTGCTTCGTAGGCAGGGTCACTACCAACTAGGCTAAAGCGGTCGTTGTCATAGAACACCTTTTTTTGTATTTAATAATGTGTTCTAATTCTACAGTGAAAGTTAATTGTTTTTTTTTTGTTTCAGGTACAGAATATCTTACGTTCAAGTAAGATTGCAGTATGAAATTTCGGTCTGATATGGCGCATATATAAGTTAGGTTGGTTTTTGATGTCAACATTTATGATTATTTCCGCTCGTACCTAAAATACCACGTTCCCAAAATACCAGATTTTTTCAAAATACATTTCCTATTTATTACATTCCGATTACACCAGATGTCCAAAATAAGACCTTCCGACCAAAAATCACTTCCTTGAGTAATCTTCAATTTTGTATTATGATCTGGTTTTTTGGGAACTCGACTATTTCCTTCACAAAACCATCAATATTTATACCTCAAAACGTCAAAACCCTTTAAAACTATCAGCCATCCACGAATTACCAATGCAAAATTGGCTAAAAGCTGGAATTAGCATTCGAAAGCGTTTTAACTGCCATCGAGATTAAAAGCAAATTTGGTATTCAATCTTATACTATTCAAGAATAAATCTTGTTGATTATTTACCCTTTGGGTTTTCCAAATATTATTACCGACGATAGTATATTGATATCTGTTTGATAACAAAAATATCAATAAAATCAATAGCTCGGAACGAAAAATACTATTGACAGAATGCTCGATACTATCGATAGATTTGATGTTCGGAAAAACAGAAGTATCGATCACGGAGTAGAAAAAAACAAAAGAAAATGACATGATACGAAGGTATAGTCGACCAAGTAAGTGCTTTACCATTTTTTATGACAGTTCCTATATCAGAATAAAAACAATAAGGCTGATTGTCACATTGACTTGTAAGTGAAAATAGCCTTTGATGTCTTAAGTCATACAACTGACATTGAACTTTAGGGTGGTCAAGGAGTTTCTTGGTCGACTATACACTGATATTGAGTATAGTAACGTAAATTTCACTGTCAAAGTTGAATTTATTATCAAGTAGCCATTATTTATAAACAGCTGCCCATTTTCTTCCTGCTATTCCACGGTCACTGTGTTTGTTATCGAACTCCTCCGAAACGGCTTGACCGATTTTTATGATTTTTTTGTCTATATTTGGTAAGTAAGTCTGAGAATAGGTCGTAGGCTATTTTTATACCCCTATTATTCGCAGGCAGAGTCGTCGGCAACAGCTAGTCATAGTATTATAATATCCGTGGTCTTGGTTGTATGTATTTAAAAGCTTGATTGTACAAAAGCCTAGGTATCGATAACACGACTTGTTAGAGATGCAAACTGTCGATTTTTAAACTATCGATAGTGTGGTAACACTACTCCTAACAGCCTATGTAGCAAAACGACCAGCAAATTGAGCGAGTTGCAAAATATCAGGCATTCTGTTAGCATTTTGCCTAAGTACTATAACGTCCTAAATGCTGACCGCCTACGAGTATTTAGCAATTGGGAGTAATTTCTGTAGCATGATTCCCAAAATACAAAATGTCAAAAAATTGAATACCTAGCCAAAATAGCACAAATTTATCGGACCTTTTTGAAAGCAGCTAGCCCAAGTGGCATATTAGGTGTTTGCGTTTTTATCTGTTTGTATATTCGACATTTAATATTATTTTTAACTTTTTGGACTTTAACTCGTGACCAATAATTTAATAAATAATAATAATAAATTAAAATATAAAATTAAATTATGAATAATTAGATAATTTTGGCAGTATTTTTTTTTTTTTTTTTTTTTTTTTTTTTTTTTATGATATAGGGGGCAAACGAGCAGACGGATCGCCTGATGGTAAACGATTACCGTCGCCCATGGACACCTGCGACACCAAAAGAGTCACAAGTGCGTTGCCGGCCTTTTAGGTAGGAGTACGCTCTTTTTTTGAAAGCTTGAAGGTCATATCGGTCCGGGAATACCGCAGCAGGAACCTCATTCCACAGCTTTGCTGTGCGAGGCAGGAAATTTCTGGAAAAACGCACAGTAGAAGACAACCAACCATCCAGATGGTGAGGATGGAAGTGTTGTCGCGTAGGGCGGTGGCGGAAGGATGCGGCAGGGATCAACCCGAATAACTCCTCGGAGCACTCTCCGTTGTACATGCGATAGAAGATGCACAGTGAAGCTACATCTCTACGCAGCGCCAAGGAATCAAGCCCATCAGAAGTTCGTTGGCAGCCGACTATTCGAGTCGCTCTCCGTTGTATGCGATCCAGAGGGAGAAGCTGGTACCGGGGAGCCCCCGCCCACAGATGAGAGCAGTATTCCATATGTGGGCGAACCTGCGCCTTATAAAGCTGAAGGCGGTGGGCTGGAGTGAAATACCGTCTCGATCTGTTGAGCACGCCGAGCTTCTTCGAGGCTAATTTAGCCTTACTCTCCAAGTGGTCGCGGAACTGGACTTCACTCGAGATGTCAATACCAAGGATTCCGATACTGGCTGTGGTAGCAAGGGGAGTGCCTTCGAAAAGAGGTGACGCGACAAACGCAGACTTTTTTGCGGTAAACGCGCAAACCTGTGTCTTAGTGGGGTTAAAACGGACTAAATTAAGTCGACCCCATTCTGAAACTTCTTTTAGGGAAGTCTCAATTTCAGACACAAGTTTGTTTCGGCACTCTATAACGTTTTCCCGAGAAATACCGGCGCGGCCGGTGTAAGAGGCATCAACCGTACTATCATCCGCATAACAGTGAATGCCGCCGGATGGCAGCATATCATTGACATGCAGAAGGAAGAGTGTAGGCGATAGCACACAGCCTTGAGGGACACCAGCATTCACAGACATGGAATCAGAGCATGCACCGTCAACTACAACCTTTATGTATTTTACATATTTTATACTTTAACAAGTTAGGTATGAAGTATCTTTTTGTATTTATTTTACAACTTCATTTTTTATTACTTTTACGGTCATCCGCGGTTCCGTTAGTGGTTGTATTTAGTTTGAAATATATTTTATACTTGTTGTTTTTAATACATTGTACTATACCACACTCGTACAGTTTGAAATTTTTACTAAATAGTTAAAGCATCAGGCTCTGCCACATAGATCCTCTACTTACCTGGTTATGTATAAAAGTCAAAAAAAAAGTCAAAATTCTTTATTCAATTTAGGCATCAATTGATGCTCCTATGAACGTCGAAGAATCTACCACCGGTTCGGAAAAAACCCTGTTGAGAAGAAACCGGCAAGAAACTCAACAAGGTATATTTTTTTCAATCAGATCTACATTGTTATTAAATTACATACATCTAAAGTATTTAATACAATTAAATTTTTAACACAGTAGATACGCTATTTGATTACGCTATTACGCTACTATAAATTACGCTATTATAAATTTAAATACATTTAAAAAAAAAAACAGTAAGTACTTACAATACCTACTCGTGTTGTACGAGAACAGACACCAGACTGAACCCAAATAATATGCTATACTTACGTGAAATTAACATTTTATAAAACTTGTATTACAGTAAAGCCTGACCAGAAATATGACTATTCGCCATGTTGCGGAATTTCATTGGAACTAATTTCTTACACTGGCAATAATTTTAGTGATTGTCAGTGTCACTGTGGCGGTTTCTTTGAACAATGACAAAAATGCCCAAAACGATTCGTAGTCAACAACGGATCATTGTAAATAATGTTTACACTAAACTACTGATAAAAAACGCTTGGGGAATTAAACTATTTCGCAACGAAACCTTTCCAAATTAACATCAGTACCTCTACCATGAGTTTACACTAGTTTACGTGACCGTACTCGCTAGCGACGGCGTAAATTATTTGTATGGAGAATTATACAGCGCCTCTAGCGGTCACTTACGGAAGTACAATTTTCCATACAAATCATTTACGCCGTCGCTAGCGACCACGGTCACTGTAAACTAGTGTAAACTCATGGTAGAGGTACAGAGCTAACAGGTAAACGTTGTAGACAAGTCAAGATGTCATTGTTCCGACAATACTGAACTATTGCCATATAAATAAGAACAATAGCGCCCTCTTGACAATAGTCATATATTTTTGGTTTACCTTTAACTTAAAGTAATCCTCGATCAGTCCTTTCACTCCACAGCTCCAAAGGAATTCTAATTACGCAAAAACACTTCTATAAAACCAATTTCAATAAATGGCAACCTCACCTTTGGGAATTCTGTTTGGGTAAATAAAAAAAATTCCTTTCCGAAAAATTCCTTTGACATCACCCCATTGGGCTGTTCAGCAAAAATGTAGACAAAAACTTTTTTGGCGCACAAAGGTACAAAGTGAAATTAAACAAGTTTGGAATCGGGAGGTCAACGAAGAAAGAACCTTATCGTTATTGCCGTAGTGTTCGATTTTCATGATACACTTCAAATAGACTTTTAAAACATTAATATTTGTGACGATTCAAAAATGTTATCATCGTCATCCTAGCCTATATAAGTCCCACTGCAGGGCAAAGGGTTCCTCTCACAATGAGAGCGATTGGCTATAGATCCTACGCGGGCCTAGTGCGGATCGGGAACTTAACACACACTTCTTCGCAGGCGTATCAAGGTTTCCTCACGATGTTTTCCTTCACCGTAAAGCTCATGGTAAATTTCAAACATAATTTCGCACATAAATGTGGGAACCAGGCTCGTGAATCAAAGGTAGCGATCGTTTAAAGCCTTTATTGGCATAAATACAGATACAAATCATAAGAATTTCGTAAAAAAAATACACACACACACCGTTTACTTTCGTCGTACGTCGTCAACTGCCATAGCATCTCATTTGTTCTTCACTCAAAATCAGTATTCATTCTTCGTTCAAATTCAGACTTACATCATCTCATCACGCTTCAATACACGCATACCATACCTCATAAATTCCAAAAAAACTCAGGGTCGTCCGGATTCGAACCCACGACCATCTGCTTGAAAGGCAATAGGTCAAACCACTAGGCCACCACGGCCTCACTCTACGGCTACACAAATGTAATTTTAAATGTGTCCTAAGTGAAGTCTGTCTATTTTTGCTGCTGAAACACTTTTTTTTTTTGGAGAAAAAACCGGCCAAGAGCGTGTCGGACACGCCCAAGGTAGGGTTCCGTAGCCATTACGAAAAAATCAAGTAATATTTTTCTAAGGATTTCGTATGTGTACGGAATCATCCAAGTTTAGGTATGTTTTATACCTTAGGCTACTATTTACTCTTAAACTACAAATAATTTCCAAGCAATCTTAGCCGCTATAATTTTCCTAGTAAATTTGATATATTTACTACCATTCTGAATTTTTTCAAATTTTTCCACCCAACAGTTTAGATTTTAGAGGGGGGGGGGGACAGCCGATTTTAATGAAAATTTTCACTTTAAAGTTGAATATTTCGCAAACAGATCACTGAATAGAAAAATCATGTTAGCAACCCCGAAATGGTTTTAAAAGACCTATCCAACGATACCCCACACTATAGGGTTAGCCGAGAAAAAAAAATCACCCCCACTTTACGTCTATGGGAGGTACCCTAAAAAAATTTATTTTACTTTATTTTATTCAATCACTTTGTAGGCGTGACTGATATTATATATTCATGCCAAATTACAGCTTTCTAGTACTAACAGTCTCTGAGCTTAGCCGCGGACAGACAGACAGACAGACAGACAGACGGACAGACATGGCGAAACTATAAGGGTTTCTAGTTGACTACGGAACCCTAAAAAGAGTATTACCTATTTTACGTATGTGCCCATAGCGAAATAAATGTTACGCGCAAAACAAATATTAGGTACTAAAATAGCTACTAAAAACAGCTGGCCTCTTAAAACTTTTAAGTTTTTTTATGTAACAATTTTTAACTTTGGTTTAAACAGTTATTTTTTTATGAAATATTCACAACGTTAAAACAAAATTGAAATAAAAGTTATTTATTTATTTGTGTCAAGATGGGTCTCCAAATAAACATAGAATTATTATTTATTGATTGTACCTAAAGATAAACATGTCTGTTTGAATATTCTGTATCTAAATGAATTTTTGATGAGGGATTGGGTCTCCATGAAATACAACTTGCTGTTGGTGACTTACTATTTTTTTAGTTTTTTTTTTCTCCAGCCTGTACGTCAGTATAAGAAGGCTTGGGCTGTAGTTCCCACCCGGGCCCAATGCGGACTGGGAACTTCATATACATCATTGAATTGTTTCGTAAATGTTGTCTGCTTACGATGATTTCCTTTTCTTTAAAGCTGATAGTTTAGCTCATGTCTCAAAAGCTGAACCTAGTGGTTTGGCGAACATCCTCAAACCTGTACAAACCAACGAAGAAATTCAATGGTATATGTGAAGTTCCCAATCCACACACACACACACACACACACACTTTTGCCGCTGACCGTACTTCGTTCTATTTATGAAATATTTTTCCATAACGGAATTTGAGTAAAACGCGTTGAAATGAAACTGACGTTTTGGAGGTCCCTCGGTATTTTTCTAAAGCTGCGTGCACGGCGGCGATAAAAAATATTTTAAATATTTTTGGCGTTTTTTTATATTGACATGTCAAGTTATTTAATTAGGGTGTGCTTTCATAGAAGAGAAGCGGAGTGAAAACGTGATTCTGACCAATCAAATTGGATGAAATTCGCGTCTCACGTTCCTCTTGTGATATGACGTTGTATTTAAAGTATGATCTAAGACATTACTTAAATATAGTACATTGTTGTAGAGGCTAGAAAGTAAGCAATAGATGGACGAGTTAGTTTGAGGGTCGACGCGTAGCGGAGGCCCTCGAAAGTACGAGTCCATCTGTTGCACTTTTGGCCGAGACTAAACATTGTGCTTTTCACGACTAATGGAGGAAATAACAATTAAACAATCGAAACACTGCGTTGCTCCCGCTGATTTTACTTTTTCTTTTGTTTTGTGACAATTATTTTTTTAAACGAGCGAGGCCATTCTTAGTGGCCAGGACCCAAAAACACAAAATTAAAAAAATAAAAACCTCATCCTCGTCATGGCCGACCTGCGGCAGCAAGTCGGGCATGACGAGGATGTATACTCGCGCACTGAGCAGTCTGGCTGCGGCAGCACGATGAACATGACGAGCCTGTGGCGTTTTTCCATACTTAAAAAAATTAAAGCATTTTGTGCATATTATGCGTTTAAGGAAAAAAACACCTTATTAAAGTCATGAATGACGCATTCTCATTGGTCAATTTTATTTCACATGCAGCAGACGATTACTTTTGATTGGTCCAATTGTATAATTATTTCAGAACACCGCCGGGAATGAAATTCAGAAATTATCTTTCAAAAAGTCGTATCGTATTATGAAATACATATATTGATACGTCCTGTTTTCGTAATGTGTTAAGTACATTGTTTTCGTGTTTTGCGCGCCATAAATGAGTCAGCTGTTGGCAAATGTACATATATAGGCAGTTTTGGGTACTGGATTTTGGTTATCTATGACCACATTTTCGAGCAGTGTCGTGAAACATCTGGTCTGAGAAATAGGTCGGTAAGCTTTTTTTATACCCCTATTCTTAGCAGATGGAGTCGCGGGCAATAGCTAGTAAGTACAGATTACTTAGAATGATAAAAACATAAATAAATAAATAAATCTTTATTCAAAAATACTTACAATATAACATCTTTAGTCTAAACATATAAAAGGTAAGAAACACTTATGCCTGAACTAGGATGTTCCTGTGTTTCAGGCGAAAAAGACTTATAAACTATCTTAAATTATCACTTGCAAAATACAGTAAAAAAAAAAAAAAAAATGAAGTAGAAAAAATAAAAAAATAAAAAATAGAAAAAGATACTTCATACTTAACTTGTAAATACAGTAGTTCTTAATAACTTAGCTAAATTACAAAACACTATAAATAACAAAATATGAAAAATGTTCATTTCGAAATAATCAACATGACGAAACTATAAGGGTTCCGTTTTGCCATTTTACTCCGGAAACCCTAAAAATTGAAAACTTTGCCATATTATGCTACAACACTTATTTTGTGATAATGATAATGCTACGCTACGTAGCGGTCAACGTAGCGTGTGGGCTTGCTGCTACGCAGTCTCGTGCGTAGCAGTCGGAATATACACCGTGAAATTTTAGTGGTTGTTTTCCCGAAACGAGGTGATTTCGTTTCGATTGTACAATCGATTTATAATTACTATTTTGACTAGAGTCAAAAATCCAATTGTGAAAAACGAAAGTCGAAAATGACCGCAAACCAATAGTAACGCTTCGTTGGTACCTAGCCTATCAGCGAACGATCGTACGCTACTTGTACCAACGAAGCGTTACTATTGGTTTGCGGTCATTTTCGACTTTCGTTTTTCACAATTGGATTTTTGACTCTAGTCAAAATAGTAATTATAAATCGATTGTACAATCGATACTAAATCACCTCGTTTCGGGAAAACAACCACTAAAATTTCACGGTGTATTGACGGGGGTGAAGTTTTACAAAAGTACACAGAGATTGCGCCACTGGCTGTGTTTATTAATATTTCCGTTAACAAATAACTGTGGCGCTGGGGTCGCTACATAATAACGTACTTTGACAAAAACATTGTTTTTCTTTAAATAAAAAAAGTTACTTGCTTGTTATTAGTAATAGTACTAATAGTAAATCCATATCACGTTTTTTTTGTTAAAATTCTTGTAACGTCACAAAAATAAACAGTCTTAACTAAAACTGAAATAACAACTTAATTCTTAGAAACATAAAAGTAAATTAAGTCTAAAAAAGCCCCCGCGGCATGTTGCCCAATAGGCTGGCAGCATTGCTTCGTTGAATGGCGATGGAAATTCGTTGAGAGAGATAACTGCCAGCCTTGTGGTCTCAGTTGTTGCGACCAGGCACTTTTGCACTTTTTAAACGAGTTGAAGATGTTAATTTTGTATCGTGTAAAAAAAAACATATTTTATTGTCTTTTTATATTTTTTTAGACATTGTGCACAAGCCTTTACTTTACATTTTTGCATTCTTCAATTATGCTCAAAGCGATGTTTATAGACGTCTTAGGAACCGTTAAGAATTTAATAAATCATTCGGAATTATGGTTTGTTTATGAAATAAATAATGATGCTCGTTGTTTACTCCTGAATCGGTGATTGGTTTGTTTGAAACAGCTTGAGCAGTGATGGTTCAAATATTTTATAACGAGAAAAGGTCGGTTTTTAATAATACAAACAGACACCAAAAAAAAAATCAAAATCGTTTAATGGTATCAAAAGTACAGAATGTTGATAGTGGTTGGCACCTCTTTTTAAGTATGAAATACCTGTACTAAGAGGCACCTTTCTTCCGTTATTACAGTTAGAGTTATTACAATTTGTACCAATTAATTAATTAATAACATTACAATTACTATATTATAGCAAGCTCAAACAGAAAAGAAAAATAAAAATTTAAAATAAAATCGAGCATCAAAAATATAACTTAGACTAACATGCAATCGAATTTATGTGCGCGTGTGTGTGTGTGTGTGTGTGTGTGTGTGTGTGTGTGTGTGTGTGTGTGTGTGTGTGTGTGTGTGTGTGTGTGTGTGTGTGTGTGACACCGTATTTTTACATACATGAGATACCTAAAGACTAGCAAGGTAAATCGAGACACATTTATACATTACTAGCTGTTGCCCGCGACTCCGTCTGCGAAGAATGGGGGTACTTATACAAAAAATAGCCTACGACCTCTCAGACCTATTGAATATGGAGAAAAAAGTTTCACAAAAATCGGTTAAGCCGTTTCGGAGGAGTTTGATAACACCGTGACACGAGATTTTTATATATTAGTTTTTTTTTACAAACTTTCACTGGACTTGCAACGTTTCGTGTAAGTTGTGGTTTCATTTGTAAACCATTTTTCGTTCAGTTTCTGGTATCCGGTTGAATTTCAGACTTAAGTCCATACAGAGGTGTTAGTAAACAATGAAAATCTTAAATACCTAAGTGTTGTTAGTACTCAATTATAACAAAACAATACCTTCATAAATAAATAAATAATCGAGCAGTTCATCACTGTAAAACGTGCAGGGACGTCCACCGGGCCATCATGGGGCCGTCCCAACGGTTCGCATGCATGTGTAAATTGGGTGACAATGCAATATTATTATGACATGGAGCTGTACCACTACCATGAGTTTACAATGACCGTACTCGATAGCGACTGCGTAAATGATTTGTATGGAGACTCCCTACAAATCATTTACGCAGTCGCTATCGAGTACCGTCACTGTAAACTCATGGTAGTGGTACTGATCTCGTGATGGAGCTGGAAGTTGGTCATAGGAACTCTGTAATAAAACGACACAACCCCATTGAGTATGGGCTCGTTTGATTTGTCTTGACGAGTAGTTTGATAACCAAGGGTAAAATGTACAGTCGGCAAAAAAAGCTTGTATTTAAAATAGAATTTTTAACAAAAAGTTATTATTTACCATGATAAATCTGACGTATACGTTAAAAAATGTACAGTCAGTAGAAAAAGCTTGTATTAAAAATATAATTTTTAACAAAAACTTATTACTTACCACGATAAATCTGACGTATCTACGTTAATATAACCAGCTGTGAAACGCATGAGCATGGTTTTATTATTTATTATTATAAGCCAGACCGCTTCCAGGCTTCAGCCGAAGGTAAAAGCAAATATGCTTTGAAGAGATTTTCTTCGGAACCTTTAAAGAAATATCGTGGACATTCTCCGCCACTACGGTAATCTTTGAAGGCACTTTACGTTGACGATGTAATCTTTGGGTGCTTTTCATTTTTTAGGGGTCCGTTCTCGGCGATAAAAGGAACCTTATTAATGTCGCTACATTGACTGTCCGTCCGTCTGTCCGTCACGGGGCTGTATCTCAACAAGAGTAATGTAATAGAGTTACAGCTGACACCTAGGTCTGTATAATGTATATTTATAATGCTTTTACAACACATAACATAATGATAATGATAAATGATAAAAATTTGAAATTATGTTAGTAATATGAAATGTTAAAAATTATTTAAGTTTAGATTAATTAACATTGCCATGCTCGACCATGGGCCATATGAAACTAAATGTATATGTACGTACTATCGCCCCAAGCGCCAGATAACCACCTTAAAGGCCCAGTTTGCGTGCAGTGGCTAGACGTCTGTCCATAACAATCCATAGCGATAAACATCAACGGCTGCAAGCAAATTTGTTTTGAAAATGGGTATCTGGCGCTTGGGGCGATAGTACTTAGTCATTAAGAGCTGTATGTACAGTCAACGTCATAAATAAGTGACCATTTATGTACCTTGTCGCTTTCGGTCGTTATATGGCTTCGTATGACTTTTCAAACATGACGTTAAAGTGACAAAGTACAAAAGTGATCACTTATTTATAACGTTGACCCTACAACACTATGGTTGCAATAAACGACTATGACTATGACTAAATATCCAAACTAATATTATAAATTCGAAAATGTGTCTGTCAGTCTGTTTGTCTGTCTGTTTGTTACCTCTTCACGCTTAAACCAATGAACGAAAACGGCCTAGCAAATTAATATCACTGCATAATTTCCAAATTCAACTTTCAGAACAAAATACATAGTTTTACCGCCGTAAACGGCTTTATGCATACGAATATAAGCTCGGTTTATTTCACAAACATTGACGTACAATAAAACAACTAGACTCCCAATCGCTTAACAAAAGTTCCTCAAAAAACGTCCGAGCGGCGTTGTGTGTACGTATACATCAATTTATACAGATAACGTTAACAGCATTCATTCAAATTAACACCTTATTTCGTAGCAGTAATGTTTAATGTCAATTGTATACGACCGTTAGATGTAGTGACATGACGTCACGCGCTGGAAACCGTCTAAAGAGTAAAAAATGCAGTGGAGTGGTCATGCGAAGCGGAAGATAGACTGTCTGTCTCTTTTTTTCTCGTGAGTTTGATCACGGTGCGAAAGAGACATATACGAATACGGGGCGAGAAGTGACGTTGTAATCAACGCGCGGTCGAAACACAACTGAACCAAAACTCTGCACAATAGACGCGTGTGCAGACTTTTGCTTCGGACAATTTTTGAGCGTGATTGGGAGTCTAGTTGTTTTATTGTACGTCAATGTTCACAAAGTATCATTCCTAAATATTTAGACCGCACTCTGTTTCCCTAATGAACCACTACTAAGCCATAAGTCTATCTCTACTTACTTTGTCTCTTTGCGTCTCTGTCTAGCTTACTAAATATAAGCGGGACATACTCAGTGATGAATGAGAAAATACCACACTCTGGTAATACCCCCTAAAAGCGCACAATCTGCATACATTACGTTCAACACCAGGTCAACTGCCCGTGATTCCAATTTGTATTGCCAATTGACTCCGCTTGGTGTCAGAGGTTCAGAACGATTAAGGCGCATTGAAAGCCCAATAAACTAGTTTTGTAAGCCAAATTGGCTCCAAATGGGGTCGGTCATATCATCATCATTATCCCAGCCTATACAACGTCCTGCTGCAGGGCACAGGCGTCCTCTAAGAATGAGAGGGTTTGGGCTTGGTGTTAACATTATGTGTGAAAACACCGAACTTATTAGGAGTAATAGAGGTGTATAGATATTTTTAACGATTTTGTCACGTATATTTATGATCTAGAATAGTAATCTATTCTAGACTATTCTTCCATGACTTCGTTGTACGATATATCAAGATATAATGACTATATGTATATTATGTAAAACTATCCTTGAAACCCTGTACAATAAACCAAGATTATTATTTTGTCTGTAAATCCAGCGTTATCAGACATGCCACTGGTCGTCCGAAATTCAAGTACTTTTATGTTTATGTAGTCTTTTGCCTTTGTACATAATTTTTGTACGCAATAAATCTGCGTCACAACATAATTTATAAATTAAATATGACATTTTGTAAGAGCCCGTAAAAGTGCCTGGATAACATGAAAGGCATTCAAATTTAAAATACATTAAGTGGAAATATGCGCAATCGTTTCGACGTGATTCCTGTTCGCGAGGGATCTCCGAATTCCAGAGTTAAGGGCCAGATAGACGTTCGGGCATGTTCGCGTACAGTCAGAGTAAAAAAACCGGCCAAGAGCGTGTCGGATACGCCCAAGGTAGGGTTCCGTAGCCATTACGAAAAAATCAAGTGATATTTTTCTAAGGATTTCGTATGTGTACGGAATCATCCAAGTTTAGGTATGTTTTATACCTTAGGCTACTATTTACTCTTAAACTACAAATAATTTCCAAGCAATCTTAGCCGCTATAATTTTCCTAGTAAATTTGATATATTTACTACCCTTCTGAATTTTTTCAAATTTTTCCACCCAACAGTTTAGATTTTAGAGGGGGGGGGGGGACGGCCGATTTTAATGAAAATTTTCACTTTAAAGTTGAATATTTCGCAAACAGATCACTGGATAGAAAAATCATGTTAGCAACTCCGCAATGATTTTAAAATACCTATCCAACGATACCCCACACTATAGGGTTAGCCGAGAAAAAAAAAATCACCCCCCCCCCTTTACGTCTATGGGAGGTACCCTAAAAAAATTATTTTTACTTTTTTTTATTCAATCACTTTGTCGGCATGACTGATATATATATTCATGCCAAATTACAGCTTTCTAGAACTAACAGTCTCTGAGCTTAGCCGCGGACAGACAGACAGACAGACAGACAGACAGACGGACAGACATGGCGAAACTATAAGGGTTCCTAGTTGACTACGGAACCCTAAAAAGGTTCACCTTAAAGTTGACATTTGCTTCGCCATTATCATCATTTCAGCCGTACGACATCCACTGCTGATACCCAATCATTAAGCTCCAAACGCACAGACAGCGGAGGCGTGGCGGTGCGGTGGCGGTGACGGTTGTAATATTCTAACTTGTATGAACGGCTGTGCAGTACCGTACCGCGACCTTGTTCATACAAGTTAGAATATTACAACTGTCACTGCCACCGCACCGCCACGCCTCCGCTGTCTGTGCGTTTGGAGCTTTAAGGTTAGAAGCGGCTTGCATCCACCTTGAACCTACAACAACGATTATTATCGATTATTGATTTAAAACAACGATTGCTGACCGATTGCACTGGCATTTCTGTAAAATTCACACAAAATGCACAAATCACACAAAATGCTAAACCGTTTCAAAATCTCTACGAGTTCATTTTTAAGACCCTACGCTAAGAGCACACGTCCGTAGCGAAACAAAACAAACGGCTTAATTGACATCTCTGAGTGTGCATGAACTCTTAAATATTCGATCGCAATATACTTTAGTATGGTCATTTTCATATAAACTGCCCAAATATAGTTGCACGGTGCCTTAACCAAGCCAATATGGCATCCACAAATTCACTCGAAATTTCGATATGCGTTGAGATTGGTTTTATTTATTGTATTCGGTTAATGCTAGTCCGTTGCCCACGAACACGAGGTCTGGGGGTATGTTCCACTTGGCACCGGTTCGGGAAACTACACGGCGCCCGCTATCTGAGTTGTGATGTAAGATGATACTTAGTAAGACCGTTAGACAGAATTAGTGAGTTTATTGATGTGAGAGAGAGACTAAGCAAACGTGTTTAAGAGCTCTTGAAAGTCATTTACACGCTTGCACGTGCGTTATTGGTATATAATTATTTCTTTAAATCTCTGTTCAAAAACCGACACTGGCCCGGATTGGCGACAAGCTCTTGCAAGGTCACGCAAGCCACAACAAACGCCCCTGTTCACACGCTTGTGCTTGTAAAAGGTTGTTGAGGGTTGGCAAGCGTGTAAATGTAGCGTAAGACAGAGACGTATGAATAGTGAACTTGAGTTAAGAATGAAAGGGAAGATTAGTTGATCATTTCAGCCGAAATAAATACATAAGCCGAAATCTTAACCAGGTTGTAGCTCCATCTTGTTGGTTGTTAAATACTTTAGATGTGTAATAAAATAACACCTGGATCTTTTTTTTAAATAACTGAATCATCAGTTTCATGTCGGATTCTCTCCATCGAGTTTTACCAAACCGGTGTGGTAGATTCTTCACAATTCATAAATTATTGTTATAACCTAAATTTAGCACTTTCTTTGCCGCCCATTGCTACGCGTTACGCTCGTAACCAGTAGCAGCGTTTTTCCGCTTTGTAGCGAAAACTACCTACGAACCCAGAACACGCCTGCCGTGTTCTGGGCACTCAATACAGATATTAAAAAAAAAATAATAATAATATATTAGGGGACAATCTTACACAAATCGACCTAGTCCCAAACTAAGCAAAGCTTGTACTATGGGTACTAGACGACGATAAACATACTTATATAGATAAATAAATACTTAAATACATGATGATGTATGGGGACGCCTTGCTGAGTCAGGCGGGCTGTCGATCGTTTTGCACAGTCATTCGGCCCAACTTAAATACATAGAAAACATCCATAACTCAGGAACAAATATTCGTGCTCATCACACAAATAAATGCCCTTACCGGGATTCGAACCCAGGACCTCTTGCTTCGTAGGCAGGGTCACTACCAACTAGGCTAAAGCGGTCGTATTTTGACTTAGTTTTCGCCGCCCCTCATTTATGAGCTCTTGTGACATCCAATCGCAAAACTACACATTCGAACACGATTTAAACTGATCTCAACGGATCCAAGTGGACCGAATCTTTGAACGTATTTTGGCAAGGGTTTTTGAGGTTGTATTAGATTTATGCCGGCGTTCGCGATACGCCTCTTAGAGGCAGCGGGCTGAATAAGCCTCACGCTTAAGTACACGTTAAGGGCTTAACGCGAGATTTGCCTTTTTTAAGCCCTACCCTTAAAGGTTTAAAGCTGGTGCTAGAATATCGAAATGTGCAAAGTATTGATGTTAGTTTATTATACAAATGCTAGTTTTGCCCTCTTGTTCGATCACATTGCGGATTTTTTTTATCGCAACAAAGAATTGCATTGATGCCAATAAAGGATTTGCCACACTGGGTGCTTTCTGCGGTCGCGGTCAGATCAAATTGAACGCAGCCCGCATTATTGTATGACCGCATGGTCCGCACGGTCAAATATCCTATCTATACAAAATGGTTTACTAATGTTTTGCAACTGTAAACTTTTCAGGATTGTTATAAAACAAACCTAACCTAACCTAACCTACAGAATATTCCTGAAATATATCCTGAATAGTTAACAGTTTCGGAATAAATAAACATTTGGGAAATTAAACATTTGCCAAATGAATCAGTTTCGGAAAAATAATTTGCCAAACGGAAGTACACCATACAAAATATATAGAGACCGACAATGTAGTCCATACATAACGCATGCTGCGTTCAATTTTACCTGACCGCGACCGCAGAACGCATCCAGTGTGGCAATTCGGCAACTGTAAAGTTTCTTGGCGAATTCTAAACTAAATACGTACTACTTATATTTATACACGGTGATTTTAATCGGTGATCAGGAGTTGAAAAATATTAATCCCTAGCCAAAATGGAATTTAATAAATGAGGTCTCAAACAATTAAGTCTCTGTTTAATGTTAAAAAAATCTATTGTTAAAACTTCCTCCATGCACCGAATGCATGGGCATCCTTTTGTTGAAGTTGAGTAGTTTCATCAAGACAAGTGTCATCGCTTTGGCGGGGAATTTGACAGTCTCACGTCAAAGTTTGTTTAAGAAACTGAATTATCAAAGAGGTATTAAGTTTTTTTTTTTTTTCAAATAATCATTACCTATTTAAAAAAAAAATTAAGTACCTACGAGTCCGTCTCGTACCTGTTTTTGTTAACTCGCTCTTAACTATTTTAGTGTTGAAGTGTGAACTCACATTTGAAAAGATGTTCAAATTAATATGCAATAATGTTGAGGCGAGCATTAAAATCACGCCGTAAAATGAAATCTTTCAGACGTGCCTGAAGGCACTGGCGTACCGGGATTCAAGGTATGCGGGAATCCCGGGAACTTGTGATTTGTTCATATGAAATCCCGGGATCGCATACGCAGGGCGCGCTAGGATTCAATGAACATTGGAGAATTTTTCCGCCGCCTTTTCCTAGGAAACTCGACTAGCTTATAACGTAGGATATTAGCCAGGCTCAATCTAAGACCGCACTATTTATAAGATTTAACTTTACAGGCAGCAAAAAAGTTTAGATTTTTGTTTCTTAGGGTTTTTACATAGTTCAGGGTTAAAAAATTAAATCGGTAGCCCTGGGATAAGAATGACAGTTTCATACATTTTGACACTTGTTAACCCTGGGTTAGCAGTTTACTCGGAGTTAAGTAGCTAACCAAGGGCCGCACAAGCCGGCTTTAGTCAGTCAAGCAATAAATTTCAACTGTTCAATGAATTTCATGTATTGTTATTAGTTTATTACTATTTTTAACCCCCGACACAAACAGAGGGGTGTTATAAATTTGACCGCTATGTGTGTGTGTATATGTGTCTGTCTGTGGCATCATAGCTCGTAAACGGGTGAACCGATTTGGATGCGGTTTTTTTTGACAGCGGGTTTCATGGCGATGGTTCTAAGATATGTTTCATCAAAATAAGTTCAGCCGTTTCAAATCTATCAACTCTTTTGTTAGCTGCGGGAGGGATCTTAAACGCATAATGGGCATTTACTTTATTTTCAAACATTATGTATGTGCGACTAAACTGAGTTGAGTGGTTTTAAAAAGTGGTTTTAGCACATGTATACAGGCAGACACACACACACACACACACACACACACACACACACACACACACACACACACACACACACACACACACACACACACACACACACACACACACACACACAAACACACACACACATAGTGGTCAAAGTTATAACACCCCTGTTTTTGTGTCGGGAAAATGGTAAAGCATTTACTTGATCGACTATAGAAACGAGGCTGTATTCAAAAAGTGAGTTATCGTTTATCGAACGTTATCACTGCTAAATATAACGTGCGATAATTTGCGAAATACTTTGATGTTCCGTTTGTAATGAAAGGCAAACATTCACGTTGCTATGGCAACCGTTGCTATCAATACAATGTATGGGATTAATATTCCGTTCGAGCTGAAAAGCGTCTTTTAGAAAAGGGACTCTGCTTCGTTAACGTTCCAATTTACACTTTATGGCACCGTCTTGAAAGTTCCTATTGAAATGGTCAACGAATTGAAGTAGGACATTTTTAGAATTTACTTCCTAATTAATTTACTAGAGCCATTCAATGTATACATTTAATTATTGTCAGAGTTATTTTGAGTTTAATGCTTTCGTTGAATTCGTTGTATCTCATTTAAGATGTAAATCGAGATTCAATTTAAAGAGGTCGCGAATGTTCTACTAAAAGCTATTAGTTACTGATTCAATTTATCTTAATAAACTTCCAATTAGAGTTCCTATATACGAGATCGTATTATCAAGAATCAATATCTCCTCGTCACATTGGTACATATTCAAGTCGATTTTTTAAATGGTTCAATTCTAAACTTTCAAAAAACTTAGTTTAATCTTTAAAATAAAAATAATAATACAAAATAGGTCCTAGAAGAATTTTAAACAAGAAATTAACTGAAAATATATAAAATATAAATTGAGCTGACTATGACTCCAAAAATACACGAAAATTACTTTCTACTAATCTGTTTAATGTCGGTGCCTCAGCTTAAGTCAGCATAAAAAAAAAACAGAATTAATGATGACCCTTCCCTTATTTTTAGCCTTTTTTCGATGTACTTTTTGTTTAGGGGTTGATGTACTTAGTTTTAAAAAAATAGAAATCTAATTATAAAATTAGGACACAAGTTGCCGGTAGCGATTTGAAAAAGAGAATTTGCAATCGTAATGACGGTTTGACAGTTCTTGACATTTTTGACGGTTTTCTTACTCGAAGCCGCCTTCCGCTCCACGATCCTGCGTATCATTCCAACACTTTTATTATATACAAAAAAATAGACCACATGGAAGTATTTCCCTTTAAAAAAAAACATTTTCCAAATCGATTCATAAATGGCAGTGTTGAAGTAATAAACTTAAAAAAAAATACAACAAAATTCAGAAACTAGTCCTTTTAAGTCGATTAAAACTACCGAATGGTTCTCATAATTTAATTTGTCATAATTTCACTTATAGCGCCACACCAACCTTCGCCACAGAATAAAAAGAAACGTGTTGTTTAAGTTAGGTTAGTTTATTATTAATTATGAAGAAAATACATACTAGTTACTCCTCTGGCGCAACGACCCAAAGTGTGTCTTGGCCTCCAATACGAGTGCACGCCAAAGATCCCGGTCCTGTGCCGTCTCTCGCCAGTCTCCAGCCTCAAGCTCGCGCAGATCCGCCTCCACCACATCTGCCCAAAAAACAACCATCAGTATTCAAGTTTTGAAGAAAATACTGTTCCAGAAATAAATTACTTTGTGACAAGTGAAAGTTATGAGAAATGCATATTGTGGCATATGAAATTCGGGGGAACGATACAGACCCGATTCCTAGGTGTATTAAAACAGTGTAGGTATACAAGTTACTAACGTATTTATAGACAGAGTATGCCCGCGGAAGGTATGGACAGTTATTTTAATATCAAAATCTTACTCCCCGACTATTTAATCCGTTATCCTTAATGCAACCGTAATACAGCCGAAACCCATTCTCCCCTAACCCCTGAATAATAATCAAGTACCATATTAAAACAAATCACACGACATCAAACAAACTTAATACGGGAACGAGCGCCATTAGGCATAAAGAGGGGGTATATGGGGGGTAGTCTGCAAATAAAATAAAATATTTAACGTCCCCTTTGTCACCAGGTAAACTGGCAAACATTCGTGACTGCGGTTATAAGGCGGTGACATAAGGGTGGCACAAACGCGGCGGTTCATTAATAGCCGCTTGCACTTGGGTTACGAACGATAGTTCCATACATTTTGACGTACTTGGGTTCGCCCTGGGCTCGCAATTAATTCGGAGTTATGTGGTTAACTAGTTCTGATCTGTGTCGGTTGTAAACATTATGTTTAAATGTAATTTATTAGGAAAGTTTTCATTTCTTCACAGAATTTTGATAAATATTAGTTGGAGATTGAGAGTACAACAGATACGCATCCGCGACTGGTAAACAGGGCCCAATACAACGAAATTCAAAATTCGAACTTTGTATTTAGACGACCGGATAGCCTAGTTGTTAGAGAACCTGACTCCGAAGCTTGAGGTCCCGGGTTCGATTCCCGGTCGGGGCAGACATTTGTGTGAATAATATGAATGTTTGTGCTCGAGTCTTGGGTGTTTAATATGTATTTAAGAATGTATCTATCTATATAAGTATGTTTATCCGTTGTCTAGTACCCATAGTACAAGCTTTGCTTAGTTTGGGACTAGGTCAATTGGTGTGAATTGTCCCGTGATATTTTTTTTTGTCTTGTCCCGAAATTCAATCGTGGGTGTGAAGTTCCCAGTCCGCACTGGGTCCGCGTGAATTTATTTTGAAAGGAGGCCTGTGCCCTGCAGTGGGACGTATACACCGTGAAATTTTAGTGGTTGTTTTCCCGAAACGAGGTGATTTAGTATCGATTGTACAATCGATTTATAATTACTATTTTGACTAGAGTCAAAAATCCAATTTTGAAAAACGAAAGTCGAAAATGACCGCAAACCAATAGTAACGCTTCGTTGGTACAAGTAGCGTACGATCGTACGATAGGTTAGGTACCAACGAAGCGTTACTATTGGTTTGCGGTCATTTTCGGCTTTCGTTTTTCACAATTGGATTTTTGACTCTAGTCAAAATAGTAATTATAAATCGATTGTACAATCTATACTAAATCACCTCATTTCGGGAAAACAACCACTAAAATTTCACGGTGTATAGGTTAGGCTGGGATAATGATGATGATGATGATGATTGTCCTGTCCTGCTTTTGCTAATAGTATTTGATACGAAAATTACCCAGACCTTAATATTTAATTAATCTGACTTGTCTTCAAATATTTATTCTAGTTTTTTTTTTCATTTAGTACTGACCAGCGCTCAGTCTTACCTATAATAAGTGCAGATGAGGCCGAAGATGGTCTCACTTCAGTTCGGTTCAGTAACAGCCTGTTAATTCTGGCCTTGAATAAACCTAATTCAATTTAAACATGAAACTACCGTGAGACTCACTCGATAATGAAATAATGAAAATAAACGAGTTTAACTCGGCATGTTTCAGGCTAATCCGTAGCCCTTCCTATCGGAATCGCACGTCACGGCGGCTGCCAAACGTGCACTGCCGCCGCCGTGACGTGCGACTCCGAGAGGAAGGTCTACGGATTAGCCCGAAACATGTCGAGCTAAACTCGTTTTAAGACGTGAGTGATCCGTTTATTTACACTATGACTGAGTCTCACGGTATTTTCATGTTTAAAGTACTCGATAATATCGACGATTCCGGCAATTTCGAGGTTGAAAAACACACTATCGATTAATTGATGGTAGTGAATATACTGTTTTAAACTTTCGTGATTTTCACTCATAATTACTACACTTAACGGGACTTATCACGCAAAATAATATTTACCTCGACGTTTCAGCCACATTGCAGCAGCGGTCACGGGTTAACTTCACGCCACCACGACCGCCACGGCTGCTGCAATGTGGCCGAAACGTCGAGGTAAATATTATTTTGCGTGATAAGTCCCGTTTATTATAGTAATTGGTAGTGAATAGCCCTAAAATGTACTCATCTTATTAATTTACAATTGTCTCACGTGTCGTGACATGCCACGTCACAAAGGTAAATGAAATCTCATCACGTCCAAACAATGTCAAACACGTAATTCCAAAACTCCCACAGCCCTATTAAACCAAAATAGGGTCAGCGCGTAAAACGATCAAATAAACGTTACTTATCTTGCCCTTTCATTACACAATCAGTAAGAAAACGCGGCGGCTAAACTGTTTATGTAATTACCCCCTTACCCGGGGGATGCTCACAGAACATCGCGAACTCGTTTAAGTACCTCTGAACTTCTTGAGTTCACAATTACAGCCTGTTTTTGTTTGGAAATTGTTTTAAATAACAGTATTTACTCCCCCGCCGGAGATTTGTACCGCACGGCGCAGGAAGATGCGCCATTGTTTTTTGTCTGGTCCATAATGGCGGTGAGGTTTTTACAAAAGAGTAACTTTTTAAGCTTTTTGCTTTCTGAACATGTACAGGGCGTCACATCGTGACCGAAAAAATTCAATGGCGTGAGTGATGATCCCAATCCGCTCTGGGCTCGCGTGGGAACTACGGCCTAAGCGCTCTCATTCTGAGAGGAGGCCTGTGCCCTGCAGTGGGACTGGGATGATAGAGTGTCACTCCTTTACGTGATGGGCCACTGAATGGTCGGTGCGATGGGCCAACGATGGCACCAACCTATCTACACGATGGCGACGTTCAGTTGTGATCTTTTGATCAGTGTTATTGCAATCGATAGTTTCGCTATCGATAGTGTGATCTTGAGAAATAGTCGACAGTGCGATAGTACTATCGAAAATATCGACACCCTGTACCTCTACCATGAGTTTACACTAGTTTACGTGACCGTACTCGCTAGCGACGGCGTAAATTATTTGTATGGAGAATTGTACAGCGCCTCTAGCGGTCACTTACGGAAGTACAATTCTCCATACAAATCATTTACGCCGTCGCTAGCGAGTACGGTCACTGTAAACTAGTGTAAACTCATGGTAGAGGTACTGTAATACTATCGATACTATCATAGTATCGATAGTGAAAATTAGACGATACTATAGGACTTGGTCTATACTAATATTATAAATGCGAAAGTGTCTGTCTCTCTGTCTGTCTCTCTGCTATCTTTTCACGCTTAAGCCGCAGAACTGATTTTGATAAAATTTGGTATAGTGATAGTTTAAGTTCCGGGAAAGGACATGGGATTTGCATCGTTCCCGCGGGATAGCGATAGCGAATTCCGCAGACGGAGTCGCGGGCAACAGCTAGTACAGGTATAAATCACAGAACCAAGTCGCAATGAACTATATCAGGAGAATGTAAAGGCATTAGGAATAGCATAAAAGCCTGTCGCCATAATGGCTGCTCTGGAGATGAGGGTCTTGGGAGCCAGATATTTGTCTACGTCACGTGAAAAAATATATCCTTCCCAGTTGAAGGATATACTTTGTGTGACACTAAAATATATAAGGTAACGGCTCGAGAAGGTGACTGCGACTTGTTTATATATTTACTAGCGCCGGCGAATCCGTCTGTGAAGAATTCGTTTATCGCTATCCTGCGGTAATTATGCAATTTTTCGAGATAAGAATTATCCTAAATGTTAATCCAGTAAATGAACTGAAACAATTACTTTGCTGACCCGCGACCTTACGATAGTTACGTTTATGTAACACATGAGAGTTAATGCAATTCTTCCACCTCCACACGGTACGAACACACACGAATCACACAAACCCAACTATCACCACCACCAAACTACACTGACGCGTTAGAGTTTCATGCATTTGCATTTGGTAGCATGGCTCCTTAGAAGAGATCTTTGTACTCGTATGTCTTATAGTTACAGACTTGCCCGTAGTGACCGATCTGATACCTGATTTTCACTCTCGCCTCGTCACCTCGCCTCGCGCCTCGCCTCGTCGTCTCGCTCCGGACGCGAGCCTCAAAATCAAGGCAAATCACGAGACGAGGCGCGAGGCGCGCCTGTTCACACTCTCGTCTCGTGGCTCGTCCCGCAGTTCATCTCGCCACTCGTACGCGAGTGTAAACCAGGTATCAATGTAGTCGTGTGTATGGACAGTGGTGATCATTTAACATCAGGTGACCCACTAGTTCGTTTGACTGGCCTTTATAACATAACATAAAAAAAACCGGCCAAAAGCGTGTCGGACACGCACAAGGTAGGGTTCCGTAGCCATTACAAAAAAATCAAGTAATATTTTTCTAAGGATTTCGTATGTGTACGGAATCATCCAAGTTTAGGTATGTTTTATACCTTAGGCTACTATTTACTCTTAAACTACAAATAATTTCCAAGCAATCTTAGCCGCTATCATTTTCCTAGTAAATTTGATATATTTACTACCATTCTGAATTTTTTCAAATTTTTCCACCCAACAGTTTAGATTTTAGAGGGGGGGGGGGACGCTCGATTTTAATGAAAATTTTCACTTTAAAGTTGAATATTTCGCAAACAGATCACTGAATAGAAAAATCATGTTAGCAACCCCGCAATGGTTTTAAAAGACCTAGCCAACGATACCCCACACTATAGGATTAGTCGAGAAAAAAAAAATCACCCCCCTTTACGTCTATGGGAAGTACCCTAAAAAAAAATATTTTTTTATTTTTTATTTTACCACTTTGTTGGCGTGACTGATATGTATATTCATGCCAAATTACAGCTTTCTAGTACTAACGATCTTTGAGCTTAGCCGCGGACAGACAGACAGACAGACAGACGGACAGACATGGCGAAACTATAAGGGTTCCTAGTTGACTACGGAACACTAAAAATGTACCACCCTGTATTTGTACTTTTGCACCCAAAATCAAAACATACTAATTAGATTCAGTTTGCAGAGGGTAAGTCGCAGGAAACAAAGGGAAAATCAGGTAATGGGCGAAACGCTGCTCTAATCCTTAGTTATTTCCCAAATGCCTCGCCGGTTTATCCCGGAAAAGGGCCGCTGTACGGCCAGGGAAATGGCGGGTCAAGCGTTTAAAACAGGGTTGGATCATTATTTCAGCCGAAAAAAATCCACGGCTGAACCTCTATGTATGACTCCACCAAGGTTCGTGATGCAGACCCGTCCTGCGCCATCTACACCTACGCGTTCCCAACGTGAAGGGCCCGCGCAGACAGAGAGCGGCCTGAAGTTTCGAGTTCTGCGTTCAGAGTTCTTCGATTTGACCGCTCGAGAGTTCCAACACTCACAAGAGGCGGTCTTCTTGCGTTCCATTTTCGTCCATGCTTTTGTATGTACAACATCTTTCGAAGAAGAAGCATTAATTTCGTGGAGCCTAGAAACTTCTAAAAAAGAAGAAGGGTGCACCTAATTAACATAAGTATAACAATTTCGACTTCGAGTTATGTCGGTAACTTTAGTTCTTGCGTGGACTTCATCTTTTCGAATGTGATCTCCGCTCCGGCCATTATCGATGGGCTTCATAAGAAAGCTCAAGATCACTCAGACGGAGAGCGACTTGAAATACCTATTTGAAAGAGTGTAGAGAGTGCGTAGTTATTAGGTATACATAGAATATTATAATGTTAGCTGTAAGGAATTTAAACACTATCTTGTATTGTTTACTGAATACATCCCCGCCAAAAAACGGCGTCCACAGCACGCACAACAGCTCCAAGATGAAGCGACCGATCTATATTTGGCGAGCCTCGGGGGAGGCCTATGTTCAGCAGTAGACGTCTTTCGGCTGATATGATGATGTGATGATGAAAAAACAGCGTTGCGGCTTGCCGTAAGATTATGTGATTACTCAATGTAAGAAACACATTCATATTTTTTTCCTGTATCAAATATGTGTGATTGTCTAAGAGCCGTTGAAGATCGACCTTCACCGATCTGATAACTCGATAAGACATATTTTTTATCAAATATAATTTATAAACAAATATGCCTATGATAACTTGCCTATCGAAAAGTGTTCATAGCTTGTTTTTTTTTGTTTTATTGTGGAGTGCCTTTAGCCATCTTCCAGCTTCATCATCAGACCCTGGTTACCACCTGGGATCAAAGTACTCGTCAATTCGAATCAAACGAGTCCAAACTCGATGGGGTTATGCCGTTTTATTGTGGAATGCCTTTGGCCAAACTGAATTAATGAAATTACGAATTACCCCATCGAGTTTGGACTCGTTTGATTCGTCTTGACGAGTACTTTGATCCCAGATGGTAACCAGGGTCTGATGATGGAGCTGGAAGATGGCTAAAGGCACTCCACAATAAAATAAAATAAAAATGTATGAACACTTTTCGATAGGCAAGTTATCATAGGCATATTTGTTTATAAATTATATTTAATAAAAAATATGTCTCATCGAGTCTCCTCTACTATGAGTAAATGACTCTCTCTCGCTCACTCGGTAGCATTTTAATGTGGTGTGAGTATGCTTAACCTCAAGTCTCAAAGATAACTCAAGTAGGTACCCAAAAGTATACAATATGTTTTTCTATTTCCTCTGCTTTCAGGGCCTCCTTCCGTCCCCTCAGAACGGGGTCTGACGCGTTCCTCACTCACCGTGTCTTATACACAGGATTTACTTCACCCCAACATAACTCACCCCATTGTCAATAGGACAGGGTTCACTTTGGAATGCTTTCATAATACACATAGGACCTTGAGACAGTGAGCCAGAGTTGTTTATGGGATAAAAATCCCCTTTGAGGCAGTTGAAGATATAAATAATAAGAGTAATTGTTAACATGAATAGTTTCTTTTACAAAATTTATTTAACTTGTACAGTCAACGTCATAAATAAGTGATCACTTTTGTACTTTGTCATTTTCAGTCGTTACATAATTTTGTATGGCTTTTCAGTCATGATTTTAAAGTGACAAGGTATAAAAGTGATCACTTATTTATGACGTTGACCCTGCCTAGGCCCAATTGCATAACAAAGTACAACTAATATTACAAGCGGAATCTCGCTTCAGTTATATTACCTAGAAAGGGAGTTCCGCTTGTAAAATTAGTTGTACTTTGTTATGCAATCGCGCCCTAATGTAGGTATAATTTGTGTGTATGGGTCGATTCCTGAAAGCTGGCACAAATAAAATGAAAAATAATGCTGTGCATCACATAACTATAAATTAAAAATTTTAAAAACCCCCAACGCAATTTGGTCGCACATATTTATGTTTGAAAATAAAGTAAATGCCCGTTATGCGTCTAAGATCCCTTCCGCAGCTAACAAAAGAGCTTATAACTTTGAAACGGCTGGACCGATTTTGATGACATATCTAAGAACCATTGCCAAGAAACCTGCTTTCAAATAAAAAAAAACCGCATCCAAATCGGTACACCCGTTTAAGAGCTGCCACAGGCAGACACACACACACACACATAGCGGTCAAACTTATAACACCCCTCTTTTTGTGTCGGGGGTTAGAAATGATTCTATACAGGTTTATTCAATCTATACATATAAAAGAAAAGTCCTGACTGATTGACTGGCTCATCCACTTCCCTGTATTCGTCATCAGCTTTTGGACTATCACTGATTGACTGATTTGTCAACGCCAGCCCAAAGTCTTGGTATTAGAAAGCTGAAATTTTGCATAGGGGTTTCCTTTTTAATGTACGCAAGTGATAAGGACGGATTTATTGAAATAGCCTAGCGGTTTGGCCTATGGCCTCTCAAGCATACGGTCGTGGGTTGAAATCCCGGCTCGCACTTCCGAGTTTTTCGGAATTTATGTGTACATGTACATTTGAAATTTACCATGAGCTTTACCGTGGAGGAAAACATCGTGAGGAAACCTGAATACACCTGCGAAGAAATTCAACGGTGTGTGTGAAGTTCCCAATCCGCAATGGGTCCGAGTGGGAATTACGGCCCAAACCCTCTCATTCTGAGAGGAGGCCTGTGCCCTGCAGTGGGACGGTAACTTAGGCCGTGGTCGCTTTCACCCGCCGCACGCGGCCGACAGCGGCCCGCCGCCCGCGGCGTCTGAATGGTGTGTTCGGGAATGCTCGGGAGTGGTCGTTTTCGCCCGCCGCGTGCGACGTCCCGAACGCGGCGGGCGAAAACGACCACTCCCGAGCATTCCCGAACACACCATTCAGACGCCGCGGGCGGCGGGCCGCTGTCGGCCGCGTGCGGCGGGTGAAAGCGACCACGGCCTTAGAGGTGCGTGCCGTGATTAGCCGTGCTCGGGAGGCGATAGGTCAAACGACTAGACCACCATGGCTTATACAGGGTTATTTTTAATTCACTGACATCCTCTTAACCCTGAATTCCTATCACTCAAAACAAATGTTTTTTGTTTTACGACTTTTTAAAATGAAGCACTTTTTTTCCCATACAAATACACAGAGTATCGTAAAAATAAGAGGTAATTTCAAATTTTCAAAACGTTATTACACCAAAAATATTAAGTTATGACAAAAGCCGTTAAACAAAAAAACATTTGTTTAAGTGGTAGGAGTTTAGGGTTAAAAGGATGCTAGTGAATTAAAAATAAACCCTGTATGATGTCCACACTAAGTTGAAATTAAATCACACACTATGTGTATGGACATCTTAAATTAAGTAAGACTAATTTTATCAAATAACTGAGCTAGGAACACAAATTTGTAGCACGTTTGAAATTTCACCTTGCATAAGCCGGGGGTAAAGAACGTTTATTACCTTTTTTGAGTGCGTCAGTACCTTAATACCTCGATTAGTAAGGGCCAATAAGCGTAATCGTAAGTTCGCACGCTGTACCAGGGAAGTGAAACTTACACTATTTAGAACGTACTGTACCTCCCTATACACGTGCAGCTTGTGACGTGCGTATACGCAAAGGACCTATGGAGCCCTCCGCGTACAATACAACAACGCGTTCCGGGTGCTGGTGGGGCTGCCCCGCTTCTGTAGCGCATCAGGGATGTTCGCCGAAGCTAGGGTAGACTGTTTTTACGCCACCATGCGCAAGAGAGCCGCATCCCTGGTGCGCCGGGTGCGCGACAGCCCCAACGCCATCATCAAGATGATAGGGGACAGGCTGGACTGCCCCTACTTGCTCCGCTGCAGTCGGCTACATGCGCCGTACTCAGCTAATGTATCTTAGGTATTATGTAGTTAAGTATTTCGACTAACATTATTAGAAGTAAGCTTTACTTACAATCTATGAGTGTACCTTACTTGAAATAAATGATTTATTATTATTATTATAAATATATATCCACACAAATGTTTAATGCAACAACCTAAAGCACCTTGATAATAACGTCCCCTAAACATAAATTCAGTGTTGCCATACTTACTATTCCGTACTATCTCGTCCGCATCCGGTTCGAAGGACCAAAATGTGTTATGTTAGGATAAACGGGAAATTAACCTGCGCAGGAAATTACTGAAGAGGGGGATTCTAGAGAACAGTATATCGTATGCTTGTGTGTAGGTAATTAGGAACGCGTATGATTCGATTATGTTTCTAGGGTGGTATTAGTTTTATAATGCACACCCTGTTTTGTTTCGTTTGGTGAAACAAATGTGTTTAATATTATGTGAGTTAAGTTGGCAATGCCATTTTGGAAATTAAAAAAATGAAAGGTTTTTCTAGGTTGTGCCAGAGTTATGCCAGCTAGAGGAAGTGCTCTGCAATCTATTTTCGGAAACTCCTATGAAACAAGCGGATATTTAAAAAAAAAAATATACGATCATCACAACCATTTTTTTTAAGTTTGTGCTATTTTGTTTTAACGGGAACGTATCAAAATATATGTTTAAAGTTTAAAACGAATAATGGACGAAATACATAATGGCAAAGACAATTTTACTTTATCTACAGGGTTATTTGTAATTCACTGACATCCTCTTAACCCTGAATTCCTATCACTCCAACAACTGTTATTTGTTTTACGACTTTTTAAAATGAAGCACTTTTTTCCCATACAAATACACAGAGTATCGTAAAAATAAGAGGTAATCTCAAATTTTCAAAACGTTAGTACACCAAAAATATTGTTACCTATGTCAAAAGCCGTAAAACAAAAAACGTTTGTTTAAGTGGTAGGAGTTTAGGGTTAAAAGGATGCTAGTGAATTACAAATAACCCTGTATTATCGTCCTTGATAATGGTCATAATACATACTAAAATTTTCCATAAAACTTTTGATTAAACGAACTTTTTTAATCGTGTAATCTACAGATTGGTTTAGGTTAGGTTAGGTTTATTTTATGAACATCCTGTAGAGTTGAGAATTTCCAAGAAAATTGCATTATATCAAATGACCATTATGTATTTCGTCCATTATTACTTTTAAACTTTATATATTTTGATACGTACCCGTTTTTAACTTGTGTTAGGTTGTGGCGCTAAATTTTTTTCGATTATCGCTAATAGTCGCAAAGGCGGTTGAAACTAAATGTATAGAAGCGTTGCGATCCAAAGCGGATATAAGAGACGGGGCGGAGACGCGGCCTAAAATCAATGTCAATTGAAATTGCGAACAATGTAAATAAACCATTTAATGAAATATCCATATTCTAGCACTTGTTTATTGTTTTAATGGTTTAGGATATGGTTTAGGATAGTGTTGTGGTAAGTATTGATTAAACAACACACGGATTTAGCAGTATTTGATGAGGGTAAATGGAAATTATAGACATTTTAAATACAAGGTTTGTTTACATTTTTGGCAATTTCAATTGACTGACAGTTTACGAACAAACGACACGGACTGCGACGCGCCCCCGTCCCACGTCTCTTCTGTATGCTTAGTATAAGTTTTCCTTCACTTCAATACTTCTCGATCGCGTTTACGTAAAAAATTCAATTCTATGGAAACATAGACGCACGCACGCGGAGGCGCTGTCCATGTTTCCCTAGTAATTGAATTTTTTACGTAAACGCGATCGAGAAGTGTTGAAGTGAAGGAAAACTTATACTAAGCGTACTGTGTGGCTTGCGCTGTCATACCACGACTTTTAACTTTTATGGTAATACTAGCGACCCGCCCCGGCTTCGCACGGGTGTAACTTTGAAAAATAGGTGTGAAAAATAAAGAAAGTCTATAATTTAAGGCGGTAAGTTTATATATTTACCTCTTTTTCCCCAAACTACACCCACACGAAGTCGGGGCGCGTCGCTAGTTTTATGAATAAAATTTCGACCCGTACATTTAATTTAAACGATCGTATTCTGTTAATCACGCCAACTGTCAAACGACTGGCAGTTATGTCAAACGCCATAAGGTTACATTAGAAAAGTTATTATGGACGGTAATTTTTCTTATATTTTCTAATTTTCCGCGCAATTTTCTTATTTTTTTCTTTCATAAGAACCTTCTCCTGACAATGACGAACACAACAAAAAAAGAATTAGTGAAATCGGTCCAGCCGTTCATGCGTGATGCCGTGACCAAGGGAAATAGGGATTCATTTTTATATATATAGATTAATGAACTGAAACAATTATTTCGCTCGCCCGCGACTTCGCCGCTACGTTTATGTATAAAAATGAGTGTTCATGCAGTTCCGCTATTCCACCTCCACACTGTATGAACAAACACGAATCACACAAACACTTTAAACATGAAACTACCGTGAGACTCACTCACAGTGAAAATAAACGGATCACTCACGTCTTAAAACGAGTTTAACTCGACATGTTTCGGGCTAATCCGTAGCCCTTTTAAGACGTGAGTGATCCGTTTATTTTCACTAATCACACAAACCCTATCACCACCACCAAACTACACTGAATTCAACGATACTCTATGAAGATGAGCTCCGGTTGAGTTCTAAACGCGTCAGTGTAGTTTGGTGGTGGTGATAGTTGGGTTTGTGTGATTTGATTTGTGTGTGTTCGTACAGTGTGGAGGTGGAGGAACTGCATAAATGCATTTTTTACATAAACGTAGCTATCGTTAGGTCGCGGGTGAGTAAAGTAATTGTTTCAGTTTATTAATATGGACCTCCGCTAAGTAACGCTAAAAGGCCTTCTACACGGTCGAGACCAACCGCCAACCATCGTGTCCTTGGTCGGGTTGATTTAAAAATGGACAGTGTAGAAGTCGGTTGACCCGACCGATATTTGGTTGATATCAACGGCCTTGGTCGCGAGCGCATTGTCCGTGGTCGGCCCCAACCGTATGGAGCGCTGTCGGCCGACGCGAGCGACACGACGGTCGGCGGTTGGTCCCGACCGTGTAGAAGGGGTTTTATAAAATATTTTATGGTATTACTTTACTAGACACCTAACACAACCCTGAGGCCTGGACACTAACACAAAAAGAGGAATATCAAGACGTTATAGCGGAAAGGAAGGTCTTGCGTAAGATCCTGGGACCTGTCAAGAGAGACGGCGGCACGTGGAGGATCCGTAAAAACATAGAGATCCAGGAGCTGGTGGCTGAACCCAACATCATCGGCGTAACAAAATCACACAGACTTTGCTGGTTCAGCCACCTACTCCGAATGGGAGAGGATCGTGCTGCCAAGAGAGTTTACGTGGGACGACCGACTGGTCGCCACCCGGTTGGGCGACCCAGGTACCGCTGGGGGGACAGTGTCCAGGTGGATCTGCGTCATCTTCAAGTCGACGACTGGCAAGAGGCTGCGCACGATCGGGACAGATGGCGTGCTCTGGTTTCGCAGGCCAAGACCCTCTTTGGGTCCCTGAGCCAAATGAGTTAGTTAGTTATTACTTTACTACAATCGTTAATTTTTACCGATGCGAAGGAAGTTACGGGCAAAATCTAGTTTACTCACGAAGTTTTTATCACACGCGTAAGTGCAGTTAAGGACACTAAACCCGTGATGGAGCAAAACGTCGCCGTAAAAGTGAATAATAAAGAGACGTCACGTTAATGCGGGCAGGGTTCAGTAGCGTCGCTTGGCCGCAGGTTTAGTGTGTCGCGAAGGACACACTGAAGAGGCGGTCCATACAAAATTAAACGTTTTGTTATTAACTAGCCTTCCGTCCGCAGCTTCGCCCGCGATAAATTAATTTTCCTGTAGGAAAAGGTATTTTCCCGCGGTAAAAAGTAGCCTATGTCACTCAGTGATAATGTAGCTTTAGCTGTAGTAGTTTTTAAGTTTATTCGTTACATAGACACAGTCATACAAGATACGCGCTAAAAATATGACCCTTTCCTTGCAGTCGGGTAATAAAAAACTGGCCAATTGCGATTCGGACTCGCGCACGAAGGGTTCCGTACCATTATCTATAAAAACGGCAAAAAAATCACGTTTGTTGTATGGGAGCCCCCTTAAATATTTGTTTTATTTTAATTTAATTATTAATTTTTACGGGCACCATGCCAAGAGGCCCACCTCTCTTTTTTAATTAGGTTAAGTTTTAGTTATTTTAATTTAATAGTAGTTTTAGTCTTTACCTTTAAGTACATGTATTTTTAAAGTGAATATATAACTAAATATTCTGTGAATATTTCAAGCATCTACTTGTTGCCGTTATCATTGTCGAGCAAAAAAATCACGAGCCCCCTTAAATATATTATATTATTCTGTTTTTTAGTATTTGTTGTTTATATAGCGGCAACCGAAATACATCATCTGTGAAAATTTCAACTGTCTAGCTATCACGGTTCGTGAGATACAGCCTGGTGACAGACGGGCAGACGGACGGACAGTGAAGACCGCTTCTACCCCTTGGGTACGGAACCCTAAAAATATTGAAAGGAGTTAGGAAAGAGATGGAAGAATGAAGAGGATGGCATGAACTGAGAAAGGAGAATACGGGACTTTTTGTACCTACATGAACTTGCGCAAAGAACTGGCCTCCAAATTCGATTTTCGAATTTCCTATCGTGCCGCTAATAGTATTAAATAGAAAAGTGAAAGGGATAGCACGATACGAAGTGCGAAAATCGAATTTCGTGGTAGCACTCTTGGCCTGATATTGCGCCAGACCCGAAGTTGTGAAGGTCAAAGGGCCTTTGCCCAGCAGAGGAACACCGAAGACAGATTAATTAAAAAACCGGTTGTCTGTAAAGTCGGTTTACGGACGATAGTTTAACATGACAACGTCATAACAAAACATTAAAAAAACAAAAATGAAACCAGGCGGTTACCCATCCAAGTACTGACCGCGTCCGACGTTGCTTAACCTCGGTGATCGGACGAGAACCGTTGTTTTTGTCAAATATCTTGGAAACGGTGCATCCTACGGCTAAATCAATGAAATTTTCATCTCCCTTTAATACCCCCGCACCCCTCTCCCGTTCCCCCCTCAACCCCTCTCGCCCCCCCAAACCCCTTGTTCTGTTCACTGCTCTGTACGTAGGTACATGTACCTACGTTACATTGCGGCATTCAATTTCGTGCGTGCAGCCGGCGTTCATCGATTTATTAGACGTTGTCACGTCAAAAGTAAAGAAGTTAGGGTCTGGCCACATCACCATGGCGCGACATCGTTAATGTGAAAGGGCACGACGCTTGAGTGCGACGCGTTGACACGTGTCATCATAAGACTGAATTGTTCAGTCACTGGTCAAAAATTTACTTTGTACGGTCTTTCGTACTTCGACGCTATAAAATACCTAGCAACGAAAAAAAAAACAAATTAAATCGAGAGTTTTTGTATGGCGGCCGGTATCCCCAAAGCACATTAATTTAGACTAGCTAGTGGAAGCGTAAATAAGTTTTGCATTGCTAATCTCGCTGGACCGTGTTGGGCTACGAATTATGGGGTAGAAGGCTTAATGCCATTTTCAGTTAGAAAAACCTTTTTTTTTAGTGATTTATCTTCGTTAAAGATAGATTAGCGGGGGTCGGCAACCTTTTGAGCAGGCAGGGCCAAAATTTACCATTTACTCACAAAATTTTCCGGCCATCAAATACTTACTAAAATCGTCATCATCGTCATCCCTTGGACCCTAGTTCCATTTGGACCCAGTGTGGATTGGGAACTTCATATATACCATTGAATTTCTTCGCAATCGTGTGTAAGTTTCCTTACGATATTTGCCTTCTTCGTAAAGCTCAGCCAGGTTCGCTTCATCTTTCCGAATACGAACTGATAAACGGAATTTGATCCTATCGTCTGTATTTCTAGATGTGTTGGCTACAGAACCGGCGGGTTCGAATCGCGGCTCTCTACGCAACCAACACTGTGGCTGGTCTGATCCTGATGAAGTCTGAACTAAAACACTGAGTTTTTGAGCACCTTCTTTAATGCTAGATTTACAGTAAAAAGTAAAATTCACACAACTTAAGCTTTACTGAGTTGCAAATTTGCACGTCTTGCTACGTAGCAGGGCCTGACAATCTCTCGACAAGAGTGAGCGAGATAGCGATAGTAATACTATGCAGCGTTCAATAAGGCTGCGTTCTGATTTACATTATAAAAATTATTGACCCTGTTAATTTTAATTAACAAGATGGATACAACTTAGTCTTTAAGTCTAGAGTGAATAGGATGTTACTGAACTAATAGACCTTTGGCTTTATCTGCACTTCGTCAGGTGAGATAGAATCAATCACGGGTAAATTTTATGGTAAAAAAAGTTTTCCTGAACCGTTTTTTAGGGTTCCGTCCCGAAGGGTTACAAATGGAAAACGCCCACATATTTTTCAACCTTGTTATTAAAAATTATAATTGAAAATTACCAAGAGCTTTTTTTTTTTTTTTTTTGAATGAGTCGCCAGAGGGGCCAAAGACGCGAAGTCTTTGCTGTTTTTTACTTTAAGGATTGGAAGGGTGACTTGTGCTCGGGAAAAATCCCTTCGGACGAACTGGGAATGGAGGGCCCAGACAGTGTCCGACTTGCACGGACTAAAAAACCCGGTCACAAGTCCCCTTCTCTATTGGTTATCAAAACAAAAACGTGTGCTTTAAATTTTGAGGAGGGGAGGGTAGGGAGGGGACTTAATCTACCCACAGTGTCCTGCCTCAGCCATTTGCTGGAAGGCCGGGAGAGGAGCATGCATTCTCCCGCTGGGCACTGGGGGTGCTTGGGTCGGTCTTTTATGTTTTTACCCGTTGGTTACTTCCTTGACCGACCCTCGCCCGTTTCTGTACAATTACTTAGTCTTATTGGTTGGGTTGGTGGGATCTCCTGTCATATGCATTTATCTATAACTACGGGCTTCCTTTCTTTTGCCCTGCGATGGAAGGGTGGGTCGGAGATCTTTTGGACCCATTGTGTGGCTTTGGATGCCATCTTTTGGGTGGGGCTACCCTTTATGCCTGGTGGTTTTTTGGCATGCTGTGTGCTTTTTTGCGCTTGTCTCCTAGCGCTACCCTCTTTTCGTTTCCGCTTCCATCGATAGTTTTTCTGCTATAATAATACGGAGGGACGAGGAGTGCCCCCCGGACGGCTGGACGCCCCAGTGTCTTAAAGGGATCATGCGGAGCTCGGCAGACCCTTACCCCAGCCAATGCTGAAGGGCCAGAGAAGAAACTTTTAGTCTCGATTCTCTGTTTAGGCTTCCGCCGTTGCTCCCACGAGGTCCCCGCTGGGACTACCGGGTGCGTCCCCCGTCCGGAGCTCACCTGTCGTATGGGCGGGAGATGCATATGTCAGGAATTCTTAGATCTAATTATATACTAATAATATTATACAGAAACCAATATACAATTTAATAATTAAAAAGGTTTGACAATTTTTATATATACTGAAAACAGTGTCCAAGTCCAAGGAAAGCAAAAGAGAATCGACATTTCCTGCATAGGTGACAAAATGTTACCAAGAGCTTTAAGGTGAAGAAAAATATCGTGAGGAAACCTGCACACACCTGAGAAGAAATTCAGTGGTGTGAAGTTTCCAATCCGCACTGGGCCAAGCTCTTCCATTCTGAGAGAAGGCCTGTGCCCAGCAGTGGACGTATATAGGCTGGGATTATGATGATGAAACCTTGTATTGCCAACACTTGTGCTTGTATCCCTAACGAACATGTATTTGAAATGTTTCATCTACAGCCGTTTCATCATCATCATCATCATCATCATTTCAGCCGTAGGACGTCCACTGCTGGACATAGACCTCCCTCATTGACGCCCAATCATTACGGTTGGAAGTGACTTGCATCCACCCTGAACCAGCGGCCTTCACCAAATCGTCCGTCCATCTCGTGGTGGACGTCCCACGCTGCGCTCGTATAGCCGTTTGCGGTCGTTTAATACCTGAAACGTTTTTTGTCCCAAAAACAAAGTGTTCCCCTACAATGTAGGAGCCAGTAATTAATGATGTTAATAATACCTCAAGTTCCCTTTCTGTACAATATCGAGCTTGTTTTTCTTTATTTTGTTTCTCTTTTCGCTTTTTTCCACCTTTCTCAGAGCTCAATGCTCGAGACGAATAATATTGAACGTAAAATTAAATCCACGCAGCCCGATTGGATAGGGAACATGCATTTGCATTTAAATGCAGTAGTTTTTTGAAACTTTTATTAATACAATCATCATCATATATACGTCCCACTGCGGAACAGGTTCGTAGAATAGAGGGCTTGGGCCGTAGTTCCCACGCGGGCCTAATGCGGATTGGGAACTTCAAACATACCATTGAATTTTTTCGCAGGTGAGCAGGTTTCATTACAACGTTTTCTTTTATTGATAAGCTCATGGTGGTCAAGGGTGTGTATAAAATTGAAATTCATACAACCTCTTGTTAGTATTATTTTGTAGTATAAAATGTGAGCGAGTGAAAATCAAAACATATACCGGAGCAAAAATTGATACTAAACAAATATTCTAACGAAAATTAAATTGTTAGGGTTTAATTACTTTACAATGCTGGTTTAGTATAATTTCGCTATGGTACATCTATTCTATATTATTACTAGCTGGCCCGACAAACGTTGTTTCGCTATATATCCCTTAGGGATATAAAAAAAAAGCCTACGACCTATTCTGAGACTTACCGATTATAGATAAAAAAAAATCATTAAAATCGGTCAAGCCGTTTCGGAGGAGTTCGATAACAAACACCGTGACACGAGATTTTTATATTAGATTTCCAAACATCCCTGTAGTTAGCCCATGAATAATGAAGTTTACCAAGGAGACCTTAACAACGCAAACAGACGAAAACGTTCAGTCAGTACCGAATCGCCTATAAAGCAAAATGACCACGATTCAGATGGTCTAAAAAGCACATGTCTAGTTATGTAAATTGTCCATTTTGTGAAGATGCCTTAATCGTAAAATACCCAATTAGCATAATGTATATGAAGGGATACGGCCAGATAGCAACACGCCCTTAAAGCAGAACGCCAAAATCGCAGAACGTCCAAAAAATATAATGTCGCGTATTTCACGATATAAATAGTTGTAATTGAATAGGTAGATTCTAAATTGATAATATGACCGGCCACTTGAAAGCCGAACACACTTTTCGGTTATTCTGCTACTCCAGCTAACTGCTTTCAATAAGATTTGACGATTTTCTTTTATGGCTGATAGTTTTTTTGACAATATGTAAATAGTTTGGACGTTATGCTACACGGACTAATTGCTATTTTGATGTTCTGCGTTATGGATGTTATAGTTATGAGACAAAAGGCTAATAGGACGTCTGACATTTCGTTTCTTGGTCAATTTTCGTTAGGTACCGGACATTTTTCTACATATATAGACGATTCGGTACTGAGCTGAAGAAGAAAGCTAAATAATTATTTTGTTTGTAATAGAAATACTCTGAAATGGATGGTATATCGTTGGATGCAACCTTCAGTGCGGGAGACCAACCTACAAGCAGCCAGCATTTTCTAATTTGTTTTAGAAATCTTTGCGCAAGCTCCCGCTTGTCTATTTGCTTCTATTATACCGCGGGGCACCAGCATTCTTTTTTTTTACATTTTCGCTCCCGTCCGACTAATCCTTCTTTCTATTTGTCCAAGTTCCTTTGCTTTAACGAGAAAACTGAGCACACCGAGATAATGCAATGAGAATTTGGTCTGAGTTATTTTATTTGATGCTTTTGCTTGACATTTTAGTAGAAAAATATAAGTGTTGTTCATTTGCTTTCAACCGACTTAAAAAAAACCGGTTGTCTGTAAAGTCGGTTTACGGACGATAGTTTAACGTGACAACGTCATAACAAAACATTCAAAAACCAGGCGGACACCCATCCAAGTACTGACCGCGCCCGACGTTGCTTAACCTCAGTGATCGGACGAGAATCGGTGTTTTGTCAAATATCTTGAAATCTGTGCATCCTACGGCAAAATCAATGAAATTTTCATCCCCCCTTTGAAACCGCCTTACCCCCTACGTCCCTATGTCCCGTACATGTACGTTACATTGCGTAATCCTTTTTCGTGTATGCAGCCGGCGTTCATCGATTTATTAGACGTTGTCACGTCAAAAAGAGGAGGTTCTCAATAATCTGCAGTGGGACGTATATAGGCTGCGGTGATGATGATGAAGCCATTGATTCCTATCTCACCGTGATGGAAATTTCAGATAAAGCCGTAGGGACACTCACTGCTTCAGTTCACTCTAGCCTTAAGGGCTCTATATTGTCATCTTCATCATCATCCCAGGCTATATACGTCCCACTATTGAATTGATTGATTGTATCGTCCGGAAATACAGACAATGTGAGCGAATCCTATTTTGTAGCAGTTCACAATCGATGAAGCCAACCGCAAGTTTCAGGTAATTTAAAAACTTCTACTTTACTTCGACAATCATAATTCAATTATTCATGCTACCCAGCTTTCAGCCTTACTTCGCTTTACTTGAATACTTTTCAGGTTATAAAATAACGGTAAACAACGTGTGCTAGGTAATTGAAAAGCTCTAAACAGCGCCCGAGGCCTGCGCTGTACTAAACTTCGACTTCATTGTTGTTGTTCTTGTTGTTGTTGTTGTTGTTGTTGTTGTTGTTGTTGTTGTGTTGTCTTAGTTGTGGGTTGTAAACAGTATGTCATCTAATAATGAACATGACTTGTAATCTATATCTATCTATCTATACATATAATAAATCTGTAACAAGTCGGTGTCTGTACATTGAAGATATTTGAGAAAAACTGTCACTAGGGCTATTTATTAGCACAATAGAACCCAAAACAATGATTTTTAGAATTATTGTCTGTTTGTCTGTGCGTTTGGGCGCGCTAATCTCAGAAACGGCTTAACCTAGAAGGATGCGGTTTTCACTGATATGTTGGTATTTTCTTGGATCAACATTTAGTGTTTGTTTCATTTGAATCGGTTCACAAATAAGAAAGATACGTCTATTTTAAGAATTTATCGAACAGTTTTTTTTTGTTTGAACGCGCTAATCTCAGGAACTACTGTTCCGATTTGAAAAATTCTTTTAGTGTTAGATAGCACATTTATCGAGGAAGGCTATAGGCTATATATCACCACGCTAACACCAATACGAGCTGAGCGGAGCGGAAGAATGTTTCAAAATCGGGGGTTTTTGAAGTAAAACTTCTATAGGCACGCTTGACTTGGGAGTACGGTGTTGAATGTGAACGCGGGTGGGGGGGGGGGTGCGGGGGGGTATTTTTTTTATATCGAGGAACTAAGCCATACTTGATGAAAAAGCAAATTGGATAAAAAAAAATAAGCTGCCCAAATTACTAATTCCACGCGGACGGAGTCGCGGGCAAAAGCTATGAATAAATAAATAAATAACAATGTGCATTATGTGCAAGTTCTCTACGGGCCTTACACTACGAAATTTGATTTTCGAACTCCGCTCCGTTCCGTTCACGCTAATTAAACAGAAAAGTGAGAGAGATGACACGATACGAACTTGGAATTTCGTAGAGAAGCCCGTGTTTCTTTTTTAAGCTTACCCCAATAGGAATAAGTATTGTTTTTGAACTTTCGTGATTTTCACGCATAGTTAATTTAGACGACTAGATGGCCTAGTAGGTAGAGAACCTGCCTACGAAGCTTGAGGTCCCGGGTTCGATTCCCGCGTCGGGGCAGATGTTTGTATGAATAATACGAATATTTGTTCTCGGGTCTTGGGTGTTTAATATGTATTTAAGTATGTATCTATCTATATAAGTAGTTTATCCGTTGACTTGTACCCATAACACAAGCCATGCTTAGTTTACTTTGGGACTAGGTCAATTGGTGTGAATTGTCCTGTGATATTTATTTATTTATTTATTTAGTTTGTTCCATAGTAATCATCATCATTCCAGCCTATAACCGTTCTAATGAAGGAACGGATTCAATTGAGGAAAAAAATTTCCTCGCATGTTATCACCTTAGATTTTTTTCTAATTTTTTTTTTTCGCTTGATTAATTTATATACCCCATGCAAAAAATTATAGTTTTCCAGCACCAATGGTCTTACTTAGCCACGGACGTACGAAAAGAATGATGGAATTATAAGAGTTCATTTTAGGACTACGGAACCCTGAAAAGTAATTAGTGAAGGAGGAACGAATGAATACATGAAACTAATGTACGATGTTTTTGTTTCAGGTAATTATTGGTATAAAATAATACAGACCGTATTGCTGCTGCAACGATCGCAGGTAAAACAAAAACACAATTAAAGTTATATTAGTTATAGCTGTTGCCCGCGACTCCGTCTGCGTGGAATTAGTAATTTGGGCAGCTTATTTTTTTATCCAATTTGCTTTTTCATCAATTATGGCTCTCCGTAGTTCCTCGATATAAAAAAAATATTCGCCCCTCCCAACCCCCCCCCCCCCCCCACCGATCCACCCGCGTTCACACAAGTCAAGCGTGCCTATAGAAGTTTTACTTCAAAAACCCCCGATTTTGAAACATTCTTCCGCTCCTATTGGTGTTAGCGTGATGATTATTATAGCCTATAGCCTTCTTCGATAAATGTGCTATCTAACACTGAAAGAATTTTTCAAATCGGAGCAGTAGTTCCTGAGATTAGCGCGTTCAAACAAAAAAACCTGTTCGATAAATTCTTAAAATAGACGTATCTTTCTTATTTGTGAACCGATTCAAATGAAACAAACACCAAACGTTAATCCAAGAAAATACTAACATGTCAGTGAAAACCGCATCCTTCTAGGTTAAGCCGTTTCTGAGATTAGCGCGCACAAACGCACAGACAAACAGACAAACAGACAAACAGTAACAGACAAACAGACAAACAGACAATAATTGTAAAAATCATTGTTTTGGGTTCTATTGCGCTAATAAATAGCCCTAGTGACAGTTTTTCTCAAATATCTTCAATGTACAGACACCGACTTGTTACAGATTTATTATATGTATAGATTAAAGTGACTGAGAACCATCACGTTAGGTAGTATTTTTTTAAATATAGCACTATCCATGAACTGAAACAATTACTTTTCTCACCCGAGACGTTATGATAGCTATGTTTATGTAAGAAATGTGTGTTAATGCAGTTCCTTCGCCTCCACACTGAACGAACACACACAAATCACATAAACCCAACTATCACCACCTCCAAACTATACTGACGCGTTTCAAACTAAATCAGAGCTTATCCTCGGAGTATCGCAATCGTTTACTATGCTACGAAATGTTAGATTACTCCACAAAGTAACGCCTGAGTTATTAAAGACTTAGCATTCAAACGTTAACAGGCAAGATCAAGACCTAGAGAAACACTCTAACTAATGTTCAAGTTGTGATAGATGACTAATCAGAGCTCATCTTCAGAGTATGGCAACCGTTCAGTATGCTACCAGATCAGATGTCATGATCATGATGTATACCCGGATACATCATCATCGCCATTTCAGCTGAAAGACGCCACTGCTGAACATAGCCCTCCCTCAAGGCTCGCCAAACAGATCGGTCCTGTGCCATATGCATCCAACGCGTTCCCGCAACCCTAACCAGGTTGTCGCTCAATATTGTTGGAGGCCTACCTACACCGCGTCTTCCGTTCCGTGGACACCACTCGAGACTCTTTCGGCCCCATCGGCCGTCAATTCTACGAGCGATGTGCCCTGCCCACTGCCACTTGAGTCTGGCGATTCTTCGAGCTATGTTCGTGACTTTCCCCGGATACGCTCGAAAAACGTAACAAACACTCTTTGGCAGTTGGATAAATAGTTACTTATTTAAACTCGTTTGCTCCAGTCGCACACAATGCTTAGCTTTGCATACGTAACACAATTCAAAGTGACTGCAGTTTGGTCGCAATCTTTGTAGAACGTTTCCTCAAACTGTCTACGCCAGAATCGCGTTGTCTTTTATAAGAATATGCACGTTTTGTAAGGATTCCGTAGTAAAAATAGCGAAATTTAAACCCTCATAGTTTCGACATAATGTATCAGTTTATAATTAGTACTTCTTCTTCTTTTTATATTTAAGAGCTATTATGATCTTGTCGGTAGAGTAACCGCCACTCCGCGCGGTCTTCGGCCAGCCGTTTGACTTCCTGATACGATACGACACTCACTTTCTCCTTCACCTGGTTAAATTAGGTCAATCTTGGCCTTCCTCTGCCTCGTATTTCTTCTATTTTTCCTTCCACCAGGTTTAAAAAGAAATAATGTTTTTAACTTTCACGATTCACCCTCATAAGTCTCAGAACTAATATTTTTCGGGACTTTCCTGGCCGGACTGCCACAATTTCACTACCAGATTATTGTACTGTCACTTTTTCTTTTCCTTACTTAGGCCTATGCGTCTGTTGCAGACGAATTCTTAATATTCTCATGACTGACTAGCCCGATGCGTGAGCGGCATGTTCGTCCACAGGCCGATTGCTGCAGAACCGCCTTGATGTCGCTTCTATCTCCTGTTAGCAAGCGCCTTGAACCAGGCCTCATCGTAATACCTGCGACCCTCAAATACGCGTTAGCGCCAATCAGCGCGTTTTTCCTCTAGCTTTTCCCAGTCGTAGTGGTCAATCCTAAAGAGGCGATCATATCTCCAAGAAGTAGTCAAAAAAACTAGGTTTGGAAATTTTGAAACCACAACTTCCGCAGGATAAGTAGCAGAAAAGGGTAGTACAGTCATGAGCTTTAATTTAAGACCCACTAAAGGTTGACAGTCTTGTCATATTTTTTCGAAATGGGCCCCAAATTAAAGCACGCGACCCTACAAAGACGAGCGAGAGATTCAACGTAAGTGCTACATTCATGCTCTAAATTTGTATGTAAAATTATTCGAATATCTGGAAAGGTTTGCCAACAACAACAATATATTATACTGCAGAGTAATAAATCTAAGAATTAGACATATTATGCTTACTCACATTCAGCTGTTGAGATAACAAATGAACCTATTAAGTTTAATCTAGGCTTAATCGTGTTTAGTCTGAGTGGAGTTTAGGTTTGTATATAGAGTTCCATATTTGGCTAAACGACAGACCACTTTTCTTCTTGAAATCGGAATCCCACCAGTGGACACAGGCTTTTTCTCAGAATACCAAACATTTGACTGTATTTGGGGCATACATACTCTTTTTTCGTCTCTCCTGTGGAGATGGCAAAAGTTAAAAGTCTATAGCCAATATTTTTAGTCAAGTCTACATCTGTGTGTGGGACGCCTGCCAACTTTCGGCCCATTTAAATAAACCTTAAGTTCGCCGACTCGGTTCTATGTCCACAGGAGAGACAACTTTTTTTTGTCGGTGTCTATGACCCATTTAGTTATAATTTCACACACCGCTAAATTGCTTTGCAGGTGTGTGCATGTTACTGGTGTATAGTCGACCAAGTAAGTGCTTTACCATTTTTAATGACAGTTCCTACATCAGAATAAAGACAATAAGGCTGATTGTCACATTGACGTGTAAAGTGAAAATAGCCTTTGATGTTTTAAGCAATGCAACTGACATTGAACCGTAGGGTGGTAAAGGAATTTCTTGGTTGACTATACTTCATCAAGAAGCTCATTGTATTAAATGGTTCCCTACCACATTCAGTGCAAAACACTACAGGTGTATTCTGTGTCCGTAGGCAGTTTTTAATCATAATAATCATAATCATAATCATTTATTTGCATAAAAACATGGTATTAGATATTATTAGATTTTGCTACAAAGCGGAAAAACGGTGCTATTGGCTACGAGGTGGCTACGAGTGTAGCGCGTAGCAATGCGCGCCAGCGAAAGTGCTACATTTTGACCGATTTTCATATGATATAATGCATAGTTTTCCATAATTTTTCTTTGTTATAAACTAATTTATTCACCTAATTAATTGTTTTTTTCACAAGCTTTTTACTAACTTGCAATGTATGAAGTTTAGTATGTGTACGGGACAAATCTTGGAGTCGAATTTGACCCACTTCCAGTGGTTGGATTCACTTGAAACTTGGTATACTTATGCAGGTTGGATGACAATGCAAGTACAGTCAACAAAAAGTACAGTCAGCTAAAAAGCTTGCTTTAAAAATGAAATTTTTAACAAAAACTAATTTTATTACTTATACTTAGTTTCAATAAATTGTTTAAAAAATTTATTAAACTTACCAAACCTAATGTACTACATTTTATAAGATGTCATTTAAATATTGGAATTGGGAAAGGAAGTGATACCTTTTTAAATTTTAAGGGAGGCTTCTTTGAAAGATTATTAATGTTTCTCTTGAAGCTATTCTTGAGCGGGCGAAGCCACGACTTCAAACTAGTTAATTAATACATAAATGACCACGGGCTACACTCCGTCCTGTTACATCTTGCTATACAACAGTTTCAAACAACACGAATCCGTTTTCAAAGCGAAAAAACCGAGAACGGCCGTTCCTGGTCCCAATATTTACTTTAAAACCGTATCGGTAACGATATTCAACACGCGTTCCCGTACAAATGTCGGGACAGGCCCCTACCTTCATCACTGTTTACCCTACCTTTGTATCATGTTGAATGTCCACCGACGCATTTGCCTCATTCTGCTTTGTAACTCCATATTTAAGTTAGATTTCACGTTTGAAGTTGTAGTTGACAACGCTGCCTCTGTGGGAGTTTAATTGTGGTCAAAATGAGCTTTTTAAAATTAGGACAGTACCGCATATAAAATTTTACAGACTTAAAATGCTTCCCTGATGCCTTTTATCATCATCATATAGCCTATACAGGGTTATTTTTAATTCACTGACATCCTCTTAACCCTAAATTCCTATCACTCAAACAAATGTTTTTTGTTTTACGACTTTTTAAAATGAAGCACTTTTTTCCCATACAAATACACAGTGTATCGTAAAAATAAGAGGAAATCTCAAATTTTCAAAATGTTATTACACCAAAAATATTAAGTTATGACAAAAACCGTAAAACAAAAAACATTTGTTTATGTGGTAGGAGTTTAGGGTTAAAAGGATGCTAGTGAATTACAAATAACCCTGTATACGTCCCACTGCAAGGCACACGCCTTGACACAGAGGGCTCGGGCCGTAGTTCCCACGCGGGAGCAGTGCGACTTGGGAACTTCACACACACCATTGAATTTCTTCGCAAGAAAATAAAGATTTATTTGACTTTAAAATACAAATATTAAGAAACAATAACAATAATAAATTAATACTATAACTATAAATAAAATAAAACTAACTTAAACTAAAACTAAATAAAATTAACATAAGGTTCCCCCGCGGCATGGATCCAAAGACACTGGCAGCATTACCTCGCGTATAGCAATGCTGATACGTTGTGCGAAGTAGCTGCCAGCTACAAGTATGCAGGTTTCCTCACGAAGTTTTCCTTCACCGTAAAGCTCTTAGTGCCTTTACGATGATTGAATAAGCGATTGAAAATTTTAAATTGTAGTAGTGCAATGTAAATGGGCCGAGACGATGACGATGATGATGAAATTCGTAGTTTGTGTGCTCAAAACTCGAAAAAAGATTAGTCACAATGAAAGGCCAATTTAACTTAGTTAGTGGAAACCCCAATCCCCCTTCCCCGCACTTCGGTATACGTCTGTTCGATTCCCAAACTTCACTGCTGGCGTTCGTGTGGTCACAGTGTGTATGTTTTTGTGTTTAGTTTTTAAATGGGTCCCACTGAAAAACAGCGTTGTGGCTTGCCACAACATTATGCTCAGTGGGGCCCAATTTATACTATTCGATATTTTTTTTTATTTGTAAATTTCCTGTCAAATGTATTTTTTTTTCTGTGTTTGTATCGAATATGTGTAAATAAACATCTCTCTCTCTCTCTCTCTCTCTCTCTCTCTCTCTCTCTCTCTCTCTCTCTCTCTCTCAAATGCATTTCAGAGATCGCAAAATATTCTCTTGATTTTTCTATTTTTCTTGCTACATCTTGCTTCTTTCCAAATTTAATCATGATTCTAGGTTAGTAAATTAATTTTCATCACACTTGCTCGTCAATACTGTTATTCTATGCCTGTATACTAAAGGACAATGGCCTGAATTGGTCTTACGGGAGTTATGGATTTCCGTACAGTTTTTCCTCCCCAGGGAGTTATGATTTTAGTTTTAAATTTCCTAACAGACGAAGGAGGTTTCAAGTTGCCAACGTTTTATTTATATCTATAAAACTTTGCTACCTACAACGTTATTTTGCAACACGAAACTTATCTACCTTTCATGAAACTTCATTATTTTTATATTTTAAAATATCAAATTGTTTTGCAATAATTTTAGTAAATATTTTTTTGGCATCCAAACTATGAAGCAATACTAGCTGAAAGCCACGAAGATGCATATTTGCGTTTCCGGCAGTGAACATGTTGAATTGACCCGATAGTCAAACAAACGGACAACCGAGTTTTTCTTTCTTCCTTTGAAGCACGCAACCTTAAAAATTTATAGATCCTTGTAAATTCATTCCGGAACTAACTTTAGCCCGTTTAATGAACCAATAAAAATGGCTCCTACACAGAAGATGCTCCAACTTTTACAATAAATCTTCGACTTCTTTTAAGGACGACACACACTGGTTTACAATACGTTTACTTTTAGTTTACCGCTGACAGATGGCTTGCCTTCATTTAATTTCCAACTTTAACACCATACAAATTAAATAGCTATTACAAAATCTGCAAACGTGGGTAACAGTATTCTAAAATTGGCTTTATTTGTAGGTCGTTAAAGTTGAATATGAAATGAAGGCAAACCATCTGTCAGTGGTGAACCCTGCTTTTGCAACTTCTTTAATTCTATTTAAGATATATATCGATGCTAAAACTATAACGACATTAAGTTTTTGAGACGGTGCAAAAATAAGACGACCGGGTAGTACAGTGATTAGAGACGACCAGGCCATATATTTTTACGAAAAATATGAATACTAAACTTGTGCTTGAGTCTTGGGTGTTTAATATATGTAAAGTGCAAATTTTGCTAGCGTCAAATTTCGCCTTGGGTACGTAAAAAAATTCCAATGCAAAATTAATTAAATTAACTGTAATATTTTCTATTTAGTAGCTGTTATGTAAATACTAGCTGTTGCCTTCGACTCCGTCTGCAAAGAATTTGTTTATCGCTATCCCGCGGAAGCTATGCATTTTTCTGGGATGAAATCCGTCCTAGTATATATTATCCTTCCCAGGGTGTCAAACTCTCTCCATACCAAATTTAATCTACATCGGTTCAGCGATTTAAACATGAAGAGGATGCAGACAAATATAAAGAGCTACATTTGTCGTTTATAATATTAGTAAGAAAAACCGGCCAAGTACGAGTCGGACTCGCGCACGAAGGGTTCCGTACAATTATCTATAAAAATCACGTTCGTTGTATGGGAGCCCCCCTTTAATATTTTTTTTATTTTAATTTAATGATTTATTTTTAAAGTCAATACATAATTAAATATTCTGTGAATATTTCAAGCTTCTACCTGTTGCCGTTATCAATATCGAGCAAAAACGAGCAAAAAAATCACGTTTGTTGTATGGGAGTCCCCTTAAATATTTATTTTATTCAATTTTTTTAGTATTTGCTGTTAGAGCGGCAACCGAAATACATCATCTGTGAAAATTTCAACTCTCTAGCTATCACGGTTCCCGAGCTACAGCCTGGACACAGACGGACAGACGGACGGACGGACAGCGGAGCCTCAGTAATAGGGTCCCGTTTTTACCCTTTGGGTACGGAACCCTAAAAATTACAGTCAATTGAGCATTACCATGCAAAATCTATTGGAAACACGTTCTGACACCTGACATCGAACAAATCCTACAGCCTGCCGCCTCCTTAACCAGAGGCGCTACCACGAAATTCGAAAATCGAAGTTCGTATCGCATTATCCCTCTCACTCTCGTGTCAAATCATATTAGCGTGAGCGGGACGGCACGAAACGAAGTTCGAATTATGCACTTCATGGTAGGGCCTCAGTGTATTTTTATGACAAATCCCCCATTAATGTGCGCTCATGAAATATTAAAGAAAACCCTTCGCGATAAAAAGGGATTCTGACAGGGATTTGGCGGGATTGTTGTCCGAGAGGCGATTCTTTATTTATTGCGCATTATAAGGCTTGACGGAGCAGGGCTTTACGAGGCTTAGAAGGTTTGCATGACTCGAGTCTCGGTCTTGAACCTACATCAACAATATACATAGAACTTTGGGGGTAGGCTGCAATAGAGAGATCTCTCTCCAGGCAGATGTTATGCCTGGGGACCGAAGTCCAATGGATGAAAGTTGGAAGTTGTATTTATGCAGCCAACTTGAGAAACTTCTATAGCGAGATGTAGGATTGTAGTTGATAGTTCCTTATGTGATGACTAGATGGCGCTAGTAGTCGCTACAGAACCCTCCTTATGGGCAGTCTGGTAAAATTAAAAAAACTAAAAAACACGCTTTAAAAAATAAAAAATAAATTTTAATAAATTTCAATTCACTATTCTTATAGTGCAGTAAAAAATCTTAATAAGCAATTATTATATTGTTATATCCAGATCAAAATTTGTAAACAATTCTAAATATTGATAAAATAAATAATAATAGCTTAAAATATTTTATTGTAAAAAAAGCGTGGGGTGCATGGTGTCAATTGTCAAGGATTATCATTTTGATAACATCTTAAAAAGCACCCCACGCTTTTTTTACAATAAAATATTTTAAGCTATTATTATTTATTTTATCAATATTTAGAATTGTTTACAAATTTTGATCTGGATATAACAATATAATAATTGCTTATTAAGATTTTTTACTGCACTATAAGAATAGTGAATTGAAATTTATTAAAATTTATTTTTTATTTTTTAAAGCGTGTTTTTTAGTTTTTTTAAACTATTATTTATTTTCTATTTTTTAGTTGCATTTTTTTTCTTTCTAACTTTACCCCCCTCACCTACAACCCCCAAACCCCCTGAACCCAACCCCCCAACATCCCCCACCCCATTTCCCCAAACCCCCCCCCAAACCCCACACCCTTACCCCCAATCCCCTAAACCCCCCTTACCCCCCTCCTCATTTTACAAACCCCCGAACCACCTAAACCTAACCCCCCTAACACCGAACCCCCCAAACCCCTGGAACTCCCCCCTCCCCCACCCCACCACCTGCCCCCCCAACCCCTCCCCCCCACCCCGCCACCTACCGCCCCCCCCCTTCCAGTTCCATCATCAAACCCTTGTTACCATCTAGGCCTCTTACCCCCCTCCCCATTTCCCACAACCCCCCAAAATCACTTACCCCCGAACCCGCCAACACCCCCACCCTATTCCCCGTAAACCCCCCCTCCCATCTCCTAACCCCAACCGCCACACCCTAACCCCCAACCCTCTAAACCCCCGACCCCCTTACCCCATACCCCATTCCCCCCCCACCCCGCCACCTACCCCCCCTTCCAGCTCCATCATCAGACCCTTGTTACCATCTAGGACCAAAGTACTCGTCAAAACGAATCAAACGAGCCCAAACTCGATGGGGTTGTTTCGTTTTATTGTGGAGTGCCTTTGGCCATCTTCCAGCTCCATCATCAGACCCTGGTTACCATCTAGGATCAAAGTGCTCGTCAAGACGAATCAAACGAGCCCAAACTCGACGGGGTTGTGTAGTTTTATTGTGGAGTGCCTTTGGCCATCTTCCAGCTCCATCGTCAGACCCTGGTTACCATCTGAGATCAAAGTGCTCGTCAAGACGAATCAAACGAGCCCAAACTCGACGGGATTGTGTTGTTTTATTACAGAGTCCCTATGGCCACCATCCAGCTCCATCATCAGATCAGCTCCATGTTACAATAATATTGCATTGTCATCCAATTTACACATATGTGCAAAATTTCAGCTCAATCGGAAACCGGGAAGTGGGTCAAAATCGCGCCCTAAGGAGTCGGTTACAAACATACAAACATACAGGTGAAGCTAATATAAAGCGTGTAAAAAGCAGGGTTCCTTATTAGTTTTACGTACCCGAAAGGCTGTACTCGTAAGCCGTGGTAGCCTAGTAGTCTGGCCTCTCAGGCAGAGGGTCGTGGGTTCGAGTCCGGGCTTGCGCTTCTGAGTGTTTCGGAATTTATGTGCGAAATTGCATTTTAAATTTACCATGAACGGTTAAGCAAAACATCGTGACGAAACCTCCACACGCTTGCGAAGAAATTCAATAGTGTGTGTGAAGTTTCCAATCCACACTGGGCCCGCGTGGGAACTAGAGCGTATATTTTAGTCAGAAGCACTGCGTGCATTTTGCTCAAAAGCAGGGCTCTGTTATCACTTTTTAAAACATTTTTTACACTTCTTAGATGGCATCACGACCAGCCAGCGACCAGCGACCAGATGGCCTAGTGGTTAGAGAACTTGACTATGAAACTTGAGGTCCCGGGTTCGATTCCCGTGTCGTGGCAGATATTTTGTATGAAAAATACGAATGTTTGTTCTCGGGTCTTGGGTGTTTAATAAGTATTTAAGTATGTATCTATCTATATAAGTATGTTTATCCGTTGCCTAGTACCCATAACACAAGCTTTCCTAGCTTACTTTGGGACTAGGTCAATTGGTGTGAATTGTCCCGTGATATTTATTTATTTATTTATCACGAGAAAAAAGAATAAGGTATTCGCGACGAAAATTAGAAAATTTCAGAATGACTTTATAAAATTTTCTAACGTAACTTTAGCACGTGTGACAGTTCGGTGAATGATGATTATGATGGATTTTTGGATGAACTGTTGCCGTTGCCGTATTTCTTTTTTATTCAATTAAAAAGATGAATAAGCTTACCAAACAAGCTTAACGACAAACTTACAAAGTCGCGGGCAAAACCTAGTTTGTGTATAAAAATGCTTATCGAATGACCTAAATGTCACTATGACAAGGATGGCGGCATAAGGATCAAAATGGTTGACAGTAACGATCACGAAAGAGTAAAACGAAATCTTGTTAAAATCGATATTAAATCGGCTGTGTAAATATCGATTCAAAACGCAACGGTACATGAAGCGCACGGGTTTGAGGGCCGACACATCGATTACTTGGTCGGACAACTCGATTATGCGATCGATTGTCGGGATATAATTAATTAATCGATATGCGGACGCGATTGGTTAATGGGTTGTACCTTGTTTTGCCTAACAACTGTTTGCCTGTTATCAGTTTGCCTAATTTTAGATAAACTAATATTACTTAACCTAATGTTTAATTTTACCTAATTTTAATTTTAGTGAAAGTCATTTTAAACATGAAACTACCGTGAGACTCACTCATAGTGAAAATAAACGGATCACACACGTCTTGAAACGAGTTTAACTCGACATGTTTCGGGCTAATCCGTAGCCCTTCCTCTCGGAGTCGCACGTCACGGCGGCTGCCAAACGTGCACTGCGTGCTAACGCCCTGGTCGCGCGGCTACTCGACTCAAAGGGTCCTAATTTTCAACCGACTGCCGAAGGTTATTTGACTCAGTTTTGTTTGTGACGTCTTTTTCATACAGTTTACCTACTTAGGTATATGGGTATCGTCACAAAATTGACACAATTTTTCTTAGCCGCATCATTTCCTCATTTAAAAAAAAGTAAACTTTTTATTGATAATGTCCAAAATATATCCGTTTTAATCAACAAGCTTTAATGTCAACATTTCTTAAGTACTAACATCTACACTAATCTACATCTAGGTACATTAATATTATAAAGAGATGATTTATATTTTTGTATGTAACGAATAAACTTTAAAAACTGGACTGATTTCAAAAATTTCTTTGCCGTTAGAAAGCTACATTATCACTGAGTGACATAGGCTACTTTTTAGCGCGAGGAAATACCTTTTCCTACGGGAAAATTAATTTATCGCGGGTGAAGCTGCGGACGGAAGGCTAGTTTTCTATAAAATATGAACTTCACGTAACTTTTACCATAAAGAAAAACAAAATTAAACTTAAAAAAAAAACCTTACAAGTAGGTAGGTCCCGACTGATGATGATGATCATTAATGTAAACAGAGCCCCAACCCTCATACGTCCCGGTATCCTTCCTGTATTTTCTAAGTCAACAATTTCCACGAAACTTGTTGTTTTATGTTCTAACAGACGTTACTCAAAGTTGTTCCATGTATTAAATCTTTAGCATTTTGTCCGAAGTTCCTGCGGGATTTTGAAGAATGGCTTTTACCCTTTGTAAAGAGAAATAAATGAATTTATGGTTTTTGAGGGCTTATAACGTGCATGTAACCGTGGTAAAACAATGATTACTTATGACAGTGATTTTTTTAGATGATACGAAATTGTTTTTAACTTAGTTAATTCGTCCCACTGTACAGATCGCCTAGCCTCTCAGAATGAGAGCGCTAAGGCCGTAGTTCCCACGCAGGCCCAGTCCGGTTTGGAAACCTTACACACACCATTGAATATAAATTTCAAATGTAATTTCGCACATAAATTCCGAAAAACTCAAAGACGCGAAAAAGTTAGCGTAGATACTTTTTAGGGTTCCTTATCCAAAGAGTGCCAACAAGACCCTATTACTGAGACTCCCGCTCCGCTGTCCGTCTGTCACAGGGCACTATCTCTTTAATCTTATAGCTACACACTTGAATTTTTCACCGATGTATTACTGTGACTGCTATACCAACAAATACTAAAAATAATATAAAGCTAGTAAATTTTTGTTAAAAATTTCATTTTCAATACAAGCTTTTTAGCTGTCTGTACTTTTTGTTGACTTTACTTTCATTGCCATCAAACCTACACAAGTATACCAAATTTCAAGTTAATCCGACCACTGAAAGTGGGTCAAATCCAACTTCTAAGATTTGAACTAAGTAGTGTAAATTAAAATTTTTAAAACCCCCAACTCAGTTTGATCGCACATATATTTTAAAATAAAGTAAATGTCCATTATGCGTCTAAGATCCCTTCTGCAGCTAACAAAAGAGCTTATAAACTTTGAAACGGCTGAACAGATTTTAATGAAACATGTATAAGCACCAACCATCCCTCTATACGCATAATGACATATCTACATAAATAGACACATACGCGAAATGCCACATACGCAAATTGACACATATGAAAAATGACCGCGGTGTAAAATGTATATCATGACAAATGTACAGTATACATTATATTCCCAATTCCAATCGACACAAAACAACTTCGGGCCCATGCAAAACTAACATAACCTAAACCTAATAAGATTGGTCAACATGCGTATTATATATTGGTCGTTACACGTTTTGGTCCTTCTGCGTTATTTTTTCCAATACATATTGGTCATTTTGCGTCTACACCGAACCATAGCCAAGAAACCTAATTGCGTCGGGGGTTTTAAAATTTTTAATTTATATCTTCTACTATCTCCTATGTCGTGTAGGTACTGTAACAGTGTATTCTTTGGGCCAAATGTCGCAGGTGGTTACAATGGCATTCATATATCTACGAAGGCATAACTCGTTTTATTTATTTTGTCTGTGTGTTTAGTACAGGTGCTGAACGGCCAATTGCCAACAAGTTTTTATAACTACGTATTTCATTACAATTGCGATGACGGTGGTATTTTTTCAATTTTTTTAATCAACATTTAACAGTCATAATTAATTATAATTGCATATTTTAATAGATTTTAATAGCATTTAAATTCTAGGTTTAGTAACTCATAATGACACATACATAACGACACGTACGTACATTATTTCATAATAATTTTAAGTTGTAAGTAGTAAAAAAAAATTTAAATAAAAAATAAAACCTCCTTCAAAAAACCCCCAAAAAAACATAAAATAATAATTGATTGAACCGACCACAATAAGCATGAAAATATCTTTCTACTAATCTGTTTGAAGTTGGTGCCTCAGCACGAGCCAGCAGGAGTGTAGAAGCCCTATAATAGGTATGTAGGTAAGTTAGATTACTAGGTCCACTCCTGCTGGCTCGTGCTGAGGCACCAACTTCAAACAGATTAGTAGAAAGATATTTTCATGCTTATTGTGGTCGGTTCAAAAAATTATTATTTTATGTTTTTTTGGGGGTTTTTTGAAGGAGGTTTTATTTTTTATTTAATTTTTTTTTATTTCCAAGTTTTTTTTGGGTGTTTTTTGAAGGCGGTTTTATTTTTTATTTAAAATTTTTTATTTTTTTCTTTTTAGTGGTTGCTAATGGCCTGGACTGGCACTCTTTACTGACTGTACTTTTTGCCTCTGGTTACCAAAGTACTTATCAAGACGAATCAAACGAGACCAAACTTGATGGGGTTATGTCGTTTTACTACGGAGTTCTTATGGTCACCATCCAACTTCATTGTCAGACCCTGGTTACCATCTAGGACCAAAGTACTCGTTGAGACGAGTCAAATGAGTCCGTACTCGATGGGGTAAGTGCCGTTACTTTATGGAGTAACTTTGGCCACCTTCCAGCTCCATCATCAGACCCTGGTTATCATCTGGGATCAAAGTGCTCGTCAAGACGTTTCAAATGAACCCAAACTCGACGGGGTTGTGTTGTTTTATTACAGAGTTTCTATGGCCACCTTCCAACTCCATCATCAGATTAGCTCCATGTCACAATAATATTGCATTGTCACCTGATTTACACATGCATGTAAAATATGAAATCAATCAGAAACCGGGAAGTGAGTCAAATTCAACTTGCAAGATTTGACCCGTTGAGGAGTTCCGTTGGCCATCTGCGGTCTTCTTCATCAGATCTAGTTTACCAAATGACACTTTATGAATGCAAATGCTCGATTTGTCACTGAAAATACTAAAATCGCTTTACATTTCCCTTGAACTTTTGAAGAGTTCCTTCAATTCCTCATGGATCCCATCATCAGAACTGGATTCCGGTAACAACGGGACCAACCTTGAAGCATATGCTTTCAAACAACAAAATAATTTTCCAAATCGGTTCATAAATGACGGAGTTCTGAGGTAACACACGTTAAAAAAAAAAAAAAAAAAAAGAACATACAACCGAATTGAGAACCTCCTCCTTTTTTTGAAGTCGGTTAAAAAGGGGTAGTAGTTCATTATAATATCCATTCCACCGTGATACAGTTTTTACTAGTACGGGGAGCAGAAGACGCTTACTCACTACGTAGCATAAAATCGTAGGTTCTGAATATTTTTAAGACGAATAGGTTTTATTGTGTTAACATTACATCTGTAATTGTATCCTCGTATACCATTACGAGTTACCATTAAGTCCGAATGTCACTTGTGAGTAAGTTTTGAAACAAATTGTTGTTTAAATAATAGTACATTACTGCAGCGGCCGCGAAATAGGGGATTGCCGGGCGAGTAGTTATAGATGGCCGAGTGTTAACGAGGCCATCTAGAGATACGAGGCCGGCAATCCCTTTTCGTGGCCAAGGCTTGTATAGAGTTTTTCTCAAACATGCATCATCATCATCACCACCATCATCACCGCCATCATCATCACCATCACCATCACCATCACCATCACCAACAACATCATCAACATCCATCAACATCCATCAACATCCATCAACATCCGTCAACATCCATGAACAAGAACATCCATCAACATCCATCCATCCATCCATCCATCAACATCCATCAACAACCATCAACATCCATCAACATCCATCAACATCCAACAACATCCATCAACATCCATCAACATACATCAACATCCATCAACCAACATCCATCAACATCCATCAACATCCATCAACAACCATCAACCAACATCCATCAACATCCATCAACATCCATCAACATCCATCAACATCCATCAACATCCATCAACATCCATCAACCAACATCCATCAACCAACATCCATCAACATCCATCAACATCCATCAACCAACATCCATCAACATCCATCAACATCCATCAACATCCAACAACATCCATCAACATCCATCAACATACATCAACATCCATCAACCAACATCCATCAACATCCATCAACAACCATCAACCAACATCCATCAACATCCATCAACATCCATCAACATCCATCAACATCCATCAACATCCATCAACATCCATCCATACATCCATCCATCAACATCCATCCATCCCTCCGTCCGTCCGTCCGTCCGTCCGTCCATCCGTCCGTCCATCCATCCATCCACGTCGACCACGTCGACCTATTAAACGTCATGGTGCTGTGTCACATAAAACAATAGACGATCACTTTGCTGGCCTTGGCCAACAATGTTGTATGAAATTCCATTGTTGACCTCTCGTCTAGCCGCACCTGCAACGTGACAGTTCGTGGCGTATTTTAAGGAACATAACGTCAATATTTCATAGCATGTTTGAGAAATAGTACATTGTTGTAGAGGCTGGAAAGTAAGCAATAGATGGACGAGTTTGTTTGAGGGCCGACGCGTAGCGGAGGCCCTCGAAAGTACGAGTCCATCTATTGCACTTTTGGCCGAGACTAAACATTGTGCTTTTCACGACTAATGCGAGGAAATCATTATCATCATCATCATCATAATCATCCATCCATCCATCCCGTCCATCCCGTCCATCCCGTCCATCCCGTCCATCCGTCCCGTCCATCCCGTCCATCCCGTCCATTCCGTCCATCCGTCCATCCATCCGTCCATTCCGTCCATCCCGTCCATCCGTCCATCCGTCCATCCTGACCATCCCGTCCATCTGTCCATCCTGTCCATCCCGTCCATCTGCCCATCCGTCCATACTGTCCATCCCGTCCATCCCGTCCATCCCGTCCATTCCGTCCATCCGTCCATTCCGTCCATCCCGTCCATCCAGTCCATCCTGCCCATCCGTCCATTCTGTCTATCCCGTCCAACCCGTCCATCCCATCCATCCCGTCCATTCCGGCCATCCCGTCCATTCCGTCCATCCCGTCCATCCCGTCCAACCCGTCTATCCCGTCCAACCCGTCCATCCCGTCCATTCCGTCCATCCGTCCATCCGTCCATCCATCCGTCCATTCCGTCCATCCCGTCCATCCGTCCATCCGTCCATCCTGACCATCCCGTCCATCTGTCCATCCGTCCATTCTGTCCATCCCGTCCATCCCGTCCATCCCGTCCATCCCGTCCATCCGTCCATCCAGTCCGTCTGTCCGTCCGTCCGTCCGTCCGTCCGTCCGACCGTCCGTCCGTCCGTCCGTCCGTCCGTCCGTCCGTCCGTCCATCCATCCATTCATCCATCCATCCATCGCATGCAGCAGACGATTACTGTTGATTGGTCCAATAATGTCGTTTCAGCACGCCAGGAATGAAATTCAGAAATTATCTTTCAAAAAGTCGTATCGTATAATGAAATACATATACTGATACGTCCTGTTTTCGATTAGTGTAACTTTGTTGTCGTGTTTGTGCGCCATAAATGAGTCAGCTGTTAAATGTACATATATAGGCAGTTTTGAGTACTGGATTTAGGTTATCTATGGCCACATTTTCGAGCAGTGTCGTGAAAAGATTATTGTTTTATTGTTTATTGTTATTTTTTTTATTCAGCGATATTAAAGTATGCATTATAAAACGCACTGCTTACCTAATTACATTTCAGATGTTTGAACTTAATTCATAAGCTTTAGCGTTATATTAAAAATATTATTATGCAACGGTTGTATAAGTGAGGTCTTAAAAGGTGAGTGACTTGAGTTGCGATATTAACGAAGTGAATATCTCAATGAAGGACGATACGAACCGTTTTCAGACCAAGTTATATATCGTTGAATACAATATTTTTTCTACTTCATCCATGTTTTCTTCTATTAACTTTAATTGTGGCTAACTATGGCAAAAGCAAACAGGAATCAAGCGCCTCGAGCGGCGCCAGTGAAAATTATAAAAAATTTTGACATTATATTTGACAGATGTGATTGTCTATGGTAAACTTTATATCTAATTGAAGTTCGATATTAAAAGATACATTTTTCGTATGTTGGCAGTTAAAAAATATCTCGGAAAGTTATATTTTAACACGCTTTTATTAGCTTCATACGTAGGTATGTTAGTATGTAACGGAAACTTTGAACATAATTTTGACCCTCTTGAAAACGTCGGATTAACTCGAAATTGGCATACTTATCAAGGGCCGATGACAATCCGTGTTTTTAGTTTTTTTTAAACTATTATTATTAAAAACCACATGAATTCAGTCGCTTGTTTTAAGCCGAGTTTACACCTCCAAGAAAAATCGCGCAAGTGTAGTGCAACTTGAACGGTTTTTTGCAGGTCTATACCGAGCTTTAGTGTTTATTTATTTATTTATTGATTTGTGTTTTTGAATGTAACCTACATTTAATAATCTGTGGCAGCTAGGACTATCGTTATAACGACATTACGACACAAGTGCTGTTATGGGGAATAGAGTGTACTTAGACTTTTCTGATGTAAATTTTCTGAATAATCTACCGTGTTCTATCTCACACGTTAGACAATGACTTTCTGTCGAACCTATGTCCTTATAAATTTTTCGTCACCATGTAAAAAACAGATATAAAAGGACAGAAGTAGAAAAATGTCTTACCTAAATAATTTTTCACATACGACAATGTTAATTGCTGCTGTCGAAATGATTCCCGTTCAGAATTCCCTGTACCGAAAAAACATGTCACGTCTAACGCCCTTCAATTAAAACCCTCGCCTTCCGCTCGCGCCTAAGGGCCCTCTCCAATTACCACGTTCACGCTAAGCCCCTAATTAGCACTATTAACAGCTTTGCTAAGTCTAGGTCACGAGGAATGATAAGAACACTGAGGCAGTTTGATGTATGTATAGTAGCGAAATGAAAAGGTTCGCCACTTTTCGACCTTAACTCGTTGACACAGAGTCGAAAACTGATGAACTTTTTCGTTCCGCGACTGTACGACAACTTTATACACTACGTCGTAAAATTAATCCGGGATATTCCAGCGGGTCCTAAAAAGCCGTGGTGGCCTAGTGGTTTGACGTATGGCCTCTCAAGCTGAGGGTCGTGCGTTCCAGTCCAGGCTCGCACCTCTGAGTTTTTCGGAATTTATATGCGAAATTACATTTGAAATTTACCGGGAGTTTTACGGTGAAGGATAACATCATGAGGAAAGCTGAACACACCTGCGAAGAAATTCAATAGTGTGTGTGAAGTTTCCAATCCGCACTGGGCCCGCGCAGGGCCTAAGCCCTTTCATTCTGAGAAAAAAAAAAAAGAGACGGAGAAGAGGAGAGAGAGAGAAGAGGCCGGTGTTGTATATAGACTGGGATGATGTTGATGATGATTCCAGCGAAAGATTGAGCAAGTTAGGAATAAACACTAAGGGTTTTTCATTGGACTTTGATTAAAAATGTACAATTGGAGTGAAGATTTAAATTTAAAAAATATTCGTTTAATAACTTTAATTTCAATACTGGATGAAAAACAAACCCGCCTGAATAATATCCGTTCCCAGGGGAATTCCGCAAAAATATATGTCCTATGTCACTCGCGGAACTGAGACGAATCTAACGACACCTCACACTTCAAAATCCATTGAGCCGTTTAGGCTGCAGGGCGTGCTAGGTTAGGTACGCTCGAAATAGTAGATTGTTCAACAAGGGAGGAAAATGGCCAATATTACACGAGGTTACTTGGCACCCGAGCACAGCGAGGGTGCCAATATTCCGAGGGTGATATTGGTGTTTTTCCCGAGTTAAACACTCTGCTTTTCATTTCGACTACAAGGAAAGTAAGAAAATATAAGTATAAATAAATAAAAATGTCTAAACTGGTCAATATGATCGTTGTAAAATATTTCAATGGAGTTTATTGGTAAGGAATAATTAATTTAACAAAATTTAGAATGTTCAATGTAATAATTAATGAAAACAGTAGATAAAGTAGGTATTTTAGTAAATTTATTTATAAAATTTGTAAGTAACCAATTTGAACCAAGGAGTTAAGCTGTATAGAGATAGGCTGTGTGGACAATAACATTGTCATTTACCGTGTTTTTTTTCTTAACATTTTCTAACTTTTCTGGTTTAAGTCACTAAATAAGAAATTAATAATTTAATTTAATAATATTTCACTGGCATTATAAAATTTGTAATATGACTAATTAAGAAAAAAAAAACTCAATACTTAATTATTCCATACCGTAATGCTTGGCTGAATGCGTATGTGTTCCATTGACAGCCAATGCCTTTATTTTTTTTAATTCATTTCTACCCTTGGGAAGAAAATAATAAATATCCTCCCGTATGTCAGATATGATTTGCCTCACTTTCCGAGTCTGAGAGATGAAAAATAATAACCCTCCTTTGATAGTCCGGTGAAAAGAATATTCTTACTATTTGCGATACAAAACCAATGCCAGTCTCTAACACTCTCGATGCAGGTAAACGTTGCAAAAACAATTGAACTGTAATAAAGTGACGTCATCTCCGAACACTCAGATGTCGATGACCTCACTGACAGCGCCAAAGGACAGCCTAATAAGGCACGAGCACTTCCTTCGAACACAATGGCAATGACGTTTTGCAACGCCTTATAGAGCTGTTATGGGGAAAGGACAATGGCTACCGCAATGATGGTGTAAATTAGGAATATTCAAACGATATAAGAAATAACAACATTTAATACACCTTGGTCTCTATGGTTTCATATAATTTGACAAGTCATAACGTATCATTCTTCATAATCAACGGTAGTCATACAGTGATTTATTTCTGAAACGATATTTTTTTCGGAATTGTTATGAAACAAACCTAACCTAACCTACATCATTCTATAAGATGGCATTTAAAAATATCGTGGAAAAAAAATACTGTTTCAGAAATAAATAGTGATATATTGTGACTGATTAATTTAGTATGACTACCTAATTCATTGAATCAGTACCTCTACCATGAGTTTACACTAGTTTACGTGACCGTACTCGCTAGCGACGGCGCGTAAATTATTTGTATGGAGAATTGTACAGCGCCTCTAGCGGTCACTTACGGGTACAATTCTCCATGCAAATCATTTACGCCGTCGCTAGCGAGTACGGTCACTGTGAACTAGTGTAAACTCATGGTAGAGGTACAGGCGTTACTTTGTGGAGGTCCATATTAATGAAGATCTCGGGTGAGCACAGTAATTGTTTCAGTTCATAAGTATGAATAACGTTGGTTGTAAAGAATGATACATTATTATTATTAGCCTATTCTGCCCCACTGCTGAGCAAAGAGGCCTCCCCCAACATTTCCGCTGCTCTCTGTCCGCTGCATACGAGGGCCAGTCCTCCAAGAAGAAGTCCAGTTCATCTCGCCATCGCCGTCTGGGTCTGCCAGGTCGCCTTTTCGAGTTGTTGGGTTTCCACTCAGTGGTTGTCTTGGCCCACAACTTGTCTGGCATGCGGCAGACACATACAATTCAAAATAAAATAATGATACATTATGATTTATTAAATTATGAGAAACCAAGAGATCCCGGTATACCTGTGACAGTTGGTATAATGTTACATAAAAGCAAATTATATTTAGTATATAGGCTGGGGTGACGATGATGATGATGAAATTAAAGTTTTAAAAGCCGTGATAACCTAGTGGTTTGACCTATGGCCTCTCAAGCAGAGGCTCGCACCTCTGAGTTTTTCCAAATCTATGTGCAAAATTACGTTTGAAATTCACCATGAGCTGAACGGTAAATGAAAACATCGAACCATACCCACACTTACGAAAAAATGCAATGGAATTCTGAATGGTGTATTCCAAGTCGACTGACAGACATTATAATTAAAAGCTGTGGTGGCCTCTAGTGGTTTGACCTATGGTCTCTCAAGCAGAGGGTCGTGGGTTCAAATCCGGCTGGCACCTCTGAGTTTTTCAGAATTTTGTTAAGTTCTCAATCCACACTGGACCCGCGTGGGAACTACTGCCCAAGCCCTCTTGTGCTGGGAGGAGGCGTGTGCCTTGCAGTGGGACGTATATTGGCTAGGATGGATGGATGGATGTCAGACATTATGGTTCACGCAAACAAACCCATGGAGAAACGCTAGAGCTAAATAAAATGAAGTGTACTTATAAGAACACGGTAATCAAAATGATGAATGAGAAAGATATTAATCCACGAAGGCTCGCGGAATAAAAATACATCAATAACAATTAGACGTCCATATCTAGACAAATGATGATGAAGAGACTAATGATGTAGCTTGGAAGACTTCAGATTTGTTTACGTTAGATGATTGTCATTTTTTGAAAGTGGATCGTATAAAGCATTTTTCTGAAAGATGCAATGAAATGTTAATATCATCATCATCATTTCAGCCGAAAGACGTCCGTCCACTGCTGAACATAGGCCTCCACCAAGGCTCGCCAAACAGATCGGCCCTGCGCCATTCGGTTTACCCTAGTACCCTATTGGTTTTGATTCCCCTGCAAAATGTTAGACAATAAGGCTCAAATGGCCGTATCTCTCAAGCACAGGGTCGCGGAATCAAACCCCGGCTCGCACCTCGTGAGTTTTTTGGTATTTATGTGCGAAATTACATTTGAAATTTACCATGAGCTTTACGGCGAAGGAAAACATCGTAAAGAAACCTGCATACACCTGCGAAGAAATTCAATGGTGTGTGTGAAGTTCCCAATCCGCACTGGTCCCGCGTGGGAACTACGGCCCAAGCCCTTTCATTCTGAGAGGAGGCCTGTGCCCTGCAGTGGACGTATATAGTTGGGGAGATGATGATGATATTGTGAACAAAATTTGCATTTTCATTTCTACCATTACTTAATTTTACTAGTTGCAGAGCGAGCCAATATGTGGATCGTATATTTCAGGCTTTAGCTAGGTTGTTGACAGCCATTTGCTATTCTGCTCCCCTGAGTCCAAGTTACACCAAGTTAATATTATTACAAGGAATGCTGTGTTCGTGGCTGGTGCGAATCACTAGGTATGTTCGTTGGATGCCTGTCTCCGTACCAAAGACCTGCCATTGAGGTAGACTTAGTTTAGTATTCATCGTCAAGAAGACTATAATAATAAATATACCTATATATTTTCCTAGCACGAACGAAAATTTTTCTTCTAATACTTAGTTTATCGATGTCTTGTAAGTGGCACTATATCAATGAGACACGTTTGAAAATATAAAACAATAATACCAAACCAAATCGATGTTATAATTATATGAAAAACTAATCACAAGTTGTTCGTGCTAGGAAAATATCTAGGTATAATAATAAATTAATTAATTAAATAAAAAACATCATAGGTCATAAATTATATTATTTAATTCCATTTTTTTATATATAATTGTTTGTTCCCTGGAATTGTAAGTGTGTAGGTCACTGACTGTTAGCTTACTGTTATAAATTGAAATAAATAAATAAATAAATAAACGGGTGAACCGATATTTATGCAGGTTTTTTTATTTGAAATCAGATTCTTGGCGATGGTTCTTAGACATGTTTCATCAAAAACTTTTTAACAAAAAATTAAACCGCCGAAAAAACTGAAAAGCAAAAAATAATACCTTTTTTGTTTGACCTTAATCTAGGTACTAGTTTGAAGTCGGTGCCTCAGCACGAGCCAGGAGGAGTGGACCTATAATCGTCTACCTGATTGGCTTCTATCACTCCTCCTGGCTCGTGCTGAGGCACCGACTTCAAACTAGTACCTAGATTAAGGTCAAACAAAAAAGGTATTATTTTTTGCTTTTCAGTTATTCGGCGGTTTAATTTTTTGTTAAAAAGTTTTTATTTTATACTTTTTTTCCATCCTTGGGGTATTTTTTTTCCAAATTTATAATACCAACTTCAAGGTATACCCTAACTATCCAATAAAAAAGAATTATGAAAATCAGACTACTCTGTAAAAAGTTAATTTTTTTTTATACAGGGTTATTTGTAATTCACTGACATCCTCTTAACCCTGAATTCCTATCACTCAAACAAATGTTTTTTGTTTTACGACTTTTTAAAATGAAGCACTTTTTTTCCCATACAAATACACAGAGTATCGTAAAAATAACAGGTAATTTCAAATTTTCAAAACGTTATTACACCAAAAATATTAAGTTATGACAAAAGCCGTAAAACAAAAAACATTTGGTTAAGTGGTAGGAGTTTAGGGTTAAAAGGATGCTAGTGAATTAAAAATAACCCTGTATATATAAGAGGTGGCTAACGAGCAGACGGGTCACCTGATGGAAAGCGATTACCGTCGCCCATGGACACCCGCAACACGGGGGGCATCACAGGTGCGTTGCCGACCCTTTTAGGAATTGGTAGGCTCGTTTTTTAAAGATCCCTAAGTTGGAACGCTCCGGGAATGCTGCCGCAGAAAGCTGATTCCAGATCTTTGTCGTGCGAGGAAAGAAGTTTCGCTTAAAACGCACGGTACTAGAATGCCAATCATCAAGATGGTGAGGATGGAAAGACAAACGGTTCCTCGAAGTGCGGTAGTGGAATTTAGTTAGTCAATCATCCCCTGTTTTTCTACCCTTAGGGTATTAATATTGTTTCCAAATTTAAATGGGAACACCCTCGGGGAATACGCTTTCCAATAAAAAAAGAATCATCAAAATCGGACTACTCTTTAAATGTTATGCGTGATCATACATAAAAAAAAAAATATATATATATATACACGTCGAATTGAGAACCTCCTCCTTTTGTTTTCGTCGGTTGAAAATTGGTTCAGCAGTTTAAAAGTTATCAGCTCTTTTGCTAGCTGCGGAAGGGATTTTAGACGCATAATGGGCATTCACTTTATTTTCATACCTGGTTTACACTCGCGTACGAGTGGCGAGACGAAATGCGGTACGAGCCACGAGACGAGAGTGTGGACAGGCGCGCCTCGCGCCTCGTCTCGTGATTTGCCTTGATTTTGAGGCTCGCGTCCGGAGCGAGACGACGAGGCGAGGCGCGAGGCGAGGTGACGAGGCGAGAGTGTAAATCAGGTATCAAACATATGTGCATTGAGGGTTTTACAATTTTTAATTTTATAGTTATTTTTATGCGTTTGTTCCGAATCACTTTCATGTGCACATTTTTGTAGAAATAGCAGAAGATTCCCATACGGTTACCGTATTTTTTTTAAGATCTATAATCTTTTCGGTAGGTATTCTGACCCATTCGATATTTTAATACATTCGGTCTTTATCTCGGTATTGATACAAATCCAAATCAAGGGAGTTCTTGCACAAGAAACTATTTATTTGGCGTTTTTTTGGCCGATTTTTTCTATGATAACTCCACGGGTGGCATGAAACTTGCGAGCCAGACCGACTTCTTAATATTTTTAATGCGCATGTTAAGCTGGTGGCGATGATTGGACATTTGATACGATACGACAGCTTCTGACTATTTTAGATGGAAAGATCGAGAGAACGAGAGGAAGAGGTCGGCCTTGGCTACATGGATCAAGTAAAAGAAAAAGCCGGTGCCGTGTCGTATCAGGAGGTCAAGGAAGGACTCATAGTCATAAGAGAAATGAGTGGAAGATACTCCACCGACAAGAGTGTAACTCTTAAGTTTGAATGAATGTACAGCCGGTTAACTTGCATCGTCTATCTTTAAATTTAGTCTGTGTTACACCCTACAGTGTACACATATCAAAGAGCTTTAGCAGACAAGACACGACGTACAAAACTGGTCCCGCTACGAATGTTTGTGCTCGAGTCTTGGATGTTTAATATATATTTAAGTATGTATTTATTTATATAAGTATGTTTATCCGTTGTCTTGTACCCATAGTACAAGTTTGGGCCTAGGTCTATTGTTGTCAATCGTCCCACGATTTATTTATTATTTTATTTTTATTTATTATGCAAATGAAAAAATCACATTTGGTAACAGTCACTGTATGCACATTGACTCCTTAAGTGTCCATAAACGTACGCTTGTTAAGCTTCTGTTAACTTAACATTCATTTGTCTTTATCTGTCACTTGACGTGCCTTTGCATAACGCAGACAGGACAGAACTATGAGGATGTCTATTTAAGATATGTTTTAATGATAGCTTGCTAAATGTTATGTTTACTTACTGCGCGGTATTGCATCTGACATACTTAACTCACGTTCATCATCATTTCAGCTGAAAGACGTCCACTGCTAAACATAGTCCTCCCCCAATGCTCGCCAAACAGCATCCAATGCGTTCCATCTTGTTGAAAGCCTACCTACACTGCGTCTTCCGGTCCGTGGACGCCACTCGAGAACCTTTGCCCCATCGGCCGTCAGTTCTACGAGCGATGTGCCCTGCCCACTGCCACTTAAGTCTAGCGATTCTTCGAGCTATGTCCGTGACTTTAGTTCTTGCGCGGATTTCATCATTTCTAATGCGATCCCGCAGAAAAACTTCAAGCATAGCCTTCTTCATCGCTCTCTGAGTGACTTTGAGCTTTCTTATGAGGCCCATCGTTAGCGGCCACGTCTCAGTTGCCTAATGGCAGTTTTTACTCCACGCCACTGTAACTTACATTTCTGTCTCAACAAGAGCTCTGTTAATAGGTTTTTTCATTTAATTCCGCAAACAAACGGCGCTGATTTTAAACACGCTGTCTACGCGGACCGCATTCGGATCCAATACCTATTGTCCGAGGCGGAGCGAAAAATTGCTTACGGTAGACGAGGACGACACGATTGAGACGGTTCATTCTATTCTCATACAAGAAAAAAAAGATAGTGCGTGCAGTTCCTCCGCGCGGAAGAAGTGAAGCTTCATAATAAAAAAAAAACCAGGCGGTCACCCCTCCAAGTACCTACTGACCGCGCCCGACGTTGCTTAACTTCGGTGATCGGACGAGAACCGGTGTTTTTGTCAAATATCTTGAAAACGGTGCATCCTACGGCAAAATCAATGAAATTTTCATCCCCCCTTTGAAACCCCCGCACCTACCCCCTCACCCCCCGCACCCCCTCACCCCCCTCACCCCTCACCTCAACCCCTCACCCCCCTCACCCCTCACCTCAACCCCCCCTCACCCCTCACCTCCACCCCCCCTCACCTCACCCTCTCGCTAACGTCTCGTAAACGTCAACTTGCGTTGCGTTGCGTTACGTAGCGTATTTAACGCAACGCATTTGACGCAACCCTTATTGGAAGTCGCATTAGAAGTTTCACTTCAAAAACCGGTTTTCTGTAAAGTCGGTTTACGGACGATAGTTTAACGTGACAACGTCCTAACAAAACGTTGATGAAATGATTGCATACTTTTGCCGATTGTGCCTTTCGCTCGCTCGTGCCGCGCTCTCTCCGATCGCGTTCATCGGCTCGAGCGTAACGGGACGCGTAACGGGACAAAGCGTTATGTACGTTACACCAGTTACACTGAGTCATACTTTTTCGTGCGTGCAGCCGGCGATCATCGATTTATTAGACGTTGTCTGTCACGTCAAAAATATGTAGTATTGTACAGTCAAGGGCAAAAATATGTATACACTTTAGTACTGTACTGAACTCGTTATATAGGTATTTTTTTTTTTTGAAAAAGTTTCAATAACAAACCTTGTTTAATGACACCGGGCGGAAAAAAGAAATGAGGGTTGACAAGAGGGATGTCGGAGAAAGAAAACGGGGATACCAAAATAATTTTATCCAAAAGGAGAAAAGTGATCCTTAGAATTTGATCCGCGATTGTGTGAGTGAAGTGTCGTGTGGTGTGTGTGTGTATTTTTCTACGGTTATTTCCTCATTCTTTCCACAAACGCGACGACTTGAAATGACTATGAATTACGGCGTTGGGAATTAAGACAACGAAAACGTTATAAACAACAGTCGATTTATTTATCAATCATCATATAGCGAGACCGTTTAGAGCTGAAGGAAAGGCTTCGCCTAGTCAAAGATAATTAAATTTGGTTTCCAAGAAAGCAGCATCGAGAGCTGTCAACTTGATGTCTAATCTACGGGACATACGAGTGAAGTTATAATAATAACAAACTTGTGATAATGTGTTTGGGATTAAAATGACTATAACTCAGTGTCTATTGAATCGGGAGTGTTCTAATAATGAGAATTGTGTAGAGAATTAAATGGTGTATCAGTGTGAAGTACTGCCGTGAGTCCAAAATGATATTTCGCAGGCTAATTTAATTATTTTCAGAAATAGTGGGAGCCTAGAGGCGCGTGACGTCAGCTGTCATGTGGAGTAGAAGAATAGAAGTCAGGAGTCTACGTCAAGGGTTGATGGAGTGAAGATCGAAAGGAATCATTTGACGCGTAAGTCAAAATACTGATGTCTTATTGGGGAACTATGGGGAATTTAGATAATGGAGTAGTGATGAATTACATACAAATATGACAAGGATCAAAGTGACGACTGGAAATTCAACAATAATTTATATTTTAAACCAAAGCATAATGGACTTATTTCCAGTATATTATTATATCCGTCATACGTCAGGCATTGGAACTATTGGACCAATATAATAGACATCGCAGGGATACATAATCTATGAAACCTCCTGAACCATATCAGGATTGAATAATGATTTTGATGCAATATTAATATATAATTTGTTTGACATGGATATCCATTCACTGGATATGACGGCGGGTTCCTGATTGGAGTTCTGCTGAGAGCTGCGAGATGCAGTAAGCTTTGAGGAGAGCTGTTGGAGTATGGAGATGCAGACTTCGGGGCTGTATGCTGGGAACGCGATGCGTTTGGACCATAATCTTAGCTAAGTGTCTTTATAATTTTATTTAACGTGTCAGTAGGAACTTATACGAATATTAAGAACTTCTATCAGCTATATCGGCCCTCCGTATATTTTAATCAAACGCGATCTTAACTTAAACCTACCGGGGTTGACTCTCGCGGCTAAACATTTATTGAAATCATACATATAGAACCAAATTACATAGTAAGATAGATGTTTAGGTCAACGGAATTTAAGGTTCAATTTTAAACAAGATTTTGATGACTGACAGTTAATGTCAAGATGAGTAATAGGGTTCTATTTTGCTAATACAAATAAACATGACAATAGGTTTAAATATTTAAATTTTAGAACAGGCCAATTGAATCTTTGTTTAAATAAATTAGAATGTCTATTGGCATTTGATATCGAGAAACCACTTTGAGTTGAGCTATACAATGTTTTGAATTGATTTTATTTTTATTGTCTTTTCTCTTGGAATTATTATTTAAATTTAAATCTTTTTGAAATCCGAAAGGAATTATCTTCGATAATTGACAGTGGATCTGAACAATATTCTGACTGAGAACCTTGTGCGTTTATGTTGTCATACCTTCGTCTTGAAGTAATATTTGAAGTGAATATTAACTGAGCTACTGAAGACCTTGTCTTGAGATAATAGTTGAATTGAATATTATCTGAACAACCGGAGATCTTGTAACCTACTGGGGAACCTATCTTCGATAATACCACAGAGTATTTAAACAGTGAAACAGTTGTACCTTCTAGGTAAGAACTCCCAGTATAATTTAATAGGGTTTATTATTATTTAACCTTGTGTTTTTATTATGAATTTATTTTTGGGAAGTAATTGATCAATTACTGATAGAAATGGATAAACGGCCATATTATTACTGTTTATTACCTTTGTTGTGCTGTTATACAAGTCCATTTAGACTTATGGTGTATTGTATTATCTATTTTATTTGCTCCAGTGAAAGAATATCATTTTCAAAATTCATCCCTTGATTTTGGTATAAAATCTGTTAACCTATTAGAACCTAGAATGGGGTTTCATAATACTTGAGACTAAATTAAACCACTAATACTTACCAGTCCTCAATATTAACCTTGGATCTAGTCAGACCAGTATAGAGAAAGTATTTCCCACACTTCTATCCGTACTATTACTCTGAGAGTGGGGAAGTGACAATACTGGTAGGCACAAATGCCAGTATAGTTACGACCGACCAAGTGGAATGGTCCTGATAGCACGCAGTTACACCATCACGTACCATAGTACAGACGATACAGTTGCGATGGCTAGGCTAAGCAACGGTTGATGTGAAGCTTTCATTATGCGGTCTGTAGATTACCAAAATTATTATTTGGGTGCGAGGATTGGCGATATACGTATGGTCTCCAAGGGTCAATTCTGCCTCTGGCGTGCTGAAGGTTGCCCCCTAGTGTTCGGTCTGACCAATCGGCACGTAGTGATTATGCGTAATCCAACGGGGTGTCTACTTACTCGCTCGGCAATAGGTGTCGTTAGTGAGGTTGCGGCTAAGGATAAAACGTCCCTAGAGGCGATCCGTGCAGAATTGGGTGTCTTAGGGAGGTACGTGGGGGGAGGCCAATTACTCGATCTGGGTTGTAGACCAAGTAATGGAGCGTCCTTCAGCTTACTCATACATTAATCGAAGTACCTTCTTATTATACTAGGGTCTAAGGGGGGGAACAGAAGTAGTCTCAAGTGAGTAGGGTAGTTACTCCGTGTAAATTTTAGGAGTAATAAAATCCTACCACAGTGGTAACTACATCCTTGTTTGTCCTCTTATTCATTTGGTGACCGATACATACGATCTATAGACGGGCGACATAGTTTGTTCTTCCCTCTTGAAATGGTCGTGGTAGGATCGAGGAAAAGTGACCAGTATGGAGACGAACTTTACTGGAAAGAGCGGGGAGAGGGCTCTTCCTTTACGATTATAAGACCATATTTCTATAGAATGTCTTCTGGGGCAAATAAATAACACTAATTATTAAACCTTTGTCCATTTCTGTCTGAGAATTTGTATTTAAGAATTTATACATATATTCGCTATAATCTATCTATTTACATGAGTATGTAAAGTCTAATAGTTCACCTAGTTGTGAACCCCGGTCACTAGTATTATTTTAAAAGGATACCATAATGTAGGGAAATATATAATAAACAGACGATCACGCCAAAATAAATAAATATTATCGGAGCCTAAGGCTTAGCACAGTACCTTGTCTATTTTCGTCATATTTGAACTGCCATATATGAACTGTCACAGTGGTTAAAGTGACAAGGTAATAAATAATAAAATAAATAAATAAATATTAGGGGAAAATCTTACACAAATCGACCTAGTCCCAAACTAAGCAAAGCTTGTACTATGGGTACTAGACGACGATAAACATACTTAAATAGATAAATAAATACTTAAATACATACGAAGGACGTTCAATATAAAGTGAGAATGAGATGCAAACTCTTTTAATATTACGAAATTAAATACTGGCCGGTAAAGCTAATCTATCTAGCTGATTGCTATGAAAAAAAAACTAACTATCTTTTGTTTAAAAAAATATACGGTAATTTCTTTGCAATGCTATTGAGTACGTTAGCGAAAATGGAGAAAATTGAACTGCGCGCCGTTATCAAATACTTGTATTTGAAAATTTTTTCTACGGACCAAGTCAATTTGGATTTGCGGGACACTTTAGGGTCTAATGCTCCTCCGTATTCGACAGTCGAACGTTGGTGCGCTGAATTTAGACGTGGAAGAACATCGACAATGGATGACCCCCGCTCCGGACGCCCTACTACAGCAGTAACTGAAGAAATTGTGAAAAAAGTCGAAAACTTAGTTTTGGCGGATCGTCGTGTCACTCGTTTTATTGCTGAAAATGTAAAGATTTCAACGGGGAGCGTGCATAATATTTTACATGAACGCTTGGGTATGAAAAAGGTATCTGCGCGTTGGGTACCAAGAATGCTTACTGACACGCAAAAACAAACTAGACTAGAGATTTGTCAAGAAGCTTTGAACCTGATGCAGCAAGACCGGGAACTTTTTTTGGCGCGATTTATAACAATGGACGAAACATGGCTCCATCATTACGACCCTGAAACGAAACTGCAGTCTATGACATGGAAAAGGCTATCATCTCCAAATCCGAAGAAATTCAAGGTGAGCCCATCTGCCGGTAAGGTCATGGGCTCTGTTTTTTGGGATGGTTTTTTGGGGTATTAATGATTGAGTATCTCGAGCATGGAGCCACTATTACGGGCACTTAATACGCCAAACAAATAGCAACATTGCGCAATGAGATCCGCGAAAAACGGCGAGGTAAACTCTCGAAAGTTGTGCTGTTCCACCAGGACAATGCCCCGGCACACAAGTCCGCCGTTGCAATGGCTGCAATTCGTGATGCTGGGTTCGATATCCTTAAGCATCCTCCGTATTCACCAGATCTGGCTCCCAATGATTTCTACCTATTTCCGAGATTGAAACAATACCTGAGAGGCCAGAAATTTGAAGACGACGACGCGGTAGTCGCTGCAGTACAAGATGAGACCTTTTTTAAAAATGGAATTTTAAGTTTAGAAAAAAGATATACTAAGTGTATTATGCTAAAAGGTGACTATATCGAAAAATAAAATGACATTTAGTAAAAGTTGTTTATATATAACATACTCATTCTCACTTTTTATTGAACGCCCCTAGTAGAAAACATCCATAACTAAGGAATAAATATTCGTGCTCATCACACAAATAAATGCCCTTACCGGGATTTGAACCCAGGACCTCTTGCTTCGTAGGCAGGGTCACTACCAACTATACTAAAGTGTATACATATTTTTGTCCTTGACTGTACAATAAACAACTTATTGACTTTTTTTATTTGTTACGCTTAGGACGTTCGTGCGCAGTGTTTCAAAGGCAGTTAAGAAGAAGGTAAAATTCGCATTTGATGCTATTTTAATTCCATAAAAGTTTATAAAATGCGTCAATGAATCGGAAAGTCAATAACTTTATTCATCATCGCCATCATTTCAGCCGTAGAACGTCCACTGCTGGGCATAGGCCGTCATTGATCCCAATCATTACGGTTGGAAGCGGCTTGCATCCACCCTGAACCTGCGGCCTTTATCAAACCATCCGTCCATCTCGTTGGTGGGCGTCGCACGCTGCGCTTGCCTGTCTGTGGTCTCCATTCGAGAACTTTTCGGCCTCAAAGCCCCAATAACTTTATTATACAAGTAGAAATATTTTTTCGTGCACTGTTAACTTTACTAAGAATTAATTTATTTAATCAGGCGTTACTTTGCGGAGGTCTATGTTAATCAACGAGAAGCAATTACTTTGCTCACCCACGACCTTACGATAGCTACGTTTATGTAAAAAAATGCGTGTTCATGCAGTTCCTCCGCCTCCACACTGTAACTATGAACACACGCAAATCACACAAACCCAACTACACTGACGCGTTTCGAACTCAACCAGAGCTCATCTACAAAGTACCGCAACCGTTCACTGTGCTACCAAATGTTAGACTCTCTCCCTCTGTGTCCCATCAAAATTGGTTCAGCGTTTCAAAGTTATCAGCTCTTTTGTTAGCTGCGGAAAGTATCTTAGACGCATAATGGGCACCTCGAACGGTCTTGAGCTTCGGCTCCCTGTTGTACTTGGCTCCAAGAAAAAAAATACAATGGGGTTTTTTTATTCACTTATACTTAAAAATTACAATTTCCGTTTATAGGCAAGTATGAACGGAACGAACAACCTGGAATTTCAAATTTTGTAGTAGCTCCCGTGTCGCGAGTTGTAAACAAGCTCTAAGTAGGCAGACGCTGAGTCGGCGGCGGTTTCCAATTCAATTTGGATTTGCTTAAACATCCAGATAATTTTATTAGCTAGATTTCTTTGGAGACGGAAGATGTTTGCTGAGACGGGACGCTGTACATTATGGGTTAAATTACCGTTTTATTTGTTTGAGACTTGGTAAATTCGGAATCTCTGAATTCTCTCTCGGAAGCTCTGGGTCGTTTCTGGTGCAAAGGTTGTCCATCGCGGTTTAGCGGGGCAATTGCTAGTGTGTTGGGTACATTTGCGCCTGGTGCGATCCGGGGCGGTTTATTTGACTGACTTTTTATTTTTATTTTATTGTATTTTGTGTACCCGACTCTGTTTATTAGTAACATTAGTAAATATATTAAAGAGATGAATAAATTTAAATTCTGCGCGGACGAAGTCTTAATTTATTCGATTGAATACTTAGGCCGCTAACGATGGGCCTCATAAGGCTGCGTATCCACCGGAGCTGTGCGAGGATGCGTTGCGAGGGATGTGTTTGTCATGAACCAATAGAAACACTTCATTTACAAGTTCCTTATTCTTAAACATAATAATGTGACCTAATTGCGTTGGATTTTAGTTTCTCAAATTTATAACACCATTTTTTATTTTTTATGTCTCTTTTGTTTTATATTGTAAGTTATATGGTTATTTTTTGTTTTTAAGTACCTATTTATCGTAAGCTTAAAATGATAACTTTCTGCCAAGTTTCTTGCGGCGCATTCTTCTTGGCAATGATGGTCCTTCCGAAAGCGCTGGTAGTTTTAAAAAACGTGGCATGTAAACCTGTCCCTGTCCCGGGCCCTTTGCGGCCTACTTGCAGAATAAAAGTTTTGATTTTTTTTGCACCCCTCTTTTTATGTCGGGGGTTAAAAAACACTAAGAACCTATCTGAAACCGCCCTGAATTATTATTTTTCTGAGACACAGAACTCTAAATGCTCTGGCTACTGTGCAGGCGCCCTACAATTCGTCACAATAAGGCTGCTTCCATACACTAGTGGCTGTTTATCAGAAGTTGTCGGGCCGCACAAAACCTTGATTTACGGAACAAGTTTCAGCATGTGCGATGATTTAGCGGCTTTTGATGTTGCGGTTAGGGGCAGGGAAGATTTGTAGAGGTTTTTTGTTGTTTGTCATACATAAGGCTAAGTGTTATACTGTATCAACCGTATGCCTTTTAGCAGAGCTCTGCTAACACTGGATTTTATATTTTGACATACCCCCAAGATGATGTTGATGATGAAGAAGATTGCGGTAGTGAAGAGGACAATTGCTGGTCATTTTTAAGGGAAAGAGAAAGAATATTGCCCTGATAGTGGCCACTTAATTCTGGCGACTCTTCGAGCTATGTCAGTAACTTGGATTTTTCTGCAAATCTCCTCGTCTATGATTCGTTCACTCTGGGAAACTCCGAGCATAGTTCGCTCTATCGTTCTTTGAGTGATTTTGAGCTTTCATATAATAAGGCTTATAGTAAGCGACCACGTCTGAATTTCGTGTGTCATCACTGCCATACTGGTCACAATTACAGTTTATAAAAGAATTAAAATTTTGACTGTGGTGTGTGTCTGGTAGAGATCCCGTCGAGGGATAAGTTCGTCTTTGTATGTGTGTTTCATTCTTTATTTTCGTACAATAAAGGTTTCAAATACTTGCATACATACATCATCATCATCAGGTTAGCCGCAGGACGTCCACTGCTGGACATCCTCATTGATACCCAATCACTATGGTTGTTAGCAGCTTGAATACACCTTGAACAAGCGGCCTTAACCAAATCGTCCGTCCATCTCGTTGATAGACGTCCCACGCTGTGTTTGCCAGTCCGTGGTTTCCATTCGAGAACTTTCGGCCCTTAAGAACTGTTCTGCGTGCTAAATGGCCTGCCCATTGGCATTTCAACGAGCTAATCCGTTTGGCTATGTCGGTGACCCTGGTTCTTCTACGGATCTCCTCATTCCTGATTCGATCCTAGCTCGTTGAGCGACTCTGAGTATACATACAACAACCGCTTTAGCCTAGTTGGTAGTGACCCTGCCTACGAAGCAAGAGGTCCTGGGTCAAATCCCGGTACGGGCATTTATTTGTGTGATGAGCACAAATATTTGTTCCTGAGTTATGGATGTTTTCTATGTATTTAAGTATTTATTTATCTATATAAGTATGTTTATCGTCGTCTAGTACCCATAGTACAAGCTTTGCTTAGTTTGGGACTAGGTCGATTTGTGTAAGATTGTTCCCTAATATTTATTTATTTATTTATTTATTATACACATCAACTAATATTACTTGTCACTGTTCCGCGACGCGCGACGTCTAAAGTAGTCCAAACGAAAGCGCGCATTTCCTTTCCAATGCAATTATTTTCGATTTTCATCCAATGACCCGGACCTTTAAATAGCCAATTAAAAGTTTCCGACAATATCGCCTGTTGGATAGTCAAACCGGACAAATTCCAGGCTTATCGCTGAATATACATTGGGATGGAGTCAAGATGGGAACAGTATTAAACGTTTACCGGCGGCCATACAAAACACAAATAATAATTGGCGGGGAGCTTGCCATGCCCTATCGCCGAAAACATTTTTCGCAATGTTTCATTACGTAACTTTTTAATTTGGACGTACGATTTTTTTTTCTGACACTGAACTATTCAGGATATTTCTAATTTCTATTCTGTTCTGTAGAACCCTATAGGTTAAGTTAGTTTTACAACTATTCTGAAGTACTTACAGTTTAAAAAAAACCGTCGTCCATAATGAAACAGTTGAGAAAAATGTTTTCGGCGAAAAATTAGAGAACCTAATTGGCAACCCGGAGTATACTCCAAAATTAAAAGTTCATATCACACCGTCCCGCCTCCTCACCTACTGAATGCTGTTAGCGTGAGGGGAACTGCACGATACGACATTTTTAACTTGGTAGTTTAAGGCCTAATTCGTGGTGGATGAAGAAGCTAAAGCCATCTAGAGCAGGGCTCCCAAAGTGTGCGCCGTAGAGGGTAAAGAGGGGCGCCGTGAAATTAAAATCACTGCGCTGTATGTAACGCTCACTTGATGATGATACTTACTACTACTACTACTTTTACTCTACTAATCTCAGGGGTTTGAACCCACGACCCTCTGTTTGAGAGCCAGTAGTTCAAACCACTAGGCCACCACGGTTTTTTTAATAGTGGACGTATTTTGGCTTATTTAATGATGAGCTGTAGCTCGACACTTCAGCTGCGAAGAATTCATTTACCGTGATTCTGCGGGAACTGTGCAATTTTTTGAAATAAAAACCATCATTGGTCTCCCCAGAGCATTAAACTATCTGCATAATTTTCTTCAACTAAGTAAATTGGTGCTGCGTTTTATGGAAGACAGCGTAACAAACAAAGAAACTAACTCTTATTCGCATTTATGAAATAAAGTTAGATTTTTCATAACTTTGTGTGAGCCACCTACCTCCATCAAGTTTTCAATCTGGCTAAGCTGTTGATCTGGAATATGAGGGATTCAGGTCCTGGGTCTCTCTTATTACTAACATAGTGTTTACATAAACTCTAGACGTCTACATTGAAATATCTTTTGATGTCTTTAAATTTGTCTATCTCTGGTACAACATTACAATTTCTTTGTTATAGAACTCAACTTTTATAATCTTTATCGTGAATTCCATAGCAAGGAACGGTTGCAAGTGGCCTCTCTATAGGTAGATGAAAAGCCTGCAACCTTCGAAAACTTATAAGACAAAGACGCAATCTCAAAGCAAGCCTATGGTGCTGTAGACCATCAGGATGTTGCTGTATCTCCATGCCTGCTGTCTACATTGTGCAAACCCTCTTTCCACTACTACCACCTCCAACAATGTTCTGAGCGACTGGCCTTAGCAAACTCAGAGGCACAGACTACACTGCAATCCGCACCGACCTTCGGTCTAAAAAGGGGGGCTGATGTAGCAAATTCTAGCGCCATCTAGTCATCAATTAGAGTCTAATTGATGACTAGATGGCGCTAGAATTTGCTAATTATTAGACAAACCACTACAAGAAATCGAACTTGGATGCATAAATACAACTTCCAATTCTCTTCCTTCGGACTTTACTAGGTATGCATATTTATCTGCCTGAAGAGAGGTCGGTGGCATTCCTAACACAATATCAACACTAAAGAAAGTTTTGTTAGTCTATATTCCAAAATAAAATCGAATAAAACTTATTTACTGTTATCTTATCAGTGAATCATATAAATAAATAATTGATACTATCTAACTAAAGATTATTGGTGGCATTTCATGTTTGTTCTTATATACCTACCTAGAAAGGTACGAAGAAAAACCTACTAAAGAATAATAAATCCATAATAATTTTCCGATCCGCTACAATCACTTTTATATTTTTAGCCAAAACTCTTTCGTGCTGGCGACATTTCCACTATAACAAGGTTTTATATTACATATTTGTCATTCAAATTTGAGCGTTGTTCGGTTTCACACAAGACTTAGCATCGAAAGTTGAAAATTTGGACAAAAAGTCTTTGTCATGCGAAGTTAGTGAAATTCAAATCGAATCCAATAAACAAAAGACAAACATTTCCACCTGATTTAAACACGAACGTGATATTCCGTGACATGTCACGGTGGAGTTTAGAAACCTATAATTTGCTGGATATGCTGAATAAGTAATTCTGAAGAAAATTTGTTGTGGCAAAGGTATTGTACTTAGCGCTTGCTGTGGATTAGACCTTCCAGAGGAGGCCCTGACTAGCAAAGCGCTGGTTTAAAGTACACCCCCTTAGTATTTCCTTATTGTAAATTACCAGGTGCTAATGTTATTACGGTACCATCAATGATACGTACCTAATCTTTTTTATAACAAACATCTTTTCTACAATAACACATTTTCTGAGATACACATCGTTACAGACTGAACTGGGAAAATAAACATGGCTTATTAGCCACATGCGCAGTCGCCTTATTAGCCCGCAAAACATTTCCGTTACCCTTATTATTAGTACTTTTTAAGCGAGTCACCTCACGAGGGATATGAGACAGTGGCTTTATTTGTCAAAGGGTATTAAATCATAGTACAATTAGCTGCCTCGCGAGGCAGTTCGATCGCTCAGTCAAAAGCTAGCTAGTAATGTTGTTGTGATGTTGCGTTGCGGTCAAAGGGAACGCAGCCTGTGGCGAGGTACGTCATTGTGTGAGCATGTGGAAATCATTTACCAGTCCAGCAGTCAGGGCAGAACGAGTGGTCGCAGCGCGATCTTTCAATCTATATAAATACCCATAGCATAGTACAGATGATGCCCTAACATAAGTATCCACTTTTCTATGCAGTTACTATGGATAAGTGGATACTTATGTCGGACAACCGATCCTACATAGTAAGCTACATGTTTATTAGGTCGTATTAACGACCGCCTTAGCCTAGTTGGTAGTGACCCTGCCTACGAAGCAAGAGGTCCTGGGTTCGAATCCCGGTAAGGGCATTTATTTGTGTGATGAGCACGAATATTTGTCCCTGAGTTATGGATGTTTTCTATGTATTTAAGTATTTATTTATCTATATAAGTATGTTTATCGTCGTCTAGTACCCATAGTACAAGCTTTGCTTAGTTTGGGACTAGGTCGATTTGTGTTAGATTGTCCCCTAATATTTATTTATTTTATTTATTTATTTATTTTATTTGTTTATATTTATACCCGCTTCCCACATACCACCAATATGTGGTGCTACCGCTGTACGAATTCCATTCTTAATCAGGTGCTAATATAAAAACAACCTTCATAGTGGTTTCCAATAGACAAATCTATCAATGAAAATATGCTTCTCTAAATTGTATTTTTTTTAAGATTCATCAAGCGGAAGATTTGACACATTCACATAGGAAATAACTGACTCTAACGCAAAATTGTTAAGAAAGTCTTACATTTAAGTCTTTCTCAAATTCATTGCTGGCGTGCTCTAAGTAGATACATAGATACTAGTAGACGACGGTTTCACCAACTGTGCCATCTAATAATAAAGTGCAATTGAAGGATTCCTTGAGTTCAGCGAGTTTGAAACCACGAATCACCCTGAATACTTATCTAGGGGTACTAACGGCAAAACTACACGTTGTTTTTAATTATAAAAGTAATTACGTTCCGTCGCTCGTCTGCGCTCGGCGACAACTGCCCTCTGAATGCAAACATTTTAATTTGGTGTGGTCACTTGTGACGTCACTATTACGAGGAGACTGAATTTTTCTTTTTCTCACTGACTGTTTCGTGTGGCCAGGTATTTTCATTTCATTTCTGCAGGCGGCGGCGTGTTTACCGTTTCTGTTTGGTTGTGCACAGAGTTTAGTTGTTTTATCATGTGGATTGTAATTTTAATGATGGAAAGCTATTTCAAAGTTTATGCCATGAAACAAAAAATATCCATCTATACATATAATAAATCTGAATGAACTAATGAACTAAAACAATTACTTTGCTCACCCGCGACCTTACAATAGTTACGTTTATGCAAGAAATGTGCGTTCATGCAGTTCCTCCACCTCCACACTGTACGAACACACACAAATCACATAAACCCAACCATCACCACCACCAAGCTACACTGACGCGTTTCGAACTCAACCAGAGCTCATCTTCAGAGTTACCACAACCACACAAGTTTAATGGCAGATATATTTATGGATCATTTTGAGAATCAGTATATTGTGGGTAATAGTAATATTGTGTACTATTTTAGGTTTGTTGATGATTTGATCCTATGCTGGAGAGGGAGTATGAGACAGCTTGACGTGTTTATTAATGGTTTGAATAACAGGCACGTAAAGATAAGGTTCAAAAAAGAATTGGAGGAAAATTGTTCGTTGAACTTTTTGGATTTAACGATTTCAAAATTAAATGGTAAACATCAATTTAAAATATACCGTAAGCCCACGTACACAGATGCTGTTATACCAGCATCTTCTAATCATCCGTGGCAGCATAAACTGGCTGCTTTCCATTGTTATGTTAATAGATTGTTGACTGTGCCTCTTTCTAAGGAACATTATGATTTAGAGTTGAGTACTATTTATCAGATAGCGATCTCAAATGGTTATACAAAATCAATGGTAGATAGTTTAGTTCAAAAGAAGCAGGCACGGTTAGTAAATAGCATGCTTTACGCTGCGTTACCTTCTCAGTCTACTAACAAATATAGATCTAGCATCTCTTACGTCGGGGGTTTGTCTGATAAGATTTATGGCATTTTAAAATCAAACAATATTAATGTTGCCTTTAAGACTAACAACTCTTTGTACTCTAGGCTATGTAACCACAAAGAACAGGTAGATAAGGGAACTAGATCGGGGGTATACAAGCTTACTTGTAATGACTGCAATGGGATATACGTAGGACAGACAGGCCGAAGTTTTAATACTAGATTTAAAGAGCATGTTTCGGCATATAGGAATGAGCATCCAGATAGATCGAATTTTGCAAAACATTTGTTGGAATCAAATCATTCATTGTTAGATTCAGATTCTTATGAAGTGTTACATTATTGCGGCAAGGGGTTGCGTCTGGATGCTCTGGAATGCATGGAAATAATTAGGTACAACACTATGGGGTCTATTATTAATGAACAGGTAAATTTAGTATCTTCTCCTTTACTGCGGCTTGGGTCGAATTTGAACAGTTAGTATTAATTAAATATGCCTTATAAATAAATAAACAAAAAAAAAAAATTCAAGGTAGTTTTAAATATGTCAATAAAAGTTAATTTTTGTGGGGTAGTTTGAGAATAAGAAAAATAAAGTGGGTACTTGAGAAGTTACAGTGACAAGTTAAAACATTTGTTTTGGTTTGTTAGTTTAACGTTTGGTAGCATAGCATACGGTTGTGGTAACTCTGAAGATGAGCTCTGGTTGAGTTCGAAACTCGTCAGTGTAGCTTGGTGGTGGTGATGGTTGGGTTTATGTGATTTGTGTGTGTTCGTACAGTGTGGAGGTGGAGGAACTGCATGAACGCACATTTCTTGCATAAACGTAACTATTGTAAGGTCGCGGGTGAGCAAAGTAATTGTTTTAGTTCATTAATATGGACCTCCGCAAAGTAACGCCTGATTCAATAAATTATAATAAATCTGTAACAAGTCGGTGTCTGTACATTGAAGATATTTGAGAAAAACTGTCACTAGGGCTATTTATTAGCACAATAGAACCCAAAACAATGATTTTTAGAATTATTGTCTGTTTGTCTGTGCGTTTGTGCGCGCTAATCTCAGAAACGGCTTAACCTAGAATGATGCGGTTTTCACTGATATGTTGCTATTTTCTTGGATTAACATTTAGTGTTTGTTTCATTTGAATCGGTTCACAAATAAGAAAGATACGTCTATTTTAAGAATTTATAGAACAGGTTTTTTGTTTGAACGCGCTAATCTCAGGATCTACTGCTCCGATTTGAATAATTCTTTCAGTGTTAGATAGCACATTTATCGAGGAAGGCTATAGGCTATATATCATCACGCTAACACCAATAGGAGCGGAGCGGAGCGGAAGAATGTTTCCAAACCGGGGGTTTTAATAATAATAATAATAATAAATATCACTGGACAATTCACACCAATTGACCTAGTCCCAAAGTAAGCTAAGCATAGCTTGTGTTATGGGTACTAGGCAACGGATAAACATACTTATATAGATAGATACATACTTAAATACATATTAAACACCCAAGACCCGAGAACAAATATTCGTATTATTCATACAAACATCTGCCCCGACGCGGGAATCGAACCCGGGACCTCAAGCTTCGTAGGCAGGTTCTCTACCTACTAGGCCATCTGGTCGTCGTGGTGGTTTTTGGAAGTAAAACGTCTATATCTCGGGAACTACTGCTCCGATTTGGAAAATTCTTTCAGTGTTAGACTGGGCTACCAGTTAGATAGGGCGGGTTGGGAGTGGTTGGGGGGGCGGGTTGAGAGCGGGTTGGGGGCGGCTTGAGAGCGGGTTGGGGGCGGGTTGGGAGCGGGTGGGGGGGCGAGTAGGGAGCGGGTTTGGGGCGGGTTGGTAGCGGGTTGGGGGCGGGTTGGGGGCGGGTTGGGTGTGGGTTAGGAGCGGGTTGGGAGCGGGTTGGGGGCGAGTTGGGAGCGGGTTGGGGGCGGGTTAGGAGCGGGTTGGGGGTGGGTTGGGAGCGGGTTGGGAGCGGGTTGGGGGCGGGTTGAGAGCGGGTTGGGGGCGGGTGGGGGGCGAGTTGAGAGCGGGTTGATAGCGGGTTGGGGCGTATTGGGAGCGGGTTGGTTTATTATGAAGTTTCACTTCTTCCGGAAGGATCTAAGGAGAGCCATAATTGATGAAAAAGCAAATTGGATAAAAAAATAAGCTGTTCAAATTACTAATTCCACGCGGACGGAGTCGCGGGCAAAAGCTAGTTTAATTAATAAGTATAAAAAACTCAGAGTCAAAAATCATACTTCTCTGATGAATTCTAACTTTTTAGGTAATAATAAACTCAAAATGTTCAACCAACTTGGCACACATTGTTCACATTAAATCTCTTTGTGTGGTTTCTAACTTTTGCCCGTAGAATCCAACTCTTCCCCCGTAGTTTCCACTTCGTTAAATATAATTCCACAACTTAAGTCCCACAAAACTTGTGCTTCCGAGTCATTCACGATTGGATAGTTGACTTCTAAGTTATTTATATTAATTGCTTTGCTTTCCTGAAAATTTACTTTACTAGGACTTGCGTTGACATGGGTTTGCACAGGTTGGTTTTGAACGCACCAACGAACAGCCTAAAATAGACTCGTAATAATAGCATTTTGATAGGTCGTTTGACGCTAACCTATTTTCCAGTTGCTGCACATCAGGCAGGCCGCATTTACGGTGAGGGTGCGGGTGAAATCAGGCTCTTTTTATTCCATCTGATAATTTTATCTTCGTGGTAGAGAGTGTTTCAAGTTCAAACATAGTTTTTTGTTTGCGTTTCTGTGGACATAGCAAAAGTTAAGTCTATAGCTAATCTTTTTTTGTTAACTCTACATCGGCGTGTGGGACGCCGGGCCAACTTTAGGCCCATTTAAATAAATCTTAAGATTCAGCAATGGGCCTAAAGTTGGCCCGGCGTCCTACACGCCGATGTAGAGTCAGCACTCGGGGGCGCTAATTTTACATCCACACTAGAGACAACTTTTGATTCTTAAGTTGTGTATGACCCATCAGTCGTGTGATATATTAGGACCATACACATTTTTTTGTTCACGTCTTTCTTGTAGACATGACAAAAATTAAGGCTCTACAACCAATGTTATTTAGTCAAGTCTACATCGGTGTATGGACGCTGGGCCAACAATACAATACAAAACAAATATTCTTTAGTCATCAAAATAGTACAGAAAAAATTAATAACAATAAAAAATCAGGCAGACAATAGGCGCTCTTATCGCTCAAAAGCGATCTCTTCCAGACAACTAATGCAGGACAACTTCAACAATTAATGCCAACTATAAGCCCATTTAAATAAATCTTGAGTTTGCTGACTTCATGTCCACAGGAGAGTTAACTTTTCTTCCTTCCTTTCCACTGGTCCATTTAATATTAGACAATTTTGGATGGACTAGGCGGGAGAGGAGGTGCTGAGGGTTGATAAGGTGGGTGTGACATTCAGACGCGTTCAGCTTGGCCATTGAACAAGTGTTGGCTTTGCTCCTCGTTCAATTACAAACTTAGGGCGCCCCCTTGGCACTCCTTAGTTATAAAAATCATAAAAAAATTAAAGATTGTAAAGAAAAAAATATAAATATGTAAAGAATTTTTTTTTAACACTTTAATTTGCAATAAACAGATTACATTTTTTTCCTATGCTGTGTATGTAGTCTAATTGGATTGATAATTGATGTGGCGCATTCCGAGCCGCTATCATGACTACGATTGCACCAAAGACACTTGGTTGTAGACATAATAACCCAATCGACTGGGCCCGCTTGGGAGCTACGGCCGAACCCCTGTTATTCTGAGAGGAAGTCTGTGCCAAGCAGTGAGACGTATATGTATAGGATGGGATGGTGATGATGATAATAATATAACGACCTAGCATCATGGGCTTAGTTTAGCTAGGTCAGAAGGTAATTAATCACTCACAAATGAAGATTTTGCGATTGAAAACCAAGAAACAGAAAAGTAAATACGAAATAGTTCATCTGCGTCTGATTCAACCTCTGGCACTATGCTAGTCGAGCCCATTTCGCCTAAAGCGTTACCTGAATAGAGACCCTGCTTGGACAATAATAATAGAAACTAATTTAGAAATATCCAACCAGCCTTTTCTTTCATACACTGCCCTTTGATGTAGCGTTAGAGATGCGGTTACTCGTCTAGAAGGCCCTTTGCATTATGTTTCAGTAAATTATTCAGTCAAACGTCAGTTTTGCCCTCAGGCGGGGCGAAACGAGTTGTTTTATTAATGGATCTACTTATTTATTAAAATCCTTTGTGTTTCAATTTACATGCGGTGAACACGGCAATTGCGATGTTCGTCTGAAACGGAATTTGGATTTTTATTTAATTTTATTCAGTTTGTTACTGAATTAAGTTATAGGGAAGGTAGTTAAGTCATTATCATCATACCAGCGTGTATAAGTCCCACTCCAAGGCACAGGTCTCCACTCAGAATGAGAGGGATTAGGCCGTAGTTCCCACGCGGGCCGAGTGCGGATTAGGTACTTCACACACCATTGAATTTCTTTACACAATTTCTGCAAAATTATACTGATTTTCGATTGATTTAATTTAAATAAATATCACGCGACAATTCACACCAATTGACCCAGTCCCAAAGTAAGCTAGGAAAGCTTGTGTTATGGGTACTAGGCAACGGATAAACATACTTATATAGATAGATACATACTTAAATACATACTAAACACCCAAGACCCGAGAACAAACATTCGTATTTTTCATACAAATATCTGCCCCGACACGGGAATCGAACCCGGGACCTCAAGCTTCATAGTCAGGTTCTCTAACCACTGGGCCAAGTGGGCCATCTGGTCGTCAAAAAATAGTTCGATAAAAAGTACTTTCTAACACATTTGGTCATTCTGTCGTTTATAAAGGCCAAATAGCATTACCATTAGCACCGGCCGGTACTAAATTGAGGCAAAATCACTGAATCCACGTTGATTCCACTCAACCCGTGCTCAAACAGAATTAGCGGTACCTCAATTTGGCAAATTTGCCTAAACATTTGCCATCAGGCGTTAGCCGAGTGTTGAGATTTTGGTGAATCTACAGCTTGCCATTCTGCTGTGCCTAATGGATGAATCATGATGTACACGCCGAATAAAAAAAATGCAGCCCATTGATAATGTTAAGCTGTGTCATTTTGTATTGTCACACTACATTAGCCATTACGAACGTGTATGTCAAAGCTTAAGATGTACCATCTCCTTGTCATAAGGACACTCTTTGCAAATGAACAATGTTACAAAACCTTCGAGCTAAACATCGATAAAAGTAAGGGGACTGGCGTGGTTTTTTTAAGACCATAGACAAACGGGCCAATTTTTCCCTTTTCTTTTTTTATCATCATCATCATCATCATTTCAGCCAAAAGTCGTCCACTGCTGAACATAGGCCTCCCCCATGGCTCGCCAAACATACCAGCGTACCATCCGCATTCAACGCATTCCCGCAACCTTAACCAGGTCATCACTCCATCTTGTTGGAGGCCTACCTACACTGCCACTGTCGTGGATGCCACTTGAGAACCTTTTTGCCCCATTGGCCATTCTACACTCCCACTTGAGTCTGGCGATTCTTCGAGCTATGTCGGTGACTTTAGTTCTTGCGCGGATTTCATCATTTCTAATGCGATCCCGCAGAGAAACTCCGAGCATAGCTCTCTCCATCGCCCTCTGAGTGTTATTTTTTGATGGAAACCTAAAATTAGTGACTGAAATGGCGCGGATGTTTTTTCGCGATATCAATGAAATCTACGATGTATTCTTTGGGAATTCCCAGAATTTCAACTCAACTGCTACAGTTAATAGTTTAGGCGTCCAAAGCTAGTAATACAATACAATACAATACAATACAATACAATGACTCTTTATTGTACACCAGAAATAGTAAGCGATACAGAAAACAGGTACACAGAGAGAAAGTTACAAGGTAAGCAATAGGCGGCCTTATCGCTTAAGAGCGATCTCTTAATAGTAATAGAAGCGATATCTTAATAGTTGATAGTAATAATTATATATTCCTTAATGCTACCTATTATCAAACTAATACTGTTGTTTTAATTGTTATTGTTACTCATTGCTTAATGAATTTCAATTTATGTTTCCCAGTGAATCTGAACACGCCACTAATTAGTGTTAACAATTTTCCTTGTTACAGGTACGTGTACCGCGGTGAAGGTATTGTATTTGCTAATATTACTACGTTAATATTCTTCATCGGAAGAAGTAGCTACAGAAATATCGTCAAAAATGTTTCACTCCGGGTTTGATAAGTACAATGATTCGTTTACATAATTTTTAAGATTTCGCATGCGTTCGGTCTATAAGAGGCTGTATCTTTGGAATCGTAATAATAATGATTTATTTATTTGTAAACAAATACAATAAAATAAGGAAAAGTTCTCACTCTGAAAGGTGTACAAATTTTCGACTAAAAACAATACCAACAGCAACAGTGGACGTTGTTATTAAGGTTGGAAAAAAGTGAACAGTTTCGGGCTAATCCGTAATCCTTCCCCTGAGAGTGCGAGAAGTAACAAGTAAAATGCTCTGCACGCTTGGTTACAAATATGTGAAGAAATATATTTACTTAGACGTAAATAAATTTGCCGAGAGTCACAAGTCTACTGGGACGTGCAAATCAATTATGAAAGAAAATTATGTGACAGTTTACATTCTAAAACGCTACGTTGAAGGGATATTTTGATATAACGGCTACATTTGTAATCATTATCATCCTTCCAGAGTATACAACGTCCCACTGCAGGGCACAGGTCAACTAACCAACCGACCGACCAACCAACCAACCAACTAACCAACAGTAATGATGATGATTATTGGGCGTCAATGAGGAAGGCCTATGTCCAGCAGTGGACGTCCTACGACTGAAATGATGATGAAGTTAATGACTGAATTGCATCGCAGGCGTGTGTAACTTTCCTCACAATGTTTTCCTTAACCATAAAGCTCATGGTAAATTTGTTATGCAATTCCGCAAGTAAATTCCGAAAAACTCAGAGATGCGAGCTGGGACTCTAACCCACGACCCTTTGCTTGAGTGGCCATACAAACACTTGTAATATTCATTATTTTCCACATAACAAGACAACGGTGTATTACGACAAAAAGTTAATACCAACTTGAAAATGAGTTTAAAGTGTATTTTCTTTAGGTCTATAATCTTGCTTATTTACGTTGAATCCTAAGTCCTAAAGTACTTTAAAAAATATACTCATTTTTTCATCTATTTCTTACAAATAATTTATTTTTAGCTCACACTACGGCATAATCAATAAAATTAATCTTTCAGAATTACTAAAAAACTTAACAGACTCTAAAGTCAAAAGCTTTTGTTAATTTAACTACGAGATTGAGTAGTAAAACATTTTTGACTGCTGAATTATACGAAACAAATGCACCGCATTATCACCACCTGCTTCACAAATAAACAAAGTTTAGTTATAATGTTTATGTTTGCATCACCGTCGTCAATATGATGGCACGCTTTATGGCGCCCAACGTGGGGCCAACTTAATAAAGCTAATTTATGTCCCTCTCTTTATTAAAATGTCGCGTTATTTGTTTTCTTCAGCTAATAAGTTTTGTTTTTGGCTGTCATTGGTAAATGTGAAGTGATGATGTTTTTGTTTACACGTTATGTGTTGGTATTTAGGTTCATACAAGATTTTGTACAAGTAGGTAGGTATGTGTGATTGTGGAAAAAGTGTAATTTGGTGCTGGGTGTAATTGTGTATATCATAAGATAGGCTGAAGTCATAGTGTTATGAAATGTTTGTCAAGTACCTATATAAGTACAAAAAGACGTTATTTAAAGAGTTAATTTTCGGAGTCACAGACATGTTCTATGAAAGCCTCGTTTAAGCACTTATAGTAAAGTGTGTAGAAAATAACAAAATAAAAACAAAAAAAAACATTTAACACTTAAATTAAAATATAACAAACATATTCCTTGAAGAAAATAGAGGTACACTGAGAAGGGTTTTTCCAAAATTTTTGTGGAATAGCAAGCTAACTAACTTTTATCCTTCCAACGAAGCACAGCTAAATAAAGCTCTAAAATACTTCAGTACCGGCTGTCATCCTTATATCATTCATTATAAGAATACCTCTACCAGAAAATTATGCTTTCATCCGCTAAGTAAGCACATAAAATATGCAACACCGTCTACCACGTTGCAACATGTCATTAATTCAAAGGTACCACAGGAGATTACCGGTAGCTTGATAAATTTATTATGTCCATGTTTCGCGTTACCCCTCTTATTCATAAAGTTAAAAAACGTTACATAGAAAGCTTCTCTGCTTGCAGGTTGAGTTACGCATGCCCTAACATCTGATGTAATTATAAAATCTGTATCTAACCGTATTCTAAAATAGCAAACAAATTATTTCATTATTTCTTTCTTTGTTCCGTCTATTTGACGGCAAAATGTCAAAGTTTTTTTTAGTTTTAGTTCTTGTTTTTTTTTTATTATGAGAGAGAGGCAAACGAGCAAGCCGGTCAGCTGATGGAAAATGATCACCACCACCCATAAATATCAACAGCTCAAAGAGAGTCAGTGATCTGTTGCCGGGCTTTGAAAAGGAGATGGAATAGGGGAGAGGGAGGGTGAGAGGTATTGGGCCCGCGGCGCTCTCACTGACCGTACGAAACGCAGAAGGAGTACTGCTGCTTCACGCCGGTGTTCTGTGAGAGGGTGGTACTGCCCCGGACGAGCCGGCTCATTCCTAATGCAGCGGCTAGCTACAACATGGCTCTACCACTATTAAAACTGGTTGAGTTTGAAACGCGTCAGTTTAGTTTGGTTTGGTGGTGGTGATAGCTGGGTTTGTGTGATTTGTGTGTTCGTACAGTGTGGCGTTGGAGGAACTGCATGAACACGCATTTCTTGCATAAACGTTACTATAGGTATCATAATGTCGCGGGTGAGCAAAGTAATTATTTCAGTTCAACAACAGAGGGCGCTATCCAAGAACGTTCAATTACTTCAGCTTTCAAGATGGGATGTTAACTTCGTGTGCAATCGATAGATGGCGTTGTCCAAACATACGTTGGACTTTAAAAATATCACCGTTACCTTTTTCAGATCAAACTCTAAAATTTTATAATGTTGACGCTATTTCAAAACCGGACGAAACCGCAGGTTAAAACTAGTAGTAGATAGATCCTTTGTACATAGGGTTAAAATATACAATGATAATACAAATGACGAGGTATATCCTAAACACACAGCACGTTCATCAATTTATAATATCAACAAGCTTTGAGGGCTACATTACATAAAATTTAATGTTCTAGTAGCGGTTACTATAAAATTACATTGCATACCAATCATGATGAAACATGAAACTCTGCTAAATTTCTGCAGAGGTATTATGGTTTGAACATGAACATGCCGAGCTAAACACTCGATCATAGGTGGGCCATTCTACTTTTAAGTAACCATTAATTTATTGTAAAATATAAGGCATACCTGGTGATTTTTTTCAAGTGTAATAGTACATTACTGCAGCGGCCGCGAAATAGGGGATTGCCGGCCGAGTAGTTATCACCATCACCATCACCAACAACATCATCAACATCCATCAACATCCATCAACATCCATCAACATCCATCAACAACCATCAACATCCATCAACATCCATCAACATCCATCAACATCCATCAACATACATCAACATCCATCAACCAACATCCATCAACATCCATCAACATCCATCAACAACCATCAACCAACATCCATCAACATCCATCAACATCCATCAACATCCATCAACATCCATTAACCAACATCCATCAACATCCATCAACATCCATCAACATCCATCAACATCCATTAACCAACATCCATCAACATCCATCAACCAACATCCATCAACATCCATCAACATCCATCAACCAACATCCATCAACATCCATCAACCAACATCCATCAACATCCATCAACATCCATCAACATCCATCCATCCATCAACATCCATCCATCCCTCCGTCCGTCCGTCCGTCCGTCCGTCCGTCCGTCCGTCCGTCCGTCCATCCGTCCGTCACCACGTCGACCTATTAAACATCATGGTGCTATGTCACATAAAACAATAGACGATCACTTTGCTGGCCTTGGCCAGCAATGTTGTATGAAATTCCATTATTGACCTCTCGTCTAGCCGCACCTGCAACGTGACAGTTCGTGGCGTATTTTAAGGAACATAACGTCAATATTTCATAGCATGTTTGAGAAAATAACATTTATTTGTGTATTCGTTTGCTCTGAAGCGTACCAACTTACCGACAATAAAATTGGCCAACGAGACGAGTACGAAAAATCGTTACTCGGCGGTTTTTGAGCGCTCATTTACACTACTTACTATCCGGCGAATAATTGACGCGTCGTTCGGCGACTCCCGCGTGTCTTGTCGCGACTTTACATAAAACTCGAACTGAGTGATCAATAGGCCCTTTGCCTCCAACTTCTTCAATAGTACGTCTTCAATAAACCTAAAACAAAATGCCACCATCCCAAAGGACAACGCCTCCGAGCCACAAACTTTTCATAATCTTAACACTGATTAATCAAAACTAAACATAACACCAACAGAATGGAAGCGAACTGCCGAAACTCTTCCCAATTCAAACCACGTCCCAAAGCTCTTACTTCGTTCAAATTATCCACGGCCCATCCATAATGGTGTGAAAGGTTTATTTTTAGCGTGTTTTTCACTGTGAAAAACAGCTTTTTACTTTGAAAGCGTGTATTATCGATCGGACCCTGTAATGCTATGGGATGACAGTGGTCGCGTCATTAAAACCTTATGGCTTTTAACGGTGCATTGTGCGGATATAGAGTGTCATAATGTGGCTAAAATACCTCCATATTCAGTACTATTATAAAAAAAATAAAGTTTATTTGGTTTTAACAAGATTGAGGTTCCTAGTAAATCAAGGTTGGGACCTTCCATTGAGCAAATAAATGCTTGTATCGGAAAGTCCCGCTCTTCCTTTACTCAGGGATAACAGGAAAAAACCCAGTAGGGTATATACATTAAATTATAAAATACTACTTAATTACTAATTTGTGTTTGTGTGTGTGTGTGTGTGTGTGTGTATTATGTATAACTATTTTTTTTATTTCAAATACAATAGGATGCAAAGATATCCTTCGTTCATATCCCGCAATAGTTTCATAAAATCCTATCTTAATTCTTCTTTAATGCGATCCTCCAGAAAATTGTGTGACAAATTATTTCAAGTCTCTAGCGCCAATGGTTTACGAGTACATTGTGCTTTGTCTACCATTCACTCAGTCATCTTACTCTTTTATAAGTAAAGATGAATGTTTTATTAGCTTAACTTTACACCTAAATAAATAAATAAATAAACATTTGCTCAGTGACTTTCTAATGGTAATTAGTAATTACCCATCAATAGTTAACTGGAATAAAAAGGTATGAAGCAATTATTGAAGAAACGAGAGGGCAGCTAACATGAGGAATGTGCGACGAGTGGAACCCCGCAATGAAGATAGAAAACGCTTGCCGCCTGACCAGACAGAACCGTTATATAAAGAGTCCTACAGGACTTGGTCTTACGTCTTTGACATAATAATTTTTGAGAACATTATGAACATATCAGTTTTGAAAATATTTGTAAACCAATCACGCGGATGCTTACATCAAGGTACATCTAGCATCCAGACGAGCACTGCGTTCATGTAATATGCATAACAATGGCGCCACCACGCGTGTCTCCCGGCTGATGTCATCCATTATCATTGCTGCGATATTTAGAACATTATAAACGCTCGTCAGTGATTTCATTCAAACTGATTTCTGATAAAGACAAAAATATGTGGCTAGACACAGAATGGATATCAGAAGGTGAATGGCGGCCGCGCAGTTAGTACAGGAAGCACTGACGGAACGATCTAGACGTGTTCCTTAAAGACTAGCCTTAATCGGGACGAATAAAGAAACTAGGGGAAGCAGTGGGACACTAAACTTCTCCAGGCTTGATAATAATAATAAAGTTACAGATTTCTTGGGCAGACATAACTTATTCATTATTAGTCTGAAACCATTCACTTAAATTAAGGCGTTCCTTGAAGAACGGTACACTGATGATCACTGGTCATCTTAATCCATTTACCATGCATCATCATCAGTTCGAAAAACTCAGAGGTGCGAGCCGGGATTTGAACCCACGACCCTCTGCTTGAGAGGCCACCACGGCTACTTTTCGGAATTTATGTGCGAAATTATATTTGAAATTTACCATTTTACGGTCAAGGAAAACATCGTGATACACCTGCAAAGAATCCCAATCTGCACTGGGCCCGCGTGCGAACTACGGCCCAAGCCCTCTCATTCTGACAGGAGGCCTATGCCCTGCAGTGGGACGTATATAGGCTGGGATGATGATGATCATTAGTTCACTTTAATGTCACGTCCAAAACTTATGATACAGATGTAAATGGACCACTAGTACAGCTGCATAATGCACCGTACAGTCATTTAAAGTTGCAATCTTCATGTCGTTAGCAGACGGGAAGCAACGCCTCCGGCCGCTCTCATTACTTGCAAAAGTATGCGCTTTTAAAGATCTCGAAAAAATGTTGTACGCTTTTAATCGACTAGTGATAGTGTCTTTATATCTTCAGTTTTACGATGATCGTTCTATTTACTAAAGAATTTGTTTTCTTCATCTATAACTAAAGCTAAATCATCCCGCTACAGTTCTTTAAGCAGATGACATACAGTACTGAGCTGTGGTCCTTTACAATGGGCTTTATAAGGCGCAAGCCATACAGAAGAGACGTGGGACGGGGGCGCGTCACAGTCGCACAGCCCCTTGAATCAGTTTTCATACTGAGGGGGTGTTTCACCACCTTATTGTCAAACTACTGGTCACGTAACCAATGAATAAACTAAGTACTGGACAAATCTGTCGGCTAGTTTTTTTTCAGTTTCACCACTCCGGTCCTGTGCAAACTAAGTACCACTTAACTAATCGTCGATTTAACATAGAGGGGGAATTGCAACGTCACATTTCACGATCACGCGTTCCTGTTCGCACACTTTCGTTCAAAGAGTCGCTCATTGTTAAAGCAAAAGAAATCGTAAACTATGTAATTTTTAAATACATCTATTTTTTTGCATAAACAAATGTGTAACATTATAATTGATCCAAAAACGGTATTTATTTACGATACTTTGTTAACAATAACAAAGAAAAATAAAATCACGTAAAACGAATCGAAAAGTGGCGCCAAACATTTGACAGATTAACTTTTTTTTGTAATGGCGATGTACAAGTTCACGTAGAACAAACGATTGTGCCACTAAAAAAAAGTCTGTATTTAAAAAATATTACGAAATTTTGGATTTATTTTTACATACTAAAAGCGTACCTATATTTTTTTATTCAAATCTTGATATTTGATTCCTCGTTTGCAATTTAGCATGACTTCTTTCTTTAAAAAATAAAAAATACTTGATTTATTTTTCTGAAACCGGCTGAAGGGCTCTCCAACCATGACCACAAAAAAATTAACTGACTAATTAAAAAGTTATGTGACGGATAAAAATGCTAAATGCCACCTGATCTGATGGTCAAATTAAAAAACAGTTTGTCCGTCACTTAGCGCTAATCAAGACTGGTGAAACAGAAATTTTAAGTTCATCTGTCAAATAAAGTTATGATTAAGCTAATCCGAACTTTAAAAAAAGTGGTGAAACAGCCCCTAAATGTATAGAAGCGTTGCGATCCAAAGCATCCAAAGAGACGGGGCCTGCGAACAAACGAAGCGGACTGCAACGCGCCCCCGTCCCACATCTCTTCTGTATGGCTTCCGCCTAAGAAACCTCAAAGTCATTCACAGAGCTATAGAGCGGACTATGGTCGGAGTATCACTGCGTCATCGTAAAGTTATTGACATAGCCAGGACCGGATTTAGTGATCTGGCGGCTTCGGGGCATAAAAGGAGTGGAGGCCCCCTGTCCACAAATTATTATCCACGTGTCCAAATAATAGAAAAGCCGTGATGGCCTAGTGGTTTGACATATGGTCTCTCAAGCAGAGGGTCGTGGGTTCAAATTCCGGCTCGCAACTCGTGAGTTTTTCGGAATTTATATGTGAAATTACAATTGAAATTTACCGTGAGCTTTACCTGAGTACACCTGCGAAGAAATTCAATGGTGTGTGTGACGTTCCCAATCTGCACTGGACCCGCGTGGGAACTACGGCCCAAGCCCTCTCATTCTGTGAAGAGGCCTGTGCCCTACAGTTGGACTTATATAGGCTGGGATGACATGATCATCCAAATAATTACTCGTCGGAATTTGACAATTTTTTTCGAAGTTTCTATTGAGGGGGGCCCTCTATTGTAGAGGCCCCGGGGCCTTAAGATTTAAGTAGCAATGGGCAGGGCACATTGCTGAACTGACGACCAATAAGGCATTAAGGTTCTAGAGTGGCCTGGGAAAGCCCCCAACAAGATGGATCGATGATCTGGTAAGGTTACAGGAACCACTTGGATGCGGACAGCGCAGGACCTATCGTTGTGGAAGTCGGGGAACTCTGGAGGCCTTTATGCAGGAGTAGACTGGCTAATATGATGATGATAATTATGACCTCTTGCATTGCAATCATCTGAACTTTTAAGTCAGCTTAATACGGAACAACTCCCACAAACGTAAAATCTACACAATTATTATACAATAAAACACTCACCACCAGCATTATCACTAGCTTAACTGTACCAAACATTGTAACTAAACTAAGTAATTTGTTTATTACACCGCTGAACCCTAAACACAATTACATAAGCGATAACTTAGGCGGCGACCGGGTCACATTAGTGGTTATAACGAGGGTACCTCGTGAATAGTTGGACGATGTGGGACGCAACCACGTAACACGAAGAGAGGATTTAGTAAAACTGAAAGTAGAGCCTAATGGAAAAAGCCGTGGTAGCAGGGGGGTTTCACTCCGCAGTTTAGGTATGTTCGGCCGGCGCTCCTCCCGGGAGGAGTATGGCAGTAGGTTGTCGTACGGCCTTCAGTTCGCACGCTAGCCGCGTGGCGCGTAATTAAGCATCTTTTTTTTCTGTGATTTTTGCAACAAACAATGACTTCTAAACGATATTATAAATAACTTACTTACATACTAAAGGTAGTTTACTGAATTAATACACACTGTTATCTTTCTTGATTTATTATACCTACCAAATATGGGCGAGTGGGAACCCTGTGCCCTTGGTTTCGGATCAGCGGTGCCCAACGGAATATGAACGCTCGTATAACACGAGAAGTTTTAATTTCGCGTGCACGCAGTAGGAGTAGGAAAGTTTTTATACCTAAAGTTGACCTTTGTTCGAGAGTGATCCTTCTGTACGTTAGTACTTGATACATGATCATAATCACGTCGATTTTGTTAAATTCCCAAAATGAAGATTCAAATAATATTCACTTAAAATCGAGTTTACATGGTAACCTCTGGTGAAACAATATTGCGATGTTTATGAACGCGAGCTATGTGCGTTATTTTAATAAGGAAAGTTCAGGGATTCCTTCCGATACGAGCGAACTCGTTGCGTCCAACTTTCACGTATTAAAACAACTTGATAGCGCTCGCTTTTTGGATGATTGGGGGGGTTGTATTTTAACGTATCACAAGCAATACCATGGAAATTGGACGTTGCGATTGCGGAATTTGACGGGTTGATTGATTATTGGAAGTGCAGTCAAAGAATCAAACCCGACTGTATCCTAACCGTGTACGTTAACGGCTGTTATGAACTTATGAAGTAAATCCTGACACATGGCACGACTATGAATTTTTAAATATTAACAATGTCAACCATAGGAAAATAAACAGTATGCGTGTGACAAAAATATTAATATAGTAATTTTTTCCTATGGGTCACATAATCAATATTCACTTAGCACGACTTTTCTTGCAGATCTAAATTGAGCTATAGACTGAAAAATAGATAGAATTTTGTGCGCCACAAAATTGGTGATACCTAATTAAATCTATGTTTCGTCAAATTTCGTTTCTTTGATTAAAAAGACTACCACAGTTCCACTTTTTAAATGAAATAGCAACTTTACAAATTATTCAAATGAAGATTTTGTCAAAAGACTTGTACGTCTCAACTTCAGATGAGTCTTAGCTCGCTGGAAAGACGAAACTTATTTCACTTATTTACATAACTTCCTTAAACCACACGTATGCCTTGCATCCAACAGTGAGCTGCGGAAATAAAAGGACTCATTGAGAAATCCTACTAATAATAAAAGACATGGTTTGGATGTCTGAATGTCTATAGTCAATCAATCAAAAACGGCAGCATCTGGATTGAGACGTAGAATACTAAATAGGTAATCCAAAGTCATCTCTAAAAAATAAAATAAATCCTTAGTACGACGTAAATACTGCACGGCAGGTCATGACTTTTTGAATGTTGATAAAACTACATTTTTAAAATATGTAGTTGTTTTAGTAATACGATGAAAATACCTAAATACACGCGCAGTCTAACCAACCTATCTTGAGCCATCGTGCTTCCCCTTTTGATTATACATATGTAAATTATAGCTTGTTTATGAATACTCTAAATGATTCTCCCTTGTCCGATAGTTAGTTGCGTTAGTTCTCCTTCGGCCATCGGACGGGGAACTCATGTCGCTTGTGCTTACGCATGGCTTTGAATAACCGCCGCTCTCACACACACATACACGAGTGCATAGAATACCTAAAATCGATTAGCCCCAAATGAACGGTATGGCAATAAAATGTTACCGTAACCTATTATAGGCCAAACCCTAGGATTGTCAATGTATCTCGAGAATATATTTGTAACGCCGGCAAAGCCGAGGGATTAAGCTGTTAACAATAAATAGATAAAACCTCCCTTTAAGTATGATACTGAACAATCTCAAAGACTAGCAAAACACTTTTACAAACACACATACTCAGATGAAGACCATTAACAAATTTTTCGCACTATCGGATAAATATCTTAAACTATACAACTGGGCAAAGGCTGTTCAACTGAAATAATTATCTTTAGTTTACACTGAGAAATATATAGCAAATGCTGCAAGTACAAACTATCTTGAAATTTCCAAATTTAACATTAAAATCTCAATTACACCAACAAATTGGCAATTACGCTGATGCTTCAGTTTTACATAATTACAAATTTTACTATTCACCAACCAACCTAAAGCATCCAACGGTGTATTTTCCAACAAATTCAACGGTTCCTATTTCCAGGTGTATTTTTCGAGTCAACACATTAGCGTGTACAGGTGTGGCCAAGAAACATTTGTTTGCTTGCACTAGCGAGTGTTTGGGGAGATTTACAAGGTATTAATGGGCATGGTAATAATGAAGAAATGGAAAACAAAAGATTTTCTTTTTCAATACCAGAACATTTATTGTAAAATTAACACCAATCAAACAATTCACTCACCACTAGACATTGGAATGAGCGAAGGGTTCAACACCACATGTAAAGAGCAAAGAGCTGTGCTACTTGAGGGCTTGATGTGGATATCATAATGCCCTTTGATATGTAAACTTGTATTGTTAGTTTTTGATAAATAAACCAGAAATGGTGGTAAATTAATTTATTGTTGAGGGCCTTTAAATGCTTATTGTTATTGTGTGTCGTCGTTTCAGTCGTAATTCACTAGGCCAACTGCAATATGCTATATTAGGGCTCACGCTAGGAAATAAGTTTTTGTATGTAAACTTTGTAATTTTAAGTTAGTTAGTTTATTGAAGTCAGGATTGCCGTCATCGAAATTGATGTGGAGGATATAGGTGTCACTGACTATTTGAACACTTTTAATAATAAAATAACACAGCAAAATCATAAGATAAAATAACTAATCAAAACTAGGTTGTAGATGGGAGAATGCAAGAACTACACCTGAGGCCGTATTGTCTAAGCCTCACCTTCGCTTCCACCATTTCTTTCTGTCATCATTTAATTTTTATACCGCGTGACAGAATGAAATAGCGATTGCAAAGGCAAGCGTCAGAAGCGTTAGACAGTAAGCCTGCTGGATGCGTTTTATTTTAAACATGGACCTCCACAAAGTAACGCTTTAATCTAACAGTACATGTGGCAAAAGCTTGAGAAAAACTAAGCAAACGCTACACACTCGAAGTATCACATAATAGTAATTTATACTGCGTATTTCGTTTCGTTCCGGTACCACCCGCAGCCATTCCGATATTTACCGACCCGTACTCTACAAAGTACAAATACGCGGCATTCCGTATGCAGATTGGTGCGCCGGCCAATCACATTTTTTAATTTGCAACGGCACTTTGCGTAGTTCAAGTATGCATGGCGCTGGAGTTGCCAGATCAATATGTTACCACGAATGTTGGCAAGGTTTTGATGTTTTAGATGTGTGTAAGAGCGTATTGTTGGATGTGAGTGGGAAGAATGTAGAAGGGCTATTTTTATTTTATCTTTAAATGTTGGCTCTGTGCATCACTTTTTTTCTGAAGGAGTAAGAAATAGAAGCCACCGTGCAATAACGTTGTCACCAAAAAAATTTGTGGAGCTTATTTAGGTAACAAAATAGGAACACTTTTAGAATAACGATAACGTATTCAGAATAGAAAATACACTTGTACTTCAAAGAGTTACACAAAGGCATTAGAATGTGAAATAAATAGATCTATTAATAACATTGTAGATCTGTTTTGAAAAACAAAACTGACTGCGTAATCATATTTTCTTATTTACCCCCAAAAGAGGCCACATGTCAAAAATTCATTTATGTATTTATGTTATGTCCGTCTTTGGGTCACCGACTTAAATATGGGTACCAAATTTCAACTTAAATTCAATAGGAAGTTTTGACATCTGTGTTTGAAATCGTATAAGTAGTATCGGAAATCCGTGTCTGCGTAATGCCCGTTTCCACGGGAATCCCGGTAAAATATACCCTTTGTATGTTACTCTCGCAAATGAGACGAATCTAATGACACCTTACACTTTAAAATCTATTGAGCCGTTTAGACTGCATGGCACGCCAAAAAAATTATACATACAAACAAAAAAAAATACAAACAAACAAAAAATGAAAATTATACATACGCTTGAAAACAAGGAGAGTACTTCTTTGGCAGTCGGGTAAAAACCTCTAGCTGGGCAAATTATACTCCTTTTAATAACGTAGAAAAATTGTATACATTCGATGCTAAAACCAGTTCAACGATAGCATACATTTGTGAATATTCTTCCAATATCTGCATGGAAGGAAAATCCTTTCAAAGAACCTATATTCTCTGCGGACCTGATTCACAAGTACCGCTTGCATCGCGTAATCAGCCTGAATATCTTTTCAGGCGAACCTTTTCAGGCAGCGACTATTTCAAATATGACCCAAATACTGGACAGGGATTGCATAGGGACAGGGTATGTACAAACCGATACGCCACTAGTATTAGTTCACCGAACCGCGTTGGGTTTTGGCCTAAAAGTCGCATCATGCTAATTATGAATTTCGTTTTACACGTCATCACCTCTACTTATATACGCCCCACTGCAGGGCCTGTGCCTCTACTCGGAGTGAGAGGGCTTGGGGCATAGTTCTCACGCGGGCCCAGTGTGGATTGGGAATTTCGCACACACCATTGAATTGATTTTCAAGTGCGTGCAAGTTCTTTACGTCTTTTATCCTTCGTCGTAAAGCTTGTGGGAATTTTGCACATGAATTTTGAAAACCTCCGAGGCGCATGCCCGGGATTTGTACCATCCATAAGGTCATCAACCATAGGTCAAACCGCTAGGGCACCACGAATAATTTGCAATAATTTTCCAATTATGTATTTGTTTACAGCTCACAAAATAATAAAATGGTAGACAATTCAGTTAATGTCTGCGCTAAACAGACCAAAGAGTCTCTTAAGAAGTAAATGTCGTATTTAAACAAAATACGAATGCCATCAGCATGTGAAACGCGCTTAGTTAGACTCCAGGGATCTTAAAGAATCATTAGCAGAATTCAGTTCATTGTTGCTAAGTGTCAGCTTAACAGTCGTATTGGACGGAACCAGGCTAAAAACCTATAAAAGGGGGCGAAATGTACCGTGTAATGTCTGAACGGTGGACATAATTTTTAAATATTATCTCTTGAAATGGTATCAGAACACGAACCCATTGGGCTCTTTGTGAATGCTTCGTCAGGTACTATAACGTCTATGCCTTTTCATTTTGGACAATTTGCTTGATGATATTTGGATTTTATGGGGCTTTTTGGCCAGCTTCGTTTCGGTTTATTTTTAGTAAGCTTTTATTAGCTTCATTAATGTATCCATGTATGTAACGGAATTTTTAATGTTTGTGATACTAGCTGAACTGAAACAATTACTTTGCTCAGCTGCGACCTTACAATAGTAACGTTTTTAACGTTTTTAACGCACACAAATGCATATTTATTACGTGCAAATATTAATTACGACTCTTCATTGTTTGGGAGCGTCAACTATTCCGGGACCTATGATCAGTGTGCAACATCACGATCGACAAATCACATGAAAAATACTGTGCGTAAATGCGGTGGTAGGGCGCATCATTTTAAATTAGACAAGCTATAATATGGCCCCGTTTTTACCCTTTGGGTACGGAACCCTAAAAAGTATAAATTACAAACTACCATTACGATGACGAGCTCATCATGACAGAAGTCGTTTAGGAATTTTAGAATTAGTCCGGCATTAAAGTTCGGTCCCAAGTGTTCAATTACAAAGATAAAGGATAGCTGTGGAATTTTAATGGATGCCCTGTGGACCCATCAAAGTCTGCCAACTCTGTTTTGGAAGTTCTTGAAACGTCTAGGCGATGTTAATGAAAGGTATTTTTTATACAAGGTGAAATTTTGTACGTGATACAAAATTAGAGTTTCTAGCTTAGTTAATGCTGGACAACATAATGCATTGACCCAGTTGTTAGAATTAGTAGGTATTGTTGAATTTGAGGTATCCACACATTTAAATATTATTTATTTTATTAGCAGTACGGCTGCTCACCGAATCTAAGATTATTTAAAAGCGAAAAAATTTTTTCGCTTTTAAATAATCCACACATTTAGTTCATAATGAAACTGCAACAAAGTATGAAAATCCAAAATTTTATCGGACCAATTGGGATGTCCCAATTTTTGACAACATATAATAAATCGAAAACCGTTTGGTGAAATAGGCTTTGTGAAGCGTTTTCAGAAATCAGATTCCAAAAATATGATAAACTGAATTAAATAAAGAAAATTTAAGTAATGACCTTCATTTGACCCCTGCAGTGAATCGTCACAAAGGCAGATGTAAAGCATGTCTACATTCTAAAGCCAATTGACAGTTTGAAATGTTGCTGTCCTGCTTATAATAGCAAAGAGTGACAAAGACAGTACTTTAATCACATGATGCGCACCTGGCTTTAAACATTTGTCATTTATCGTAAAGTCCGAAATGTATACAAGTATTTCCAATGTAATTTTACAAATTTAATAATTAAATTACTACGTTACAAGTAAATATAAAAGAATTTAAATATCAGATTTTAATGAAAAAATATCTATTTACTATCACACTATTAAACAAACACGAATAATCGAAGCTAAAAAAGAGAAATAAATAAAATTATTTCTCATGGTTCATTTAGGACCCTAAGCCGTGCTTGTATTATTGACAGTTACAAGACAAATCAGTAGTGCTACAGATTATGTTATGTACGACTTGAATTTTTCTAGGCAATGGAACGTGGCTCTCTCACTGTGACGTAATCCAACGTATTTCTTAAAAAAATTATAAAAAATTAAATACTCAATTCTGGTTGACCAAATTCAAAATCAATGAAAATGGTTTGTTAAAATATCCTATTCTTTCCAAAAAAAATATAAAAACTATAGGTTATATTTTTTGGTGCATCCCAATTTCAACAATTGAATAAACGCATTATGTTGTCCAGCATTAACTAAGCTTGAAACACTAATTTTGTATCACGTTCAAAATTTCACCCTGTATATTCATCATCATCATCATCGTCATCATCCAGCCCATATACTTATACGTCCCATTGCTAGGCACAGGCCTCTCAGTGAGAGAGATTTGGGCTGCAGTTCCGACGCGAGCCCAGTGCGGACTGGAAGCTTCACACACACCATTAACTAGGTGAGATAAATCTAAGACCACGCGGACGAAGTCGCAGACACAGCTACTGTATGTAGTTAGTAAATAAGTTTGTACATATATTTGTACACAATTAATGTTTCATAGAATTCCACCCATATTTACTAACTTTTTCAAATAACTGGAAATATCAGTATGAAGCAAATATTCTACTAATATTATAAATGAGAAAGTTTTTAATTGCGTACGTACGCGCATGCGTGCGTGCGAACGAGCGTGCGTGCGTGCTTGCATGCGTGCGTGCGTGCGAGTATTATATACGTGTGTTGTTTCTCATTCACGCTAAAACGGCTAGGCGGACTTAAATGAAATTTGGTATACAGATAGCTGGTCTCTAATAAGACTTACTTCTTATCCCGATCCCGCCACCGCCCTTCGCGACAACACATCCATCCTCACCATCTGGATGGTTGGCAGTCTTCTACGGTGCGTTTTTCCACAAAATTTCCTGCCTCGCACAGCAAAGCTTTGGAATGAGGTACCTGCTGCGGTATTCCCAGACTCATATGACCTTAAAGCTTTCGAAAAAAGAGCGTACTCCTACCAAAAAGGCCGGCAACGTACTTGTGACTCTTCTGGTGTCGCAGGTGTCCATGGGCGACGGTAAGAGCTTACCATCAGGCGATCCGTTTGCTCGTTTGCCCCTAAACCAAAAAAAAAAGATGTTCAAACGGGACCAGACTAAAATCCAGAAATCTCAACCTAAGCTCAGAGACTTGGAATTTGACGCGTATGTTATTATCCAACGTTAATGAAGACAGAGAAGTATTTTTTGGGAATTCCCTAGGGATTTTTTATGATATACCGGAATTTCAATTCAAATGCCAGATGTAATAAAAGCCGTGGGTAAAAGCTTGTTATAGATACATGTAAGTTAATTAATTAAATCAGCGAACTACCGAATACGAGTACGGATATATTCTATTATATGTAAGTATGTAAGTATAATGTTAGCATTAATTATTTACTTTGATACTGTTCAAAGCTTTATAGCGTTTACATTTAATTTTAATGAAGTAACAAAAGAAAGCCTAGCGGTTTGACTTATGGCCTCTCAAGCAGAAGGTCATGAGTTCAAATCCCGGCTCGCACCTCTGAGTTTTTCGGAATTTATGTGCGAAATTACATTTGAAATTTACCATGAGCAGATAGAAAGAGATGGTAAAAGCGATGGGAAGCGTCCGCGTTAGACAATACGCTTCTAGTTAACGTTACCGGGACTCGTTGGATGCAGATGGCGCAGGATCGGTCTCTTAAGTCAACCTTGCGACAGGCTTATGCTCAGCAGTGGAAGTCTTTCGCCTGAAATGATGAGGTCAAACCACTATGTTACACGACTTCGACCTTTACTTTTATTCATCATCATCATCCCAGCCTTTACGCCCCACTGCAGGGCACAGGCCTCCTCTCAGAATGAGACATTATTACACACATTATTTTTACATTTGTAATTTACCATGAGTTTTACGCTGTTTTTTAGGGTTCCGTAGTCAACTAGGAACCCTTATAGTTTCGCCATGTCTGTCCGTCTGTCTGTCTGTCTGTCTGTCCGTCCGCGGCTTAGCTCAGAGACTGTTAGTACTAGAAAGCTGTAATTTGGCATCAATATATATATCAGTCACGCCGACAAAGTGATTGAATAAAAAAAAGTAAAAAAAATTTTTTTAGGGTACCTCCCATAGACGTAAAGTGGGGGTGATTTTTTTTTCTCGGCTAACCCTATTGTGTGGGGTATCGTTGGATAGGTCTTTTAAAATCATTGTGGGGTTGCTAACATGATTTTTCTATTCAGTGATCTGTTTGCGAAATATTCAACTTTAAAGTGAAAATTTTCATTAAAATCGGCCGTCCCCCCCCCTCTAAAATCTAAACTGTTGGGTGGAAAAATTTGAAAAAATTCAGAAGGGTAGTAAATATATCAAATTTACTAGGAAAATTATAGCGGCTAAGATTGCTTGGAAATTATTTGTAATTTAAGAGTAAATAGTAGCCTAAGGTATAAAACATACCTAAACTTGGATGATTCCGTACACATACGAAATCCTTAGAAAAAAAATTACTTGATTTTTTCGTAATGGCTACGGAACCCTACCTTGGGCGTGTCCGACACGCTCTTGGCCGGTTTTTATACAATATAGGCTTGCGTTTGACCACAATCACGCCTGATGCAAAGCGAGGATGAGCACGCTTGCCTAGTAAATGCTCATTCACCCTAGACTTGAATTTAGGGGAATATAAGCAGGAAGAAGGCAGTTGAGCGCGGTGTTGCGCGTGCTCCCATGCAGTGCAAACCGTACAACAAATACGGGGCACTGTAACCGGTACGCGCGCGCTGCGCAACTGCTCAGACCCTTCCTCCATAACGGCTTCTATAGACAACAAGCTGAAACACGACCAGAGTCGCTTGGCAGCTTGGGTCAACCTATAGGGTGGTGACCAGCCACGGGCGAAGCCTACCACCGGAGTTGTTTCGCTCGTTTAGCACCACCCAGGGGTCACGTGTAGGGTGTCGAGGGTAAACCTACGGACGTGAGCGCCCACGCGTTAGACGATACGGCCTCAGGTCGTCGCTCCGTCGTGAAACAGGTGTCAAAATACTACCTACTTCTTTTTTTAAATAGTTTACTGAATCAGGCGTTACTTTGCGGAGGTCCATATCAATAAACTGAAAAAATTAAGTACTTTTTTTATTATTATTATAGTATAACATCTGGTAGCACGGTGAACGGTTGTGTTGATCTGAGAATGAGCCCTGCAGGGTAATTGTGTAACTTTTTTGACACTTGGCATCGGATTGAAATGACAGCTTTTGTATGGCTGTACCTCTGTGACAGCTGGCTGTTTCCGATACCAATTGTCAACCCATAAGTACAAGGACTGTCAAAATGAACGCGATGGCGATTGCGAGGGAGTTAGACAATGAGTCTGCTGGTTGAGCTCGATATGCGTCAGTGTAGTTTGGTGGTGGTGATAAAACTATCACCAACGGGTTTGTGTAATTTGTGTGTGTTCGCACAAAGTGGAAATGGAGGAACTGCATGAACACACATATCTTGCATAAACGTAGCTTACTTATGGTCGTGGGTGAGCAAAGTTATTGTTTCGGTTCATTTTTTTCTTCAGTAACTTAATCAAGATTGGTTTTTTGGAGTCTTTTTTGTATTTTTTATTTTTTCAACTCCAAATTGAAAGATTGCTTAAAAAGCGACATCTCTTGGTCCAGCTGAACGGTTAGTTCCGAAGGAGTTTGAGGTGAAGCCAAGGGGTGGAAAGCGACCTCAGGGTAGACCACAAATGCGGTGGAAGGACGATTTAAAAAAGGTTGCTGGTTCAAATTGGATCCAAAAAGCTCAATGTCGCGACGAGTGGAAAAAATTGAAGGAGGCCTACACCGAGAAGGTTGAAAAAGGCTGAAGAAGAAGAGAGAAGAAGTTGAGGTCTCTCGATGAGAGCTAATATAGATGTCGCTAGTGTCGCTGCTTAAGTTACTTAAAGCTGAGATGGATGTTTAGGAGAAATTTGTGTCTAAACTCCTGACCAGTGGTGGTGTAGGGGTTTAGCACGCAGCACGGAATGCTGAGGACCTGGGTTCGATTCCCAGCGCTGGTTTCTGAGTTTTGCTGTGCATCCATGTTTCAGTTTGTATTTCAATAACATAGTACAAGTTATTATCTTCTAGATACTATTTAGATATGCTTAGCATATCTTAACATTTAGCTAGTCCTTTAATATCAATAAGAACCTCGTGTTTATCTATGGACTTCGAGCTATACAAATATGAAGTTAAATTGCCCCAGACGGTTTATCTAAGAGCCTCAGAGAAAATGGAATCTTTGTTTCATTTACATACAAAAACAAACGGCTCTGTATAAATTATTGCAAAACGATTTATCTCAAAACGAAGATTTAATAGCTCATGTTTGCGAACACATCAATCATTAAATGTGAGAGAGAGATGTTTATTTACACATATTCGATACACAGGAAAAATAGTTGACAGGAAAAGATACAAAAAAAAATCATCGAATAGTACAGGGTTATTTGTAATTCACTGACATCCTCTTAACCCTGAATTCCTATCACTCAAACCAATGTTTTTTGTTTTACGACTTTTTAAAATGAAGCACTTTTTTTCCCATACAAATACACAGAGTATCGTAAAAATAAGAGGTAATCTCAAATTTTCAAAACGTTATTACACCAAAAATATTAAGTTATGACAAAAACCGTAAAACAAAAAAACATTTGTTTAAGTGGTAGGAGTTTAGGGTTAAAAGTATGCTAGTGAATTACAAATAACCCTGTATAAATTGGGCCCCACTCAGCATAATGTTGCGGCAAACCACAACGCTGTTATTCAGTGGGACCCATTTAAAAACTAAACACAAAAAAAAACAACGCATTGTGATGACATGAACGCCAGCGCAAAATGTAAGTATGTGTCGCTTTTGATATCAAATGTTTTGAAGATAATTTATTTTTTTAAGGTAAAGGAATAATACATTCATCATCGTCATCATTTTTCACTATTAGACATAAGTCTCCCTCATTGATACCCAATCATTACGGTTGGAAACGGCTTGCATGCACCTTGAACCTGCGGCCTTTATATCATCCGTCCACCTCGTTGGAGGACGTCCCACGCTGCGCTTGCTAGTCCGTAATACATTGATGACCGAAAATAAAGGTATTTTTACCTGACTGCTAAAGGAGGGAAGGGGGGTTATGTTTTCTGGACTGGGCCCGCGTAGGAACTGTATTCCAAGCCCTCTCGTTTTCAGAGCTGGCCTGTACATACAGCGTGAGAAGTCACTAAAGTTCAGTTATACTGTGAAGATTGAAATATTATCATATCACGTCAGTGAAAGTGACAAAGAACTAATGTGTTCAGCGGCTTCTGAGGCTGACCGTACCCTGCAGGCCGAGATGATGATGATGAATCATAGAACCAGCTCACAAAATTTCGTGAGAATGGGGATGTTGACACCACCAATCAACTGACGTCCTTTTTATGAGCTGTCAAAACACAATCTCCCATAGAGTTTGAATGACAATAGCGACATATGACGTCATTGTTCGCAATGCTCAATCAACTAACTATTTATTTGTTTTAAAGCAACAAAAAATCTAATTTTGCATTTAATCGATAATTAATCTGACTTTCAGGGCTGAAATAAAGCGTTTTTTTACTGGAGTCGTGTCTTCAAATTCTTTTTTAATGGTGTCAACATCCCTATTGGTTGAGAAATGCGACCGCTTTAGCCTAGTTGGTAGTGACCCTGCCTACGAAGCAAGAGGTCCTGGGTTCAAATCCCGGTAAGGGCATTTATTTGTGTGATGAGCACGAATATTTGTTCCTTAGTTATGGATGTTTTCTATGTATTAAGTATTTATTTATCTATATAAGTATGTTTATCGTCGTCTAGTACCCATAGTACAAGCTTTGCTTAGTTTGGGACTAGGTCGATTTGTGTAAGATTGTCCCCTAATATTTATTTATTTATTTTTATTTTAATGCGAGCTAGATGAGAATAAATGGCGTTGAAAAATTAAAAATATACCTACCCTTTTTTAATGACGTCATTTTGGAGTTTTCTTATGCAACAACAAGCACAATTCATTTTCATAAAGAAAAAAAGTGTCCTTATTTCTTGGGTTAGTTTTGTGACGTTTTTTTCATACAGTTTATAAGGGTCGTATAAAACTGTCAATTTTTTTTATGAAAAATGTGGGACATTTTTGAACCATCACAATCAAAAGTACACTGACTCTGGGTAAGAAAACTTAAAAAATTCCTAATTTTTTAAACAACTTTTTACTGAAAACGCCCATTTCAGCTATTTCGCGAGTCCTACATCACATACAGCCACCAAGTAAATGTATGACAAACTTAAACGGCTGCCAGATACTTAAAACCCGTACTCTAACACGCCGTCTCGTTCCAGCTTCATTAATTACGGGCATGCTCACCACCTGGGCTTTAAGCTGGCACCTCTCCGCATTATAATTTATTATTATAATCCCTTACATATACTGATTTTCGTGGGGCTTATTTCGAGGAGGTTTTGGTTAGCATGCGCATGTATCCAACACGAGTTGCTTGGCTTTACTTGTGCTAGCGAAGGCTTATCTACTCTGTATACCGCAGTAACTAGTTTGAAGGAAGAGTTTGAATGTGCTTTGGTGTTTTAATGTGGAGCTGGAGCACCCTTTACTTTTATTAAAGTTTTTATTTGACGTTATATTTGTATACAGGATGTCCCAATACTTTGACAAACCTACCTACCTACCTACATTACACTCAAACCGTTACTCAAGTGAATAAATATATGATTAGCATTATGATATTTATTTTGGTTATTTGTTCCTGAGTTATGGATGTTTTCTATGTATTTAAGTATTTATTTATCTATATAAGTATGTTTATCCGTTGCTTAGTACCCATAACACAAGCTTTGCTAAGCTTACTTTGGGACTAGGTCAATTGGTGTGTATTGGCTAAGTAAAGTTTTTTGAAGAGATGCTAATTATATTTTTTTTCGACAGTGGTCGACTTCAACACCAAGAAACTGCAGCTGTTTTATTTTTATCTCCTTTTATTTATTGGAAATATTTTTTTAAGTGTTCGAGATGACATTTGTGAGATTTTATGGCTGACAACCGGTTCGTGCTCAGTACTAAGAAGAAATAGAAAAAAAAACGAATTCAACTGTCGCTTCTGTCAATTTCAAATGAAATCTAACCATTTGCGTTTCGTTTGCTTTGCGTTGTCCAAGAAGCAGTTCCAAAATAGTGATCGAAAGTATTCAATCATGATCCAATTATTGTGCATAGGTCATGGAGAAATGCGGTAAAAGTGAAAGTCCGAATTTTATGTGGAGGTCGATAAAAATAGTCAAAAAATCACACTGAGCACACCAAAACGCAAAGCAAACGAAACGCAAACGATTTGACATTGACAGCAGTGACAGTTCACTTCGGTTTTTTTTCTGTTTCTACTAAGTTCTGAGCACGAACGGCTTGTCAACCATAAAATCTCACAAATGTCATCTCAAACGCTCAAAAAAATATTTCCAGTAAACAATAGGAGATAAAAATAAAACAGCTGCAGTTTCTCGATCTCCAGAACGCCGAGTGTCGAAAAAAAATATAATTAGCACCTCTTCAAAAAACTTTACTTAGCCAATTGTCCCATGATATTTATTTATTTATTTATTTATTATTTATGATAACCTGATACCGGGCAAGAGGTCTTATGAAAATTTTGAAAAATTAAGAAAAAATCCATGTCACTTAGTTAATAATAATAATTAATTTATTTCAGATTTTTTTATATCGAGGAACCAAAAAGCCATAATTGATGAAAAAGCAAATTGGTTAAAAAATTAAGCTGCCCAAATTACTAATTCCACGTGGACGGAGTCGCGGGCAAAAGCTAGTTATCTATAAAAACGGCAAAAAAAATCACGTTTGTTGCACGGGAGCCCCCCTTAAATATTTGTTTTATTGTAATTTAATTATTTATTTTTAAAGTGAATATGTAACTAAATATTCGGTGAATATTTCAAGCGTCTACCTGTTGTCGTTATCAATATCGTGCAAAAACGAGCAAAAAAATCACGTTTGTTGCATGGGAGCCCCCTTAAATATTTATTTTATTCTACTTTTTAGTATTTTTTGTTATAGCGGCAACCGAAATACATCGTCTGTGAAAATTTCAACTGTCTAGCTATCACGGTTCCTGAGATACAGCCTGGTGACTGACGGACGGACGGTATGAAACCCTAAAAAGGCAGCAAAAAACTTGAATTAAAAAAAATTGTAGCCTCGATCTTTTCAATTACGACATACAATCATTTGCCAATGTCAATTGAAAGTAAATTTAAAAGCTTCCATTACTCAGCCAACCAGAAGATAGAGCGACAATGGCTGCCGGGTCAGCAATCACGTGATTGGTCCATCGCTCATCATCACAATCGGTCCGTTGGACGCTGTCAGTGGTTACGCATTGCTTCAAAACATTGTAGGGTGACCAGGACAAAATTTGAGAGATAAAATGAGTAGTTTTCAAAAAAAACATTACACAATTAAAGGGTTTTAATCAAAACAAAACTTAATTGATTCCATTTTGTAACGAAAGTTACACATATAGGTTGTATGACTAACTTTCGTTACACAAAGGAAGCGATCGTGATTTTGTTTTCATTAAGCCCTTGACTATGTACAATTTTTTTCCCGCCCGCTATATCGGGTCCCAAAAACAATGTAATGAGTATGGCAGAAGGGTCTGGAAGTGTATCCTTCCCCAACTATTAAATAATATTTATTTACCGTTGTCAATTGCGAAAAAATTAGAAAGTAATAACAGTAAACAAATTAAAAGCGTGATTAAAAGATATTTTTATGAAATATATATTTGAGAGGGAAGGGACGGATGCGCACTCAGACTTGCGTTATATTATGTAAGTTAAAACAAAAAACTGCATGGCAAAGAAGGGCCATTCGAACCATTTGGACATTCAGTCATACGAACAGCCATGACCCGGAAGGCATGGGAATTCATGATTTATATAATAAATTTACTATCTACTCGTATTGTACCTATACTTAGATTAATTACGCGTGAGCAACTCAGTCTGTCGCTAACCGAGGCCACGCAAAATCCTTAAAATTAGGATTAAGGACTAGTTTTGCATGTTTTGTAAAATGTTTTTTTTTTGCTTGAAATAAACAGCATAATTTTTTTTTTTGAAAACGAACCAAATGTAAAAGTACACGAAGAAACCTGGTTTTGGAAGTTATTTAGGATTGAGTCTATCTTTTTCGTAGCATGTTTAAACGAGAGATTTAGAAATGCGTCTTCCCAATGTTCTAAGTGAACGAAAACTACGTAAAATTACTCAGCTAATGTTGAATAGATAATTCAACGATTTTCAATTTTTATTTTAAAGACAGATAAAAAGAAAGAAAAACATAAAATGTATTTATAATAACAATAACACGTACTCGGTCTAAAAGTACATAAGTGTACATTGTGTGTGGTTTTAGTGGTACATAAGTGTTTTTTCTCTCTGAACCGTATAAATTATTATATGCCATAATTTTCCATTTTCCGAAAGATGTTTTCTGTCGAGTTAATTCTAGTTTCAGGTAATAAAATAAAGTTTTAATTAAAACTTGACTGACTTCCTAGAATAGATACTCAGGACAAATAAAATACCGAAAAACACGAAACAAAAATTACTACCTACTACTAATATTTCCTTGATTAACGGGATTCATAAAACGAGCCTGAGAAGGAACGGATTTAAATGTAGAAAAACCTGGACTTTAAAATAAAACTAGACCACCGCTAGCTCCTTGAAAAAGTTATCAAAGAACAGAAAAACCTTCGTAAATGAAACTAGCTTATTTAATTAAATTATTCGTTCAATCCTTTTTTAAAAGCAACACTTTATGCTTGTTTAAGGCACTTCGTAGTTTATTTCATACTAAATACAAACTGAAACATGGATGCACAGAAAAAACCCCAGAAAAAAGACCAGCGCTTGGAATCGAACCTAGGTCCTCAGCATTCCGTGCCGCGTGCCATTCCCCTACACCATCACTGGTCAGGAGTTTAGACACGAATTTTTCCCATACATCGCACATCTCAGTCTGTTAGATAATCACTTTTTGCAGTGATACAGCGCCATCTACGTTATACCCTCATCGAGAGACTTCAACACTCTTCTTCTTCTTCTATCTTCGTAATTTATTTTGTCTGTGTTTCTGGTTAGATGCAACCTGGGGCTCTTCAAGGCTAGAGTTCAGAACCCAGGTTCGATTCCCAGCATTGGTCTTTTTTCTGGGGTTTTTTCTGTGCATCTATATTTCAGTTTGTATTTAGTATGAAATATATGGTTTCATGGGATGACCGTAAAAGTAATAAAAAATGAAGTTGAAAAAAATACAAAAAGATACTTCATAGCTAACCTGTTATTCCTACTTAATTGGAAATATCCTGTCCCAAACTACTATCACCATGGCCCCCCTACATAGGGTGTCCCCTTAATTGCTCAAGGATGGACAGGCGGCCCAAGGGTTAATATATCATCCTGTATTAGTATTGGTGATAACAGCCACTATCAGCACGGATTCATCTTAGGGGAGGGAGTTAATGACCTCTGGGTTCAACTAAGATTGCGATCTCGACATAGTGATCGACTAAGTAACATAGTAGGTAGATGAGATAGATATGATAAACTGTCGAATATTTTGTAAACTGTAGGGTCAACGTCATAAACAAGTGATTACTTTTCTACCTTGTCACTTTAACGTCATGTTTGAAAAGCCATACGAAATTATGTAACGGCTGAAAGCGACAAGGTACAAAAATGATCACTTATTGAAGTGAAACTACTAATGCGAGTTCCAACAAGGTTGCGTTAAGCGTTTAACGCTACCATGGAGGGGTATGAAAGCATTAGTATATGTACTGCCGAAGCAAGTACACTTAGTATATATACTAACAGATGTTAAAAACTTCGATAGTGCGATGCAGAACTCATACTGTCTGTGCAAACGCCAGTGAATAATTTGTAACACTAGTGAGTAATTTAAGGACATAGATGCATAAGTAAATTTAGTTTTTTAAGTTATTGCAATAAGGTTCATATTGATGTATAAGTGCCTTTTTCATTTCCACATTACGAAGTTTCACTTCTTCCGCGCGGAGGAACTGCACGCACTATTTATATGACGTTGACTGTACGAGTTAAGCTACTGTGTATGTGTCTAGTGAATAAGACTAGTGGCCTAGTGGTTTGATCTATGGCCTCTCAAGCAGAGGGTCGTTGGTTCGAGCCCGGGCTTCGCGCCTCTGAGTTTTTCGGAATTTATGTGCAAAATTACATTTGAAATTTACCATGAGCCTTACGGTGAAAAAACGTCGTGAGGCAACCTGCACACACCTGTGAAGAAATTCAATGATGTATGTGAACTGCCCAATCCGCACTATACGTCCCACTGCAAGTCTAAGGCCTCCTCTCAGAATGAGAGGGCTCGGGCCGTAGTTCCCACGCGGGCCTAGTGCGGATTCGAAACTTCACACACCACTAAAGTTCTTTACAGGTACTGGCAGGTTTCCTTACGATATTTTCCTTCACCGTAAAGCTCATGGTGAATTTCAAATGCAAAGTAAAAATTTCGAAAAATTCGGAGGTTTTGAAACCACGACCGTCTGCTTGAGAGACCATAAGCCAAACCACTAGGCTACTACGGCTTTAAGGCCCTACTGAGCTTTTGACGCATTTATTGCATTAATTTAATCTTGTGCAGTATCATTAAGGGCCTACGCTAGCTGACGCGGATTACCCGGAACGGACGCCCGTCGAGCGCGAGTCTAATAAGAAATTGTATGAACAGCGCTAAGTGGCGCGGGCGCGTGCGACGGATTTTCGGTACATTTTAGACCCGCGAACGGGCGCACGCGGCGGACGTCCGCGTCAGCTAGCGTAGGCCCTAAGTAGGTACTAGCAAAACTATAGTCCTGAAATTCACGTGTAAGATATTTGAGGATTCACTCTAATGACAAGTGTTTATCGAAACACGATTACTTGTAGTTCGCTCGATAGAAAAAATCCAAAGTCGTCTCTAAAAAATAAAATAAATTCGTAGTACCTACGACTTAAATACTACACGGCAGGTCATGACTTTTTGAATGTTAATAAAACAAGATGTTTTCTAGGGCTTAGTGTTGGGTACATTTTTATAATGTGTATTTGTTTTAGTAATACGATGAAAATACACGCGCAGTCTAACCAACCCACAACCAACCTATCTTGAGCCATCGTGCTTCCCCCATACCAAAATCTCTTACCTAAAATCGATTAGCGCGAAAAGCTCGGTAGGGCCTTAAGAGGATACGATGCGCACCATTTCTCCATACAAACGTAGTCCCCTGTTTCCTCCCTGGATAATGGCTTTAGAGCCAATTTTTATACTGTTTAATCTGTATCTACCACAGCTATGCCCCTATGTTTCGTTTTTTTTTCAAATTTCAATTAACATAAGAAATATAAGCTTTCAAAAACTGAAAAAATTGCCCAATTTCAACGTCATTTTCAGACACTCATCAGAAAAGAATCCCTCATATAAACAAAAAAAAGAAAACATAGGGGCATAGTTAAATCTGTCTTCTAATTATTTTTGCAAAAAATAATTTTATTGGTCCAATTTTCGAGAAGAAAACAGGGGATTACGAAATGCTGTTCTGATCAATTTTACGCGCCTATTAACGGTCTGAGCCGCAGTTGTCCCGCTCTCGCTGTGCTGAAACGAAGGGGTTCGGGCGAGACAGCGACATTTCATTAAAATACCTATTTCACAAAAGTCTCTCAGCCATCGTACCCTCTTAACGGTTTAAAAATATGCTGGAGATAAAATTTGGTGTTTGCCCGCTGCGCCGGAGAGGCGGAACGTGCCGACGCATACGCAGCCACGCGTGATGGAGCTTAACCTGTTTGTGAGGCTTTTGGTTTGTACCAAATACCAATGTTTTCGCTCGCGGAGAGGGAATAAATTAAAACTAGACGGTGTGTATTTTTTTTTTTATGGTATAGGGGGCAAACGAGCAGACGGATCGCCTGATGGTAAACGATTACCGTCGCCCATGGACACTTGCGACACCAGAAGAGTCAGAAGTGCGTTGCCGGCCTTTTAGGTAGGAGTACGCTCTTTTTTTGAAAGCTTGATGGTCATATCGGTCCGGGAATACCGCAGCAGGAACCTCACTCCAGAGCTTTGCTGTTCGAGGCAGGAAATTTCTGGAAAAACGCGCAGTAGAAGACAATCAACCATCCAGATGGTGAGGATGGAAGTGTTGTCGCGTAGGGCGGTGGCGGAAGGATGCGGCAGGGATCAACCCGAATAACTCCTCGGAGCACTCTCCGTTGTACATGCGATAGAAGATGCACAGTGAAGCTACATCTCTACGCAGCGCCAAGGAATCGAGCCCATCAGAAGTTCATTGGCAGCCGACTATTCGAGTCGCTCTCCGTTGTATGCGATCCAGAGGGAGAAGCTGGTACCGGGGAGCCCCCGCCCACAGATGAGAGCAGTATTCCATATGTGGGCGAACCTGCGCCTTATAAAGCTGAAGGCGGTGGGCTGGAGTGAAATACCGTCTCGATCTGTTGAGCACGCCGAGCTTCTTCGAGGCTAATTTAGCCTTACTCTCCAAGTGGTCGCGGAACTGGACTTCACTCGAGATGTCAATACCAAGGATTCCGATACTGGCTGTGGTAGCAAGGGGAGTGCCTTCGAAAAGAGGTGACTCGACAAACGCAGACTTACGTGTGTATTATGTAGTGATGTGCTGGACTGTTAAAAATGTACAGTCAAGGAATTTAATTCCCCACCTATTTCGTAAAAATGTCGTTTAACATTCGCAATGCGTTAAGGTCGAAACGTCAAATGCAACACGTCAAAGCAACATCGTAGCTAGCTCTTATGGTGACAGTTTGCTGTATGATATTCAAACTTAGGTGGGTTGCAAATTAAATTCCTTGACTGTATATCCGCGTCCCGCGGATACGGATCTTAAATTTCTTACTCAATTACTTACTTACCACCAACTAAGATGGAATTAAATAAAAAAACCAGCCAAGTGCGAGTTGGACTCGCGCACGAAGGGTTCCGTACAATTATCTATAAAATTCACGTTTGTTGTTGGGAGCCCCCTTAAATATTTTTTTTTATTTTAATTTAATGATTTATTTTTAAAGTAAATACATAATTAAATATTCTGTGAATATTTCAAGCTTCTACCTGTTGCCGTTATCAATATCGAGCAAAAACGAGCAATAAAATCAAGTTTGTTGTATGGGAGTCCCCTTAAATATTTATTTTATTCCGTTTTTTAGTATTTGCTGTTACACTTAGCGGCCACCGAAATACATCATCTGTAAAAATTTCAACTCTCTAGCTATCACGGTTCCCGGGATATAGCCTGGTGACAGACGGACGAACGGACGGACGGACAGCGGAGCCTCAGTAATAGGGTTTCCGTTTTTACCCTTTGGGTACGGAGCCCTAAAAATGAAAAAAAATCGGTGACGGTGAGCGTGATCTTGAAACGATAGTTGACGCCACTACTGAAAATGATTAAATTGAAAGATCCGCCAAAAAAGCAACGGATACGGATCTTTCTTTTTCCTTGGTTATCCGGCACATCACTAATATCCTATTAATAGTATAAATGAGAAAATTTGTTTGAATGTTTGTTAGTCAATCATGTATGTGAGTGAGTTGTGCGTCTGTCCGTCTGTGGCGTCATAGCTCTTAAACGGATGAACCGATTTGGTTGCGGTTATTTTATTTAAAACCATTTCTTTGCGATGGTTCTTAAACGTGTTTAATCAAAATCGGTTCAGTCTTTTCAAAGTTATCAGCTCTTTTTCTAGCAGCGAAAGGGATCTTAGACGCATAATGGGCTTTTACTTTATTTTCAAATATACATATGTAACCAAATTGCGTTGGGTTTTTTTTTTTTAGGGTTCCGTAGTCAACTAGGAACCCTTATAGTTTCGCCATGTCTGTCCGTCTGTCTGTCTGTCCGCGGCTAAGCTCAGAGATCGTTAGTACTAGAAAGCTGTAATTTGGCATGAATATACATATCAGTCACGCCAACAAAGTGGTAAAATAAAAAATAAAAAAATATTTTTTTAGGGTACCTCCCATAGACGTAAAGGGGGGGGTGATTTTTTTTTTCTCGACTAATCCTATAGTGTGGGGTATCGTTGGATAGGTCTTTTAAAACCATTGCGGGGTTGCTAACATAATTTTTCTATTCAGTGATATGTTTGCGAAATATTCAACTTTAAAGTGAAAATTTTCATTAAAATCGAGCGTCCCCCCCCCCCTCTAAAATCTAAACTGTTAGGTGCAAAAATTTGAAAAAATTCAGAATGGTAGTAAATATATCAAATTTACTAGGAAAATTATAGCGGCTAAGATTGCTTGGAAATTATTTGTAGTTTAAAAGTAAATAGTAGCCTAAGGTATAAAACATACCGAAACTTGGATGATTCCGTACACATACGAAATCCTTAGAAAAATATTACTTGATTTTTTTGTAATGGCTACGGAACCCTACCTTGTGCGTGTCCGACACGCTCTTGGCCGGTTTTTTTTTATTTGTAGTTAACAGGCCGAACTCTTAATATTGTAAATGTTTTTCGTGAATGTATTTCACGCGGGTGAAGCCACTTGTTTGAACTAGTCATTATAAGACTCAGCAAGCGTTTCCCAGAACACTCATTAAGTACCTACTTTTATTTGTGCGCCATTTTAATTCCACATGAATCTCATTACTCTGCCAAATTGTGGGTTTGTTTGAAAGCGGACCGAATATGCCCACGGGCGGGCTTATTGAAAATGGAAGTCATCTGTGATATTATTTTAATTTAGGACGTGATTAATTACGGACGTAATTTTTGACGTGACAACGTCTAATAAATCGATGAACGCCGGCTGCACGCACGAAAAAGGATGACGCAATGTCCTGTACATAGCAGTGAACGCCAGGATGTACAAGAGGGCAGCGCGCGCCAGGATGTACAATCTTAGTACCAGCGCTCGGGTAATTTTTAATGGAGGGGTGCGGGGTGCGGGAGTTGTTAAAGGGGGATGAAAATTTCATCGATTTTGCCGTAGACTGCACCGTTTACAAGATATTTGACAAAACACCGGTTCTCGTCCGATCACCGAGGTTAAGAAAGGTTGGATGGGTGACCGCCTGGTTTCATTTTTGTTTTTTTGAGGGTTTTATTATGACGTTGTCACGTTAAACCATCGCCCGTAAACCGACTTTACAGATAACCGGTTTTTACATAAAGTTTAGTTTTGAAATGACAATAATTTGTAATTGTGTCAGTGTTCTTCTACATGAGCGATATCGTATCATATGGTTTGAAAGTGAGTACAGAACAAAACCAAACCACCAAACCAAAAGAATTTATAATTAATTGTATGCTCGAAACATGCTTGAAATGAGCAACTGTTGATACTCTTGTGATTTACCATCTTTGTACACAGTTTAAAATTAATAAATTACTTACTTACAGGTTTTACCACGAATTTTTCCTTCGCCGTGAGGCTTGTGGTAAATTTCAAATGTAATTTCACAAATGAATTCTGAAAAACTCAAACTCAAGAGGTGTCGGGATTTGAACCCGCCATCCTAGAGCGGCCATAAGTTTGAGAGGTCATACGTAGACACACTATACTAAATCAGACGTTATACCTAGTATTACGTATTACATAACACGCGAGACACAGAAATGTCTTTAATAGTGCTATTATCTCATCATAGGTATGTTTTAAACGACATTTTCTACCTTTGCATACAAAGAGAAAGTCGCAAACTTTCCGAAATACCATTTCCATTTGTCTAGCGCTTGTAATTTAAACATTACCGCCTCAAGAATTAAGTTCAAGTTTGATTTTACTCTTACGGACATAAGACCTTTTGAAAATGTTTTCTTCAGATGCATTTGAAGTGTATTCCAACTGCAGGTAATAGGTAACATAATATTATCTTAACGAGTACGTGAAATGGTTTGTTTGTATCTCGTTTGGTAATATTCTTTACGCAATGACAATAACTATAATGTTATAAATGAACTAAAACAATTACTTTGCTCACCCGCGACCTTACAATAGTTACGTTTATGCAAGAAATGTGCGTTCATGCAGTTCCTCCACCTCCACACTGTACGAACACACACAAATCACATAAACCCAACCATCACCACCACCAAGCTACACTGACGCGTTTCGAACTCAACCAGAGCTCATCTTCAGAGTTACCACAACCGTATGCTATGCTACAAACGTGCCTGTACGGCTACGCATGCCGATTTTAAATAATTTATTGAATCAGGCGTTACTTCGCGGGTGAGCAAAGTAATTGTTTTAGTTCATTAATATGGACCTCCGCAAAGTAACGCCTGATTCAATAAATTATAATGTTATAACTTCAACTGCTAAGAATAACAGTCTCATATATTCGTAAAAAGGTTCAAAACTCTTTATTTTTTTAACTTTTTCTTTTATTTACACGTGAGATTTTGTACACGAGAAAGAAAAAAGAGATAAGACTATATAAGTATATAAGACTTTTTTTTACATAATTATATTCAATACACAAGAATTACCCGAAATGAGGCTGTAGAATTCATGCAACGTACTCTCCTGCAACGGCGAGGGCACTGGTGACAAAAATACAAATAAAGTAAGTAACATCAAATGGTACTAGCATAGCCAATGGTAACGCAACGGATTCGCCGCGAACGCGTAACTTACGAATTTAGTGTAACATGGCTGTAAAGCTCCAAATGCACAGTACCTCTACCATGAGTTACACTAGTTTACAGTGACCGTACTCGCTAGCGACGGCGTAAATGATTTGTATGGAGAATTGTACTTCCGTAAGTGACCGCTAGAGGCGCTGTACACAATTCTCCATACAAATCATTTACGCCGTCGCTAGCGAGTACGGTCACTGTAAACTAGTGTAACTCATGGTAGAGGTACAGGTAGCGGAGGCGTAGCAGTGAGGTGGCGGTGACGGTTGTAATCGTTGTAGGTAATACTCTAACTTGTATGAACGGTTGTGCGGTACAGTACCGCGAACTCGTTCCTACAAATTAGAATATTACAACCGTCACCGCCATCGCACCGCCACGCCTCCGCTTATTTGTTGTTCGAGCGATGTGGCCTGCCCATTGGCACTTAAACATACATATTCTTTGAGCTATGTCTATGGCTCTAGTTCTTTGGCAAAAATCGGTATCCCGGATTCTATCGCGCAAAGAAAAAACTCGTGCTGTAAGATACGGAAACAAAATTATAATGCTCCACCGGTATTTGTTTCATTACAATTTCTTGAAGCTATTCCAATACTCCCCCTGTTCCCCTTTAGTGCAGTTTTATTTCTCTACTGCTATTAAGACAATGGAACTGGGGGATAGAGGGAGAAATGCACAAATTGGACCGTATTGTTAGATTATCAAAGCGTTTAATGCATTATCTAGGTTGTAGATGGCGGTATAAACAACTTTATGAAGTACTTAACTTGCATTTACCCCTGGCGTTGCTAGCGTACACCACAGTCTGACAGTGGAATTGATATTGATGATGGGATTGCCTAAAAATTCTTTACACTGTGCTCCTCATGAACGTTGCACAAAAAAAACCGGCCAAGTGCGAGTCAGACTCGCGCACGAAGGGTTCCGTAGCATTAGCTATTAAAACTGCAAAAAAAGACGTTTAAGCTAAATCGTTTTTTTTTTTAAATAAGACAACATCAATGTTTCTATTCTGGTATTTCAATTATATATTTTCACGGCCACACACATTTTTTACAAGGGGCGACCTGTCTCATTTTCTCAATAAGCATTTAAGCCCTGAAAAGCTCCGATCGCAAGTCTGAGCGCAATCCCGGCCTGCAATATCCGGCTCGAAGGACCAACAAAGGCAATGGACATCATGTTTCTCATTTTCCCACCCGAGGGGACTATTGCCTGAAAAATCGCCCGCCCCTCGAGACAAATCGCAATCTTTAAGATCTTCTCGAATGATTGCTTGTGACTTATTGCCCAGTTTAGTTGGTGACATACAGTAAGTGCGAATGGCGAGCTTTAATTTTGGCTATAACAAACACTTATGAAGGTCGAAGAATCTACTACCGGTTCGGAAAAACCCTGTTGAGAAAAATCCGGTAAGAAACTTTCTAAGGTTTATTTATTTATAGTGAATATTATAGCGGTATTTATTTATGAGCTAAACTAAAACTACAAAGTAGAAATATCGTCAAGATTTTCTGCCACAGGCATTGACCCTAAGACACTGGCCGCATTACCTCTCTGAACTGTTATTCCTAATCTTTGGGAGAGGTAAGTGCTAGCGCTGTGGAGACGCCTGAGTCCAAAACCAAACGTGATGATAAATCATTAATTAAAATTTTGGTGTCTTTAGGTATTTTTATAATTATTTCCATTTTAAGTGTTTTATTTATGCTTTTTGAAGCATTTTCTGTGATATAATTATTATTCTGTGATATAATTATTAATTTTATAAAAATCTTTTACCAATGGATTAGAATTTTGTCTGTTTGATTCTATAATTTTTGGAATTCTGTTATAAATTATAAAATATTTTTTATTTTTTTTTATTTTCAAATTCAAACAGGAATAGAACTAGACATTTGACCTATTGCCTCTCAAGCAGCTCTGGGCTCGCTCCTTTGAGTTTTTCGGAAACCTGCACACACCTGAGAAGAAATTCAACGATGTTAGTGAATTTCCAATCCGCACTGGGCCCTCGTGGGAACTACTGCTCAAACCCTTTCATTCTGAGAGGAGGCGTGCTCAGCAGTGGGACTTATAAAGGCTGGGATGACGATATGATTCTTAAAGCTTCCTGAACCACTTTAAACATGAAACTACCGTGAGACTCACTCATAGTGAACATATACGGATCACTCACGTCTTTTGAAAACGAGTTTTTACTCGACTTGTTTCGGGCTAATCCGTAGCCCTTCTTCCCGGAGCCACACGTCGCGGCTGCCAAACGCGCACTGCTTTCTGAACCAGTCGGCAATGTGTGCGATTCCAAGCCGTTCCATTTGTTTATACCACCCCGACACCTGGTCCTGGCCGTCTGAATTAATCTCAGCCCAACTTTTGATTAATTGTTATCTCCTGAACATTGGTCCCGTACTTTGATGCCGGTAATTACGGTTGGGACCGTAACTTTGTAACCGAGGGCTGTGGATTCTGTTTGGTGCAAGGCGAGGAATGATTCTTGGTCCTGTAATATTGTTGCTGGCAACACAATCATCCCAGCATATATGTATACGTCCCACTGCAGGGCACAGGCCTCCTCTTAGAATTCAGAGGGAGGGAGAGAGGGAGAGGGAGGCCGGGATTTGAACCCACAACTCTCTGCTGTCAAACCGCTAGGCCAGTGTCCCGCAAAGTGTGTGCCGCGGCACACTGGTGTCTCGGAAAAATAAGGTTATCTCATAAAGCTAAATAGACGGACGGAAGAAACATACTTACACAGATGTAAATCACGCTGATTCACATGATTTTTAGGGTTCCGTAGTAGTAGTAGGGAACCCTTATAGTTTCGCCATGTCTGTCCGTCTGTCTGTCTGTCTGTCTGTCCGCGGCTAAGCTCAGAGATCGTTAGTACTAGAAAGCTGTAATTTGGCATGAATATACATATCAGTCACGCCAACAAAGTGGTAAAATAAAAAATAAAAAAATAATTACTTAAAGGGGGGTGATTTTTTTTTTCTCGACTAATCCTATAGTGTGGGGTATCGTTGGATAGGTCTTTTAAAACCATAGCGGGGTTGCTAACATGATTTTTCTATTCAGTGATCTGTTTGCGAAATATTCAACTTTAAAGTGAAAATTTTCATTAAAATCGAGCGTCCCCCCCCCCTCTAAAATCTAAACTGTTAGGTGGAAAAATTTGAAAAAATTCAGAATGGTTGTAAATATATCAAATTTACTAGGAAAATTATAGCGGCTAAGATTGCTTGGAAATTATTTGTAGTTTAAGAGTAAATAGTAGCCTAAGGTATAAAACATACCTAAACTTGGATGATTCCGTACACATACGAAATCCTAAGAAAAATATTACTTGATTTTTTTGTAATGGCTACGAAACCCTACCTTGTGCGTGTCCGACACGCTCTTGGCCGGTTTTTCATCTATAGTGTACCTCAAAAACTTTTCGTTTTCCTAGATTACCTTGAACACGAAAAGTTTGCGGGACACTAGAAAGAAAGAAGATCTTCAAGTGTCTTTTATTGAAAAACACTTTTGAAAATAAGTCACAGCTACTTAATATGTAACAATTTGAAAGGAAATATGGTCATTTACACTCTTTTGGTTTCATAAGTAATACTTAGTTACTATTTTTTTAATGCGTTTTTCAATTAAAAGACTCGTCAAGATTGTTTACCTTATTTCTAATGCTAAAAAACCGGCCAAGAGCGTGTCGGACACGCCCAAGGTAGAGTTCCGTAGCCATTACGAAAAAATCAAGTAATTTTTTTCTAAGGATTTCGTATGTGTACGGAATCATCCAAGTTTAGGTATGTTTTATACCTTAGGCTACTATTTACTCTTAAACTACAAATAATTTCCAAGCAATCTTAGCCGCTATATTTTTCCTAGTAAATTTGATATATTTACTACCCTTCTGAATTTTTTCAAATTTTTCCACCCAACAGTTTAGATTTTAGAGGGGGGGGGGCGGCCGATTTTAATGAAAATTTTCACTTTAAAGTTGAATATTTCGCAAACAGATCACTGAATAGAAAAATCATGGTAGCAACCCCGCAATGATTTTAAAAGACCTATCCAACGATACCCCACACTATAGGGTTAGCCGACAAAAAAAAATCACCCCCACTTTACGTCTATGGGAGGTACCCTAAAAAATTTTTTTTTACATTTTTTTATTCAATCACTTTGTCGGCATGACTGATATACGAGGGGCGTTCAATATAAAGTGAGAATGAGATGCAAACTCTTTTAATATTACGAAATTAAATACTGGCCGGTAAAGCTAATCTATCTAGCTGATTGCTATGAAAAAAAAAACTAACTGTCTTTTGTTTAAAAACATATACGGTAATTTCTTTGCAATGCTATTGAGTACGTTAGCGAAAATGGAGAAAATTGAACTGCGCGCCGTTATCAAATACTTGTATTTGAAAATTTTTTCTACGGACCAAGTCAATTTGGATTTGCGGGACACTTTAGGGTCTAATGCTCCTTCGTATTTGACAGTCGCACGTTGGTGCGCCGAATTTAGACGTGGAAGAACATCGACAATGGACGACCCCCGCTCCGGACGCCCTACTACAACAGTAACTGAAGAAATTGTGAAAAAAGTCGAAAACTCAGTTTTGGCGGATCGTCGTGTCACAGTTCGTTTTATTGCTGAAAATGTAAAGATTTCAACGGGGAGCGTGCATAATATTTTACATGAACGCTTGGGTATGAAAAAGGTTTCTGCGCGTTGGGTACCAAGAATGCTTACTGACACGCAAAAACAAACTAGACTAGAGATTTGTCAAGAAGCTTTGAACCTGATGCAGCAAGACCGGGAACTTTTTTTGGCGCGATTTATAACAATGGACGAAACATGGCTCCATCATTACGACCCAGAAACGAAACTGCAGTCTATGACATGGAAAAGGCCATCATCTCCAACTCCGAAGAAATTCAAGGTGAGCCCATCTGCCGGTAAGGTCATGGGCTCTGTTTTTTGGGATGGTAAAGGGGTATTAATGATTGGGTATCTCGAGCATGGAGCCACTATTACGGGCACATTATACGCCAAACAAATAGCAACATTGCGCAATGAGATCCGCGAAAAACGGCGAGGTAAACTCTCGAAAGTTGTGCTGTTCCACCAGGACAATGCCCCGGCACACAAGTCCGCCGTTGCAATGGCTGCAATTCGTGATGCTGGGTTCGATATCCTTAAGCATCCTCCGTATTCACCAGATTTCGCTCCCAGTGATTTCTACCTATTTCCGAGATTGAAACAATACCTGAGAGGCCAGAAATTTGAAGACGACTACGCGGTAGTCGCTGCAGTACAAGATTTTTTAAGTACTCAAGATGAGACCTTTTTTAAAAATGGAATTTTAAGTTTAGAAAAAAGATATACTAAGTGTATTATGCTAAAAGGTGACTATGTCGAAAAATAAAATGACATTTAGTAAAAGTTGTTTATAACATACTCATTCTCACTTTTTATTGAACGCCCCTAGTATATATTGGTGCCAAATTACAGCTTTCTAGTACTAACAGTCTCTGAGCTTAGCCGCGGACAGACAGACAAACGGACAGACATGGCGAAACTATAAGGGTTCCTAGTTGACTACGGAACCCTAAAAACGAAGTTCTTACAAGTTGAGCTATGGATGCAAAAACATAGATAGATACAGATTCCTTAGGTTATTTTAAACCAAAAATGTAGTCGATTTGGCTTAGTTCAGGAGATATTATTTCTTAAATTCTAAGTATGACTTTAAAATGTTCTTCATAGTACACCTAACAATGGGTTTTAGGTACTTACCTATCTTAATATATAAAAGAAGAAACTGACTGACTGACTGACTGACTGACTGACATATCAACGCACAGCCCAAACCACTGGGCCTAGAGATTCCAAATTTGGCATGTAGGTTCCTTATAAGGTCTAGGGGTGCACTAAGAAAGGATTTTTCAAAATTCACTCCCTAAGGGGGTAAAAAGGGGGTTCAAAGTTTGTATGGGGAAACAAGATTAGTTCGACTATTTTATTCGAAACTTCACAGAAATACTCCTAACGATAAATGAGTAAACACGTGTTTCAGGTTTTTTGAGAATTCAACCCCTAAAAGGGGGGAAAGGGGTAACAAAGTCTGAAAATCAACATGGGTGTTGTTTCTATGGTTTACCGGGTCGCTGGTTATGAAAACAACAACGGTTTTAAAATCCGACGTAGTAGACGTAAAATACCCTCTCCCTGGATGGGGTGCGATGGGGTTGAAATATCTAAATAAACTAAATGACTGTTGATAAATCAACGCACAGCCCAAACTACTGGACCTAGAGACTTGAAATTTTGCACATAGATACCTTATACAATGTAGGCATCCACTAAGGAAGGATTTTCGGGAATTCCCACGGGAAAGGGAAAAAACGGGATTTATATATTCGATTCCGAGTGACCCCATCTCCGTAACTATAATAACTAGACTCTTAAAATTTGATACACAAGTAGGTATTACATTATTTAAAACATTAATTTCAGGATTTTTTAAAATTCCCACGGGATAAGGAAAAAACGGGATTTATATATTCAGTTCAACGGGATCCTATGAACTATAATTACTAGACTCTTCAAATTTGGCATAGATGTAGGTAATTATAAATTCCCATGCGATAAGGAAAAAACGGGATTTTTCGTTTTACTGGTCGTAGAAAGCTGAAATTCGGTATGTAGGTTGCTTGGAGAGTGTAGAGGAGCATTGAGAGAGGACTTTCCCAAATTCCAACGGGAACGGGAAAAAACGGGATTTTTCGTTTTACTGGTTGTAGAAAGCTGATTTTCGGCATGTAGGTTGTTTGGGGAGTGTCGAGGAGCATTGAGAGAGGACTTTCCAAAATTCCCACAGGAACGGGAAAAACGGGCTTTTTCGTTTTACTGGTTGTAGAAAGCTAAAATTTCAAAATTTATACTGTAAGTAGGCCGCAAAGGGCACTTTAACCGACTTCTAAAAAAGGAGGAGGTTATGCATTCCACTTTATGAATTTTTTTATGTAGGTATGTTCACCGATTTCTCGGTCAATTGTGGACCTGCTTGCTTGCTTGCCTGTATGCTTGCTTGCTTGATATCTTGGTTCTTTGGAATACTCATAATACACGCGAGCGAAGCCGCGAGCAAAAGCTATTTTAAATAATCGACGGACCACGGCCATGTCTCGTCGCCGATAAAGTTTGATGCAACGAATGTAACGCCAGTGCTCGTGGAATCAGCTTTGTTAGTGGAGCTTTAGTAGAATTGAAAGGCTTTTGAAGCTCAATCCTATTAAAGGATATTTCATCTTTTGTGTCTTAATTCATTGTACTGAGGCTGCAGTTTAGTTTTTTGCACGGTGAACCAAATTAGTATATAAAATATAGGAGTTTTGCCGATCGATTGGAAAAACTTAACCTCGTAAGACCTACGTAAAATTTTGACTATCAGAATTTTAAACCATCAATGAAGAAAAGTTAATATTTGCTTCGACGTATGTCCTATATTTAATACACTGGCCCTTACGAGGTAGGACAGGGGTGTTTGGAAAAGAAATAATTCTGGTCCGCATTGGTGATCCCTAGTTTCAATTGTCGTAGGGGAGGGGTGGCATGAATGAGACCCGTATTGAAAGGGACAAACTATACTAATAATATAAAGCTGAAGAGTTTGTTTGTTTGTTTGTTTGCTTGAACGTTCTAATCTCAGGAACTACTGGTCCGATTTGAAAAATTCTTTCAGTGTTAGATAGCCCATTTATCGAGGAAGGCTATAGGCTATATATCATAGCGCTTAGAACAATAGGAGCGGAGCATCAATGATTAACGCGGACGAAGTCGCGGGCACCAGCTAGTTCAAATATATGAAGCTTCCTATATAGGAAAAAAACTATGAAAACTATTGAAATTAAATACAATAATTGTCATTAATGAATTCTTATTTGTTTTTACGATGAAGGGAAACATCGTAAGAAAACCTACACGCACCTGCGAATAAATTAAATGGTGTGTGTGGCCAATCTACACTAGGCCCGCGTGGGAACTAAGGCCCAAGCCCTCAATTCTGAGAAGAGGCCCGTGCCCTGTGCGGGACGTATTAGGCTGGGATGATGATGATAGTGATTTTGACTTTCACTTTCACTTTCACTTTGACTTTGACCGCTCCGGCCGCGACTCTCCGTGTGTACCGTTAGGACCTTCACGTGGGTCCTTGGATGTAGCTCTTCTTATGATTGAAAATGCAAATATAATAAATGGGGGCGGGTAATTTTTTTTATATCAAGGAACTAAGGAGAGCCATAATTGACGAAAAAGCAAATTGGGTAAAAAAAATAAGCTGCCCAAATTACTAATTCCACGCGGACGGAGTCGCGGGCAAAAGCTAGTAATAAATATCACGGGACAATTCACACCAATTGACCTAGTCCCAAAGTAAGCTAAGTAAAGCTTGTGTTATGGGTACTAGGCAACGGATGAACATACTTATATAGATAGATACATACTTAAATACATATTAAACACCCAAGACCCGAGAACAAACATTCGTATTTTTCATACAAATATCTGCCCCGACACGGGAATCGAACCCGGGACCTCAAGCTTCGTAGTCAGGTTCTCTAACCACTAGGCCATCTGGTCGTCAAAAATATAACTTTAGTTCAACTTTATTCTTCGGCTCTCTCATTACGAATGTTCAGATTTATTTTATGTTTCGGTACTGACCATTCGGCTGCTCTCCTTAATTTAAATTTCAAAATATTACCATAGAGCTTCCGCGTGCCAGTATCCTTACAGTACCCAGTATTAGGTATACAACAAGCGAACAGACTCCAATCCCGAACTCCAAAAGTAATCTCGAGCTTATTTTTAATTCAACTTAACAATGAAATAACTTTTTATCACTAGACAGGTAGAAAAGGGTCTTATTAAGTAGGTAGAAGATGGGAAATAAAAATATTGCGTAGGCACACTCATTACTTATTCGTTCTGGATTGTTTAGAGATCCGCGGATGAAAATTTAATAATTTATTCCGCGCGGTTTCTTTGGAAGTTTGCGCCGTGGGAATTTGAAATGTAATTTTATATGGCGCTAGGTGTTTGTCCGCGACTTTGCCTATCTTTGGGTATGACAAGGCAATATTATTAAGACGTGGAGCTGATCTGGGGCTAATTTTAGGAACGGGCCTTCACGGGTTTGGTAGTGGTAATTCAATCGTTTGGGTTGGGTTTGGTTTGAACTGCTATTCAAGAACGCCAAAAATCACTGGTTTGCGAGAGGTTAGGGCTGAGTTTGGGATGAGCCTTATTTATTTGTTTATTTATTTATTTACAAAGCGAATTAACAGGAAAATAAGGCTCATCTCAAGCTCAACCCATTCCTATCCTCTCCCAAACGATTGAATTACCGCTCGCAAACCGTGTTGGGCCGTTCCTGAATTTAGCCCCTGATGATGAAACTGGACTCCGTACTAAAACGACATAACACATCGAATTTGGTGTCGCTAGATTTGTCTTGACGATTACTTTGGTCCTAGCTTGTAACCAAGGGCAAAAGTACAGTCAGCAAACCAAGCTTTATTTTTATTTAAAAAAAAAAATTTTAACAAAGTAATGTTTTAAGCAAAAAATATTCTACTTTAAATTTATTGCATAATTACTACACCAAATTAGTATTTAGCTGTTACACGTGATTCCAATTTGTTACATATAATTTCTGTGACTTAATTTCCAAGATCGTTATCAATGAATGGCCCGAATGACCCTTAATAAGCACTCTTGAACTTACGAATGCCACGGTCATACCTCAGGGTAAAACCAATTTACTTAATTACCTTTGACAGTATTAATGTTGGTCTTTTTATTTGCCCTACCGCCTTTTTCTTTCCACCCATCTCTGCCCTTCGGAAAGACTTTCCAATTTGTATTGAAATGACGCAAATTGTCCCGCCATCTTTGTTGACCGAATTTTTGTGATTAACCTAACATTTTATGATTAGATTATATATAAAAACATATAAATACGAGCTCACGATATGATGCGGCACGCGATGCGATACGGTACGATGGGGATGGATTCTCGAGTGGCGTCCGCGGACCGTAAAACGCAGTTTATAGACGACCAGTACCTCAACCATGAGTTTACACTAGTTCACAGTGACCGTAGGTACTCGCTAGCGACGGCATAAATGATTTATATGGAGAATTGTACTTCCGTAAGTGACCGCTAGAGGCGCTGTACAATTCTCCATACAAATAATTTACGCCGTCGCTGGCGATTACGGTCATGTAAACTAGTGTAAACTCATGGTAGAGGTACTGATAGCCTAGTGGTTAGAGAACCTGACTACGAAGCTTGAGGTCCCGGGTTCGATTCCCGTGTCGGGGCAGATATTTGTATGAAAAATACGAATATTTGTTCTCGGGTCTTGGGTGTTTAATATGTATTTAAGTATGTATCTATCTATATAAGTATGATTATCCGTTGCCTTGTACCCATAACACAAGCTATATGCTTAGCTTACTTTGGGACTGGGTCAATTGGTGTGAATTGTCCCATGATATTTATTTATTTATTATTTATTTAGTGTAGGGTAGGCCTCCAACAAGATGAAGCGACGACCTGGTTAAGGTGGCGGGAACGCGTTCGATGCGGATGGCACGGGTCCGGTCTGTTTGGCGAGCCTTGGGGGAGGCCTATGTTCAGCAGTGGACGTCTTTCGGTTGAAATGATGATGAACGATGCGCTTCCAAAAACGAGCTTATTAATTATAAATCATCATTATCGTCATCCTATCCTGTATATGTCCCACTGCAGGGCACAAGCCACATCTCAGAATGAGAGGAATTGTCCCGTAGTTACCACGCACGCAGTACCAATGCGGATTGGAAACTTCACACACACCACTGAATTTCTTTTTAGGATTTCACCGTAAAGCTCATGGTAAATTTCAAATGTAATTTCGCACATAAATTCCGAAATCAGAGGTGCGAGCCCGGACTCGAACCTACGACCCATTGCTTGAGAGTAGGTCAAACCACTAGACCATCACGGTTTATACGGGGGTATAAAAAGCTAGTCTGGAACCGCCCTAAAGGTAGTGAAATATAAAAAAAAAAATTAAAATTATATCTGTTTATTTCATAACAATTATACAATAATGACATACCTAGCCAATCTTTATTTTTAAAGATTTCTAATTGCTAGGCTATGAGTTGCCCTTAATAAATAAATTCTTAATTATGTTTTTAATGTTCTTAGGATTACTAGTTATTTTATCAATTGTAGTCCTGGGAAAATTATCTAGTATTTGAGGAAGGTAGTTGGACCAGATCCTTTTGCCATAAATATTTTGACATATAAAACGCGTAGGTGTATAGCACCGTTCCTCACACGTGCTTTCGATACATCACAAATTCATCGGACCCTCTCAAACCAATAACTTGACGTTCATGCTCGAACTGAACCCGTCCGCTTCGCGCGCGCTCGCACTTGACGATATTTCTTTTACACCCCGTCTACTTCATAAATATTGAAGACGGAACCCTTTTTATGTAAAGTTTGTTTTCATCTTTGTACTGTGGGGCTTTATTCAGATTTTTACATTGAGCCATAGAGGAATTCGCCGGTAGAGTATAAGAAACCGGTTGTCTGTAAAGTCGGTTTACGGACGATAGCTTAACACGTGACAACGTCATAACAAAACACTCAAAAAACAAAAATGAAACCAGGCGGTCACCCATCGCGGTGATCGGACGAGAACCGGTGTTTTGTCAAATATCTTGAAAACGGTGCATCCTACGGCAAAATCAATGAAATTTTCATCCCCCTTTAATACCTCCCTCCTTAACATGGACAAGACGAAGGTCATGTCGAACGCCCATATTGTACCAACTCCCGTCGTAATCGGAGAGACTGCTCAAAGTTGTTGACGACTATATCTACCTGGGACATACAATTCAATTAGGTAGTAGTAGTGGTAGAGCCATGTTGTAGCTAGCCGCTGCATCACGAATGGGCCGGCTCGTCCGGGGCAGTACCACCCTCTCACAGAACACCGGCGTGAAGCAGCAGTAATCCTGCTTGCGTTTCGTACGGTCAGTGAGAGTGCCGGGGGCCCAATACCTCACCCCCTTCCCTCTTCCCCTCCCTCACCCCCTTCCCCTGTTCCCTTTCCTTTAGGGCCGACAACGCACTGGCATTGCGTAAAGCGCTGCGGGTGTCTATGGACAGTGGTGATCATTTAACATCAGGTGACCCACTAGTTCGTTTGTCTGGCCTTTCTAACATAAAAAAAAAAAGGTTGGTTCAACATCGAGTAATAAAAAAAAAATCATTTATTGCCCATAAAAAAGAAAAAGAAAAAATACACAAAATTATGTGGCAAAAGGCTAAGGCTCAGCATGTGCGGTGAGGATTACTCATCACCGCGCTGGTTTTCAGCCTGCGCCCTTATATAGCGTGCTGACATTGCAAAACAGGCGGGTAGGACGATAAAAAAAAAACGTATAGCGGTATAGTCAACCAAGAAATCCCTTCACCATCCAAGGTTCAATGACAGTTGCATGGCTCAAAACATCAAAAGCTATTTTCACTCACAAGTCAGTGCGACAACCAGGCCCTATACTACGAAGCGCGAAACTCGAACCCCGTTTCATGCCGTTCCGCTCCGAAAGAGGTAATGATCGGTATAAAAATACATAATATAATTTATTTTCATATAACAACATTTCATATAATTTCAAAGGGTATAATCACTCATTTTATGTAAATAACGTTTAGTATAATATTTAATTATATATTTTTATTTTGTATAATTATCGTTTGGTATAACACTTATTTCTGATAACCATCATAGGGTATAACGCTTATTTCTGATAACCATCATATGGTATAATGTTTATTTTATATACAAATCATATAACTATCAACCTAACCTAACCTACTTTTCTGGTAGCAATTCGTTTTCGTTGGGGGATGCAGTTCTAACCTAACCTCACCTACTTTTCTACCTAAATGAACCTTTGGTTTGGTTTTTTTAATGCGGGGGGCTTCGCCCCCCGAGCTCCCCTTGTCGGGCGCTTCGCCCCCCCGTCCCACCTATTTCTCTATGCCCTAATAGCTTACCCATGCAGAGTCGTTTTATAGGCTGTTATATATTGTTATATATTTTTAGTATGTATTGTTACTATTTCTGGTGTACAATAAAGAGTCATTGTATTGTATTGTATTGTATTGTATTGTATTGTATTGTATTGTATGTAGTAAATCTGAGATTATGTCTTTAATACATTATATATCAACAAAGGTATAAAAGCTATTTGAACGTTATATAAAATAAACGTTATACCATAAGTTCATTATAAAAAATATGCATTATACTTAAAGAATGTTATATTAAATGTTATTCGATGAAATGATCAGTATATAAAAACAATAATTATATCGAATGTTAATATATTAAGTGTTGTTATAACATTCAATAATTATATCAAATGAGCGTTATTGCGACTGAAATTATATCAAAAGTTTTTAGGTCGATCGTTACGCACCCAGCTCGAAGAATCGCTAGACTTAAGTGGCAGGGCAGGGCACATCGCTCGTAGAATTGACGGCCGATGGGGCCGAAAGGTTCTCGAGTGGCGTCCGCGGACCGGAAGACGCAGTGTAGGTAGGCCTCCAACAAGATGGAGCGACGACCTGGTGAAGGTAGCGGAAACGCGCATGGCGCAAGGCCGATCAGAGGCGCTACTACGAAATTCGAAAATCGAAGTTCGTATCGTATTATCCCTCTCACTCTCGTTTCAAATCATATTAGCGTGAGCGGGACGGCACGAAACGAAGTTCGAATTATGCACTTCGTGGTAGGGCCTCTGTTTGGCAAGCCTTGGGGGAGGCCTATGTTCAGCAGTGGACGTCTTTCAGCTGAAATGATGATGTTGATGAAACTAACTTGTGTAATGTTAAACAGTCTTCACCTATAGTCCCTGAACACGTGTTATGTTACCCATACACCTGAAACCTATAAAACGCCAACTTACCCCCGACTTACCTTGAAATTTATCAATTACCCCCCACATTCTTAGGAACTCTTACCTTACGCAAATTGGATCATGAGACGCGAAATTACCTTAATTCAAGCAAAAATATACGCCGTGGCAGTGTAAGACAGCCCTGGAGGTATACCAATGTATAACAATACATTGACATTGTTATTTATATGAACACTATATAATAAGCAAGTCAGAAAACAAAGATAAAAAAAATCAAGGTAAGTAATAGGCAGCCTTATCGCTTCATAGCAATCTCTTCCGCGCAACCTATTACAACAATAGGTAGTAAGGAATAGACTGTTTTGAGAATACTAGAATGAGCTCATTTTCAACCAGAAGGTACATTGATGAACCACTGTAGATGCCATAGGCTTGTTCTGGTATATATACCTACTAAAAATATGATCGTTATAAGGATTCCGGTTGTTTACCAGGGTGCCCTAGTTTGCTCGAGTTTGATAAGGCTACCAATTTAACTTCAGGTTCCAAGTGCCTGCCAAGAACTACTAGCAGATGCCCCAGCACGACTTTTTACGGGAAGCTATGGTGTTCCATCGTTTTTGGTTAATGAAGGTGATATTCAAAAACTTCTTAATGGTTGAATGTTTTTATTTCTTGTTTATTTGAATTTTACAGCATGTAGCAACCCGCATTTTTTACTTGACTGTATATGTTTTACCGCCCGGCCACGACTTCGCGCGACTGGCGGCGCGACGAGCGTTTTCTCGGTTCATTGCGCGGCCGAGACGTTCGTCGCACAGTGGTTACCCGGCCGCACACGCAATGAAGTGACAAAACGCTCGCCGCGCCGCCAGCCGCGCGAAGTCGTGGCCGGGCGATTATGTGGGCGTAATCGTTGAGGTTACTAAATCAATTTCAAGAAAATCTTTCATTAATAAAAAGCTAGGTACACATGTCTTCCTTTTTTTAATCCGTGAAATCGCAACATTCCCGCGAGACGCAAACTTAGTTCTAAGGAAATCCTAATTAGTTCTAATGTAACTTTATTATACGTATGAGTATTATCCTTTTCAATCGGTTATAAAATGTAACTATTTATATTTCTTACTCTCATGATATTAATATTTCTGCTTCTTTGATAAAACGAAATTAACTCGTATGTTAAAGCTTTGACAAGCTTTTGCGCAGGCCGGTCTCCCAGCACCATACCGTAACGCAGGGGGAATGTGGCAAAACCGTTTTGTTGGGGAAAAAGAAATATTCGAAATTGGAAAACGAGGGGAGTATTATGAGGTTTACAATTTATGGGTTTCAGTTGACGCACCTGCGATATTGAGACGAAAATATCGATGGGCACGGGTGCGAGGGAGATAGTTGATGTCTTGAGCGTCGATTTCAATTTAATTCGACGTGACGTGAAATATGTTTGTATGTTTGATGCGAAGGAAACGTGCATTGGTAAGATATTGGTGAGATGCAAACCGCATCTGATGATAACATGAGTATATCCAAGGATGATATAGACTGGATTGGCAGTCACCATAGTACGGATCGGCCGCGGTTTTTGTAGTTCGATTATTAAATCTAGATGGCGCTGAAATATAGCCAGAGGCTTTGAAGGCAAAACAATAAGACTACAGATATTTCATATCACTGCAAATGTATTATTATGCAATGTTTTTGAAAAATAATACATTTGCAGTGATATGAAATATCTGTAGTCTTATTGTTTTGCCTTCAAAGCCTCTGGCTATATTTCAGCGCCATCTAGATTTAATAATCGAACTACAAAAACCGCGGCCGATCCGCCGTACTATGGCGACTGCCAATCCAGTCTACATCATCCTTGGTATATCACAATAACAATATATTGTTTTTCTCAAAAATATCCGTAAACGTTGTCATTGTTCTTTACATATCAGAACGTGAAGTGCATAGTTTATGGTCAGTAAAAAAATTAAAAAGTTAAAAACATTGCAGGCTCGATAAACTCGACAACAATGTCGCATACAAATTTCATTATTGTCGAGTCTCAAACTTTTTAAAAAGTTAAAACGGCCATGGCAATAAGTTGGCACTATTCGTATACAGCCAATTCAAATGACCGGTATCAGTTGTTTTGTTGGAACTCCAGACTTTTTTTATTGTGTTTGAAACAGCTTGTGGTGTTTTTGGTAGAAAAATACACCTGCAGTTTTTTTTTAATGAAAAAAGGCGGGATAGGGTTTAATGACATTTAATTTTAAGTGATTTGTATTTTTTTGTACCTATTTAAGTTAATAAAAGTTTATTCTATTTTTTTTCCTTCACCATTTTTGAGAAAAGCTTTATATTAGTCTCGGCTGGAATAGCAATTGCTGGCTTCGTATTAGTTAAACGGACTCGCAAGCTCCTCCGTTTAATACTCATACTCAGCCAGCAATTGCCTACTTCCAGGCCACGACAATAATGTACTATTAAACATTCGCAAATTTCATCATCATCATCATTATTTCAACAGTAGGCCGTCCTCTGCTGGACATACGTAGACCTCCCTCATTAATACCCAGTCATTACGGTTGGAAAGGGCTTGCATCCACCTCGAACCAAGCGCAAAATCGCAAATCAAATCACATACTCACGGTTATTATTACACTGGGGACTTATTGCGGCAATTGGGGATGTCTATTTTTAGGGTTCCGTAGTCAACTAGGAACCCTTATAGTTTCGCCATGTCTGTCCGTCTGTGTGTCTGTCTGTCTGTCTGTCCGCGGCTAAGCTCAGAGACTGTTAGTACTAGAAAGCTGTAATTTGGCATCAATATATATATTAGTCACGCCGACAAAGTGATTGAATAAAAAAAAGTAAAAAAAATTTTTTTAGGGTACCTCCCATAGACGTAAAGTGGAGGTGATTTTTTTTTCTCGGCTAACCCTATAGTGTGGGGTATCGTTCGATAGGTCTTTTAAAATCATTGCGGGTTTGCTAACATGATTTTTCTATTCAGTGATTTGTTTGCGAAATATTCAACTTTAAAGTGAAAATTTTCATTAAAATCGGCCGTCCCCCCCCCCTCTAAAATCTAAACTGTTGGGTGGAAAAATTTGAAAAAATTCAGAAGGGTAGTAAATATATCAAATTTACTAGGAAAATTATAGCGGCTAAGATTGCTTGGAAATTATTTGTAGTTTAAGAGTAAATAGTAGCCTAAGGTATAAAACATACCTAAACTTGGATGATTCCGTACACATACGAAATCCTTAGAAAAATATTACTACGGAACCCTACCTTGGGCGTGTCCGACACGCTCTTGGCCGATGTTTCGGCCCTACAGTCCAATGGATACACGGACCTTCACCATTGAGCTTTTGCTATGAAGCTTCTTCAGGCGTTAATTTTAGTCATACAATTCTGTCATTTCTTTCTATCATTCCTTCAACTACTGTCTTATTGTAATGTACCTTTCAAGTACATTAAACAATTTATATTAAATTTCTGGGTTTTATTTAAATATTAAAGCCACGTTATGTACGCGAATACATAAATTGGTGGCCCATGAGGGGAACATAACATCAAGAAATATAAATGAACGCGTGAAAAATACGAAAATCCAAGATTCGTCAGTCACCATTGGATGGCGCGTATGGAGTCTTGAAGATCATTTTCAAGGAGTGGATGGAATCGCAGTGATAATCATCACAGCTTCGCGTCTGGGATATCGGCAGTGTGCGTCTAAAGCATCACACCGTACAGCGCATGCTAAATTACGAGATAAGTGCCCTTCCTTACCCTTCCTTTCAACAATCAGTATTTGATTCGATTTAAATAGTCAAAATAGTAAACTATTTTCTATTTAAATTGTTGAAAATCGCTTAACTTGTTTAAATGCGTTGAACAAATTCTATAATTGCAGGAAATTAACTTCGTACATTCTTTTGTTAAATTTACCGTTACCTATCTATATCTACCTGCGCTAACTAAAAACAATAAAGTTCCAATCTAAAGCTTATCTTCTTATTAACTACGGTGGCCCATGTTTAATGCATACATTTTATTGCCTATTTAAGTAGTTCTTGTAAATAGGTTTGGTTTTATTCCTTAATTGGGTACATAATTTGCACTTAAAACATAATATAATTAAATACGTGTTTAGATACCCTTATTGTTAGATAAAAACATACTTAGTTATAACTTAGCGAAAGTTTAGCTGTGCCTTTACTTGCTTTACTCCCGCATATTTGCTGACTATTACAGGACCTACTCGCGGCGCGCGCCTGTTGCGTAACGGGAGCAGCTGATAAGGCGAGTGCCTGAGCGCGGCAACCGGTTCTCGGCTGCGGTGTCCACGGCATTGTGAGGAGCGTGAGCGTACCTTTTATTATTTTGATTGTTTATTTATTACTGAAGTTTATTCATTGTTAATCAATATGCCTACGGATGAGCCTTTTGTTGATGCTACCTCCTCTAGTAAAGAGCTTCGAGATTTGCTTACAATGCGTAGCTCAATTAAGGGACAGATTACGAAGTTTAATAACTATTTAAATAGTATCACTGATTGTGAAGAACTCACGCAGATTCACCTGGCGGAGTTAAAACTTAAGCTTAATAAATTTGAAGGCTTATCAGTAAGATTCGACGGTTTACAAAATCAGATTGAGGTGTTGCGGCCTGATAATTTATCCAACGAGATTGATGAACGTGAGAGTATTGAACATAAGATTATTATGAACATCGCATCTGCTAAAAGTTTAGTAGAAACCTTTAATAATAAAAACGAATTAGAACAGCGACGTTTGTCAGCTACAGGAGAGAATCAATGTTGTCACGATCATCATGAGCAAGGTTTTAAGTTACCATTAATAGAAATTGCGAAATTTGACGGAGCATATTTTCGCTGGCTTGAGTTTCGGGATACTTTTGAAAGCTTGATTCACAATAATAATCGCATCAAACCGGTTCATAAGTTTCAATATCTCGTTTCTTATTTAGAAGGCGATGCGGCTCGAATCATTTCAAACTTAGAAGTGTCATCGGCTAATTATGAGGAAGCTTGGCGGATGATCGGAGAGCGTTACAACAATAAAAGGCTGCTTCTCAATCATCACCTAAGCTCCTTGCTCAATATCAACGTACATACTCGCGAGTCAGAAAGATCGTTGCGTTATTTAGTTGATCACGTCACAAAAAATTTGCGTGCTTTGGCCAGTTTAGGCCAGCCGACGGATCAATGGGACTTGCTGCTCATTTTTATGCTGTGCCCTAAATTAGATAATCGCACATTAACGAAGTGGGAAGAGTATCGCAATACCCTCGATGATATCCCGACATTTGAACAATTTAAAAAATTTCTAATTGATCGTGCGGATGTCCTTGAGGCTTTAAATCGAAATAAGTATGACAGCGATATTCCTAAACACGTTCCCTATTCACCTCGGGTGACCCCTTCAACATCGCGAGCTTCTCCATCGACATCTCAACATCACAATAAACAAGAACGACCGTCCTTCATAAAGTCATTCCCTACATCCACTTACCAAACAAGGTCGGCCCCAATCAAAAGTCAAAATAAGGCGTCAGTGTACGTCTGTATAATTTGCAATGAAAATCATAAGGTTCATGAGTGTCCAAAATTCATTGCAAAATCAATTCAAGAAAGATTAGCCGACGTAGCTATGTACAAATTATGCTCGAACTGTTTGAGGCAAGGTCATCGCGCTCACGATTGTCGGGGTGGCCCTTGTCGCGAATGTAATAAAAGGCACAACAGCCTACTCCACGAGCCTGCGCCAGGGGTTGTAAACAACCCGGCAGTGCTCAGCCAATCGGCAGTGGTCAATTTTAATAATACAAGCGGCTCAGTGCTTCTGTCCACGGCACTCATAGAGGTAGTCAACCCCGTGAGTAAAGAATCTCACACGGTTCGTGCCCTGTTGGACAGTGGCAGTGAGGCCTCATTTATAACAAAGGCTTTGCAAGAAAAATTGCGTATTCAAGTACAGCCTATCGATCTTCTAAGGGTCATAGGTATTGGCAACAGCTGTGCAAAAACCGTTGCAGAACGCTGTAATGTCCAAATAAATTCATTAAATAGTCCATTTAAAGTCACCTTGTCATGTTTAACTTTGACTGAGCTAACAAGCGCTATACCCAAAGCGACAATAAACGTTGAGGGCTTGAAACTGCCTACAAACATTAAACTCGCGGATCCTTATTTCAATCAATCGGCTCCTGTTGAAGTGTTGATTGGGGCCGACCTCTTTTGGGACATTATAGGAGGTGAACAACAGTTCCTTGGCCCTAACAATCCAAGATTGCGGAATTCAGCGCTTGGTTGGTTGATTTCGGGTCCCATAAATTGTATTAATCAGGGTAAAACTATAAAATGTAATCATACAGCTATTAACAATGCTCATGAAAATGAAGTGCATCAATTATTACCTAAATTTTGGGACTTAGAGGACGTTCCTGAAAAAATAAATGTCATGAGTCAAAACGAAAAAATTTGTGAAAACCACTTCTCAACTCATACGTTTCAACTCGAATCGGGTAGGTATTGTGTGAAACTCCCACTTAACAATACTCCGCAGACGCTCGGAGATTCTTATCAAATGGCCAAAAAACGGTTGTTAAATTTAGAGAAAAAATTTAGACGTAATTCTAATCTTAAAAATGAGTACGTGAAGTTCATGAATGAATATGTCAATTTAGGTCATATGTCCGAAGCTGCTCAAAGCAAACCTTTCCCCGCATATTTTTTATGCCATCATGCCGTGTTTAAAGAAAATAGTGAGTCTACGTCACTCCGAGTCGTGTTCGACGGCTCGGCGCCCTCCTCCTCCGGGGTCTCGTTAAATGATATCCTTATGGTGGGCCCAAATGTCCAAGATTCCCTCTTCTCCATATTAATCAGGGCCCGGCAATATAAATATCTTTTAGCTGGGGACATTGAAAAAATGTACCGCCAGGTCCTGATTAACGAAGACGACAGAAATTTACAGCTCATACTCTGGCGAGAAGATGAGTCACGGCCCATCAAAACGTACAAATTAAATACGCTGACGTACGGCACAGCCAGCGCGAGCTACCTCAGCACGCGCTGCCTGGCCCAAGTGGGGGAGGAGCAGGGCGACCCGCTGATAAAAAATATAATTAAAGGGGACTTTTACATTGATGACCTTATCACGGGATCAAATTGCGAACACGAGTTGCGCTACATACAAAGCACTATAGCACATGAATTAAAGTTGCGTTGTTTCAATCTGCGTAAATATAAAAGTAACTTGCACACTTTATTTGAAAACTCCGATTTAAATACGCGTGAGAATCTAACACTCAGTGAATCGTCGAGCACACTCGGACTGGGGTGGAGTCCGTCTGACGATTTATTGACCTTCCCCGTAAAATACCTACCCAGTGATAATGATAAAATAACAAAACGATTTATTATGTCCAATGCATTCAAAATTTTTGATCCCTTAGGACTTTTAAGCCCGTGTACGATACAACCAAAAATGTTACTACAAAAACTATGGCTTCAAAAAATTGATTGGGATCACCCCGTCCCAAACGAAAATAAACAAGAATGGTTTGATTTTGCCGAAAATTTGCCCTACATTCAAGATCTGAAACTTAATAGGCGTGTGCTCTGCGACTCACCAAAGTATATTGAATTGCATACTTTCAGCGATGCGTCGCAGAGTGCTCTTGGTGCTTGCGTATACGTAAAATCGGTTAATAGTGACGATGAAATTACAGTGAAACTGCTATGCGCCAAGTCCAAGGTTGCACCTATCAAACCGACGACTGTGCCTCGACTCGAGCTCGGTGCCGCTCTGCTGTCTGCCAGGCTGTGCAAGGCTGTTTTAGATTCTCTCAGACATCAGCCGGACCGCATAGTGCACTGGAGCGATTCGAGCATAGTTTTAGCTTGGATAAATAATAAAAACGATAAAAAATTAAAATCTTATGTAGCAAATCGGATTAGCGAAATATCAGAAATAACAAAGTCAGCTGATTGGAGATACGTGCCCACCGCCGCGAATCCCGCAGACTTGATATCACGTGGCGTCAACGCTAGTCGCTTGCTGTCGTTAGAGCTGTGGTGGTCTGGCCCAAGCTTCTTGTTGGAAGACGAGTCTCGCTGGCCGTTGTTGAAGTCCGCACCTTCCGATGAGCTACCTGAAACAATAAAAACTTACACTAATCAGGAAATATTAAAATTTGAAAACTATTCTAATCTTACAAAACTAGAAAGAACATTTGCATTTGTAAAGCGATTCATATTTAATTTAAAAAACAAAAATAATAAAAGAATAGGCATACTTACCTGCGATGAACTGGCCGAGTCATTCAATTCGCTTTGCTTACTCGCTCAAGGTCAACTGTTTCCCCACGAATATGACACACTATTGAAAGGTAAACAGTTGAGTCCAAAGTGCAAACTATTATCACTTTCGCCGTTTATAGACGAGCACCAACTAATTAGGGTTGGCGGTCGTCTCGAAGCATCTAATTATCCGTTTGAGAAAAAACACCCCATTTTGTTGCACGCGAATCACCATTTAACTAATCTTATATTTAAACGGGAGCACGTAAGAAAAATGCATGCCGGTCCCCAACTATTATTGGCTTCAGTAAGAGAAACGGTATGGCCCATTAATGGTAGATTGCTTGCGAGGCGCACCGTCAATCGATGCGTTTGCTGTCGACGTCATAGAGGTGTTACGCTATGCCCAAAAATGGGTAATTTACCTGCCCAAAGAATAGTGGCAGGTTTCCCTTTTATGTCCACTGGCCTGGACTTCGCAGGCCCATTTCACATTTTAAATAAGAAAGGTCGAGGTGGTAAATTGCTTAAGTGTTACATGTGCTTATTTGTATGTTTAAAGTATAAATGTGTACACTTGGAATGCGTTAGTGATCTAACAAGGGACGCGTTTATAATGTCCTTACGACGCTTTGTATCCCGTAGAGGCAAGCCGGCGGAGATATTCTGCGACAATGGACGCAATTTTGTTGCAGCCGCTAAGGAGTTGGGTAAATTTCTGATCGAAAATAATGAACCTATATCTGATTTTGTGAACCAAGAAGGCATTAAATTTTTCTATAGTCCTGTGTACGCTCCTCACTTTGGCGGGATCTTCGAGGCCGGTATTAAGTCAGCCAAACACCATTTAAGGCGTGTTATCGGGAATAGCAATTTAACATTTGAAGAGTTGACAACGTTATTTACTCAAGTTGAAGCGATTTTAAACAGTCGTCCTTTATATCCTTTATCACCTTCACCAAACGAGTTCCTCTCCCTTTCCCCGGGGCACTTCCTCATTGGAAGAGCGCTAACTGCATTGCCAACCCCTGCTCTGGAGAATCACAAGGAGAGTACGCTGCAGAGATATGCACGAGTTGAGAAGATCCGCCAACACTTCTGGCAGCGTTGGCAAAAGGAGTATATAGCGGAACTCCAGCAGCGATCTAAGTGGAGAACCAACACTTCTCAATTAAACATCGGAGACCTAGTTTTGCTGCAGGAAGACCACGTCCCACCACTATGCTGGCGCCTTGGTCGTGTTGCAAAATTATTTCCCGGAGCTGACGGTGTATCCAGAGTAGCGGATATAAAAACTGCGAGAGGCTGTGTACGGCGCCCCTTGGTTCGCCTTTGTCCGCTACCCACAGCAGAAGAGCTGCAGAGTTGAAAGGTTCTTTCAACGAGGCGGGAAGATGTTTCGGCCCTACAGTCCAATGGATACACGGACCTTCACCATTGAGCTTTTGCTATGAAGCTTCTTCAGGCGTTAATTTTAGTCATACAATTCTGTCATTTCTTTCTATCATTCCTTCAACTACTGTCTTATTGTAATGTACCTTTCAAGTACATTAAACAATTTATATTAAATTTCTGGGTTTTATTTAAATATTAAAGCCACGTTATGTACGCGAATACATACATTTTTTTGCAATGTATAGTAAATCGAAAACCATTTCGAGATAAACGCTTTTAAACTCGTTTTCTGTAGTTATTTAAATTTAATATTATGTTATGAATTTATTACATAATAAATAAGCAATGACCTTCATTTGACATTGGTGTAAATTGCGTGACCGGTCCAAGTCGTACTTTATTATGTGTGGTTAGAATTACTCACAATTTACGCGTGGATTAATACTACGGAGATTGATTTGGACCCGCTGTCTGACGTCTAACACTTTGACAGCGCCAGTAAAGTGACACTAGTTACAGTTTACCACTACGCAAACAATAATTAAAGGGGTTACCTTATCGTACGCATTTAGATAGATTTAGAAATTAGGCAGTGTGGGAGCCCTCAATTATAATCTGACGCCATCAACCAAAATAGTTTCAATAATTAATTTTGAAAAAAGTAGTGAACTAAATGACAAAATATTGAAATTAGTTTATTGAATCAGGCGTTACTTTGCGGAGGTCCATATTAATGAACTAAAACAATTACTTTGCTCACCCGCGACCTTACAATAGTTACGTTTATGCAAGAAATGTGCGTTCATGCAGTTCCTCCACCTCCACACTGTACGAACACACACAAATCACATAAACCCAACCATCACCACCACCAAGCTACACTGACGCGTTAACCAGAGCTCATCTTCAGAGTTACCACAACCGTATGCTATGCTACCAAATGTTAAACTAACAAACCAAAACAAATGTTTTACCTTGTCACTGTAACTTCTCAAGTACCCACTTTATTTTTCTTATTCTCAAACTACCCCACAAAAATTAACTTTTATTGACATATTTAAAACTACCTTGAATTTTTTGTTTATTTATTTATAAGGCATATTTAATTAATACTAACTGTTCAAATTCGACCCAAGCCGCAGTAAAGGAGAAGATACTAAATTTACCTGTTCATTAATAATAGACCCCATAGTGTTGTACCTAATTATTTCCATACATTCCAGAGCATCCAGACGCAACCCCTTGCCGCAATAATGTAACACTTCATAAGAATCTGAATCTAACAATGAATGATTTGATTCCAACAAATGTTTTGCAAAATTCGATCTATCTGGATGCTTATTCCTATATGCCGAAACATGCTCTTTAAATCTAGTATTAAAACTTCGGCCTGTCTGTCCTACGTATATCCCATTGCAGTCATTACAAGTAAGCTTGTATACCCCCGATCTAGTTCCCTTATCTACCTGTTCTTTGTGGTTACATAGCCTAGAGTACAAAGAGTTGTTAGTCTTAAAGGCAACATTAATATTGTTTGATTTTAAAATGCCATAAATCTTATCAGACAAACCCCCGACGTAAGAGATGCTAGATCTATATTTGTTAGTAGACTGAGAAGGTAACGCAGCGTAAAGCATGCTATTTACTAACCGTGCCTGCTTCTTTTGAACTAAACCTATAGGGTATAACCTTCTATAGGGTCCCGCTCCCCCGGTGCAGATCCGCTTTAGCTAGGCGTTCACCAGCCTACTCACTCTGTTGCGTATATAACCGCATCTGTAATTTCTGTGACATTAAACTTCTGTCAGTTCCCAGAGCTAAAAGGATGGTGAAACATTGGTTACTGACGTTGTCATACAGTGACACTGAAGAAATAATTAAATGCACAAGAATAAAGTGAATCCATTTTATGAGGACATATAACATACACACGCACACACACACGTACACACACGCCCACACACACACGCACACACATTCACACAGAGAGACACACACACACACACACACACACACACACACACACACACACACACATCCCCCAACCTTCTTTACCCTGCTGTATAGGATTGTAAATAGGTATAGGTAGTATAATTTAATTGAAAGCGTGATTTATAATAACACTTATGTAATATTTTTTCTTTTTTTTTCTGTTTAATGCACTCGCAGATGGCCAAGATACAGGCTCAGCCTAGTTTGGCCACTGATGGATACCCTCAAGTATGTAAATATGTAGTTTTTGTTAATAAACGATTTTGTATTTTGTATTTGTATTTCTTTGTAAACTATCTACCATTGATTTTGTATAACCATTTGAGATCGCTATCTGATAAATAGTACTCAACTCTAAATCAAAATGTTCCTTAGAAAGAGGCACAGTCAACAATCTATTAACATAACAATGGAAAGCAGCCAGTTTATGCTGCCACGGATGATTAGAAGATGCTGGTATAACAGCATCTGTGTACGTGGGCTTACGGTATATTTTAAATTGATGTTTAACATTTAATTTTGAAATCGTTAAATCCAAAAAGTTCAACGAACAATTTTCCTCCAATTCTTTTTTGAACCTTATCTTTACGTGCTTGTTATTCAAACCATTAATAAACACGTCAAGCTGTCTCATACTCCCTCTCCAGCATAGGATCAAATCATCAACATACCTAACATAGTACACAATATTACTATTACCCACAATATACTGATTCTCAAAATGATCCATAAATATATCTGCCATTAAAGGACTCAGAGGTGAACCCATAGCTAAACCATCACTCTGTAAGTAATAAAGACCATTGAACCGGAAATAATTTTGTTTCATGCATAAAGTTACCAAATCTATTAATTCACAAACTTCACCCGGATGCAACCGCTTCCTTTCTAAGTGGTCTTTTAGAATTTCTAGTGTCTCACTATATGGTACGTTAGTAAATAAACTGTCTACATCCAAAGAAAGCAACGTTGCATTCGGCGGTATGCTGATGTCCTTAATTTTACTAACCAAATCTAAACCATTTTTTAAACTATAAGAAGGTTTAAAGGAAGCCTTCACACGAATAATACTATTTAATTTCTTCGCCAATTTATATGCTGGAGCACTCACGTATGAGACAACTGGACGAACAGGCACATCATCTTTATGAATTTTAGGTAATCCATATAGAATTGGCGCCTGCGGATTCATGGGAATTACAAAATTCTTTTGTTGTTCGGTTTCAAAGGCAAACAAAGAACCCTTTATTAGTCTCTTTAGATCTTTGTGAAATGTAATTGTAGGGTCCTTACGTAAAACTGTAAAACCGTCCGTTTGAACGATATCTAAAACTTTCCGATTATATTGATACCTATCCAATAAATCTCCTTTACTGCGGCTTGGGTCGAATTTGAACAGTTAGTATTAATTAAATATGCCTTATAAATAAATAAACAAAAAAATCAAGGTAGTCAATAAAAGTTAATTTTTGTGGGGTAGTTTGAGAATAAGAAAAATAAAGTGGGTACTTGAGAAGTTACAGTGACAAGTTAAAACATTTGTTTTGGTTTGTTAGTTTAACATTTGGTAGCATAGCATACGGTTGTGGTAACTCTGAAGATGAGCTCTGGTTGAGTTCGAAACGCGTCAGTGTAGCTTGGTGGTGGTGATGGTTGGGTTTATGTGATTTGTGTGTGTTCGTACAGTGTGGAGGTGGAGGAACTGCATGAACGCACATTTCTTGCATAAACGTAACTATTGTAAGGTCGCGGGTGAGCAAAGTAATTGTTTTAGTTCATTGAAATTAGTTTCTTATAATTGACTTTTCTATACAAAAAAATATAAAAACCACTGTTATTTGTTTTAGACATTCCCAATTAATTGCTAAAATCACTTCCACGTTTTGGCCATATTGCAACGGCTGTGGCCACGAATAGACTCCGCCCTGCAATGTGGTTTAAATGTGGAGGTAATTTTAAAAAAAGTACTAGTGACGGACAGAAATAAATAAATTATGGTTTAAAACATGTTTTTATAAATATTATAAATACAGGAAAAAGTTTAAACTTTTTTTATACCAAACACAGTTTCAGTGATCTTCATAAAATAATCTTTTCAAAATAACTATCTCGACTCGTTTCACTTAGCCCAGAACGTAACTCAATTTTCAATTTTCTACAGCTCTGATAATTGCCCCCCGGACGATATTTTGGTATTTTCAATTAAAGATAACATAGTAGCCCAGCTTCGGAGTTTATCAAAATTATTCTCTATTAAATCTAAAACAAATTTCCTTTTATTTTCAGGTAAGAGCCGTTAACATAATAAGGAAATGAAGAAATGTTGAGGTAAGTCGTGAAAATTATTGTTTTACTCAATCCGAAGACATATTTTTTCTAAATCAATATTCGAATAATTTTTAAGTTTTGTGTACAGTCAAGTGTAAAAATATGGGTGCACACAACTTTCTCATAAATATGTTAGCTCTTATGTAGTCGAATTAAGGTATAGGTATGTAACGGATGGGAGGATTAAATCGATACTTATTTTTGCATTTGACTGTACATATAAGCCGTGGTGGCCTACTACCTACCTACATATAACCTATTGCCTCTCAAGTAGAAGGTCGTGGGTTCGAATCCGGGTTCGCAACTCTGAGTTTTTCGGAATTTATGTGTGAAATTTACTATCAGCTTTACGGTTAAGAAAAACGTCGTGAGACCTGCACACGTGTGTGTAAAGTTCCCAATCCGCATTGGGCAAGCGTGGGAACCATGGCTTAAGCCCTTTCGTTCTGAGAGGTGTGTGCCCTACAGTGGGACGTGTATTGGCTGGGATTATGGTTCGAATAATTTTTATGGTTTGATGATGATGGAAGATGTCAAATGGAAGCCTATTACTGCCGCTACGCAGCCCGTCTGTCCGGTTATCTATCTGTTTCAAGTTTGCATCACAAGAAGGTAATAGATAAACAGCTGTAATTTAAGCATAATTAAAGTAAAAAAGTTTGTACAAAACTCTCGGTGTACGAGTTCGACACGCACTTGGCCGGCTTTTTCGAACCTCCCTCCCTCTCCCCTCTCTGTCCCTTTTTCGACGGAAGAATCCCGAGGCCGTATTGTCTTACGCTTCTGACGCTTGCCTTCGCTTTCGCCGTCTCTTTCTGTCATCATTTTGTACCGTTTGGCAGAAAGAAATAGTGATTGCGAAGGCAAGCGTCAGAACCGTTAAACAATAAGCCTGCGTTAAACATGAAACTACCGTGAGACTCGCTCATACTGAAAATAAACGGATCACTTACGGCTAATCCGTAGCCCTTCCTCTCGGAGTCACGTCAACGTCACGTCACGTCGTTAGTGTTGTGTGCTACCCTACATTAAATAAATAAATAAATATCACGGGACAATGCACACCAATTGACCTAGTACCAAAGTAAGCTAAGTAAAGCTTGTGTTATGGGTACTAGGCAACGGTTAAACATACTTATACACCGTGAAATTTTAGTGGTTGTTTTCCCGAAACGACGTGATTTAGTATCGATTGTACAATCGATTTATAATTACTATTTTGACTAGAGTCAAAAATCCAATTGTGAAAAACGAAAGTCGAAAATGACCGCAAACCAATAGTAACGCTTCGTTGGTACCTAACCTATCGTACCGCTACTTGTACCAACGAAGCGTTACTAATGGTTTGCAGTCATTTTCGACTTTGTAAAAGATTGGAAATCCAAACTTCTACATTTTTTTATCAAATAAAAAATATAAAAAATATATTTGAATATTTCATCCTCTAGTCAAGGCATCAAAATGTAAAAGGTCACGGCAACAAAATGTAAAAAACTTGTTCCTACATTTTATAAGCCGATATAAATATATATATAAAAATATTATATATACATTAAGGTATATACCTAGGTAAAGGTATACAACGATATAATGACCAATTCTAGTCAAAATATTGCCGTTAAACTAAATACTGTCAGGACTCCTACGTTGTGTAATTTTTTGATTTAGCAATCCAAACTTCGTAAGATGTGGTATGTCTTAAGGTAAAGCAGGGGTCTATTGGAGGCATACTGCTCATATAAACAAAAGAACTTAACCTAAGCATTCTAAAATTAGATATAAACATATAATATGGTGTGAAAATGAGTGAGTAAGTATGTATAGTGTAAAATAGGTAGGAAACAGGAAAGGGAAGGGTAGGGATGTAACCGGGGACCACAGGTCCCCGGGTGCCGCACCGCCTTGCCCCATCGGCACACCGTACCTCTCCTAGCCCATACTGGCTTGAATTTACATTTAGGCACTCATCATAGTGCATAATCAAGTCAAAAGAGGACTAGGGTATTAAGGAATGAGCAAACCCAATTCCAAAAGTAGTTTAGATGGAAATACATCCAATCCAACCAATGCTTGTTTCATTATGTCGATGCACTGCGTAAAATACACAGATTTTGAGTTGTGTAATCACTGGGAATGTCTAGATAGACCATAGCCAATGAGTTACATAGATTTGTGATATTACCAAGCTGTAAACAGACATGGTAAAGTGTTGCTCTTACTTGTTAATCGGACGAGTGCCCCAATCGTTTCATTAGCCATCTCCGCTCACAAGGTGAGAATCAACAATTGACATAATTACTTTGAAATGGAAACACAACCATCCTAATTTCCAAGCAAGTAGTATAAATACAGTGGTGAAATGAAAACATACCACCCCTGAATAAAAGGGCCCCATCCGAATAAAAGGCGAACGCTCCAACCAATCACTTCATTAGATACCTCCACTTACTAAGTAAGCTTCAACGGTTATCATAATTACTGGGATCGAGGAACGCAACCGACTTGATTATTCGAAATGAGAAATTGAGATATAATTGTAGTAGATGACATGAAATCAAACCACCACATAGATTTGTAGAGTGTATTGTAAAGACATCAGTGCATGATACACAGAGTCACAACACATGAAAAAGCATTATATAGTAAAATTGGATGTGGTTCAAGCTATAATCGCTCGAGCACATAAAAGTATATGTTTCATTGTGAATTTGGGTTCTCACAGGGAACAGTAAGGGTTATGACAGACAAAGGATTTGTCATGAGATAAATAACATTACATAGAAGTCATTTACTCAAAAATAAACCAATACCATTGCAATGAACTTTCCCAATCTTACAATGTAAAAAGTCATAGGTATATTAGTCCATCAGATGGTCATAATTATAGTTTCAGACACAAGAGGACAATTATCTGACCTTGCGTTACCACCAATTCTGATATTAATGGCATCACAAAATAAGCTTAGAAATTGAGCAAATACGATACTAAGGTAGTCCCGAAGGAGATACCAAAGTCTGGGTCCATCAGATAGTGTTGACAGAGTTAAGACAAGCTTAGACCAGTAAGAAAAAACTGTACAAATACACACATTGCAGGCCCGAAAAGCCATTCGGTCAGCCTGTAGCCTTTTGTGGTCAATTGAACACAGCAATATAATGCAGTCTGCACAATTCCCTTAACAAGTCCAAACCAGGCTCAAGATTATGAAAATGTTATCTTACACAGAATTTTACTGATGGCGGGTCAGCCTAACTCAGCTTAAGTGTAAAAATACCATCTTTCATTCTCAACCAAACTCCACTAACTGATTTTCTTGACCTGAAATAGCTCATGACAAACAATCAAACATGGATTATCGTTCATAAGCCAATAACAAGTTCATACAATCCGACATCTGCCAGGTAAACTTTATTTATTTACATGGAACATGACGCAATTGTACTCATAGCTGGCCAGGCATTTGACTCAGGGGAAGCCCTAAAATAAAACACAGTTTGGTTACAACCATTTGTCGGACCTTATAAACCCAGATAGACCGATTGTATTAATTAATTTTGTAAAATTGGAACAGTTCAGCATTACCTCATTTCTGTAACCCAATGCCGAGAGTCATTACTTTACAGAAACTACATTTACAAATTCAATGTAATTTGTATATCAATAAGAGTATTTGTGTGAGATGCATGTATGGATATGTTATAGAAAATATATAAAATTCCATATAATAAAACATGACACCAGATTATTGTCTGAATGGAGTCTGTAAATGCCAGAACAGAATGATTTCCACTTAATAAAGTCTAGATTTTAGACTCAAGATTTACAGAAAACCATCTCAGCACGACAATTTACTCCTCCATTCGTACAACAGCAAAAACACAAAATTTACATTCGCAATGCAATACACAAGTTATACACATAAGTTATACACAAGTTTAAACATAAAATAAATCACACAGGTACCCTAAACATTCCTACGGACCCTACGGTTTTCCTAACACATCCTAAACATAGTATATCCAGATTAGGAGGAGATCCCGATTTTATTGTATTATTTTTCTTAAGGTTTTACATTATCAAACAAAGTAACAAAACCGAGCCCTCTCTCAAATCCAGCATACTTCCTACGCATAAAATAAAGCGTACTTACCTGGTTATTTACCAGATAGATAAATAACATCCCACCTTATATCACAACACAAACACTTCACAAAATGCCCATTATCACTAAAACAAATAACACTCCTAGCTAAATATTTTACCCTATTTCGCACCAATTTTATAATCCGCGGAAATCTAAAATCAAACTGAAACTTATTAGAACCTACCTAGCTACACTCGCGGCTAGTTTCAAACCGTCACGAATTTGACTACGGAGTTTGAAACAGTACCACAGATAAGCCTGCCATCATATTTTCCATTTGTATCAAAAACAAACAGAAAATTCCCCAAAAGTAGCTCTCAAAGAAAATACACACAAACAGAATTTCGACCAAAACAGAACACAATTGGTAGTTCTGCTTCAATCAACCTCCCTGATCGCGTGCAATCCCCCAAAAGCAACCCGTAGGCGGACAAATCCATGATTTACTAGATTCCTCTAGTAAAATTTAATTATGCAAAAATTATGAGAAATAACGATGAGATTTTGTCCCGGAAACAACATCTCACCATCAACCATTGCATAACCAAGAACTGCCAAGAACTCCGGTAGTTCCCCACAGCTTCAGCTATACAATCTCGAAAAAATAGATATATGCAACAAAAATCAAGCATAGATTTGTCACCAATCAGGGATTTAGGCTATATCTGAAGCACATACCTGGGCTCCGTCGAGCAGCATTTCTTCCAGGTTCCGAAGACTCCGAATAAACAAAAACTTTTTTCGTCAAGAAAAACTTTTTTAAATGACGTGCGCATCCCCTTTTATACCCTTCCCTGACTATCCCCTCCTTTTCAGGCTGTATTTTCCAATTGCATCCGGGATTTCCCAAAACGCAAAAATAAAGTATATATGGAATAAACCCACTCGGTGTGGCCAGCTTCATACCCCCAATCTAAAAATTTCCACCCAAATAATTGTACCTACTTGTGAATTTACTTATGTCCAATATTACTGTTTTATAGCAAAATAAACAGCCTATATAATAGACAAAATATTAATTAATGTTTATTATTTAAAATTATCTCATTTGCACTATGAATTCTGATTTTATTGTGAAATATATCACGCCAATTATTGGTATATTATGTTTTAGTATTATTTAATGTTCCCTCAAGTGCAAAAATAAATATCGATTCATATCGAAACCTTAATTCGAAGACACAAAAGCTATGGGACACTCCCACATTCCCATACTCTGATTGTTTATCTAATAGATATTTAAATTAATTAATTATAGCAATACTTGACAAATGGACTATTCAACACAAAACAATGTTCCGTTCTGTTTCAGCAGTCTCTAAGGCCAAAATGCTCAACAATACAATCATGAAAAATCTTCAGATTTATTACATTAGTACAGAACAGCGTTGCGGAGCCATTGATAGCCTCCCCTCAACAGTTGACCCCAAAAACCATTCAGGACATCGACATTACTATCAATGTATCATAGTATCAATATTATTGATAACATCAATAGTATCAATAATGATTTATAAGAAATACCATAAATAATGGCTATACTAGTACAAAACTAAAACAAGTACTTGATTATTTCCTCAGTTTGTACTATTTTAAGCAAATTTATTAAGTGTTTTTTAACATTAATCAAATTAAAACCGTCAGGCAAACATATAAATTCTCCCTAAAAATCGGGTATAAACACCTGTGGCCACACTTAACAAACAGAAAAAAAATGATAGATTTACTCTTATTGGTCGAAGCTCCCCCTCTAAAAATGCGATTGGCTAAGTCGGACTATTTACCAAAGTTATTGGTTAGTTTTCACAGGCTGGGAACATTTACAAACCAAACTTTCATTCACTCATTCGGTCTCTCATTCACTAACATTATTTGAATTTGAAATATTTATTATATCTTAAAAATAGTGAATTTTACTAAATTAAAAACAAATATTTTTAATTGAATGAACCTCTATAGTGACAGGTGACAGCTTAAAAACATTTCACTCAAAAAATTCGTACCTCAATGCGTACATAAAATGTCATCGGGATTTCAGTGACAAATTAACATCAAATACAATTTTATCACAATTAATGTGTTATTATGACTAGTTAAGGATGTTATCTAACTAGAACAAGCATTACTTTAATGTGAAATGCTTTAATTACTTCAAAAATGATATGTCAAAGCAAGGTAAGGTTATGTCCTTTTCAGATCGTTTTTATATGATTATTTTCTAAAATAAAAGTTATTTTTCCAATAAAGCACACATTTCTAATGTAAAATGCAAGTCGTTATTAATAAATTATAACCATTTTATATTTCAGATAATACTAAGAAAATTATTAAGCAAAAGCAAATACTGCCTTAGACCATTTTTACACTATGACTGGAACTCAGAATATTCTCCATGGATCGACATAATTTTACTCCTATAATTGTTCACAGCAGTCCCAGGTAAGAATTCAATAAGAATTTTGCAATTCCAATCCAAGGTAATTATATTAATTAACATAGTTAATTTGGGCTATATGGGAAATTTTCAAACGCTAATTTCACCTTATTAAATTAATTATGTGAGGTAATCTTTATTAAACTATAGTGATTGGACTGCAAATAGATCAGATTTATAACATAATCAATAAAATAGGCTCAATCATAAAAAATATTAGCTTCGGCAAAATTTGACTATCGTTAAATTTTGACTTTGGTAACTGACTAAATTCTATGGATTATCCTAAACTATTTATTCCAAAATTATACTGAATTAGACTAGGAGGAATGGATTCTACATAGATTTTGACTATAAACATTAAAATTTAATTATTTTAGTTGATTCAAAATTTTCAATTCCCCGCACCTAAATCTCTAAACTAAATGACTGCTTATTTCGACCTTTTGAAGTTAAAAGTCTGAACCAAACTAACTTATTCTGTATCTAAACCAATATTATGATGAGATCTAACCAAATACACTTTGATCTAGGTAGTATTTTAAACAAAAAAATGGAAAATTCAAAATTAACTTGACGCATACTTTTGTTTCAGAAATATTTTGACTCTATACTATGAATACTACATCAGGATCACTAACAATACCAATATCAGCTGGCAACAGAAGAAATTCAAGACTGAAGACGGATTTTAGTGAAAAATTCGAGAAAATATGAAAGTATTCAGTGTAAACCAGTTAATGAACAGCCTCCATCAATATTTCAAGTAATTTAGTTGAGTTTGTGCTAGAATATCAATGTAGAAGCTTATTAGTGATTGTGGTTGTAGTTTTTGCCTATAAAACACGAAATGGAGAATAAATATTATATACTAAATCAAAGATTTTAATTTACTCAATTAACAGCGCCATCTATTGGTGAGTAGCGGAAGTAAACCCTATAGTCAATAAAACTTACTATCTACTCTTGCATACTAGTTCATCCGAATCTCACTAGATGTCACTAAATTGTCGCCAACAGAGTCGTCAACTTACCAATCTGAATGTTATGCAATAAGTGCTTTAGAAGGAAAAAAAGCGTAGTGTCACCACTCGACCAAAGATGTCACTAAAATTGACTCATATTTTTATCGTGTTTGTAATTATTAATATTTAATTTAATTAGTTAAATATAACCGTATTTAATTGAAATGATCTATATATTTATTGAAAATGTAAACGAGAAAATTAAATGTCCTACTAGCTGCGCTTAATAGAGTAGTAAAGTAATAAATATGGCAATTATATGGATCAGTCTGTTACATTTCGCCCCCTAATTTATAAAGAAGTTTACCGTAGTTATAAATTACCCAAAACAAAAGAAGACGAAACATAATAATTGCAGAGAAAAAAGAATAAAGGAGAGAACAATAAAAATAACAATTCAACCAACAAAAATGATAAAAAGAAAGAATGAAAAAAGTAAAACAAATTTATTAAAATTAATTTTAATTATTCCCTACCCCAGAAATGACCACCCTACTCCCCACCAACCACATCTATCAAGCAAGAGTTCAACTAGTTGCAATAGAAGTAGTAAATAATGGTAGAAGTAGTAGGTATTAGCATTAGAGCATAATGTGGATAGCTTAATGATCCTTTAAATGCCCTGATAGATGTAATTGAGTCATTTCCCTGACCCGACATCCCCAGAACAATTTATTTATAAAAGTATTAAAATTTTAACAATATCTTGTGTCTTGACACTAGTAACAATTTAATGAACGAACATGTTATATAAGAGCAGAGCACTCTGTTTAATACAAGACAAAATTGATAATTTTGTCATAATTCTCTTACAACTGTCATTTTGACAACTAAATTTAACCTCACTTCAGTATGATAACTGTTTGCCTACAGTATAAGTTATCAAAAAGCAAATAAAATGACATTAAATTAAAAGTGAAACGAACATCTTCACGACTTCAAAGTTATTATACAATATATCAATTGACTAATCAACCTTAATCTATCTCCACTAAAACTAATCTTAATTTCTAGAAAAATATTCGTAATCAATGTTTATGGATAATATTTATTCAAATGAATGGCATTGAAATTACCCCGAATTTGTTTTGTTTTGGGGTCCATCAATGTATAAACATTTATAAATGGTACTGCACTGACTATATAAGGCCCTTCATAGAGAAGCTGGAATTTTTTGATGAGCTTCTTCTGTGCTTCTGATTTATTTACTTTACGAATCTTTACATAATCTCCTACTTGGAATTCAATTAAGCGATGTGATTTATTAAATCTAACTTGTCGCTTTACACTATTATCTTTTAAGTTTTGTCTTACTTGTGCCCTAACAGAATCAATGTCTTTAGTTTTATTAAAGTGTGGCAAACAATCATCAAAAGTCATTTTGTTACTAATGCCGTACAATATTTCGTTAGGTGTAAACCCTGTGCTTTCATGGAAAGTGTTATTATACAAATCTTCTATTTTAGTCAATATTGTTGCCCACCCTTTATGATTTTTATGACAATAGGTTCTAAACAAACGACCTAATTCTTTATTTACACGTTCCGTAGTATTAGGTCTAGGATTTCTGACTGTCGTGTATATAGGCTTTATATTCATTTCTTTTAAAGCTTGTTTCCACCCCTCACAAGAGAATTGACTTCCATTATCTGTCATTACCACTTTTGGTTTAATTACCTTAGAAAATTGTTTCAATTTCGCCACTACTGCTCGTGAAGAAGCCTTAGCTAGACTGTACAACTTGATAATTTTGCTGAATGAGTCCTGAACTACTAATATATAGGCTACTCCAAATTTACCCTTAGGCAATGGTCCATATAAGTCAGCCATAACAATGTCTCCTACTTGTTCAGTTACAATAGACTTACACTGACCTACATACTTTATGTTATTACTTTTAGAAACCTGACATAAGTGACAAGTTCTTAACAAGGTCTTCACTACTTTATTCATTCCAAGCCAATAAAATCTGTCTTTCAAATATTTAAGCACCTTATACGCCCCTTGGTGTCCCATTTCTTCATGAATCTGAAGAATCACTTCTTCTCTCAGACTCATTGGTAAATATACTACATGTTTATTTGAATCGACTCTAAAAAATAATACCTTATCTTTAATAAAACATCGTTTAGCAATTTTTTCTAACCTACCATTTTGAACATTATCAGTATTATTTATAATATTCATAATCACCTTAATGTCATCATCATTGGCTTGTAAATCAGTTATATTTCTCAAATCAGATATTAACGACTTATTTTTATTACTTTCCATGTAGTGAATCTCTGGACAAAATAACCTATCCTCTTGTATCATAACCGCATCAGACGGAAACCTAGACAAAACATCGACAGCAACATTATCTTTTCCTTTTACATGTTCAACAGTGTAATCAAATTGTTCAAGGAACAGTATCCATCTAATAATCCGACTATTGTATAATTTCCACGACCTAACAAAAGTCAATGCTTTATGATCAGTCCTAATTATTAATTTAGCGCCCCTCAAATAGGTCTCAAACTTTCTTAAACAGTAAATTATTGCCCAAAATTCCTGCTCCGTAACTGTCCATCTCAATTCAGCACCCCGTAAAGCTCTACTACAATATCCTAATATTTTCATTTCCCCTTCAGAATCGTATTGAAATAGAACCCCGGCTAAACCTACTCCAGAACTATCAGTTTGTAAATAAAATGGTCGTGACATATCAGGGTGATGCAACATTATTGTTTCTAAAAATCTACTCTTTAATTGTTCAAATGCTACTTGTGCTTCTGTAGTCCAGGTCCAATTCTTATTCTTTTTCAGCAACTGACATAAAGGTTGAATAATGCTATTATAATCGGGAATGAACCGTCTGTAATAGTTGCATAAACCTAAAAATGCTCTTAAATGTTTTATTTTTTTAGGAACCGGAAAGTTTCTTATCGAGTCTATTTTTTCAGGATCTGTTTTAATTCCTTCTGTTGAAATAATATGTCCTAACATTTTTACCTCCTTACAAATGAATTTACACTTTTCAATATTACATGTAAGACCGGCTGTTTTTAATTTACTCAAAATAATGTCAATGTGTTCTAGATGCTCGTTTAAGGTACCCTGAGTCAAGATTGCGAGGTCATCTAAATAATTCACACAAAATTGTTTGACTTCTGGTCCTAGTATTTGATCCATAGCTCGGCTAAAACTACCTACAGAAGTTTTAAGTCCTTGTGGTAAAACATTGTACACATAAGATTTACCATTAAACGTAAATCCGGTATATTTCTTACTATCTTCCGAAATCGGGATTTGGAAATATGCATTGTTTAAATCAATTATGCTAATATAATTAACTCCATGAAATGAATTTAATACATCTATTTGCATTGGAGGTGCCTCCGCCTCGGCCACCATACTTTTATTTATTTCTCGTGCGTCTAATAAAACTCTTATCGAACCATCCGGTTTTAAGGTAAAAGTCAAAGGACTACAATATGGTGTTGAGCCCCTAGATATTATTCCCAACTCTACCATTTCAGCTAACTTTTCTTCCATTCGAGCCCTATATGCGTATGGTACTGGGTAAGAACGTCTTATAATTGGACTATGATCTACCATTTTTATGACATGCTCGTAGCAATTAGCCCGACCTAATCGTTTAGTAAAGACATCACCATGCTTAGACAAAACCTGTTTTAATTCATCGACTTGGGTTCCTGTAAGAAGTACGCCCGTTTTAATTTCCTCTAAATATTTCTTGAAGTCAAAATTACTATCGTATTTAGAGATTTCTGAAACATTTTGCCCTTCAAATACGTATTCAATAAACGGAATTAATGTCCTATATCCCTTGTAATCAATAATTAATCCCACAGATGGCTTTTGCAGTCTTATGTTAGTGTTGTTTGCCGTAAGCCAATCAAATCCTAATATTACCGCATGTACTAATTTTGGTACAATTAGAAAGCTAATTTCCATTTCAATCGCCCCAAATTTAACAGGTAATAAAACCATTTGCTGTATTTTAGCACTTTTCTGACCAACAGCTCCGCGAATCTGAATTGGCTTAACAGGTAACATATTTAATTTATCCCCTACTCGCGATTTTAATGATTCCCAAAATGATTCTGAAATACAAGTAATATCGCTACCAGTATCAACAAGACACACAACTTGTTCATTCAAAATTTCTATTCCAATCTCAGATTTAAACATTTCTAATCTATCCGCGGTAATATTATCTTCTTCGTTGAATAATGAAGAAACAACTTCTGGACGAGTTAACGGACCTTTATCTAAATCAGATCGGGCCTTTAAGGCTTCAATAACCTGCAAATCAAAGTTAGTTAAATTATTTTGTATTATACCTAACCCTAGACCTGCTTTATCGGACTGACCTTTAGTAATAAGAGGTTTACGTAACCCATTATCGCGTTTACCTAACGTTTGTCCAGGTTCCCATCCGAGACGCATCATAATGTTTAAAGCTACAGGAGTTAAATTTGCCCCACCTATTGTTGATGTATTGGGGCTCATGACATCAACATCTACTCGTTTAAATTATTTGTTACTATTGGACTTGCATTAGGAACAATAGTATCGTCGACAATATCTACAACATTTGTTTCCGCCGGTTTGCTTGATGTTGTTTGACGCGCAGTCCTTTTGTTGAATTGTTGTTTATAATTGAAGGTTCTCTTGTTGTGTTGATTTTGTATATCTGCCGTAGGTTTCTGTACGACGCTTGGTTGAACCTTGCCGCTGGCCTTGAGATTAGTTTGCTTGTTTACAACATCTAACTTGCGAAGGAATTCGGTGGCTTGAAAAATTGATGAATAGTTGCTTGTTGACCACGCGTATTGTATATCCCGAGGAAAATGGTTCATTATATCATCTACTAACTGTTTCTCTTGAATAGCATAAGTCAGCATTTTCGCTTGTCCGCATAATGCTATGAAATGTCCCAACATAGTAGACTGAGTAGGGTCCCAGGAACTGAGAACGATTTTTCTCCTTAGCTCATTCTGCTCTGCCTCTCCCCAATAATTGTTCAAAAAATCTCTTTTAAAATCTTCAAATTGTGTCCACCTGTCCTTATAGATTCGTGCCCAATTTCTTGATTCACCTTCTAGGCACTCAATTATCGTGTCAATGATATCATCCGCTCCCGATGCACACCTTTTTAAATATGCCGTCAAATCCTCAATAAATGTAACTGGATGTTTGTTTTTAGCTGGAAATTTAGGTTTTTCAGCTGGTGTCCGTGCCATAGGGTAATATAGAGTCGATGGTCCCGGAACATCACGAAACTGTGTAGTAACATGGAGATCCGCTACAGGCTCTTCTACATGTGAATTAGACGGCGTGCTGGTAGATAAAGTCGTAAGCCTTTGTTCCAATTGGGCGATTTTTGTATTTACTTCCATCATTGATCGTTGCATAACCCGAGCCAGATGTTGAGACGCCGGAACTTTCCTGACTGGAATAGTAGCTGTAATGGCATCTTGAGTTCCAACCTTGGGTCTCCTAGCCTCAACTACTCTTGACATGGTCTTTTGTTTAGGCATTTTGATCACTAATCACACCTATTTACTATTACTTATCACTTTTTTTTATTTTCAATCACTAATCAATCACTTCTTATTTGCAATTACTTATCACTCACTTTAATTTTTAATCACTAATCAATCACTTCTTATTTGCAATTACTTATCACTCACTTTAATTTTCAATCACTAATTAATCACTTTAATTAAATTCACTCGCCAAATTTTCTGTACACTGAAAACAGATAAATTATCGCGCACTGGTCAGACCATAGTAGCCTTGGAGGCACTTCCCCAACTATAGTCAAACGCAAACACTTATTATTCACTATTACGCACTCATTTAATTAACCATCTACCGACATTCCTTTCAACACGAATCCGAAATGTACCTATGAACACGAATTAATAACCTAGCAAATCGGTTTAAGAGCTACCTATAACCTTACTTCAAACTAAATTAATTCACAAAAACGTTACTTAAAAATAACTATTAAAAATATAATAAAAAACCTAAGCCTTCGCTTTGAACACTAGTCAACGAACAAACATACTCACACAGACACACAATCAAACACACATCAAACTTTCAAGACCTAAGATCAAACACCTATTAAAAATAACCTGTCCTAATTTATCCCAACTACACAAATTAAAAACCTATTGACTACCTGATAAAACTTCAACCCACCTAACTTATCAAGGCAATTATAATCATATATACCTACTACTAACTCTTTTGTATATTGAAAGGACACAAAAAAAAATTAAAAATTAAAAAAAAATATATATTAATTACCACTTCCGAATTAACCTAAAAAAAAAATTCAAATCTAAACTTATAGCAAAGGCACAATTAAAATAAAAAAACTATAATGTACCTATAATTCACCTAAGTCTTAAAATAATAATAGATGTGTAGTTAATTGCGAACTCCCACACAATTAACGTACTATTCAATATTAAAATTTATTAAAAGTTAACCCCCAAAAATTAAAATAATACTGAGCACACACACAATAAAAAAAAAATCTAAACTCCCATAAACTAGAATATTATTAAGTTCAAAATCTCATAGAATTTCCTCTCCCTAAAATTATACACCTATTATTAATTATAAAACACCCTCTCATTCTGATAGGAGGCCTGCGCCCCGTCTGTATACGACATCAGTTTAAATAAAATTTTTACAATAAATAAAACAATAATTAAAGTTAAATAAAAAAAATTTCAATCAAAAGTGCCAAAAATAAAATCGTGAGGAAATCTGCACACACCCATGAAGGTACTTCAACGACCTATGTAAAACTCAAAGTCCACTCGCAACTAACAACGCCCTCTACCCCACTTGCTATCAACTAACAACCTTTGCACTATGTTTAATGCCAATGTTAAGAACAGCGCCATCTATGTCCTTTTACTAGAACTTCGTGACTTAATTGATTACTAGTATACAACCTGTCAGTTAGATCGAAGGCTATGCATCAAGTTCCCTAATATGCTAACAGGTGGCGCTGTAATAAAACTGTTCTTAATACTTTCCGATCAAGACACACGACCCTTCTTTCTATTTATACTATCTGAAGAACCAAATGATAGCGCAATCTAATTCACTTTTACCGCCACCTATCGGACTTTATAACAAGTTTCTTTTACTGTCCACATAGCGTTTCCTCTGTCGCATTAGTGCTGCCACCTATAATTTCTACACGTTCTCTACTAAACGCCCCCTAGCGACCTCAATAAAATAAAGCTACTTGAAGTTATTTTCACACTTCATATTACTATCAGCGCCCTCTATCCCATTTACAATAAACTAACGTAAACTCGTATTATAGATATAGCTATTGAACACTTTTTAAAAAAAAATAAAACTATAAGAAGTCACAAAACATGACTATCAACGCCCTCTATCCTCATTTGTGTTTAATAAATGTAAACTTGTCCTATCCAAATCATTATCGAACTCACTCAACAACTAAATTTACATAAATCCATATACTAGAAATTACTACCAAACTAATCGTTAGATACTAGTAACGCCATCTAGATTGGTTTGAATGAACTAACAATTTTAATGAAATAAATCAATCGTGTTAAATTGAGTGCTAAAAATAGGCTTAGTAACACTAGTAGAAACCTAATAATGGGTAAATTAAATAAACCCTATTAATATAACTATATCGCATCAATACTTTAACGTAGAGAGTCCGCCAACAAGATGGAGCGAAGACCCGGTCAAGACTGCGAGACCGCACCGGACACGGCATCACGTAACCAAACCGTTTAGCGAGCCCTAAGGCGTTTGAGAGGCCTATGTTCTACAGTTTACGCCCCCCTGTCTGAAATGATGACGACTGTGAAAGAAATATTGTAAAGAGTAGGGTTTTAAACTCAGACGTGCGAGATATTGAATAAGCGTCTGGATAGAGAAGTCAAAAGTCGTAGTCAAAAGTCAAAGTCAAAACTATAAGCCAAAACTAGAAATCAAACTACAAGCCAAACACTACAAACCAAGCTATAATCCAAAACTACAAGTCAAAAGTCAAAGTCAAAAGTCTCAAGTCTTAAATCTAAGTCAAAAGTCTAAGTCTAAAAATAGAAGTAACAGTTAACTAAAACTCGCACTCTCTGGTTTATATAATTAATAACCTATTCGCAAAATTCAAATATTATCATACTATGTAGTATACGGCCTTTGAAAATAGAATTTAATACTCTAAAATAACATATTGAATATCCATATTTCGTAATTAAAAATTCGGCGATACCTATCAGTTATTTCCCTAAGGAAAACCTATCGATACTTCGATATATCTACAATAATACTGAACGTAATAAAACCCATAAAAAAAATCGTACTTAAGGAAATTCTACAACATTCCATTATTTACGCTGTCACAGATTCAATCTACACTACACTTTCAATAAAATCATAGCTTCCAACAAACAATTCAAAATAGTTTGAGCTACCAAAATAAACGCCCGAAATAGCTCGAACAACGCCTTACGACAAAGATTAAAAAAGATCGCGCTTGACGAAATAAAGGGCCTACACAATGTTGCCAGATTAATCACAAGTTCCGAAAATTTCAGAAATCACGAACTAATTTTAGGACATGGGAATTATACTATGATATAATCTTTTTCCAGTTTTATAATTTAAAAGGCACTACTCATAAAACTAAATTATTTAATATTTTTTTAACCCAACTTCTATTCAAACGAGACTACCGATATCGAGCGATTTCACCTTAACAACAGAAAAAATCTACGATTATGGGGATTTGTTAACAGAAGTCATTCATATACATAAAACTATCTTCATACTTACGTTACAGTTTTATTTAAAAATTATAATTTAATTTTATGATAAATTACCCGGACTTTAAAATTTTCTACAATATTTCGAACTTTACTACTGGTATCACTACACGATTTGTCATTGTTGAGCATCTGACACTTCGACACTGCGCAATTACATTAACGTGTTAAAATGAACTGAAAATTCAACTCCTACGCAATAATTAATAAAGTTAAAGTAAAATATAATGACGGATATATGCGCAAGACTTATTTATGGTGTTATATCAAGAAAATCAGTACAAAACATCGACACAAAGACGGAACAATTGATGCAAGTTTGTCATGTAGAAATTACGACTCAAACATAGAAAAATCACGGAAATAAAGCTAGACTGGACTATGAACAGGTAAAATATGACGCAATAGTTTGTTTTAAATGTGTTTCTATACCACTGGTCTTCATATTTACGTAATAAGTTGCTACAAAATAACCAAAACCTTATCACTTCCTATCACCTCATTTGTGTGTCTCTTCACGCTTCTAACACTACTTCATTCTATTTCAGCCTATCCTGCAAGCATGATCATGAAAACCTATCGCAACTCATGGGTTAATGGCCTAAATTTGCATAATTTCCCTGCACTTTCTAAATATAACAAGAAGACAAGAAAAGAAGAAAGAAATATAATAAAACGAACTCTAGTTAAGTGAAACATGTAAAACAAAATAAAACACTGAAAATAAACACATTTTTAAGAAAGTCAATAAAATAATGAGAAACAAAGGGTAAAGAATTTGAAAAGCGCAGCATTTGCAAAGCATATTAAACTTTCTATACCCTGTTTATTTATTTGCATGCTCCCTATCATTATAAAGTGAAAAATAAAGCAATAGAGTGAACTTATGATATATAATAGTGCAATTTTGTATCAGTGCTAACATAGAGACAAAAATTTAATAAGTTATGAGCGCCCTACAAGTTTAAACATGTAAATACGCCCCCATAAATTAAGAATTCTAAAGTGTGCACTAAAACATCATAATTTCACAAATCAAAGTAAAAAGTGGACAGAAACATTTCATTCCAAGTTGGAAATAAAATATTTCTGCCTGCAATTATTATAATAAGCAATAAACGCCCCCGACAACCTGGTTTACCCCAGACATTTGCAAAACCACATCCTGGTCACGGCACCAAATTGTAAAAGATTGGAAATCCAAACTTCTACATTTTTTTATCAAATAAAAAATATAAAAAATATATTTGAATATTTCATCCTCTAGTCAAGGCATCAAAATGTAAAAGGTCACGGCAACAAAATGTAAAAAACTTGTTCCTACATTTTATAAGCCGATATAAATATATATATAAAAATATTATATATACATTAAGGTATATACCTAGGTAAAGGTATACAACGATATAATGACCAATTCTAGTCAAAATATTGCCGTTAAACTAAATACTGTCAGGACTCCTACGTTGTGTAATTTTTTGATTTAGCAATCCAAACTTCGTAAGATGTGGTATGTCTTAAGGTAAAGCAGGGGTCTATTGGAGGCATACTGCTCATATAAACAAAAGAACTTAACCTAAGCATTCTAAAATTAGATATAAACATATAATATGGTGTGAAAATGAGTGAGTAAGTATGTATAGTGTAAAATAGGTAGGAAACAGGAAAGGGAAGGGTAGGGATGTAACCGGGGACCACAGGTCCCCGGGTGCCGCACCGCCTTGCCCCATCGGCACACCGTACCTCTCCTAGCCCATACTGGCTTGAATTTACATTTAGGCACTCATCATAGTGCATAATCAAGTCAAAAGAGGACTAGGGTATTAAGGAATGAGCAAACCCAATTCCAAAAGTAGTTTAGATGGAAATACATCCAATCCAACCAATGCTTGTTTCATTATGTCGATGCACTGCGTAAAATACACAGATTTTGAGTTGTGTAATCACTGGGAATGTCTAGATAGACCATAGCCAATGAGTTACATAGATTTGTGATATTACCAAGCTGTAAACAGACATGGTAAAGTGTTGCTCTTACTTGTTAATCGGACGAGTGCCCCAATCGTTTCATTAGCCATCTCCGCTCACAAGGTGAGAATCAACAATTGACATAATTACTTTGAAATGGAAACACAACCATCCTAATTTCCAAGCAAGTAGTATAAATACAGTGGTGAAATGAAAACATACCACCCCTGAATAAAAGGGCCCCATCCGAATAAAAGGCGAACGCTCCAACCAATCACTTCATTAGATACCTCCACTTACTAAGTAAGCTTCAACGGTTATCATAATTACTGGGATCGAGGAACGCAACCGACTTGATTATTCGAAATGAGAAATTGAGATATAATTGTAGTAGATGACATGAAATCAAACCACCACATAGATTTGTAGAGTGTATTGTAAAGACATCAGTGCATGATACACAGAGTCACAACACATGAAAAAGCATTATATAGTAAAATTGGATGTGGTTCAAGCTATAATCGCTCGAGCACATAAAAGTATATGTTTCATTGTGAATTTGGGTTCTCACAGGGAACAGTAAGGGTTATGACAGACAAAGGATTTGTCATGAGATAAATAACATTACATAGAAGTCATTTACTCAAAAATAAACCAATACCATTGCAATGAACTTTCCCAATCTTACAATGTAAAAAGTCATAGGTATATTAGTCCATCAGATGGTCATAATTATAGTTTCAGACACAAGAGGACAATTATCTGACCTTGCGTTACCACCAATTCTGATATTAATGGCATCACAAAATAAGCTTAGAAATTGAGCAAATACGATACTAAGGTAGTCCCGAAGGAGATACCAAAGTCTGGGTCCATCAGATAGTGTTGACAGAGTTAAGACAAGCTTAGACCAGTAAGAAAAAACTGTACAAATACACACATTGCAGGCCCGAAAAGCCATTCGGTCAGCCTGTAGCCTTTTGTGGTCAATTGAACACAGCAATATAATGCAGTCTGCACAATTCCCTTAACAAGTCCAAACCAGGCTCAAGATTATGAAAATGTTATCTTACACAGAATTTTACTGATGGCGGGTCAGCCTAACTCAGCTTAAGTGTAAAAATACCATCTTTCATTCTCAACCAAACTCCACTAACTGATTTTCTTGACCTGAAATAGCTCATGACAAACAATCAAACATGGATTATCGTTCATAAGCCAATAACAAGTTCATACAATCCGACATCTGCCAGGTAAACTTTATTTATTTACATGGAACATGACGCAATTGTACTCATAGCTGGCCAGGCATTTGACTCAGGGGAAGCCCTAAAATAAAACACAGTTTGGTTACAACCATTTGTCGGACCTTATAAACCCAGATAGACCGATTGTATTAATTAATTTTGTAAAATTGGAACAGTTCAGCATTACCTCATTTCTGTAACCCAATGCCGAGAGTCATTACTTTACAGAAACTACATTTACAAATTCAATGTAATTTGTATATCAATAAGAGTATTTGTGTGAGATGCATGTATGGATATGTTATAGAAAATATATAAAATTCCATATAATAAAACATGACACCAGATTATTGTCTGAATGGAGTCTGTAAATGCCAGAACAGAATGATTTCCACTTAATAAAGTCTAGATTTTAGACTCAAGATTTACAGAAAACCATCTCAGCACGACAATTTACTCCTCCATTCGTACAACAGCAAAAACACAAAATTTACATTCGCAATGCAATACACAAGTTATACACATAAGTTATACACAAGTTTAAACATAAAATAAATCACACAGGTACCCTAAACATTCCTACGGACCCTACGGTTTTCCTAACACATCCTAAACATAGTATATCCAGATTAGGAGGAGATCCCGATTTTATTGTATTATTTTTCTTAAGGTTTTACATTATCAAACAAAGTAACAAAACCGAGCCCTCTCTCAAATCCAGCATACTTCCTACGCATAAAATAAAGCGTACTTACCTGGTTATTTACCAGATAGATAAATAACATCCCACCTTATATCACAACACAAACACTTCACAAAATGCCCATTATCACTAAAACAAATAACACTCCTAGCTAAATATTTTACCCTATTTCGCACCAATTTTATAATCCGCGGAAATCTAAAATCAAACTGAAACTTATTAGAACCTACCTAGCTACACTCGCGGCTAGTTTCAAACCGTCACGAATTTGACTACGGAGTTTGAAACAGTACCACAGATAAGCCTGCCATCATATTTTCCATTTGTATCAAAAACAAACAGAAAATTCCCCAAAAGTAGCTCTCAAAGAAAATACACACAAACAGAATTTCGACCAAAACAGAACACAATTGGTAGTTCTGCTTCAATCAACCTCCCTGATCGCGTGCAATCCCCCAAAAGCAACCCGTAGGCGGACAAATCCATGATTTACTAGATTCCTCTAGTAAAATTTAATTATGCAAAAATTATGAGAAATAACGATGAGATTTTGTCCCGGAAACAACATCTCACCATCAACCATTGCATAACCAAGAACTGCCAAGAACTCCGGTAGTTCCCCACAGCTTCAGCTATACAATCTCGAAAAAATAGATATATGCAACAAAAATCAAGCATAGATTTGTCACCAATCAGGGATTTAGGCTATATCTGAAGCACATACCTGGGCTCCGTCGAGCAGCATTTCTTCCAGGTTCCGAAGACTCCGAATAAACAAAAACTTTTTTCGTCAAGAAAAACTTTTTTAAATGACGTGCGCATCCCCTTTTATACCCTTCCCTGACTATCCCCTCCTTTTCAGGCTGTATTTTCCAATTGCATCCGGGATTTCCCAAAACGCAAAAATAAAGTATATATGGAATAAACCCACTCGGTGTGGCCAGCTTCATACCCCCAATCTAAAAATTTCCACCCAAATAATTGTACCTACTTGTGAATTTACTTATGTCCAATATTACTGTTTTATAGCAAAATAAACAGCCTATATAATAGACAAAATATTAATTAATGTTTATTATTTAAAATTATCTCATTTGCACTATGAATTCTGATTTTATTGTGAAATATATCACGCCAATTATTGGTATATTATGTTTTAGTATTATTTAATGTTCCCTCAAGTGCAAAAATAAATATCGATTCATATCGAAACCTTAATTCGAAGACACAAAAGCTATGGGACACTCCCACATTCCCATACTCTGATTGTTTATCTAATAGATATTTAAATTAATTAATTATAGCAATACTTGACAAATGGACTATTCAACACAAAACAATGTTCCGTTCTGTTTCAGCAGTCTCTAAGGCCAAAATGCTCAACAATACAATCATGAAAAATCTTCAGATTTATTACATTAGTACAGAACAGCGTTGCGGAGCCATTGATAGCCTCCCCTCAACAGTTGACCCCAAAAACCATTCAGGACATCGACATTACTATCAATGTATCATAGTATCAATATTATTGATAACATCAATAGTATCAATAATGATTTATAAGAAATACCATAAATAATGGCTATACTAGTACAAAACTAAAACAAGTACTTGATTATTTCCTCAGTTTGTACTATTTTAAGCAAATTTATTAAGTGTTTTTTAACATTAATCAAATTAAAACCGTCAGGCAAACATATAAATTCTCCCTAAAAATCGGGTATAAACACCTGTGGCCACACTTAACAAACAGAAAAAAAATGATAGATTTACTCTTATTGGTCGAAGCTCCCCCTCTAAAAATGCGATTGGCTAAGTCGGACTATTTACCAAAGTTATTGGTTAGTTTTCACAGGCTGGGAACATTTACAAACCAAACTTTCATTCACTCATTCGGTCTCTCATTCACTAACATTATTTGAATTTGAAATATTTATTATATCTTAAAAATAGTGAATTTTACTAAATTAAAAACAAATATTTTTAATTGAATGAACCTCTATAGTGACAGGTGACAGCTTAAAAACATTTCACTCAAAAAATTCGTACCTCAATGCGTACATAAAATGTCATCGGGATTTCAGTGACAAATTAACATCAAATACAATTTTATCACAATTAATGTGTTATTATGACTAGTTAAGGATGTTATCTAACTAGAACAAGCATTACTTTAATGTGAAATGCTTTAATTACTTCAAAAATGATATGTCAAAGCAAGGTAAGGTTATGTCCTTTTCAGATCGTTTTTATATGATTATTTTCTAAAATAAAAGTTATTTTTCCAATAAAGCACACATTTCTAATGTAAAATGCAAGTCGTTATTAATAAATTATAACCATTTTATATTTCAGATAATACTAAGAAAATTATTAAGCAAAAGCAAATACTGCCTTAGACCATTTTTACACTATGACTGGAACTCAGAATATTCTCCATGGATCGACATAATTTTACTCCTATAATTGTTCACAGCAGTCCCAGGTAAGAATTCAATAAGAATTTTGCAATTCCAATCCAAGGTAATTATATTAATTAACATAGTTAATTTGGGCTATATGGGAAATTTTCAAACGCTAATTTCACCTTATTAAATTAATTATGTGAGGTAATCTTTATTAAACTATAGTGATTGGACTGCAAATAGATCAGATTTATAACATAATCAATAAAATAGGCTCAATCATAAAAAATATTAGCTTCGGCAAAATTTGACTATCGTTAAATTTTGACTTTGGTAACTGACTAAATTCTATGGATTATCCTAAACTATTTATTCCAAAATTATACTGAATTAGACTAGGAGGAATGGATTCTACATAGATTTTGACTATAAACATTAAAATTTAATTATTTTAGTTGATTCAAAATTTTCAATTCCCCGCACCTAAATCTCTAAACTAAATGACTGCTTATTTCGACCTTTTGAAGTTAAAAGTCTGAACCAAACTAACTTATTCTGTATCTAAACCAATATTATGATGAGATCTAACCAAATACACTTTGATCTAGGTAGTATTTTAAACAAAAAAATGGAAAATTCAAAATTAACTTGACGCATACTTTTGTTTCAGAAATATTTTGACTCTATACTATGAATACTACATCAGGATCACTAACAATACCAATATCAGCTGGCAACAGAAGAAATTCAAGACTGAAGACGGATTTTAGTGAAAAATTCGAGAAAATATGAAAGTATTCAGTGTAAACCAGTTAATGAACAGCCTCCATCAATATTTCAAGTAATTTAGTTGAGTTTGTGCTAGAATATCAATGTAGAAGCTTATTAGTGATTGTGGTTGTAGTTTTTGCCTATAAAACACGAAATGGAGAATAAATATTATATACTAAATCAAAGATTTTAATTTACTCAATTAACAGCGCCATCTATTGGTGAGTAGCGGAAGTAAACCCTATAGTCAATAAAACTTACTATCTACTCTTGCATACTAGTTCATCCGAATCTCACTAGATGTCACTAAATTGTCGCCAACAGAGTCGTCAACTTACCAATCTGAATGTTATGCAATAAGTGCTTTAGAAGGAAAAAAAGCGTAGTGTCACCACTCGACCAAAGATGTCACTAAAATTGACTCATATTTTTATCGTGTTTGTAATTATTAATATTTAATTTAATTAGTTAAATATAACCGTATTTAATTGAAATGATCTATATATTTATTGAAAATGTAAACGAGAAAATTAAATGTCCTACTAGCTGCGCTTAATAGAGTAGTAAAGTAATAAATATGGCAATTATATGGATCAGTCTGTTACAACTTTCATTTTTCACAATTGGATTTTTGACTCTAGTCAAAATAGTAATTATAAATCGATTGTACAATCGATACTAAATCACCTCGTTTCGGGAAAACAACCACTAAAATTTCACGGTGTATAGATAGATACATACTTAAATACTTATTAAACATCCAAGACCCGAGAACAAACATTCGTATTTATCATACAAATATCTGCCCCGACACGGGAATCGAACCCGGGACCTCAAGCTTCGTAGTCAGGTTCTCTAACCACTACGCTATCTGGTCGACTAACATAACATAACATTTAACAATGACAGTAAAAGTGATGATGAAAACGGGGGTAGTTGTGTGGCTGTCAGTTGCGTCGAGTAGCCGCGCGACCAGGGCGGTAGCACGCGGTGCTCATTTGGCAGCCGCCGTGACGTGTCAGTACAAGAGGAAGGGCTACGGATTAGCCCGAAACATGTCGAGTTAAACTCGCTTTAAGACGTGAGTGATCCGTTTATTTTCACTATGAATAAACCTGCGGTTTTTTTTACTCAAAAAGTCTAAGAATCCCGCTTTGACCAACAAAAATCTGGCAACGCTGTTTGGCATGCTGCGCTCCATAGCTCGTGGTACAGTCTCTGTTATTTTATTGTTAATCATACACACGCCTCTCGAACCAAATTACGCGTCGCGCCGAGCGTCCTTCGGCGTAGTGGTGCAAATTGCATATGCACTCAGCATTGATGACACTGCTAACTGGACGTCTGTGATGTGATGTAAAAAGGATAGTGGTTATTGGAGTTGATGGTTTTTAGGGTTCCGTACTCAAAGGGTAAAACGACTACTAAGACTAAAGTAGAGGATACTATATGATTCCGCTGTCCGTCCGTCTGTCAACAGGCTGTATCTCATGAACCGTGAGTGATTTGTAATTTTCACAGATGATGTATTTCTGTTGCCGCTATAACAAATACTAAAAACACAATAAAATAAATATTTAAAGGGGCTCCCATTTGGGATTTTTTGATGGGGTGCTGTTATAAAGTCTTGATCAAGTGCGGGTAGTTCGAAAGACTCGAGTAGCTAAACGAACTTGACACAAAAACTATACACATACAGACAATCACTTAACCATTCAAGCATGAAACCTACTCTTCGGTCAACTCGTGACCATGGCTGCTGCAATGTGGCTGAAACGTCGAGGTTAATATTGTTTGCGTGATAAGTTCCGTTTACATAGTATAATAACTATGAGTGAAAATCACGAAAGTTTAAAACAGTATATCTACGTTTCATTTGCCTCATTTATACGTTTTACTAAAAACACCTTAGGAAATTGACACGCAGTGATATGAAAAGTTCCATAAACATTGTAATCGGGCAAATGAATAGACAATACGTTCCAAAGGGAGTGTCACACTCCACATGAAGGGGTCCCCTTGGGTGTGGCTGTTAGTCATTTTAGGGATTTGATGGCGCTTTGTTTAAAATTAAATGGTGGGTTACAGAGACATTGTTACGTTTTTTGTATGCAACGAGAAACTGTAGAAAACGGATGAAAAAAGTGACTAAAATTGTCCATTTCGTTTTAATCAATCTTCTTCTTTAAGTGACACTTCAATTACTGAAGGCCAGCAGTCAGCGCTTTAAACTTTAAAGCAAGCCACTCTTGAGCCAAAGTTGTTCCACTGAGTTTATTCTGGACCATTCTCTATGTTTCGAAGCCACGACACGACATCTTACTCCTACCAATCCTGCGTTTTCCAGATATTTTACCCGACATTATGATGTGCAAGAGACGGTACTGGTCGTTTCTCAGACAGAACATGGCTCAAATAAGCCACCCTCCTTTGTTTGGTTGTTCGGCCAAGTTCAAAGTTTTTTGCGCATTCGCTTCAGAACTTCGTTGTCGAACATGTCGTCGGTACGACCACATTCCAAACGCTTCGAGTTTCTTCCGCAGCTCTTCTTTTGTGGTCCACGCTTCGCATCCGTAAAGGATCAATCTAGTTTATGCATTATATGGTATAGCATTAATTTGTAAGGATGATAGCCCACTGTGACTTAACCTCATTGCGTGGACTTATCTACGCGTAACCTTGTTTTCTCAATCTTGTAAGAGACACCCTAATTCGTTTTCATTCCATTCTAGGATATTAGTTCCGTCGCAAAATTCAAAGCGAATCATGAAACTTATCAACAAGCCATCAATACGCTAGATAACGTCAAAAGAGCAAACTGCCAAAATTGCCGAACAGGGCCCATACTACGAAGTGCAAAATTCGAACTTCGTTTCATGCCATTCCTCTCACGCTAATAGCATTTAATACGAGAGCGAGCGAGACGGTACGATGCGAACTTCGATTTTCGAATTTCGGAGTAGCCCCCCAGGATAGAAGCTCGAAGACAAAACAGATCCGTTAGGGGAGCATGCGACGAGTATTAGACGGGGGCCTTAGATTGAGGAGATAGATGGAATAAATTAAAGAATATCAGGCGACCATAGGGCTGGTACCTTCTTTGCCCAGCGCCTAAGTTTGGAGGTGCAGAGGGGCAACGCGGCCTCCGACGACGCCCCAAGTGGGCGATCTCCAGGGTATTTTTTATTTGTAATTTTTAGCTTTGTAAAATTTTGTTTTATTCTGTCAAGCTTTGATTTATAAATAAATTAAGAATATACTATAACTGTTGGCGACAAGAGATTCGCAAATTAAAATAGTAACCTTTTTTTATACAATATTATGCGTTTGACCACAATCACGCCTGATGGAAAGCGAAGATGAGGCCTTGGGGCGCGCTTGCCTAGTAAATGCTCATTCACCAGACTTGAATTTAGGGGAATAAGTAGAAATAAAATTGAGTGCGGTGTTGCGCGCGCCCCCGGGCAGCGCAAACCGTACAACAAATACGGGGCACTGTAGTAACCGGTACGCGCGCGCTGCACAACTGCTCAGACCCTTTCTCCAGAATTGCTTCTATAGGCAACAGGCCGGAACACGACGAGAGTCGCTTGGCGGCCTGGCTCAAACTACAGGGCGGTGACCAGCCGCGGCCGAAGCCTACCACCGGAGTTGTATCGCTCGTTTAGCACCACCCAGGGGTCACGTGTAGGGTATCGAGGGTAAACCTACGGACGCGAGCGATTTCAACCCCCAAAACTGTCTTAAGAACACATTGGAAAACATGTGTCACAGATTGACAGGACCCGGATTCGATTCCCCGTCGGTTTTTTCATATTCTAATTACAATATCATTAATTAGAACAATTCTTAAAAAGAAAACTGTAAGCATACTTAAACACAAGGTGAAATCTAAAAGGTGATAATTAGTCTTTCAAACTCAGTTAATGCTGGTCAACATAATGCATTAACTCAATTGATAAAATTAGTCTGATAAAATTTACTTTGTTCTAATGAATACAATATACCTCAGTGTCTCAAGTCAAAAGTCTTTGACCAGTGTGTGTTGCCAGTGATGATTTATGGCACTGAGACGTGGCCGCTAACGATGGGCCTCATAAAGAAAGCTCAAAGTCACTCAGATGGCGATAGAGAGGACTATGCTTGGAGTTTCTCTGCTGGATCACATTAGAAATTATGAAATCCGCGCAAGAACTAAAGTCACGGACATAGCTCGAAGAATCGCTAGACTTAAGTGGCAGTGGGCAGGGAACATCGCTCGTAGAATTGACGGCCGATGGAGCCGAAAGGTTCTCGAGTGACGTGCGCGGACTGGAAAACGCAGGCCTTCGACAAGATAGAGCGACAACCTGGTTAAAGTTGCGGGATCGCGTTGAATGCGGATGACACGGGACCGATCGTTTGGCGAGCGTTGGAGGCCCATATGTTCAACATAGGACGTCTTTCGGCTGAAATGATGATGATGATGATGATGATAATGATGATTCGATTTTCCAGAATTAATTGAGTATAAAACACTAATTTTGTTTCAGCATTTAAATTTCTCCCTGTACAAAAAAGGGAAGTAAATTTTCTGAAGTTTGATTAGCTACCTAGCATCTCGTTGTAACCCTGAGCTCATAGTAAACTCGGGCAAAAGAAATATCACCGAACTCACATGAGATCTCGCTCACTTTATTTGATTTGTGTACGTGACCAAACGATCACTCGTTGGATCAGAATGAACAAACAAACACGCGGTTCCTTTATGTTTGTTGTGTTTACACGAAATGAGAATGGTGTTGAAGGTAATAGGATAAATTTAAAAAAAATATTAGGGGACAATCTTACACAAATCGACCTAGTCCCAAACTAAGCAAAGCTTGTACTATGGGTACTAGACGACGATAAACATACTTATATAGATAAATAAATACTTAAATACATAGAAAACATCCATAACTCAGGAACAAATATTCATGCTCATCACACAAATAAATGCCCTTACCGGGATTTGAACCCAGGACCTCTTGCTTCGTAGGCGGGGTCACTACCAACTAGGCTAAAGCGGTCGTTAATTTGGATAAAAATGCCGTGGTAGCCGAGTGGTTTGACCTATGGCCTCTCAAACAGAGGATCGCGGATTCAAACACAGGCTTGCAGCTTCGACAAAAACTGCAGTCCACAAAGTTGTCAAATTTGTCTTCAACACAAAAACAAATCAAATTTGTCAACTCGTGATCACGGCCGCTGCAATGTGGCCGAAACGTCGAGGTAAACATTCATTGCGTGATAAGTCCAATATTACATTTGAATTTTAACAGGAGCTTTATGAATGAACTGAAACTGTTGCCGTTATCAATATCAAGTAAAAACGAGCAAAAAAAATCATGTTTATTGTAAGGTAGCCCCCTTAAATATTTATTTTATTCTATTTTTTAGTATTTTCTGTTGTAGCGGCAACCGAAATACATCATCTGTGAAAATTTCAACTGTCCAGCTATCACGGGTCATGAAATACAGCCTGTACAGACGGACAGGACAGACGGACTGCGAAGTCTCAGTAATAGGGTCCCGTTTTTACCCTTTGGGTACGGAACCCTAAAAATCACTCTTGTTGTATGGCAGCCCTCTGAAATATTTATTTTATTCGGTTTTTAGTATTTGACGGACAGACAGACAGCGAAGTCTTAGGGCCTACGCTAGCTGACGCGGATTACCCGGAACGGACGCCCGTCGTGCGCGCGTCTAATAAGAAATTGTATGAACAGCGCTAAGTGGCGCGGGCGCGTGCGACGGATTTTCGGTACATTTTAGACCCGCGAGCGGGCGCACGCGGCGGACGTCCGCGTCAGCTAGCGTAGGCCCTTAATAATAGGGTCCCGAATTAAGCCTTTGGGTACGGAACCCTAAAAAGGAGATTAAGACCTAGGCGTTTTCATTATAGCAGAAGACATAATATCTAGGGTTTATTCCTGTTTATTACGTGCCCTTTGATCTACGCTATGGTTCCTGCGGTAGGTATAACTAAGGTAGCCATGTTCCATTTCGCTCACGTCCGGCTGCTATTTATTGGCTATCGCCGTAGGAATGTCTATTGGACGGTCCTTTTTCACAACATTAACTCACTCTTGGAGTGCCTGCCCGCTAATGGAATTCTTCAAATATATTTGGGTCACGCTTGCAAAGAGGTTAGGAATAGGAGAGAGATTGTTTTTTCAAAGGGACTGATTTGGGTATGAGTTAGTTTAATTCGTGTCAGCTCAAGTATAGGTAATGCCACGAGAGTTGAGGTCACGCACACAACATTTATCAGTACCGACAAGTAAGAGCAAGTTCAACAGACTCAACAGTGAATGACAAGGTTGACTAAAAATTTCTTTAACCTTTATAATTCTGATGATGATGACAACAAGCAACCGATTACCTACCAATGCAGTCACACGTTCATACTATCGTTTGTACTGTCGCTGCAAAATTAACTTGTCTATCTTGTAGTAAATAAATTTGTAAAAGGGTCGGCTGAGTGCACCGAACTGAAATAAACCGTCGTTGTTACTCTAACAGCTGTCTCTCTCACTCCATTCACTTTAGATGTATCAAAAGAAAACAGCGTAGGTATGGATTGTTTTTTAACGAGTGTTTTTTTTTTATAAGTGCTTGGGCAATTTTACTTCTAAATACATTGCGCAAAAAACTTTTTTTATGATGAAATTTTGGTATTTTCTAATTTAGAAATTCGGAATCTCTCAAGAGAACGCTATTGATTTTATTTCTTACAATTTAGGCTTGCGTTTGACCACAGTCACGCCAGATGGAAAGCGAAAATGAGACCTACGATGGAGCTTGCTTTTTTGATGATAAATAAGTGCGCTTAATTTTCCATACAATTTTTTTGTGTGCGTTTTGTAACGAGCCATACAAACTACTCATATGAAAAAAAGTCACAAAACTGACTGAAAAAAAAAATTCTTTATGAAAATAGTGCTCGTGATTTAGAGTTAAAAAAACAATTCCTCATTTAATTTAAAAAAAAAAATTGCCGCACTATAAATTGAAAATGCCTGATTATTGCTTCCCACAAGATGACCCGCATGCTCGTTTACGCCCTCTTACAAAAACAAACTCGTAAAGCCTACAGCTCACAGAACGCCTAGTAATTAATTTAAATCAGCTTTTGTGAGGCTGGGGTCGACAACATTTTTAATCACAAAGGGAAATTGAAAAATCTTCAGAAGCTTAATTACTCGGTTGTGTTAGTTGGGACACTATCTTATCTTGTGTCCGACGGCAAAGGAAATCCTACGGAATCCGTGAATAGGACAGCTTTTTGGTGCGGGGCGGGGTTCAAGGCATGAGAGGGAACAATATATTTAAATAGGTATATTGACGCCATTAAAAAACAATTCGATGACACGACTTTAATAAAAAACGCTAAAGCCCTGAAAACCAGATTAATTTTGGATTAACTGCAACATTACATTTTTTGTTGCTTTAAAACAAATAAATAGTTAGTTGATTGAGTTGGCGAACAAGTGACGTCACAAGTTGCTATTGCCATTCAAACTCTATGGGAGAATTGTGTTTTGACAGCTCATAAAAAGTATGTCAACATCCCTATTAAATATATATTTTCAATAGTCCTAAATTAAAACTGTCCGATCGTTATATTATAAAATTAGTAAAAACTCGAATTATGAGAATGATTAGATTGGTAATGAAAAGGAATTTTAAATTTAATATAATACGTTGGGCATATGTATTTTTTCAATTATTAATAATGATAACTAAACCAAATTTCAGTTCCAATTTTTGTTAAGTAAATGAATGCTACAATTTTAACATAATAATATTGTTTTTTTTAAATATGCAAGATATAAAAAGCTATATTTTATTAATGTCACACGCTTACTCGTACATTTAGTTTTACTAATTTGCTTACATATTTAGAATACATTTAATAATTTCCTTACTAATATTATAAATGCGAAATTTACTCTGACTAACTGACTGTTTGGTGTGGAGATTTTTTGAGAGTTGAGACCCTGGAAAGGACATACATACGTTAGATTTTATCCCAGAAAATTGCCTATCTCTTTGAATATTTGCATCCCCACCGGAATAGTGATACACGAACTCTTCGCAGACGGATTCGCGGGCAACAGCTAGTGTGGAATAAAATGTCGCCAAAATAAGATAAAATTAAATTTTAAATAGATGCCTTTATGTTTTACACGAATACCAGACTCTCAAAGGGTTATGGCTCGGCCACAACATCGCGCGACCGGCGGCAGTGGCGAGCGTTTCCTCCGTTCATTGCGCGGCTGAGACGCTCGCCGCACAGTGCTTATCTGGCGGCATACGCAATGAACTGATAAAACGCTCGCGGGTTGGGCTGCTACAATTTCTTTTTAATCGCTATCTGCTTTTGTCTTGTCCCATTCACCCGCCGCCGTCAAGACAAGACGTCTCGGACAGATTCTGACGGACAATGGGGATAAAACAGGGACACGGTGGCACGACGCCTATTGTGCTGGCGAAACTTTGAACGGTGACACACGGGAATAAAGTGCGGCCGGACCCGCTTTTTTAATACTGAACATGCGCGCGCGGTTTTTTCACTGCCTTAGCATGTCTCTTTCTCTTTTTGCCCGGCTTCGCACGGGTGTGCTAGGTACTAATTACAAAAAAAATCTTTCATACAAAACCTTCTCTCAATAGTTATTAACAGAATAAAAAGAAATTAGGCAAATAGGTGCAGCCGTTATGCAGTTACTATTAATATATTTTCTGCAATTGATTTTTATTTTATGCGTATTTATTAATCGTGCGTTAAGGGTCGGCAATTACCGTACTTTAATACTTAGTGTAGGGTTTTTTCTTATTTTAACTAGAAATGTTATACCTTGACTTCTCGTCTATACGTCCAACTGCATAGCACAAAAATTACATTCGTATTTTTCATACAAAAAACCTATCTCAATCTTCGTAGTCAAGTATAATATTAATAATGTTTATTGACAAAAACTTAATAGTTCCAACATGAGATTTTTGAGGTAGTTAAACAAAAATATACGACACCCTAATGTCTAAATTAGGCCGAGCCATCTTAGACACTAGTTTCTTCCTTTGTCGTTACTATTTGTAGAATGCGATTTATAATAGGTAACTAAAATATAAATACTGTAGCAGAAAACACAAAATATGTAATTAATATTAGACAAATGATTATATGAACATTAAAGCGACCAATGGCTACCAGTTGCACTCAGCTTTTCATAATTCCCCGAGCGTTCCCGTCCGTAACGCCGCCCCCTACGTTCCACGCCGTCTATGAGGGAAGCATGCCGTGAATTTTGATAGTGTCGGGTAAAAATCGTATTTACGCCAAGACATTTGGCCTAATGCCGCCATATGGAGCCCGTCCCCATTTGCGGGAAAGTTTGCGCTCACGCTCATGTGGGGATTTATAATCATCATAATCGCTCACTCATAGTGAAAGTACTCATAGTATACTGATGCAGCCGACGCGAACGACGACGTGAAGAAGATGGAAAGAAAGGAAGTGGAGAAGAAGGGCTACGGATTAGCCTGAAACATGTCGAGTTATAATCCGCGCAAAACTAAAGTCACCGACATAGCTCGAAGAATCGCCAGTCTCAAGTGGCAGTGGGCAAGTCACATCGCTCGTAGAACTGGTGGCCTACGGGAGCAAAAAGAATCTCGAGTGGCGTTCACGGATCGGAAGACGCAATTTAGGTAGGCCTCCAACAAGATGGAGCGACGACATGGTTAAGGTTGCGTGATCGCGTTGGATGCGAATGGCGCAGGGCTGATCTATTTGGCGAGCCTTGCGGGAGGCCTATGTTCAGCAGTGGACGTCTTTCGGCTTTAATGATGATGATGATATCGAGTTAAAACTAATTTTTCTCAAACATGCTATGAAATATTGACGTTATGTTCCTTATAATACGCCACGAAGTGTCACGTTGAAGGTGCGGCTAGCCGTGCGGGCGGCTGTGCGGTCAATAATGGAATTTCATACAACATTGCTGGCCAAGGCCAGCAAAGTGATCGTCTATTGTTTCATGTGACACAGCACCATGACGGTTATTTATAGTACTATGGCATCATAGCATTTAGCCATTAAAAAAAACTATAAGCAATATTTGCGTTTTGGTTCATTATGACATTCTGCCACTACGTTTATTTAAGGTGAGATGATGATGATGGTGGTAATGGTGATGATGATGGTGGTGATGATGATGGTGGTGATGATGATGGTGGTGATGGTGATGGTGATGATGGTAGTGATGATGATGGTGATGGTGATGATGGTGGTGGTGATTGTGATGATGATGGTGATAATGGGATGGTGATGATGGGATGGTGATGATGGTGATGTGATGATGATTGTGATGATGATGATGATGGTGATGACGATGATGATGGTGGGTGATGGTGATCATGGTGATGGTGATGATGGTAATGATGATGATGATGATGATGGTAATTGGTAATGGTGATGATGGTGATGGTGATGATGATGATGATGGTGGTGATGGTGATGATGATGATGATGGTGGTGATGGTGATGGTGGTGATGATGATGATGATGATGGTGGTGATGATGATGATGATGATGGTGATGACGATGGTGATGGTGGGTGATGGTGATGATGGTGATGTTGATGACGGTGATGGTGGTGGTGATGATGGTGATAGTGATGATGATGATGATGACGATGATTTTATGATGATGATGATGATGATGATGATGATGGAGGTGATGGTGATGACGATGGTGATGGTGGGTGATGATGATGATGGTGATATTGATGATGGTGATGATGGTGATGATGATGATGATGGTGGTGATGATGATGGTGATGATGATGATGATGGTGGTAATGGTGATATGATGTGATGATGATGATGATGATGATGATGACGGTGATGATGATGATGATGATGATGATGCAAGTTTGAGAAAAACTCTATACTAAACTAAACTAAACTAAACTAAACTCTCGTTATCACTCGGCCATCTATAACTACTCGGCCGGCAATCCCCTATTTCGCGGCCGCTGCAGTAATGTACTATTAACGCCTCAGTAATCCTTATACATTCACTAAAAAGTCAGGAGTCCTAAGCTTTCGGCTCGCGTGTCCGACTTCACGCAATTTGACACCAATCATTATTAATGTGCAATTACAATGGCAGCGGCACTGTTAATGCTGTTAATCGAAGCGTAATTCTGACAGTCAGATGGCACGATCATCACTTATTCATGATGTTGACCAGTCACGCGTCAGGGTAAACACTTCACGTCAGATTTGTGCAGTAAATGTCAGATTTCCCTCGAGCTCAAGTTTTCCAAAGCAAATATCTTAAAAATGCTGCAGTTGACAGATGAAATTGAAAGTTAAAGTGGAATAAGCTTGCATAGATTACAATCTCTGATAAAGCATTTCGTTTCGCTTTCCCCTAGTTTCGCAGAGTTATTTTTATAGTAGCTGAATTTTCAATTTTCTATCGCTTGAGAAGCATTGTGATTCGTGCTCTTTTTATATTTAACTAGCTTTTGCCCGCGACTCCGTCCGCGTGGAATTGGTAATTTGGGCAGCTTATTTTTTTTATCCAATTTGCTTTTTCATCAATTATGGCTCTCCTTAGTTCCTCGATATAAAAAATTTTACCCCCCCGCAACCCCCCGCACCCTCCAACCCGCTCCCCCTCGCAACCCCCCCCCCCCCGCACCCTTCCGCACCCCCCCCCCCCCGCACGCCCTCCCACACACCACCCCCCGCACACCCGCGTTCGTCCCAAGTCAAGCATGCCTATAGAAGTTTTACTTCAAGTTTTTTTTGTCAAATATCTTGAAAACGGTGCATCATTTTCATCCCCCCTTTAACACCCCCACACCCCCACACCCCCTCTCCCGCACCCTCTCCCTCACCCTCCCCCGCACCCTCCCCGCACCCTCACCCCCCAGACCTCAGAAACAAACAAACAAACAAACAAACTCTTCAGCTTTATTATATTAGTATAGATTTTTTATATTTTAGATATTTTAAACGTCGAAACATGTTCAGACGTGTCAGGCAGGCTATGTAGACAGAGCTCAGTATACACAATATTAACGTACGCCCGCAATTTCTCCGGTCTATACGAGTACACCTATTGCTGGACGCAGGCTTCTTCTCACATTGAGAGGGCTGTGGGACTGTACTTCCTACACAGCTCCAGTGCCGGTCGAGAACTCCACGCTCATCATTGCATAACTTCGTAGGTTTATGCAAGTTTCTCACTTATGCCATAAGAGTCCATGACTCAAAAGCACTACGCTACTACAGAGCAACTCTAGAAGTAGAAAAGTAAGTAAGGAAGTACAGCGTTTCAAATGCAAAAATGCTAATAATTTAAAAAAAATGTGCGTATCTTATTGTGAGGACTGGTTTGACATTATGCCAGATCATGAGCTGCGATGGTCAAGAGGGTAGGCTTTTGCCCAGCAGTGGGGCACTATACCAGACTAATCACTACATAGTATAAAACAAAGTCGCTGCCTGTCTGTCCCTATGTATGCTTAGATCTATAAAACTTCGTAACGGATTTTGATGCGGTTTTTTTAACAGATAGAGTGATTCAAGAGGAAGGTTTATACGTATAATACATGCATAATTGCACCCGTGCGAAGCCGGGGCGGCAATATATCGCACCTTCAGGGTTGTAGTGACTTAATTCAAAATTACTAGTTTTTGGGAAATGACGATTGAAGTTGACACAGGTACTCAGTTTAGTACATAAAGATTAATATACGGCTTCTATTTAACACCAAGCTGATATTTTAATTTTTATATTATAGGTCAGTTTATTACGCACATATTACGATATTTATAGTACAATTCATATTATTACGCGATGTCCCTCGTAGTTGGTATTTTTGACACTAGTTGACAGGATTGACATCATACATGCCAGTACATCTGAGCACGGCTAAAACACGTCTATTAAAGCTAGCAGATTGTGACATTTCTCTTAGACGAAGAAAAATATAGAAAAAAGGTTGCCGATCGCTTCTATTTACGTCAATACTTTTTAAGTAGATAAATTACTCGGAAATGATGCCGCTCTTTCCACAGATAAGAAATACATTTCATAAAACATTTTCCATTATCTTTTAGTAACAGGTTTTTTAAAACATGTTTTCTTTTAATTTTCCACCGCTCCAGGCCCAGTCCCAAGATTGGTTTACGTTTTGTATGTAATCTTAATTTAAAATGTTCTGATGATATTCTTGGTATTAGGGCTTCTTTGTTCGCGGAATTGTCTATTTTAAGTAGCGGAGGACGTATAAACTTTTACTTTATGTTTCAAACTTATTGTCATTTTCCCGCGGCGTTGCTAGCGGCGATTTTTAACCGAATTAATATACAGGGTGTTACAAAATAACCCCTAAAGCCTGAAACCCCATGAACAGTAAATAAAACTGTAATTTAATATTGCGCGCTGTTCTTTTTTTCCTAAAAAAAAAATATTTTTATTTTATTTTTTTATTTAGCCTATTTTTGTGTCCCACTGCTGGGCAAAGGCCTCTCCTCTCTTGCTCCACTCCTGCCTATCAAAGGCGAGCTCCCGCCACCCCAAAAAAAATATATACTAATTTAATTCTTTACTGGAGTACTTCCATACCCATAAGTTATTACGGGTAATTTTGTAACACCCTGTATATCTCAAGTGGCAGTGGGCAGGGCACATCACTCGTAGGGGTGTGTAATGATAGATATAACAACATTTGATATAATTGTAACATTTGGTATAATGCTACATTTGACATAATTCGATTTACTCGAGAAGTAAACATTCTACGATTCTTGTATAAAATAAACTAACCTAACCTAACCTAATGCATATCAAATAGAATTAATATCAATCCTCCGAAGTTTACTTTTTGAGTAAATCGCATTATATCAAATGTAGCATTATACCAAATGTTACAGTTATATCAAATGTTGTTATATCTATCGAGGCGCACCCCGCTCGTAGAACTGATGGCGGATGGGGCACAAAGGTTCTCGAGTGGCGTCCACGGACCGGAAGACGCAGTGTAGGTAGGCCTCCAACAAGGTAGAGCGACGACCTGGTTAAGGTTGCGGGAACGCGTTGGATGCGGATGGCACGGGACCGATCTGTTTGGCGAGCCTTGGGGGAGGCCTATGTTCAGCAGTGGACGTCTTTCGGTTGAAATGATGATGATGACAATGATAAGCCGTGGTGGCCTAGTGGTTTGACCTTTGGCTTTTCAAGCAGAGTGTTGTTGTGGGTTTGAACCCGGGCTCGCATCTCTGAGCTTATCGGAATTTAAGTGTGAAATTACATTTGAAATTTACCATGAGCTTTATGGTAAAGAAAAACATCATTTTTAAAAGCTTTTCACTAACTTGCAATATATGTAAAATCTTGGAAGTTGAATTTGACCCACTTCCTGTAGTCGGATCAACTTGAAATTTGGTATACTTATGTAGCTTGGATGACAATGCAAGTACAGTCAACAAAAAGTAATTTTTTTAACAAAAACTTATTTATACCCCTATTTATAGATACTGTTGTGCCAACAGTACTTTCGAATCGCGTTGTTATTTTGATTGTATAATAACGGCGTCACGGCCGTTTTGTACAGAATCCATAAAACAGTTCTTTTCCCAGTTCCCCAGCCTCACATTATCAAGGTTATTATTTTATCCCGTGGTCCCATCCCCAGGGACAGTAAACAAACAATATAACAAAAACAACTCCTAAAAACATCTTTATAAAAACAGACCGATGGCATCCATTATTATTTCAAAGAGACTACAATATCACGGGCAGATACAGAAACAGAATGTCAATGTAATGTTAACATAATTTTCCGGCTGAATGTGTAAGAGGAGGTGAACAAAACAAAGGGGTTCGATCGCTCGGAACCCTCAAGAATGAATGGGGTTCTGTGTCAACAGAGACGATATTACCACCTTTGAAATAGTAGATTGTTCAACAAGGGACTAAAACAAGTCATAATGACACAATATATTTAGCACCCCGAGCACAGCGAGGGTGGCTATAATTCGCGTGTCATTATGATTGTTTAGTCTCGCGTTAAACACTCTACTTTTCACTATGAATGCGAGGGAAAAAACGACCGCGTTTCATACAATACTTAGCAAAAAACTTTATCCCGCGGTTTTTTCTTTTCTTTTATATATTCTTTTTGTAAAGTGACTAGTGACGCTTTAAATGCTTGCATATGCAGCCAACAGATTCAAATTAGAAAACTATTTTAACCCTTTACCTACGGGCAAAATCTGAATAAATATGAATTCTCTACCTAATGACAGTGACAGAAAGTCTATTTTATACTAAACATACTGTCAACTATAGTTGACACCCGTCGGTAAAGGGTTAAAACTAATTGGACTAGGTCTGCATAATAAAATTAATTCATTCTTAATATAACAAATTAAATAGATTCATATTCATAATCACTCATTTATCATGTTTCACGAAATTAAATCTTTTTATTTTAAATATTATTGCACAGTTGTCATTTTGAGGTTATTTCCACGCCCTTATAGGCTTCCACAGACTGAAGCGCGAGGCATGCGCGCGATGTCACGGAGCATCCGCTGCGCGCTTCGGTCTGTGGAAGGCTTTACAATAGTCTATGCCAAGTCACTGAAAATGGTGATAATCCTCCATTCACAAACACCGTGTTTGGCAGTCTGAACAGTTTCCAAAGTAAATTAAAAAAAATTACTTTAATCCCTAGAGATCAAAAAAGAGCTTTAGTCCCGATATGCAGAGACTAAAGTAACATTTTAAGAGCATGAGAAGTGAAAAAATAATTTAAAAAAACGAACTGAAACAATTACTTTGCTCACCCGTTACCTTACGATAGTTTCGTTTATGTAAGAAATGCATGTTCATGCAGTTCCTCCACCTCCGCTCTGTACGAACTTTCGTATATTATTGAACAAATAAGAAAGTGTTATACCATTTTGTAAACTACATTAGCGAGGCATATTTTTAATATCCAGGGCCACTTTAGCGTGGTTATTTTTTTTTAAACCATGGAGGACCAAAGTTACGGGATGAAACAGTAAAATATCGGAAAACTGTCTCTTAAGTCGTTTTTCATCCAGGTTTGACTAAATATTAAAATAAAGTAATATTACGTTTAAAAGCCCATCTTTTTTTCAATATTTATCATGAATTAGATTTACTAAATTCTGTCATTTGAGGCTGTGGCAGACGAAAAACTCAACTGAGGGAGAAAAATCGAGATTTTTGCAAAAATGTCAATATCTCGAAAACTAAAAGATTTTAGTAAACCTTAAATGTGATATTCTGGTAGGTAATTGTAGGTCTATCAGCTTTTAACGGATTATCTTCGGTTTCTGGGACACCCTGTATATTAGTAGGATTTGCCTTTATTAGCTAGAATAATTAGGTCAGACAATTCTATCAGTTGTTCTGGTAAAGTATTTGAAAGCTCGTGGTAAATTACAAATATAATTTTGTTTTTTTTTTTTTTTTTAATTTTAGGTAAATATAAAATCAATTTAATGTTTATCCTATGCCATGCCAATTGCTTATTGACAAAAAACGTCAAAAAACTTGTGACTCTTCTGGTGTCGCAGGTGTCCATGGGCGACCTCGTTTGCCCGCTCTACCATAAAAAAAAAGTTGAACCGGTAGGCTAGTCCTGTTCATGTCTCCCAAACCACCCTGCATAATTTAAGTAGAATTTCCAAAGCGTAATAACTACTCTATACAGATACCCATCAAAAGTGAATTGTAAGGCAAATCGCGTAATGTAGACAAGCTTGCTCAGTGCCATCGATCATGCGAGGGTGCTTCCCATACATTCGGTTTGGTTTTATTTACTCTAGATAGGTAAATAAGGTAACCTAACCTGCGAGAGGGGTGATTTCAATTCAACGCGATACAATGACATTATATACGTTATAAAAGAGGTAATATGCGCCATTAGCGCGCCGAAAATGAAGCAGAAAAAGGCGAGAATTGTTGCCAACAGCATTTTTAGTTTTTTAAATAATTACTAGCTGTTATTCGCGACTCCGTCAGCGAAGAATTCGATCGCTATCCCGCGGGAACTGTACAATTTTCTGGGATAAAAGTATCCTATGTCCTTTCTTGGATCTCAAACTATCTCCGTCATCATCATCATAATCCCAGCCTGTATATGTCCCACTGCATGGCACATGCCTCCTCTCAGAACGAGAGGGGTTGGGCCGTAGTTCCCACGCGGCCCCAGTGCGGATTGGGAACTTTACACACACCATTGAATTTCTTCGCAGGTTTGAGCAGGCTTCCTCGCGATGTTTTCCTTCACCGTAAAGGTCATGGTTAATTCCGAAAAACTCAGAGGTGCGAGAAGGGACTTGAACCCACGACCCTTTGTTTGAGAGACCATAGGTCAAACCACTAGACCACCACGGCTTTTTTTCTATCTCCATACCATACATATTTCATCTAAATTGGCTCAGCGGTTTCAATTTGAACAGGTACTTTCGCTTTTGTAATACTAAGTACTAAATAATGGAGAATTGGTGAAGATAATTTTCAAATTTATTTTCTAGATACACTAAAAGAAAAATTCATACAGTCGAGCATAGAACCTCCTCCTTTTATGAAGTCGGTTAAAAAAACAGCCATGGCTCTAATGTATTACCTACCAAAGTAATTATTGCATTTTATTATCGACACCTCCCATAAATATAAAGGGGGGCGCGTCACATAAATTCGGCGCAGTCAAATGATAAGGATAGCCGAAATTTATATCGTACTGTCAATATGTAAAAAAATACAAACGCCTTAACCCCGCGGCATAGGAAGGGTTTTCGCGTAACTCTACATTGTTTTAGTTTATGAGTGTACGATGGCTGAGAGACTTTTGAGAAATAGGTATTTTAATGAAATGTCGCTGTCTCGCCCGAACCCCTCCGTGTCAGTACAGCGAGAGCGGGACAACTGCAGCTCAGACCGTTATTAGGCGCGTAAAATTGATCAAAACAGCATTTCGTAATCCCCTGTTTTCTTCTCGAAAACTGGACCAATAAAATGATTTTTTTCAAAAATAATTAGAGGACAGATTTAGCTATGCCCCTATGTTTTCCTTTTTTTGTTTATATCAGGGATTCTTTTCTGATGAGTGTCTGAAAATGACGTTGAAATTGGGCAATTTTTTCAGTTTTTGAAAGCTCATATTTCTTATGTTAATTAAAATATGGAAAAAAACGAAACATAGGGGCATAGCTGTGGTAGATACAGATAACACAGTAAAAAAAAATTGGCTCTAAAGCCATTATCCAGGGAGGAAACAGGGGATTACGTTTGTATGGAGAAATGGTGCGCATCGTGCCCTCTTAAGGTTGGAAATTAAAATCTTTTTTATTAGCGCTGTGGTGAAACCTGGATATGGATAACCTAGGGTCGCATGGCATCATCAGCATGATTTCAGCCGAAATCCCCCCCAAGGCTCGCCAAACAGATCGGTCCCGTGCCGTCCGCATCCAATGCGTTCCCGCCACCTTCACCAGGTCGTCGCTCTATCTTGTTGGAGGCCTACCTACTCTGCGTCATCCGGTCCGTGGACGCCACTCGAGAACCTTTCAGCCCCATCAGCCGTCAGTTTTACGGGCGATGTGCCCTGCCCACTGCCACTTAAGTCAAATCAAAATCAAATCAAAATCGTTTATTGACCAAAATATTTTTTACATTAAAATACAGTGTCTAGTGGGCCCCAAACTAGGCTTAGCCTGTATCTTGGGGTCCGAGAGTGCAGTTGACAATAATATTTTAACAGTATAGGACTACTAAAGTTAAACGGTAATTTAAAACTATAAGGGGCTGTTTCACCACCCATTGATTAATTTTGACTGACGGATAAGTGTGATGCCGTCTCCGTCTAATCAAACAAAACAAACAGAGACGGCATCACATTTATCCGTCAAATAAATTTGATCAATGGATGGTGAAACAGGGGGTAAGTCTAGCGATTCTTCGAGCTATGTCCGTGACTTTAGTTCTTGCGCGGATTTCATCATTTCTAACACGATCCCGCAGAGAATCTCCAAGCATAGCCCTCTCCATCGCCCTCTGAGTGACTTTGAGCTTTCTTAGCCCCCGTTCCCACTATGTCGTGTGTCGTTCCGTTTTTTAATCGTGCGTTCCAGTTTGTATCGAAATCGTGTCTGACAAGTGTGAACAGCTTCATACAAAATGTTCTGCCATTCGAACGCACGATTAAAAAACGGAACGACACACGACATAGTGGGAACGGGGGGTTATGAGGTCCATCGTTAGCGGCCACGTCTCCAGTGCCATAAATCATCTCATCACGGCAACACACACTGGTCAATGACTTTTGACTTGAGACATTGCGGTATATTGGATGACAAGATATTGCGGAGCTTCCCGATCGCTGCCCAGCCGAGTCTAATTCGTCGATTGACCTCTTTCTCGAAGTTGAACCCACCTAATTGGATTGTATGTGCGCATGTAATCACGTTATGTTGAACGCTTTTGATAACTACTACTGTGGTATTTCCTTCGTTTATAACATTTATCCCCCTCCGTGATCTCATTCAGGGAAGGCTTGATGATGTATATGTAGATATCTCTTTAAAATATTGTGAACATAGCTTATTTATTGTATGTATTATGCATATAAATAAATTTCGTATAAAGGATGTCCCAAGACTCAATGATAATCTGGAAATGGAATGGAATGGAATAGAATACCTGGTTACCTGGTAATAGGGTACCGGCAGGGGGGTTTCACTCCGCAGTTTAGGTATGTTCGGCCGGCGCTCCTCCCGGGAGGAGTATGGCAGTAGGTTGTCGCGCGGCCTTCACGCTAGCCGCGTCGCGCGTAATTAAGCATCTTTTTTTTCTGTGATTTTTGCAACAAACAATGACTTCTAAACTATAAATAACTTACTTACATACTAAACGTAGTTTACTGAATTAATACGCACTGTTATCTTTCTTGATTTATATACCTACCAAATATGGGCGAGTGGGAACCCTGTGCCCTTGGTTTCGGATCAGCGGTGCCCAACGGAATATGAACGCTCGTATCACACGATAAGTTTTAATTTCGCGTGCACGCAGTAGGAGTAGGAAAGTTTTTATACCTAAAGTAGACCTTTGTTCGAGAGTGATCCTTCTGTACGTTAGTACTATTACTTATTCTGTGGTACCGGGGAGAGGTCAAGTTACAATAAATCTGGAAGAAATAATTTATTTATTGAAAACGTTTCAATCACATTACAGTAGTAAATAACTAAGTACATATGCAACTATTATATACTAAACGGGTCTACACGCAAAAAATATTTATTTACCTCGACGTTTCGGCCACGTTGCAGCAACCGTGGTCACGAGTTGACTCGTTAGTTGAATTCTAATCGTACAAATTGCCTGAATAACCACTCAAACATTCCCTGCGCAGTATTGAACGCGCGACCTACGACTCTAGTCGTCAGTTCAAATGGGCCATGCATAATATGTCAGGCTCCATTTACCTTGGAGTCTGTATGCTAAATGTATCACATACTATACACCGTGAAATTTTAGTGGTTGTTTTCCCGAAACGAGGTGATTTAGTATCGATTGTACAATCGATTTATAATTACTATTTTGACTAGAGTCAAAAATCCAATTGTGAAAAACGAAAGTCGAAAATGACCGCAAACCAATAGTAACGCTTCGTTGGTACCTAACCTATCGTACGATCGTACGCTACTTGTACCAACGAAGCGTTACTATTGGTTTGCGGTCATTTTCAACTTTCGTTTTTCACAATTGCATTTTTGACTCTAGTCAAAATAGTAATTATAAATCGATTGTACAATCGTAACTAAATCACCTCGTTTCGGGAAAACAACCACTAAAATTTCACGGTGTATGTAAGGGTATAGTTAGATGCGGAGAAAAATGGCCCTACACTCACTGGCGCGTTTGCAAGAAGGAGTTGCGTGTTCCTGCATTTGACAAAAATAACACATCATCATCATCATCGTAGCCTATATACGAACACTGCAGGGCACAGGCCTCCTCCAGAATGAGAGGGGTTGGGCCGTAGTTCCCACGCGGGCCCAGTGCGGATTGGGAACTTCACACACACCATAGAATTTCTTCGCAGGTGTGGGTATGCAGATTTGCCCACGAACACAAATAACACAAAAACCAATAATTTTAAAGAAAACTAGCTATTGCCCGCGACTCTGCCTGCATACAATTCGTTTATTGCGATCCCACGGAAACTATGCAATTTTCCAGGCCTCCAACCACAGAAATAATAATAAAGAGGATAGAAGTGCCTTAGACGCGTGACATTGGCGCCGCGCTTGTGACTCGTAGGTCACAAGCGCGCGACTTGTGGCTCAGTGCTATTTGAAACATGGGTATGACAACAAGTGCTTTAAAATGGTGTTTTGCAGCATTAGCAATTGCGGAAACTCGTCCACACTGTGTAATTACACTAATAAGGGGATTACATTTCATTGGTATGTATTAATTTAATGTAATAATGCGGTTTATATCAAAATACAACTTGAGAAAAGATTTCATTATGAAATATTAATTTACACGTTATTAACACGAAACTTCATATACCATTGCTACTCATGCCCATAAAAACGCAGATCGTTTTGAATTATACGCAGCAATGTAAAGTAATTTTTGATAACCCTTCCGTCTTGCTCAAAAGTTCGTGGTAAGAACAAAAAAACAGGTTACGACTAGTACAGACATAATGCCGACGCGGCCAATAAATGGCGCCGTTGTGTAAATGTGGGTATGACTTACGTTGAGTGTTATTCAACGCTATCTCTAAGGTGTAAGGTTCATAATTGTTTGTAAGCAAAAATATTAGTAATTGAGCGCGTGATTGCGTAGTACGGTTCCGGTCTTTTGCATGTGTGCATTAACACAGTAAGTAGAGGGGATGAAGCAGCGACACGAGTTCCGGAAGAAAATAGGAACTAAGGCATTTCTATCCTCTTTATTATTATTTCTGTGCCTCCAACAAATTGGAGCGACGACCTGGTTAAAATTCCGGGAAAACTTTAGATGCGGATGGCGCATGACTGATCTGTTTTGCGAACCTTGGGGGAGGCCTCTGTTCAGCAGTGGACGTCTTTCGATGATGATGATGTTGATGATTGCGAAGACGTGCTGAATCGACATATTGGAAACGCACCCTTATTACCTTATTTTGTGCTGTCAGCAACCACCAAATGTGTTATTGTTTCTCACCGAAAAAAAATATTTAACCTTAGTCACTGGTCCCACTGCCGGCGAGTAAGCGATGAGCTATCGGCGATTTTCTCGCCCAAGAAACGCATAAAAGATAATCGCTCCCGTGTAAATAAAAGAGAGGGATATAAATTTATAGTTCATCGCTGGCTGTTCACACTGCCGCTGAGGACTCTCTTCACTAGTTGATCGCAGCGATAACAGCTATCAACGATAAAACTCGCTCAGCGGTAGAGCTCGTCTAAGCTAAAATGACGCGCGCCCCTCTACCGAATCAGTTGATTTTGATGTTTCCTTGCAAGTATTAATTACGACTCTTGATCTGCTTGGGAGCGTTGACTATTCCGTGAATTATAATCAGAGTGCAACATCACGATCGATAAATTACATGAAAAATCTTGGGCGTAAATGCGGTGGTAGGGCGCGTCATTTTAAATTAGACAAGCTAATACTCGGCGATGAACGCTTGGCGATCAGAGCGATCATTCTACCGTACAATCGCCGGTCGCACTCGAACACTCGCTTATAGCCGAGTGACAAAACTATAGAAACTACACACTCGCTTCTCCCCGCTCGCCCACTCGTTTCTAGTTCTACTCGTTTATCGCTCGTCGCCGGCGGTGGGCCCAGTGCCTTAAGTTTGACAACGTTCCAACCTGGACATAACAAAGCAACTGTCAATTCATCAATTTCCCATCTTTTTGAGTGGCCCTTTAATCCAACCCCTTGCATTTAAAACCTTGAAGATACTGAAAATGAAAACTCATCCTGTATAGGGGGAGTAAATAAAGGATGTTTCGTTTAAGCTCCAGTTCAGAGCACTAAGACATTACATTTGCTGCGACAGCGACGATACTAAGGCCGCTTGTAGACGTCCGTTGTTTTCACCGGACGATGGACCGTATTTTGCGATGTTGTATGGCTTTGTCGCCAGACAAGTGTCCGGTGCGTGTACACACAATCATTGTAAGCCATAGATGACCGTAACTCCGGCAAAAAAAACGGTCCGTTGTCCGGTGAAAACAACGGACGTCTACAAGCGGCCTATAGAGCGTCAGAATGGTAATGTACGGCACTGACACGTCGTGGGTGACGTAGAATCACTTCATCACCATCATCATTTCAGCCGATAGACGTCCACTGCTGAACATAGGCGTCCCCCAAGGCTCGCCAAACAGATCGGTCCCGTGCCCATGCCATCCGCATCCAACGGGTTCCCGAAACCTTAACCAGGACGTTGCTCCATCTTGTTGGAGGCTTACCTACACTGCGTCTTAGCAACATACACACGTACCATCGACAAAAAGGTCGCCTTGACACCTTAAATGTCCATTTTGCTTGCAGTGGCTAGACATCTGTCCATACCAATCCATACCAATGAACTTCAACGGCTGCAAGCAAATTTGTTTTGAAACTGGGCAGGCCTCGGTTTTGTCGACTATACATACACACGACATAGCTCGAAGAAATCATCATCGCCTGCAGAAAGACGTCCGCTCCGTGAGCGATCCAGTAATTTAAATAATTTATTTATTTCAAGCACAAAGACTCATATACAATTCAAAAAATAACACATACACAAACATACAAGTACCTACTTAATAAGCTACATTACTAAATCATCATTACGGCATCAATGGACACATTGACAACCATCATCTGTTTCTCAATGTGACAACCACCGGATGCGTGAAGTCCGCAGTAAAATGAAAATGTAATACCTATACCACCTACCCACCACCACTCGAAGACTATAAGACTTGAGCGACCTCCACCAGGTCATCAGTTCACCCCTAGTCATGTTTAGTATTGACTGCGGGATATTGGACCAAAAAGATATCCCGTAGCTTTCCGAACGCCTCTCATCCGAGTTGGTTTCGCCGATTGATCTTTCTCGAAGTTAGACTATTTAATGGGACAGTTTATTGCAAGTAAAAAAAATATTTACCGCCTCTACAGTCTCTGATTTTTACGCTCAAAAGACGTCTTGTGCTTCTACATACTACATTTTATCTATCACTTTATTCTCCTGGGTCCCGACTCTTTCTAACTGATGCAGAGCTTAAGACCAAAATAAGATTGTTTCATTTAATGTTTATTTTGGCAAAAGACGGCACAATATCGAGTGAACATAAAGTGAACTTACAGCATATTTAATGTTTTTAATTCATTGAATAATTTTTACTTTGTGTACCTACTTAGTAAATCGGCACAAGTTTATTTATTATTATTTATTCTACCAATGGATTGGGTCATACTAACGCTGGTTTCGGAAACCCACTTTTATTGAATAGCTGTCTTTATACATAACTGATGAATGGAACCAATATCTGTCATTATGTTCAACGGCATTATTCATGTTTAATGGTAAAATTGACTTCACTTTGATGGATTCGGGTTATTATTTAGTAGATAAGATATTTGTATGTTAGATTTGATTGTTTGTCGTTCGTGTAGTTAATTCGTTTTATTATTATCCTGCATATTTTATTTTTGTTTAAGTTTTTTGGGTTCCGTACCCTAAAGTTGCCAACGGGACTCTATTATTGAGACTCCGCTGTATGTCTGTCTGTTCGTCCGTTTGTCACAGGGCTGTATCTCTTGAACCGTAACAGCTTTGACACTTACTTTGTTGGATAGATATAAAGTTTGTTCACTTTAGCTTACTCCATACTTCAAAATAAACATTTTTAAAAACTAATTACATTTAAAGGTCAAACAAGTTTGATATGAAGTATCTTTTTGTATTTTTATTTTTCAACTTCATTTTTCATTACTTTTACGGTCATCCCGTGAAAACCATTATATTTCATACTAAATACAAACTGAAATATGGATGCACAGAAAAAAACCCAGAAAAAAACCGGCCAAGAGCGTGTCGGACACGCCCAAGGTAGGGTTCCGTAGCCGCCATTACGAAAAAATCAAGTAATATTTTTCTAAGGATTTCGTATGTGTACGGAATCATCCAAGTTTCGGTATGTTTTATACCTTAGGCTACTATTTACTTTTAAACTACAAATAATTTCCAAGCAATCTTAGCCGCTATAATTTTCCTAGTAAATTTGATATATTTACTACCATTCTGAATTTTTTCAAATTTTTGCACCTAACAGTTTAGATTTTAGAGGGGGGGGACGCTCGATTTTAATGAAAATTTTCACTTTAAAGTTGAATATTTCGCAAACAGATCACTGAATAGAAAAATTATGTTAGCAACCCCGCAATGGTTTTAAAAGACCTATCCAACGATACCCCACACTATAGGATTAGTCGAGAAAAAAAAATCACCCCCTTTACGTCTATGGGAGGTACCCTAAAAAAAATTATTTTTTTATTTTTTATTTTACCACTTTGTTGGCGTGACTGATATGTATATTCATGCCAAATTACAGCTTTCTAGTACTAACGATCTCTGAGCTTAGCCGCGGACAGACAGACAGACGGACAGACATGGCGAAACTATAAGGGTTCCTAGTTGACTACGGAACCCTAAAAAGACCAATGCTGGGAATCAAACCCAGGTCCTCAGCATTCCGTGCCGTGTGCCATTCCCCTACACCACCACTGGTCAGGAGTCTAGACACGAATTTTTCCTACACATTCATATCTCAATTTGTTAGATCATCACTTGCGTGATACAGCGCCATCTGGGTCTGGGCGCCATCTTTGGGTCGGGACTGCGTCTTCGGGTACGTGGACGCCACTCCAGAGCGTTTTTCCCCATCGGCCATCAGTTCTACGAGCGATGTGCCCTGCCCACTGCCACTTGAGTCTGGCGATTCTTCGAGCTATGTCCGTGACTTTAGTTCTTGCGCGGATTTCGTATTTGGTAGCGTCGCCATTAAGCGTTATGTCATGCCTCTATATACAGCAAAACTGTCAATGTAAAATGTAGAAAAAAGAAAATCATGGGGTGGAATAAGCATGTAAGTGATGCACATGGGAGGGCCAGGCTTCACTTTCAAAACTGGCTTTTGTTAGGAAAACCGTCAACAGGCTATTTATATGAAGCGATGGTTACAAGTCGGAAAATATTTAAATCTAAACTAAAGTGGACGCAGCAGCATCAGGAACAAATAAAAATGGATATGCTTGCTGCGCAACACGCAAAGAATGATTTTAGTAATTTTTGGAAATCCACAAAGAAAATGGAAGGCAAGCCTGGACTTCCTGTGTGTGTTGATGGTGTGTCTGACCCCAAAGATATTGCTAATGTGTTTAGGGACCAGTTTAATATTGTATCTTCTTTTAGTGACCCTGCACATGAGCCAAATGCCTTGACCTCTGTGCAAATTGATGTTCGTTTCAATTCGAAAGAGATAAATAAGGTATTAAAAGAGATGAAACGTGGTAAGTCGCCTGGACACGATTATTTGAGCATCGAGCATTTGCAACATGCTGGACCTCATTTACCTAGAGTCCTCACTATGCTTTTTAATTTATGTGTCAGCCATTCTTACTTACCTCCGGCGTTGTCTAAGACGATTGTAGTTCCTATTGTAAAAAATAAGACAGGTGACTTATCAAACAAATCGAATTATAGACCTATATCGCTGGCTACGGTTGTGGCAAAGGTGCTCGACGGTCTGCTTAATTCACATCTAGCCAAATATTTACAGCTCCACGATGCACAGTTTGGATTTCGTTCTAGACTGTCAACTGAAAGCGCTATTTTGTCCTTAAAGTACATTGTCGAGTACTATACCAGAAGAAAGACGCCTATTTATGCATGTTTCTTGGACCTCTCAAAAGCCTTTGATCTGGTCAATTATGACCTACTTTGGAAAAAGCTCGAAGAGATAAAATTACCCAAGGAACTTATTTGCATATTTAGGTGTTGGTATTCCGGTCAAAAGAACAGTGTCCGTTGGGGTAACGTTTTGTCCGACGAATACGGCTTGGAATGCGGGGTTCGACAGGGGGGATTAACAACACCCCAGCTGTTTAACCTGTATATAAACGCCCTGATAGATGAGCTCAGCAGTACATATGTCGGATGCCATATTGACAGAGTCTGTCTAAACAATATAAGCTACGCAGATGACATGGTACTGCTGAGTCCATCGGTCAGTGGTCTGAGCCAATTGATTGGTATTTGTGAGAAATATGTGATTAAACACGGTCTGAAATATAATGTCACTAAAAATGTGTATATGGTTTTTAAATCGGGAACCAAATGTCCATCGTATGTTCCTCCCATTCTTCTCAATGGTAAGCCACTTAATAGGGTAAATAGTTTTAAGTAGCTTGGACATTGGGTAACCGATGACCTGCGTGATGACGCGGATATTGAAAGGGAACGCAGAGCATTGGCGATCAGAGCTAACATGATAGCGCACAGGTTTAGTCGGTGTACAGCGCAGGTTAAAATCACATTATTCAGAGCGTACTGTCCATCACTATACACGTGTAGTCTGTGGTGTAGATACACGAAACGATCGCTTAATGCTCTGCGGGTCCAATACAATAACGCGTTCAGGGTTCTGTTGCGGCTGCCGCGCTGGTGCAGCGCGTCGGGCATGTTCGCGGACGCGCGCGTCGACGGGTTCCACGCCGCTGCGCCGCGTCGCTGCTGCGCCTGCGCGGCCGCGGTAACAGTCCCCTGAACGTGATGGCTGGCAGGATGGACAGTGTTATTGCCGCGCACTGGGCCAAAATGCATTTAAATAATGTCTATACTAACATAGTTATAAAATAAGGACTTCTTTGCTACTAACATAATATGGATCTACGATATCTGAAATAAACAATTTTTATTTATTTTATTTATTACTGCCTCGCAATGTAATGCAACTTTCATACAGGGCCCTGTTGCATAACAAAGTACAACTAATATTACAAGCGGAACTCTCGCTTCAGTTGTATTAACTATAACTAGAAAGGGAGTTCCGCTTGTAATATAAGTTGTACTTTAATATGCAACAGGCCCCTGGTCTAAACTCGGCTTACTCTTTTCAGCTATAATTCTTTCACTATACCCTGTTCCATGCCCGATACGTCGACCAAAAAAACAAGAGAAAACGCGAAGCCAATCGCACTAAACATATTACCCGTATTCCCCATATTTACCCTCACCTCGGGGTAACGGGCAACCCCGGGGAAATAAGCGAACCGGTTAAGTGCACTTCCACAATTTGCAGACGAAGGTAATTGCTTCCTTGGGGCACGGCGGGAATGAGCTGCGTTTGATTTCATTAGTATAGGAAAGGTGAGGGATAAAGATAGACGATAACATGATAGGAAACCAAAGCGTAAGTCGAAGTCAAAGTCAAAGCTCTTTATTCAATTTATTTTATTTAGGCACCACCCTCTCACAGAACACTGGCGTGAAGCAGCAGCAGCAGCTGCTTTGGAGTCGGTAGAACGACGAGCGAAGAGCTCATCGGCGTCGCCTGTGATGCGGATTTTTGTCGTCAGAGCCTTGGTCATCGCAGAAGAGTAGCTTCCCTATCGGTTCAGGCTACTTGGTGAATGTGCTTCGGAACTGCGCGACCTTAGTCCACCTGCTCCTTTCTTCCACAGGTCGACCAGAAGTAGGCGGGGTCTCCACCCTTGCGTTGTCAGTATTCCCAAAATCCGCTCAAAGCGTTTTCGCTCTTCCTTCATCAACCGCACAGCTGAGTGGAACTCCCTGCCTGTGACTGTGTTCCCTGAACACAATTGGGCCGCTTTCAAGTCTAGGGTGAATGAGCATTTACTAGGCAAGCGTGGCCCATGGTAGGCCTCATCTTCGCTTTCCATCAGGCGTGATTGAAATCAAACGCAAACGCTATTGTATAAAAAAAAGTATTCCTGCTACGTTTCTTACGGTCAATGAGAGCGTCCGTCCATCTCAATGGTGGATGTCCCACGGTGTGCTTTCTTCATTTTGTCCACGGGTAAATCAGGTGGTTGCGTAGAGGCCAGGTCTTTCTCGCATTTTAGTTTTTTTATATACCTTCTATATTCAAATCATGAATCGCAATAAATGTTGCCCTTAGGTTTCGGAAATAGATTTTATTATACGAGAGATCTTAGAAGATATTACACATTACACATTAGACGACCAGATGGCCTAGTGGTTCTCTAGAACCTGACTACGAAGCTTGAGGTCCCGGGTTCGATTCCCGTGTCGGGGCAGATATTTGTATGAAAAATACGAATGTTTGTTCTCGGGTCTTGGGTGTTTAATATGTATATAAGTATGTACCTATCTATATAAGTATGTTTATCCGTTGCCTAGTACCCATAACACAAGCTTTACTTAGCTTACTTTGGGACTAGGTCAATTGGTGTGAATTGTCCCGTGATATTAATTAATTTATTTATTTATTTATTTATTACATTCACCTCGTTCTATTTTAAGCTCTGCATAAACAATTCGCACTAAAAAACAAATTTATTTAGGTATTTTACTCAGTTTTAAGAGTTATCATCTCTTATCGTATGTGTATCTGCGTAGTGTGACTCGCCCACAGGCATCTTTATCATCATTGTATGTCCTTCTATAGCATACATATTGTGTGTTAGCCACAACAACATAAACAACCCAGTACCCACAAAAAATCAACAATTTTTAAAACCCGCGTTTGCACCCCCCATAAAACAGATAAGGGTGTAACACGAGCGGCAGACCGGCCAGATGGAACCCTCTCTCAATGAACCATTTCCGGACACTCCTATATGTAAATGGCCTTTGTACGGGCTGGCGTGAAAGTGTTTTAAATAAGAAGCCTTTCAATAGATTCGGGGTGTGTGAAAGGGTATAGTGGATTTGATCCAGGAAATGATGCCACTGATACGTGATTGGATGATATTATGTTGGGACGACCGGATAGGCGGACGGACGCAGTGATAGGGCTCCAACAAGATGGAGCGACGACCTGGTTAAGGTTGCGGGAACACGTTGGATGCGAACATGAACTACTTTAGGTCTACGTGAGGTCCTGGGTTCCCGATTTGAGCAGATATGAATGTTTTGGTCTCGAGTCTTGGGTGTTTAATATGGCTACTTCATATTATAAACGTCAAAATATACTTTTTATCCCGGAAAATTGCGTAGTTCCCGCGGGATTTCGATAAACGAATTCTTCGCAGACGGAGTCGCGAGCAACATCTAGTATTAAAAGCGTCCAAAAATAAATCTTTAGAAAATCGAACACTTCTACACTTGAATATTAATCCATACATTCCGACAGTAAACCGTTATTATGTATTTTACATATGGCAACAATTTGGCCGTTCCCCACAAACTTATTATTCAATTGCCGACACAACTTGCTAACCAAATTTAACCTTTCGGTCTATCGCGTCAAACGATATCAATTCAATTTGACAACTGCTAACACGATTTATTTTCATTGGCGTTACCAAATTCGGAAAAGGAGCGTGATTTTGTTTTTTTTTTTTTAATTTGTGCTTTATTCCGTGAAGGCAAAGGTTGATGGTTTTGCGGCAGAGGCAAAGGAGTTTGTGTGAAAAGGTTGGCACTACGGTATTTGTGAGATTTTGCAGAATTAACCATTTCTGCGGCCATTTTACGAGATGAAGTAAATAACGTTTTTATTAAATTCGACCCCAGTGGTTATTGAATTGCCCTTTTACGGATAATTACTACAGTTAGGTTAAATTAACGGACGAAATTTAATTTATTTAAACCGCTGAAAAAGTAATTAAGAGAGACGTTAGGCGCGAACGTTACGAATTTAGGTACATTCAATCATTGTTTTAATACTTTTTTGTACAGTCAGCTAAAATATAAATTTAATTTGTAAACGTGTTAGCGGGGATGTTTTTTTAATTAAAATTGTTACCGTTTCCTTTAATGCTGACTGTACGTTAAGAGGTTTTTTAGTCATCATCATCATCTCAGCCTATGTCCATCCCACTGTAAAGCACAGACCTCCTCTCACAATGAGAGGGTTTGGGTTGTAGTTCCCACGCGGGCCCAGTGCAGATTGGGAAATGAAGGATTTACGTATACTTACATATGTTTATTATTTAATATAATAGTAAGTTTAGTTAATTCAGAAGTAATTATTATAAAAATGTTTTTGCTTTTGTTTCAGGTACTGCAACAAATTCCGCCCCATCCCGTTCCCACGCGAGTCCAGTGCGAATGTGGAACTTAACACAATAATATTACTTAAGCCGTGTTGAACGTACTCGACCTTGAAAATGGTCTTCTGAAAAGACCGAAACTAGTCAGACCGGTAGTGACTTAAAATCGTGAGTTGAGCCGTTTATTTTTTTACTTTAAATGATATAAACCATTGAATTATGTCGCACTTGTGTATAGGTAGGTAGAACTATAGAAAAAGTCAAATGTAGGTACCTACTTTCGCGTATAAATTCCGAAAATCTGAAGTGCGAGTCCAAGTTGGAACCCTCGATCTTCTTGTCAAGAGGCCATACATAAGATAACACTAATAATTGCCAATGCCAAGTTTCGTTTCTATGGGTCGCTAGATGGCGCTGTACCAACAGCCGCAAATTCTGAATCGAGGTATCGTTTGACAGTGTACTAACTAGTTTGATTTAATTCTATACATTATCAACAGTGACTTGTTGATTCATTATTCTCGCCAACATCAATCTTACATCAGAATAAAAAATTAAGACTGATAATAATGAAACAACAAGTCACTATTGAATGTGTTTTTTATTAAATTAAATTAGTACCGCTACTTAAGCTATCTATCTACGACAGTCAAACGATACCGCGATTCAGGATTTGCGGCCGTCAGTACAGCGCCATCTAGCGACACATAGAATAAACATTACAGTTCTGTACGGACGCAGACAGCCACAATAAAATGGTAAGTAAAGCACTCCCTCGACTATACACCTGTGGAAAACCAGGGCGGGCAGCTAGTCTAATATATAAAATCTCGTGTCACGGTGTTTGTTATCGAACTCCTCCAAAACGGCTTGACCGATTTTTATGAAACCTTTTTGTCTATATTCGATAGACTGTTTTAAACTTTCGTGATTTTTACTCATAATTACTAAACTAAACGGGACTTATCACGCACTAAATATTTATTTATTTACCTCGACGTTTCGGCCACATTGCAGCAACCGTGGTCACGAGTCAACTGAAGTGTAGGGTGTCAAGTTCGTTTAGCCGCACGAATCTTTCGAACTACCCGCACTTGATCCCGATTAGAATCAGCACCCGTATCTCGAACTACCCGCACTTGATCAAGATTTTTTAACGGCACCCCATCACACCGACACACAACACTCACAACATCCGCCGACGTCAACATTTGTTTATAACAGGATTCCACGCAGACGAAAGCTTATATCCATCCTCCCGGTTAAAAATTTTGTGTTTTTTAATTTCAACCGCTTCACGCACCATTCTAGAGTAGAAATGACGTTCCGTTGACAGAATTCTGGGATTGTGCAGTTCAATCCAGTGGTTTGGTCCTGACTCCAACAAATGCTCGGCTATAGCTGACTTATTTACTTGGCGATTTTTAACAGCCGCGATATGTTCGCGATTTTAATCGGGAGGATGGATATAAGCTTTCGTCTGCGTGGAATCCTGTTATAAACAAATGTTGGCGTCGGCAGGAGTGTTCGGAGAGGTCGGCGGATGTTGTGAGTGTTGTGTGTCGGTGTGATGGGGTGCCGTTAAAAAATCTTGATCAAGTGCGGGTAGTTCGAGATACGGGTGCTGATTCTAATCGGGATCAAGTGCGGGTAGTTCGAAAGATTCGTGCGGCTAAACGAACTTGACACCCTACACTTCAGTTGACTCGTGGCCACGGTTGCTGCAATGTGGCCGAAACGTCGAGGTAAATAAATAAATATTTAGTGCGTGATAAGTCCCGTTTAGTTTAGTAATTATATTCGATAGGTCTGAGAATAGGTCGTAGGCTATTTTTTTCTTACCTATTCCTTTTCTTCGCGGACGGAGTCGCGGGCAACAACTAGTCTAATATATGAAAATCTCATGTCACGGTGTTTGTTACAGAACTCCTCCGAAACGGCTTGACCGATTTTTATGAAACTTTTTTTCTCTATAAAGTGGTAGGTCTGAGATTAGGTCGTAGGCTATTTTTTTATACGGAGTCGCAGGCAACAGCTAGTACATGTATACAAGTGAAGCTAAAAATGAAAATAGTGTGTTAATCCGAATTCGCAAACGAAATGCTACACATATCTGCTAAAACCTTTTAAGTGTTAATAGTGCGTTTTTTATTCCGTCTCCCTCTCTACGGAGCTAATTCACAATTAAGGTGTCGTACTCAATGCGCAGGCGACGGAACAAAAACAGTAAGACATCTTCGTTCTTGTATTTTTCCATGCCTTATACTTAACGACCGCTTTAGCCTAGTTGGTAGTGACCCTGCCTACGAAGCAAGAGGTCCTGGGTTCAAATCCCGGTAAGGGCATTTATTTGTGTGATGAGCACGAATATTTGTTCCTGAGTTATGGATGTTTTCTATGTATTTAAGTATTTATTTATCTATATAAGTATGTTTATCCGTTGCTTAGTACCCATAACACAAGCTTTGCTAAGCTTACTTTGGGACTAGGTCAATTGGTGTGAATTGTCCCGTGATATATATTTTTTGATATATTTTTTTTATATTTATACTCATCATCATCATTTCAGCCGCAAGCCGTCCACTCCCTCATTAATACCCAATCATTAAAGTTGGAAGTGACTTGCATCCACCCTGAACCTGCGGCCTTCACCAAATCGTCCCTCCATCTCGTTTGGGGACGTGGCTGCGCTTGCCAGTCCGTGGTCTCCACTCGAGAACTTTTGGGCCCCAACAAAAGTTAATTATAAGAAACTAATTTCAATATTTTTTCATTCAGTTCACTTCAAAATTAAATTAAATTCGCCATCATCGTCCACTTAGGCCTCCCTTAGGCTCGCAATACACATGCCTATAGCTTGCACATTTTTGTGCAAGTTGCTCGCATGGTTGTGTCATATTTGTATGAAGTTTGACGTACGTACAGTCAAGGATTTTAATTGTTAGCACATGAATAAATACAGAGCAGAATAAAAAGTTCAAACAACGTCGCGCACGCATTACACTACTACACGCACAACATATGTGTGCGTGACCTGTCACAGACAGGACGGGGGGGACGTGCACCGGCGCCCGCTCGGAGACAAACCGGTTTGAACTAGCTCAGTGAGTAGACAAAGTTCAGGTGTGCCGCCACCGACGACGCGACCGTTTAGCGTTTAGCTACATAGTTCGGGTGTTCGGTTGTTTTTAAAGATGCCTACCTGTTGTAGTGTTTGTAGATATACAGATATTAGATATTTAGGTACTTGTTTGAATAAAATATTTTGATTTTTGATATATTTTTTTACCGAGGGACAACCCTATGATAATAGGTAAGAATTTCGAGCACTGTTCGGAAGCTTTTCTTCTGCTCTGTATTTATTCATGTGTTGTTAGGCCACTTGTCACTGTTCGTATTTTAGCCTTGTAATACAAATCAGTATATACGAGTATAGTTAAAATTTTATAAGCTGGGTGTTTAGGACTGCAGAACTCATTCTGGTAAAGATAACATTGTTCTCGTTTGTTGAAGCCTACCGCTAATAACAAATCAGAACAAGTAACAAAAAATGCAAACAAATAGCCACCGTCTTGTCTAAGTAACAAGGTTGAAATTGCAACAGCTTAACTCATTAAGAAAGGCCTTTCGTCATTGTAAGCGGTACTCAGGTGGATCGTCGGCGTTGTAGTGCGTTGCGTCCATAATAGAACAAACGAGAACAATGTTATCTTTACCAGATGAGTTCTGCTGCTGTCCTAAACCCTTATAAAATAAAATTTTAACTATATAAGCAAGCGGCTTCATCGGATTTGCATTACTCGGCTAAAATACGAACAGTGGCAAGTGGCCTAACAAGTAAAATCCTTGACTGTTCATGGCCCAGCTACTGGTACAAAAATGTGCAAGCTACAGGAATGTGTATTCGGGCCTTATTGATTCCCAATTATATATTTATTTTAATTAACATTAAAATCACAATTAATTGTTATTTTTTTTTTATTTATTTATAGAATTACGGTTGGAAGCGGCTTGCATTCTGAATAATTCTTTTTTCTCGGTGCAAGTTAGTAAATTTTAAATGTAATTTCGCACTCAGAGCCGTGAGCCCAAGATGGCCCAAGCTCGAATCCACGACCCTCTGCTTTAAATGCCATAGGTTAATTGGGGTACTGCGACTTTTTTCAAAATCTGTGTACTGTGCTGGTACTCAGTAATTACAGGTCGTGCTTTATCTCCGTAATTCCGTGCGCATGAAGTATGCATGCGGGCGAAAACATCGGATTAGCGTAATGCCTCGTTTATTGCAGGTTTCCTAGCGCTCCTTAATTGGAAACGTTACGGAATCGACCTTTAATAATGATGAGATTTTTTTTGTTATATTTATGGTTGATCAACTGTTGATGCACCACCTGCTGTAAACTAGTCCTTCCTTCTTTCTGGTAAAGGGTTGCCTGGAAGAGATCGCTCTTAAGCGATAAGGCCACCTATTGCTTACCTTGTAACTTACTCTCTGTGTAGGTACCTGTTTTCTGTGTTGCTTACTATTCCTGGTGTACAATAAAGAGTCATTGTATTGTTGTATTGTATTGTATTGTTTAGCCGTGGTGGCTTAGTGGTTTGACCTATGGCCTCACAAGCAGAGGGTCGTGGGTTCAAATCCCGGCTCGCACCTCTGAGTTTTTCGGAATTTATGTGCGAAATTACGGTGAAGAAAACATCATGAGGAAACCTGCGAAGAAATTCAATGGTGTGTGTAAAGTTCCCAATCCGCACGGAAACTGCGTGGGAACTATGGCCCAAGCCCTCTCATTCTGAGAGGAAGCCTGTGCCCTGCAGTGGGACGGCTTATAGTCTGGGGTGATGATGATGACCCAAGTAACAAAAACTTCTATAACCAAGGCTTTTTATCACTGAACAGTAATATAGCAGGCCTATAATGGTAACCATTGTGACTGCTTGTACTATAAAGGTTTTCAACAGAGCATTTTGGTTCTTTAAGATTAAGTTCTATAATTCAGCTCTTAGAATGCTTACAGGACCATGCAAAAGAATATTTAAAGTGTTGCATTGTAATAGATAACAATAAAGCGATTATGGTTTTATTTAGTACTATAGATGACCTTGCTGACACTTTTATGTATCTATTTTGCACTAATAATGCGCCAAAATAACTCTTACAGTTTAGTATTGTAGCAGCATCGAAAAAACTATTACAGGATCAATCTCCACTATAAAAGTACCTTGCACGACCATTACGTAACGTGTTAGCTTCTTAAAAGCTCCCTGAACATCGCTATGGGGCTTGTTGTGTAAGCGTAATGAAAACTCTTTTATAGTACAAAATAGTACCATAGCTACTCCTGGTGCGTTGCTAAATAGCTTAAATTCTAAATATTTCTAATATGGCTGCTGCTTTTGCTATAATAGCATATTAGCAGCACGTCTGGATCCAATGTGTACTATAGCAGCGATAGTCGAGACTACTCTTTAATTTATTTATTTAATTTTAATTAAAACATAAAAATTATGAAGGCGCATTGTTAAATTTGAAATCAGCATAATGATTTTATCGATACAATTATTTTCGCAAGTGCAAGTTAGGTACGGCAGAGTTACAGTCCTTAAACGATCAACGACAGCAAATGACATAAAGCATAAATTATATATATTTTCTTGGCAAATACAACACAAAAAAATGGCGAACAAGTGTTGATAAAAAAATCACTGGAATCGGTTACGGTGAAAAATAGCACTATAAACATGTTTTGGTTACTTTTATAGAGCTCATTTGTGACATAAACGTTGCAGACAGCACTATTTTAGTACTAAAATGCGTTTCTCGACACTTTTACATTTCAACTATAGAGTTAATTTATCACCGTGAAAGCCTTTATGTAATACTTATAGAATAAAACAGTGATGTAATTAGGGCCTTTTCGTGGTTTTATTAATCATGAACACTAGTTAGCACGCTCCAAATCGTTCTCAGGACTTTTATAGTACCAAATTTTGTCACTTGGGGATTGATGATGATCTTCCTATAAATTTGAACACGTCTAAAAAGCCAGATGTTTTAATGTTTTAATGTTTATTTGGGCACAAACGGTACATTATTCTTAAACCTAAACATAGTTACAATTCACATAAACCAACGAAGCATACAAATAAGCAAAAGCGTACAAATAAGCTTGCGTTGGTACCTGTCGCTGGATGACTTTTTGATCGTGTATTATTTGGTCAAATTCGCGAACGTAACTATCAATGTGATATGCGATCAACAAAACGATCATATGTCTATGACTGCAGGGCACAGGCCTCCTCTCAGAATGAGATGGCTTGGGCTGTAGTTCCCACGCGGGCCTAGTGCGGATTGGGAACTTCACACACACCATTGAATTTATTCGCAGGTGTATGCTAGTTTCCTCATAATGTTCTCCTCCACCATAAGGCTCATGGTGAATGTCAAATGTACTTTCACTCATAAATTCCGAAAAACTCAGAGGTGCGAGCTCGGGTTTGAACCCACGGCCCTCTGGTTGAGAGGCCATGGGTCAAACCACTGGGTTACGCAGCTTTTTGCGTGTCCAGTATTTTAATAACCTAACGCATGGACTAAAGTCACTGAAATAGCTCGAAGAATCGCCAGACTCAAGTGGCAGTGGGCAGGGCACATCGCTCGTAGAACTGATGGCCGATGGGGTAAAAAGGTTCGCGAGTGGCGTCCACAGACCGGAAGACGCAGTGTAGGTAGGCTTCCAATAACATGGAGCGACGACCTGGTTAAGGTTGCGGGATCGCGTTGGATACGGATGGCACGGGACTGATCTGTTTGGCGAGCCTTGGGGGAGGCATATGTTCAGCAATGGACGTCTTTCGGCTGAAATGATGATGATGATGATGAACGCATGGACTAATTACCTACATTTTATATAGGAATCTAGCCTATTAAATATTTCTACCTCTGAATAATCTGGTCTGAAGTACCTACTTTACATTTTTCCAAACAGAATCATTTTCAAGGCTTGAATGTTCCGAATAAAACCTTCTGGAAGGTTCATAAGCCGACTTAGAAGACATATCAAAGCCGTTTGAAGTCGTCGCTAAGAATAACCGCGACTTAATGAAATTGGAATATTAGCTTGATACGGGCGTTTTCTGAATAAATTAATAAGAATTTTAAGCACTCTTTGAGGAAATGAAGTGTTTTTTTACATTTGAATTGGATTTCTAGTTAGAAAATTGACTTTTTTTTTAATGTCAGTAGTGCCCTGTAAAGGCATTTTCACACTCACCGGTTGACGTAGTACGACTATTCCGCCGGCCGGCAACGCACCTGTAATTCCCTTAGTGTTTCGGGTTTTCATGGGCACCGGTGATTACCTCCCATTAGGTGACCGCAAGCTCGTTTTTCCCGTTATATAAAAAAAAAACAAGGAAAAAATTAACATTTGACTTGCCTAAATTTAGTACGCTGACTTAAGAGAATATACATGTACACTAGACTACCTACTACTAGACTTAGTAGAACACATGGCTATAATACAGAATAAAACCTATAATTTTATTATGAGGATAATCCTACCGACACCTACATTGTAAAATTTCCTTCAAAAACGAAACCATTTTGCTTTATTCAATAGTTAATTTAACAACATTCTTCTTCGTCCTCACATGGTAATTAATTGCCAGCAAACTACATGCTTTGACGTTTCTTACAATTTATAAATAACAGATAATTGCAAGGCAAAGCACGCCACTCCATAGAGCGCATCCAGGCATAATAGAGACGAACGGCCACAGCATCAGAATAACGATCAAAAGAAAAACAAAAACATTCGCACTTTCGTTACCACTAGCGACACCTGTTATCGGCTATATTTAACTTTACGCCTCTTGTGAAACTTAGTTGCACCACAAAAAATAGTTCGTCTTTGCTTCTACGTCTTGTCAAAATTTATCGCTAGATGGCGCTATAAGCAAGTCTTGTCGTAATGTAGCTACTCGTCGTTAGATGGCGCTCCAACGCAACACATTGTCTTATTTTATTTGATTTATGAATGAACTCAATTATTACTTTGCTCACCCGCGTCCTGAACCTGACCTTTTTATGAACACAATGATATTTTTTTTAATGATTTTGTGATCATTAACATGAAAATTTAAACACTGCCATGAAAAGAACAGAAAATTATCTTAAAAGAAAATAAGAAGAGAAAAAATACTTTAAATAGATAAGAAAAATAAAGCTTTATTGAAAACAAAAACGAGCAATTTTTTTTTATGATTTTGTGATCAATTTAACATGAAAATTTAAACACTGCCATGAAAAGAACAGAAAATTATCTTAAAAGAAAATAAGAAGAGAAAAAATACTTTAAATAGATAAGAAAAATAAAGCTTTATTGAAAACAAAAACTAGCAAATGACTAGCAAAAATTAAAACGAAGAAAAAGATACAAAAAGTGGGCCCCGCCATGACAGTGTTGTACACTGCCGTGACCAGGATTCGAACCTGGGTTACTACGGCCACAACGTAGGGTCCTAACCACTAGACGATCACGGCTATCGAGGCGCTGAGAAACGCTGCGAAATTTGTAATCAGTTTCGGCACTACTAACATGAGCTTGAAAATTTGTCATGCGATTATTTATTCCATTCAATCACAGGGTTACCTCCACTGTTACCAGTATAGAAAGAAGGTTATTATGACAGGTTTTCTTTACAATTACAATAAAAAATGGATTGCCAATCTTTTTTTTCTTGATATTTGTGCCTATTTTCTATTGCCAACTTACGTTAGCCACACTCTGACCTAATTTTGAATAGCATTTAAAGGTTTAGGTGCAGTCGAATATACTTAACTCAAAAAAATCAGTGGAACTACGGATTTTTCTTCAGGTGATTCACGGAATTCTACGGATTTTTTCGCCTGGACCTACGGATTTAAGTACTTACATAAAATGGATATGGCAAACACTGACCAGAATTGTAACTATGCAGCCAACATGGACTTAATACCTAACCAGGACTGAGTAGGTACTGCGACAAAAAAGTGAGGCCGTAAAAAAAAAATTCAATTCTCTGGAATTGCATCTCGTTCTAATTAGGGTGATCAAGTACTGGTGCGAGTGGGACACAATTCTCTAGTTTCTCTAGTTTGTATGTAATCTCTCGGACCGGCCATTATTAAATTGTATGGCTTGGTAATATGGGTCACTTTTGATTGACTAATAAAAGTTAGTAGGTACTCAGTCCTGGTTAGGTATTAAGTTCATGGCAGCCAAGTTGAAAAACTTCGAAAGTTCGACGCAGGATGTAGCAGTTTCTTATTTAATGACAAGGTGGCGCTAGGAGGTCGCTACAGACTCCAGACCACGGCCACCAGTTAACAATCTCAGACAAGTTTTTTTGGCATACCTACTTTTTGGAATAGAATTTAAGTTTTTTTTTTATTTATTTGCTAGTTAATGCTGCTATTTTCACTGAATTTGAAGCTCAGCTCTCTAATAGTTAGAATTCTCAGAAAATTCTCCAACAAACAAAAAGTTGTTCGACCCAAATCAATCCCACGTTTCTATTAGGAAAAGTTTTGAAAGCGCAATAGTATATTTTTTATCGAGGGACTAAAAGAAGCCAATATATACCCGAGGTGGTTAGCCACCCGAGCTTTAGCGAGGGTGTCTATTTATCCGAGGGTTTATATTGACTTTTAGTCTCCAGATGAAAACTCTATTTTCACTTCGATTGCGAGAAAAAAATAGTCAGTTTAGTACATTTTTGTAAAAAAAAATTAATGAAAAAAAACAGTGCGTGTAGTCCCTCCGCGCGGAAGAAGTGGAACTTCATAATAAAATAAACCAACCCGCTCCCAACTCGCCCCCAACCCGCTCCCAACCCGCCCATACACAAACTGGAAAAAAATAGAATGGCGCCACCTTCTATGCGGAAAAAGCATAGAACTAAGACCATGTAGACTAAGAAAGAACGTAACATTTTCGTCGTGAAAATGGTCCACACAATCTTATTTTTTTATATATATTTTGTTTTGCCACTAAGCAAGTACTGGCTGTTTGAGTTTATCTAAGTCACTCGAAATGAATTAAAATAATTAATTACTTTTACTCCCTAGGCACTAAAGCACTCACTTTACTCCCGCCTCGTAAGGCTATATTGACCTACTTTTAGAGCATGAGAAGTGAAAAAAGATTTTATAGGCAGCGTTAGAATCTTGACGTTTCGGCTTTCAGTCTAACTTTGAGGTTTTGCGAATTTGTAATTTTGTTTGAGTGAAATCTAGAAAGTTAGAGAAGTTGCGATAACTGTAATTTATGCGATAGTACACAGAAGGCACTTACCAAAATGTATTTTTACAAACTCAAACTAACAAGTTGTTTCTACGGTCGTTCAAGAAAGTGGTCTACCGGTTTTGACAAAAGTTGCTGTGAGATCTAAATATCGCTAAGGTTGACTTTTCTATCTGAGTGAAGTCATTAGTCACTGTCATCATATTATTGCAAGGGAACATCGATCTCGTTGTATCATGACGTGCAAATGAACTTCAACCGTAGGGTGGTAGACCATATTTTGGCCGACTGTACCTAGTACACTAGCAAGAAAAAAATTGCCTCTTTCCATGGTAAATCGACTTGTAATCGGCGTTCATAATACAGGCTGTTAAAAAAATCCCGTACGATCCGAAACCCAGTGACAGTACTCATGAAACTGAATAACTTTCCCCAGGGAACATGGGTCGGAATATGAAATAAAATTTTGGTATCTTCATACTAACTCTGTCAGCTGATCGGATGTTTTGTATGGACAGTCCAATTTTTTAATTTTATATTTCGACCCCTGTTCCTTGGGGAAAGTCGTTCAGTTTCATGAGTACTGTCACTGGTTTTCGGATCGTACGGGATTTTTTTAACACCCTGTATTGATTATGTGACAATGTACAGTCAAGAAAGAAAGAAAGAAAGAAAGAAAGAAAGAAAGAAAGAAAGAAAGAAAGAAAGAAAGAAAGAGAGAGAGAGAGAGAGAGAGAGAGAGAGAGAGAGAGAGAGAGAGAGAGAAAGAAAGAAAGAAAGAAAGAAAGAAAGAAAGAAAGAAAGAAAGAAAGAAAGAGAGAGAGAGAGAGAGAGAGAGAGAGAGAGAGAGAGAGAGAGAGAGAGAGAGAGAGAGAGAGAGAGAGAGAGAGAGAGAGAGAGAGAGAGAGAGAGAGAGAGAGAGAGAAGAAGAAAGAAAGAAAGAAAGAAAGAAAGAAAGAAAGAAAGAAAGAAAGAAAGAAAGAAAGAACATTAAAGGCATGAAAAAAAAACGGACCATGAAAACTCAGACTTCCGGACAGTAACATTCATTATAGTGCACGAACGCCCTACCAGGGTGAACCCTTTTCATTTCAAATGTCATGTTGACATTCCATACATCTGCCCAAGAAATTAACGTGAAATTGGTTGTGAAAAGGGTCCACCCAGGTACGCGAATCAGTTTCCTTATGACTGGTGTACAATCCAGCCTATATACGTCCCACTGTGGGGCACAGCTCAGTCCTCTTCTCATTGTGAGAAGGCTTAAGATTCCCACGCGGGCCCTGTGTGGATTGGGTACTTCACTATACCATTGAATCTCTTTGCAGGGTGTATCTAGGTTTCCTCACGATGGCTTTCCTTCACCAAAGATTGTAAATTATATGAAATATTTTATCGATTCAGTTTTTAGGTTAACCATGAGGGTAAAAAAGTAAAAAATATCATATTTCAGCCATTAGTAGTTTTCAAATTAGCCAACGTTAGCCCTCCATTGAGTCAAAGTACCCCGCCTCACGGTAGTCTTGCCTAACAAAGAATCGCAATTTTATCAAAGCATGTTCCTTTTATTCTCCGTCAAAGTTTCATACACTAACAAAACATGTAAAATACCTCTACACACTAATAAATATCAATTCAATCATCCACAGGAGATGTTAGTCATCTCGAAACCTGAACGTGGTCTCATTGATAACGTACAATGTCGTACATGCCCTTTTATTGGTCACCCCTGTGTCCAAATTATATTAGCAAACTTACTAGCTCAAGACTACTGGTTCTGCTTGCTTGAAGCATCGCTGTGTATCTGACATTGTCATTTTATAAGGGAACCATTAAAAGCGTCTTGATGTCGTCTCTGAGCTGCTATATCTGCGATACAACCAAATATCATCATCATCCCAGCCTAATTTACGTCCTACTGCACGGCAGCCTCTTCTCAGAATGAGAGGGCTTGGGCCGTACCTAGTTCGCATGTGGGCCCAGTGCGGATGAGGAACTTCACGCTCACCATTGAATCTTCGTAGATAGGCAAACCAAGCAATCAAAACAACTAAATATAAAAGCACAGGTACTTATTTAGTTTTATTTCAAATATTGTTAGTAAGATGTACCTTAAAAATTACTAAAACATGTAGACGGCCGTATAGTCCAGTGAATAAATGATCTGAATATGAAGCTTGAGCCCTGATTCGATACCCGGTCGGGACAGATACGATACTACGTATGTAAAATATGAATGTTTGTTCTCAAGAATTGGCTGTTTAATGTGGATTTAATATGTATCTTTCTATTTAAGTATGTTTATCCTTTACCCAATAGGGTACCCATAACACAAGCTTAAGCTTATTCTGGAACTAGGCCAATTGGTGTCAAACGTCTCATGAAATTTATGTATCTTAATTATTGATTTTTAGCGGTACTGGCTGAAAATCAGCGCTGGGGTGCTATAAACGCCTCAGCATTATGCTGAGCCAGTGTCCGATTTGCAACCGCAATGACACATTTTATGACATGTTTTGTAAAGATATTGATGATGTTGCAAATAAATGTGTTTTCTTTCTTTCTTTCTTCTATTTCGCCAATGTCATATACTGCCTTCTGCCGCTCAGCAGCCGACTTGTTTATTTCACGGTCTAATCCAATTTCTCGATTTAATCTCAGATGATTACCGTCGCAATGGCCGGCAAACACCTTGTTAGCACAAACATCTGTGCCTGAGTGCCCATTGTGGGTATTCTAAAGGTGATTGAATCCTTTTTAACGATGCGATGAGAAAACGAGGGACTTATTTTTACATGTATTTATCTATATACCTCTATGCATGTTTATTCTGCCTAGTATAACTCATAGAACAAGCTTTGCTTGGTTTGTGATTAGGTCAACTTTGAGTTATTGTAAAATTACCTACCTACGGCCTATGCGTCTGTTTCAAACGAGTTTTAGCGTATTGCATGTGCACAACGTCTTTCGTGGCTGATTAGACCGATGCGAGAGCGGCAGCGGCATGTTCGTCCACAGGCCTGACAAAAGAAGTTTGCTGAGGTTGGTGCAGAACCGCCTTGATGTTCGTTTTTGTCTCTTTTCAGCAAGTGTCTTGAACCAGTACCTCTACCATGAGTTTACACTAGATTACGTGACCGTACTCGCTAGCGACGGCGTAAAATATTTGTATGGAGAATTGTACAGCGCCTCTAGCGGTCACTTACGGAAGTACAATTCTCCATACAAATCATTTACGCCGTCGCTAGCGAGTACGGTCACTGTGAACTAGTGTAAGCTCATGGTAGAGGTACAGGCCTCATCGCAATACTTGCCACCCTCCAATACAAATGTATTCGCCAATCAACGCATTTTTCCACTAGCTTCACCTCTATTTCAATACAGATGAAGCCGAAGATGTGGCTCACTGATTCAGTAACAGCCAGTTCACTCTAGTCTGGCTTTACCTACTTAAATTCAGGTCCATGTAATTTACTGATCACAAAAGTCTGCCGTATGTGAAAGAATAAAATGTGTGCTAAAAACCAGATCACAGACGTTCCCATGGCAACTGTTCCGCGTAAACAATGATCTCATCTTCAATGGTTAACAATGAACCAAAACCTAACCTTGATGAACCACGAGCCCCTGACCGTGGTATTGTTACACCGTTGCCAACCCTAACAATAGCTGTGTGTAAAGATCTGCTATGCGTCAAAGAACATTCTATTTGGCCTAAGGCAATGCGATTAGGGTTGAGGCGGATTTTTTTGGGGATTTAGAATTGAATTGTTAGTGTAGGTTGCTAGTTATACCAATAGGGAACGTGCAGAAACTATAGGCGGCAGCGCTAATGCGACAGAAGAGACACTATGCGGACAGTAAAAGAAACTTATCACGGTAAAACATTCAAATTGATGGCACCAGTTGGCAGTACTGTCCATGTGCACGTTTCCTATGTCTTACTTACCAACATTATAAAGCCATCACGCCAAAATGGCTTATGGATTTGGTTGAATTTTGGCATACTTAGTAAATGGGATATTTGCATAGTTCCCGCGGGAGAGATGAATTCTTCGCAGACAAAGTCGCGGCGCGCGTCGCCGCAAGTCATAAATAAAATTTGATGAGTTTTGTATCGAATTCCAAAAGAAAGTCCTATTGACTCATAAACGCTCAGCTTAAAACTGGACCTAAAAAGCTGAATTTTAGCATAACTTTACTAATTATATGAACCTTTACGATATAGACAATAAGTAAAAACGGATTATGAGCATTTACTAGGCAAGCGTGCTCCATCGTAGGCCTCATCTTCGCTTTCTATCATATCTATATGATATAGGCTTATATTATTAAAAGTTCCCAAGTAATAAGGTCTGCTGCAACTGCGGCAAAACCGCGGGACTAAGCTAGTCTAAATGCGGTGGCAAAAGTGAGCCTTATTCAGTATCAATTTCAAAAAGGAAAACAAAAGACATAAAATAACATAGCGATTTAACAAAAAAAAATTAAAAGGGACTTTGGTGATTTGATAAAAAATATTTTAAAACTGTAATTCGATAATCTTCTTTTAAATTGGGCTGTTGTGTTTATTCTTAGCAAATACACGTGTAAATCCAAGGCATACGTCGAATAATGATTTAAATTCCAAATATTGGTTCTGCGAGTTACCCCTTGATCAAACATTAGAAAGAAATAGTGCGTATGATACTATTTGATTTAAAATTATTTAGGTATTTATATGCAGCAGTGTCTTAAGTAAAAAGTCTTTGACCAGTGTGTGTTGCCACTTGCCAGTGATGACTAATGGCACTGAGACGTGGCCGCTGACGATGGGCCTCATAAGAAAGCTCAAAGTCACTCAGAAGGTGATGGAGAGGGCTGCTCGGAGTTTCTCTGCGGGATCGCATTAGCAATGATGAAATCCGCGCAAGAACTAAAGTCACCGACATAGCTCGAAGAATCGCCAGATGGCCGATGGGGCAAAAAGGTTCTCGAGTGGCGTCCACGGACCGGGAGACGCAGTGTAGGTAGGCCTCCAACAAGATAAATAAATAAAAAATAAATCTATACATATAATAAATCTGTAACAAGTCGGTGTCTGTACATTGAAGATATTTGAGAAAAACTGTCACTAGGGCTATTTATTAGCACAATAGAACCCAATGATTTTTAGAATTATTGTCTGTTTGTCTGTGCGTTTGTGCGCGCTAATCTCAGAAACGGCTTAACCTAGAAGGATGCAGTTTTCACTGATATGTTGGTATTTTCTTGGATTAACATTTAGTGTTTGTTTCATTTGAATCGGTTCACAAATAAGAAAGATACGTCTATTTTAAGAATTTATCGAACAGGTTTTTTTTGTTTGAGCGCGCTAATCTCAGGAACTACAGCTCCGATTTGAAAAATTCTTTCAGTGATAGATAGCACATTTATCGAGGAAGGCTATAGGCTATATATCATCACGCTAACACCAATAGGAGCGGAGCGGAGCGGAAGAATGTTTCAAAATCGGGGGTTTTTGAAGTAAAACTTCTATAGGCACGCTTCACTTGGGAGTACGGTGTGAATGTGAACGCGGGTGTGCGGGGGGGGGGGGGGGTTCGGGGGGGGGGGGGGTAATTTTTTTATATCGAGGAACTAAGGAGAGCCATAATTAATGAAAAAGCAAATTGGATAAAAAAAAATAAGCTGCCCAAATTACTAATTCCACGCGGACGGAGTCGCGGGCAAAAGCTAGTAAATAAATAAATATCACGGGACAATTCACACCAATTGCCTAGTCCCAAACTAAGCAAAGCTTGTACTATGGGTACTAGACAACGGATAAATATACCTACTTATATAGATAAATACATACTTAAATACATATTAAACACCCAAGACTCGAGCACAAGATGGAGCGACGACCTGGATAAGGTTGCGGGATCGCGTTGGATGCGGATGACACGGGACCGATTTGTTTGGCGAGCCTTGGGGAAGGCGCCTATGTTCAGCAGTGGACGTCTTGCGGCTGAAATGATGATGATGAGTGAAATCCTGGTGGTCGGGTTAGGATGGCATCGACGTGAAACTTGGTACAGATATGATGTTTGGATGACCAACATTAAAATGGTTTTATTATATCTTAGGTACTTAAAAAAAAGTTCAACAAGCGATTAAAAAAGAACTACATCTTGCTGACAGATCCACTTAAAACTTGATTCAAATGAATCTCGAAGACTCGAAAAATGTTTCTCGTCTTGTTAAAATCATTGTTCTATAAAGAAATTTCAAATTTCTAAACAAAAATACATTTTTCTGTTCAACACAAAAGCCCCTCGTTTAACTTTGTGATTTACTAGAGCAAATTCACTATCTTCCTTTGTTGAAAAAAAAAACATCTTCAATTTTAAACTTTATGCCGTAGTAACACGAACTCTGAATAAAAAAAGCTAACACATTTAATACAAAATCGTAGGGCGTTTGTGAGATGAGAACATTATATGGCAGTAATATTTTTCTGCACAAAAGTTTGCTTTTCTCAAACTTTTGATAAGTTGACATTTATGATTATAAATTCTTTTGAATTTGTTACATTGGTTGACAGGAACATCAAATACCAGTGTCTATAACGAGACTATCAGAGTCTACTATTCAAGATGTTTACCTAGAAGGGGATGTTCTATAAAGTCTATGGTAAATCAATTGAAGTTTTCGGAAGCATTCACATCCATTGCAATTTCAAAAATAATGATAGGCAATATTTTCAAGTCCGCTGTAGGTATTCCTTTCAAAATATACACGTTCAGTTTTAATTTGCTTTTACTTGTAACATTCCGGTTATTTAAAGTGCTCCAAATGTTTTGCTCCGCCAAAAATATCCGTGAGAACGCGTGCGCATTCAATCAGTCTTTTAGCTGCATTCAACTTGCATTTTCATTGCAACTTGAGTGACAACTCGTCATTTCCAAACTTGTACCTGACAATGACGAACGAAGGGGTTAGTGAGGTCAACAATGTACCCATAACAATGTTCGACAATGACGAAACGTTTTGCGAATATAATATTAAGAATAACAGTAACAATTGTTGGGTTATCGTTCAGATCGTAGTTATGCAAGCATACAATATTCGCTTTGTCGCTAATCAGATTGCCTTGTTCGTAAATACTGATAAGATTAGAGATTACTCTAACAATGTTGATAATAGACTGAACACTTTGTAATATTTAAGTAATGGCTTTCAGTTTGTGCAAAAACTCTCCATGGAGCTAATTGTCATTTACATTTATTTAAATTGCTTTCAATGGTAATGTGACAGGAAAAACGCGTTGTTTTTTTCTACGAAGAAGTCAATGCTTACCGTGGATGTTTTACAGTATTGTGAAAGCTTAGCTTCACACAATAAGCCATTATTGTTTTTACCATAGACGCAATAGTTTGCCAGTCTCGTGCCACATTATTATTATTGATCTCTCTTTCTATTTCTGTAAATGTAAAGGTTTAACTACAAGTTAAGTTGGCAATTTTGATCAAAGGTTTTAATACTTTTAATTTCAAATACGCAGAAGAAACCATGTCCATCATAGGTGAAGATGAAAATATGAAACATTTTACATAATCCGTTACTATTTCTGTAATCGGAACGTTCCCAGACTTTTTACCGTAACCTTTACCTTAAATTTTTAAATTCCCACTTCGTTTTCAATGGAGCAACTATTATTACCTAAACTCGGTAAACTTTGAACCTTTTTATCATCAAAACCGGTTCTGCAACGCGGAAGCTAGTCGCACGACTTATTCCTGTTTTCTTGTAAAATAATCTTATGAACACAGCATCTGTCCGTTCTGTTATTCCCGGTTGATTGAGGCATCTATTGTTACGTCCGTTGCAATTTGTGCATCTTTCATCTTGTTTCCTTTGACCGTCGGATATTTTAACATGTTACTGTTATTTCAGGATTGAATAATTTCATGTCCGTTCTGTGGCGGAAACATCTTGAGTTTGACTTTGATTTGCCGCTGTCTATTTAAACAGATTTTGGCCTATTAATTCTTATTATATGGGTATTTTTTAAACTTTTACTGCAGCAGCTAAGATAATTTTGGTCAAACCGAGAAATCGGACAGGGTAAAGTATAGTATAACGTTATCTATTCGGGAAACGTATGTTTGATTCAAACAAGATTATCAATATTAAGATTAGGGCTGACCTGAAGGGCTTATATGTAGATTGTTAGAAATAGAGTGTAAACCATTCTTATAATGTTTATATTGTCTGTGATCTGTGTAGTTTATGACAACACTAGATTTGTCTCTGGCTTTGTCTTCCTGCTCTTAACAGCGACCGCTCATGTGTGCTGTAAATCAATCTAATTGTTTCTTCTGCTTGTTCCGTATAATCATAAAGATTCATTGTTTATATTTGTGAAGAATATAAAGTTGAATACACTGCGAGTATTATTTAAGAGCAACCACTGCTCCGTCGATCCTGCTTCCACCTGCATACGTTCAGGCCACTCTGCACTTCATAGATTAGCTTGTTAAAGACTAATTTTGCACGTGTTAGTCAAACCAATAGCTAGATAGATATTTATGTTAAATAAATAATAAAAATAATAATATTTAAATAAATAAATCACGGGACGATTGACATCAATTGACCTAGTCCCAAGCTAAGTAAAGCTTGTACTATGGGTACTAATATCTGCTCCGATCGGGAATCGAACCCGGGACCTCAAGCTTCGTAGTCAGGTTCTCTAACAACTAACTAAGCTATCGGGTCGTCAATTTTTTATTTTTTTTTATTTTGACTTCTGGGTATTTTACTTTCAATCAAAGTTAATGTAGACAGAATACTCACATAGATATTTTTGGTATATACAGATATAATTCCTGAACACCATTGAGACCCACCCATACATCATGTAGATGACTCGTTCGCCTTTCCCAATTCATCGAATTAGTGAAACGACCCATAACCATGTCCTCGCGTAAAATTATGCTAACCATAGATAATATTTTACGAGTAATAATTGAAACTGTGGCGATACGGGCCATAAATATGTCTAACGCCTTTCATAGGGCGGGCATAGGTGCTAAAGTTAAAGAAATGCGTAATTCAATTGTGAAAGTTCGTGTGCGCGTATAGCGTGAAGATGCACTTATTAGGGATTCTGATTTATGGTGTCTTATTGTTTTGCACGTTATTGTTACACTTTTTTTTAAGTTAGTGATTCGAAATTTTGTGAGTTGTTACTTGTTGTTGGCTATGCCACCCATTTCATCATATCAAATGTTCAGAATGTGACCTGTCTTGTTGAATGAGATATTTCACCAAAAATTTACTCCGCTTGTTATATATTTTTACGTACTTAATTAGAACTAGGTATCAATTTATTTTCGCATCTAAGATATTCCAAATGTTCATCCTAATTTACCTTAATTTGATGTAATTTAATATCACGATACCTTTTAAACGGTACTTTAGTTTTCGTTAGTTTAATTTTCTTTGAATGCATTCAAAGGGCTTTATTACAAAAATTGCTTCTTGAGGTCGCACCGCCCTTCGTATATTGGGTGTCACCCTTGCGAATTCTACCAATAGGGTATCGTCTTATATTCGCAACTTTATCTTTCTGACCCTCGTTTATTCCACGTTATATTACTTACATAAAAAATAAACAAGAGGGTTGGTTTGTTTAACATTACCAACTTATCCATCCCTGCGACCAAATTTAGAACTATCGTATCTACGTAACATTCTGCTGTAAAATTGTACATAACAGCTACATTATAATCAGCATTACTAAAGTTGTCCTGCACTGAATCCGTACTGTTCCCAACTGATTTTGATTTTTTTTTTCTGTACTGTTTTATATTTAATACCGGATTCGTGGTTTTTGAGTGAGATATTACTATTCCCATTATAAGAATTTATCTGATTTTGTGGAATATGAGAGTTTTTTACCGTTTCTTTTGATAATTTATTGAATCAGGCGTTACTTTGCGGAGGTCCATATTAATGAACTAAAACTAAAACTAAAATGCGGGTGAGCAAAGTAATTGTTTTAGTTCGTTTCTTTTGATGTTTTTATTTTTATATTACTTGGTATTTTGGAAGATTTATTCACTACAGAATCAAGATCAAAACTAGTTTTATAGTAAGTAATCTTGAGATCTGGCTTATGCTATTCGATGAAATTAATTACGAATCGATGGCAAATGGTTCTTCTTTCTTTGTCTATTTTCTAAGGACTCTTCTTGTGTTTTACAAACTTTTTTGTTTTCTAGTTTCATATTACTTGACCGCTTTGAAGTGCCTCACAAAAGAGCTTGTCACTTTCAATTAGTTCAAAATTCCAACTTCAATTTTAACTTCCTGCGACGTTGTTTACTTTAACTATTATGTTAATTTCTAAAGCATAAAAACTTCACTTTTCAATGGCTATGCTTTTGGTGCTTTGCTACACTTTAGATGCGCAAGGATTAGATTCTAAATACATTTTAATTGGACCCCTACGGTTGGAGATTCACCTTAGTTTTTTTTTGTGGTGTCAAACACAATTTTGACATCCCGTCGTGACGAATGGCTTGACAGATGGGGAATACCATTTTTGGTCAGGCTTAGTGGTTTGAGCAATTTGGGTGCATTAACTTTTTCTCTGAGGGAACTTGGGCAATTAAGTTGAACCACAAATATGTCATAGGTTATTAAATATCCACATCAAAATTAGACGTATTTGCTGGAATAATAAATTAATAGCAAAAGTACCTATCTTATTTATTATATACTTATCTTATTTTTTATTACTGATCTCTAGTAAGTTGTTTCTTGTAATGCAGAAACAATTTATGTACATAACGATGCTAAGTCTTTCTTGTCAATAATTTTACGCTCAAACACCAGACGGCCAATTCATTCATTTTCAGATAGGTACCATTTTAATATGCATTGCGTTCTTTTTTATAATATTTCACGGCATTATTATAAATACTTTGATAGCAGTATCCAATAAGCGCTTTTTATTCCTTGAAATCAACATCAATCTCACGTAAATTTAAAGTCATACACTATCTGACATATTCGATGATTTCTACGAAAATAAAACATGCTATACCCCTGACAGGGCATCATTAATCCAAATATTGCAAGTCAATACCTCGCGCAAACGTAGCAAAATGATCCAAATGGTCCTAATGGTGTCAATTTATCCACAATGGATGTTTCGTATCATTAATTTTATACGATGATCTTAAAAGCATTTTTTCATGAGATATTGTGTACCGTGTAAAACCAATAAAAGTTTTTTGATCCACATTTGGCAATGATCTGGATGCATCTTTGCGCTATTACAGAAATGAATTTGCGTTTAATTTTTAACCCATCTTTTTTATAGAAAAATGATTTTAAGACTGCAATTGTATGCTTCTTTATTCTTTCTATTTCCACATTTTCCAATGGTTCGATCGATTTTGATATAAAGACATAGTAAAAAGTTAAAAAATTGATTAAGTTCACCGACTTTTAGAGACATTATTCACTCCTTTTCATAAAATCGCTGTAAAAATTTTGAGCGCTTACTTACTCCCTCGGTCCTTCATTTTGGTGAACTGTGGGAAAGAGGAGTAAGTAGTATCAAAAACGTGTGATAGCTAATTCTGCACATTGCATGCACCAAGGTTACCGGATATATTTTATATGCAAGACGTGCTATTGACGCGACATAATCCGCAATACACGTGTACTGTACCGGCGCGGCGTGACGTGGGTCATGCAATGCGTGCTATGGCTTAGTGTAGAAAATACTATTCATCCGATAGTGTTATAGAATACTAGCTTATCCTCGCGACTTCGTCCGCGTACAATGGAAATTTGTAGTCTAATCCCGATCTCTATCCCGCAAGAAATTAAAAAAATATATATTTTTACTACGGCGAAGGAAAACATCGTGAGGAAACCTGCATACACCTGAGACGAAATTCAATGGTGTATGTGAAGTTCCCAATCCGCACTGCGCCCGCGTGGGAACTACGGCCCAAGCCCTCTCATTCTGGGAGGAAGCCTGTGCCTTGCAGTGGGCCCTATATAAGCTGGAATGATGATATTTTTACTGTACTTCTCTGATCGAAAAGGAATGGTTACAGAGATAGTGTCTCACTAAATTAAATATATAAATAAACCCTGTTTTTTTCTTATCCCGTGGAATTTTCCAAAAATCCCAAAATTACTTTTTTACTGTTATAATCACCTACTTGTATGCCAAATTTAAAGTCTCTAACAATTAATTACGGAGATAGGGTCACTTTGAAGCAAAAATATCAATCCCATTTATTCCTTATCCCGTGGGACTTTCGGAAAATCCCTTCTTAGCGGATGCCTATGTCATAATAGCTATCCGTGTGCCATTTTAGCACAATTAGTTAGCTATGAAGTATCTTTTTGTATTTATTTTTTCAACTTCTTTTTTTTATTACTTTTACGGTCATCCCGTGAAATCATATATTTCGTACTAAATACAAACTGAAATATAGATGCACAGAAAAAAACCCAGAAAAAAGACCAATGCTGGGAATCGAACCCAGGTCCTCAGCATTCAAGACCAGACCAGTGGTGGTGTAGGGGTATGGCACACGGCACGGAATGCTGAGGACCTGGGTTCGATTCCCAGCATTGGTCTTTTTTCTGGGGTTTTTTCTGTGCATCTATATTTCATTGCGTTTTTCTGCGTTATGCACATGTAGGACATTGGGTTGGGGATGGGAAAATCAATGACTATTAGGGACGATAATGCGCCCTGATTTCATCCCTCGCATAACTGCATTATTACTGCTTCGGTAACTGCACTCAATGCACTTTTGCTCAAGGTATGTGAAGCCCGTTTTTTTGTTAAAACTATTTCATTGAAGATATTCTAGAAGTAACTGGAACTTTGTGATTCTTTCATAATAATTATTTTAGGACTCTCAAGAGACTATGTTATGCCTCTAGATTAGCAATGCATCAGGATTAATCAGTTATTGCGGGCGTCCATGGTGGACTCATTAATACATAGGTGTTTATAAAAGAGTGAATTAATTGCAATCGTATACGACCGTTCATGGCTTTTGCATTTGACCAGTTATTTTGTACTGATTTCAAAAACTTATTTTTTTCGGGATTTAATCACGAATTAATTTAATTATTTACTGCTAAAATTACCCACTCGTGACCAAGGCCTCTGCAATGTGGTCGATACGTAATTTTAGCAAAAAATATGTAGTTTGTGATTAAATTCCGAAAAATATAAGTTATGAGTGAGAATCGATAGTTGAAATCATTATTATGATGTCAACAATACTCAGAATTGCTTTCAATGTTAGAAAATGACAGGGTGTGCGGCAACCTTTACCGCCCCCGCGGCCCAAGCGGCACGCGACCGATCGCGTGAGCGACGCCCCTTATGGCGTAGCGACACTTTTTTTTAGAGTTCCTTACCTCAAGCGTGACAAACGGAACCCTTTTACTGTTTATCATCATATAACGTTCGCATTTAAGTGTGTTTGTGAGTTGTGGTTTCAAAATTGAACTGAAAATTGATATACTTTTGTAAGTTTGGTGATCCAGTCCAGGCCACAAACGATAATACTTATGCAGACGTATTTTCTAAAATATTTAACAGCCAGTATAAAGACTTCTTAGTTAAATCAAAATAACATAGATTTTCCCTCATTTCATTGTGTTTTTCTGCGTTATGCACATGTAGGACATTGGGTTGGGTATGGGAAAATCAATGACAATTAGGGACGAGAATGCGCCCTGATTTCATCCCTCTCATAACTGCATTATTTCATCATCATTATCCAAGCCTAAATACTTCCCACTGCAGGGCCCAGAACTCCTCTCAGAATAAGAGAACTTAGGCTGTAGTTCCTACGCGGGCCCAATGCGAATTGGAAACTTCACACACGCCATTGAATTTATTTGCAGATGCATACAGGTTTCCTCACGATGTTTTCCATCACCGTAAAGCCATTTAAAATGTATTTCGCACTAAATTCCGAAACACTCAGATGTTACTCTGCTTGAAAGGGTGCTTGAGGCGGGTGATAACTTAATATTAACTATATGGTTTCTATAGCTAAACCGTTTAAATGAGTCCTCGCCCGGGGGACTTTGTATAAAGAAAGAAAGAAAGAAAGAAAGAAGAACATTTATTCGTGACAAAGAAGAAACAAATACAAAAAGAGGAATCGGAAACAGATACTAAATAAATATTGCCACGAAATGGTCCCAACTCAGCATGATGTCGGCCTTGCAGCCGACGCTGGTCTTCCGTTGGAACCAATCCGACAATTAAACTTGGCAACAGCAGTAACACAGTAACAGTATAAACTAAATAATAATAAAAATAATAATACATACACACATCTGAAAATATACAACACAAAACACGACTAATATAATAACAAAACAAAATAAAAATTAATTAAACGTACGACACTGTATGTATAGCCCCGATTGCCTTTGCCACTTTTTAAAGGAGCAAAAGAAAAAAAAGACATCAATTACGCAATAAAGCGTAGCGTGAGCGCGAGGCTAGGGCCTAGGGACAGATTTTAATCCCTTAAATAATACAAAAAAAAACGAGTATGACGACAAGAGGACCGGGACACGAGGCGCGCTCGCCGCCCGCACCTCTCCTGGCCCCCTTTACCGTCTACCCCCGTGCCTCTGTACTCCGCGGGCGAGGTCCCATTTAAATTGTTTAGCTATAGAATAAAATTGTTCTCAGTTATCCTTAGACGAGTGAACTGATAGCGATGTTGTCTTTGCCATTGGCCATTTTAGTTTTCCCCGGTTATTGCGTTCAATCCTTCAATAGTAGCCCCAACCACACCCCAACCCTCAAAATCAAAGGAAACGACATTTTCATAGTCATGTGGAGTTTTAACATCACATGACATTCATAAAAGCCCTCGCTTTGGCCCTCGTGCAATTAGGACACCCTCCTAATGGTCCTTCGAAGCCGTCCTCTGAACTATCCGCTTTATGCGCAACTAGCTTTTACTCGCGGCTTTGTGCGTGAACTAGGTCTGGTATTTGAATTAAAATTCCCATGGGAAATCCGGGAAATTCCGTCGGTGTCCTCCTTTACGTAGATGATGTGCAAAATACGTATGTTTAGAAAGATACCGGTGCGATTCTCCCCCCATCTTTTTGTGTATGCCCTTAAGGAACATTACTAATAAGTACCAGGTCTTTGTAAGTACCTTGACCTTTAGAAGATTTAAATAATTTAATTTCTAAATTTCACCTGAATACTTTGACTAGCACAAAGGCTATAATGAGCGGATAAAGGTCAAAATATAAAGAGGTACCGTAAAAACGTACTTTGCCCGCTTTTTGCGATCTTTTGCTTTTTTTAGAGTCAATTGGTCGGTATTGTGCAACTTTATCTGTGGCACTCACATATTGACATACTTTTCTTTGTGTAGATGAGAACACTACATTTAAAATGAGTTTCCGTACCCTAGAAAACGGGCCTCAAACAGGCGGGCCAAAATATTGAAAAAATTTCGAGATTGCCCACATTTGTTTACACTTTCATAACTTCGGGATTATCAATTTTATGGTCATGGTTCTTAAAGTCTAATAATCTAGAATAGGCATAGCAACGTTGTGTCGTATTATAAGTCCTTTAAGTGATATATTTAACCTCCAAACTCGTGTGGGCAAAGTCGTAAAAAAAAAATTTACATCCTTCATACAAAATCCTGGATATGCTAGGGTTGTCAATTTTTACTTATTGCCTTTACCCGACTACGACTAAATTAGGTGCAGTATGATATTAATATTTTAATAATAATAGATAATACTAGATGTTTTAAGATTAAGATTCAATAGTGTAAAATTAAACAATAATCTAAACTTTATGGACCACATTCATCTGTCTGAAATAAACGGATTTTATTTTATATAACCTGCGGTGAAATCCAATAGTGTGTCTGAAGTTCCCAATTCGCACTGGGCTCGCGTGGGAACCACGGCCCAACCCCTCTCATTCTGAGAGGAGGCCTGTGCCCTGCAGTGGGACGTATATAGGCTGGGATGATGATGATGATGATTTTATATAACATACTAGTGACAACCCTAAGGGTAAAATTTTGCTGGGCAAAGTTGAAAAAAAGTAATACGAAAAACGTTCATGACATTGCCCACTACCATAATTACAAAATTAATAGAGATAAGGTGTTGAGATTTTGTCTACATCGTTTTTAAACTGAATATTAGTTACAGTTAAAATTAAATACTTGTGGGACTTTCCTAGCTTAAAATACACTCGAAGTTTTTTCGTACTAATTGGCCCGCCAAAAACCACGTCCGCACTCCAAGCCAGCTCAAGCGTGACAGAAGATAGATACGCGTCAACCGATAGGCCAGTGTTGCCTGCAATATGTTTAGCTATAAGCCACAGATTAGAATGAAAGTGTATTTGTAACTATTTTTGGTACATTTCGCTTTTACTGAAATGTGATGCGGTGGGCAAAGCTATAATGAAAAGGCAAAGTTGTAAGTTTTTACGGTAATAGTGGTACAGAAAGTCCAAATAATTTTTGGAAACGGAGGGAAATGTCGGAATTTGTTAAGTTAATTGTATGTTTCAGGGTAGCCCATTGAAACGTTTCAACCGCCGTTTCCCGTTTGTAACCAAAATCGACTAATAGTACGTCCGTGAACTAAAATTCCTAGTGACCACTCTGACCACCACCACGCCAACCTGCTTTCTATTAAAAAAAAACGCATCCAAATCGGTTCACCCATTTAAGACCTATGATGCCACAGACAGACAGACAGACAGACAGACACACACACACACACACACACACACACACACACACACACACACACACACACACACACACACACACACACACACACACACACATAGTCATAGCGGTCAAACTTATAACACCCCTCTTTTTGTGTCGGGGGTTAAAAATGGAAATGGAAAGTAAAAATTGTATAGCCCTTACTAGGTCGACTATGACTTTCAATGTATTACAAGCAACTTTCTGCTACTTCCAGCTTCGTAACACTCAAGATTGGTTTACTAATCTTTATTTCACTACAAGCATTCGTAACTCTGTAAGTTGCAACTCCTGTGTAATAACAGCGATAAAAATATGTGCAAGTAACTAACTTGCGTAAACAGTGTTCCTCATTGTGTGACACACATGAAATTAACAGTTACCAAGCGAAACTGATGTACAAAGGCGAACTTATCCCTTATAGGGTCTTCCAGTAAGCCTTTGGACAATTGACATCAGAAACAAGAGCAGATATACAATGAAAATTAAAAAGAACCGAAGTCTTAAAGTTAATCTAAACAAATTTCTAGTGAATTTTAAAAACGCACACACATAATAACTACTATAAAGTAATACATATCAAGATAAATACACTACACGTACAAATTACATTTGACAGTGGAAAGGTAAAATCGCTATAGCGCATGAATCATTTATGGCGCTTTAGCGTTTTTACCTTAGTGAAAAGATTTAAAATCGCTATAGCGCATGAATCATTTATGGCGCTTTAGCGTTTTTACCTTAGTGAATAGATTTAAAATCGCTATAGCGCCCATATAATATATGATAATAATATATGGCGCTTTAGCGTTTTTACCTTCCCACGGTCGATATCCTACTAATATTATAAACGCGAAAGTTTGTAAGAATGTATGTATGGATGGATGTTTGTTACTCTTTCACGCTAAAACGGTTTGACGGATTCTGATGAAAGAAAGAAAGAAAGAAAGAAAAACATTTATTCGTGACAAAAGAAAAAAACAGTTACAAAAAGAGAAATCGGAAACAGATACTTAATAAATATTGTCACGAAATGGTCCCAACTCAGCATGATGTCGGCCTTGCAGCCGACGCTGGTCTTCCGTTGGAACCAATCCGACAATTAAAACTTGGCAACAGCAATAACACAGTAACAGTATAAACTAAATAATAATACATACACACATCTGAAAATATACAACACAAAACACGACTAATATAATAACAATACAAAATAAAAAATAATAAAAAGTACGACACAGAATGCATAGCCCCGACTGCCTTTGCCCCTTTTTAAAGGAGCAAAACGAAAGACATCAATAACATCAAGCGTTTAGCGTAGCGTAGGCACGAGGCTAGGGCCTAGGGACAGATTATAATATAATGATGAAATTTGGCACACAGATAGTTTATAATCCGGATTAACATATAGGATACTTTTTATCCCGGAAAATTGCATAGTACCCGCGGGATAGCGATAAACGAATTCTTCGCAGGAATGCCAAAACCGCTAGAGTTACACATAAGTAATGTATGATGGAAATGTTTATCTTAAATAGTCCTACAAAAAAGCCCGCCACAGTATATATCTTTTGAAATTCCCACGGGAAAGGGAAATATCTAAACTTTCTTTGTTTTTTTGTTTATAGCAGAATTTCTGAAACTATTGAGCCGATTAAAAAATTCTTTCACTATTAGAAAGCTACACTATTCTTGATTGACGTAAGTTACTTTTTATCCGGGAAGGTTAAAAATTCCAAGGGGATAGAAATAAATTAATTCAATTTCGTAGCTGATTTTAATAATTCTTACATATTATGTGATATGACTATCCCCGATTAACAAAAGCTACTTTTTCTTTGGGAAAATACAAAATTCCCACGGGATAGAAAAAAATAAATTCAACTTCGGGGCTGATTTTGAAAATTCTTTCAAATGATATGATATGGCTATCCCCAATTGACATAGGCTACTTTTTCTTCAGGAAAATGCAAAATTCCCACGGGATAGAAAAAACTGAATTCAACTTCGGAGCTGATTTTGAAAATTCTTCCACCCATAGAAAGCTATACTATTCCTGATTGACATAAGTTACTTTTTATTCACGAAAATTCAAATTTCCTACGGGATAGAAATAAATTAATTCAATTTCGTAGCTGATTTTAATAATTCTTACATAATATGTGATATGACTATCACCGATTAACAAAAGCTACTTTTTCTTCAAGTAAATACAAAATTCCCACAGGATAGAAAAAAACTGAATTCAACTTCGGGGCTGATGTTGAAAATTCTTTCACCAATAAAAAGCTACAAACTGATTTGGTATAGACTACTCTTCTTCGGGAAAATGCAAAATTCCCGCGGGATAGAAATAAGTGAATTCAACTTCGGGGCTGATTTTGAAAATTCTTTCACCAATAGAAAGCTACAACTGATTGGTATAGACTACTCTTCTTCGGGAAAATGCAAAATTCCCGTGGGATAGAAATAAGTGAATTCAACTTCGGGGCTGATTTCAAAAATTCTTTCACCAATAGTAAGCTACAGTATCCCTGATTTACATAGGGTACTTTTTCCGGGATAATAATAAATTCCCACGGGATAGAAATAAGTAAATTCAACATCGGCACTGATTTTAAAAATTCTTTCATATGATATGATATGACTATCCCCAATTGACATAGACTACTTTTTCTTCAGGAAAGTGCAAAATTCCCACGGGATAGAAAAAACTGAATTCAACTTCGGGGCTGATTTTGAAAATTCTTTCACCAATAGAAAGCTACACTATTTCTGATTGGTATAGACTACTCTTCTTCGGGAAAATGCAAAATTCCCGCAGGATAGAAGTAAGTCAATCCAAATTTGTGGGTGGTTTAAAAAATTCTTTCACTAATAGTATGCTACAGTATCCCTGCTTGACATAGGTTACTTTTCTACGGGAAAATACTAAATTCACATGGGATAGAAATAAGTGAATTGAATATAGGCTGATTGTTAAAATGATTTCACTAATAAAAAGCTACAATGTCTCTGATTTTCAAAAAAGGTCAAAAAAGGAATTTCTATCCCGCGGAAACTTTACTTTACACTTTCCGGGATAAAAAAAGCCTGTTTCAATCAGGCACAGGCCTCCTCCCATAACGAGAGGACTTGGACAGTAGATATGGGAACTTCACACCCACAATTGAAATTCTTCTCAGGTGTGTGCAGCTTTCCTCGCGATGTTTTCCTTCACTATTACGCTCATGGTAAACTTCAAACGTAATTTACCACATGAATTCGGAAAAACTCAGAGGTGCAAGCCCGAGCTCAAACTCACGACCCTCTGCTTAAGAGTCCATAGGTCTGACCACTAGGGCACCACGGCTTAGCGGCTATAGAATTCACTTATTCCTATTCCACGGGAACTTTTCATTTTCCTGGCATTATCCTATGTGTTATAATTCATGTAATAAACTACCTGTGTGCCAGATTTCATCCAAACAACCTAACGTTATTGTCTTCGCGTACGAAGTCGCGGGCAAAAGCTAGTCTTTTATATTCCCGAGAAACATTTACAATCATAGAGTAGATGTGGCACTTTTATCGCATAACGTTCATTAGGACAATGAACACCATCTATTGATTGAAGACGAAACGAAAGCACCGTAAGTTATAAAATCAGCAGCAGACGATAGGTGCCGGTAGTGAAGCTCCAAAACTGCTCATCCTTTTGTTATCTGGGCAGTAGGTAGAGTCTAGTCTAAAATATTGAAAGGGGGCGGGGGGTGAAAGTATAGATGGCTATATGTCCGCTACATATATATTTTGATGTTACCTAAAAATAGGAATTAATTTCCATCTGACCAAAATAGCCGTAATTCTGTTGGTAACTAACTATAACTAACATCTAATACATTAACTTCGCCGTAATTCGTCTAAAACTGGATTTCACGTACTAATATGGTTTCGGTAAGTTACCAACTTGAAGTTTCGAGTTTCGGGAAATTAGGGAATATTCGATGAATTTGTGAAAGTCCTCGAGTCTAAGCTTGTTAGTGAGAAGTTACGCCTGATTAATTATTAGCTAGCAACAAATAACAAAAAAGAGTTCGAATAATTATAGGGCATTGAAGCAAACCGGGGCGGGGCTCGCACCTCTAAGTTTTTCGGAATTTATGTGCGAAATTACATTTGAAATTTACCATGAGCTTTCCGGTGAAGGAAAACATCGTGAGCAAACCTGTATACACCTGCGAAGAAATTCAATTTTGTGTGTGAAGTTCCCAATCCGCACTGGACCCGCGTGTGAACTACGGCCCAACCCCTCTCATTCTGAGAAGAGGTTTACGCTCTGGAGTGAGGCGTATACAGGTTGTCCCATAAGTAGTACGACAAACTTAAATTATATTTAAAATTGACCATGAATTTACTATGAAGGAATTCACGTGCGAATCAATTCAATGGTGTATGTGAAGTTTTCAATTTGCATTGGGTACGTGTGAAAACTACAGCCCAAGCCTCTTATTCTGAGAGGAGGCCTGTGCCCTGCAGTGAGATGTATATATAGTTCCTAATATACCCACTAGGATATAATAAAAATTCCGACTGATCGACTAAATTCCTGTCCAAACCCTTTGGTCTAGGAAGCTAAAATGCATCAAGATTTACAAAGAATAAAGATAGATATGTCACTGAATCATTGAACTACATCTTTGTCCTCATCTGCACTTACCACCAGATGAGATGTATAATCGCTGATAAGTCCAAAACATTATGACGCGCAGCAGTGACAAGCCAAGTTCCAATCCGCCTAATAAGTCGGATAAAAATGGCTACCGTAATTTGTCAGTATGTTTTACGACACACGTTGTTTATATAACTTACTGTTTCGGTGGGTGGGCGGAGTCGTTCAGCGTGACAGTTTTCTCGCACGACTGCTTTAGGAACCACGGAATATTATAGGCGTTATTAATTTTGGGTCTGCAAGTCTTCAAGTCATATACAAAAGGCGATTTCTCTGTTCGTCTAACGCTGCAATAACTTATTTATTTCATTTTAAACTCACACATATCACATTTCTATTTCTCTTCTTGATTATATTTCACTGATGCGCTCCATTTTGACAAATCTATTTAGTAATTAGTGTAAAATTGTCAACTGTTGAAAGGACAAAGTTCGTAAGCTACATGTTGTTTACGTAAATTTATAACGGCTGTCATAAAATAGATAAATAAATAAATAAATATTAGGGGACAATCTTACACAAATCGACCTAATCCCAAACTAAGCAAAGCTTGTACTATGGGTACTAGACGACGATAAACATACTTATATAGATAAATAAATACTTAAATACATAGAAAACATCCATAACTCAGGAACAAATATTCGTGCTCATCACACAAATAAATGCCCTTACCGGGATTCGAACCCAGGACCTCTTGCTTCGTAGGCAGGGTCACTACCAACTAGGCTAAAGCGGTCGTTAAATAAATAAATATCACGGGACAATTCACAACAATTGACCTAGTCCCAAAGTAAGCTAAACAAAGCTTGCGTTATGGGTACTAAGCAACGGATAAACATACTTATATTGATAATACTTAGAATGTTATGCCTGTCACACATCGACGTAGATGAGTAAAAATCGGTTTACCAACGCCCTCAATTGGAAATGACTATGTTTATCGTGTCGTGTCTGTAATCAAGTAAATTAGGTAGGTACCCTTTTTTTTGAAGCAGCAATTTTACCGCTATAACTTGGCCAGATTTTCTACCACCAGCTGTTACAAAGCTATTTTCGTTAAATAATTCACCCTTCCTCCGACCCTAAATTTGTTTTTAATTGATTGTTATATTCTTGATTACCATAATCTATCGATGGACGTGTTCCTAAATATTTTTTTTAAATTGATTTATAACGATGCTAAAACATTAGCGTTTACATAATCGAGTTGTACACCTGCGAAGAAATTCAATGGTGTATGTGTGAAGTTCCCAATCTGCACTGGGCCCGCGTGGTAACTACGACCCAAGCCGTAGGGCCCAAGCCCTCCCATTCTGAGAGGAGGTCTGTGCCCTGCAGTGGGACTTGTATCGGCTGGGACGATGATGACGATGAATCGAGTTGTGCCTGACTTATTTGGAACCAATCCGTGGATCTTTATAAAGCCGATTAAACCCCCTCCCCCCCTCTTATTTTTTTAGTAATAGGGATGTTGACACCACCAATCAACTGACGTACTTTTTATGAGCTGTCAAAACACAATTCTCCCATAGAGTTTGAATGGCAATAGCAACATATGACGTCACTTGTTCGCATACTCAATTAACTAACTATTTATTTGTTTTAAAGCAACAAAAAATCTAATTTTGCAGTTAATCGAAAATTAATCTGGGTTTTAGGGCTAAAATAAAGCGTTTTTTACTGGAGTCGTGTCTTCGAATTATTTTTTAATGGTGTCAACATCCCTATTATGTCAGAGTTTTACAGTAAGATCATATATTTCGTACTAAATACAAACTGAAATATAGATGCACAGAAAAAACCCCAGAAAAAAGACCAATGCTGGGAATCGAACCCAGGTCCTCAGCATTCCGTGCCGCGTGTCATACCCCTACACCACCACTGGTCTCCAGACCAGTAGACCAGTGGTGGTGTAGGGGTATGACACGCGGCACGGAATGCTGAGGACCTGGGTTCGATTCCCAGCATTGGTCTTTTTTCTGGGGTTTTTTCTGTGCATCTATATTTCAGTTTGTATTTAGTACGAAATATATGATTTCACGGGATGACCGTAAAAGTAATAAAAAAAATGAAGTTGAAAAAATAAGTACAAAAAAAAAAAAGATACTTCATAGCTAACTTGTTTTACAGTAAGTACTCGTAGTTCAATATTAAATACGTATTTTACAATAGACCTGCAGGCTTACTGTCTAATGCGCTGACGCATGCTTTCGCAATCACTATAGATCTCTTTCTGTCAAACGGTAATAAGATGGTGACAGAAAGAGATGGTGAAACCGAAAGCAAGCGTTCGCGCGTTAGACAATACGGCCTCTGGTCAAGTTAAGGAAATGCAATTACAATTAAACATATAAATAATAATAGGCCTTTACATCTGTGACAGATGATTTAAGTAGCACCCTGGCGACACTTCCGCTCGTGGCTAAAAAGACCGATACGGGATAGGATCCCTCGGCCGCACTCGCGACAAGTGTACGCAGCCCCAGATGGTCGAGGGTTGGTGGCCCGGTTGTGGCGCTTTATGCGTTTTTCCCTCAGCGACTCAAACCAGGCATCGTCATGCCTTGATTGGCCTTTGTGAACAAGTTGTCGCCACTTGCCACGATTTTCGGCTAGCTCTTCCCATTGGTAATAAGTAAACGGTAAATCACAATGTTAGGATATTTTGCTTTCGTTTGTTTCCTTGATAACACGGTTCTCGCTCATGACATGAAGGTACAATTATATGAAAAAAAATCACTAAAACGACGGAAAAAAAAACATTTCTTTTGTATGAGAACCTCAATCGTTTTCTAAATTATGTTTATTTTTATAATTTGCTTTTAATTCCATGAAAATTTTAAGTGATACTGTAACTTTTCATATACACGGGACAAACGGACAAACTGTGTGACAAACGGACGGATAGACACCTGAGCTCATGTTTCAGTTAACCCTTTAGATGCGAAACCCTAAAAAGCCATATAATTCCAGTATCAAATCCATGATTGAATGGAAGAGAAAGCATCGCTTCCATATCCATTATACCTTCCATCAGGAAAGGAAAGTCATGTGTTTTGCAATTACGCAGTTTCTCCGAAGCATCGTATTGTGGGAAATGACAGGGGGCAGCGGCTTGCTTTATGTATTCTTATTATTCAGAGTTGTAATTGAGATTTTTTCTGATTTCGATGATTTTGATTGCTCTCATTAATGGGTAAATCTTAGATTTGTTGAAGGTTCAATAATTAATTTTTAATTACAAACAAATATACTATCAAATCTTCTATTTTATTATAGTAGTTTTAGATGAGCACATTTTAGGGTTCCGTACCCTATTACTGAGACTTCGCTGTCCGTCCGTCCGTCCGTCCGTCTGTCCGTCTATCACCAGGCTGTATCTCATGAACCGTGATAACTAGACAGTTGAAATTTTCACAGATGATGTATTTCGGTTGCCGCTATAACAACAAATACTAGACAAAGTTTTTTGCTCGTTTTCGCTCGATATTGATAACGGCAACAGGTAGACGCTTGAAATGTTCACATTATATTTAGTTATATTATATTCACTTTAAAAATAAATAATTAAATTAAAATAAAACAAATATTTAAGGGGTGCTCCCACAGAACAAACGTGATTTTTTTGCCGTTTTTATAGATAATGTTATGGAACCCCTCGTGCGCGAGTCTGACTCACACTTGGCCAGTTTTTTTACATAATACTGACCCGTTATTGGCCATTATCTCACCTGATGAAAAGTGTAGATGAGGCCAAGAGTGTATCTCACTGGTTCAGTAATAGCCTATTCACTCTAGCCTTGAAGAGCCCTAAGTTGTTTTTTTTTAATTACCCGTCTTATTATTTCTGAGAATTAAAATATTACCTGACGCTTTCAATCACACATCATAAAGAAATCACACCCGTGAGAACGGGCGATCGATACAATTGTTAATTCGATTAATCGATAATCGATATTACGCCCGAACGATTCCGATCCCTAATAAATAACGAATGTAATCGATGGAGGCAACCGCTCGTGACTAATACATTTATGAGTCCTGTGGTAAGTTGGCGCTTACGACTTGCCGGGAGAAAAGTCCCGTGATCATAGTTCAAGGATGCGTTGTTATAGCAACCACAGTAATACATAATCGGTGATAATTTCAAGTATCTAGCTAGTTATAAACATCGAGTTAAAAACTCTGAAATAAAAACACTTTTCTTGTGTGACGACCCCCTTTAGTTTTTTATTCATTATCATCATCATTTAGTATTTGTGGATCTAACGGGATAAGAGTCCAGTGACAGACAGAGCGGAGTCTCAGTAATAGGATCCCGTTAGCATTAGCACCCTAACCCTAAAAACGGTAGAAAGTCCTAAGCGACAGACAATACCTCTCCCGTGTCGTTTTGTAAGAAAGTGGTCGTACCGATCGTAAATTGTGTTAGTTTTGGCTCGTAAAGTACTCGAGCCCAGTGCAACGACGCCATATTTTATGGCCTAGGGAGCAGACTGTGGAGTTGTGATGCGTAAAAATGGGGGGCACTGATGGATTTTTTTGTCCTAGTTTCGTAGATAGATAAAAAGGGAATGTTATGGAGAAATGCGGAGAGCGTCACAGAATAAAAAGAACTGGCCAAGAGCGTGTCGGATATGCCAAGGATAAGGTTTCTTTACGAAAAAATCCTTGCACACCTATTAGGTATATCGCGTACCGTATTCGTCTGCACCAAGCGCCGCACACTCCAATGTATTGTTATTTGAACGTCAACTTTGTTTACGATTGCTACTATTTTTCCCCATAATTTTACTACATATTACTTATCACATTTATTTTATTATTTAACTATCAGTATTAAACAAGTTTTTCAAAGGATTTTAAATCTTGTACGGAATTTTCCAAGTAGTAATATATTTTTTTAAGTTCGGCTGGTATTTACTCATAAATTACTAATAATTCGCAAGCAAACTTAGCCGTTATAGTTTTCCGTATAAATTTGACATATTTACTCCCATCATGATTTTTTCTTTTAATTTTCATACTACTTAACTGTTTAGCTCTTAGAGGGCGGAGCGGACGCTCGATTTTTGCGTTCGATTTTCCAGGCGATCCCAAGATAGAGATTGATCTCGATGGCACCAAGAATCGCCAGTCGGTCAATGCTAAGTTCAATCTCTGCCACGACGCTCTAGTTGTATCACCTTGGGTCTTAAGGTTGCGACCCATTTTTACATATTCGCCAACAGCGTTTTATTTTGAGAATTATGACGTAAAACGGGTTCGGTTACTGTTCGCAAATAGTTGAACGTGAACTAAATACGCGAATTAGTGTAAATATTTTTTCTTTTTTTTTTTATCTGTCACAAGGACATTTTTACGTTCTGCTATAATATTTACATACTCGAGTATACGGTAGCAGCCAGGAATTGTATCACCGAATTAGAAAGATTTTATTATTTCCGAATTAATAAACATTTTTGTTTAAATATAGCTCTCGACTACATTCTACATCATTTTAACCGCCAACTTTAAATTCCCAACAAAGCGGCGTGAATTATTTGAAAATTAAAGTATATGTTTCATATCTCAGATAGTGAATCTACAGTATATCACACTATCTTTAATACGAATGGACCAGAAGTAGGCGTGGTCCCCACGCTTATGTTGTCAGCGTTCCCAAAATTCGCACAAAGAGTTTCCGCTCTTCCTTCGTCATCCGTCCGTACAGCTAAGAAGTGATATCCCTGCCAGTCCCGTAACTATGGGACGGCAGGGCTGGCAACCCTAGAGGGCCCCGGCCCAAGAAACCGCGAGCTCAGAAAATTACAAGGTGACGATTTTTACTGTGAGGGTCCCATCTAAAGTATTTGCCACGGGCCTCAGATGATATAGTTACGCCTCTGTTCCCTGTCCGCGTTTATGTTCCCTGAATACTACAATCTGGCCGTTTTCAGGTCTATGGTGAATGAGCATAAAGCTCCAAATGCACAGACAGCGGAGGCATGGCGTTGTAATATTCTAACTTGTATGAACGAGTTCGCGGTACGGTACCGCACACAACCATTATACAAGTTAGAATATTACAACCGTCACCGCCACTGCACCGCCACGCTTCCGCTGTCTGTGCGTTTGAAGCTTATGTCGAAGGGTGAATGGCAAAGTGCCAGTGGGGTAGGTAGGCTGAGACAAAATGTTATAAGTCTTCCTAATGCACATCAGATATTTATAGTGTTCGATGAAAACTCTGATCCCGCTTTATAAGTAGAACACGAAAATAATGATGTGGGCGGGGAATCTCATTCCGAGAATGATCATAAAGAAATACGATTCACATCGATTTTTCCGTAAAAATATCGAGTCATTCGGTTTCACGCTATGACGAAATTTACACGTTGAGAATGAAAATGTTATTTTGCAGACGATATTGCAATAGTAAACAGTTCTACATATCAACAGTGGAAAGGTAAAATCGCAAAAGCGCCATTTATGGTATATAGCGCATTAGCGATTTTAAATCTTGTCACTAAGGTAAAAACGCTAAAGCTTCATACATGATAATATGGCACTTTAGCGATTTTGCCTTTCCACTGTCGATCGATAATTCCGTGGCGACCTGAATCATAATAAAATAAGCCCTAAGTTAAAACCCGTGTACTGTCTGACCTTTGTCAATCAAAATCTGAAAATCAGATAAACCAACTCACGATTCACCTTAGTTGCCTTTTTAGACTTGTCCATCAAACTCCTCAAACATCAAAAGGTTACAGTACCCTCAGTACAGTAATCATTTATAACAATAGGTACAATAAGTACTGCAGTAACACCACATTGTTTACAGACTCAAGTGGCAGTGGGCAGGGCACATCGCTCGTAGAACTGATGGTCGATGGGGCAAAACGGTTCTCGAGTGGCGTCCACGGACCGGAAGACGCAGTTTAGGTAGACCTCCAACAAGATGAAGTGACGACCTGGTTAAGGTTGCAGGATCACGTTGGATACGGATGGCACGGGGCCGATCTGTTTGGCGAGCCTTGGGGGAGGCCTATGTTCAGCAGTGGACGTCTTTCGGCTAAAATGATGATGATGATTATTTAAAATAATACTTAGTACGGTCAAGTGCAAAAAAAATAAGTATACCTATCGATTCAACCCTCCCGACCAGGTCGTCCGTCGCTCCATTTTATTGGAGGCCTACCTAAAGATATCCACATATACACCGTGAAATTTTAGTGGTTGTTTTCCCGAAACGAGGTGATTTAGTTTCGATTGTACAATCGGTTTATAATTACTATTTTGACTAGAGTCATAAATCCAATTGTGAAAAACGAAAGTCGAAAATGACCGCAAACTAATAGTAACGCTTCGTTGGTACAAGTAGCGTACGATCGTACGATAGGTTAGGTACCAACGAAGCGTTACTATTGGTTTGCGGTCATTTTCGACTTTCGTTTTTCACAATTGGATTTTTGACTCTAGTCAAAATAGTAATTATAAATCGATTGTACAATCGATACTAAATCACCTCGTTTCGGGAAAACAACCGCTAAAATTTCACGGTGTATATATATATATATATATATATATATATATATATTTCCGGTCCGAAAGATATACTTACATTACATAAAAGCATGCTAAGAGCAATTAAAAAATATCACACGTTCCTATCACCTTTGTAACTGAGGTCACGTAGTGACTTTCGCGACATACATCATGACATGTCATGTAACGTTATATCATCATCACTAACATAATCGTATTACTTTGTGAATGCTAGCTTAATCTGTCACTAACAAGTTGCAACAAGATGATGCCGAAATGATGATGACAAGCCGTTCTAGCCTAGTGGTTTAACCTGTGGCCTCTCAAGCAGAAGGTTATTCGGAATGACATATGAAAATTTACAATGAGCTTAAGAGGGTACGATGGCTGAGAGACTTTTGAGAAATAGGTATTTTAATGAAATGTCGCTGTCTCGCCCGAACCCCTCCGTGTCAGTACAGCGAGAGCGGGACAACTGCAGCTCAGACCGTTAATAGGCGCGTAAAATTGATCAAAACAGCATTTCGTAATCCCCTGTTTTCTTCTCGAAAACTGGACCAATAAAATTATTTTTTTCAAAAATAATTAGAGGACAGATTTAGCTATGCCCTTATGTTTTCCGTTTTTTGTTTATGTGAGGGATTCTTTTCTGATGAGTTTTTGAAAATGAAATTGAAAATGGGCAATTTTTTCAGTTTTGGAAAGCTCTTATTTCTTATGTTATTTGAAATATGGAAAAAAACGAAACATAGGGGCATAGCTATGGTAGATACAGATTACACAGTAAAAAAAATTTGGCTCTAAATCCATTAACCAGGGAGGAAACAGGGGATTACGTTTGTATGGAGAAATGGTGCGCATCGTATCCTCTTAACGGTGAAGGCAAACATCATGATGTTTGCTTCACGGGACCTGCGAAGAAATTCAACGGTGTGTACGAAGTTCCCGTTCCGCACTGGGCTCGCGTGGGAAGTAGGTACGGTCCAACCCCTCTCACTCTGAGTGGAGGCCAAGGATCCAAAGCAGACAGAAGAGACGGGGCGGAGACGCGGCCTGCGAACAAACGACGCGGACTGCGACGCGCCCCCATCTCACGTCTCTTCGGTGCGGGTTGCACCTTAATTTTGGTAATCAATTCATTTGCGTATTAGTGTAAATAAACTACTTTTACTTCCGAATTAAACCCATTAAATAATATCAAGTCAAGTCACAATAAAATTGTCGTGCAAAGGCAAAATTTACGACTTTAATGTCGTAACCATTCATTGACTCCAACAAAATCGTAAAACCTTTTGTCGACAGTTTATCTGGTTTTTATCTCATCGTTAAAATATCTTTGAGAGTTCTTTTGTTTGGTTTTACGAGTTTATGATGTGATATACGTGTACTAATGTTATTTTTTTTCTACAGGTAATATGATACTTCGTAAAACTGGATGATAGTGGTAAGTTTTTAACCGATTAATGAATAGAAAAAACCGGCCAAGTGCGAGTTTGACTCGCGTACTGAGGATTCCGTACAAATTTTTAGGTATAGTATAAATCATTCCAGGTAAATTTTTCGCTTCGAGCCCTTATCTTTCAAAACAAACGGTATCGTCATAGAATTAAGGTTCAAATTTAATGTAATTCACCTGGGAATATTTATACTTTAAACAGCTCTAACTATAATTATCCAGTGTTAGCAGAGCCCTGCTTTTAAGTAATATGTGACGCAATGTGAGATCATTTTATATTGGTTAGTCGGGAACCCCCTTAATATTTAATTTAATTTTTTTTTTGTAGTTTATACAGTAATAAACAATCGGTGAAGATTTCAAGTATCTAGTTAATACCATTATAGAAATCTACTTAAAAATGCTGAAAAAAATACATTTCTTGTATGTATGACGACCCCCCTTAGTTATGAACTTAATTTTATTTTTAGTATTTTTTGTTATAGTGGCAATAGAAATAAATAAAATACTTAATGTTTATTCATAAAATGAAAACAAAAAACAAAGAAAACGGAATGGGAAAAAAATTAAAAAATAATCAATTTTGTGTAAAGGTGAGGATACTTCAATTCTTCACCGATTGTTTACGACTGTATCCACTACAGCAAAAATGTTTGAAAATTTCAACTGTCTAGCTATCATGGTTCATGAGATACATTCTAATGTCAGACAGACGGACAGTGGAGTCTTAGCAATAGGGTCCCGTTTTTACCCTTTGGGTAGAAATCCTTAAAACAAAGTATGGATGTAGGACTGTAGGTATGGCTTATTAATAACTCCAACACCTACTTGAAAACATGTTTCATTCACAAAACCGATACAAGATTTCAAGGTAAACCTATTTTAACGACACCGAGCTACCTACACAGTATCCCGCAAGGTTCTATACTAGGTCCCAAACTATTCAACCGGCAAATAACTAGTAAATACGATGTTGTGTCTCTTTTCATTGCGCAATCTGGAAATAAGGTAGGCAAGGATACAAAATTTTAGGTTTGCATAGAAGTGTGGGCGTTAACAAGGCTTGAAGTGACAGGTTTAACCTCACGCTGATTAAGTGATTCTAAATAAGACATTGTAAGGAATTAGTGCTCTAATGAGTTTGATTTATGCGTTTTATCAGTTTTGATCAGTAAGTCATTAGGTACATTATGAAAACAAGAAGATATTTCCTAGACTGCTTAGATCAATTTACCAAAAATTGTTATTTCCTAGTAACAAAATTTCTATTCACATTTTTTTCCAAAGGCTTTTTCTCTCACTATGGCTTTTTAACGGAAGCTTATTTTCAAAATCGCGTTTTATCATGACGTGCAAATGAACTTCAACCGTAGGGTGGTAGACCATATTTTTGGCCGACTGTACCTAGTTTTAGGTTATGTTAGTAGTTCTCGCGATTTTAATACAATAAATATCGATGTAAAAGTCATAATAGATGTTACTAAGACAACAGCACTCGTTATACGACTAAAAGTTGTGTAATAGTCACATAAAATAAAACAGTCGTATAAAAGTTTATACGTTTTTTATATACGACTACAAATAAATATAAGAGAAACGGAGTCATCATCATCATTTCAGCAGAAAGACGTCCACTGCTGAACACAGGCCTCCCCCAAGGCTCGCCAAACACATCGGTCCCACGCCATCCGCATCCAACGCGATCCCGCAAGTTTAACCAGATACGGAGTCATATTACACGCTAAAATTACTTCTAAACGGTCTTTATACAATTTTGAGTCGCATAACTTACTCTAACACGATTAAAATGTTTGTTGGGAAGTTTGCATCGACTTTTTGCGTTCGAAAATACTGCACGGTTCCGATCGTCGATAACTTAACACTTCCGATGCATCCAGATCTCAGGATCGTCAGTTGCCAGGCAAGGTGCGGGAATGAACCGGTTACTTTACGTGGGAGGACCACATTCTCAAAATAACCGTGACGGATCGGTAGGGTAATTAAATAGTAAGCTTAACTTTATTAAAGGGTGTGTTCCATCTCTATTTGAGGCTCTTGCAACCATTCTGTGTTTTGGAACCCGTTGCCTTAATTAGTGATGTTATTAGTTTTGTATTCTTTTGTACATGGTCTTTTAGAATAAGAATGCCAGCACAAATCAACTGAAGTACTTTTTATGGGCTGTCACAACAATTCCACTGAAATAATGTACGCATATAAAATTAAAAGTACCGACTGATTGACTGACTGACTGTCTCGTCAACGCCCAGTCCAAACCCTTATTGGCCGTACAAGGTTGAAAGGTTGCGTTTGTGATTTAATCAAGGAAAAAGGACAGATTTGTTCCCACGGGATAGGGAATTAACGGGATTAATATGATCAATTCAGAGTGACTATCTCCTTAATTGCGATTTTACTTTAAATTTGACCTGCAAGTAGGTAATCATAAGAATAAAAAACGAATTTCAGGAATTTCGGAAATTCTCACGAAATAAGGAAATTATACATTCAGTAACTGATAACGACGATGCTGATGGATTTTTGAATGTCGCTTTGCTTTACCACAAATTTTGAATTTTCAAACTCAAGTCAAAATGCTTAGAAAATTAAATCGTAAACATAAAACAGCTAAATCATAACAAACTAGGCATGCATCTCAAACACAAGATTCAAGTAAACGTACCGAACACCGTAACATACTGGCCAGCGTTAGATGAACCGTAAAGAATACCTTAATGTTGGTTTTTATTAAGAAACAGAGACGTTTTAAGTGAAGCGAGGGGTCAGGTGAGTGGTCGGGGATAATAAAATGGGTACCGCATCGTGCTATGATGCTGCGATAAGAATTTGCACGACTCGAAAGGATGGTGAAGTAAGCGAGTTCAGCGCTTTATTAAATCACCATCATCATCATACATACATACAATCACGCCTCCTTTCCAGCAAAGGGGTAGGCAGAGACTATTTGTTTCCACCTGCTACGATCCTGACGTACATATTTCGATTCCACAACACTCAGTAGTACATGCATGTTTCATACATGCTCGCCGATCTCGTCATCCCAGCCTGTAGGTATACGTCCCACTGCAGGGCACAGGCCTCAGAATGAGAGGGCTTGGGCCGTATTCCCCACGCGAGCCCAGTGCTGATTGGGAACTTAACACACCATTTATTCGCAACTGTGTGCAAGTTTCCTGTAGAAGCTCATGGTACATTTCAAATGTGGTTCCGCACATAAATTCTGAAAAACTCAAACATCATTCTGTGAGGAAGCCTATGTCCTGGTTGATATGAGTGGTACATTATGATAACCTTTACTGCCATGTCATCCACATAAACATATCCGAACCAAGTTTTAAGTTGATGGCATTAACAGTTGAAGAGTCCCGTCCTGCGGAGACGACCCTGCCCCGACCACCAGAATTTCACTACCAAATTATAGTACTGACACCGAATTAACATAAATATGCGAAATTATTTTTTCCTTTCTGGCTGGGGCCTTAACGTTTCTGGGAGCCTCCATTACAGTACAGTGCCTGTGTTAGGACTTCCCGCTCCTCCTTTGCTTAGGTGATAGGTAAAGTCGACTACAAAAAGATCGATATGGCTAAAGCAACAAAAGTGTACATGCGGCTTTAGTGACTTAACACTAAAGTCGTGTGTACACATTTTTGTAACTTGTAGAAATCTAGATGTGTCCAGTTTATGAGCCAGGTTCATAAGAAATCTTTCATTTCAGGTCAATCATACGATTACACCAACCACACACCAACAAACTTACTACATATTATGAGCAGTGCAAGTTAAATAAAAGCTTATTAATATTAAATACGAAACAAATAAAATGGCTATGGTGGCTATGAATTGAATTGAACATACAAACATGTTTTCTTTTTACCCTGTAGCGCTGAAGCGGCCATTCGCATGGAATATGAAACCAAGAATACGATCTCCGGGTTAATGATACCCGCTATCTCGGGGTCCGTGGAAATTATAATTTCGACGACGTGACGCCTGTCAGGGTTCCGAAGGGAGGAGGGAACCCTGTTACTGAATCACCAAGATTTGTATGTTACCGGATTACTCTTAGAGATAACATAATTGCTAAGTATTTTAGGTACATTTAGTAACGACATCGCTGTTTTGTTTTTGAACGAAAGGGCCACAACACAAAATCAATTTTTCTCAGGAGAGCACTATTAAAAATTTCATTTCAGTTTTTTTTGTCATTTTTACTTCCAATCTTTTTGTGTCATATATTTATCCTTCGATGCGTATTATAATTTCCTACCTCTTAATTATTTTAACTTTGAAGTAACTGTAACCCGTTACTTGATTTTAATTCGTGGCGCTTTCGTTTAAAAGCTAAAAATTATGTACCCATAATTTTGTTTTAACAGCTAAAATGCTGCGTTCTGTAACAAAAAAAAGAGTTAATTTTTATTTCATAAATGGAACCTACAAATTCATTAAAATCTTCAAAACAAGCGCCAGTTCATAAATAGTACGACCGAAATGAATGGGATTATTACAGAAGTTTAATTTAGATGAATGAGTTCAAAACGGCCAGTGACAATATTTACATTTGGGTTAAAGACTTCAGAAAAAGTATATTTTCGGCGGGAATGACGTCTGAGGTCATAATTTAGATGCTAAAAGCGTTGTCATCGGGCTCTGATGTTTTTATATTGACTGCCGTGACGCAATTTTTTGTAGCATTTTAAAAATAAAAAGAAAAAGATTGGTTCTGATTTAAACTGTTAAAATATTAATGATAGTTTACAGTCAGTTTTCTTTTTTTTAGTTAAAGATACGAAATTACCATGGATTTTGAGAGATAAGTGGTTTACAGCAAAAACACAGTAAGTACGTGTTTACACCAATAATACGTAACTTTAGCCACATTAGATAACAATACAGGTTTGATGAAAGTGCTAAATGGAGCTATAAAAATATGTTTTAATATAAAAATAGCACCGTTAAATGGAAATAACAATTAAAATGAAGTTAGAAGTCACTTAGAATTTTTAAGTGAGATAAAAATTAAGTTATTTGGAGTAAACCGGCAGTTTTACATTTGTTACTTTTATTACTGGCAACAATGTTTCACTTAACGGTTTTACCGACAAGCACGTCTTCCGAAAACTGTTTCTTTTTTTATGGGTTCGCGAAGTCCATTCACTTCAGATGGTTTCTTTCAACTAACTTTTTTAGTCTAATCAGAAAAAGAGTCGAAAGAAGGTAGCAAGTTAATTAAAAAACAGTTAAATTATTTTAATTATTTTTATTTTTCCATTTTACATTCGATTTCATAAATAAGTGACACCAGTAATCCTAAGAAAGTAATGAAATAATTTATTCATAGTTAACTTACTCTATTGTCCTTATAAGTTCATAGACAATTCATGGTAATAAATTAAATTAATGGAAAACAGAGCAGGAAAGTGTATTGTAGGTATGTAACAGAAAACTGTTACATAAAATGTAAAGTTGTAAAGCTAAGAGTTAAGCGCAAATAGACGCAAAATACAGCAGCTTCAGATACAACTATAGTAAAACAAATGCGTCGCAATAAAACTGTTCCATTACCTAAAACATTACCTGCCTGAAATCCAATTGTCACCATAACATTAAAGTAAGGTGATAACGTAGATAATTTGTGATATCAAGGGCAACCCCACCGCGCCGCGCGGCAACCCAGGGCAACTCAGTACGTGCCGAGTATCGCTCGGCGATACACGTTGCCAGCTCCGCGGGTCACTCACTACCCCGAAATGGCAATGATGCGTGAAAAGAGTGAGCTTACGCAGTGAACGTGTTAAATCAGTGAGTTAATTATTTCACCCGACCAGTTTTCTTTTAGTCAATACGGAATAGTTGACTAGAGAAAGCATGGGATCGGGCGTGTGAACTGAAACAAAAGGCGATCTGGGGAGAGCGTTTTCAAAACAAGTGACTATCTTGAAATTTGGAATGTGTGACAAGTGACAGTCGAGATTGCATGAATTTGGACGCTTTTTCGAATCGGAAATAAGTGACAGTCGTTTTTTTAGGGACGGGAAAAGTGCTTTTTTTATTGGTTTGGGCGACACGATAAAAATGTTGGCGGTGAAGAATTTTTTTATGCCCGAAAAGAGGGTGGACTCTCCGAGGTTCTCTCGGATGCCCGAGGCTCTGATGAGGTCCATTAGGAGGAGGTCGTTAAGGGTCAAGAGGACCAAGTCGCTTGTGCTTGTGAATGAGAAACGGAAGTCCGGTGAGTGGTAGCGTATGAAATTTTGTTCAGTTTTCTTTCTTTTTTAAATGTTTTTTTTTTTGGTTTTTTCCGCTGTCTGAAGTTTTCTCTTACCTATAAATGGTAGAAAATATTAATTTAATTTTTTTAAATTCGAATTCGCGTGTCTTATTAGCTCACCCGAAGTGTTCGCCGGCGACGGACGGATACGTCGTAGAGGACATCATCATCATCAACCAAAAACCGTTTATTTTATAGAAGACCTTTTTTTTTCTAATAATGTTTAAATAAAAAACCATTTATGGCCAAAATTTCCCGCAAAACTAGCCTTTCAAGGCAATTCAATTAAAGTAGGTACGCACTTATTTTAGAACTTTGAGAAAAGTCATTATGCTAAGAGTTAAAAAATATTCCATTGATAACACAGTCAATATATTAGTAATAAGTAACTAACGGATACATATGGATATATCCGGGAAGTTATGTTCGGAATACTAAACCGGCCTACCGCCGTTTCCCGGTATACTTCAAAAGAAAGACTTAAGTTAAGCAGAACACTTTCCGGGCCCATAACCTGTAATAATGAAGCTTATATGAGTAAGTGCTAATTTATTTAGACAAAAAGTCAAGTTAGAACAGACTGTTGCGACTGCCTTTAAATTATAACCAACTATTTAGCTGTTGCTCGCGACTCCATCTGCGAAGAATTTGCTTATCGCCATCCCGCGGGAACTATGCAATTTTCTGAGATAAAAACTATCCTATATCCTTTCCAGGGTCTCAAACTATCTCCATGCCAAATTTCATCTAAATCGATTCAGCTGTTTAAGCGTGAAGCGTTAACAGACAGAGTCACTTTCGACTTTATGATATTAGTGAGAATTCATACAGATTACACGGCAATTGTCTTGAACTTTCGCCTTTTTACTCGTAGTAAACTCAACAATTTATTGCTAAAATTACTTCGATTAACTACCTGACACTAACTGACGCGTTTCGAACTCAACCAGAACTCATCCTCACAGTGAGTAAACAACAACAAAGGCAAAAGGCAGGGTAGACAGTATATCGATTCGATATCGCTTAAAAGTGTTATCTTCTAGACAAAATTTGAATATACAAACTAATAGCTCGTCTATTTTGTTATTTTGCCAATTTTTATTTTGTTGTAGGTATGTTTCGAATTTTAAGATATGGAAAATTTTATGTGATTTCTGTTCAGAATCACAATCTTTTTCGATCCTACTACGAGAAAAATAAAGTCCCAAAACTTCCATATCATTTTCGATTCTTCCATTTAGTTACGCTCATTTATAAGCGTATGCCACAAAATAAGTAATATTACTAACGTACAGAAGGATCACTCTCGAACAAAGGTCAACTTTAGGTATAAAAACTTTCCTACTCCTGCTGCGTGCACGCGAAATTAAAACTTATCGTGTGATACGAGCGTTCATATTCCGTTGGGCACCGCTGATCCGAAACCAAGGGCACAGGGTTCCCACTCGCCCATATTTGGTAGGTATATAAATCAAGAAAGATAACAGTGTGTATTAATTCAGTAATCTACCTTTAGTATGTAAGTAAGTTATTTATAATATCGTTTAGAAGTCATTGTTTGTTGCAAAAATCACAGAAAAAAAGATGCTTAATTACGCGCGACGCGGCTAGCGTGCGAACTGAAGGCCGCGCGACAACCTACTGCCATACTCCTCCCGGGAGGAGCGCCGGCCGATCATACCTAAACTGCGGAGTGAAACCCCCCTGCCTATACCTAACCTAACCTAACCTAACTCAACGGAAAAAAGACACACTTCCGTTTTCCTAGTAGGATCGAAAAAGGTCGTGATTCTAAGCACTTAAAATAAAATATCACTTGAAATTTTTCACATCAAAAAAGTCAAAACATACAACAAATTGAAAATTGGCCTAGACATCTTTATTTCACATATTCTTTTTAAGTTGAAGTACCTACCTAATATACAAAGACGAACTTATCTCTAATAATGAGTCTTTTCTAGTTAACTAAGCTAGCTTTTGTTTGTAATTTAAAAACAATTCGGTACGATTTCATCCTCATCTATTTTAACGATATATTGTGTTATTTATACTATGACATCATCGTCTCGAGTCGAAGTCATTCACGACAGTCTTGAATAGACGTGATTATAATGATTATAAACCATTGTCAGCGGTCATTAAGGAAATCATTGTGCGATGACGTTTTTGTCCCAAACTTTTGACATTTTCACGCGTCTCTGTTTGTGCCAGAGGTCTTTGACTATGCAAATTTCTTGAGCAATTTATATGAAGGTTTTTCTTGTTAAAGAAGTGTTTGTTGAAACGCGATACAATATATGGTAATTCATTGTTTGTGCGCAGTTTTCGACAAGCTGCGTAGATTCAAATAGATTCCTGATTTCCGTATTTTGTGACAGCGTGAATAATCATACAGTTTAGTGGTTTAACGAACAGATTTATATGAATTTAGATATCCCACGTCAAGCCTAAGTTTCAATACTAACCTTGAAACAAGAGAATAAGCAGTTAGTGGCAGAAGGAAAAAATCTACAGAATATTCTGGGACCGTTTCAGAGAGAAGATGGAAGCTGAGGAAGAATAGGGAAATCGAAGACCTAGTGTCTGACTACAATATTATTGGAAAGACCAAAGCGTCCAGAATCCGTTGGCTTGGACACATGCAAAGGTCGGGAGATGATTGTGCCGTGAGAAGAGCATTGGGACCGAGTTGTCATAGACCGGTTGGTCGGCTCAAGGTACCGCAGGAAGGATGAGGTCTAGAGAGATCTTTCGGATCTCGGGGTCGAAGGCTGGCAAGAGCTGGTCCAAGATCGCTAAACATAGCGGATATTTCAAACTAAATACAAAATGAAATATAGATGCACAGAAAAAACCCCAGAAAAAAGACCAATGCTGGGAATCGAACCCAGGTCCTCAGCGTTCCGTGCTGCGTGCTTACCCCTACACCACCACTGGTCTAGAAGTTAGCGACGAATCTTTCCCATACATCGTACACTTCAGTCTGTTATAATCACATTTAGGCAGTGATAAAGCGCATCTATGTTATGCCCTCTACCGAGAGACTTCAACACTCCTTTATCACTGCCTAAATGTGATTATAACAGACTGAAGTGTACGATGTATGGGAAAGATTCGTCGCTAACTTCTAGACCAGTGGTGGTGTAGGGGTAAGCACGCAGCACGGAACGCTGAGGACCTGGGTTCGATTCCCAGCATTGGTCTTTTTTCTGGGGTTTTTTCTGTGCATCTATATTTCAGTTTGTATTTAGTTTGAAATATATGGTTTCACGGGATGACCGTAAAGGTAATAAAAAAAATGAAGTTGAAGAAAATAAAAAAAAAAATAGAAAAAGATACTTCATACTTAACTTGTAAACATAGCGGAGTCTAGTGTCGGAGACCAAGACCCACTTCGGATCACTGCGACCAGCTGGTAATTAAGTAAGCACGTCCAGCGGTTTGTACAAGCTTTTATTTAACATGCAAAGTTCTTATGTAAGTTGTGTTTTCTAAATTTGCAAACCATTCTTTGACCACTTTCTGTTATCTGATTGAGCTGAGGCGAGGCATATTAGGTTAGTCCGCAAAGCCGCTGTTTGGTAAACGCAGCGTGGGACGTCCACCAACGAGGTGGACGGACGATTTGGTAAAAGCCGATGGTTCAAGGTGGATGTAAGCCGCTTCCAACCGTATAGTGATTCCCGTAAAGAGAGGCCCGTATCCAGAAGTGAACGTTGAATTGATGATGCTGACGAGGTTAGTTCGGTACAATACAATAATCTGGTAGTGAAATTCTGGTTTCCTTGTCTCCGCAGGGCGGTACTCTTCAAATTTTAATGGCATATTTTATACTTAAAATACAATCATCCTCTCGTCCATCATGCTAACCACATCATTACGTGTAAACCTGTGCAGCTCACGATAACTGAAGATTTAACGATCTACAATGCTTTGAAGTATAACCGACATTGTTTTTAATCGTAATCACGAAACAATATCCCAACACTTATCTTGACCAGTAGCCAAATTCAGTGCTAGCCATCTGCCATCTAAGTTAATTTTGTTTTCCATGATCGCTGCGCTCAAGGAGAAAATCCGCGATTTTGTCATCAACTGCTACTTAAATAGAAATCGTATAAATTATTCATTGCACGAAAATCTGAACGTAATGTCACGTAATGCCGCAATGACGGTTTTTTTCTCGGTTGACTGTTATTGCTTACACAATTTTATATCTAGGCTACGTTTGGTTTACAAAAAAAAATTGTTTGGTTTGTAACTGGCCGGTTACAAAAAAAAAATCGAAATTTAAAATTTTTGTCTCATTTTTTTTTAACTGCCGAAAAGCGCAAGTAAAGGACACATTCAGCATAGCACAATGCTGCGAACCTTTGATTGGTAGCAAAGGACCAAAAATCCAATCATCTAAACATCAAAACATCTTCACATACTTTAATAATAGACGGACAGAATAGGGTAGTGTTTTTCTCATTCTTTATTTGTGACATTTTTATGTTACTATGTGTATCATAAGCAGTGAAAAATATTCATTTTCCTTTTCCATTTAAGTCATAGCAATACGATATGTGGTTTACTTGTGACAGCTTCCTTCCCACGGGAATGGGTTCGAATCCGAGCGTAAACAATGAGCCATATGTGACCTAGTAAACTAAGGCAAACTATCGTTATGATAACATAGTAAAATAAACATTCTACTGCTTTAAAATAAAGAACCGAGTCAATGTAAAAGTCGAAATATGTTTAGTTAATTTAGGCTAAACTCGTAATAAACACTTAAAAATTACAAATGAAACACTTAAAACAAACATTACAAATGAAATAAAAGCTTGTAAAAATCGAGGTGTTCCAGAACTTCCGAATCACTCACAGTAATTAATTAAAGCCAAGCAATCAAGTGATTAGTGTGGCATAATGTGATTGGGTGCAACCAATTAGAGGGCAGACGGGCAATGACCGAGCTGTCAAAATGCGTTCGGGTGAACTTTTTTTTTAAATAGAGCGGCACAGACGCTTGCTGTATTTTTCATAAATTCTCTACGCTAGAATTATTTTTGTGGTCGCCTGATTGAACTACGAAAATAAAAATGGCAATATAAATTATTGTTCAGTCTTTATATTGACTATTTTACTATTTTTTTTTGTTTTGTATAAAAACGAGTAAAATTATAATTCAATTCAAACCTTTAATTATTAAAACAAGCTTTAATTTTTACGTCAATCAAATTGTTATTAATAATAATTACATGAACGTACCCTAGCAACGGCTAAAAAATAACCTTTCACATAAACACGCTTGCAATACACATGAATATACCTAAAATAGACTTTATGTCCCTGTCTTTATAAACTTTGACATGTGATTCGTCACGCTGGTTTTTCTATAACCGCCTACAACGAACCTAACCTCTAAGCAATTAAAATTGCACCTGGCTGGCACGCGTCAACCTAAATGTCACATATATCGTTGTACTCCACCGGTATAACTTGAGCCCTCTCTCCAAAGCAGCTCAAAACGTTTCGTCTTTTGTAAAAGATAAACTTATACTGGCAGTTGCTAATAGCTAATTATTTTTTCTTGCGTTCTTTATTTGAAATCCAGCGTAAGTTTTTAATTAATGAGGTAGGTCGTTTGGTCGCGTGGTTGATTTTTAATGCTAATGTTTTTATGTGATAAAATTGCGTCTAATTGTTAACAAAACAAACAATAACTTAATTAACTAAGGGTTCCCTATAGCGATCGATGCGGAATTGCTAAAGCCGATCAAAAAAAGCTTTATATAAGTACATGCGGAAAGAGCAAGTCTGCTGGCCGAAAACAGCCGAACCAAGAGGATCGACGTCTTTTTCGCTCCACGCAACTAAGAAATATTTATTTACACAGCGTGTATGATTGTTTGTGTACAACTGTTTTGGTCATAATGTTATCGTAAATATACGGTTAAATTCATTTACGTATATGCAGCTACTTTTGTATACCTATGTATTTCCAACAAGTATCAGTTACTCTAGTCTTTCCGGATTTCATATATCGTGTCACGTTGCGTTAGTCAGGCAAAAACGAGATTATTGCACTCGTTTCATCATAACTTAATGCAGCACTCACAGATGTTAATCAACTGTATTGGGTGCTGATGTCATTCCACGACGTCTTTGGGCCTAGAAAGGTTAAATTTCGAGAGGTTCGCTAAATTGATATAGACAAGGAATAAGAACGATTTTGTGTCTAGTAGTTTGTCTTATAATGAGTCCTGGCCTTATGTCCCGGTGCCTACTTTGCACTTCAAATTTACAGCTACTACGTATATAAAATGCATGCAGCATACAAATTTTACAAAACAGTGCCAAAATGTAAAATAGTTCTTTAAAACACGCCATTTTAAATGATCTGAATTTAAATTGCGTGTATTTTTTAAAGAATCACACGCGTTCGAATTCGTGTTTATTTTTAAAAATGATTTCAGCCAGTGTTGTTTTTAAGAATGTGAGTTCATTCCTACGTTTGGGCCAAAGTCATTTAGAAAAAAAAAATGTTGTTTGTCTTCAAGCACGCTTAATTTAAATCGATGTTATACATATGTATATAACGTATTTAATTTTGTTAATATTAGCTAATTGCTTTATTCGTTGTACCTTGACCGCTGGCAAGGCGCCCACAATGCAACTCACTTTCATACAGCTGACAAAGGTCTTATGGCTTAGATAACAAAGTCAAATTTGCAAAAACCGAAGCGCATTCGCAACAATGCAGCCTTTTGGTAGCTCTCCAAGAAACTGGATAAAAATCTCTAATCCGTATTACCAAAGTTTAAATTTCAATAACAGACACAGATATGTTTGGACAAAATGTGTTGACCTATTTGGCGAAGCTGGTGGGAATAAACTTCAAGTTGGATTTTTGGGGACACCTTCTACACTACCCTAATGGTGTATTTGAAGTTCCTAATCTGCACTGGGCCCGCGTCGGAACTATGGCCCAAGCCATCTCATTCTGAGAGAAGGCCTGTGCTCTGCAGTGGGATATATATATGCTGGGATAATGATGGAGGCCATACAGCACGCAGAACAGATGGCCGTTGGGGCCCAAAGGTTCTCGAATGGAGACCACGGACTGGCAAGCGCAGCGTGGGACGTCCACCAACGAGATGGACGGACGTTTGGTGAAAGCCGCAGGTTCAGGGTGGAAGCAAGTCGCTTCCAACCATAATGATTGGGCGTCAATGAGGGAGGCCTAGCAGTGGACGTCCTACGGTTGAATTGATGATGATGAGATAAGTTTCAGTTGGGATACAGCTCATCTGTAATAGCCAGATTCATCATATGTCCGCTCTGCTGCTTTAGAAGCGTATCCTTAGGTCGATTTCCACTAGAAATGTTCTATGCAAATGATGGGAGGATGTAAAAGCTACGCTATGAAACTATACTGACTGTTTTCACTACACTAAGCTATGTAGTCGTTCGAAGAAGATCACCCAGAGTGTTTAGGTTCACTTCGTCCACAATCCCACTTCGTCAACATTCCCATTTCATCCATATTCCCATTTCGTCCTTTTCCCATTGATTGAATTGAATTGGGAATTGACCTTTTCCCATTGATTGAATTGAATTGGGAATTGATTGTGGACGAAATGGGATTGCTGACGAACTAGGAAGTTGACAAAATGGGAATGTGGACCAAGTGAACCTAAACGACCCAAGAGCACGCATCCACAGCACGCATCTTTCCATTATAACAAAACATAGCTTAGTTGACTCCGTTTCCACCAGTGCTATGCTATATGGACCCATAAATACGACTGGTGGATATCAAACGCATCCATAACAAAGTACGGTCGGCCAGGAAAGTGGTCTATCAGGTTTGACAAAAGTTTCTGTGAGATCTAAATATCGCTATAGTTGACTTTTGTAACTGAGTGAAGTCATTAGTCACGTCATCTTATTGCAAGGGAACAATCGATCTCGTTGAAAACGACCTTCAACCGTAGGGTGGTGGACCATACTTTTGGCTGACTGTACCATACATAGCACATGGTGAAAAAGAAATTCTGAAAAAGCCAACGTAGCGTACAAGAAAATACGATTTTTCCTGTCCCGCATATGACCCAAAACGTTTTACCAAATACAAACTATTGAATTTTGTATGTCTTTTCCAATTGAATCCCCAAGCAGCTGTCACTTCTACTCGTGTCTGACCTCATGAGCTTGGGCGAATGAATATGTTATGAGGCATCCGAAATGGACGAAAACTAGGAACTTTTGCCACCCTTCTGTAAGTAATAACTACACAACTTGACGTTTAGGTATTGGTGTTGTACTCGTATAAGACCACAAATGACTCTTTTACATAAATGTTTTTGTACTACGTTTTTGGAAAGACCATAATTGCCGAGTAATACGCCACAAGAAACTTAGAAAAAAGGCAGTTTTTCAAACCAAAAATTATATTAAATACGTTTATTTGACTAATTAATTCAAGCAGGACAAAGTAAATTAAAAATATAGCGGAGCTGATAGAGCGGTCTTCATTAAAAAGTGGTTCGGCTCGGCATTAATCATGAGAAAAATATAAAAAAAAATATATAAAATTTTGTAAAAAAAAATCAACACTGATATTTGAAATATAAGCTCAAAGGCTCAAGAAGATACTTAAAAATTACCCACTTATATTGAGAATGATGCGGGGATCCACTCGGCAAAAATACTCATGCTACACAAATGATTAAGAACTAGTACTTCCAAAATAAACGGCTAATGAAAATTCCACATCACGCATGATTAGGTTCAGCATTGTGCCATATACGGCACACCACTTACAGAATGGGGTCGAATCAAACAATTGAATACCAATTGTAATGGTCCATTTCATATGGCCGCGCCTTCGAACCTTGAATGGACCTTATCAAGGCCACAAAGGTCGATCGTAGCTCAATTAACGGCATTGCCTATTATGATAGGTCCATTCTAAGTAAGTTAAAGTTACTGGCCGCATAGAAAATAACGATGCCTTATAATCAGAAAAAAAGTAGAACCTGTTATAAATTTTAAATTTAGAAGCCAGAGGCTAACGCTCTGGCACTATTTCTTTCTGTCAAACGGTATGAGATGATGTGACAAAAAGAGATGGTGAAAGTGTTGGCAAGCACCTGCGCGCTAGACAGTATTGCTCCAGGGGCTAAATTCAGGAACGGCTCAACACGGTTTGCGAGCGGTAATTCAATCGTTTGCGAGAAGATAGGGATGGGCTGAGCTTGGGATGAGCCTTATTTTCCTGTTAATTCGCTTTGTAAATAAATAAATAAATGAATAAATAAAGCTCGTCCCAAGCTCAACCCATTCCTATCCTCTCCCAAACGGTTGAATTACCGCTCGCAAACCGTGTTGAGCCGTTCCTGAATTTAGCCCCAGGTTGTTAGCACTACTAAAACCACTAAATCCATTAAATACGTAACACGTCTTGCTTAATTTGGGGCTAGGTCAATTGGTGTAAATTGTCCCACGATATTCATTTTATTTTCATTTATTTATTTTCTATAGTTTGTGTAACATAAAGGTACATTCTCGCTAGCTCTTCTCCCTTCACCCCTTCACCCACTTTTCTCTAGAGATACCCAATATATTATGGCCGGCAGGTTATTGAGGCAGATGTATTGCGGTCCGGTACCGGAACGACGCCGTCGGGGTCAATCCGGCAAGATGAAGACGGATGGTTGGATTGGGAAAAATAAAGATGTAAGATTTGAACCGAAGCGTAATGGCTTCGTGACACGTGGAAAAATTACCTGAAGAAGAGTGCGAGGGTAGGGCGCAATAGAGATATCTCTCTCCAGGCAGATGTGATGTTGAGGACCGAAGTTCGAAGGAAGAAAGTTGGATTTTGCATTTATGCAGCCGAGTTGAGAAACTTCGATAGTGCAATGTAGAATTTAATAGTTCTTCTTATTGTTTAATAGATGGCGCTAGGGGTCATTACGAATAGTTTGCTGATATTTTTTATAATAAAGCCAACAAACGAGTTCGTGGTGTCAGGTAAGATGGTGTGTTGGGACTTGGTGCGTCTCCGGCCTTGCACGCATGGGCAAAGAAAGAAAGAAAGAAAGAAAGAAAATACATTTATTTACAACAACACAAGACACATAAATATTTTAACAAAAAGGACAATACAAAGGCTAAAAATAGAGTGTGTCATTGCGGTTGCAAATTGGACACTGGCTCAGCATAAGAAAGATCACTAAAACCGGACAGTGGAGGATTTAATGATAAATTGATAATGGCATAAGTACGATTTCTGCAGTTTCATTTACTTACGTACAGAAAACAAAAAAATCTGTCGTCTTTTTTAACTATTGAATAAGAGTAAAAGTGTAAAAATTGGCGTCTCTATCTTTTTATACCAGTTACACAGGGACAATAGAACATCCGTCCATTTATTTCCTTGTCAGGCATTCTGTTGTATGTATTTCGAAAATATAACTTCCCAGCGGCAAGTATTTGTTTTTATTATTCATTGCGAAGGTGTTTCATGTCGTAATTTCATTTGGCATGTCTCCCGAAAGCGAATGGATATGGCGCAGAATTCTTTATGCGCGTAACAAACTGAATAATTGGATCGATCGGTACACAAGGGAACAAAACTTTTTTACCACTTTTGATTTTCAACCCAACTGACTGGGATTACGGATTACTTTAGCGGGAAAGAAAATTGTGGCTTTTGACGTTTCGCATTCGATCCGAGCTTATTTCTTTCATGATGCTTATACTTTTATTGTTTCAGATGTTTTTCTATATACTCGTTTGTTTTTGAAGTTAATGCAACTGTCTGCTGAATAATAAAAACAAGGCATCCCTGTATTCTATCCGTAATACGAGGATGAAATTAATACTAAAATTTGTAATAATAATGTTTAATTGAAATTGAATAGTTCGAAAACCACTTCTACTACCTAGTTCTTACTACTTGCAAGCCACCTTTTTTCGTAGTCTAATCAACTACTGCAAAAAAATACTAATTTGCAAATTGAAAGGTCAGAAGGTGCATCATTTATCAGTACTGATGTAATCATTAAACTCAGCAGTGCACTCAGCTTGAGTCATTATCATTTAGTCATGAGTCATGACGACGACATTGGCCATACTAATCAACTTAGATGGTGAATCAAATAAGGCGCGTATAGTTAGAAATCATCGGAGGTGGCTCGGTATCCTTCTACGGTACTAGTGTAACTAGTATTTAGCTTGCGTTTTATTTTTTTGCAAATATGGACATTTGAGTCAGAAGAAATACTTCAAACTGTCCACATACATTTGTGTTAATGAGACATTAGCACGCGAAAACACTACGGCAAGTCAGTTTCAATTATAATTATCAAAAACTAGTAAAACTTGTCATTTGCGAGCATTTATTATCTAAATTAAATTCATCGATTTACATTTTATATGTCAGCCAGCGTCATAAAAATATTTTATAGCGATACGTGCTGCTGGCTGGAGAGAATATTTACAACATTTTTATTGAAAAATAAATAAAATTCCAACACCACTGTGTTCCAAATTTTAAACTGAAAATCGAAGTGGGAAGGGAAGTGCATGAGCACTAGGGTTGACCAAAACAAGGGCATTACAATAATGGCTTATACTTATACTTGTGCAGTTGCAGTTTTCATTTAATTCAAAATCTCCTTTTTATTCACTTGTTATGTTTAACAGAAAAACAATACAAAGCAACAAATTAATGCCTCTAGACTAGACTCTACGGTTGAGATTTTCGGCATTAAGTATGATAATCTAAATCTAGGTCATTACTGGATAACTCTTCACCTACGAGCATTCAAAGATTTATTTACCATGAGCATGAGTTTTCTAAGAAACATCGAAAGGATACCTAAATATATACATATACGAAGAAATTCAGTGGTGTGTATCAAGTTTCTTATTTGTATTGGGTTTACCAGCCCAAGTCTTCTTATTCTAAAAGTAAGCCTGAGGCCAGCAGTGGGCATGCATATATTTTCTGAATAATCATGATTATTATTTTAATTTATTTACTACCCCAATCGATAAAAACTTTTGTCTTCGACCTTTTTCGCCTGTGAACCCTAATCCCGGTTCGAAAATGGAACGCTCCGGCCAGTGCAATCGGAAAAGCCATTTGCCCGAGGTTGCCAGTGACGTGGCCTGCGGCCTGACCCAGTTCCAGCGGGATTTTTAACGACATTGCCATCTCGTTAAGAAGGCTTAGTTCTATTTTTGAATTCAAGTTAGTTCTTTTTCACGGCATTCAAAAAAGAAAGAGATTCTCGACTGGATTTCTATTTTTTTACACAACTACGGAAAAGCCTATAAAAGGGAAGAAAGAATGGGACATGATTATTGATTATTCCATGTTTAAATTCAAACATGTACGAACGAATGCTTCAAAGTTGGCCCGGGTGCTGTTAGTGTACGACCTATTCGTCAGCCCGGAATGGACGGGAATTATTGAACGATCTAACCCTTAAAACCCAATACCCGGTCGGTTAGAAATCAAACTTATGGCAATAGCAATAACATTCCGGGTTAATTATAGGTCGTATTTTACCTCTCCCGTTTCTCCAATCCATACTTAATATTATTAATGTGAAGGTGTTTTTAGCCCCTTCTTTCACGTCGAAATTAAGCGACGGATTGCCGTGATTTTTTGTATGGACGGACATAAGAGAGCGACATGCGACATAATACGTTTTAATCTACTTTACCAGGGCCAAACCGCCGGCATCAGCTAGTACCTACCTTACAAATTACACAAGCCAAAATAAAATTTGTCAATCTTCGGAAACGCATTATAATATAACTAAGTTAATTTTGACAGTCAGTGATGACAACCTAGACATAGTTCGTGTAATTGCGAAGTCTTGCGTCTGACTAAAGACGTTTTTACTCATTCTCTTTCTCTTTTTGTTGCCCATCGAAAATACAATCCACGCCTCTGCTGTTAGTTACTAAGTACTTTAGGTAGGCCATAAAAGAGCCAGTAGCAATGAAATGTGAAACAGTTCGCGATAAACACCCGCTAAAACAAATAAAACAGCGGATGCTGAGCTCCGGAGAGGAAGTCAGGGTTGCCAACATCGAAATAAGAATTTTAGAAAAAGGCCGTGATAGTATAGAGTTTAAACAATGAGTTATTATGAGTCCAAGACGCCACTTTAATAAAAAAAAACTTTATTCTAGTCATCATCATCATCATTCTTGCCGAAAGAGTCCACTGCTGAGCATAGGCCTCCCGCAAGGTTCGCCAAACAGATCAACCATCCATCCAAAGAGTATTGTAATATTATATGAACAAGAGTGGCAACTCTATGGTCAAATATGCATGTATGGAAGGTGCTGCTGCCCTACGCCCTGGTCAAGAACTAATGTGACGTATCTATAGATGTATACCTATCTATATGTATATGTTGGTAGTGATGTACAGCTATAATTACGTGTAATTTTAATTGATAGGCTAATTGCCACTATTCGTATTTTAGCCGTCTAATTCAAATCAGCATATACGAAGTATAAGCGGCTAAACCCGATTTGCACTATACGGCTAAAATACGAACATTGGCAAGTGGCCTATCAATTAAAGTCCTTGACCGTACAATTTGGTACGCCATGGCCATGGCCGACGAATGACAACTGACAAGTTTGACAAGTCAACCAAGATGGCCGCTAATTTAGTTCTTTACCAAACAACCAGAGATCGCTGTAGTCGCATGAAAAGTGTGATATATGTAAGTGTGCCCCCCCTGCATCCATCGCAACCATCGCGCCATCTGCAACCGCGTTCCCGCAACCTTAACAGGGGCTATAAGAACTGCCCACGGCCCAACACGGTTCGCGAGCGGTAATTCGATCGTTTGCGAGAGGATAGGGATGAACAGCTATTCAGGAACGCCAAAAATCACTGGTTTGCGAGAGGTTTGGTCGGGTATGTATTACAATACCGAAGTACGAATGACCGAATGTATTAAAACATCTAATGGGTCAAAAGACCGACACGATTTTTTTCTGAAACCGTAAACTTCTCAGAATTTATTAAAACGGTATCATACAGAACCCATTAGGTTAGGTTAGGTTTGTTTTATAGCAATCTTAAAAAGTTAACGGTTTCAGAAAAAAATCGTGTCGGTCTTTTGACCCATTCGATGTTTTAATACATTCGGTCATTCGTACTTCGGTATTGTAATACATACCCCGTTTGGTCTGAGATTGGGATGAGCCTTATTTTTTTCTTTCTAGTTAAATAAGTCTCATCCCAATCTCAGACCAAACTTCGGCGTTCCTGAATAGCAGTTCATCCCTATTCTCTCGCATGCGATCGAATTACCGCTCGCAAACCGTGCTGGGCCGTTCCTGAATTTAGCCCCAGGTCGACGTTCCATCTTGTTGGAGGCCTACGTACCTACACTGCGTCTTCCAGTCCGTGGACGCCACGCGGAAATCTTTTGGCCTTTTGGCCCTGTTTGATTTTTAGTTGCTTTTTTGAAATAAATTAGGTAAGGTACCCACCTAATACATATTTAGGTTGCTCCGCGTAATTTTACGGGCTTATAACTTTATGCAGAATTGTCTTCACTTTTCATACGGTCTGAGGTTACAGTTAAGTTACTTTGCATGTACATTAAAAGGATACGATGCGCACCATTTCTCCATACAAACGTAATCCCCAGTTTCCTCCCTGGATAATGGCTTTAGAGCCATTTTTTTTACTGTGTAATCTGTATCTACCACAGCTATGCCCATATGTTTCGTTTTTTTCCATATTTCAATTAACATAAGAAATACAAGCAAGCAAAACTGAAAAAATTGCCCAATTTCAACGTCATTTTCAGACACTCATCAGAAAAGAATCCCTCATATAAACAAAAAAAAGAAGGCATAGCTAAATCTATCTTCTAATTATTTTTGAAAAAAATAACTTTATTGGTTCAGTTTTCGAGAAGGAAACAGGGGATTACGAAATGCTGTTTTGATCAATTTTACGCGCCTATTAACGGTCTGAGCTGCAGTTGTCCCGCTCTCGCTGTACTGACACGGAGGGGTTCGGGCGAGACAGCGACATTTCATTAAAATACCTATTTCTCAAAAGTCTTTTAGCCATCGTACCCTCTTAATTACATCACAAATACAAAATATTTACTTAATGTTCAGTACAGTCCAGTCCAAAGCTCACCATTAAAGTAGCATGCATTTTCTTATGCAATTTCCTTATAAATTTAATAATAATAATGCTCATTATGCCTTTTGTAAATTCCATTATAGTTACATTTTAAACATGAAACTACCATGAGACTGACTCATAGTGAAAATATACGGATCACTCACGTCTTAAAACGAGTTTAACTATATGTTTCGGGCTAATCCGTAGCCCTTCTTCCCGGAGTCACACATCACGGCGGAGGACCAGAGCGGTAGCGCGCAGTGCGCGTTTGGCAGCCGCCGTGATGTGTGACTCCGGGAAGAAGGGCTACGGATTAGCCCGAAACATATAGTTAAACTCGTTTTAAGACGTGAGTGATCCGTATATTTTCACAATGTTTACATTCATGATTTTTTTTTTCATTTTCGTTGTCAACAGAATTTTATGATATTGGAAAAGCGAGAATTTCACCTGAGAGTGAAAAATTAGCTAGTATTTTCATGTAAAATAACTTTTATTAAAAATTTAATTTTTAATACAAACTTTTTTGCTGAATGTACTTTTTTGACTGTATACTTCCATTGCCATTCAAGCTACATAACCGTAACAAATTTCAAGTCGATGCCATTGACCGTTGAAAAGTTCTGTCCTACGGAGACGATTCTGCCCCAACCACCAAAATTTCACTACCAGATTATTGTCTTGTCATCGGACTATAAGACCATAAAACCTGACCATCTCGTGGTAGCCCAGTGGCTTGACCTACGGCCTCTAAAGCGAGGGTCGTTGGTTTGAAGCCCGGCTCCCACCTCCGAGTTTTTAGGAATTTATGCGCGAAATTACATTTGGATTTACCATGAGCTTTAGGGTGAAGGAAAAGTAATGAAACTTGCACATACCTACCTGCGAAGAAATTCAACGGTGTGTGTGAAGTTCCCAATCCACACTTGGCTCGCGTGCGAAGTAAGGCCCAAAACTCAAACAAACCTTCTGAGAGGAGGCATGTCCTGCAGTGATACTGGAATGGTCGAAAAATAGTTACAGCTTACATGCGAATAGTTCACATTAAATAAAAGCTTGTAAATAAAAATGTTTGTGCCAGCCCCTAAGCTTGATCGGACGGAACACATGCAATCCAATGAAGCGATGTATCGTATCGACCTCATCGCGGCTCCGTATGGGACCAAATTGCAATCGCTAGTGATGTGACAACGCTCAGCTTTGTTATCGATGTTCTCGTTGTTACTTTATTATACAGGGTGTCCCGAAACTCAACGATAGCCTGATATCGAGCGAGAGGTCAAGCTATACCATTTTGGAAAAAATTCCGAGACATTCAAGTAAAGCAATTTTCAACTAGTTATTATACCACGTCTACTCGTGACCATGGCTGCTGCAATGCAGCCAAACGCCTAGGTGATTTTAGCAATACACTGTCGCGATAACACACGAGTGTAATAATTGCATAAGTCTTTGTTGTTTGCTTCCATATCTTACTCGGTAATCAGCAGCAGTGTTTGCACTGTTGTATACAAGTAAGACAGTCGGTGAATTTGCCGGTGCAAGAGGCGTTTCGTTACTCTATACCTCCTCAATGCATCTGCGAACCTTCTAGAATTGCGGGTGTCTCCGTGCAGCGGTGATCGTGGTCACTTACTATGAGGTGACATACATGCTCATTACCTTCTCTTGTTCCATTTTAACACTGTAACCAATCGCTGCAAATACATATCGATCAAAAGCATATCACAGCATTCCCAAAACCTAACTTATTTTGACCAACTAGTCTTTACAAATACATACACATACACACACGCACCGCACGCAAGCACATATGTACTCACAAACTTTTACATTTATAATATCAACACTTACTAAAGTCACTGACTAGCTCGAAGAATCGCCAGGCTCAAGTGGCAGTGGGCAGGCACATCGTTCGTAGAACTGGTGGCCGATGGGGCCAAAGGTTCTCGAGTGGCGTCCACGGTCCGAAAGACTCATTACGGGTGAGCCTCCAACAAGATGGAGTGACGACCTGGTTAAGGTTACGGGAACGCGTTGGATGTAGATGACGTCCCAAGTAGCACAAGTAGCATTATAAGAAATCACTTTTGGTGTACACGGAAACTTTAAGCTGTACAAGACAGTGTTACAATGGTGTTAACAGCGCTGTTAACACTGAAATAACTCTTATTTGGGCACAAATTATTCAGCCTATAGTTCTAGTTTAGTTCACATTTCTGTTTAACAGCATTACAGTAGCACTATATTGGAATTATTATGGGTCACCAGGCTGTTTATCAGCTGCTTAACAGAATACGAGTGTCCTGTTATACAGACTAAGCGTCAGGATTGGGTGACTGCTAGTCTTATATAACGCTTTAGGTTTTACATTACCCTTCGTTCATATTGAAATTGCTTATTATATTTGCAGATTTGCTTTTAATAGTATTATAGCGGTGCCGATAAATTTCCAGAGTGTGATGTGTAATGGCGAAGCAGGACCGATGTGCTTGGCGAGCCTTGGGGGCGGCCTATGTTCGGCAGTGGCGTCTTTGATGAGAGATGCATGCATAATAATGTCCACTAATGTCTCTTGCTCCTATTTGGGTCACTTTTCTGCGGCGATCATGACTCATCTTTTATCTTATCTTTAAGTAGCAGACTATCAGTTATATCGGTTAGAGAACAAAGAGCGTTGTTCCAATACTGTTATCACTTGTATCTAATCAGGAAGAAACAGTTATTGTTTTTTTTTTTATGGAGATATTATAGTTTCTCTGGAAAATTGATGCGTAAATTAATTGAAAATGAGTCTCTGGTGGGTTTTTTATGTCAGAGGAAAATTAAATTAATTGCTAAACTAATTAAGTTAAACGTTGACGGAAAACAAAAAAGGAATATAATGCATTATGCTGTGATAATTCTTTAGTCTACTCTACATTTTGTAAAAACAAGCAATTTATACTTTCTTACATCTTATAAATGTCTGTCTGTTACCTCTTCACGCTTAACTTAATGAAATTTGGTATTGAATTGAGATAATTTGTGAGCCTGAAAATTACATAATATTTTATATTCTATTTATATTTATTATTGCTCGGAATAGTGATAAACAAATAAAATTGTTCGCAGACAGAGTCGCGGACAACAGCTATAGTTAATAACGCCGTTTTACATTAAAGGCCTTCATCAATGCTTAATATAAATAAAGTCAGCTATAAATAAGTCAGTAAATAGATTGATCGATATATCGATTATTTGGTTCGTCGTAACGCCCCTAATAAGTTCAGCTGTGTTACTTCATTTGTTTTATGACGTCTGTTATAATCAAATATATACATTAAGCAAATGAAATAACGCTTCAAATACTGACCTTATGACGATGTAATAGAAATTAAATTAGAACGATCTTTGTTGTAGCTTTATTGTGTCGTTGTTTACACTGTAGTGACCTTGAGGCTACTGTTACTGCAATTACGAGACCATTAAGTAATGGTATAAAATCAAGCATTAGGTTTTATATGAGCTGTTGCTATAGTTTGAATACAAGGTTTGTCAAAATTGAATTACTTCGACACCGAAGGATAAAATTGTAAGTAATAAATGGTCATCATCATAACCGCTCGAAGAACATAACCCTTCTTCGGCAGTAGGGAAAAAAGTATTTGGCCCAAGCCAAGAAACAAATCACGACCAAAACCCAAACGCAAACCGGAAACGCGGATTAACAACAAAATACACGCAATTCCATAACGCAAACGCCAACGTTTGCGTTAGTATTCTAATCTTGACTTCCCGCACGTGGCTTTATCGATTACATAAACACTACCTTACCTCCCGATTATAAAGTTTAGTTTACTTCGATATGTCACTGCGATTAATACTGGCCGTTTGCAATATCGGGACCCATGAATAAAAATGTTTTATCTGGAGACTTCGGGACGCTGAAATTTGAATCATATTTAAAAACCACAGAGTTCATATTCTATCATTTCTAAGCACTGAATATTGAATATTTTCGTTCTGAGGTCACGATATGCATCTAACTATCACATTCATACGGTTCCATTTTCAAATATTGATTCATATTTTTCAATTGGACTCTATTATGTTTGATTTAAGGTTGGTTTTGATTGTTTTGTATGACTTTGTATGGGGCCGCAAAGGAAACGGAAGTCAATGTTTGGTGGTAGACACGTGCTGCCTATGTCCATAGAATTGTGTCGTTTTATTTTATTAGCTTGAGTGTGGATTCTACACTCAAGTTTTATAATTTGTTTGCGAGTGTCTAAAAAGTCGTGGTAGCCTAGATTTGGCCTATATTATGGAGTAGCTGACTCGTGGTCACACTCACACCACAGGCTTATTGTCTAACGTTTTTGACGCAATCACTGTTTTTTTCGCCCAAACAGTATAAAATAATAATAATAATAATAAATTTGTTTATTAGCCAAAAAACAGTAGTAATCAAAATCAGGATCTGTAGTTACAGTAGGAGTGTATCTTATATTTAATTAGGTAAAGGGCCATTCCACCCCCAAGCAACCATCAATCTTTTGTGAAATATAAGGCATACCTGGTGATTTTTTCAAATATTTGAAGAGCACATTACATAAAATTACTGGTCGACGAAAAGTAGAATGACCCACAAATTGTGTTACTATTTAACATGATATGACATAAGCGTGATCAGACAAAGTTCCTCACTCCCCGCACTAGTTCAAACTGTATCACGGTGGAGTAAGATCCGTCATCCTATAAACCTAAGTTATATTGATTATTACAAAAATATATATAACTAAAGCGATAAGTTGAGGGTAAGAGTTGCAAATAAGAACACCAGTTGATAATCACTAAAATATCCAACTTAAACGTAAACAAGTAGTATATTCAAACACTCCAGATGAATCTGCTATGTTGCATGCAAGTAAAATATTTAATACTAATCTTATAATATAATTTAAGTCTATATATCTGTATAGTGTAATGATGTATATATATTTATATGTATCGGAGTATTATTGTAATTGTAAATGATGACAGAAAGAGACGCTGACAGCGAAGGCAAGCGTCAGTAGCGTTAGACAATACGGCCTCAGGTTATCACACCACTATAGAGACTTATTTCTACAATACAAATAAGTATTATTTATTGATCACCAAAACAGTACAGAAAAATATTATAACAATAAAAATTCAAGCAGACAGTAGGCGATCTTATCGCTCAAAAACTTACTTACACTTATACTTTCGCTTTCGTCGGGAATTCGTCAGAAATCATTTTTATTCCCCAAAAGTATGTAGGTAGGTTATGTCGATAGGTATCTATAGACGCCTGAAGGGCAAATAGGATAGAAATAGGAGCCCTGTCGCAAGCAGGACTCCCTCGAATAGCAATTGTGTAACAACCTGGTGTGACGACGAGTATGGACGCTATTATAGCCTCTCACGTAGAGGGTCGTGGGCTCAAGCTCGGGCTTCCCTCTAAATTTTAATTTGAAATTTACCATGAGCTTTACGGTAAAGGCAGATATCGTGGAGAAAGCTGATGATGAGGCTGACGCCTGCGAAGAAATTCAATGTTGTGCGAAGTTCACAATCCACACTGGGCCACGTGGGAACTACGGCCCAAGCCCTCTCATTCTGAGAAGAGCCCTGTGCCCTGCAGTGAGACGTACATAGGCTGGGATGATGAATATAGTTAAAAATTAGGTAGTCTGGTTTTCAGGTCTACGATAAAGTGGTTTTAAAAGCTTTAAGAGGGTACGATGCGCACCATTTCTCCATACAAACGTAATCCCCTGTTTCCTCCCTGGATAATGGCTTTAGAGCCAACTTTTTTTACTGTGTGATTTGTATCTACCACAGCTATGCCCATATGTTTCGTTTTTTTCCATATATCAATTAACATAAGAAATATGAGCTTTCAAAAACTGAAAAAATTGCCCAATTTCAACGTCATTTTCAGACACTCATCAGATAAGAATCCCTGATATAAACAAAAAAAAGAAAACATAGGGGCATAGCTAAATCTGTCCTCTAATTATTTTTGAAAAAAATTACTTTATTGGTCCAGTTTTCGAGAAGAAAACACGGGATTACGAAATGCTGTTTTGATCAATTTTACGCGCTTATTAACGGTCTGAGCTGCAGTTGTCCCGCTCTCGCTGTACTGACACGGAGGGGTTCGGGCGAGACAGCGACATTTCATTAAAATACCTATTTCTCAAAAGTCTCTCAGCCATCGTACCCTCTTAATAACTGAACTTGCAATCTCTGTTGTTTGTTCGAGTGGAATCTTTCAACTCAATGAAGTACTTAGATATCTTCAACCGATTGAGCTGAAATTTTGCAAGCATGTATAAATCTGGTGACTGCGCAATATATTTATGTCTTGGAGCTGATCTGATGATGAACTCTGTAATAAAACGACATGATCGCATCGAGTTCGGTCTCGTTTGATTCGTCTTGACGAGTACTTTGGTTGGTAGCCAGGGCTTGTAAAGGGTGTCCCAAAAAGGACGCAAGATTTGAAATTGATGAAAAACACATTTTTTTTTCGTTACTAAATATTTGTATATGAAGTCTTGAAATACATAAAATAGGGTTATTTGTGGAATAATACGTCAGGCAAATGTCCTCCTAGGCTTTGCTGGCACATACGCACTCTTTTGTCAAAATTTTCTATGACCATTTTGCATAGATGCAGCTGAATTTCTCCGATGCAGCGTCGAATTTCCTCTTTTAAAGCATGAGTGGTAGTGGGCATATTGGCATAGACTTTAGACAATAAATAACCCAATAAACAGAAGTCTAAAGGCGTTAAATCGCAAGATCTAGGGGGCCAATTCCGATCACCGAATCGAGAGATCACACGGCTAGGAAATGTTTCATGCAGTAATTGCATCGTTTCTCCGGCTGTGTGGCAAGTGGCCCCGTCTTGTTGAAACCACATTACTTCCACGTCGATATCCTCTAATTCGGCTAGAAAAAACTTTGTTATCATGTCGCGATATCAAGCTCCATTAACAGTAACTGCTTGAGCGGCCTCATTTTGAAAAAAATATGGTCCAATAATGCCTCCAGCCCAAAATCCGCACCAAACAATGACCCGTTGTGGATGCATTTGTTTTTGAACAATCACAGACATATGGGTTCTCTAAGACCCAAATGCGGCAATTCTGACGATTAACAAAGCCATCGAGATGAAAATGTGCTTCGTCGCTAAAGATGATTTTGTTTGAAAAATCTTCATCCCTGTTTTGGCGGCCGATAATCCATTCAACGAACTCTCTTCGCTGTCCATGATCATGAGGCTTCAGTTCTTGTGTTATTTGAACTTTGTAAGCATGGAGATGCAGATCTTTAGTTAGTTAGTATACGCTGGACAGAGCTTTTTGAAATTTGCAATTCTTGTCCACGATGCCTAATGGATGTTCCTGGATGTTCACGGACATTCTGACGCACTGATTCGATATTGCCATTTGAACGGCTTGTTTTTGGACGACCAGTGGAATGAACATCATGAATTGATCCACTCTCCCTGAATTTTGCATCCACTCTGCTCACAGTTGATGAAGTCAAGTCAATATTCCGACCATATTTTGCACGGAATTTTCGAACCGTACCCGCCAAACTTTCATTACTTTTGAAATATTGTTCAATAATAAAAACGCGTTGATCTTTCGTATAACCCGCCATTTTTACAAACCCTAAACATTCTGCTGTCAAATAGTTTTTTTTTAAGGTTGCCAGCACTAAAATACAAAAATGGCGGCAAATTGAAATCTTGCGTCCTTTTTGGGACACCCGATATTAAAAATATTTTTAAAACAAAATTATTTTACTATATAGTCACGTCCAATTATTGTTTTATAGTGTCATCGCTATTAAAGCGAACAACCGTCCCCACACATCTGCTGATATGCTCCGATTTACCTGCTAACATCTGCTCTTCCTTCCTCCATTGTGGAGGCCCCTTGCGAATACGTCTTGCCTTCGAGTGACGCTAAAACATTTTTATCGATACAAAATCTTATCGATGGGTATCTATGGTTTCATAAAGTCATCCATCAGTCTGTCAGTTCGGTCATAAAGTGATTTAATTCTAAAATGGTTTTTTTTTTCGGAATTGTTATAAAACAAACTTAACCAAACCAACTGCATTCTATAAGATGGTATTTAAAAAATCATGAAAAAAATACTGTTTCGGAAATAAATCTCCTGTATGACTAACGTTGATTATGAAGAATGATTACAAGACTTATTAAATATGGGAAACCAAAGGATCCCCTTATCGATAGCTGCGGTAAATATTTACCAGACGGTAAATAGTTATCGTGTGTCAACCTGCTTCTGTTTGTTATCGATATCAGTGACGAGATAAGCCTTTGTTTTTATTTTTAGTTTCAGGCGTTGACGCATAGTCGACTAAGTGCTTTGCAATTTTTATGACAGTTCTTTTATCAGAAAAAAATCAAGAAGGGGATCTATATATATATAAATATTATAAAGCTGAAGAGTTTGTTTGTTTGCTTGCTTGAACGCGCTAATCTCAGGAACTACTGGTCCGATTTGAAAAATTCTTTTAGTGTTAGATAGCCCATTTATCGAGGAAGGCTATAGGCTATATAACATCACGCTACGGCCAACAGGAACAGAGCAATACAAACTACAAAGGTTATTTTCACATATTATTGATGCGTAAGCTACTTTTTGGGGTTCAGTTACGTTTGCGCTGGTTATTTACGTTTTTTATGCGGAGGGAGGGCGGGTTAAATTGGGAATGTCTAAAAAAAATTACCAGTGGTTTTTATATTTTTTTTGTATAGAAAAGTCAATTATAAGAAACTAATTTCAATATTTTGTCACTTAATTCTCTACTTTTTTCAAAATTAATTATTGAAACTATTTTGGTTGATGACGTCAGATTGTAATTGAGGGCTCCCACACTGCCAAATTTCTAAATCTATCTAAATGCGTACGATAAGGCAACCCCTTTAATTATTTTTTGCGTGGTGGTACACTGTAACTAGTGTCACTTTACTGGCGCTGTCAAAGTGCTAAAGGGCAGTGGGTCCAAATCAAACTCCGTAGTTATAATCCACGCGTAAATTTGTGAAGAATTCTAACCACACAGAATAAAGTACGACTTGGACCGGTCACGCAATTTACACCAAAGTCAAACATTTCGTACTAAATACAAACTGAAATATAGATGCACAGAAAAAACCCCAGAAAAAAGACCAATGCTGGGAATCGAACCCAGGTCCTCAGCATTCCGTGCCGCGTGCCATACCCCTACACCACCACTGGTCTAGAGATTAGACACGAATCTTTCCTATACATCATACATTTCAATCTGCTAAATCATCACCTTATGCAGTGACAAACGCACATCTATGTTACACCCTCATCGAGAGATTTTAACACTCCTTCGGAACTAACCGCTCACCTGGACAAGAGATGGCGCTACTGTGCAACTTTAAACAAGTTAGCTATGAAGTATCTTTTTTTTTTTTTTTTTGTACATATTATAAAAAAATGAAGTTGAAAAAATATGTACAAAAAAAAAAAGATACTTCATAGCTAACTTGTCCAAAGTCAAATGAAGGTCATTGCTTATTTGTTATGTAATAAATTCATTATATAATATTAAAATTAAATAACTACAGAAAACGAGTTAAAAACCATTTATCTCGAAATGGTTTTCGATTTACTATACATTGCAAAAAAATAGACATCCCCAATTGCATGAAAAAGCATTTTTCAGCGCAAACGTAGCTGTTTCGCACGACATGGCCTCAATACTTGGCGGAGGAGCAACACAGGTATTCCATTTATTTTCAACATGGACATCCGCAAAGTAACGCCTGAATAAGGCCTGAATCTATACAGTGCGTAAGCTACTACAAAATGCTTCACTTCGCAATATACGCGCGCACGCACGCAGCTACTGTAACCATCCCGTATCGATAAATCGGTATACCTAGCACATCACTACCGTTCTTAAGCGCTCGGGCAAACTTTAATCGGCATAATTACATGTTTTCTTATACGTAAATTCTGTTTGTCGGATCATTATTGACTCATATATAGTCGGTTACCATGGCGACGCCCATTTTTTTTTTCAACCGTTTCGCACGCTCTAATGACATGTTTTGATGTTTTTCATTGAGTTTGCTTGTATATTGTGATGCTAATTTTCTGTCTCGACGTTATTGAATTCGTGCTGTGCAATTGATTTTTAATTTTGACGTATTGAAAAGGGGTTTTTGACATTGAAATAAAGACTATTTGCCAGTTCAAGATTAGTTTGGATCAAGCATTTTGAAAACATATTGATACTTATCTGTTCTACGGACATCGTAGCTCCCGAAAGAATGAACCGATTTTAATTTTGATTTTTTTTTGTTTGAAAGTTGAATTAGTCGGGAGTGTTCTTAGCTATATTTGATGAAAATCGGTTCAAGGTTACTTATTTATTCACCACTCCCTCAATATGGGTATCAATTGAAAGGGCTTGACTACTAGAACACACACTTACACTATGATAAACTTCAAATCCAAGATGGCCTTCACTACAAAATGGCGAATTACATATTTTTTCAAACATACGTGTGACTAAATTGCGTTTGGAAGTTTTCAAAATTTTTAATTTTTGTTACTCTCTACTGCATGAATTACTAAAGGTGTTCATTAAAAAATACCTGACTCAAAAAATAAACTTTAATAGGCATTGTAAACAAGACAAAATAAGAAAAAATTTTTTTTTATGTTTATTTTCAAAAATATTCACCACGGCCATTTATGGCTTCGTATGCATTCACGGTATTAAACACGTATGCCATTTGTGGCGTTGTATGCGTATAATGAACTAACAAATGAAAATGTTTAATACAGTTTCTTTTTTAATTTAAGCATCAGATAGACGTTGCATTTCTCGCATCTTAAGTATGAACGATAACCACAATTATTTTGACATAATAAACGTGTTTTCTCGTGGATGGGGAAGTGATCTAACTTATCAGACCGAACAGAGTTTAGTGGCAATTTATGAAAAAAAAATTAAAAAACTGCTGGACTTTGCATCATACGGTGGCATTTTGGCAGTTGTCCACTTGATTTTTTTCCTTTGTATTTTTCTTCTTCGGTGCTGATAAGCTAGGAGTTAGCAGGCTCAAAGTCTTCTTCTGAGGATTCAGGGTCGGAATCGGGAACTATAACAGGAGGCTTGGTCCTTTTTTGATTGCCGAAAATTAGACAGTGGAATGTTGTCGTCATCAGAATCGGACACTAATTCATCATTACTAAGAGCTCCATCTCCAGGAATAGGGTTCACTTGCTTAAAATGACCATAAAAGCGTGAAGAAAGCATAATCTGGAATACCGAACAATAAGGAATTAGTGTGCAGAATGCATAGGAAGCCATTTATGGATTAGTACATGATACCTCTTAATGCATACGAAGCCATTTATGGCGTCGTAGAAAAACTGTCTAAAATACATCAAAATTTGTAATAAGTTTTAAAAAGCATCATAACTATACAAAAGCAGAGAGTTTAAATAAGTCGTAATTAATTTTTAACTTTTGTTTACTTGCGTTTTTTACGTTTATTTACTCCGATGAAAACACTCAATAATCAATAACACCAATGCTCTGTACACGCGTCATTTAAATGAACTAGTGCTTGGTAACTGTGTATTCTGTACCTTTTTTAAAAATACCATCATTTTTTTAAGTTTATCTCTTACCCTGAAATAATGTTTTGACTGTTTTTGTACATAAATTTAGTATGAAAAAAAAAATCTAGAAGTCTAAAGGTCAGATCTGGCTCCATATGCGGTAAAGGGTAGTAATTGCTTATTTAGGCTGTGCAGCAGTGTTGCACACTCCAAAAGCAAAGAGCGCAGTTATTCTATTAATATTATAAACGCATAAGTTTGTGAGTATGTGCGTGCGTGCGTGTGTGTACATTTGTTATTCTTTCACGCTAAAACGGCTGGACGGATTTAGGTAAAATTTGGTATGCAGGTCTGGACAGGACGTCTGGAGTAACACATAAGCTACTTTTATCCCGGGATCCATGTAAGCTAACCTAAGTCTAGAGTTATGAAATTTGTCGGCTGTCCTTTACAAAAAGTAAATAAATGAAGACAGTTAAGTACCTATGTAAGTTTTGCGCGTTGTTTTGAATCTCAGAAATACCGGAATTTTAACTCTCTCCTTGAACCTTTGTTGGAGAGTTCACTATTTTACATTCTGTGGTATGTTTACTTACTTATTTTTGTCCGACGCTGGTTGAAGTAGTTACTTAACGCATGGTTTCGTGCTACGTAACTTCTTGTTCTTTTTTAGGCCCGAATTTGCGGTTCAGAAGGGTTACAAGCCGTCATGGTGAACAAATGCGAATTGCGAAAAAATGGAAAGTTGTTTGAGAGTAAAAACTTTATTACGGTGATTTGAAAGAGATCTGTTGAAAATGAGGAAAAAATCCATGTCAATAAATGAAGCGATAATAGAGTCGCATAACAGAGCACTTTCAGTATTAGATATTTTCTAAAAACGTCTATTATAACTTGGCCCTGTACCAGGTTATCATTGAGTTCTGGGGCACCCTGTATACCTACACGATTATTTTTAATCGGTAATCAGGAGTTGAAAAATATTAATCCCTAGCCAAAATAGAATTTAATAGATTAGGAGGTCTCGAGCAATTTAGTCCTGTTTAGTTAAAAAACAAAAAATGTTATTATAATTTCCTCCACCTACCGAACATTTGGTCATCCTACATTTGTTGAAGTTAAGTAGTTTCGTCAAATGTCATCGCTTTGGCGGGGAATTTGACAGGTCTCACGTTAAGTATGTTTAACAAATAGATTGTCAAAGAGGTTAGGCTCATAGACTAAACCATGAGTAGGGTGACAATGATTTCAATTAAAAAATTATTTTCCAAATAATCATTATTAAAAAAAATAGATGTTTTGTTTCATGTAGTTGCGCCTTACCTAGACGTAACTGCCACCGAATACCTACCGATCTAGAAAAACTAGTTCTTTATTAAAAATCGCCGTGTATACACCGTGAAATTTTAGTGGTTGTTTTCCCGAAACGAGGTGATTTAGTATCGATTGTACAATCGATTTATAATTACTATTTCGACTAGAGTCAAAAATCCAATTGTGAAAAACGAAAGCCGAAAATGACCGCAAACCAATGGTAACGCTTCGTTGGTACCTAAACTATCGTACGATCGTACGCTACTTGTACCAACGAAGCGTTACTATTGGTTTGCGGTCATTTTCGACATTCGTTTTTCACAATTGGATTTTTGACTCTAGTCAAAATAGTAATTATAAATCGATTGTACAATCGAAACTAAATCACCTCGTTTCGGGAAAACAACCACTAAAATTTCACGGTGTATTTACCATAAACACTCATCATCATCATCATCATCCCCAGCCTATATACATGCCACTGCAGGGCACAGGCAGCAAGCATCAAGGCAGAATGAAAGGGCTTGGGCGTTGAATACTCGTTACGGTTAATTTAGAAGGGGATTCCATCCCTGAATCCCAGCAGTTGGTTCAGCTGACCATGAAACTATATCACTCTTCCAAAAGAACCTATCCACAACACTTTCAATTTAGACCTAATAATAAACACGTAGAGAACAAATTACAAAAGGCATGAATTAACTATGCGTGTCAAATGAATCGGTCGTGGTTTAGGCCAGACTGGTCGTTAGAAGTTAGGAGTGGTCAGATTTTAACTGACACGCAAAGTAGGAAAAAGTTTTATTGACTGACAACTAGCTTTACCCTGTAACCTTGTGCATGCTAATTATAATTAATATTTTTTCCTTTGTTTTCTGCTTTGTTATTCTGTCCTAGGACAATAAGCCACTAGTTTGACCAACTTTTAGTCTGGTCTCTTTGAACGGTTGCCAGCGGGTGCCAACGGGACCCTATTACTGAGACTCAGCTGTTTTTCCGACCGCACGTCTGTTATACCTGATTTACACTCTCGCCTCGTCACCTCGCCTCGCGCCTCGCCTCGTCGTCTCGCTCCGGACGCGAGCCTCAAAATCAAGGCAAATCACGAGACGAGGCGCGAGGCGCGCCTGTTCACACTCTCGTCTCGTGGCTCGTCCCGCAGTCCGTCTCGCCACTCGTACGCGAGTGTAAACCAGGTATTACAGGCAGCGTTGCCAGACGTCCCGATCTTAGCCCAAAATTAAATGTCCCACGTGGGGCAAGCTTAGTCCCGCTTTTAAAAAAAAAATATTTTTATGTTGACCAACATAGGATCATATAGTGTTAGTAATATGTACTCGTTGTGTCGTCGTGTCGTCGTCGTTTTGGGAGATTGCTCGACTGTGCTGTGCGACGACGACAGTAAAATAACGTATTTTCATGGATTTCTTGGATATCTACTGTCATATAAACGTAATTTGCAAATCAAATAAAAAGATAAACATTGAAAAGCTAAGCTACTGAGTTTATTATGTTTTTTTAGTATGTCCCGCTTTTGGCGAAAGAGTCCAGCTTTTTTTAATCAAAAGGTTTTAGAATCCCGCTTTGCCTGAAATAAAATCTGGCAATGCTGGTTACAGGGATCTATTTCTTGAACTGTAATAAAATAAAGTTAAAGGGGGTCGTCCGTCATACAAGAATCATGTGTTTTTTTCAACATTTTTAAGGCCGTGGTCGCTTTCACCCGCCGCACGCGGCCGACAGCGGCCCGCCGCCCGCGGCGTCTGAATGGTGTGTTCGGGAATGCTCGGGAGTGGTCGTTTTCGCCCGCCGCGTGCGACGTCCCGAACGCGGCGGGCGAAAACGACCACTCCCGAGCATTCCCGAACACACCATTCAGACGCCGCGGGCGGCGGGCCGCTGTCGGCCGCGTGCGGCGGGTGAAAGCGACCACGGCCTAACTCGATCTTTAATTTTACTGAACTTTTTTTTAAACATTGTTACGAGCTAGAGAACCCTTAATGATCAAGTCTGAATCGCACTTTATTAAATTCACTTAATAGTGTGTAGCGGTTTGACCTACGGCGTCTCAAGCAGAGGGTCATGGGTTCTAATCCCGGCTCGCACCTCTTGGGTTTTTCGGAATTTATCTGCGAAATTATATTTGTAATTTACCATGAGCTTAACGCTGAACGAAAACATCGTGAGGAAACCTGTATACACCTGCGAAGAAATTAAATGGTGCGTGTGAAGTTCCCAATCCGCACTGGGCCCGCGTGGGAACTACAGCCCAAGCCCTCTCATTCTGAGCGCCTGTGCCCTGCAGTAACAGGCTGGGGTGATCATGATGTTGTTACCTTAATGGGCTTAATTCAAAATTCAAATTCAAAAATATTTATTTCGGATAAATGACACATTGAGGCACATAATCCATAGGTGTTAGTATAATATAGTCAATATTTAGACTAGTGTTAATAAAATAAAATAACATTACATTAAATTAAATTAAATTAAACATATTAATTAATGAGACGGTCAGGTCAGGGTTGTTCGCCCAATGCATCATACACGGTGTATTGGATAATTAACAGGTAACCCGTATAATGCCCGTAACCTTCGAATATGGGGCATTAGCCTGTATAAATACTTCATTTTATTAACCCTCGACACAAAATGAGGGGTGTTACAAGTTTGACCGCTGGTCCTTAGAACTAATTTTGATGATTCTTACAACTAAAAACTAAATTTAAAACCCCCCAGACACAATTAGGTCACTCATATTATGTTTGAAAATAAAGTAAATGCCCATATTAGATGCAGCTAACTTAAAAGCTGATAACTTTGAAACGGCTGATCCCATTTTGATAAAACATGTCTAAGAACCATCGCCAAGAAACCTGCTTTCAAATAAAAAAAATGTTTAAGAGCTACGATGCCACAAACAACACACACACACACACACACACACACACACACACACACACACACACACACACACACATACAGACATAGCGGTCAAATTAATAACGCCCCTCTTTTTGTATCGGGGGTTAAAAATAGTCTCCGTTTCTGAATATTTATACAAAAAAGATGTCCAACACAGCTATGATTCAACCGCAAATTGCAAGTAAAATTATGTAACGCCTAAACAATAAGACGGCCTTGTTCTACACAAAACTATTGCCTTGTCGGTCTGTCTTTACAATACCTCAATGACAGTGTTGCAAGGCTATTAGGGAGTTTGGAGTAGTCAAACTTAACTACTCTTGTACCTTGTCACTTTAAAGATGGCTCCAAAGTGACACAGATGTACAAGTGGTTCGTAAACGTAGTTCTACTACAATACAATACAATACAATACAATGACTGTTTATTGTACACCAGGAATAGTAAGCAATACAGAAAACAGGTACACAGAGAGTAAGTTACAAGGTAAGCAATAGGCGGCCTTATCGCTTAAGAGCGATCTCTTCCAGGCAACCCTTTACCAGAAAGAAGGAAGGACTAGTTTACAGCAGGTGGTGCATCAACAGTGGATCAGAAAACTAAAACGCAACAAAAAAAAAAAAAAAATAGTACAACTACTCATACATATATCGTACATAATAATAAGTACACGTCTAAAACAAATATAAGCATTGGGATAAACAGCCACATATAAATAAATAAACTATAACAAACTACTACTTTCTACTAATAATGATACTACGAAAATCTCACAGTGGTGATGAAATTCAAGGGTGTCTGTGAAGTTCCTAATCTGCACTGGGCCCGCATGGGAACTACGGCGCAAACATTCTCATTCTGAGAGGCCTGTCTGTGCTCTGGATTGAGTGAGACGTTACATAAGTATACAGGGTGTTACAAAATTACCCGTAATAACTGAAGGGTATGGAAGTACTCCAGTAAAGAATTAAATTATAGTATTTTTTTTTTGGGATGGCGGGAGCTCGCCTTTGATAGGCAGGAGTGGAGCAAGAGAGGAGAGGCCTTTGCCCAGCAGTGGGACAAAAAATTGGCTAAATAAAAAATTTTTTTTTACAAAAATAGTAACAGCGCGCAAAATTGTACTTTTATTTACTGTTCATTGGGTTTCAGGCTTTAGGGGTTATTTTGTAACACCCTGTATAGACTAAAATATCTGAGTTTGATAGTAATTAAATATGTTCTACTTATTTAGGTAAAGACACGTTTAAGGTAAATACACAATTGCTATAACTCCGCCAGTATTTACCAAAGAACCATATAAATTATAACTTTAATATTGACTTATGTCGTAATAACTTTACTCTTCATATTGAACAAACATAAAACTACAAGTAACTAACAACTAACAAGTGATTATTATTACCAAACACAAGCACTCCGTTAAAGGAAACTGACCCGCATCTCAATGTAATAAGGTTCACAGCGACTACATTGGATTTATCTCAACGAGTTTGTTCTAAAAATAACTAGCAAAAGCATTAATAAGGGTAATTTAGTAAATGGCAAAGGCTTAAGCGGGAAGTTAATGCGCGGTTGCATCTGGTACCATGTCGTTTTAACTTGGTGTTTGACGCTGTACTGTACTGTACGTTTTGTTAATGTGACAGGGTGCTAACGCGCTAGGCGCCAGTAATACCTATTGCTGTATAAAGGTGATTAAAGGTTACTGTAGTAAAATAAGCAGTAAGCGACTTAGTAGCTACTAAGTCTAACTCGTTTTTATTAAGGTCCGAAAGTCAAAATGACAAAGTAAATCATAAATAAATCATAAATCATTAAGTAGAACCCTTTATTAGTTTATTATTTTGACACGTCCGTCCGTCCGTCTCAGAGACTCTTAGTAGATACTACTAGAAGGCTTTAATTTGGTTTGGACAGTCAAATTATACCAAGACGTCAAAAGCCATGTGTAAGTGGTGAATCCACTTTTACTTGCAGCCCGTTGCTATGGTTACACAAATTTTGTCTCATGGTCAACCTATACGCATTTTTATATATTTCAAAAAAAAAGCCTGATGCTGTTGTACGAAGATATCACTTGAACAGCCGGGGTCAGAATAAACAACAAAAAAAGTTGATATCACTATACTACTGATACTAAAGTCGATATAAGTTTACAAATATTTCGCGCTAGCGCGATAGCTGTCACAGGCCTCTTCTCAGAGTGACAGGGTTAGGTCCGTAGTTACCACGCGGGCCCAGTATGGATTGGGAATTTCACACCCACCTTTGAATTTATTTGGCAAGCTCACGATGTTTTCCTTCACCATAAAGCTCATGGTAAATTTCACGCACATAAATTCCGAAAACATGCCCCTGAAAGACCTTTACCAGATCGTAAATATCTTGTTTCGATAACTATTAAGAATTTTTTTGTCGATACAGTTTTGAACATAAACTAAATACTACCGAGAGACTCGACACGGGAAAAAATTTGTGCAACCATAGCAACAAGTGGCACTAAAAAGTTGATTCACCCCTAAAATAAATTCAGCCATTTCAAACACTCGTAATATCAATAGGCATTTATTGAATCAGGCGTTACTTTGCGGAGGTCCATATTAATGAACTAAAACAATTACTTTGCTCACCCGTTACCTTACAATAGTTACGTTTATGCAAGAAATGTGCGTCATGCAGTTCCTCCACCTCCACACTGTACGAACACACACAAATCACATAAACCCAACCATCACCACCACCAAGCTACACTGACGCGTTTCGAACTCAACCAGAGCTCATCTTCAGAGTTACCACAACCGTATGCTATGCTACCAAATGTTAAACTCCCAACATTTAACACATTTAACATTTGTTAGCATAGCATACGGTTGTGGTAACTCTGAAGATGAGCTCTGGTTGAGTTCGAAACGCGTCAGTGTAGCTTGGTGGTGGTGATGGTTGGGTTTATGTGATTTGTGTGTGTTCGTACAGTGTGGAGGTGGAGGAACTGCATGAACGCACATTTCTTGCATAAACGTAACTATTGTAAGGTCGCGGGTGAGCAAAGTAATTGTTTTAGTTCATAAACTAAATACTACCGAGAGACTCAACACGGGAAAAAATTTGTGTAACCATAGCAACAAGTAGCACTAAAAAGTTGATTCATCCCTAAAATAAATTCAGCCATTTCAAACACTCGTAATATCAATAGGCATGTTTTGATTATCGCTCATTACTTACACCTCTCGTTCAGAAACTCCCGGCGCCAACACGTCGGCAGTGATGAATCGCACGCGCAACTGTCGAGCTGTGTAGGATTGATTTATGCTACATTGTAGCTTTATAGGGCTTCTATAGCTACTATACGACTGTTAGACAGCTAGCATTACAAACAATAAGTCAGAGTTTTAGTTTTCTTTACCACCGTAAGATTCATTGTCAGGTGTACACCTAAAAGTATCAAGGGCCATTTTCACTTGCAATTCAATGTGACAATCAGCCTTATTGCTTTTAATTTGATGTAGGATAGTGTTGCCTGATGGAGGTAGTCTAGAGACATGACATTGCTTCGGGTGCACTGGCGACGGAAACACCCTAACCATTCGGAACTATTAAACAATCGCCAACCTAAATCACGATCTTTTCCGAAGTGGAACAAAAAAACAAACAAATCAACCAGCCTTGAATTCACTATTGTGTAAAGGTCGTGGCAAATACAATGCTACGCCATGCATCACTGCTCAAAGGAAATAAAACATAGGTCTTTATGATTCTTTAAAAGCGAAAAAGTTTTTCGGGTGCGCCGGCGGGATTCGAACCCACGTCACCCGGGTATGCGCCCCAACGGGTGTTCTACCAATTGAACCACGTCGCATCCAACCGACTCCCCCGAAATTCTTAATCGCTTACATACGCCTACAGTGGCGTGGCACCCGAAAAACTTTTTCGCTTTTAAATAATCTTAGATTCGGTGAGCAGCCGTACTGCCAATAAAATAAATAATATAGGTCTTTATGGTTTGGTAGACGTCGGCAAAACGAGTGGTATAACATCGTTTGCACGTGATCTTAATTTAAACATACAGGGTGTCCCAAAACTCAGTAGTTTGACATGGACTCTCAAGCAGAGGGTCATGGGTTCGAGCCCGGTATCGCACCTCTGTACCTCTACCATGAGTTTACACTAGGTCACAGTGACCGTACTCGCTAGCGACGGCGTAAATGATTTGTATGGAGAATTGTACTTCCGTAAGTGACCGCTAGAGGCGCTGTACAATTCTCCATACAAATAATTTACGAAGTCACTAGCGAGTACGGTCACGTAAACTAGTGTAAACTCATGGTAGTGGTACTGAATTTTAACATGAGCTTAACGTGAAGGAAAACATCGTGAAGAAACACACACCTGCGAAGATTCAATGGTGTGTGAAGTTCCAAATCCGCACTGGACCCGCGTGGGAACTGCGGGCCAAACTCTCTCATTCTGAGAGGAGGACTGTGCCCTGCAGTGGGACGTATATATATAGGCATCGGTATCGGGCGAGAGGTCAAGTTATATTTTGGAAAAAATTAGAAATGCCAAATGCCAAAATATTTTTAAGGCAAGCTTTTTCAGTGACTGTACCTACTTTTTGCTGACTACTTGCACTGTCATCCAACTTACACAAGTATACCAAATTTCAAGTCAATCCGACTGGACGAGGGTTAAATTCCACTTCCAAGATTTGACCCGTACATACATACAACATACTTACATTGCAGGTTAAAAGAAAGCTTGTAAAAAATTCCCGTCCTTTTCATTCTCAATCTCATAGCGGTCCAATAGCAAGTAGTGTCAGTGACCGCCTGTTGTTATAATGTTATACTACGTACCACCCGCTACCTCCTGCATTGCCTTTAAGAATGAACCTTCATGAATCAAACAGAAAAAAACGCTCCACTTCAAATCTCGTGCAACATAATGCTTCAGACGTCGAACAAAGACGTTCCGATTTGTCCAAACTTAAGCATGTCTAAAAACAGCTGACCATTCGTGCACCTCGTGTCGTCGTAATAAGATTCAAATTACGGTTAGCTAAGAGTGTCAGGAAATGTATCTACACCGTGACATTGGCAGATGTTCTTTAATCTTTAGAAGCAAATTGAAGGCAATGCCCGATTTACATGTCATAATTTCTAGTTTTGCAAATACAACCTTAACACGGGTATGTAATGTTGGATTTGGGTTATTTAACACATGGAACCTTTTATTAGTTATGTCAAAGGACAGACTGGACAATGATGTTGAAATAACTAATGCCATTGTGGACCTTCATATTGTACTAATTTTATTTGCATTGTGCTTAGGTATTGCTATACTGTCGGGTCAAAATAAGAAGCATATTTTTGGACATCGGTGCATCTCTTTTAAACGATTTTACAGTAGCTTCACATTTAGCTAAAAAAAATTGTGATTAAAACCTGTACCTAGCTATTGCTTATTCTATAATAATATTAAATAATAGTGAAACCTGAACAAAATTTAAAAAAAAAAACATGAATACGTAAGCTAAGCATGTTTAACACGTTCGCTGCAGTATCGGGTCGATGTGACCCGACACATGTATGGTTATTTGCAAGTTAAACTAATTTGAACTAAATTAATAAAAAACAGACAAGAAAAAGTGAGGTGGTTCGACTTCCGGCCCCAGCAATTCTTTTCTAATTTTTTCAATTATGGTCTACTTGCAGTACTATTAAAATAATATAAAATGAGAAAACTAATTTGAAGTTAGATAATAGGCAGAGGTACTATAATTATCTGTTAAGCAATTGAGTTAAAAAAAATAGCTCTTTTCAGGGATTAAAAAAAATGCTTATAAAAAGACTTAACAGACCACAATGTGCTCTACAAAATCGTAAAGAACCATTGAAAAAACCAAAACATGACCATTAAATCTCATATGCGCGATCAAGCCCACTTCATTCAAGCGCTACACTACACGCGTTCTATCTCGTTTCACACCTTTACGACTCCATAAAATCAGTTAAGTGCTTCAAGTGCGAGTGTCCCTCTCGACTATAGGGTTCCGTCGGGTCTATATCTTTTTGCCCAAATTTATTATGAAAATAACGTATCTTTTCAACAATTTTCTTAGTCATAAAGTATTTTTAAATTCGATACTGGGCTTGCGTTTGACCACAATCACGCCTGATGGAAAGCGAAAGATGAGTTCTACGGTGGGACACGGTTGCCTAGTAATTGCTCATTCACCCCAGACTTAAATACGTCCAGATTGTAGTGTTCAGTACCACTACCATGAGTTTACAATGACCGTACTCGATAGCGACTGCGTAAATGATTTGTATGGAGACTCCATACAAATCGTTTACGCAGTCGCTATCGAGTACCGTCACTGTAAACTCATGGTAGTGGTACAGGGAACAAAGACGCACAATTTATTACTGAACAGTATATATATACCGCCACCGCACAAGCAAATTATTTATAAAAAGCGCTTTTAATTCTGAGTAAGAAAATCTCAAAATTTCGTCATTTAAAAAAACTAAAAGATACATTTCGTACTAAATACAAACTGAAATATAGATGCACAGAAAAAACCCCAGAAAAAAGACCAATGCTGGGAATCGAACCCAGGTCCTCAGCATTCCGTGCCGCGTGCCATACCCCTACACCACCACTGGTCTAGAGATTAGACACGAATCTTTCCTATACATCATACATTTCAATCTGCTAAATCATCACCTTATGCAGTGACAAACGCACATCTATGTTACACCCTCATCGAGAGATTTTAACACTCCTTCGGAACTAACCGCTCACCTGGACAAGAGATGGCGCTACTGTGCAACTTTAAACAAGTTAGCTATGAAGTATCTTTTTTTGTACTTATTTTTTCAACTTCATTTTTTTATTACTTTTACGGTCATCCCGTGAAATCATACATTTCGTACTAAATACAAACTGAAATATAGATGAACAGAAAAAACCCCAGAAAAAAGACCAATGCTGGGAATCGAACCCAGGTCCTCAGCATTCCGTGCCGCGTGCCATACCCCTACACCACCACTGGTCTAGAGATTAGACACGAATCTTTCCTATACATCATACATTTCAATCTCTCGATGAGGGTGTAACATAGATGTGCGTTTGTCACTGCATAAGGTGATGATTTAGCAGATTGAAATGTATGATGTATAGGAAAGATTCGTGTCTAATCTCTAGACCAGTGGTGGTGTAGGGGTATGGCACGCGGCACGGAATGCTGAGGACCTGGGTTCGATTCCCAGCATTGGTCTTTTTTCTGGGGTTTTTTCTGTGCATCTATATTTCAGTTTGTATTTAGTACGAAATGTATGATTTCACGGGATGACCGTAAAAGTAATAAAAAAATGAAGTTGAAAAAATAAGTACAAAAAAAGATACTTCATAGCTAACTTAACTAAAAGATACTTAGTAGGTACACACTTTTTTTGAAAATGCCCTGGTATGGCATAATACCAAGAAAATTGGGATCAGGAACCCTAAAACGAACGAACAGGGTTTAACCCTATGAATTTTTACCCAGACGATTAGCGTCTTGGGGTCAAAAGGGCCCTTGATTTATACGACAGTAATAAAGTTAATTTATTACGGGAATCGGTCGTTAATGATAGTTGTTGAATGGTTCTTTTTTTTGTCGGTCAATTGTTTGGGTTTTGAGAACGCCGCATTTCTTATGTTCTGTGTAAGCTAAATAAAACCGTATAGTGTTAAAACTAGGTTCTATTTTGAATATCAAATAATGAGATAATTACGTCATTGTCACAGTGAATTTGGTGTTGGAAATAGTGCAATAGATTTTGATTGTGAAACCTGTTATAGATAAGTTAAATAATTGTTAAATAGAATTAATTAATATGAATTATGGGTAATAAATGTCGAAGAAGTCATTCAATTTGCTTTTATTGTCTCCTAGTCGAATATTTCTTGAATGTGTTTTAAATGACGATGTACAACGAGTTCAAAATTAGAAAACACCGATTAACTGGGCTTAATTAACAATTTAGAGCTTATTTTGCCAAGTTTTTGCTTATATCAAGCTGTTGCCCGCGACTCCATCTGCGAAGAATTCAATCGCATCCCGCGGGGACTATGCAATCTTGAAATCTTCCCAGTTAAAAACTATCCTATATCCTTTCCCGGGAATCAAACTATCTCTATACCAAATTTCTTCTAAATTGGTTCAGCGCTTTAAGCGTGAAGAGGTGAAAGACAGACAGACTAACACACTTTCGCATTTATAATTTTAGTATGGACTAGTATGCAGTATAGCTTAATAAGCTAGTGTGCTTGACTGCGGTACCGACAGCGACTAAAGATGCATTTGTCTTACACACACATAGACGTATTTTGTATTATACAGATATGTTTACAATAAATTTTCGGCTGAAAAAGCGAAAGGACTGAAATACAGGGGTCTAAGCTGCGAATACGACTTTGTCCCATTCGGTGTCGAGACCCTTGGTCCGTGGGGTCCTAGCGCTTTGAAGCTCTGTAACGAAATTTCAAAGAGGTTAATCGACGTCACAGGGGACCGAAGAGCTGGCAGCTTCCTCGGACAAAGAATTGGCTTAACTATTCTAAGAGGAAACGCTGCTAGTATCTTCGGCACCTTGCCTAAGGGGATTGATTACCTTTCATAATATGTTTTAGTCATAATTATCATTATTTTATACTTTTGTTTTATTTTTTCTTATTATGGGTACGTAGTTTAAGTCTAGGATAGTTTTATATATATAATGTATAAGTATTGTGTTGTAAGTTAATATTAAATTTTCTTTCAATGTAAAAAAAGAAAAAAAAATACATTCCTAAATGTGGACTTTTCTACCGCCATCTCGTGTGACAAACTGAAGTAGTTATGCCATCACGACCTGTGGATCTTTCTGCTACCATCTTACGCTCGATAGACAGAAGGGGAGATTGTCATTGCGACCATGCGTGCACGTAGAACTCCACTTAGTTTGTTACCACAATGCAGCTTGCAGCGTGACAAATGCCAATCGTCCCGAGCTGATGTAACCGCTAAATACCGTGACAGACGATTTCACGCTGGAAAGTCAAGGAATTTTACTTTTTGTAACAAGTAATAACATTTTTACGTAATAAAGTTGTCTCGCCAACAGCCTTTGGTGTAGAATTTGACGCAAAAAATGGCCAATTCACGATAAAGACGTATACTCGTACTGTCATACTGGAGTAATTCATCATCATCATTATCATTTCAGCCAAAAGACGTCCACTGTTACCCTTTCTTCACACTTGTCCGACACGAATCGTGTCGGACAGGTGTTACATACAAATGGGACACGAATCGTGTCGGACAAATGTGAACAGCTTCATATAAAATGTTCTGCCACTGGAACGCCCGATTAAAAAACGGAACGACACACGACATAGTGGGAACGGGGGGTTAGTTCCCACGCGGGCCCCGTGCGGATCGGGGATTTCACACACACACACTATTGAATTTATTCGCATGTATCCGCAGATTTCCTCACGATGTTTTCCTTTATCGTAAAGCTTATGGTAATTTTCAAATGTAATTCCAAAGAACTTAGAGGTGCGAGGTAAAAAAATAGTCATTTTAAACATGAAACTACCGTGAGACTCACTGATAGTGAAAATAAACGGATCACTCACGTCTTAAAACGGGTTTAGCTCGACATGTTCTAAGACTCGTTTTAAGACGTGAGTTCGATCCGTTTATTTTCACTATGAATGATCATTTTATTTGGAAAACAATTTGTGTCCAAGGGACCTCCACTCCTTTTATGCCCCGAGGCCTCCAAACCTCTAAGTCCGGCCTTGGGTGCTAGCCCGGGTTCGAACCCACGACCGCTGCTTGACAGATAGGTCAAACTAATAGGTTTCTTCTTAAGAGGGTACGATGGCTGAGAGACTTTTGAGAAAAAGGTATTTTAATGAAATGTCGCTGTCTCGCCCGAACCCCTTCGTGTCAGTACAGCGAGAGCGGGACAACTGCAGCTCAGACCGTTAATAGGCGCGTAAAATTGATCAAAACAGCATTTCGTAATCCCCTGTTTCCTTCTCGAAAACTGGACCAATAAAGTTATTTTTTTCAAAAATAATTAGAAGACAGATTTAGCTATGCCCCTATGTTTTCTTTTTTTTTGTTTATATGAGGGATTCTTTTCTGATGAGTGTCTGAAAATGACGTTGAAATTGGGCAATTTTTTCAGTTTTTGAAAGCTTACATTTGTTAATTGAAATATGGAAAAAAACGAAACATAGGGGCATAGCTGTGGTAGATACAGATTACACAGTAAAAAAAAATTGGCTCTAAAGCCATTATCCAGGGAGGAAACTGGGGATTACGTTTGTATGGAGAAATGGTGCGCATCGTATCCTCGTAAAGAAGTCAACGAAGTAATCGCCTTTCCGCACGGTCTTCGGCCAGCCGTTTGACTTCCTGATACAACGCGACACCCACTTTCTTCATCTGGTCGTATTAGGTCAATCTAGGCCTTCCTGTGCCTCGTATTCCTTATACATTTAATTCCAGCAAGTTTAAAAATAAATTTTCGTGTCCAAGCTACTAAGGTAAACGTCCCTGTGCTCGACGCTGACCCAATACATGGCGCCTTCAATCTTATGTCATAGGAAGAGAGGTGACAGATGGGTGTCGTCTATTGGGCGTTGAGCTGTCGAGCATTAATACGTTTACCTTACGGCTAATACGGAAGATACGGAGATACGGAGATTATTTAGACACTAGCTAGATAGAACTTAGGCGGCACGAAAACGTCCCGAAAAATATAAGGCAACAGTTGGCTTATAATGTCATTTGTCTCCCTTCAGTTTGATTGACGTAACGCGATCGTAAGATGAAGCTGTCAAAAGGGTTTTTGGACATTTTGTATCGCAGTGTTTGCTAAAAAAAATAAGGCTTTTATAAAAAATTAATAGAGCGTGTGAAATGTTTCCTAACCTCTACAAAAACCACAACAAATCAGCTTTATGTTAATAGTAACCTAATGACTCCTTCTTGCCATTGACCTCAGTAAATGTTTAGCTTGTACGGTTTGCGGTGGACTTAACTGGCGTACGCAGAATGTGGTTGCGCTAACGACTGAGTGGAAATTTTGTTTAGACAAATTGTGTAGTATTTGGAATTAAACTAGAATGAGGGTTTTCTATGAGAGGCTATTTGGCGCTAGTATCGTCAGGTCCGTTTGACAACTTTGACATTTGTTGTATGGGTGTAACGTCAAATAGACCTTACGATACTAACGCCATCTAGCGATATACGACCTACGACTTAACTTAACGACCGCTTTAGCCTAGTTGGTAGTGACCCTGCCTACGAAGCAAGAGGTCCTGGGTTCAAATCCCGGTAAGGGCATTTATTTTGTGTGATGAGCACGAATATTTGTTCCTGAGTTATGGATGTTTTCTATGTATTTAAGTATTTATTTATCTATATAAGTATGTTTATCCGTTGCTTAGTACCCATAACACAAGCTTTGCTAAGCTTACTTTGGGACTAGGTCAATTGGTGTGAATTGTCCCATGATATTTATTTATTATTCATATTCCACCTATCAGAAAACCCTCATTCAGCAGAATAGATTACACACATAGCTCTAAGTATACATACAAGGTTTGACGGAACACTCCTGAAAGAATTTTCATCCGAATATTTGGTTCTAAAAAATGTAGTTGGGGATTTTAATTTTAAAACGTGCAATTTTTTTTAAATGAGGAAACGTTGGTGTTTTCTTGTTTAAAATCAAGAGTGCTATTGAATAATGATAAAAAAGTGTGCCTAATATTCCATTTTTTTTTTTTGTGTTCGTTGCGTACTCGTAACGAGCCATACAAACTAACAATAATTATAAGTGTTAGGAAAAAATGCCGAAAACAGACTCAAAAATAAGGACACTTTTTTTTCTTTATGAAAATTAATAGTCCTCGTAATTCTGAGTAAAGAAACATTATTTCCTCATTAAAAAATAAGTTTTCTGCGCACTTTGAAGTGAAAATTCCCAGTTACGCCCTACGCGGTACAATTTGAACATCGACCAATGTATACATAGAAACATTTCACACACATCTCTCTCAGCCTATATACATCCCAGTGCAGGGCACAGGCCTCCTCTCAGAATGAGAGGTCGTGGGCCGGAGTTACCACGCGAGTCCAGTGTGGATTGAGAACTTCAAATACACCGTTTAATGTCTTCGCTGGTGTGTTTGCCTCTGTTTGAGTAATTTTTTTAAAAACTAAATTACTAAGTCATAATTTTTACCCGACTGCGAAGAAGGAAGGGTTATTTACGAATTTGCTCGTATTTACCTATTTCAAATTCAGCTTATTTTTTCACCACTTTCGCGTGGTAATATTTTAAAATGATATAATTTCAAAAATCCTTTGCCTAGCCTAGTATTACACAACAATCATAAAAATCTGCATATTATATCGCTAGTTACGTTAGGTAGGTACTCTACGCTCGAACGGCTTACCTACGCGACAAATGCGATAATAGGCGAATAGGAAGTATACGGTGAAAGTCGCAGTTAGCAGCTAGTGTAGCGAAATATTGTTATGTAGGCTTTTGCGGCACTAGACTTAGCAACACACTTCTACTTGCTTGCAAGATGTCCATTGGCGCAATTACATATTTGCCGCCGGTAGGCTATTCAACTTTTGCCCCTTACTTAACCCCTGCAAATCGATATCCTACATCTAAGATGTGATATTGAATCGCTATTAAAATATTTAAAAAAAAACATGTTCTTAGTAAGTAAGTATGTATACTTTACAAAGCGCTTCGTAATTTTTTCAAATACTAACGTAGGGGTATTCGGTAATTTTAGTTAATTATCGATCTTTTCTCCGTGTACATACATATAATATTTTTTTTATTACTCGCAGACGAATAAAAATTGCGCCAAATTTGCTGCTCCCCTAAAATTTACCGCTCTTGGATCCAACGTAATATAAAATCTCAACGAGTAAGTTTAAAGACATGAAAGTGCCGCCACCGTCTATGCAAAAGAGAGACGATATTATGGAAAATTATTACAATTTTAACCGTGTGTTTATCCAAAAATATCTACTTTTCTAGAGAATTGCAAAGCAATGTGTAATTTTTATTCCTTTCTTTCAACTGAAAACTTAGCTTCGATGTGCAGATTTAATGCCCCCTATGCTACAATATAGAAAACTACAGTCCCGCCACTCTAATCTAGATAGCGCTAAACTCAACAAAACCTTAACTAGTTCAGCTATTCGCCGCAAGAGGGAACTGTTTAGACAACAGCTAGAGGAATTATTTTTAAGAAAATTAATTTTATGTACTTTTTTTCGTTTAAAACTTTAATTAACGCTAATAGTTTTTTTCTTTTGTTATAGATTCATTCGTAAACAGCCAAGAATGGACTGCGTCCCGTGGTGTCACGGAATTAAGAGTGGGAGTTCTTGGATCACCAGACAGCGGCAAATCAGCACTGGTCCATCGATACCTAACTGGCGCGTATATGCAAGAAGAAAGTCCAGAAGGTAACTTAACTTTTCTTCTTTTTTAGCTAGAAATCCTATCTTTGACATTATCTTTTCTTATTTTTTGTCGCGCCATCTAGTTTCAAGACTAGCAAACCATACACATTGCGTTAGCTTCGCTAGATGGCAGCACAAACCGCGTTCTTTCACTTTGACGAGACGAGTGCAAGGTGAACGAGTATAACAACAGCCATTAACAGATGGCGCTAGCGGTCACGTAAACATAACAAAGTTCACTAACCTCTGATGGATTTTTGCGTAGGTAGATACTAGATTTGCCACTTGAAGCACGAACGACACAACTATTAAGCCCATAATGCTATACTTACCTCGTTTTTCCACTGACTGATTTTATCAGATGTTTTTGCCCCACGCTGCGGAATACGAAACTATGAATACCATCGATGTTACCCATGATGGGATGATTGCTTCATAATGACTACTCGAAGTGAACTACTATGATAATAATTTATAGGGTTGCCGTAGGTAATAACACTAATAATGGTGGAAGTTTCTCTAAAATCGATACTGTTGGTATTGAGAGTTCATTCTCTATGCACAGACATTGAAGACAATTTTATCGGTGAATACGGCCAGGTAAAGGGGATTGACGCGCAGTTAGGGTGCTTTGAATTTTGGTAAATCGTTTAAAACGAAATCGGCAGCATTGTTAGTGGAATATTAGATACACAATAGATTTTTTTGTAATTTGTAGGTATCTGGCCGTACAGAGCTTGAGAGCATAGGGCCGGTATTGCCAGACTTGTAAAAAATTCCCATATTTTGGGGGCATTTGGGGGGAAATTCAATACATTCGAACCTTTTTTCTGCCTCGTTCTAGTTGAAGAACAGTCAGCAAAGCCTTAAATTATAAAAAAAATCTTAATTCAATTGTGGTTCCACTGCTTAGAATTTTCTTTTTTACTTAGATAGTTGTTACTTTATTTTTGAACTATCACTGAACGCAGATACATACTCACACCAAAACAAGTCAATCGGATCATTTGAAGATAGATAAAAAATATTTATTTATTTTATGAGCTGTCAAAACGAGGTTTTCTCGTAGAATTTCCTAAAATATACTTGCATGATTTATTTATACGTCAATGAAAATAGCTACCACTCCCACTAAAAGAGTGTAAGTAAAAAAGTTTAATTTATAAAATTCGTTTGTTCCAGGAGGCAGATTCAAAAAAGAAGTAATTATTGATGGACATAGCTACCTCTTGCTCATACGAGACGAAGGAGGCTCTCCGGAAATGCAGGTAAGCCTTTAAACTTTATAACGTACGAGTTCTGACTTCATATTAAAACATAATTCCCAGAAAAGTATCTACAGCATCTACTGTGAAACGGTTCCGTAGTTGATCATTGTTCAATAGGATATTACTAATGTAATTGCAAACTTCAATGTTACCTTTATTGTTATATATTTATTTATTGATATAATTTATATTTACAGGCTCACAGTAAGGACCAAATCGCCTATAATGCTAGGGTAGTACATAAAAAAAGAAAAAAGCTAACACAGCAAACACTACTAATATTACTAATACTTTGAAAAATAAAAAATAAATCACAGAGGGCGCCACTTTCTTCGACGTAAAATCCCTACAACTGACGAACAAAATTTAATTGCCCCTTTATGGGCCAACGATCTCAAAAAAGACCATCCTGTAACATCATCTTTTTGCATTTTTTTTTCTTGTATAAAATTTTTAGTATTGAAGATTGGCGATGATACTTGAATTGAGGTTTTTTTTTCAGTTTTGCCAGTTAAACGGTTAAATAGTAAGGTGTGGACCTAAATTTTCCTAAAACATCGCGTTCTCTGTTGTAATTAAAATACGACAAGCTTGCGCCCGCAGCTTGACGTGCGTTGCATAACTCCGTATACCGTAGGAATTTCGCAAAACCCGCCTCGCCCACATGATAAATGGAAGCCCTGTGCAAAATATCTAGCTCCCATTCCCAGTAGCGCGCTGTGCTTCTTCTTTTACGTTACTATATCGTTTACCCGAATTTCATATACCAATAATGTATCGTTTACCATAATTAAACATCGCGAGGAAACCTGCATACACCTGCGAAGAAATTCAATGGTGTGTGTGAAGTTCCCAATCTGCACTGGGCCCGCGTGGGAACTATGGCCCAACCCCTCTCATTCTAAAAGGAGGCATGTGCCCTGCAGTGGGACGTATATAGGCTGGAATGGTGAATGACGACAATACATACAAATATTCTTTATTGATCACCAAAAGCAGTACACCACCAACACCATCTACACAAGGTGAAATTTTAAACCTGATAAACATACATAGAATTAAGGAAACCCCATCGTTTTATGCTAATTTTACAGATACCTTACAAAACTATAGTATCTAGTCGATCGTACGAGTAAAGCGTGGGCCTCCGTAAGGTGGAAGGTCACAATTAACGGTTCGGTGTAGGCGGAGCACGCGCAGGGCCAGTCCTGGCGAACTAATACGATTTTTTCTCAGAAATACACCCTCCTTGTTAGGAAACTGAGAAACGCCGGATTGCTGAGCCAGCTGGCGATTCTGACTGGCTCACTCTGATTTCTGTTAGAAAAGTGTGGCAGCTTAGTACTATATTTTATTATTACTATACACTTGTAGACCTAACCTGCGGCTTCGTATGCATACCTAAACCATTAGGTATGGTAGTACAATTTAAATTTCGAAATTTCCTATTACTTATATCCCGTTTGTATAAAATTACATCGTGCTCTTCGTTACAATCACAGCACGATTTCTTCGACATTCAGAGAAGCCTCAATAAAAATATTTTAAATTTTGACTTTTTTGCCAAGTTCAATGATACAAAAACGAATACAAAACTTTCGACAAAAAGCAAGTATATATATATTATACCTTTACTATCAACCTATTTATACTAAGGACAGCTTAGTAAACTATCTCCCAAGGCAAGCAGGATCCTGAATGCCACGTCTTCAAATACCCTGAAAGGGTGACCCACTATCGCCGCGCGTTTCCGTTGCTCGGTTACATCCGACTTTCGCTTTGCTGGCAAAATATCATTAAATAGATAGACGCTTAATCTTTTTAGATTTTTCTTTAAGGGATAATACTTGTATTTGTAGCGTGTTCGGTAAACGCATCGGAACTGAAAATTAATCTTAAATGATGAAATGGCGAGTGAATATATAACGGGTCGCTTTCCACACAAAGTTGTACTGTTATTTTTGGTCGCAAAGTCGTTTTAGTTCATATTAATTTGTCGAGCCTCAACTCATTTTAGTCAATATACCTTTTTGTCGCCATACACGAGCATGCCTCAATATCACGTTTTATCTATCACTAAAGTCTAAGTCAAAATATATTTTTGTAATTTAGGTTATAGCAAGCACTTATCGAAGAATCTACCACCGGTTCGGAAATACCCTGTTGAAAACAATTCGACAAGAAACTCAACAAGGTTTTTTTGTTTCAAACAGACAGATCTACAATGTTTTTTAATTACATACCTACATCAAATCTAAAGTATTATGTAGCTATTGACCACATCCTGAGTCAAGCTCTCGTATCGCTGAGAATTTTGTCAGCGTGTCTCGTTATTACGTGCTTGGAAGCAACATAGCAAGCGGCCATCGCATCCCAAAGCCCCTAACACTTTAAAAGAATTTTATGCCCCAACGTCATCCGGCAAAGTCGAATGCCGTGTGCTACTGGACACCTGCAGACCAACGCTCTACTATCGATTCGTACCATAAAGAGCACAGAACTTTAATAGCCCGTGTTGACGCCACTTTACAACCGTGTCGTTACGAATTTACAATCAACTTGGCGGTTTCTGTGAAAGAGGCCTAAAATTTAAGGTGTGGTTTAACATTAATTCCTAATTCTGGAAATAGAATGCAGATCCGCGTCCATATTCCCTGAATGCTCCAATCAGCAGGCAAGCATCAGGCAATCATCGTATCTTTGTTTACTTCAGGCGTGATTGTGACCAAACATAAAAAGCGAAAATAATATTGTACATAAAACTATGTCGCTATATTTGACTGCTTCTGTGAATAAAAACTAGGGAGCTTTTAAATAATTTTGCATCAGAAAAAACTATAAAATACAGAAGTGGTTTTACCAAAAAAAAAAAGACATTGGAAAGCAATAGAAATCTAACGCAAACCAGGATTCCAGGGTGATTAAGAGTACCCATATATACAACATAGGAAACATTTTAGTTAAACTTCATACGCCGCTCTGTGTTGTCAATTTTTTAAAGTCACTTTTTTCAGTGCCAATTTCAGAATCTGTGTGGCTAAATTGGTACGATTGTCAATGTAAATTGAATGAATCTACGGGTGAATGTCCCTTCGTGTAGTTAAGGACGTGATTGCACTTCATGCTGTTTGCCGAACCAACAACTAGGGTACTTGATGGTGGCGTAATTTGAAGTAATTTCACTATCGATTGAAAGGTTTTGAAAACAAATGCTTATGAAGATAGTTAAGGGTTTAATTTGACTTCGTTAATTGAATAATAATTGTCGAGGAGGCAAAAGCATCGTCAAAGGCGGGCAGGTAGGGCAGTTGAATCTCTAGAGATTAAAAAAGCTTTATATGCTTTTAATATTATCTTTTTTGCCCTCGGAAAATATTTCAGAAATTGATACGTGGGAATTTCCGGAAATTTTTTGGCAATTGTAGTACCACTTTCATTAAAAAACATTTAATTATTCTAAATTTAATCTAAGTTATTTTAATTTGAGAATTAATCCCACTAATATTATAAACGCGAAAGTTTGTATGGATGTTTATTACTATTTCGCGCTAAAAGAAATTGTGATCAAATTTGGCACTCAGATAGTATCTTAACCTGGAGCAACAAATAGGTTACTTTTTATCCCGGAAAATTGCATAGTTCCTGCGGGATAGTGATAAACGAATTCTTCGCAGACGGAGTAGCGAGCAACAGCTAGTACTAAATAATTTGCTATAATCACGTTTTCAATTCTCTACGCAGGACTTTAATGATATTTTTCGATACCTACCTACCCTGACTCTCGGTACCCTAGACAAACACTTTCGATCCAGCATTAAAAAGAGTTTGGGATATTTTTCTTGAAATTGTAATTGACGGATTCAAGTTCACGCGCATGAGCAAGATTTTTCGTAATCCTCTTGCCTCCTCCCATTCCTGGCGCCCAACATGGGTCTAACGATCTTTTCGGTCGTCGGACTCAATCAAAATCATCCTTTAAATTGTACATTTCATAAACGATCATATTAATAGATGGCCATTGAAACAAAAGCTCTACGATATCACCTGCCCATTTTACTACCCTCTTAATGCAATTTGCCAACCTAAACCACTTAACTCGGCAAATATAACCCTTTTAGCTGATTCCCATAAAGTGTTGCCAGTTCTAAAGCTCAGGCTACACTGGAGCTAGAGAAGCAAGGTCGCGCTTCTAGTGACTACGAGTACCACAGCGGGCCGCTAAGCGCTCAATGTGGCCAGCCTCCAAGCATTCCTTACGTTTGTTTAATAAATAGCGATCGGAAAGCTCACACTAAATATAGACTACTAGCTGGTGCCCGCGACTTCATCCGTTAATCATTGATGCTCCGCTCCTATTGGTTGTAGCGTTATATTATCCTATAGCCTTCCGCGACAAATGGACTATTCAAGACAAAATCAATTTTTCAATTCAAACCAGTATCTATCACCTCGTACCTGTAAGAGAATACCTAGTAGTTGATATTGCTTGGGAGATTTGTCCTGAGTGAGAGCCATGGGAATCAACTAGCGCTGCGGCAACCACAGCGTTACGCTATTTCTGACCCTTTTGACGCTATTTGACACAGTATATTTCTTATCTGTTCTCGAAAGTTAAACAATTTTTCTTTTCGTGTTGTGTAGTGACTTAGCAATTAGGAAAACTGTTATTTTTTACGTCGCAAAGTTTCTCAGCTCCGTCCGGTGCATAAATACAATTTCCAAAGTTTTTCCTTCGGTCACCAGACATGACATTCTTCCTAGAGAGAGCAATCTCTGTATACTTATATTCACAGATACCTATATTTTATTCTTTTTCTTTCAGTATTTTCAAAGTAAGACTCTTATACTAATTTTAATGACAAATTTAGGTGCCTACAGGTGTAGTCAACCAATTTGATTCCTAGGCCACCACAGAAACCTTGTCGTTGTGACATTTTAGGTAATCCGATGAGGATTGTTTACTACAGTAAGGTAGTGGCCTAGGAATCAAATAGGTAGGTTGTAACTATCGAAGCTCTAAGCTTACTTAGAGCTTTTGGTGTAGCCTCAACCCTAAAGACAGAAATAGACGGAACGGTCGTATTACCCATGACGTCATCACGTTAGGCCGAACTGACCCGCGACCCGAACTGTCCCATGTAGTGCTAAATATAGAAAACCGGCCAAGAGCGTGTCGGACACGCACAAGGTAGGGTTCCGTAGCCATTACAAAAAAATCAAGTAATATTTTTCTAAGGATTTCGTATGTGTACGGAATCATCCAAGTTTAGGTATGTTTTATACCTTAGGCTTACTATTTACTCTTAAACTACAAATAATTTCCAAGCAATCTTAGGCGCTATAATTTTCCTAGTAAATTTGATATATTTACTACCATTATGAATTTTTTCAAATTTTTCCACCCAACAGTTTAGATTTTAGAGGGGGGGGGACGCTCGATTTTAATGAAAATTTTCACTTTAAAGTTGAATATTTCGCAAACAGATCACTGAATAGAAAAATCATGTTAGCAACCCCGCAATGGTTTTAAAAGACCTATCCAACGATACCCCACACTATAGGATTAGTCGAGGAAAAAAAAATCACCCCCCCTTTACGTCTATGGGAGGTACCCTAAAAAAAATTATTTTTTTATTTTTTATTATACCACTTTGTTGGCGTGACTGATATGTATATTCATGCTAAATTACAGCTATCTAGTACTAACGATCTCTGAGCTTAGCCGCGGACAGACAGACAGACAGACAGACAGACGGACAGACATGGCGAAACTATAAGGGTTCCTAGTTGACTACGGAACCCTAAAAACATAGGGTCGTCGCTTTAATGAATGGATTTGATATTATATTTGGGCTGTAGGGATTCTTAAATTTCGCTTTAGGAAACTAAACTGATTTACTGATTCAGGCGTCAATTTGCGGAGCTCGACACCTACGAACTAGAATATTATACGATATTGGAATTTACTTTAATAATACTTAATTAGAAGACATTGAAAAAACCAGAAAAGAAATGCCGGGGCTGGGGACGGAGCCGAACCCAGGTCTTCGTGAATCCGGGACGCGTGCTGAACCACTACGCCACCGGGAACACCTTAAAATTATATATACTTACCTATTCAAATATTCAGATCCACCCGTCGTAAGCGTTTATTTCATCGTCATCATGTTGATGAATGGCAGTCTTCGACGGTGCGTTTTAAGTGGTCTTTTTTGCCACGAACTTGCAAAATCTGGAACGAGCTTCCCGCTGGAGTCTTCCCATCGAGTTACGACCTGGGTGGCTTTAAGAGGCGAGTGTACAATTTTCTGCAGGGCCGACAACGCACTGGTATCGCGTAAGGCGCTGCGAGTGTCTATGGACAGTGGTGTTCATTTAACATCAGGTGACCCACTACCCCACAAGTTCGTTTGTCTGGCCTCTCTGAAAAATAATCTGAACTAAGAGTGAAAAATATTGTAGTTTAAACTAAACTGAACCTAAAAGTAAAAAAGAAATTTGTTAGCTAGCTGACCCATCTCCATTAGTTTAAGCTTAACTATGGATGTGCACGCATACTTCGCAGCTAAAAAAAATTAACTCACAATCCTTTTAAAACTCGGTCAGTGCATTGTGCAGGCTACAATTGCATTTACTAACTATTTCGCTCGACGGAAGCGCCGGGAACTAGTTAAACTGCTCTTTTAATTGCACTGGCAACACTGGGAGTTTTTCATCCGCGAACGCAATTTTCTGACCTAGCTTTAGCTTTTGCATTGCTTCGGATAATTGGTTTTGGAAATAACCCGTTGTTTACAACGGGCTTGCACTGCTTTACCGGGCAAGCTTTGTTTAAGTTTATTTATTTTTAAACTAGCTGATGTCCGGTGCTTCGCCCAACTTGAAGTAGATTTAAACATTTTTTCCCCTGGTAAAAGTAGCCTATGTCACTTTGCAGCCCTTCAACTACAAAAAAATATGAAAAAATGATGAATGAAAAAGGATGAATGATGAAATGATGAAATGATGATGTCCATACAAAAAAATCACGGCAATAGGTCACTCAGTTTCGACGTGAAAGAAGGATAAACAAACAAAAAAACACACTTTCACATTTTGTAATAATAGTATGGATGTAACTCGTCCACAAAAAATATTTCATGAAATATCAAGCTCGTCAGAAGATGCCAGAATCACACGTTTCTATGCCTCTCGTTTCTAGCCCAATGCTATGTGGAGTCTATGACCTATGGCATAACTTTTAGATCATTAATATCTATTACATATAAGACTTTATTTTGCTCTGTCATTCATGTTCGTCATTTGTATCTCTTTCACTGTAATGTGCTTAGTATATCAATCTAAAGTGAATGGGTATTTACTAAGCAAGCGAATTCCTTCTTTAACAACATCTAAATTAACCATAAGTTCTGAAACACTCTGAACTTATCAACTAGAACGTACTAGAGCGAAGCATATAAAATCACATACCCTATTTAAAACTGTGGTTTGTGCATCCTACTCAGCGTTCATCCTAACACTAGGTGCATAATAACACACAGGCAGCACAAGGCACTATGGGGCTATTCGAGCGTCCTGCTGACATCCGCCTCCCGGTAATTGCTATGACGCTGTGACCTATTTCGAAAGTAGTCGAGCTTTTTAATCTGTGGTGCTATTCCGTTTTTTGAGGTTAGGTTATCCTTTTATTCCTTCTTCGCAAGAATATTGTAATTAGCTGAATATCCTGATCATTTTTTCAGGCTGGTGCGGCATTAATTGTTTTTTAATCTAGCAAACACTTTTATAGCATTAGAAACAAGCTTATCCAGCAGGGTGATTGCTCAGCATTTGTTAGTTAGTTTTCTTGTTAAATTGTCTTCAATAATTTCGGTGTAGCTTCCTTCAGATTCTAATTGCATCCATTTCGTCCCTGCAGCCTTCTTGACGTTACCTTCCATCGTGTTTGTGGTCTTCCGCATGACCTGTTTTCTCCCGAAGCGTCCACTCCAAGACCGTTTTGGCCTACGAGCCCTGCTTTCGGGCTATGTCCTGCCCACTGCTACTTCAGACTTATATTTAACGACATCGGCGACTTTACTTCGCTTTTAAATTAGATTTGTTTTGAGGTCGCAGCATTAGTTATAAACCTAAAATAAGAATAAATGTCAATACATTTTATAGTCATCTTTTGATTTGTACAAAACGAGACTGCTTAACCGAACGAACATTACGACTGCGGCATTTGATCTCATTTAAATTTAACGCCTTCGGCTCATAAAGTCCAGACGTCAAAACTTTAACGTAAAAAAAGCATAACTCACAGTCCACCCACACTTCATCATTTGTCTCTCTTTTAAGTGGACGTCTGCAGAGTAAATGACACTCGCTTTTTAAAAGTAAAATGTCAGAGCACAAAGGACAATGTAGGAGCAACTTTAACTAATGAAATTTGTGTTTAATGGAATTTCGAATAATTTTATTATTCATTTCCCGTGAGAAATTTGTCTGGTCTGATTCGGAAAACATTATTTGATTGTGTTTTTGCGAAATCCTACTAATATAATAAGTGATAAAGTTTGTGAAGATGTTCGGATATTTTAATGTTTGGATGTTTGTTACTTAACTCTATCACGCATTAACAACTGAATGGATTTAAATTTTAAAATTGGCGTACATATAGACAAAGATCTGGATTGTGATAGGAAACTTAATATCCCAGTAATACGTTTCCGTGGGATAAAATTTAAACTTAAACAAGACAGGGCGCTGTCCAAGATCGTATAAGTACCTACCTCGGCTTTCAAGATGCCTTCATCTGCAATCAATAGAAGACGTTAACCTTTTTGCATGTATTTCTAACGCCAGCGAAGCTTTCAATGCCAATGATTGCAAGTATATTAAGTTCACAACTCGATGTTGTAGAAGACAACTTCCAGACGATGTTACAATAGGTCGTACTTTAAATGTGTATTTAAATAAATTTAATTTCGATTTACTTATAGAAAATAACATGAAATTAAATTCCTCGTGTCCATGTCATGTCAGGTATCATCCACATCAAAAATTTAGGCCGGAAAATACTCGTTAACTATAAAATAATAAAGGACAATTAAAGTCACTGAAACAATTTCATTAAAATTACATTGTAACTCATGATATGACGATTAAAACTAAATTACGACGTACACAATTCGTCAGTGTATCTATAAGTGCGTATACGTTCGTATATATGCGGGTATTAAAGTCAAACAGAAACAAAGCCAGTCAGCTGCGTACAATACTGCTGACAGCTAATTTGTACGATGGTCTATGAAATATAAATGAACGCTGTCGGTCCTTCGAAGGGGCTTGAAAAGGAAAATTTAATGCATAGTTGATGGTCCATGAATATAGCTTTACTTGTGTTTTGGATTTAATTTGAGGAACTATGAGAATACCTATTGCCGTGCAAGTTCCATAAATTACAAACAAAAAATCGAAAAAATCCTTTTTAAATCTTGAAATTGGTTTAGTTTTTAAAAACCAAGCTGTCTCGATTCATTCTTTCTGATACTAAAATAATTTTAACTTCCCTACTAGTTTTATTTCTCACTCTACTTATTAAATGGGAGTAAAGCAAATAATCAACCCTTAACAAGAAGGAAACTTTGTTCTTACTCACCTATAATTAAATAGAGAATCCGGCGACATAGCAGGCTGTACTTAAACATCAGCAAAAAAGTTAGGGCAGGAAATCTACGATCAAAGAGCCCTTCTACTAATTGACCGACCGGGAAGACTGCACAATTTGAGCGTCTCTACTTTTTAGTCTATTTCCGTTGGTATTTTAATTCATCCAATTAATTCAATTTAAATTTACTGATTTAACTTTGATTGCTATAATTTTTCTCATCTATTTGCTATTAAAAAAAGGATTAATCGTTGTCCTCTTGTAACACATTTACTGTGCTAAAATCATGGTAAGATTGAAAATAATTGGAACTGGGGTTATCAATTTATCATAATAAACGTATGCATTTTATAACAAATTTATCTAGGACTGTACGTACCAACTAGCGACAGCACTTACAATTTTTTTTATTAGTTTTTAAATGATAAATTAAGTTTAGAAAATCGTATCATGAGATGTTCAAACTTTTATGTTACAACACTTTTCATCATTTCCCTAAAAACAAGGTTATTCAAATAAACTGGTATCATTTAAAAACACAGTGTAACAAACACCCCTAAATGGAGCAGTGTGTACGAACCCTTAAAATGTCTGCATCATTCGTTCAGAATGAAGTCTGCCAACATGACATTGAGTTCCGTTCATTTTTATAGGGCGGCAACACTAGATAGGGTAAAAGCGCTAGGCAAGGGACAGTATATCGCGTGTGGCGCCGACTCGACTGTGAAGGCCTCAAATTATTACCCTGAGTATTACACGACACCACTACCTATAATACCTTAAGTGTATATTTTTTATTGCAACAAGGCCGTGGAAATGCTACAGTAAAGCCATGGCAAACGCTACAAAGAGCGCTAACTTATTAACATTGATAATAATCCGACTTATATTAAAAATGGGAAGTTTTGGATGTTTGTTACTCCACCAGGCAAGAGTGGTTCAACGGATTTGGATGACATTTGGGACACTGAGTTTTTATAACCTAGATACATTTTTTCCCGGAGAATTGCATAGTTCTCGAGGAATATCGATTAACGATTCTTCCTAGATGTAGTCACAAGCAACAGCTAGTTTTATATATGGTTTAAATTGTTATTGCATTTTTTTTAAATTTCTATTGTAATGAAAAACAAAACAAGGGCAACAATGAACAAAAACGTTATGAAAATTAAAGGATTAATATTTAAAACTAGAAAACATGAACATTTTGTAAATAAAGCTCGCATAAGCGCGATACAAAACCACGACAGTAGCAAGAGCTCTCAAAATGTTTTGCCACATTTTGCGCAATTTATATTAAAACTTGAGCCCGCTGTTGACTTAAGTTTTATCTGGCATGAAATAAGAAGTGGCTTTAAACGTACAATTTTAAAAAACATTGCTTTTATTACTATGCAGCTCTTGTTTACTTGCATTTGAGTAATAAAATAAAAAGCTGGAAGTCACATACGTGATGATCAAACGGCAGTCATTACGAATACGAATAAATTTTTAGGATTTGTTAAAATGTCGGCACAAAGTGCGGCACTTTAGTAAAATCTAAAATAAATTAAAGTAGAGTTATTCCAGATACAAGCCCACCACAATACACAATAAATAAATTAATGCACTTATACACATATAAAGTTTTTTTTGTTAATTTAATAAAGGTTTTATGTTTCAATTAAATCTTGAATTTGCTCCTCGAATGTTTGTTTCAATAATATCTGGGTAGGTACAGTTTATGTTAAATTTATTCATTTATTCTGGCCGGAAGTCGAATGTTGCAGGAACCTGTGCAAATCGTAAATAAGTTTTATGTATTTACTATTTACATATTGCATAATCTGGAGAAAATAGTTGCGAAACAGCGACCTTAAACAAGGAAGTGATGAAAGCCTTATGACAATTAAAACTGATTTGAATGAAAAAGGCCATCAATTTCTAAAATTATAATCAGAAAACGATTTTCATTGATAGTTATGTTGATATGCATTTTAAAGTCTTATGATTAGTTTTGCACTGTGTCAAAACTGGCTTTAATGATTGGCTTCTACTACTAATAATTTTCTTTTAAAAAGAAGATCCACCTAATTCAATACTTCGGGAATTGCCCAAAGTAATACGATTTGCACGCCTTCAAATGCAATTTCAATCCGATGGGATTGAAAATAAATTTCGTTATGATGTGTAATCGACGTTTTTCTCAGATCATGAGCTTTAATCGATTACCTTTGAACCATATTATGGTCGCACGAACTTAAAATGCCGTTATTTCATTGACAGTGCGTTAACCCTAAGGTCATAGAGCACCGAGGAATATTTGAACGTAAAAATGTCCCGAGTTTATCCTAAGAGTGTCGTGATCTTAATTTAAAATTGGCTTCAAAAAGTTTTTATTTGCAGGAAGCGTACGAACCTGTGACAGCAAGGCTAAACAAAGTTTTTGTGCAACAGTGTCGCTTTTATCACGTATTTTTAGTTCTTACTTTCGTCACTTGTTTAGATAACTTTATTATTCTCTTTACCTGACAGTTAGATTGAATTGTGACGCTAAAGTTTCGTATATTTGATAAAAAAATCCTCGTGATGATGATTCACAAACGTAACATTGCTCTGAAGGAGTGGTTTTTAAAATATTTGAATGTTATGATATTAAAGGCGTGCCTATTTCTGATTCAATAGTCTGCAAACAGTTGTTCAAATAATGACGGCATATGTTTAAGATTAGCGCACAAATTTCGTTGTATTTACCTGAACTAAATTTTCGATTGTTCTGCTTCGGCTAACACGTAAATTAGGTAAAAAAATGACAGTATCTGGCATTGACACCAAAGCATACTTATGAATTTGAAAAATTCATCAAATTACGAGAAAATTGGCTAACTCTTATCAATGTTTGTTTATGAGAAATTGTAGGCAGTATATTTAGCGTTATCTAATTTATTCATTCGCTTCCATTGTTACGTTTGGTGTTATTTATAACTCAGAAAGTTCAGAAAGTTACGGGTAACTGGGTAAATTTTGTCCTGAAACTTTAATGCAAAGGGAACGATAGCGTGCAGAAGGAAAATTTTCGTACGCGTCTCGCGTCTCTTAAATCTCCCTAACATTTGGAGAGATGAGAAATGGGTTTATTTTTTCCGCACTTTAAAAAAATAGAATTTACAGCAATCACTTTAGTTTCCATTAAAATTTAACTACGTTCATATGTTTCTCTTTGATGTGGGTACATAATTTGAACTTGAAACGTTGTTATAGGAGCAAAGAAAATATAGAAACGAGACTGTTAAAGTTTCTAAGCTTGGTCTTATGATTTATGTATGAGATGATAATATTCACTGGAACAAGTTGTAACTGTCATTATACAAATATGTATATAGTTAAACAAGAAATTATACGCTAAGTCTTGACTGTGTTAGGCCTTTTTGAGAAAGATACCTACTTTGAATATAAGCCGACAAATCCCTTTTGCGGGTTCGTATTTTATTTACAGTTGTCAGAGGCATGTTTAGGATGATTTGGGGAGCGAGGACGCCAGACCTGTATCCCTTCAGTAATTTATGAAGATTATGAAAATTAATTCTCTACTAAAATACTACAACATACGTAAGACAACACATTCTCCGTGATATACAACATTTTTCCTGGATAAATTTAATCATGAGAAATATTTTTCGAGCATATCTTTACCCTATTTAACGACCCAATAAGCCAAAAGGGCATTTTTGATCATGTTTTCGCGTTATTGCGCCTCCTTAGCATGAAAACGTCCCTTCGCTCCGGCAGGATCTGCTCCCTAAAGACGTGTTTCACTGTCTACCGGCCCTTTCAGCCATGCCCTACATATTCCCCATTTTGCACGTCTAATAGAACCCTTACTAAAATGAGCATTTGTTAAGATAAAAGGAAAATATTTGTCCTTGAATGCCTTTACAAGATCGACTTTGTAAATAGATGTGACGATACGGGACCATTTATCCTGTTATAAGATAGTTATTCATTCATTAATTCATTCATTCGAGCGGCCGTACTTTTTTTTACAATTTCTGATCTATAAAAAACAAAATTAATGTTACTTTACTTGCTACTTTAAAAAAAATAGGTTACTGTGAGGTTTCTATACTCTTTATTCCAGGATTTCCCGAGAACGGTTTTTGCGTTGCTATTTTTCTCATAACCTTCATAACCAGTGAACATACATTTATTCCATTTTTCATATACTAATACATACATAACTGCACTTGACGTTTTCTTGATTATAATCAAAGAAGTATGCTTCACTTTTTGACGATGTTTCTTGAAGTTTGTTAGCCTGCGGCAACTCTGAGAGTTCCAGTATTCACTTGAGTATTTCAAAGAGCGCGTTGAAATAAATTAACCCGTAATATCAGCACAGACATTATTTTGTCCGCTTTAATTCAAGGTACCCGTACTGTTATGGAATTAAAGGCTGAATTAGTTTGTAATTTATTAACCGCATATTCACTTCTGTTTTCGCCGGAACAGTGGGTCGACAATCTAATTTAGAAGGGGGGTTTAATTGGGTCGTAATTTTGTTGTAAGTTTTGTTTGTTACGGATCCTGCAGCGTTTATTACAGCTTAAATAGGATGTAGTTTTGTCAATTCACGCGCACTTAAGTCTAATTTTCGGCACGAGCCACTCGCGCCGCCGACGCACTGATGCGTGTTACCATTTTATTATCAAGTCTTTATTCGACAGCTTGTAACCGCCGTTCTTTCACACGGAACTGTTTTCGTGTACACGCGTTTACTTTCAATAACAACACGGTTTTGTTTAACCAAATAGAAAAAAAGCATAATAATGCCAGTCACGTTCTCGGTTCTTTTGAATAAGATAAAAGCAGTTGTCTTATTCGGCTCGGTCTTCTGTGACATTCGGCTCACACTGAAAGCCTCTCTGTTAGATGAGATCCACAGGATTTTGACCCTTATATTGTATGCTTTATTACTGAAATGTATTGAAATTGGTTTCCAACGTGGAATACATTTGCGGTGGATGAATAGACGGAGTCAGTAGCCTCGACTGTGAATGATCTAAGGTCGTCTGTAGGTATCTTAATGTAGTTTGAAATCTTCACTTTACGCGATGCTATAGCCTTGACATTAACTAATGGTTTTCTTAAACAATTTATTGCTTAACCCCAAGGGTTACACTAACAAGGGAAGTTATCTGACCACAACGGGAAACCTTTGTCCGGCCAAAGTATCATTTCCTAACAATGTGGAGGTGAGAGGAAAGTACTGGCCCGTTCCGATATCGAGTTACGCTACGGCATTATTCTCTCTCCTATTCATCGAAAAAAAGACTGTAACTAACTTCGTATAAGCATGTAGATGGGTTTGACTTGTTTTGTTCGCTTTGTAAGGGCATGGAAACCAGTTCTCTCACAGCTCTACTATACAAATCTATACCGAGTCGAGACAAAGGGCGTAAATTAAGTGCAGATATATGCGCTATCGTTGTGCTGAATTGATGAGTTTATCTTTGCACCGTGTTTTATATTTTTCTATAAATGCATCATTTTTATAATAATATTACCGGAAACGTTATCAAATTGTTTGCGGATGAGATTTGATATTTGGTACAATGACCTGAAAAGATAATTATGCATTGGAATAAGAACGAGATGAATATAATAGTATGTTATGTACTTTTAATTTTAATAATAATTTGCATGCTATTTTTAGCTGAGTGTGCAGAGCGACCATTCAAATGTATCAATCTTAGATTAAGACCTTTCTTTACCACACTTAGGCAAATAAACATTTCATTTTATTTCATATTAACACATTTCTTAAAAGTAAACTTATTAATAATAATAATTATAAAAAGTAAACTTATAAATAAATAAATAAATAAATAAATATCGCGGGACAATTCACACCAATTGACCTAGTCCCAAAGTAAGCTAAGCATAGCTTGTGTTATGGGTACAAGACAACGGATAAACATATATAGATATATATAGATAGATACATACTTAAATACATATTAAACACCCAAGACCCGAGAACAAATATTCGTATTATTCATACAAATATCTGCCCCGACGCGGGAATCGAACCCGGGACCTCAAGCTTCGTAGTCAGGTTCTCTACCCACTAGGCCATCTGGTCGTCTAAACTTATTAATAAGAATGATGTTATTGGAAACTGATTGTCTCATACATGAAATGGATCTGCCTATAGTTTCTTCACCAGCTGTACGTACTTTACCAATTTGTGAAAGTCAAGACAACTTCGTAAACACATGAATATTGATGGTGCAAATATAACTCTTTAAGTTCACACCCGAGTCTTATTTTAGTATCTAACCTCAACATAGAATATTTCATCTAAGTACATCACCACGTAGGTATTGATTTTGAAGCATTTATTTTTATCCGCTACCGTATTTGTATCATTCGGGATAATATGCTTTGAAACCTAAAGATTTTGTTGATGTTTTTATGAATATCTTAGTAAAACTTCATATTTTGATTGGTTTGATGTTTTTTCTATCAATTTGGTCAAGTTTGGTAAGATTAATTCTTTTTGTCTTTGTTCTTTCTCCATTTTCGTAAACTGCTGCTTCTGTTTTTAATAACAGTCACGTCTTCGACGGTCAGTTATTAACTTTTAGCTTTGTGCTGTTAAAACAATGAAATATGTACTCGATCACTCGCTGTGCTGCCCGCACGCACGACTCAAACCGCCCGATTACTTCCTCGTAATTTGTTATTTTGCTTCCTCGCCGTGTCCGCTATCTATCAAAGATGAAAGTAGGTACGTGAACGTCTTCAATTTCAACGCCATTTTTAATAGTAACCTTAGTTAGATGGAACTTTTGACACTGTATTTAAATTGATAAGAATGAGCCATTTTGTATCAGTAGCGTCAAGTTTAAAGTTATGTTGTCATGATTATGGAGTTATTGCTAATTAATGCTTCGAAATAAAATAAATACATGAATAAAATATTTCGGGGCAGTTGACACTAAATTGTACCTTGTCACAACGTAAGCAAAGTTTGTGTTGTAGATATTAGACAACGGCTAAACATACTTAAATAGATAATATTAAACATGCAAGACTCGAGACCGAACGGTCGTATTTTCATACACATGATACCGTCTGGGGATCCAACCCAGGACCTCAAGCTTTCTGTGTAGTCAGGTTCTCTAATCACTCAGCTATCCAGTCGTCAAATAAATGAGAATCTTTTTCATTTAAAACTTCCACTTAGTGTTACCACGAAGAACGTAAACGTTTCGATTGGTCCGTAAAAATTGTGCCTCTGGTTTTAAATTTTCACGTCAAATTCGATCGTTCGACCTTGCCGCTTAGGGAATTCAACCGTGCCGCTGAACGTCTATAAGCCCAAGGTCTGAGAAAGCTTGTAATTCTTCACAGAGCATTACCCCCGACCCCCGGTTTGTTGCTAACAGATTTCGATTACGAGTTATTGAATCACATTAAGGTGTCAAGGGGTACAACGGCCTTGGAGGGACTAGGCTAGAGGCTAGACTGCGGCCTGGCATTATTATTAAAAATAAATGCATACCACTATTTATCAATACGTTACTATAACCGTGGATTACGATGTTCCAAAACAATGTTTGCGAACCAAAGTTGTAACCAGCAATGTTTGTAAATTTCAACCACAACACTGACCAAGAAATACATAAGAGCAGACCTATTGTCTAGCTAAGCTAAACATAATACAAATATATATTGATGATTCAGAGACAAGGTCGATTGCTCAACGTCAAGTACTTAGAATACTAAGTATTATTGATGACAAAATCCCTTTTAATCGACACGTCGACCTGATTCCACTTATCTTGGTGTATTAACACGCATGTTGTCCCCATATCAATTTATATGCGCTAGATATTATGCATGGAAATGCATTTAGCTTTTTGTTCTTCGTCTCTTTCGTTGGATGTGTTTTGGGGGTTGAGAGAGGGTGATGGGTATAGTGGAGGTTTGCCGCCTAAGCTGGAAGCCGCCCGCCCGCCCAGTCGCCTGTGGTGCTTTGGCCCGATAGCAGTGATTTCACCTGTTACGGCTGACATTTTAATAGAAAACGATAAAAATAGACAATATTAAATAACAGTTTGTCGCATCTATCTATTGTTCAGCGGCTATTGGAGTGCATCATGTTTAATTGAAAAACCATGGATCGGTAAGGATTGATGCTTGCAAATCCAATATTCCTTTCGATTTGGTTTTTTTTTGTAAATTTAATTATTAAAAAAAAAACTAATTTTGTAAGTTATTTTAAAAATTTGTTTTTATGTATTTTACAATCCATTTCCCAGGTACTTATAGCCTTAATCATAATTTATATCTTAAATTTGATTCAAGAAAAACATTGTACAAAAATGCCAATCATTCGTAAACCTCAAATTATTGGGCTTATTACGTTATAAATTGGCCTCGATTCAAAAGAAGACTAATAGAGTCCTCTCATTATTCTAATTTCGTTATCTTCGAAGGCTTTCAGGGGCTTCACAGGCAGTGATAACGATGTTTGAGTGATGTGCTAATGACACGTCACTCTACCAATATATTTTAGCCTATGCTTCTAATGTTGTACCAAATGTTATTTTACTTGTTGGTCTCTGAATTCTTTCTATTTAATTTATTCGCTATTTAAAATTCAGAGCAGCTTTGTATAGATTTTTCATAGATTTAAAAATGCTAGACAAAGGGTTGACGTGCCATGTTTTCGCATGTCGTCATCACGCGCTCTCGTATGCCGGATGACGCATCTCCTACCGTCAATTGTTCTTCAGAGGAAAGGGGTGACACCCTCCTACGAATTCTTCATTCAAGTGGAAGGTGAGCTGCCCGTACACTTTCCACTGTCTACCGCACATGATTTTTCTCTTTTATAAATGACTGTACCCAACCTACACATCGGGAGAATTTAGTTTCATGTCCATGTGGACGATATCTGTTTTAGCTATTAACTGCGGTCAATGTTTTATTGTCTTAGTAACATAGACGGCTCAGTTAAAATACCCTGATGTTATTTTGTCTTTAGTGAGTTTTTTTTAGAAATTATTTACCAACAATCAGTATTACTGTTGATTGAAGTTAAACAAATTATCTTGCTACCTTGCGCAACCGTTACTAGGTAACGTTTCAAATTCTTTCAAAGGTCATCTTTCAGTTTCAATAAAGTAAAGCTTCGTTCTATTATTATATAGGTAGTTAAAAGGTCAATTGGTTGTCTGTGAGCTTGATAATTAAGTAAATAAGCATCTTTAGTATATATGCCTAGTAAAAACTGCATACGGGTAACCCTTCCTTAATCCCCCACGTCTGCACAAATTACCCCACGTAATTATACCACCGACTTGGGGCGTTTATTTCCTTTGGAATAATTCTGCAATACTGGGGTTACATGCCTGGGGTTTTCGATTTTACGTAATGTGGTAGTTATTTGCGGTTGTGTCGCGATGACATGATAATTATGGAGTTAAAAACGTTAGCCATTAAAGAATTTTACAGTCACTGCTCTGCTTTCACGTATTTTTTTCAGGTGAAACATACGTCGATCTCTTTACTTGCTTCTTATACTCGTTTGTACTGAAGTGCTAATATTTATATTTCATTGTTACAGTTCACAGCCTGGGTTGACGCCGTGATCTTCGTGTTTAGTCTCGACAACGAGGTTAGCTACAACACGGTTGCGAATTACTTCAACAAAATGTCCCACTATCGGAATTCCGCCGAGATTCCTATCATTCTTGTTGGAACGCAAGGTAAATTAATTTCTACTTATACGCTATCTTAATTTGTGTTATAATATAACCTTAATCATTGATAAAGTTTGATATAAACAAATTTCACAATGTAACATTCATTTTTATGACGCATTCTTTGTAAAATACGATATACACAGTTGAAATCTGCAGTTCTACGTAAAAAGCGATTATCGGCACACAATTGCAATTTCCAGAATAATTAACAAAAAGTAATTAAAACAAAGAGTTACTCATGCGTTTCCGATAGGTTTCCTGTCCATATACAAAATTGATTGCTTGCTCTTTCAGATGCCATAAGTGAAAGTAGTCCACGCGTCGTGGATGACAACCGCGCTCGCAAGCTGTCAAACGAATTACGAAGATGTTCTTACTACGAGACTTGCGCTACGTATGGACTAAACGTCGAACGAGTATTCCAAGATGGTAAGGACACGTTTTTTTATACCGTGACGTCACAACTCCATGTCGATCGCTCGATAACAATAGCCGTCGGAATGCTGTTACCGTTTATTTACATGTAACGTTGATGTAAATCAGTTCACAAAATTGTTATTATTTGCATTTTATTGTTGTATGTCGTCGGAGCTTTATTAGAATGTGTCCATTTGATAACTCGAACTCGGTACTTAGCTTCCATCCGCACGCAAACTTTGTACTTAGGTACTATATACTTGAAACGTATGAAATCATCATCATCATCATTTCAGCGGAAAGACGTCCACTGCTGAACATAGGCCTCCCCCAAGGCTCGCCAAACAGATCGGCCTTACGCCATCCGCATCCAGTGCGTATGAAATGCTGGACTGTAAATACTGTAATTATTGCGATTGGAATTCTTTTGATCTTCACTGATACCAAACGAAATACCCGAAATCCGCTGATGAAATAAAAAAGCAGAAAAGTATAAAATTCAAGAAACTTTGCTACAGCCTACAACACTAATAAAACATCCGAACGACCTTTTCTTTGCCGCTGCACGATGTAAACTAAACATTTAAATTTACACCTTTTAAATGATTATAAAAAGTGACTGACCGTTGAATTACATAATATTCTATATTGGAGATTTTTTGCGAGGAATGGATTGCGAGCATTGCGTGTGATGAGTATGCGAAGCAGCGGGATCTAGTTTTGGTGCGGGGGGATTCTACGGAGCGCAGTGGTAACACCGGCCTCCCGCTGTGCGGTCGTTCGTTCGTTTTCGTTCGTTTCATTCGTCGCGAGTTCGAGTTGTTTACATTTTTGACAGTGCACTTTGTGTTGACTTCGCGTCGGCCGCTGCCGCTTTAATTTGTTATTTAAATCAAATTCTGAATGGAACGATGGATAAAACGCTCATTTTCAAATCGAACATGTCGCCGATAGCCAGTCTGAGACGCCGGACTTCGTGTTATAATATACAGCGCGCCGAAGAACGCGATCGTAGGAAATCAGCCAAATTCGAATGTGTGTTGAATTTCGAATAAATTATGACGTTCTTGATGGAATTTGCCGTGTTTTCTCTACTTTGTGATGTGCGGAAGTGTTTTTAAGTGTTTGTTTTTGGTTTTAGCGTGTCAAAAGATCGTTGGGTCGCGGTTGTCGGCATCGCAGCAGTGTTTGACGGGGTCCCGGCCTGTGACGCCTCAGCCGCTGGCAAACTCTCCAAGTCACAATCATTCCACATTCCTCTATAAGGTGAGTTTAACATTAACACTAGCATATCTGGTTTGTGAGAACAATTTTATTATGTGCTAACTATCTTAGCTCTTAAACTGACCCTTGCAAAACTTGTACTTACAATCAGTGTTTCTGTTTTTAATACGAAAGTGTGCGAGTGTGAGCTGACTGTACAGACATTAAATTTTGTACTTTTGCATGGTTAGAATGAAATAGACTGAATTCAAATTATTCCCTTTTCAAAACTAAACTTGAGACCGTATTGTCTAATGTGCAGGCTAACTCTTATACAGGGTGTTACAAAATAATCCCTAAAGCCTGAAACCCCATGAACAGTAAATAAAACTGTGATTTTGTGCGCTGTTATTTTTTATCTAAAAAAAAAATATGATGATGATGATGATGTGTTCCTGTTACCCCTCATTAGGGACATAGGGCTCGTAGAAGAGTTTTCCATTTGGCTCGATCTTGCGCGGCTTCTTCCAGCTCTTCCCAGCCGAGACCAATTGAGCCAGCCTCCTCCTCAACTGATCGCCTCCACGTGGTCGGAGGACGTCCTGGCCGTCTTGTGCCAGTAGATTGCCAGCGGAGACCCTGCTTGGGCAGGTGGTTATCTGACCCCCGAAGCGTGTGTCCAATCCATCGCCACTTCCTTGTCAGAACTTCTCGGCTTACTGGCTTCTGGTCAGTCATTTGCCACAGTCTTACGTTTGAGACAGTTTGCGGCCAAAAAATTCCCAGGATGCGCCTCAGGCATTTGTTAACAAACACCTGCAACCGATCGGTGATGTCCTTCCTTACGAACCATGAAAAAAAAATATATACTAATTTAATTCTTTACTGGAGTACTTCCATACCCTTCAGTTATTGTTATTACAGGTAATTTTGTAACACCTGTATATTCTGTGGTTGCAGGCTTGCCTTTGTTTTGCCATCTCTTACTGTCAAAACTGTATAAGATGGTGAAAGCAAAGCCAAGCACCCAAGACAATAATAATATGGCCCCTGATCTTAAAATTAATAAAAAAAATGGGAAGATTGCCACCAATTGACCTAGTCCCAAACTAAGCAAAGCTTGTACTATGGGTACTACAAAACAGATAAACATACTTATATAGATAAATATGTACTTAAATACAACATATTAAGTATCCAAGACTCAAGCACAAATATTCACATTTTTCACGTAAATATCTGCCCTGACAGGGAATAAAGCTGGGAATCAAGCTTTATAGTCAAGTCCTCTAACCACTGGGCTATCCGGTCAGTCTTTTTGACATAAAGATAGTTTCTGAATTGAGACTATTTCAAATTGAGTCAATTCTATTCTAAATTTGCATTATAGTATAAATCTTCCCAGGTGAATTTTTCGCTTCAAGCCGTTACATTAAATTTGAACCTTAATACTATGACAAATCCGTTTGTTTTGAAAGATAAGGGCTCGAAGCGTAAAATTCACCTGGGAAGATTTATACTATACATTCTTCATACAGTATAAATGCAGACCATTATGTATAATTTGTGCGAAACTGAGGGTAATGGTTACTTTATTTATAAATAAATAAATAAATAAATAAATATCATGGGACAATTCACACCAATTGACCTAGTCCCAAAGTAAGCTTAGCAAAGCTTGTGTTATGGGTACTAAGCAACGGATAAACATACTTATATAGATAAATAAATACTTAAATACATAGAAAACATCCATAACTCAGGAACAAATATTCGTGCTCATCACACAAATAAATGCCCTTACCGGGATTTGAACCCAGGACCTCTTGCTTCGTAGGCAGGGTCACTACCAACTAGGCTAAAGCGGTCGCTAAATGAAAGTAACTAATTGAATGCAGGATTCCAATGTCAGGACAACTTCATTACTTAAACATTTAAAAGTAATCTGCAAATGCACATTTAATTTAATTATTCAGAAGTCCACTCTTAACTTGATTCTCATTAATTTGGAGAGAATTTCTCTGTATAATTTATTCTTGAGCTTTTAATGGCGTTTTGAATATTAAATTAAAATATTCATATTTTATCATTTATGTAACAGATTTTATTTTCATCACATCTGTTATTTAAATCATGAAAAACTTGCTTGCACCTGCATTTCTCAAGTTGCATCCTTATTTCTAGTCTACGTCATACACAGGGTTGAAAATAAAATGTATATATGTATGTAAACTCTTTATTGTACATCTAACCTAATCTAATATATAAAAATATCTTGTCACGATGTTTGTTATCAAACTCCTCCGAAACGGCTCAACCGATTTTTATGAAACCTTTTTGTCTATATTCAATAGGTCTGAAAATAGGTTGTAGGCTATTTTTTATACCCCTATTCTCCACAGACGGAGTTGCGGGCAACAGCTAGTAAAAACAAAATTAACAGTTAACAAGAGAAACAGATGTACAAAAGCGAACTAATCCCTTAAAGGGATCTCTTCCAGTTAACCTTAGTTAAAAATAACCAGTTTAAAATCAGGATTGTCTGCAAAAAACTTTTTTACATTTTTAATTTTGTATGTATTTTTATGTAAAACAGTGCAACTAGCTGTTATCCCATTCGTTCGCCATCCCTGATCTAGTACAGTTCAGAATCTTGCAGTAATTATCCCTAAAGGAGTAAAACTGCTTGTGAAGGGCCACAAAATGCCAATTGATACTGATTCCTGGTTCCTCAACTATACGTAGTGAATACAAACTCAAGGGAAAAGTTGTTCCGTATTTGTTCATAAAAGATGAATGATAAAATATAATGTCAATAAAAGTCCTCATTATTAACTACATATCAGGAAGCAAAGTGCATTGCTGACGGTCAATCTATAGTTAAAAAAAATGGAGAAGTATCCTTCCTGAGGGTATGATGCGCACCATTTCTCCATAGTCAAAGTCAAAGTCAAAATTCTTTATTCAATTTAGGCATCAATTGATGCTCCTATGAACGTCGAAGAATCTACCACCGGTTCGGAAAAAACCCTGTTGAGAAGAAACCGGCAAGAAACTCAACAAGGTATATTTTTTTCAATCAGATCTACATTGTTATTAAGTTACATACATCTAAAGTATTTAATACAATAATATTTTTTAACACAGTAGATACGCTATTTGAGACTAGGGATCGCCAATGCGGATCGGAATTATTTCCAAACATCCCTGTCCATGATATAGTCATTAATTTTATAGTACACCTTAGATATTAATGTCTTCTTCACAATGGATTTGAAATTTGTATCAGTTTGTTCGGTTATTGTTTTCGGAATTTTATTATAAAAACGTATGCATCTTCCCAGAAACGACTTTTTAGTTTTAGCCAGTCTGTAAGATGGAACTTTAAGCTTCCCTGTGTTTCTAGTAGCCTTTGGCTTATCGACGTTAGTGGGAAAATCACATATGTTTTTTCTTACATACATGATTATTTCAAATATATACAACGACGGCAGGGTTAGGATACCTATTTCATTAAAAAGATCTTAAAGAATCACGTGTCCTTAAGTTATATATCGCTCTGATAGCTCGCTTTTGCAAAATAAAAATTGAATCCAAGTCTGCAGCAGACCATATAAACGTAGTCCCCTGTTTCCTCCCTGGATAATGACTTTAGAGCTAATTTTTTTTACTGTGTAATCTGTATCTACCACAGCTATGCCCCTATGTTTCGTTTTTTTCCATATGACATAAGAAATATGAGCTTTCAAAAACTGAAAAATTTGCCCAATTTCAACGTAATTTTCAGACACTCATCAGAAAAGAAACCCTCATATAAACAAAAGAAGGAAAACATAGGGGCATAGCTAAATCTGTCCTCTAATTATTTTTGAAAAAAATAATTTTATTGGTCCAGTTTTCGAGAAGAAAACAGGGTACTACGAAATGCTGTTTTGATCAATTTTACGCGCCTATTAACGGTCTGAGCTGCAGTTGTCCCGCTCTCGCTGTACTGACACTGAGGGGTTCGGGCGAGACAGCGACATTTCATTAAAATACCTATTTCTTAAGCTATTTCTCAAAAGTCTCTCAGCCATCGCATCCTCTTAAGCTTGTCTATTTAAATGGCAATTGCCAACTTCTAGGTAATAATGTATGTATGTAATTTAAGAATACTAAATTACTATCTTATCATTGTCACTAACCAACAGGTAATCTCAAGCTGTTACATCCAACAGATAACTTGTCAAGAATTGGGTTTATTACGGAATTCTTATCAATATTATCCTGGGAAATAGACTTTCCCATGATAAAGTTGTAAAGTGACTATGATTAGAAACACTGATTCTCACACTTATTATCTTGTTTTGATTTTAATAATTTATATACATATAGTGACTAGCTGTTGCCCGCAACTCTGTTTGCGAAGAATATAGGGGTATAAAAAATAGCCTACAACCTATTCTCAGACCTTTCGAATATAGAGAAAAAAATTGATAAAAACCGGTGAAGCTGTTTCGGAGGAGTTTGATAACAAACACCGTGACAGGAGATTTTTTTATATTAGATAAAATTCATATACCTCATTTCATTTTAGACAATCAGATGGCCTAGTGGTTAGAGAACCTGACTACGAAGCTTGAGGTCCTGGGTTCGATTCCTGTGTCGGGGCAGATATTCGTATGAAAAATATGAATGTTTGTTCTCGGGTCTTGGGTGTTTAATATACTTAAGTATGTATCTATCTATATAAGTATGTTTATCCGTTGCTTAGTACCCATAACACAAGCATTGCTTAGCTTACTTTGGGACTAGGTCAATTGGTGTGAATTGTCCCGTGATATTTATTTATTTATTTATTACATTAAATAGAACTTGTATCACCTACAAACACGATAAAATACTTTTCTTAAATCATCATCATCATCATCATATCAGTCAAGTGACATCCCACAGTGTTTTTTTGGACCCGAAAAAGTGACTTCGTGATTTTATAGCTTAAAGCCATTGGCTTTTCTATTTTAAATATGCGAGTAGAACTCCCAGTAGTCAATTCCCAATACTTTTTTAAATAAAAAATAATTTGAAGATTGTTGACCTTTGACCTAAAATAACAAAAAATATTAATTAAAAAAAAACCCCGTATAGTAGAGTGTAAAATCAATAACACGCGGAGGAAGTCACCTCTAGCGCATATCATTCCGGTTTAATTTATCAAAAAACTGTAACAGTTTGGATAATACTAAAGGATTTACTGATTTTAGTTTTTATTTTTTTATTCTATTCCTAGGCTGAAGTAGAATGTCTGACCTACACAGAAAGGTTCTTTCTGCTTAGGTGCATCACTCATAAAAATCTCTGGTTCTAACTCCGCGGAGGTTTCGAGAAATATCCAAGGTCAATATTCAAAAATTAGGGTTGTCACAAAGGTCACAGGCAATTGAATTTATTTTAATTTTCCTAATAAACTTAAAACGCTGGTGAAACTTCATAGGGTGATTTGGTATCGGTAATCATTCAAATAAACATTCATTATTCTATTGATTCAGTTTCTGTGGTCAAGAAAATATTACTCTCATCTCCCGCATCTCCGATACCATGTGACCACTCTTGTTCTGTTTTAGTGTCATCGTCGTCATCATCATCCTCATCTGTAATTGTATCGTCGCCAACAGCCTTTATCAAATCACGAACGGCAGCTGGTAGTGGAAGACGCCTTGAAAACTTTTGACGACGACGAACGTTGGTCATTGAAATGGCGGGATCTGATGATTCCAATGCTCGGTGGAATAGATTAATTATTATTCCTGTCCATTTTTCGACAGTGGTGCTCTCTGTCTCTACGCCAGTATTAATTGCGCGATTCGGCTGATTGTTCCGAGAGCATACCTATTGGAAGGGCATTAGATTCGATGATCTCTTTACCGTGCACTAAAATTTTGTGAACAGTCACCGTCATGGGGTGCCAATTATATAAAGTTACATATTTTTCGGCCACTGCACGGCAATAATCACTGAACTTGTTGGAGTGAATTGGCAACTCACATGATATTGTGACTAAAATATTATAGAAGTCATCGAGTAAGGCTGATTGTAGACCTAAGATATCAGCAAATACGTGGCGGTATTTGTCGGGCAGCGCAGTCCGGGATGTGTTGCCGTCGCTGGTGGTACCAGCATTTGGAATTACTACATCCACCAATAATCCCATTTTGTTTCGTATTTCAGTCTGGATTAACTTTTTTCGTTGCTCTACTATGCGGCTCGCTTCTGTATTCTTATTGATTCGCCATTTCTGCACAGATTGATCATTTTTATATCCTATATGTAACAAAAATTCAAAAATTCGTATCCACGCGTGCAACGGGTTCAAGCCGTGTTTCAAAGTTTCTTTTATAGTGGGTTTCGAATATGATAACTCTAAGTTGTTAACGTCACTGGCTGTTAGTTTACAAAAGGGACATCGCAATTGTGAAGAAGTTCCGGTAATTATGTTAAGGACTTTTCCATCAATGACGCTCATAGTCAACTCACACTGAAATGTAATGGTGTGACCTTTTGTTTTTTGTATTTGTATTGGTGGTAATTTTTTTATCGCACCGAAATTGAATTTGTCAGAAAGCTATTTTTGTGGTCTTGTTTAAGATGTTATTATAAATAAATAATTTAATATAATTTTAAATCGGGAAGCCTGTCAAATTAACCACTAAAAAAGTAAAGGTCAGTTCTGGTGACAACCCTAACGCGTTTGTTTAAAGTTAATTTTTTCGAAACCTCCGCGGAGTTAGAACCAGAGATTTTTATGAGTGATGCACCTAAGCAGAAATAACCTTTCTGTGTAGGTCAGACATTCTACTTCAGCCTAGGAATAGAATAAAAAAATAAAAACTAAAATCAGTAAATCCTTTAGTATTATCCAAACTGTTACAGTTTTTTGATAAATTAAACCGGAATGATATGCGCTAGAGGTGACTTCCTCCGCGTGTTATTGATTTTACACTCTACTATACGGGGTTTTTTTTTAATTAATATTTTTTGTTATTTTAGGTCAAAGGTCAACAATCTTCAAATTATTTTTTATTTAAAAAAGTATTGGGAATTGACTACTGGGAGTTCTACTCGCATATTTAAAATAGAAAAGCCAATGGCTTTAAGCTATAAAATCACGAAGTCACTTTTTCGGGTCCAAAAAAACACTGTGCATCCTTTACTGGACAAAGCCCTCCCCCACAGAGTTCCACAATGATCAGTCAGTGAGTCAGTCAGTCAATCAGTCAGAACTTTTCTTTCTATATGTATTGATAAATAAAATGTAAATAAAACTTCAGTAGCAACATAATTATGATTGATGCTAGGCACTTCATAATGTAGGTATCTAAGTAGGTCACAGAATTCAAAGACAGGATTTTCATTGTTATGCTAAGTATGTTGTATTCATATTATGTATGTGGCCTATTTACATTGTTACTTGCACGGTTTTACAGACTAGCACCTTAATAACAATGGTAAAAATAAATGATACACCAAAGAAGTCGCTGAACACACAATTGTCGCGATAATCAGTTATACTGTGAAGTCTGAAATATGTCATGTTAGTGAAAGTAACAAAGTACTGAAGTGTCCATTGACTTTGACGCCGACATACATATATATCCATATTCAATGTTATGAATGAGTTTATAATAAATATCAAACTCCTATATGTCAGCAATAAATGACATGGAAATATGATCCTTAATTTCATTATTTTGATGTTAATGTGATGGGGCAAAAAGGTTCTCGAGTGGCATCCACGGACCGGAAGACGCAGTGTAGATAGGCCTCCAACGAGATGAAGCGACGACCTGGTTAAAGTTGCGGGATCGTCTTTTCTTATGGCTGAAATGATGATGGTGATGATATTAATGTTTGTACTTTTTTATGGGGGCCTTTTACCGGAAATTGAATAATCACTGGGGGGTTTTGTGTGGGCAAGATACATTTTGTGAGGCCCTATGATGGCGCACCACACATTAAATAGCCGGGTCTCAACTGAGCGAGCCGCCTCGCAAGACAAGCGCATGGGGCATGATTTTGTTCTAGTTAGAACAAAATCGTACCAAAAATGGCTGCCTCGCGAGGCGGCTCGCTCAGTGGAGACCCTGCTAATGACGAATTTTTAACTGACTAATAAATGAAAACCTTGCGAGATCGGGATCCTATCGATGTATAGAAAATTTTATTTCCGAAGGTTTAGAATCCCGAAAACTTCATTTGTCCGAAAGCATTTTTTTCTGAAACCGTAAATATTTCAGGATTTATTTCAGGACCATCGTGTAGAACCCTTTAGGTTAGGTTAGGGTTGTTTTATAAAAATCCTGAAATATTTACAGTTTCAGAAAAAAATGCATTCGGATAAATGAAGCATTCGGGATTTTAAATATTCGGAAAAAAATAATTCTAAATTTTGATAGGTAACCTGCGAGATCAGATCGCGGGGCCGTGGGCGGAGGGCCGCTTCGCCACTGCCTGTAATAGTACATTTTTCGTTAAGATTTTCAGTAGTTTGTCTTTGAGGTTAGCTTTTGCGGCCTACCAGTGGCGAAGGGTACTAACAACCCGAATCCCGCCGGGTTAACTAAACTTTGGAAGTTACTAAACCCTTCTCTCCCATTACTGCACTTTCAAGACGAGGATAAATGGGAATTTTAGGTTTTTTTTGCTCCGGCTTTACTTGCAAAAATGTTTCACGCCCCGCCACTGCGGCCTACGTAGTCTACGGTTGTCATGCTTTTAGCCTACAACTTTACTTTGAATTTGACATGGCCAGCTTAGCACTATGATGGAAAATCAGCCTAAATACTCTGACTCGCTCTCCCATGGCATCGCACGAGTGCCTTCTTTCTCGGCGACTATCAGATCTCTCTTTCCCACCTTTTCTAAATTAGGACCATGGCAAAGTAAGTCGTGCGCGTTAAGCCTAAAGTAACTATAACTCTGAAATGTGTTCTCTCTTCTATCTTTCCCTTGTTACTCCATTGCCGCACGTGCTAGACAGCGAACACTGTGAGACACATATCGTCACTAGGTACTTTGAAAAAAAGCTCGTATCTCAAAATCGATAATCTGGCTAATTTAACTTTACTGAGTGTGCAATAAAGTTCAGTTTGGTTACGAGATACGAGATACGAGATTTTTTCAAAGTAGTGACGATAATATGTGTTTTTTTGATGCACACATAGTGTACCTAATATTTGTCATAGTATCTTTTACGAGCATACCCAAGTTTTAATAGCGGGAGGGAGTTTCACTATCCATACTTCCATACTATATACTATAATGTTACTAGCTGTTGCCCGCGACTCCGTCCGCGAAGAATAGTAGCCTAGGACCTATTCTCAGACCTACCGAATACAGAGAAAAAAGTTAAATCGGTCGAGCCGTTTCGGAGGAGTTCGATAACAAACACCGTGACACGAGATTTTTATATATTAGAAAGATTAGATAAATATGTTTGTTTGTTTATTTGTTTGTTTATCCTTCTTTCACGTCGAAACTGAGCGACGGATTGCCCTGATTTTTGCTATGGACATAGTTGAAGGGCTGGAGAGTGCCATTGGCTACTTTTTACCACGGGAAAATATGTCATTCCCACGGGAAAATACGTGTTTTATCTACTTCAGCGGGGGCGAATTTATAATGTATAGCTTTTGCCCGCGATTTCGTCTGCAAAGAATTCGTTTATTGCTATCCCGCGGGAACAATGCATTTTTCTGGGATAAAAACTTCCCCATGTCCTTTCCCGGGACTCATACTATCTTTACACCAAATTTTATCTAAATCGGTTGAGCAGTTTAAGCGTGAAGAGGTCACAGACAGACGCATTTATAATATCAGTATGGATTTTAATTTTAAAACTTTCTAACATACTCTTCTAATTGTTTCAGGACTCCCTCCCTCGCGGCCACCACACGCTATCAGCCTCCTCCCACCACCTCCATCGCGGCGCTTCATCCTTCGACGCGTCTTCCAACAGCAGCGGCATCTCGTCCACCCATGTCGTCGAGATACATAGCACAAATGGCTCCGACACCTCATCCCGCTGGGGAAACTCCCTAGGCAGCCACGGTTCCTCGTCCGGCCTGGTATCAATAGCCACAGAAAACAACAACGTCAAATTCACAGCCCCACATTGTCTCGACAACTTACAACCCGCGAAAGACTCCAAAGATTTACCCACTCCATCCTCGACCCCGACGACTTCTAGAAAATCCAGAAGAAGATCGAATCTGTTTACTCCCTCGAAGAAAGGTGAGGATAGGTTGAAGAATGGAGAGCTTGGGTCTGGAAGGGCCATACCGTTGAAGCAGGGGTATTTGTACAAAAAGAGCAGTAAGGCGCTGAATAAGGAGTGGAAGAAGAAATATGTGACGCTTTGTGATGATGGCAGGCTCACGTACCATCCTAGTTTGCATGTAAGTAAAATATTTTAACTTCTTGCTCTTGAACGTCACAAAACAAAGTGCTCTGTACATCACTGAACAAAGCGTCTAGTCCATAGGTTCTCAACTGGGTACCGCCCCGTAGTGGGCGCTGGAGCTTTTCGTGGGGGCGCCAGCGGCTCATAAATAGCACGTGCGAGAGTTAGCTGGGCAAAAATTTTAAAATTGAGATAATACAATTGGAAGGGGGGAAAAAAGGTTGGGAACCCATGGTAGTCGATAAATAGGATTAGGAGGATTTATTTCCATTGTAGAAGGATTTATTTTGAGCCCAATGTTGGTCATGTAATGAAGTTGGCGTGTGAGCCTTTTCGCTGGCTGTCATGACTGTATGACAGGCGGTCAAGAGGTTAACAAATCCAATAAGCCGTGATAGCCCAGTGGTTTGACCTATGCAGAGCCTCCTAAGCAGAGGACCGTGAGTTCGAGCCCGGCTTCGCATCTCTTGAGTTTTTCGCAATTTACGTGTAAAATTACATTTGATTATCAGGGCTTTACGGTGCAGGAAATCGTGAGGAAACCTGCCTATATCTGCGAAGAAATTGTGGGTCCCACTCCAGGGCACAGGCCTCCTCTCAGAGAAAGATTCACACCATTGAATTCCTTCGCAGGTGTGTGCAGGATCTCTTGAGATATTTTCCTTCACCGTAAAGCTCATGGTAAATTTCAAATGTTATTTAGTACTTAAATTCAACTTAAGAGGGTACGATAGCTGAGAGGCTTTTGAGAAATAGGTATTTTAATGAAATGTCGCTGTCTCGGTCGAACCCCTCCGTGTCAGTACAGCGAGAGCGGGACAACTGCAGCTCAGGCCGTTAATAGGCGCGTAAAATTGATCAAAGCAGCATTTCGTAGTCCCCTGTTTTCTTCTCGAAAACTGGACAAACAAAATTATTTTTTTCAAAAATAATTAGAAGACAGATTTAGCTATGCCCCTATGTTTTCTTTTTTTTTTGTTTATGTGAGGGATTATTTTCTGATGAGTGTCTGAAAATGACGTTGAAATTGGGCAATTTTTTCAGTTTTTGAAAGCTTATATTTCTTATGTTAATTGAAATATGGTAAAAAACGAAACATAGGGGCATAGCTGTGGTAGATACAGATTACACAGTAAAAAAAAATTGGCTCTAAAGCCATTATCCAGGGAGGAAACTGGGGATTACGTTTGTATGGAGAAATGGTGCGCATCGTATCCTCTTAAGTTAAGAGGTGTGAGCCCAGGCTCTATGATTATGACTAACAACAAACAATAAAATATTAATTTAATTTCTTATGGCTAAGAAGGCGTCCTTCTTTTGTCCTTAGGGCTGTCACTTGAATACTAATTTGCTATCATTACCGTTCTTAACGATTTTCCTTGTCCATCTAAGAGCCAAGTAGGCTGTTATAGATTGGCAATTGATAAACAAAGCAATATTTCATTTTATAACTGCGTTTTATGATAAACTAGCTTTATTCCGCGGGTTTGCTCGTGTTAGAACACAGAAGCACAGGCTCGTGTACAGAGAACTTCACTTTATATTATTGTACATGACTCATTGTATTTTACCCGTGTATCACAAATAAATAAATAAATTATTATTATTATTATTTAGAAAACGAGAAATATATGAAATAAAACCGGCCAAGTGCGACACGCGCACGAAGGGTTTCGTACCATTATCTATAAAAACGGCAAAAAATACACGTTTGTTGTATGGGAACCCCCCTTAAATATTTGTTTAATTCTGTTTTTTTAGTATTTTTTGTTATAGTGGCAAC